>OZ025297.1:58586620-61095370 GCA_964019185.1 Maratus speculifer | reverse complement strand
AAAATGAAATTTTACACATAAAACGAGCAGTATCTTCTCATTAAATTCCGGTGCACGGCTGAAATTTCGTTTCCGAATTAAGCAAAACATTTCCTATCGAATGATGTAAAAAAATTCCGATTTTTATGTTGTTCGCAGGGGTATTTTTCTAAAAGTTTAAATGAAATATATCTAAATGCATTGTTTCAACAATGAATCCATTGTTGAAAAAATGTTTAAAATGAAATTTTACACATAAAAAAGCAGTTTCTTCTTATTAAATTCAGGTGCTCGGCTGAAATTTTGTTTCCGAATAAATCAGTACTTTTCCTACCGAATGATGTAAAAAAATTCCGATTTTTATGTTGTTCGCAGGGGTATTTTTCTAAAAGTTTAAATGACATGTATCTGAATACATTGTTTCAACAATGAATCCATTGTTGTAAAAATGTCTAAAATGAAATTTTACACATAAAACGAGCAGTATCTTCTTATTAAATTCCGGTGCACGGCTGGAATTTTGTTTCCGAATAAATCAGTACTTTTTCTATCGAATGATGTAAAACAATTCCGATTTTTAGATTGTTCGCAGGGGTATTTTTCTACAAGTTTAAAAGAAATGTATCAGAATACATTGTTCCAACAATGAATCCATTGTTGTAAAAGTGTTTAAAATGAAATTTTACACATAAAACGAGCAGTATCTTCTTATTATATTCCAGCGCACGGCTGAAATTTTGTTTCCAAATAAATCAGTACTTTTCCTATCGAATGATGAAAAAAAAATTCCGATTTTTAGGTTGTTCGGAGGGGTATTTTTCTACAAGTTTAAATGAAATGTATCAGAATATATTGTTTCAACAATGAATCCATTCTTGTAAAAATGTCTAAAATGAAATTTTACACATAAAACGAGCAGTATCTTCTTATTAAATTCCGGTGCACGGCTGAAATTTTGTTTCCGAATAAATCAGTACTTTTCCTATCGAATGATGTAAAATATTTCGATTTTAAAGTTGTTCGCAGGGGTATTCTTCAAAAAGTTTAAATGAAATATATCTAAATGCATTGTTTCAACAATGAATCCATTGTTGAAAAAATGTTTAAAATGAAATTTTACACATAAAACGAGCAGTATCTTCTTATTAAATTTTGGTGCACGGCTAAAATTTCGTTTCCGAATTAAGCAAAACATTTCCTATCGAATGATGAAAAAAATTTCGATTTTTAGGTTTTTCGCAGGGGTATTTTTCTACAAGTTTAAATGAAATGTATCAGAATACATTGTTCCAACAATGAATTCATTGTTGTAAAAGTGTTTAAAATGAAATTTTACACATAAAACGAGCAGTATCTTCTTATTATATTCCGGTGCACGGCTGAAATTTTGTTTCCGAATAAATCAGTACTTTTCCTATCGAATGATGTAAAAAAATTCCGATTTTTAGGTTGTTCGCAGGGGTATTTTTCTGCAAGTTTAAATGAAATGTATCAGAATACATTGTTTCAACAATGAATCCATTGTTGTAAAAATGTCTAAAATGAAATTTTACACATAAAACGATCAGTATCTTCTTATTAAATGCCGGTGCACGGCTGGAATTTTGTTTCCGAATAAATCAGTACTTTTTCTATCGAATGATGTAAAAAAATTCCGATTTTTAGGTTGTTCGCAGGGGTATTTTTCTACAAGTTTAAATGAAATGTATCAGAATACATTGTTCCAACAATGAATCCATTGTTGTAAAAGTGTTTAAAATGAAATTTTACACATAAAACGAGCAGTATCTTCTTATTAAATTTAGGTGCAAGGCTGAAATTTTGTTTCCGAATAAATCAGTACTTTTCCTATCGAATGATGTAAAAAAATTCCGATTTTTAGGTGGTTCGCAGAAGCATTTCTCTAAAAGTTTAAATGAAATATATCTAAATGCATTGTTTCAACAATGAATCCATTGTTGAAAAAATGTTCAAAATGAAATTTTACACATAAAACAAGCAGTATCTTCTTATTAAATTTAGGTGCACGGCTGAAATTTTGTTTCCGAATAAATCAGTACTTTTCCTATGGAATGATGTAAAAAAATCCGATTTTTATGTGCTTCGCAGGGGCATTTCTCTAAAATTTTAAATAAAATATATATAAATACATTGTTTCAACAATGAATCCATTGTTGTAAAAGTGTTTAAAATGAAATTTTACACATAAAACAAGCAGTATCTTCTTATTAAATTTAGGTGCACGGCTGAAATTTTGTTTCCGAATAAATCAGTACTATTCCTATCGAATGATGTAAAAAAATTCCGATTTTTAGGTTGTTCGCAGGGGTATTTTTCTAAAAGTTTAAATAAAAAATATATAGATACATTGTTTCAACAATGAATCCATTGTTGTAAAAATGTTTAAAATGAAATTTTACACATAATACGAGCAGTATCTTCTTATTAATTCTGGTGCACGGCTGAAATTTTGTTTCCGAATAAATCAGTACTTTTCCTATCGAATGATGAAAAAAAATTCCGATTTTAAAGTTGTTCGCAGGGGTATTCTTCTAAAAGTTTAAATAAAAAATATATAGATACATTGTTTCAACAATGAATCCATTGTTGTAAAAATGTTTAAAATGAAATTTTACACATAATACGAGCAGTATCTTCTTATTAAATTCTGGTGCACGGCTGAAATTTTGTTTCCGAATAAATCAGTACTTTTCCTATCGAATGATGAAAAAAATTCCGATTTTAAAGTTGTTCGCAGGGGTATTCTTCTAAAAGTTTAAATAAAAAATATATAGATACATTGTTTCAACAATGAATCCATTGTTGTAAAAATGTTTAAAATGAAATTTTACACATAATACGAGCAGTATCTTCTCATTAAATTCCGGTGCACGGCTGAAATTTTGTTTCCGAATAAATCAGTACTTTTCCTATCGAATGATGTAAAAAATTCCGATTTTTAGGTGGTTCGCAAGGCCATTTCTCTAAAATTTTAAATGAAATATATCTAAATACATTTGTTTCAACAATGAATCCATTGTTGTAAAAGTGTTTAAAATGAAATTTTACACATAAAACGAACAGTATCTTCTTATTAAATTCCGGTGAACGGCTGAAATTTTGATTCCGAATAAATCAGTACTTTTCTTATCGAATGATGAAAAAAAATTCCGATTTTAAAGTTGTTCGCAGGGGTATTCTTCTAAAAGTTTAAATAAAAAATATATAGATACATTGTTTCAACAATGAATCCATTGTTGTAAAAATGTTTAAAATGAAATTTTACACATAATACGAGCAGTATCTTCTTATTAAATTCTGGTGCACGGCTGAAATTTTGTTTCCGAATAAATCAGTACTTTTCCTATCGAATGATGAAAAAAATTCCGATTTTAAAGTTGTTCGCAGGGGTATTCTTCTAAAAGTTTAAATAAAAAATATATAGATACATTGTTTCAACAATGAATCCATTGTTGTAAAAATGTTTAAAATGAAATTTTACACATAATACGAGCAGTATCTTCTCATTAAATTCCGGTGCACGGCTGAAAGTTTGTTTCCGAATTAAGGAAAACATTTCCTATCGAATGATATAAAAAAATTCCGATTTTTATGTTGTTCGCAGGGGTATTTTTCTAAATGTTTAAATGATATGTATCTGAATACATTTTTTCAACAATGAATCCATTGTTGTAAAAATGTCTAGAATGAAATTTTACTTATAAAACAAGCAGTATCTTCTTATTAAATTCTGCTGCACGGCTGAAATTTTGTTTCCGAATAAATCAGTACTTTTCCTATCGAATGATGTAAAAAAATTCCGATTTTTATGTTGTTCGCAGGGGTATTTTTCTACAAGTTTAAATGAAATGTATCAGAATACATTGTTTCAACAATGAATCCATTGTTGTAAAAATGTTTAAAATGAAATTTTACACATAAAACGAGCAGTATCTTCTTATTAAATTTTGGTGCACGGCTAAAATTTCTTTTCCGAATTAAGCAAAACATTTCCTATCGAATGATGAAAAAAAATTTCGATTTTTATGTTGTTCGCAGGGGTATTTTTCTAAAAGTTTAAATGACATGTATCTGAATACATTGTTTCAACAATGAATCCATTGTTGTAAAAATGTCTAAAATGAAATTTTACACATAAAACGAGCAGTATCTTCTTATTAAATTCCGGTGCACAGCTGGAATTTTGTTTCCGAATAAATCAGTACTTTTTCTATCGAATGATGTAAAAAAATTCCGATTTTTAGGTTGTTCGCAGGGGTATTTTTCTACAAGTTTAAATGAAATGTATCAGAATACATTGTTCCAACAATGAATCCATTGTTGTAAAAGTGTTTAAAATGAAATTTTACACATAAAACGAGCAGTATCTTCTTATTATATTCCGGTGCACGGCTGAAATTTTGTTTCCGAATAAAGCAGTACTTTTCCTATCGAATGATGTAAAAAACTTCCGATTTTTATGTTGTTCGCAGGGGTATTTTTCTAAAAGTTTAAATGAAATGTATCAGAACACATTGTTCCAACAATGAATCCATTGTTGTAAAAGTGTTTAAAATGAAATTTTACACATAAAACGAGCAGTATCTTCTCATTAAATTCCGGTGCACGGCTGAAATTTCGTTTCCGAATTAAGCAAAACATTTCCTATCGAATGATGTAAAAAAATTCCGATTTTTATGTTGTTCGCAGGGGTATTTTTCTAAAAGTTTAAATGAAATATATCTAAATGCATTGTTTCAACAATGAATCCATTGTTGAAAAAATGTTTAAAATGAAATTTTACACATAAAAAAGCAGTTTCTTCTTATTAAATTCAGGTGCTCGGCTGAAATTTTGTTTCCGAATAAATCAGTACTTTTCCTATCGAATGATGTAAAAAAAATTCCGATTTTAAAGTTGTTCGCAGGGGTATTCTTCTAAAAGTTTAAATGAAATATATCTAAATGCATTGTTTCAACAATGAATCCATTGTCGAAAAAATGTTTAAAATGAAATTTTACACATAAAACGAGCAGTATCTTCTTATTAAATTTTGGTGCACGGCTAAAATTTCGTTTCCGAATTAAGCAAAACATTTCCTATCGAATGATGAAAAAAATTTCGATTTTTAGGTTGTTCGCAGGGGTATTTTTCTACAAGTTTAAATGAAATGTATCAGAATACATTGTTCCAACAATGAATCCATTGTTGTAAAAGTGTTTAAAATGAAATTTTACACATAAAACGAACAGTATCTTCTTATTATATTCGGGTGCACGGCTGAAATTTTGTTTCCGAATAAATCAGTACTTTTCCTATCGAATGATGTAAAAAAATTCCGATTTTTAGGTTGTTCGCAGGGGTATTTTTCTGCAAGTTTAATTGAAATGTATCAGAATACATTGTTTCAACAAGGAATATATTGTTGTAAAAATGTCTAAAATGAAATTTTACACATAAAACGAGCAGTATCTTCTTATTAAATTCCGGTGCACGGCTGGAATTTTGTTTCCGAATAAATCAGTACTTTTTCTATCGAATGATGTAAAAAAATTCCGATTTTTAGGTTGTTCGCAGGGGTATTTTTCTACAAGTTTAAATGAAATGTATCAGAATACATTGTTCCAACAATGAATCCATTGTTGTAAAAGTGTTTAAAATGAAATTTTACACATAAAACGAGCAGTATCTTCTTATTAAATTCCGGTGCAAGGCTGAAATTTTGTTTCCGAATAAATCAGTACTTTTCCTATCGAATGATGTAAAAAATTTCCGATTTTTAGGTGGTTCGCAGAAGCATTTCTCTAAAAGTTTAAATGAAATATATCTAAATGCATTGTTTCAACAATGAATCCATTGTTGAAAAAATGTTCAAAATGAAATTTTACACATAAAACAAGCAGTATCTTCTTATTAAATTTAGGTGCACGGCTGAAATTTTGTTTCCGAATAAATCAGTACTTTTCCTATGGAATGATGTAAAAAAAATCCGATTTTTATGTGCTTCGCAGGGGCATTTCTCTAAAATTTTAAATAAAATATATATAAATACATTGTTTCAACAATGAATCCATTGTTGTAAAAGTGTTTAAAATGAAATTTTACACATAAAACGAGCAGTATCTTCTTATTATATTCCGGTGCACGGCTGAAATTTTGTTTCCGAATAAAGCAGTACTTTTCCTATCGAATGATGTAAAAAACTTCCGATTTTTATGTTGTTCGCAGGGGTATTTTTCTAAAAGTTTAAATGAAATGTATCAGAACACATTGTTCCAACAATGAATCCATTGTTGTAAAAGTGTTTAAAATGAAATTTTACACATAAAACGAGCAGTATCTTCTCATTAAATTCCGGTGCACGGCTGAAATTTCGTTTCCGAATTAAGCAAAACATTTCCTATCGAATGATGTAAAAAAATTCCGATTTTTATGTTGTTCGCAGGGGTATTTTTCTAAAAGTTTAAATGAAATATATCTAAATGCATTGTTTCAACAATGAATCCATTGTTGAAAAAATGTTTAAAATGAAATTTTACACATAAAAAAGCAGTTTCTTCTTATTAAATTCAGGTGCTCGGCTGAAATTTTGTTTCCGAATAAATCAGTACTTTTCCTATCGTATGATGTAAAAAAATTCCGATTTTTATGTTGTTCGCAGGGGTATTTTTCTAAAAGTTTAAATGACATGTATCTGAATACATTGTTTCAACAATGAATCCATTGTTGTAAAAATGTCTAAAATGAAATTTTACACATAAAACGAGCAGTATCTTCTTATTAAATTCCGGTGCACGGCTGGAATTTTGTTTCCGAATAAATCAGTACTTTTTCTATCGAATGATGTAAAACAATTCCGATTTTTAGGTTGTTCGCAGGGGTATTTTTCTACAAGTTTAAAAGAAATGTATCAGAATACATTGTTCCAACAATGAATCCATTGTTGTAAAAATGTCTAAAATGAAATTTTACACATAAAACGAGCAGTATCTTCTTATTAAATTCCGGCGCACGGCTGAAATTTTGTTTCCGAAAAAATCAGTACTTTTCCTATCGAATGATGTAAAAAAATTCCGATTTTAAAGTTGTTCGCAGGGGTATTCTTCTAAAAGTTTAAATGAAATATATCTAAATGCATTGTTTCAACAATGAATCCATTGTCGAAAAAATGTTTAAAATGAAATTTTACACATAAAACGAGCAGTATCTTCTTATTAAATTTTGGTGCACGGCTAAAATTTCGTTTCCGAATTAAGCAAAACATTTCCTATCGAATGATGAAAAAAATTTCGATTTTTAGGTTGTTCGCAGGGGTATTTTTCTACAAGTTTAAATGAAATGTATCAGAATACATTGTTCCAACAATGAATCCATTGTTGTAAAAGTGTTTAAAATGAAATTTTACACATAAAACGAACAGTATCTTCTTATTATATTCCGGTGCACGGCTGAAATTTTGTTTCCGAATAAATCAGTACTTTTCCTATCGAATTATGTAAAAAAATTCCGATTTTTAGGTTGTTCGCAGGGGTATTTTTCTGCAAGTTTAATTGAAATGTATCAGAATACATTGTTTCAACAAGGAATATATTGTAGTAAAAATGTCTAAAATGAAATTTTACACATAAAACGAGCAGTATCTTCTTATTAAATTCCGGTGCACGGCTGGAATTTTGTTTCCGAATAAATCAGTACTTTTTCTATCGAATGATGTAAAAAAATTCCGATTTTTAGGTTGTTCGCAGGGGTATTTTTCTACAAGTTTAAATGAAATGTATCAGAATACATTGTTCCAACAATGAATCCATTGTTGTAAAAGTGTTTAAAATGAAATTTTACACATAAAACGAGCAGTATCTTCTTATTAAATTCCGGTGCAAGGCTGAAATTTTGTTTCCGAATAAATCAGTACTTTTCCTATCGAATGATGTAAAAAATTTCCGATTTTTAGGTGGTTCGCAGAAGCATTTCTCTAAAAGTTTAAATGAAATATATCTAAATGCATTGTTTCAACAATGAATCCATTGTTGAAAAAATGTTCAAAATGAAATTTTACACATAAAACAAGCAGTATCTTCTTATTAAATTTAGGTGCACGGCTGAAATTTTGTTTCCGAATAAATCAGTACTTTTCCTATCGAATGATGTAAAAAAATTCCGATTTTTATGTTGTTCGCAGGGGTATTTTTCTAAAAGTTTAAATGATATGTATCAGAATACATTGTTTCAAGAATGAATCCATTGTTGTAAAAATGTCTAGACTGAAATTTTGCTTATAAAACAAGCAGTATCTTCTTATTAAATTCTGGTGCACGGCTGAAATTTTGTTTCCGAATAAATCAGTACTTTTCCTATCGAATGATGTAAAAGAATTCCGATTTTAAAGTTGTTCGCAGGGGTATTCTTCTAAAAGTTTAAATAAAAAATATATAGATACATTGTTTCAACAATGAATCCATTGTTGTAAAAATGTTTAAAATGAAATTTTACACATAATACGAGCAGTATCTTCTCATTAAATTCCGGTGCTCGGCTGAAATTTTGTTTCCGAATTAAGGAAAACATTTCCTATCGAATGATATAAAAAAATTCCGATTTTTATGTTGTTCGCAGGGGTATTTTTCTAAATGTTTAAATGATATGTATCTGAATACATTGTTTCAACAATGAATCCATTGTTGTAAAAATGTCTAGACTGAAATTTTGCTTATAAAACAAGCAGTATCTTCTTATTAAATTCTGGTGCACGGCTGAAATTTTGTTTCCGAATAAATCAGTACTTTTCCTATCGAATGATGTAAAAAAATTCCGATTTTTAGGTGGTTCGCAGAAGAATTTCTCTAAAAGTTTAAATGAAATATATCTAAATGCATTGTTTCAACAATGAATCCATTGTTGAAAAAATGTTCAAAATGAAATTTTACACATAAAACAAGCAGTATCTTCTTATTAAATTTAGGTGCACGGCTGAAATTTTGTTTCCGAATAAATCAGTACTTTTCCTATGGAATGATGTAAAAAAATCCGATTTTTATGTGCTTCGCAGGGGCATTTCTCTAAAATTTTAAATAAAATATATATAAATACATTGTTTCAACAATGAATCCATTGTTGTAAAAGTGTTTAAAATGAAATTTTACACATAAAACAAGCAGTATCTTCTTATTAAATTTAGGTGCACGGCTGAAATTTTGTTTCCGAATAAATCAGTACTTTTCCTATCGAATGATGTAAAAAAATTCCGATTTTTAGGTGGTTCGCAAGGCCATTTCTCTAAAATTTTAAATGAAATATATCTAAATACATTTGTTTCAACAATGAATCCATTGTTGTAAAAGTGTTTAAAATGAAATTTTACACATAAAACGAACAGTATCTTCTTATTAATTTCCGGTGCACGGCTGAAATTTTGTTTCCGAATTAAGCAAAACATTTCCTATCGAATGATGTAAAAAAATTCCGATTTTTAGGTTGTTCGCAGGGGTATTTTTCTACAAGTTTAAATGAAATGTATCAGAATACATTGTTTCAACATTGAATCCATTGTTGTAAAAATGTCTAGAATGAAATTTTACTTATAAAACAAGCAGTATCTTCTTATTAAATTCTGCTGCACGGCTGAAATTTTGTTTCCGAATAAATCAGTACTTTTCCTATCGAATGATGTAAAAAAAGTCCGATTTTTAGGTGGTTCGCAGAAGCATTTCTCTAAAAGTTTAAATGAAATATATCTAAATGCATTGTTTCAACAATGAATACATTGAATGAAAAAATGTTCAAAATGAAATTTTACACATAAAACAAGCAGTATCTTCTTATTAAATTTAGGTGCACGGCTGAAATTTTCTTTCCGAATAAATCAGTACTTTTCCTATCGAATGATGTAAAAAAATTCCGATTTTAAAGTTGTTCGCAGGGGTATTCTTCTAAAAGTTTAAATGAAATATATCTAAATGCATTGTTTCAACAATGAATCCATAGTTGAAAAAATGTTTAAAATGAAATTTTACACATAAAACGAGCAGTATCTTCTTATTAAATTTTGGTGCACGGCTAAAATTTCGTTTCCGAATTAAGCAAAACATTTCCTATCGAATGATGTAAAAAAATTCCGATTTTTAGGTTGTTCGCAGGGGTATTTTTCTGCAAGTTTAAATGAAATGTATCAGAATACATTGTTTCAACAATGAATCCATTGTTGTAAAAATGTCTAAAATGAAATTTTACACATAAAACGAGCAGTATCTTCTTATTAAATGCCGGTGCAAGGCTGGAATTTTGTTTCCGAATAAATCAGTATTTTTTCTATCGAATGATGTAAAAAAATTCCGATTTTTAGGTTGTTCGCAGGGGTATTTTTCTACAAGTTTAAATGAAATGTATCAGAATACATTGTTCCAACAATGAATCCATTGTTGTAAAAGTGTTTAAAATGAAATTTTACACATAAAACGAGCAGTATCTTCTTATTAAATTCCGGTGCAAGGCTGAAATTTTGTTTCCGAATAAATCAGTACTTTTCCTATCGAATGATGTAAAAAAATTCCGATTTTTAGGTGGTTCGCAGAAGCATTTCTCTAAAAGTTTAAATGAAATATATCTAAATGCATTGTTTCAACAATGAATCCATTGTTGAAAAAATGTTCAAAATGAAATTTTACACATAAAACAAGCAGTATCTTCTTATTAAATTTAGGTGCACGGCTGAAATTTTGTTTCCGAATAAATCAGTACTTTTCCTATGGAATGATGTAAAAAAAATCCGATTTTTATGTGCTTCGCAGGGGCATTTCTCTAAAATTTTAAATAAAATATATATAAATACATTGTTTCAACAATGAATCCATTGTTGTAAAAGTGTTTAAAATGAAATTTTACACATAAAACAAGCAGTATCTTCTTATTAAATTTAGGTGCACGGCTGAAATTTTGTTTCCGAATAAATCAGTACTTTTCCTATGGAATGATGTAAAAAAAATCCGATTTTTATGTGCTTCGCAGGGGCATTTCTCTAAAATTTTAAATGAAATATATCTAAATACATTTGTTTCAACAATGAATCCATTGTTGTAAAAGTGTTTAAAATGAAATTTTACACATAAAACGAACAGTATCTTCTTATTAAATTCCGGTGCACGGCTGAAATTTTGTTTCCGAATAAATCAGTAGAATTCCTATCGAATGATATAAAAAAATTCCGATTTTTAGGTTGTTCGCAGGGGTATTTTTCTACAAGTTTAAATGAAATGTATCAGAATACATTGTTTCAACAATGAATCCATTGTTGTAAAAATGTCTAAAATGAAATTTTACACATAAAACAAGCAGTATCTTCTTATTAAATTCTGGTGCACGGCTGAAATTTTGTTTCCGAATAAATCAGTACTTTTCCTATCGAATGATGAAAAAAAATTCCGATTTTAAAGTTGTTCGCAGGGGTATTCTTCTAAAAGTTTAAATAAAAAATATATAGATACATTGTTTCAACAATGAATCCATTGTTGTAAAAATGTTTAAAATGAAATTTTACACATAATACGAGCAGTATCTTCTCATTAAATTCCGGTGCACGGCTGAAATTTTGTTTCCGAATTAAGGAAAACATTTCCTATCGAATGATATAAAAAAATTCCGATTTTTATGTTGTTCGCAGGGGTATTTTTCTAAATGTTTAAATGATATGTATCTGAATACATTTTTTCAACAATGAATCCATTGTTGTAAAAATGTCTAGAATGAAATTTTACTTATAAACAAGCAGTATCTTCTTATTAAATTCTGCTGCACGGCTGAAATTTTGTTTCCGAATAAATCAGTACTTTTCCTATCGAATGATGTAAAAAAATTCCGATTTTTAGGTGGTTCGCAAGGCCATTTCTCTAAAATTTTAAATGAAATATATCTAAATACATTTGTTTCAACAATGAATTCATTGTTGTAAAAGTGTTTAAAATGAAATTTTACACATAAAACGAGCAGTATCTTCTTATTAAATTCCGGAGCACGGCTGAAATTTTGTTTCCGAATAAATCAGTACTATTCCTATCAAATGATGTAAAAAAATTCCGATTTTTATGTTGTTCGCAGGGGTATTTTTCTAAAAGTTTAAATGATATGTATCTGAATACATTGTTTCAACAATGAATCCATTGTTGTAAAAATGTCTAGACTGAAATTTTGCTTATAAAACAAGCAGTATCTTCTTATTAAATTCTGGTGCACGGCTGAAATTTTGTTTCCGAATAAATCAGTACTTTTCCTATCGAATGATGTAAAAAAATTCCGATTTTTAGGTGGTTCGCAGAAGCATTTCTCTAAAAGTTTAAATGAAATATATCTAAATGCACTGCTTCAACAATGAATCCATTGTTCAATAAATGTTCAAAATGAAATTTTACACATAAAACAAGCAGTATCTTCTTATTAAATTTAGGTGCACGGCTGAAATTTTGTTTCCGAATAAATCAGTACTTTTCCTATGGAATGATGTAAAAAAAATCCGATTTTTATGTGCTTCGCAGGGGCATTTCTCTAAAATTTTAAATAAAATATATATAAATACATTGTTTCAACAATGAATCCATTGTTGTAAAAGTGTTTAAAATGAAATTTTACACATAAAACAAGCAGTATCTTCTTATTAAATTTAGGTGCACGGCTGAAATTTTGTTTCCGAATAAATCAGTACTTTTCCTATCGAATGATGTAAAAAAAGTCCGATTTTTAGGTGGTTCGCAAGGCCATTTCTCTAAAATTTTAAATGAAATATATCTAAATACATTTGTTTCAACAATGAATCCATTGTTGTAAAAGTGTTTAAAATGAAATTTTACACATAAAACGAACAGTATCTTCTTATTAAATTCCGGTGCACGGCTGAAATTTTGTTTCCGAATAAATCAGTACTTTTCCTATGGAATGATGTAAAAAAAATCCGATTTTTATGTGCTTCGCAGAAGCATTTCTCTAAAAGTTTAAATGAAATATATCTAAATGCATTGTTTCAACAATGAATCCATTGTTGAAAAAATGTTCAAAATGAAATTTTACACATAAAACAAGCAGTATCTTCTTATTAAATTTAGGTGCACGGCTGAAATTTTGTTTCCGAATAAATCAGTACTTTTCCTATCGAATGATGTAAAAAAATTCCGATTTTAAAGTTGTTCGCAGGGGTATTCTACTAAAAGTTTAAATGAAATATATCTAAATGCATTGTTTCAACAATGAATCCATTGTTGAAAAAATGTTTAAAATGAAATTTTACACATAAAACGAGCAGTATCTTCTTATTAAATTTTGGTGCACGGCTAAAATTTCGTTTCCGAATTAAGCAAAACATTTCCTATCGAATGATGAAAAAAATTTCGATTTTTAGGTTGTTCGCAGGGGTATTTTTCTACAAGTTTAAATGAAATGTATCAGAATACATTGTTTCAACAATGAATCCATTGTTGTAAAAGTGTTTAAAATGAAATTTTACACATAAAACGAGCAGTATCTTCTTATTATATTCCGGTGCACGGCTGAAATTTTGTTTCCGAATAAATCAGTACTTTTCCTATCGAATGATGTAAAAAAATTCCGATTTTTAGGTTGTTCGCAGGGGTATTCTTCTGCAAGTTTAAATGAAATGTATCAGAATACATTGTTTTAACAATGAATCCATTGTTGTAAAAATGTCTAAAATGAAATTTTACACATAAAACGAGCAGTATCTTCTTATTAAATGCCGGTGCACGGCTGGAATTTTGCTTCCGAATAAATCAGTACTTTTTCTATCGAATGATGTAAAAAAATTCCGATTTTTAGGTTGTTCGCAGGGGTATTTTTCTACAAGTTTAAATGAAATGTATCAGAATACATTGTTCCAACAATGAATCCATTGTTGTAAAAGTGTTTAAAATGAAATTTTACACATAAAACGAGCAGTATCTTCTTATTAAATTCCGGTGCAAGGCTGAAATTTTGTTTCCGAATAAATCAGTACTTTTCCTATGGAATGATGTAAAAAAAATCCGATTTTTATGTGCTTCGCAGGGCATTTCTCTAAAATTTTAAATGAAATATATATAAATACATTGTTTCAACAATGAATCCATTGTTGTAAAAGTGTTTAAAATGAAATTTTACACATAAAACAAGCAGTATCTTCTTATTAAATTTAGGTGCACGGCTGAAATTTTGTTTCCGAATAAACCAGTACTATTCCTATCGAATGATGTAAAAAAATTCCAATTTTTAGGTTGTTCGCAGGGGTATTTTTCTACAAGTTTAAATGAAATGTATCAGAATACATTGTTTCAACAATGAATCCATTGTTGTAAAAATGTTTAAAATGAAATTTTACACATAATACGAGCAGTATCTTCTTATTAAATTCTGGTGCACGGCTGAAATTTTGTTTCCGAATAAATCAGTACTTTTCCTATCGAATGATGTAAAAAAATTCCGATTTTTAGGTGGTTCGCAGAAGCATTTCTCTAAAAGTTTAAATGAAATATATCTAAATGCACTGCTTAAACAATGAATCCATTGTTCAATAAATGTTCAAAATGAAATTTTACACATAAAACAAGCAGTATCTTCTTATTAAATTTAGGTGCACGGCTGAAATTTTGTTTCCGAATAAATCAGTACTTTTCCTATGGAATGATGTAAAAAAAATCCGATTTTTATGTGCTTCGCAGGGGCATTTCTCTAAAATTTTAAATAAAATATATATAAATACATTGTTTCAACAATGCATCCATTGTTGTAAAAGTGTTTAAAATGAAATTTTACACATAAAACAAGCAGTATCTTCTTATTCAATTTAGGTGAACGGCTGAAATTTTGTTTCCGAATAAATCAGTACTTTTTTTATCGAATGATGTAAAAAAATTCCGATTTTTATGTGGTTCGCAAGGCCATTTCTCTAAAATTTTAAATGAAATATATCTAAATACATTTGTTTCAACAATGAATCCATTGTTGTAAAAGTGTTTAAAATGAAATTTTACACATAAAACGAACAGTATCTTCTTATTAAATTCCGGTGCACGGCTGAAAATTTGTTTCCGAATAAATCAGTACTTTTCCTATGGAATGATGTAAAAAAAATCCGATTTTTATGTGCTTCGCAGAAGCATTTCTCTAAAAGTTTAAATGAAATATATCTAAATGCATTGTTTCAACAATGAATCCATTGTTGTAAAAATGTTTAAAATGAAATTTTACACATAATACGAGCAGTATCTTCTCATTAAATTCCGGTGCACGGCTGAAATTTTGTTTCCGAATAAATCAGTACTTTTCCTATCGAATGATGTAAAAAAATTCCGATTTTTAGGTGGTTCGCAAGGCCATTTCTCTAAAATATTAAATGAAATATATCTAAATACATTTGTTTCAACAATGAATCCATTGTTGTAAAAGTGTTTAAAATGAAATTTTACACATAAAACGAACAGTATCTTCTTATTAAATTCCGGTGCACGGCTGAAATTTTGATTCCGAATAAATCAGTACTTTTCCTATCGAATGATGAAAAAAAATTCCGATTTTAAAGTTGTTCGCAGGGGTATTCTTCTAAAAGTTTAAATAAAAAATATATAGATACATTGTTTCAACAATGAATCCATTGTTGTAAAAATGTTTAAAATGAAATTTTACACATAATACGAGCAGTATCTTCTTATTAAATTCTGGTGCACGGCTGAAATTTTGTTTCCGAATAAATCAGTACTTTTCCTATCGAATGATGAAAAAAATTCCGATTTTAAAGTTGTTCGCAGGGGTATTCTTCTAAAAGTTTAAATAAAAAATATATAGATACATTGTTTCAACAATGAATCCATTGTTGTAAAAATGTTTAAAATGAAATTTTACACATAATACGAGCAGTATCTTCTCATTAAATTCCGGTGCACGGCTGAAATTTTGTTTCCGAATTAAGGAAAACATTTCCTATCGAATGATATAAAAAAATTCCGATTTTTATGTTGTTCGCAGGGGTATTTTTCTAAATGTTTAAATGATATGTATCTGAATACATTTTTTCAACAATGAATCTATTGTTGTAAAAATGTCTAGAATGAAATTTTACTTATAAAACAAGCAGTATCTTCTTATTAAATTCTGCTGCACGGCTGAAATTTTGTTTCCGAATAAATCAGTACTTTTCCTATCGAATGATGTAAAAAAATTCCGATTTTTATGTTGTTCGCAGGGGTATTTTTCTACAAGTTTAAATGAAATGTATCAGAATACATTGTTTCAACAATGAATCCATTGTTGTAAAAATGTTTAAAATGAAATTTTACACATAAAACGAGCAGTATCTTCTTATTAAATTTTGGTGCACGGCTAAAATTTCTTTTCCGAATTAAGCAAAACATTTCCTATCGAATGATGTAAAAAAATTCCGATTTTTATGTTGTTCGCAGGGGTATTTTTCTACAAGTTTAAATGAAATGTATCAGAATACATTGTTCCAACAATGAATCCATTGTTGTAAAAGTGTTTAAAATGAAATTTTACACATAAAACGAGCAGTATCTTCTTATTATATTCCGGTGCACGGCTGAAATTTTGTTTCCGAATAAAGCAGTACTTTTCCTATCGAATGATGTAAAAAACGTCCGATTTTTATGTTGTTCGCAGGGGTATTTTTCTAAAAGTTTAAATGAAATGTATCAGAACACATTGTTCCAACAATGAATAAATTGTTGTAAAAGTGTTTAAAATGAAATTTTACACATAAAACGAGCAGTATCTTCTCATTAAATTCCGGTGCACGGCTGAAATTTCGTTTCCGAATTAAGCAAAACATTTCCTATCGAATGATGTAAAAAAATTCCGATTTTTATGTTGTTCGCAGGGGTATTTTTCTACAAGTTTAAATGAAATGTATCAGAATATATTGTTTCAACAATGGATCCATTGTTGTAAAAATGTCTAAAATGAAATTTTACACATAAAACGAGCAGTATCTTCTTATTAAATTCCGGTGCACGGCTGAAATTTTGTTTCCGAAAAAATCAGTACTTTTCCTATCGAATGATGTAAAAAAATTCCGATTTTAAAGTTGTTCGCAGGGGTATTCTTCTAAAAATTTAAATGAAATATATCTAAATGCATTGTTTCAACAATGAATCCATTGTTAAAAAAATGTTTAAAATGAAATTTTACACATAAAAAAGCAGTTTCTTCTTTTTAAATTCAGGTGCACGGCTGAAATTTTGTTTCCGAATAAATCAGTACTTTTCCTAATGAATGAAGTAAAAAATTCCGATTTTTATGTTGTTCGCAGGGGTATTTTTCTACAAGTTTAAATGAAATGTATCAGAATACATTGTTTCAACAATGAATCCATTGTTGTAAAAATGTCTAAAATGAAATTTTACATATTAAACAAGCAGTATCATCTTATTATATTCTGGTGCACGGCTGAAATTTCGTTTCCGAATAAAACAGTACTTTTCCTATCGAATGATTTAAAAAAATTCCGATTTTAAAGTTGTTCGCAGGGGTATTCTTCTAAAAGTTTAAATAAAATATATATAAATACATTGTTTCAACAATGAATCCATTGTTGTAAAAATGTTTGAAATGAAATTTTACACACAAAACGAGCAGTATCTTCTCATTAAATTCCGGTGCACGGCTGAAATTCCGTTTCCGAATTAAGCAAAACATTTCCTATCGAATGATGAAAAAAAATTTCGATTTTTATGTTTTTCGCAGGGGTATTTTTCTAAAAGTTTAAATGACATGTATCTGAATACATTGTTCCAACAATGAATCCATTGTTGTAAAAGTGTTTAAAATGAAATTTTACACATAAAACGAGCAGTATCTTCTTATTATATTCCGGTGTACGGCTGGAATTTTGTTTCCGAATAAATCAGTACTTTTCCTATCGAATGATGTAAAAAAATTCCGATTTTTACGTTGTTCGCAGGGGTATTTTTCTACAAGTTTAAATGAAATGTATCAGAATACATTGTTTCAACAATGAATCCATTGATGTAAAAATGTCTAAAATGAAATTTTACACTTAAAACGAGCAGTATCTTCTTATTAAATTCCGGTGCACGGCTGAAATTTTGTTTCCGAATAAATCAGTACTTTTCCTATCGAATGATGTAAAAAAATTCCGATTTTTATGTTGTTCGCAGGGGTATTTTTCGAAAAGTTTAAATGATATGTATCTGAATACATTGTTTCAACAATGAATCCATTGTTGTAAAAATGTCTAAAATGAACTTTTACACATAAAACAAGCAGTATCTTCTTATTATATTCTGGTGCACGGCTGAAATTTCGTTTCCGAATAAAACAGTACTTTTCCTATCGAATGATGTAAAAAAATTCCGATTTTTAGGTGGTTCGCAGGGGCATTTCTCTAAAATTTTAAATGAAATATATCTAAAAACATTTGTTTCAACAATGAATCCATTGTTGTAAAAGTGTTTAAAATTAAATTTTACACATAAAACGAGCAGTATCTTCTTATTAAATTCCGGTGCACGGCTGAAACTTTGTTTCCGAAAAAATCAGTACTTTTCCTATCGAATGATGTAAAAAAATTCCGATTTTTATGTTGTTCGCAGGGGTATTTTTCTAAAAGTTTAAATAAAATATATATAAATACATTGTTTCAACAATGAATCCATTGTTGTAAAAATGTTTAAAATGAAATTTTACACATAAAACGAGCAGTATCTTCTCATTAAATTCCGGTGCACGGCTGAAATTTCGTTTCCGAATTAAGCAAAACATTTCCTATCGAATGATGAAAAAAAATTTCGATTTTTATGTTTTTCGCAGGGGTATTTTTCTAAAAGTTTAAATGACATGTATCTGAATACATTGTTCCAACAATGAATCCATTGTTGTAAAAGTGTTTAAAATGAAATTTTACACATAAAACGAGCAGTATCTTCTTATTATATTCCGGTGTACGGCTGAAATTTTGTTTCCGAATAAATCAGTACTTTTCCTATCGAATGATGTAAAAAATTCCGATTTTTAGGTTGTTCGCAGGGGTATTTTTCTAAAAGTTTAAATGAAATATATCTAAATGCATTGTTTCAACAATGAATCCATTGTTGAAAAAATGTTTAAAATGAAATTTTACACATAAAAAAAGCAGTTTCTTCTTATTAAATTCAGGTGCTCGGCTGAAATTTTGTTTCCGAATAAATCAGTACTTTTCCTATCGAATGATGTAAAAAAATTCCGATTTTTATGTTGTTCGCAGGGGTATTTTTCTAAAAGTTTAAATGACATGTATCTGAATACATTGTTTCAACAATGAATCCATTGTTGTAAAAATGTCTAAAATGAAATTTTACACATAAAACAAGCAGTATCTTCTTATTAAATTCCGGTGCACGGCTGGATATTTGTTTCCGAATAAATCAGTCCTTTTTCTATCGAATGATGTAAAAATATTCCGATTTTTAGGGTTGTTCGCAGGGGTATTTTTCTACAAGTTTAAATGAAATGTATCAGAATACATTGTTCCAACAATGAATCCATTGTTGTAAAAGTGTTTAAAATGAACATTTACACATAAAACGAGCAGTATCTTCTTATGAAATTCCGGTGCACGGCTGGAATTTTGTTTCCGAATAAATCAGTACTTTTCCTATCGAATGATGTAAAAAAATTCCGATTTTAAAGTTGTTCGCAGGGGTATTCTTCTAAAAGTTTAAATAAAATATATATAAATACATTGTTTCAACAATGAATCCATTGTTGTAAAAATGTCTAAAATGAAATTTTACACATAAAACAAGCAGTATCTTCTTAATATATTCTGGTGCACGGCTGAAATTTCGTTTCCGAATAAAACAGTACTTTTCCTATCGAATGATGTAAAAAAAATCCGATTTTAAAGTTGTTCGCAGGGGTATTCTTCTAAAAGTTTAAATAAAATATATATAAATACATTGTTTCAACAATGAATCCATTGTTGTAAAAATGTCTAAAATGAAATTTTACACATAAAACGATCAGTATCTTCTTATTAAATTCCGGTGCACGGCTGGAATTTTGTTTCCGAATAAATCAGTACTTTTCCTATCGAATGATGTAAAAAAATTCCGATTTTTACGTTGTTCGCAGGGGTATTTTTCTACAAGTTTAAATGAAATGTATCAGAATACATTGTTTCAACAATGAATCCATTGATGTAAAAATGTCTAAAATGAAATTTTACACTTAAAACGAGCAGTATCTTCTTATTAAATTCCGGTGCACGGCTGAAATTTTGTTTCCGAATAAATCAGTACTTTTCCTATGGAATGATGTAAAAAAAATCCGATTTTTATGTGCTTCGCAGAAGCATTTCTCTAAAAGTTTAAATGAAATATATCTAAATGCATTGTTTCAACAATGAATCCATTGTTGTAAAAATGTTTAAAATGAAATTTTACACATAAAACGAGCAGTATCTTCTCATTAAATTCCGGTGCACGGCTGAAATTTCGTTTCCGAATCAAGCAAAACATTTCCTATCGAATGATGTAAAAAAATTCCGATTTTTATGTTGTTCGCAGGGGTATTTTTCGAAAAGTTTAAATGATATGTATCTGAATACATTGTTTCAACAATGAATCCATTGTTGTAAAAATGTCTAAAATGAACTTTTACACATAAAACAAGCAGTATCTTCTTATTATATTCTGGTGCACGGCTGAAATTTCGTTTCCGAATAAAACAGTACTTTTCCTATCGAATGATGTAAAAAAATTCCGATTTTTAGGTGGTTCGCAGGGGCATTTCTCTAAAATTTTAAATGAAATATATCTAAAAACATTTGTTTCAACAATGAATCCATTGTTGTAAAAGTGTTTAAAATTAAATTTTACACATAAAACGAGCAGTATCTTCTTATTAAATTCCGGTGCACGGCTGAAATTTTGTTTCCGAAAAAATCAGTACTTTTCCTATCGAATGATGTAAAAAAATTCCGATTTTTATGTTGTTCGCAGGGGAATTTTTCTACAAGTTTAAATGAAATGTATCAGAATACATTGTTTCAACAATGAATCCATTGTTGTAAAAATGTCTAAAATGAAATTTTACACATAAAACAAGCAGTATCTTCTTAATATATTCTGGTGCACGGCTGAAATTTCGTTTCCGAATAAAACAGTACTTTTCCTATCGAATGATGTAAAAAAATTCCGATTTTTATGTTGTTCGCAGGGGTATTTTTCTAAAAGTTTAAATGACATGTATCTGAATACATTGTTTCAACAATGAATCCATTGTTGTAAAAATGTCTAAAATTAAATTTTACACATAAAACAAGCAGTATCTTCTTATTAAATTCCGGTGCACGGCTGGAATTTTGTTTCCGAATAAATCAGTCCTTTTTCTATCGAATGATGTAAAAATATTCCGATTTTTAGGTTGTTCGCAGGGGTATTTTTCTACAAGTTTAAATGAAATGTATCAGAATACATTGTTCCAACAATGAATCCATTGTTGTAAAAGTGTTTAAAATGAACATTTACACATAAAACGATCAGTATCTTCTTATGAAATTCCGATGCACGGCTGGAATTTTGTTTCCGAATAAATCAGTACTTTTCCTATCGAATGATGTAAAAAAATTCCGATTTTAAAGTTGTTCGCAGGGGTATTCTTCTAAAAGTTTAAATAAAATATATATAAATACATTGTTTCAACAATGAATCCATTGTTGTAAAAATGTCTAAAATGAAATTTTACACATAAAACGATCAGTATCTTCTTATTAAATTCCGGTGCACGGCTGGAATTTTGTTTCCGAATAAATCAGTACTTTTCCTATCGAATGATGTAAAAAAATTCCGATTTTTACGTTGTTCGCAGGGGTATTTTTCTACAAGTTTAAATGAAATGTATCAGAATACATTGTTTCAACAATGAATCCATTGATGTAAAAATGTCTAAAATGAAATTTTACACTTAAAACGAGCAGTATCTTCTTATTAAATTCCGGTGCACGGTTGAAATTTTGTTTCCAAATAAATCAGTACTTTTCCTATGGAATGATGTAAAAAAAATCCGATTTTTATGTGCTTCGCAGAAGCATTTCTCTAAAAGTTTAAATGAAATATATCTAAATGCATTGTTTCAACAATGAATCCATTGTTGTAAAAATGTTTAAAATGAAATTTTACACATAATACGAGCAGTATCTTCTCATTAAATTCCGGTGCACGGCTGAAATTTTGTTTCCGAATAAATCAGTACTTTTCCTATCGAATGATGTAAAAAAATTCCGATTTTTAGGTGGTTCGCAAGGCCATTTCTCTAAAATATTAAATGAAATATATCTAAATACATTTGTTTCAACAATGAATCCATTGTTGTAAAAGTGTTTAAAATGAAATTTTACACATAAAACGAACAGTATCTTCTTATTAAATTCCGGTGCACGGCTGAAATTTTGATTCCGAATAAATCAGTACTTTTCCTATCGAATGATGAAAAAAAATTCCGATTTTAAAGTTGTTCGCAGGGGTATTCTTCTAAAAGTTTAAATAAAAAATATATAGATACATTGTTTCAACAATGAATCCATTGTTGTAAAAATGTTTAAAATGAAATTTTACACATAATACGAGCAGTATCTTCTTATTAAATTCTGGTGCACGGCTGAAATTTTGTTTCCGAATAAATCAGTACTTTTCCTATCGAATGATGAAAAAAATTCCGATTTTAAAGTTGTTCGCAGGGGTATTCTTCTAAAAGTTTAAATAAAAAATATATAGATACATTGTTTCAACAATGAATCCATTGTTGTAAAAATGTTTAAAATGAAATTTTACACATAAAAAAAGCAGTTTCTTCTTATTAAATTCAGGTGCTCGGCTGAAATTTTGTTTCCGAATAAATCAGTACTTTTCCTATCGAATGATGTAAAAAAATTCCGATTTTTATGTTGTTCGCAGGGGTATTTTTCTAAAAGTTTAAATGACATGTATCTGAATACATTGTTTCAACAATGAATCCATTGTTGTAAAAATGTCTAAAATTAAATTTTACACATAAAACAAGCAGTATCTTCTTATTAAATTCCGGTGCACGGCTGGAATTTTGTTTCCGAATAAATCAGTCCTTTTTCTATCGAATGATGTAAAAATATTCCGATTTTTAGGTTGTTCGCAGGGGTATTTTTCTACAAGTTTAAATGAAATGTATCAGAATACATTGTTCCAACAATGAATCCATTGTTGTAAAAGTGTTTAAAATGAACATTTACACATAAAACGATCAGTATCTTCTTATGAAATTCCGGTGCACGGCTGGAATTTTGTTTCCGAATAAATCAGTACTTTTCCTATCGAATGATGTAAAAAAATTCCGATTTTAAAGTTGTTCGCAGGGGTATTCTTCTAAAAGTTTAAATAAAATATATATAAATACATTGTTTCAACAATGAATCCATTGTTGTAAAAATGTCTAAAATGAAATTTTACACATAAAACAAGCAGTATCTTCTTAATATATTCTGGTGCACGGCTGAAATTTCGTTTCCGAATAAAACAGTACTTTTCCTATCGAATGATGTAAAAAAAATCCGATTTTAAAGTTGTTCGCAGGGGTATTCTTCTAAAAGTTTAAATAAAATATATATAAATACATTGTTTCAACAATGAATCCATTGTTGTAAAAATGTCTAAAATGAAATTTTACACATAAAACGATCAGTATCTTCTTATTAAATTCCGGTGCACGGCTGGAATTTTTTTTCCGAATAAATCAGTACTTTTCCTATCGAATGATGTAAAAAAATTCCGATTTTTACGTTGTTCGCAGGGGTATTTTTCTACAAGTTTAAATGAAATGTATCAGAATACATTGTTTCAACAATGAATCCATTGATGTAAAAATGTCTAAAATGAAATTTTACACTTAAAACGAGCAGTATCTTCTTATTAAATTCCGGTGCACGGTTGAAATTTTGTTTCCAAATAAATCAGTACTTTTCCTATGGAATGATGTAAAAAAAATCCGATTTTTATGTGCTTCGCAGAAGCATTTCTCTAAAAGTTTAAATGAAATATATCTAAATGCATTGTTTCAACAATGAATCCATTGTTGTAAAAATGTTTAAAATGAAATTTTACACATAATACGAGCAGTATCTTCTCATTAAATTCCGGTGCACGGCTGAAATTTTGTTTCCGAATAAATCAGTACTTTTCCTATCGAATGATGTAAAAAAATTCCGATTTTTAGGTGGTTCGCAAGGCCATTTCTCTAAAATATTAAATGAAATATATCTAAATACATTTGTTTCAACAATGAATCCATTGTTGTAAAAGTGTTTAAAATGAAATTTTACACATAAAACGAACAGTATCTTCTTATTAAATTCCGGTGCACGGCTGAAATTTTGATTCCGAATAAATCAGTACTTTTCCTATCGAATGATGAAAAAAAATTCCGATTTTAAAGTTGTTCGCAGGGGTATTCTTCTAAAAGTTTAAATAAAAAATATATAGATACATTGTTTCAACAATGAATCCATTGTTGTAAAAATGTTTAAAATGAAATTTTACACATAATACGAGCAGTATCTTCTTATTAAATTCTGGTGCACGGCTGAAATTTTGTTTCCGAATAAATCAGTACTTTTCCTATCGAATGATGAAAAAAATTCCGATTTTAAAGTTGTTCGCAGGGGTATTCTTCTAAAAGTTTAAATAAAAAATATATAGATACATTGTTTCAACAATGAATCCATTGTTGTAAAAATGTTTAAAATGAAATTTTACACATAATACGAGCAGTATCTTCTCATTAAATTCCGGTGCACGGCTGAAATTTTGTTTCCGAATTAAGGAAAACATTTCCTATCGAATGATATAAAAAAATTCCGATTTTTATGTTGTTCGCAGGGGTATTTTTCTAAATGTTTAAATGATATGTATCTGAATACATTTTTTCAACAATGAATCCATTGTTGTAAAAATGTCTAGAATGAAATTTTACTTATAAAACAAGCAGTATCTTCTTATTAAATTCTGCTGCACGGCTGAAATTTTGTTTCCGAATAAATCAGTACTTTTCCTATCGAATGATGTAAAAAAATTCCGATTTTTATGTTGTTCGCAGGGGTATTTTTCTACAAGTTTAAATGAAATGTATCAGAATACATTGTTTCAACAATGAATCCATTGTTGTAAAAATGTTTAAAATGAAATTTTACACATAAAACGAGCAGTATCTTCTTATTAAATTTTGGTGCACGGCTAAAATTTCTTTTCCGAATTAAGCAAAACATTTCCTATCGAATGATGTAAAAAAATTCCGATTTTTATGTTGTTCGCAGGGGTATTTTTCTACAAGTTTAAATGAAATGTATCAGAATACATTGTTCCAACAATGAATCCATTGTTGTAAAAGTGTTTAAAATGAAATTTTACACATAAAACGAGCAGTATCTTCTTATTATATTCCGGTGCACGGCTGAAATTTTGTTTCCGAATAAAGCAGTACTTTTCCTATCGAATGATGTAAAAAACGTCCGATTTTTATGTTGTTCGCAGGGGTATTTTTCTAAAAGTTTAAATGAAATGTATCAGAACACATTGTTCCAACAATGAATAAATTGTTGTAAAAGTGTTTAAAATGAAATTTTACACATAAACGAGCAGTATCTTCTCATTAAATTCCGGTGCACGGCTGAAATTTCGTTTCCGAATTAAGCAAAACATTTCCTATCGAATGATGTAAAAAAATTCCGATTTTTATGTTGTTCGCAGGGGTATTTTTCTACAAGTTTAAATGAAATGTATCAGAATATATTGTTTCAACAATGGATCCATTGTTGTAAAAATGTCTAAAATGAAATTTTACACATAAAACGAGCAGTATCTTCTTATTAAATTCCGGTGCATGGCTGAAATTTTGTTTCCGAAAAAATCAGTACTTTTCCTATCGAATGATGTAAAAAAATTCCGATTTTAAAGTTGTTCGCAGGGGTATTCTTCTAAAAATTTAAATGAAATATATCTAAATGCATTGTTTCAACAATGAATCCATTGTTAAAAAAATGTTTAAAATGAAATTTTACACATAAAAAAGCAGTTTCTTCTTTTTAAATTCAGGTGCACGGCTGAAATTTTGTTTCCGAATAAATCAGTACTTTTCCTAACGAATGAAGTAAAAAATTCCGATTTTTATGTTGTTCGCAGGGGTATTTTTCTACAAGTTTAAATGAAATGTATCAGAATACATTGTTTCAACAATGAATCCATTGTTGTAAAAATGTCTAAAATGAAATTTTACATATTAAACAAGCAGTATCATCTTATTATATTCTGGTGCACGGCTGAAATTTCGTTTCCGAATAAAACAGTACTTTTCCTATCGAATGATTTAAAAAAATTCCGATTTTAAAGTTGTTCGCAGGGGTATTCTTCTAAAAGTTTAAATAAAATATATATAAATACATTGTTTCAACAATGAATCCATTGTTGTAAAAATGTTTGAAATGAAATTTTACACACAAAACGAGCAGTATCTTCTCATTAAATTCCGGTGCACGGCTGAAATTTCGTTTCCGAATTAAGCAAAACATTTCCTATCGAATGATGAAAAAAAATTTCGATTTTTATGTTGTTCGCAGGGGTATTTTTCTAAATGTTTAAATGATATGTATCTGAATACATTGTTTCAACAATGAATCCATTGTTGTAAAAATGTCTAAAATGAAATTTTACACATAAAACGAGCAGTATCTTCTTATTAAATTCCGGTGCACGGCTGGAATTTTGTTTCCGAATAAATCAGCACTTTTCCTATCGAATGATGTAAAAAAATTCCGATTTTTACGTTGTTCGCAGGGGTATTTTTCTACAAGTTTAAATGAAATGTATCAGAATACATTGTTTCAACAATGAATCCATTGATGTAAAAATGTCTAAAATGAAATTTTACACTTAAAACGAGCAGTATCTTCTTATTAAATTCCGGTGCACGGCTGAAATTTCGTTTCCGAATAAAACACTACTTTTCCTATCGAATGATGTAAAAAAAATCCGATTTTAAAGTGTTTCGCAGGGTTATTCTTCTAAAAGTTTAAATAAAATATATATAAATACATTGTTTCAACAATGAATCCATTGTTGTAAAAATGTTTAAAATGAAATTTTACACATAAAACGAGCAGTATCTTCTCATTAAATTCCGGTGCACGGCTGAAATTTCGTTTCCGAATTAAGCAAAACATTTCCTATCGAATGATGAAAAAAAATTTCGATTTTTATGTTTTTCGCAGGGGTATTTTTCTAAAAGTTTAAATGACATGTATCTGAATACATTGTTCCAACAATGAATCCATTGTTGTAAAAGTGTTTAAAATGAAATTTTACACATAAAACGAGCAGTATCTTCTTATTATATTCCGGTGTACGGCTGAAATTTTGTTTCCGAATAAATCAGTACTTTTCCTATCGAATGATGTAAAAAATTCCGATTTTTAGGTTGTTCGCAGGGGTATTTTTCTAAAAGTTTAAATGAAATATATCTAAATGCATTGTTTCAACAATGAATCCATTGTTGAAAAAATGTTTAAAATGAAATTTTACACATAAAAAAAGCAGTTTCTTCTTATTAAATTCAGGTGCTCGGCTGAAATTTTGTTTCCGAATAAATCAGTACTTTTCCTATCGAATGATGTAAAAAAATTCCGATTTTTACGTTGTTCGCAGGGGTATTTTTCTACAAGTTTAAATGAAATGTATCAGAATACATTGTTTCAACAATGAATCCATTGATGTAAAAATGTCTAAAATGAAATTTTACACTTAAAACGAGCAGTATCTTCTTATTAAATTCCGGTGCACGGCTGAAATTTTGTTTCCGAATAAATCAGTACTTTTCCTATGGAATGATGTAAAAAAAATCCGATTTTTATGTGCTTCGCAGAAGCATTTCTCTAAAAGTTTAAATGAAATATATCTAAATGCATTGTTTCAACAATGAATCCATTGTTGTAAAAATGTTTAAAATGAAATTTTACACATAATACGAGCAGTATCTTCTTATTAAATTCCGGTGCACGGCTGAAATTTTGTTTCCGAATAAATCAGTACTTTTCCTATGGAATGATGTAAAAAAAATCCGATTTTTATGTGCTTCGCAGAAGCATTTCTCTAAAAGTTTAAATGAAATATATCTAAATGCATTGTTTCAACAATGAATCCATTGTTGTAAAAATGTTTAAAATGAAATTTTACACATAAAACGAGCAGTATCTTCTCATTAAATTCCGGTGCACGGCTGAAATTTCGTTTCAGAATCAAGCAAAACATTTCCTATCGAATGATGTAAAAAAATTCCGATTTTTATGTTGTTCGCAGGGGTATTTTTCGAAAAGTTTAAATGATATGTATCTGAATACATTGTTTCAACAATGAATCCATTGTTGTAAAAATGTCTAAAATGAACTTTTACACATAAAACAAGCAGTATCTTCTTATTATATTCTGGTGCACGGCTGAAATTTCGTTTCCGAATAAAACAGTACTTTTCCTATCGAATGATGTAAAAAAATTCCGATTTTTAGGTGGTTCGCAGGGGCATTTCTCTAAAATTTTAAATGAAATATATCTAAAAACATTTGTTTCAACAATGAATCCATTGTTGTAAAAGTGTTTAAAATTAAATTTTACACATAAAACGAGCAGTATCTTCTTATTAAATTCCGGTGCACGGCTGAAATTATGTTTCCGAAAAAATCAGTACTTTTCCTATCGAATGATGTAAAAAAATTCCGATTTTTATGTTGTTCGCAGGGGTATTTTTCTACAAGTTTAAATGAAATGTATCAGAATACATTGTTTCAACAATGAATCCATTGTTGTAAAAATGTCTAAAATGAAATTTTACACATAAAACAAGCAGTATCTTCTTAATATATTCTGGTGCACGGCTGAAATTTCGTTTCCGAATAAAACAGTACTTTTCCTATCGAATGATGTAAAAAAAATCCGATTTTAAAGTGTTTCGCAGGGTTATTCTTCTAAAAGTTTAAATAAAATATATATAAATACATTGTTTCAACAATGAATCCATTGTTGTAAAAATGTTTAAAATGAAATTTTACACATAAAACGAGCAGTATCTTCTCATTAAATTCCGGTGCACGGCTGAAATTTCGTTTCCGAATTAAGCAAAACATTTCCTATCGAATGATGAAAAAAAATTTCGATTTTTATGTTTTTCGCAGGGGTATTTTTCTAAAAGTTTAAATGACATGTATCTGAATACATTGTTCCAACAATGAATCCATTGTTGTAAAAGTGTTTAAAATGAAATTTTACACATAAAACGAGCAGTATCTTCTTATTATATTCCGGTGTACGGCTGAAATTTTGTTTCCGAATAAATCAGTACTTTTCCTATCGAATGATGTAAAAAATTCCGATTTTTAGGTTGTTCGCAGGGGTATTTTTCTAAAAGTTTAAATGAAATATATCTAAATGCATTGTTTCAACAATGAATCCATTGTTGAAAAAATGTTTAAAATGAAATTTTACACATAAAAAAAGCAGTTTCTTCTTATTAAATTCAGGTGCTCGGCTGAAATTTTGTTTCCGAATAAATCAGTACTTTTCCTATCGAATGATGTAAAAAAATTCCGATTTTTATGTTGTTCGCAGGGGTATTTTTCTAAAAGTTTAAATGACATGTATCTGAATACATTGTTTCAACAATGAATCCATTGTTGTAAAAATGTCTAAAATTAAATTTTACACATAAAACAAGCAGTATCTTCTTATTAAATTCCGGTGCACGGCTGGAATTTTGTTTCCGAATAAATCAGTCCTTTTTCTATCGAATGATGTAAAAATATTCCGATTTTTAGGTTGTTCGCAGGGGTATTTTTCTACAAGTTTAAATGAAATGTATCAGAATACATTGTTCCAACAATGAATCCATTGTTGTAAAAGTGTTTAAAATGAACATTTACACATAAAACGAGCAGTATCTTCTTATGAAATTCCGGTGCACGGCTGGAATTTTGTTTCCGAATAAATCAGTACTTTTCCTATCGAATGATGTAAAAAAATTCCGATTTTAAAGTTGTTCGCAGGGGTATTCTTCTAAAAGTTTAAATAAAATATATATAAATACATTGTTTCAACAATGAATCCATTGTTGTAAAAATGTCTAAAATGAAATTTTACACATAAAACAAGCAGTATCTTCTTAATATATTCTGGTGCACGGCTGAAATTTCGTTTCCGAATAAAACAGTACTTTTCCTATCGAATGATGTAAAAAAAATCCGATTTTAAAGTTGTTCGCAGGGGTATTCTTCTAAAAGTTTAAATAAAATATATATAAATACATTGTTTCAACAATGAATCCATTGTTGTAAAAATGTCTAAAATGAAATTTTACACATAAAACGATCAGTATCTTCTTATTAAATTCCGGTGCACGGCTGGAATTTTGTTTCCGAATAAATCAGTACTTTTCCTATCGAATGATGTAAAAAAATTCCGATTTTTAGGTGGTTCGCAAGGCCATTTCTCTAAAATATTAAATGAAATATATCTAAATACATTTGTTTCAACAATGAATCCATTGTTGTAAAAGTGTTTAAAATGAAATTTTACACATAAAACGAACAGTATCTTCTTATTAAATTCCGGTGCACGGCTGAAATTTTGATTCCGAATAAATCAGTACTTTTCCTATCGAATGATGAAAAAAAATTCCGATTTTAAAGTTGTTCGCAGGGGTATTCTTCTAAAAGTTTAAATAAAAAATATATAGATACATTGTTTCAACAATGAATCCATTGTTGTAAAAATGTTTAAAATGAAATTTTACACATAATACGAGCAGTATCTTCTTATTAAATTCTGGTGCACGGCTGAAATTTTGTTTCCGAATAAATCAGTACTTTTCCTATCGAATGATGAAAAAAATTCCGATTTTAAAGTTGTTCGCAGGGGTATTCTTCTAAAAGTTTAAATAAAAAATATATAGATACATTGTTTCAACAATGAATCCATTGTTGTAAAAATGTTTAAAATGAAATTTTACACATAATACGAGCAGTATCTTCTCATTAAATTCCGGTGCACGGCTGAAATTTTGTTTCCGAATTAAGGAAAACATTTCCTATCGAATGATATAAAAAAATTCCGATTTTTATGTTGTTCGCAGGGGTATTTTCTACAAGTTTAAATGAAATGTATCAGAATACATTGTTTCAACAATGAATCCATTGTTGTAAAAATGTTTAAAATGAAATTTTACACATAAAACGAGCAGTATCTTCTTATTAAATTTTGGTGCACGGCTAAAATTTCTTTTCCGAATTAAGCAAAACATTTCCTATCGAATGATGTAAAAAAATTCCGATTTTTATGTTGTTCGCAGGGGTATTTTTCTACAAGTTTAAATGAAATGTATCAGAATACATTGTTCCAACAATGAATCCATTGTTGTAAAAGTGTTTCAAATGAAATTTTACACATAAAACGAGCAGTATCTTCTTATTATATTCCGGTGCACGGCTGAAATTTTGTTTCCGAATAAAGCAGTACTTTTCCTATCGAATGATGTAAAAAACGTCCGATTTTTATGTTGTTCGAAGGGGTATTTTTCTAAAAGTTTAAATGAAATGTATCAGAACACATTGTTCCAACAATGAATAAATTGTTGTAAAAGTGTTTAAAATGAAATTTTACACATAAAACGAGCAGTATCTTCTCATTAAATTCCGGTGCACGGCTGAAATTTCGTTTCCGAATTAAGCAAAACATTTCCTATCGAATGATGTAAAAAAATTCCGATTTTTATGTTGTTCGCAGGGGTATTTTTCTACAAGTTTAAATGAAATGTATCAGAATATATTGTTTCAACAATGGATCCATTGTTGTAAAAATGTCTAAAATGAAATTTTACACATAAAACGAGCAGTATCTTCTTATTAAATTCCGGTGCACGGCTGAAATTTTGTTTCCGAAAAAATCAGTACTTTTCCTATCGAATGATGTAAAAAAATTCCGATTTTAAAGTTGTTCGCAGGGGTATTCTTCTAAAAATTTAAATGAAATATATCTAAATGCATTGTTTCAACAATGAATCCATTGTTAAAAAAATGTTTAAAATGAAATTTTACACATAAAAAAGCAGTTTCTTCTTTTTAAATTCAGGTGCACGGCTGAAATTTTGTTTCCGAATAAATCAGTACTTTTCCTAACGAATGAAGTAAAAAATTCCGATTTTTATGTTGTTCGCAGGGGTATTTTTCTACAAGTTTAAATGAAATGTATCAGAATACATTGTTTCAACAATGAATCCATTGTTGTAAAAATGTCTAAAATGAAATTTTACATATTAAACAAGCAGTATCATCTTATTATATTCTGGTGCACGGCTGAAATTTCGTTTCCGAATAAAACAGTACTTTTCCTATCGAATGATTTAAAAAAATTCCGATTTTAAAGTTGTTCGCAGGGGTATTCTTCTAAAAGTTTAAATAAAATATATATAAATACATTGTTTCAACAATGAATCCATTGTTGTAAAAATGTTTGAAATGAAATTTTACACACAAAACGAGCAGTATCTTCTCATTAAATTCCGGTGCACGGCTGAAATTTCGTTTCCGAATTAAGCAAAACATTTCCTATCGAATGATGAAAAAAAATTTCGATTTTTATGTTGTTCGCAGGGGTATTTTTCTAAATGTTTAAATGATATGTATCTGAATACATTGTTTCAACAATGAATCCATTGTTGTAAAAATGTCTAAAATGAAATTTTACACATAAAACGAGCAGTATCTTCTTATTAAATTCCGGTGCACGGTTGGAATTTTGTTTCCGAATAAATCAGTACTTTTCCTATCGAATGATGTAAAAAAATTCCGATTTTTACGTTGTTCGCAGGGGTATTTTTCTACAAGTTTAAATGAAATGTATCAGAATACATTGTTTCAACAATGAATCCATTGATGTAAAAATGTCTAAAATGAAATTTTACACTTAAAACGAGCAGTATCTTCTTATTAAATTCCGGTGCACGGCTGAAATTTTGTTTCCGAATAAATCAGTACTTTTCCTATCGAATGATGTAAAAAAATTCCGATTTTAAAGTTGTTCGCAGGGGTATTCTTCTAAAAGTTTAAATAAAATATATATAAATACATTGTTTTAACAATGAATCCATTGTTGTAAAAATGTTTAAAATGAAATTTTACACATAAAACGAGCAGTATCTTCTCATTAAATTCCGGTGCACGGCTGAAATTTAGTTTCCGAATCAAGCAAAACATTTCCTATCGAATGATGTAAAAAAATTCCGATTTTTATGTTGTTCGCAGGGGTATTTTTCGAAAAGTTTAAATGATATGTATCTGAATACATTGTTTCAACAATGAATCCATTGTTGTAAAAATGTCTAAAATGAACTTTTACACATAAAACAAGCAGTATCTTCTTATTATATTCTGGTGCACGGCTGAAATTTCGTTTCCGAATAAAACAGTACTTTTCCTATCGAATGATGTAAAAAAATTCCGATTTTTAGGTGGTTCGCAGGGGCATTTCTCTAAAATTTTAAATGAAATATATCTAAAAACATTTGTTTCAACAATGAATCCATTGTTGTAAAAGTGTTTAAAATTAAATTTTACACATAAAACGAGCAGTATCTTCTTATTAAATTCCGGTGCACTGCTGAAATTTTGTTTCCGAAAAAATCAGTACTTTTCCTATCGAATGATGTAAAAAAATTCCGATTTTTATGTTGTTCGTAGGGGTATTTTTCTACAAGTTTAAATGAAATGTATCAGAATACATTGTTTCAACAATGAATCCATTGTTGTAAAAATGTCTAAAATGAAATTTTACACATAAAACAAGCAGTATCTTCTTAATATATTCTGGTGCACGGCTGAAATTTCGTTTCCGAATAAAACAGTACTTTTCCTATCGAATGATGTAAAAAAAATCCGATTTTAAAGTGTTTCGCAGGGTTATTCTTCTAAAAGTTTAAATAAAATATATATAAATACATTGTTTCAACATTGAATCCATTGTTGTAAAAATGTTTAAAATGAAATTTTACACATAAAACGAGCAGTATCTTCTCATTAAATTCCGGTGCACGGCTGAAATTTCGTTTCCGAATTAAGCAAAACATTTCCTATCGAATGATGAAAAAAAATTTCGATTTTTATGTTTTTCGCAGGGGTATTTTTCTAAAAGTTTAAATGACATGTATCTGAATACATTGTTCCAACAATGAATCCATTGTTGTAAAAGTGTTTAAAATGAAATTTTACACATAAAACGAGCAGTATCTTCTTATTATATTCCGGTGTACGGCTGAAATTTTGTTTCCGAATAAATCAGTACTTTTCCTATCGAATGATGTAAAAAATTCCGATTTTTAGGTTGTTCGCAGGGGTATTTTTCTAAAAGTTTAAATGAAATATATCTAAATGCATTGTTTCAACAATGAATCCATTGTTGAAAAAATGTTTAAAATGAAATTTTACACATAAAAAAAGCAGTTTCTTCTTATTAAATTCAGGTGCTCGGCTGAAATTTTGTTTCCGAATAAATCAGTACTTTTCCTATCGAATGATGTAAAAAAATTCCGATTTTTATGTTGTTCGCAGGGGTATTTTTCTAAAAGTTTAAATGACATGTATCTGAATACATTGTTTCAACAATGAATCCATTGTTGTAAAAATGTCTAAAATGAAATTTTACACATAAAACAAGCAGTATCTTCTTATTAAATTCCGGTGCACGGCTGGAATTTTGTTTCCGAATAAATCAGTCCTTTTTCTATCGAATGATGTAAAAATATTCCGATTTTTAGGTTGTTCGCAGGGGTATTTTTCTACAAGTTTAAATGAAATGTATCAGAATACATTGTTCCAACAATGAATCCATTGTTGTAAAAGTGTTTAAAATGAACATTTACACATAAAACGAGCAGTATCTTCTTATGAAATTCCGGTGCACGGCTGGAATTTTGTTTCCGAATAAATCAGTACTTTTCCTATCGAATGATGTAAAAAAATTCCGATTTTAAAGTTGTTCGCAGGGGTATTCTTCTAAAAGTTTAAATAAAATATATATAAATACATTGTTTCAACAATGAATCCATTGTTGTAAAAATGTCTAAAATGAAATTTTACACATAAAACAAGCAGTATCTTCTTAATATATTCTGGTGCACGGCTGAAATTTCGTTTCCGAATAAAACAGTACTTTTCCTATCGAATGATGTAAAAAAAATCCGATTTTAAAGTTGTTCGCAGGGGTATTCTTCTAAAAGTTTAAATAAAATATATATAAATACATTGTTTCAACAATGAATCCATTGTTGTAAAAATGTCTAAAATGAAATTTTACACATAAAACGATCAGTATCTTCTTATTAAATTCCGGTGCACGGCTGGAATTTTGTTTCCGAATAAATCAGTACTTTTCCTATCGAATGATGTAAAAAAATTCCGATTTTTACGTTGTTCGCAGGGGTATTTTTCTACAAGTTTAAATGAAATGTATCAGAATACATTGTTTCAACAATGAATCCATTGATGTAAAAATGTCTAAAATGAAATTTTACACTTAAAACGAGCAGTATCTTCTTATTAAATTCCGGTGCACGGCTGAAATTTTGTTTCCGAATAAATCAGTACTTTTCCTATCGAATGATGTAAAAAAATTCCGATTTTAAAGTTGTTCGCAGGGGTATTCTTCTAAAAGTTTAAATGAAATATATCTAAAAACATTTGTTTCAACAATGAATCCATTGTTGTAAAAGTGTTTAAAATGAAATTTTACACATAAAACGAGCAGTATCTTCTTATTAAATTCCGGTGCACGGCTGAAATTTTGTTTCCGAAAAAATCAGTACTTTTCCTATCGAATGATGTAAAAAAATTCCGATTTTTATGTTGTTCGCAGGGGTATTTTTCTACAAGTTTAAATGAAATGTATCAGAATACATTGTTTCAACAATGAATCCATTGTTGTAAAAATGTCTAAAATGAAATTTTACACATAAAACAAGCAGTATCTTCTTAATATATTCTGGTGCACGGCTGAAATTTCGTTTCCGAATTAAGCAAAACATTTCCTATCGAATGATGAAAAAAAATTTCGATTTTTATGTTTTTCGCAGGGGTATTTTTCTAAAAGTTTAAATGACATGTATCTGAATACATTGTTTCAACAATAAATCCATTGTTGTAAAAATGTCTAGAATGAAATTTTACTTATAAAACAAGCAGTATCTTCTTATTAAATTCTGCTGCACGGCTGAAATTTTGTTTCCGAATAAATCAGTACTTTTCCTATCGAATGATGTAAAAAAATTCCGATTTTTAGGTGGTTCGCAGAAGCATTTCTCTAAAAGTTTAAATGAAATATATCTAAATGCATTGTTTCAACAATGAATCCATTGTTGAAAAAATGTTCAAAATGAAATTTTACACATAAAAAAGCAGTATCTTCTTATTAAATTTAGGTGCACGGCTGAAATTTTGTTTCCGAATAAATCAGTACTTTTCCTATCGAATGATGTAAAAAAATTCCGATTTTTAGGTGGTTCGCAAGGCCATTTCTCTAAAATTTTAAATGAAATATATCTAAATACATTTGTTTCAACAATGAATCCATTGTTGTAAAAATGTCTAAAATGAAATTTTACACATAAAACGATCAGTATCTTCTCATTAAATTCCGGTGCACGGCTGAAATTTCGTTTCAGAATCAAGCAAAACATTTCCTATCGAATGATGTAAAAAAATTCCGATTTTTATGTTGTTCGCAGGGGTATTTTTCGAAAAGTTTAAATGATATGTATCTGAATACATTGTTTCAACAATGAATCCATTGTTGTAAAAATGTCTAAAATGAACTTTTACACATAAAACAAGCAGTATCTTCTTATTATATTCTGGTGCACGGCTGAAATTTCGTTTCCGAATAAAACAGTACTTTTCCTATCGAATGATGTAAAAAAATTCCGATTTTTAGGTGGTTCGCAGGGGCATTTCTCTAAAATTTTAAATGAAATATATCTAAAAACATTTGTTTCAACAATGAATCCATTGTTGTAAAAGTGTTTAAAATGAAATTTTACACATAAAACGAGCAGTATCTTCTTATTAAATTCCGGTGCACGGCTGAAATTTTGTTTCCGAAAAAATCAGTACTTTTCCTATCGAATGATGTAAAAAAATTCCGATTTTTATGTTGTTCGCAGGGGTATTTTTCTACAAGTTTAAATGAAATGTATCAGAATACATTGTTTCAACAATGAATCCATTGTTGTAAAAATGTCTAAAATGAAATTTTACACATAAAACAAGCAGTATCTTCTTAATATATTCTGGTGCACGGCTGAAATTTCGTTTCCGAATTAAGCAAAACATTTCCTATCGAATGATGAAAAAAAATTTCGATTTTTATGTTTTTCGCAGGGGTATTTTTCTAAAAGTTTAAATGACATGTATCTGAATACATTGTTTCAACAATAAATCCATTGTTGTAAAAATGTCTAGAATGAAATTTTACTTATAAAACAAGCAGTATCTTCTTATTAAATTCTGCTGCACGGCTGAAATTTTGTTTCCGAATAAATCAGTACTTTTCCTATCGAATGATGTAAAAAAATTCCGATTTTTAGGTGGTTCGCAGAAGCATTTCTCTAAAAGTTTAAATGAAATATATCTAAATGCATTGTTTCAACAATGAATCCATTGTTGAAAAAATGTTCAAAATGAAATTTTACACATAAAAAAGCAGTATCTTCTTATTAAATTTAGGTGCACGGCTGGAATTTTGTTTCCGAATAAATCAGTACTTTTCCTATCGAATGATGTAAAAAAATTCCGATTTTTACGTTGTTCGCAGGGGTATTTTTCTACAAGTTTAAATGAAATGTATCAGAATACATTGTTTCAACAATGAATCCATTGATGTAAAAATGTCTAAAATGAAATTTTACACTTAAAACGAGCAGTATCTTCTTATTAAATTCCGGTGCACGGCTGAAATTTTGTTTCCGAATAAATCAGTACTTTTCCTATCGAATGATGTAAAAAAATTCCGATTTTAAAGTTGTTCGCAGGGGTATTCTTCTAAAAGTTTAAATGAAATATATCTAAAAACATTTGTTTCAACAATGAATCCATTGTTGTAAAAGTGTTTAAAATGAAATTTTACACATAAAACGAGCAGTATCTTCTTATTAAATTCCGGTGCACGGCTGAAATTTTGTTTCCGAAAAAATCAGTACTTTTCCTATCGAATGATGTAAAAAAATTCCGATTTTTATGTTGTTCGCAGGGGTATTTTTCTACAAGTTTAAATGAAATGTATCAGAATACATTGTTTCAACAATGAATCCATTGTTGTAAAAATGTCTAAAATGAAATTTTACACATAAAACAAGCAGTATCTTCTTAATATATTCTGGTGCACGGCTGAAATTTCGTTTCCGAATTAAGCAAAACATTTCCTATCGAATGATGAAAAAAAATTTCGATTTTTATGTTTTTCGCAGGGGTATTTTTCTAAAAGTTTAAATGACATGTATCTGAATACATTGTTTCAACAATAAATCCATTGTTGTAAAAATGTCTAGAATGAAATTTTACTTATAAAACAAGCAGTATCTTCTTATTAAATTCTGCTGCACGGCTGAAATTTTGTTTCCGAATAAATCAGTACTTTTCCTATCGAATGATGTAAAAAAATTCCGATTTTTAGGTGGTTCGCAGAAGCATTTCTCTAAAAGTTTAAATGAAATATATCTAAATGCATTGTTTCAACAATGAATCCATTGTTGAAAAAATGTTCAAAATGAAATTTTACACATAAAAAAGCAGTATCTTCTTATTAAATTTAGGTGCACGGCTGAAATTTTGTTTCCGAATAAATCAGTACTTTTCCTATCGAATGATGTAAAAAAATTCCGATTTTTAGGTGGTTCGCAAGGCCATTTCTCTAAAATTTTAAATGAAATATATCTAAATACATTTGTTTCAACAATGAATCCATTGTTGTAAAAATGTCTAAAATGAAATTTTACACATAAAACGATCAGTATCTTCTCATTAAATTCCGGTGCACGGCTGAAATTTCGTTTCAGAATCAAGCAAAACATTTCCTATCGAATGATGTAAAAAAATTCCGATTTTTATGTTGTTCGCAGGGGTATTTTTCGAAAAGTTTAAATGATATGTATCTGAATACATTGTTTCAACAATGAATCCATTGTTGTAAAAATGTCTAAAATGAACTTTTACACATAAAACAAGCAGTATCTTCTTATTATATTCTGGTGCACGGCTGAAATTTCGTTTCCGAATAAAACAGTACTTTTCCTATCGAATGATGTAAAAAAATTCCGATTTTTAGGTGGTTCGCAGGGGCATTTCTCTAAAATTTTAAATGAAATATATCTAAAAACATTTGTTTCAACAATGAATCCATTGTTGTAAAAGTGTTTAAAATGAAATTTTACACATAAAACGAGCAGTATCTTCTTATTAAATTCCGGTGCACGGCTGAAATTTTGTTTCCGAAAAAATCAGTACTTTTCCTATCGAATGATGTAAAAAAATTCCGATTTTTATGTTGTTCGCAGGGGTATTTTTCTACAAGTTTAAATGAAATGTATCAGAATACATTGTTTCAACAATGAATCCATTGTTGTAAAAATGTCTAAAATGAAATTTTACACATAAAACAAGCAGTATCTTCTTAATATATTCTGGTGCACGGCTGAAATTTCGTTTCCGAATTAAGCAAAACATTTCCTATCGAATGATGAAAAAAAATTTCGATTTTTATGTTTTTCGCAGGGGTATTTTTCTAAAAGTTTAAATGACATGTATCTGAATACATTGTTTCAACAATAAATCCATTGTTGTAAAAATGTCTAGAATGAAATTTTACTTATAAAACAAGCAGTATCTTCTTATTAAATTCTGCTGCACGGCTGAAATTTTGTTTCCGAATAAATCAGTACTTTTCCTATCGAATGATGTAAAAAAATTCCGATTTTTAGGTGGTTCGCAGAAGCATTTCTCTAAAAGTTTAAATGAAATATATCTAAATGCATTGTTTCAACAATGAATCCATTGTTGAAAAAATGTTCAAAATGAAATTTTACACATAAAAAAGCAGTATCTTCTTATTAAATTTAGGTGCACGGCTGGAATTTTGTTTCCGAATAAATCAGTACTTTTCCTATCGAATGATGTAAAAAAATTCCGATTTTTACGTTGTTCGCAGGGGTATTTTTCTACAAGTTTAAATGAAATGTATCAGAATACATTGTTTCAACAATGAATCCATTGATGTAAAAATGTCTAAAATGAAATTTTACACTTAAAACGAGCAGTATCTTCTTATTAAATTCCGGTGCACGGCTGAAATTTTGTTTCCGAATAAATCAGTACTTTTCCTATGGAATGATGTAAAAAAAATCCGATTTTTATGTGCTTCGCAGAAGCATTTCTCTAAAAGTTTAAATGAAATATATCTAAATGCATTGTTTCAACAATGAATCCATTGTTGTAAAAATGTTTAAAATGAAATTTTACACATAATACGAGCAGTATCTTCTTATTAAATTCCGGTGCACGGCTGAAATTTTGTTTCCGAATAAATCAGTACTTTTCCTATGGAATGATGTAAAAAAAATCCGATTTTTATGTGCTTCGCAGAAGCATTTCTCTAAAAGTTTAAATGAAATATATCTAAATGCATTGTTTCAACAATGAATCCATTGTTGTAAAAATGTTTAAAATGAAATTTTACACATAAAACGAGCAGTATCTTCTCATTAAATTCCGGTGCACGGCTGAAATTTCGTTTCAGAATCAAGCAAAACATTTCCTATCGAATGATGTAAAAAAATTCCGATTTTTATGTTGTTCGCAGGGGTATTTTTCGAAAAGTTTAAATGATATGTATCTGAATACATTGTTTCAACAATGAATCCATTGTTGTAAAAATGTCTAAAATGAACTTTTACACATAAAACTAGCAGTATCTTCTTATTATATTCTGGTGCACGGCTGAAATTTCGTTTCCGAATAAAACAGTACTTTTCCTATCGAATGATGTAAAAAAATTCCGATTTTTAGGTGGTTCGCAGGGGCATTTCTCTAAAATTTTAAATGAAATATATCTAAAAACATTTGTTTCAACAATGAATCCATTGTTGTAAAAGTGTTTAAAATTAAATTTTACACATAAAACGAGCAGTATCTTCTTATTAAATTCCGGTGCACGGCTGAAATTATGTTTCCGAAAAAATCAGTACTTTTCCTATCGAATGATGTAAAAAAATTCCGATTTTTATGTTGTTCGCAGGGGTATTTTTTCTACAAGTTTAAATGAAATGTATCAGAATACATTGTTTCAACAATGAATCCATTGTTGTAAAAATGTCTAAAATGAAATTTTACACATAAAACAAGCAGTATCTTCTTAATATATTCTGGTGCACGGCTGAAATTTCGTTTCCGAATAAAACAGTACTTTTCCTATCGAATGATGTAAAAAAAATCCGATTTTAAAGTGTTTCGCAGGGTTATTCTTCTAAAAGTTTAAATAAAATATATATAAATACATTGTTTCAACAATGAATCCATTGTTGTAAAAATGTTTAAAATGAAATTTTACACATAAAACGAGCAGTATCTTCTCATTAAATTCCGGTGCACGGCTGAAATTTCGTTTCCGAATTAAGCAAAACATTTCCTATCGAATGATGAAAAAAAATTTCGATTTTTATGTTTTTCGCAGGGGTATTTTTCTAAAAGTTTAAATGACATGTATCTGAATACATTGTTCCAACAATGAATCCATTGTTGTAAAAGTGTTTAAAATGAAATTTTACACATAAAACGAGCAGTATCTTCTTATTATATTCCGGTGTACGGCTGAAATTTTGTTTCCGAATAAATCAGTACTTTTCCTATCGAATGATGTAAAAAATTCCGATTTTTTGGTTGTTCGCAGGGGTATTTTTCTAAAAGTTTAAATGAAATATATCTAAATGCATTGTTTCAACAATGAATCCATTGTTGAAAAAATGTTTAAAATGAAATTTTACACATAAAAAAGCAGTTTCTTCTTATTAAATTCAGGTGCTCGGCTGAAATTTTGTTTCCGAATAAATCAGTACTTTTCCTATCGAATGATGTAAAAAAATTCCGATTTTTATGTTGTTCGCAGGGGTATTTTTCTAAAAGTTTAAATGACATGTATCTGAATACATTGTTTCAACAATGAATCCATTGTTGTAAAAATGTCTAAAATTAAATTTTACACATAAAACAAGCAGTATCTTCTTATTAAATTCCGGTGCACGGCTGGAATTTTGTTTCCGAATAAATCAGTCCTTTTTCTATCGAATGATGTAAAAATATTCCGATTTTTAGGTTGTTCGCAGGGGTATTTTTCTACAAGTTTAAATGAAATGTATCAGAATACATTGTTCCAACAATGAATCCATTGTTGTAAAAGTGTTTAAAATGAACATTTACACATAAAACGAGCAGTATCTTCTTATGAAATTCCGGTGCACGGCTGGAATTTTGTTTCCGAATAAATCAGTACTTTTCCTATCGAATGATGTAAAAAAATTCCGATTTTAAAGTTGTTCGCAGGGGTATTCTTCTAAAAGTTTAAATAAAATATATATAAATACATTGTTTCAACAATGAATCCATTGTTGTAAAAATGTCTAAAATGAAATTTTACACATAAAACAAGCAGTATCTTCTTAATATATTCTGGTGCACGGCTGAAATTTCGTTTCCGAATAAAACAGTACTTTTCCTATCGAATGATGTAAAAAAAATCCGATTTTAAAGTTGTTCGCAGGGGTATTCTTCTAAAAGTTTAAATAAAATATATATAAATACATTGTTTCAACAATGAATCCATTGTTGTAAAAATGTCTAAAATGAAATTTTACACATAAAACGATCAGTATCTTCTTATTAAATTCCGGTGCACGGCTGGAATTTTGTTTCCGAATAAATCAGTACTTTTCCTATCGAATGATGTAAAAAAATTCCGATTTTTAGGTGGTTCGCAAGGCCATTTCTCTAAAATATTAAATGAAATATATCTAAATACATTTGTTTCAACAATGAATCCATTGTTGTAAAAGTGTTTAAAATGAAATTTTACACATAAAACGAACAGTATCTTCTTATTAAATTCCGGTGCACGGCTGAAATTTTGATTCCGAATAAATCAGTACTTTTCCTATCGAATGATGAAAAAAAATTCCGATTTTAAAGTTGTTCGCAGGGGTATTCTTCTAAAAGTTTAAATAAAAAATATATAGATACATTGTTTCAACAATGAATCCATTGTTGTAAAAATGTTTAAAATGAAATTTTACACATAATACGAGCAGTATCTTCTTATTAAATTCTGGTGCACGGCTGAAATTTTGTTTCCGAATAAATCAGTACTTTTCCTATCGAATGATGAAAAAAATTCCGATTTTAAAGTTGTTCGCAGGGGTATTCTTCTAAAAGTTTAAATAAAAAATATATAGATACATTGTTTCAACAATGAATCCATTGTTGTAAAAATGTTTAAAATGAAATTTTACACATAATACGAGCAGTATCTTCTCATTAAATTCCGGTGCACGGCTGAAATTTTGTTTCCGAATTAAGGAAAACATTTCCTATCGAATGATATAAAAAAATTCCGATTTTTATGTTGTTCGCAGGGGTATTTTCTACAAGTTTAAATGAAATGTATCAGAATACATTGTTTCAACAATGAATCCATTGTTGTAAAAATGTTTAAAATGAAATTTTACACATAAAACGAGCAGTATCTTCTTATTAAATTTTGGTGCACGGCTAAAATTTCTTTTCCGAATTAAGCAAAACATTTCCTATCGAATGATGTAAAAAAATTCCGATTTTTATGTTGTTCGCAGGGGTATTTTTCTACAAGTTTAAATGAAATGTATCAGAATACATTGTTCCAACAATGAATCCATTGTTGTAAAAGTGTTTAAAATGAAATTTTACACATAAAACGAGCAGTATCTTCTTATTATATTCCGGTGCACGGCTGAAATTTTGTTTCCGAATAAAGCAGTACTTTTCCTATCGAATGATGTAAAAAACGTCCGATTTTTATGTTGTTCGAAGGGGTATTTTTCTAAAAGTTTAAATGAAATGTATCAGAACACATTGTTCCAACAATGAATAAATTGTTGTAAAAGTGTTTAAAATGAAATTTTACACATAAAACGAGCAGTATCTTCTCATTAAATTCCGGTGCACGGCTGAAATTTCGTTTCCGAATTAAGCAAAACATTTCCTATCGAATGATGTAAAAAAATTCCGATTTTTATGTTGTTCGCAGGGGTATTTTTCTACAAGTTTAAATGAAATGTATCAGAATATATTGTTTCAACAATGGATCCATTGTTGTAAAAATGTCTAAAATGAAATTTTACACATAAAACGAGCAGTATCTTCTTATTAAATTCCGGTGCACGGCTGAAATTTTGTTTCCGAAAAAATCAGTACTTTTCCTATCGAATGATGTAAAAAAATTCCGATTTTAAAGTTGTTCGCAGGGGTATTCTTCTAAAAATTTAAATGAAATATATCTAAATGCATTGTTTCAACAATGAATCCATTGTTAAAAAAATGTTTAAAATGAAATTTTACACATAAAAAAGCAGTTTCTTCTTTTTAAATTCTGGTGCACGGCTGAAATTTTGTTTCCGAATAAATCAGTACTTTTCCTAACGAATGAAGTAAAAAATTCCGATTTTTATGTTGTTCGCAGGGGTATTTTTCTACAAGTTTAAATGAAATGTATCAGAATACATTGTTTCAACAATGAATCCATTGTTGTAAAAATGTCTAAAATGAACTTTTACACATAAAACTAGCAGTATCTTCTTATTATATTCTGGTGCACGGCTGAAATTTCGTTTCCGAATAAAACAGTACTTTTCCTATCGAATGATGTAAAAAAATTCCGATTTTTAGGTGGTTCGCAGGGGCATTTCTCTAAAATTTTAAATGAAATATATCTAAAAACATTTGTTTCAACAATGAATCCATTGTTGTAAAAGTGTTTAAAATTAAATTTTACACATAAAACGAGCAGTATCTTCTTATTAAATTCCGGTGCACGGCTGAAATTATGTTTCCGAAAAAATCAGTACTTTTCCTATCGAATGATGTAAAAAAATTCCGATTTTTATGTTGTTCGCAGGGGTATTTTTTCTACAAGTTTAAATGAAATGTATCAGAATACATTGTTTCAACAATGAATCCATTGTTGTAAAAATGTCTAAAATGAAATTTTACACATAAAACAAGCAGTATCTTCTTAATATATTCTGGTGCACGGCTGAAATTTCGTTTCCGAATAAAACAGTACTTTTCCTATCGAATGATGTAAAAAAAATCCGATTTTAAAGTGTTTCGCAGGGTTATTCTTCTAAAAGTTTAAATAAAATATATATAAATACATTGTTTCAACAATGAATCCATTGTTGTAAAAATGTTTAAAATGAAATTTTACACATAAAACGAGCAGTATCTTCTCATTAAATTCCGGTGCACGGCTGAAATTTCGTTTCCGAATTAAGCAAAACATTTCCTATCGAATGATGAAAAAAAATTTCGATTTTTATGTTTTTCGCAGGGGTATTTTTCTAAAAGTTTAAATGACATGTATCTGAATACATTGTTCCAACAATGAATCCATTGTTGTAAAAGTGTTTAAAATGAAATTTTACACATAAAACGAGCAGTATCTTCTTATTATATTCCGGTGTACGGCTGAAATTTTGTTTCCGAATAAATCAGTACTTTTCCTATCGAATGATGTAAAAAATTCCGATTTTTTGGTTGTTCGCAGGGGTATTTTTCTAAAAGTTTAAATGAAATATATCTAAATGCATTGTTTCAACAATGAATCCATTGTTGAAAAAATGTTTAAAATGAAATTTTACACATAAAAAAGCAGTTTCTTCTTATTAAATTCAGGTGCTCGGCTGAAATTTTGTTTCCGAATAAATCAGTACTTTTCCTATCGAATGATGTAAAAAAATTCCGATTTTTATGTTGTTCGCAGGGGTATTTTTCTAAAAGTTTAAATGACATGTATCTGAATACATTGTTTCAACAATGAATCCATTGTTGTAAAAATGTCTAAAATTAAATTTTACACATAAAACAAGCAGTATCTTCTTATTAAATTCCGGTGCACGGCTGGAATTTTGTTTCCGAATAAATCAGTCCTTTTTCTATCGAATGATGTAAAAATATTCCGATTTTTAGGTTGTTCGCAGGGGTATTTTTCTACAAGTTTAAATGAAATGTATCAGAATACATTGTTCCAACAATGAATCCATTGTTGTAAAAGTGTTTAAAATGAACATTTACACATAAAACGAGCAGTATCTTCTTATGAAATTCCGGTGCACGGCTGGAATTTTGTTTCCGAATAAATCAGTACTTTTCCTATCGAATGATGTAAAAAAATTCCGATTTTAAAGTTGTTCGCAGGGGTATTCTTCTAAAAGTTTAAATAAAATATATATAAATACATTGTTTCAACAATGAATCCATTGTTGTAAAAATGTCTAAAATGAAATTTTACACATAAAACAAGCAGTATCTTCTTAATATATTCTGGTGCACGGCTGAAATTTCGTTTCCGAATAAAACAGTACTTTTCCTATCGAATGATGTAAAAAAAATCCGATTTTAAAGTTGTTCGCAGGGGTATTCTTCTAAAAGTTTAAATAAAATATATATAAATACATTGTTTCAACAATGAATCCATTGTTGTAAAAATGTCTAAAATGAAATTTTACACATAAAACGATCAGTATCTTCTTATTAAATTCCGGTGCACGGCTGGAATTTTGTTTCCGAATAAATCAGTACTTTTCCTATCGAATGATGTAAAAAAATTCCGATTTTTAGGTGGTTCGCAAGGCCATTTCTCTAAAATATTAAATGAAATATATCTAAATACATTTGTTTCAACAATGAATCCATTGTTGTAAAAGTGTTTAAAATGAAATTTTACACATAAAACGAACAGTATCTTCTTATTAAATTCCGGTGCACGGCTGAAATTTTGATTCCGAATAAATCAGTACTTTTCCTATCGAATGATGAAAAAAAATTCCGATTTTAAAGTTGTTCGCAGGGGTATTCTTCTAAAAGTTTAAATAAAAAATATATAGATACATTGTTTCAACAATGAATCCATTGTTGTAAAAATGTTTAAAATGAAATTTTACACATAATACGAGCAGTATCTTCTTATTAAATTCTGGTGCACGGCTGAAATTTTGTTTCCGAATAAATCAGTACTTTTCCTATCGAATGATGAAAAAAATTCCGATTTTAAAGTTGTTCGCAGGGGTATTCTTCTAAAAGTTTAAATAAAAAATATATAGATACATTGTTTCAACAATGAATTCATTGTTGTAAAAATGTTTAAAATGAAATTTTACACATAATACGAGCAGTATCTTCTCATTAAATTCCGGTGCACGGCTGAAATTTTGTTTCCGAATTAAGGAAAACATTTCCTATCGAATGATATAAAAAAATTCCGATTTTTATGTTGTTCGCAGGGGTATTTTCTACAAGTTTAAATGAAATGTATCAGAATACATTGTTTCAACAATGAATCCATTGTTGTAAAAATGTTTAAAATGAAATTTTACACATAAAACGAGCAGTATCTTCTTATTAAATTTTGGTGCACGGCTAAAATTTCTTTTCCGAATTAAGCAAAACATTTCCTATCGAATGATGTAAAAAAATTCCGATTTTTATGTTGTTCGCAGGGGTATTTTTCTACAAGTTTAAATGAAATGTATCAGAATACATTGTTCCAACAATGAATCCATTGTTGTAAAAGTGTTTAAAATGAAATTTTACACATAAAACGAGCAGTATCTTCTTATTATATTCCGGTGCACGGCTGAAATTTTGTTTCCGAATAAAGCAGTACTTTTCCTATCGAATGATGTAAAAAACGTCCGATTTTTATGTTGTTCGAAGGGGTATTTTTCTAAAAGTTTAAATGAAATGTATCAGAACACATTGTTCCAACAATGAATAAATTGTTGTAAAAGTGTTTAAAATGAAATTTTACACATAAAACGAGCAGTATCTTCTCATTAAATTCCGGTGCACGGCTGAAATTTCGTTTCCGAATTAAGCAAAACATTTCCTATCGAATGATGTAAAAAAATTCCGATTTTTATGTTGTTCGCAGGGGTATTTTTCTACAAGTTTAAATGAAATGTATCAGAATATATTGTTTCAACAATGGATCCATTGTTGTAAAAATGTCTAAAATGAAATTTTACACATAAAACGAGCAGTATCTTCTTATTAAATTCCGGTGCACGGCTGAAATTTTGTTTCCGAAAAAATCAGTACTTTTCCTATCGAATGATGTAAAAAAATTCCGATTTTAAAGTTGTTCGCAGGGGTATTCTTCTAAAAATTTAAATGAAATATATCTAAATGCATTGTTTCAACAATGAATCCATTGTTAAAAAAATGTTTAAAATGAAATTTTACACATAAAAAAGCAGTTTCTTCTTTTTAAATTCTGGTGCACGGCTGAAATTTTGTTTCCGAATAAATCAGTACTTTTCCTAACGAATGAAGTAAAAAATTCCGATTTTTATGTTGTTCGCAGGGGTATTTTTCTACAAGTTTAAATGAAATGTATCAGAATACATTGTTTCAACAATGAATCCATTGTTGTAAAAATGTCTAAAATGAAATTTTACATATTAAACAAGCAGTATCATCTTATTATATTCTGGTGCACGGCTGAAATTTCGTTTCCGAATAAAACAGTACTTTTCCTATCGAATGATTTAAAAAAATTCCGATTTTAAAGTTGTTCGCAGGGGTATTCTTCTAAAAGTTTAAATAAAATATATATAAATACATTGTTTCAACAATGAATCCATTGTTGTAAAAATGTTTGAAATGAAATTTTACACACAAAACGAGCAGTATCTTCTCATTAAATTCCGGTGCACGGCTGAAATTTCGTTTCCGAATTAAGCAAAACATTTCCTATCGAATGATGAAAAAAAATTTCGATTTTTATGTTGTTCGCAGGGGTATTTTTCTAAATGTTTAAATGATATGTATCTGAATACATTGTTTCAACAATGAATCCATTGTTGTAAAAATGTCTAAAATGAAATTTTACACATAAAACGAGCAGTATCTTCTTATTAAATTCCGGTGCACGGTTGGAATTTTGTTTCCGAATAAATCAGTACTTTTCCTATCGAATGATGTAAAAAAATTCCGATTTTTACGTTGTTCGCAGGGGTATTTTTCTACAAGTTTAAATGAAATGTATCAGAATACATTGTTTCAACAATGAATCCATTGTTGTAAAAATGTCTAAAATGAAATTTTACACATAAAACGAGCAGTATCTTCTTATTAAATTCCGGTGCACTGCTGAAATTTTGTTTCCGAAAAAATCAGTACTTTTCCTATCGAATGATGTAAAAAAATTCCGATTTTTATGTTGTTCGTAGGGGTATTTTTCTACAAGTTTAAATGAAATGTATCAGAATACATTGTTTCAACAATGAATCCATTGTTGTAAAAATGTCTAAAATGAAATTTTACACATAAAACAAGCAGTATCTTCTTAATATATTCTGGTGCACGGCTGAAATTTCGTTTCCGAATAAAACAGTACTTTTCCTATCGAATGATGTAAAAAAAATCCGATTTTAAAGTGTTTCGCAGGGTTATTCTTCTAAAAGTTTAAATAAAATATATATAAATACATTGTTTCAACAATGAATCCATTGTTGTAAAAATGTTTAAAATGAAATTTTACACATAAAACGAGCAGTATCTTCTCATTAAATTCCGGTGCACGGCTGAAATTTCGTTTCCGAATTAAGCAAAACATTTCCTATCGAATGATGAAAAAAAATTTCGATTTTTATGTTTTTCGCAGGGGTATTTTTCTAAAAGTTTAAATGACATGTATCTGAATACATTGTTCCAACAATGAATCCATTGTTGTAAAAGTGTTTAAAATGAAATTTTACACATAAAACGAGCAGTATCTTCTTATTATATTCCGGTGTACGGCTGAAATTTTGTTTCCGAATAAATCAGTACTTTTCCTATCGAATGATGTAAAAAATTCCGATTTTTAGGTTGTTCGCAGGGGTATTTTTCTAAAAGTTTAAATGAAATATATCTAAATGCATTGTTTCAACAATGAATCCATTGTTGAAAAAATGTTTAAAATGAAATTTTACACATAAAAAAAGCAGTTTCTTCTTATTAAATTCAGGTGCTCGGCTGAAATTTTGTTTCCGAATAAATCAGTACTTTTCCTATCGAATGATGTAAAAAAATTCCGATTTTTATGTTGTTCGCAGGGGTATTTTTCTAAAAGTTTAAATGACATGTATCTGAATACATTGTTTCAACAATGAATCCATTGTTGTAAAAATGTCTAAAATGAAATTTTACACATAAAACAAGCAGTATCTTCTTATTAAATTCCGGTGCACGGCTGGAATTTTGTTTCCGAATAAATCAGTCCTTTTTCTATCGAATGATGTAAAAATATTCCGATTTTTAGGTTGTTCGCAGGGGTATTTTTCTACAAGTTTAAATGAAATGTATCAGAATACATTGTTCCAACAATGAATCCATTGTTGTAAAAGTGTTTAAAATGAACATTTACACATAAAACGAGCAGTATCTTCTTATGAAATTCCGGTGCACGGCTGGAATTTTGTTTCCGAATAAATCAGTACTTTTCCTATCGAATGATGTAAAAAAATTCCGATTTTAAAGTTGTTCGCAGGGGTATTCTTCTAAAAGTTTAAATAAAAAATATATAAATACATTGTTTCAACAATGAATCCATTGTTGTAAAAATGTCTAAAATGAAATTTTACACATAAAACAAGCAGTATCTTCTTAATATATTCTGGTGCACGGCTGAAATTTCGTTTCCGAATAAAACAGTACTTTTCCTATCGAATGATGTAAAAAAAATCCGATTTTAAAGTTGTTCGCAGGGGTATTCTTCTAAAAGTTTAAATAAAATATATATAAATACATTGTTTCAACAATGAATCCATTGTTGTAAAAATGTCTAAAATGAAATTTTACACATAAAACGATCAGTATCTTCTTATTAAATTCCGGTGCACGGCTGGAATTTTGTTTCCGAATAAATCAGTACTTTTCCTATCGAAGGATGTAAAAAAATTCCGATTTTTACGTTGTTCGCAGGGGTATTTTTCTACAAGTTTAAATGAAATGTATCAGAATACATTGTTTCAACAATGAATCCATTGATGTAAAAATGTCTAAAATGAAATTTTACACTTAAAACGAGCAGTATCTTCTTATTAAATTCCGGTGCACGGCTGAAATTTTGTTTCCGAATAAATCAGTACTTTTCCTATCGAATGATGTAAAAAAATTCCGATTTTAAAGTTGTTCGCAGGGGTATTCTTCTAAAAGTTTAAATAAAATATATATAAATACATTGTTTTAACAATGTATCCATTGTTGTAAAAATGTTTAAAATGAAATTTTACACATAAAACGAGCAGTATCTTCTCATTAAATTCCGGTGCACGGCTGAAATTTCGTTTCCGAATCAAGCAAAACATTTCCTATCGAATGATGTAAAAAAATTCCGATTTTTAGGTGGTTCGCAGGGGCATTTCTCTAAAATTTTAAATGAAATATATCTAAAAACATTTGTTTCAACAATGAATCCATTGTTGTAAAAGTGTTTAAAATGAAATTTTACACATAAAACGAGCAGTATCTTCTTATTAAATTCCGGTGCACGGCTGAAATTTTGTTTCCGAAAAAATCAGTACTTTTCCTATCGAATGATGTAAAAAAATTCCGATTTTTATGTTGTTCGCAGGGGTATTTTTCTACAAGTTTAAATGAAATGTATCAGAATACATTGTTTCAACAATGAATCCATTGTTGTAAAAATGTCTAAAATGAAATTTTACACATAAAACAAGCAGTATCTTCTTAATATATTCTGGTGCACGGCTGAAATTTCGTTTCCGAATTAAGCAAAACATTTCCTATCGAATGATGAAAAAAAATTTCGATTTTTATGTTTTTCGCAGGGGTATTTTTCTAAAAGTTTAAATGACATGTATCTGAATACATTGTTTCAACAATAAATCCATTGTTGTAAAAATGTCTAGAATGAAATTTTACTTATAAAACAAGCAGTATCTTCTTATTAAATTCTGCTGCACGGCTGAAATTTTGTTTCCGAATAAATCAGTACTTTTCCTATCGAATGATGTAAAAAAATTCCGATTTTTAGGTGGTTCGCAGAAGCATTTCTCTAAAAGTTTAAATGAAATATATCTAAATGCATTGTTTCAACAATGAATCCATTGTTGAAAAAATGTTCAAAATGAAATTTTACACATAAAAAAAGCAGTATCTTCTTATTAAATTTAGGTGCACGGCTGAAATTTTGTTTCCGAATAAATCAGTACTTTTCCTATCGAATGATGTAAAAAAATTCCGATTTTTAGGTAGTTCGCAAGGCCATTTCTCTAAAATTTTAAATGAAATATATCTAAATACATTTGTTTCAACAATGAATTCATTGTTGTAAAAGTGTTTAAAATGAAATTTTACACATAAAACGAGCAGTATCTTCTCATTAAATTCCGGAGCACGGCTGAAATTTTGTTTCCGAATAAATCAGTACTATTCCTATCGAATGATGTAAAAAATTCCGATTTTTATGTTGTTCGCAGGGGTATTTTTCTAAAAGTTTAAATGATATGTATCTGAATACATTGTTTCAACAATGAATCCATTGTTGTAAAAATGTCTAGACTGAAATTTTGCTTATAAAACAAGCAGTATCTTCTTATTAAATTCTGGTGCACGGCTGAAATTTTGTTTCCGAATAAATCAGTACTTTTCCTATCGAATGATGTAAAAAAATTCCGATTTTTAGGTGGTTCGCAGAAGCATTTCTCTAAAAGTTTAAATGAAATATATCTAAATGCACTGCTTCAACAATGAATCCATTGTTCAATAAATGTTCAAAATGAACCTTTACACATAAAACAAGCAGTATCTTCTTATTAAATTTAGGTGCACGGCTGAAATTTTGTTTCCGAATAAATCAGTACTTTTCCTATGGAATGATGTAAAAAAAATCCAATTTTTATGTGCTTCGCAGGGGCATTTCTCTAAAATTTTAAATAAAATATATATAAATACATTGTTTCAACAATGAATCCATTGTTGTAAAAGTGTTTAAAATAAAATTTTACACATAAAACAAGCAGTATCTTCTTATTAAATTTAGGTGAACGGCTGAAATTTTGTTTCCGAATAAATCAGTACTTTTCCTATCGAATGATGTAAAAAAATTCCGATTTTTAGGTGGTTCGCAAGGCCATTTCTCTAAAATTTTAAATGAAATATATCTAAATACATTTGTTTCAACAATGAATCCATTGTTGTAAAAGTGTTTAAAATGAAATTTTACACATAAAACGAACAGTATCTTCTTATTAAATTCCGGTGCACGGCTGAAAATTTGTTTCCGAATAAATCAGTACTTTTCCTATTGAAAGATGTAAAAAAAATCCGATTTTTATGTGCTTCGCAGAAGCATTTCTCTAAAAGTTTAAATGAAATATATCTAAATGCATTGTTTCAACAATGAATCCATTGTTGTAAAAATGTTTAAAATGAAATTTTACACATAATACGAGCAGTATCTTCTCATTAAATTCCGGTGCACGGCTGAAATTTTGTTTCCGAATAAATCAGTACTTTTCCTATCGAATGATGTAAAAAAATTCCGATTTTTAGGTGGTTCGCAAGGCCATTTCTCAAAAATTTTAAATGAAATATATCTAAATACATTTGTTTCAACAATGAATCCATTGTTGTAAAAGTGTTTAAAATGAAATTTTACACATAAAACGAACAGTATCTTCTTATTAAATTCCGGTGCACGGCTGAAATTTTGATTCCGAATAAATCAGTACTTTTCCTATCGAATGATGAAAAAAAATTCCGATTTTAAAGTTGTTCGCAGGGGTATTCTTCTAAAAGTTTAAATAAAAAATATATAGATACATTGTTTCAACAATGAATCCATTGTTGTAAAAATGTTTAAAATGAAATTTTACACATAATACGAGCAGTATCTTCTTATTAAATTCTGGTGCACGGCTGAAATTTTGTTTCCGAATAAATCAGTACTTTTCCTATCGAATGATGAAAAAAATTCCGATTTTAAAGTTGTTCGCAGGGGTATTCTTCTAAAAGTTTAAATAAAAAATATATAGATACATTGTTTCAACAATGAATCCATTGTTGTAAAAATGTTTAAAATGAAATTTTACACATAATACGAGCAGTATCTTTTCATTAAATTCCGGTGCACGGCTGAAATTTTGTTTCCGAATTAAGGAAAACATTTCCTATCGAATGATATAAAAAAATTCCGATTTTTATGTTGTTCGCAGGGGTATTTTTCTAAATGTTTAAATGATATGTATCTGAATACATTTTTTCAACAATGAATCCATTGTTGTAAAAATGTCTAGAATGAAATTTTACTTATAAAACAAGCAGTATCTTCTTATTAAATTCTGCTGCACGGCTGAAATTTTGTTTCCGAATAAATCAGTACTTTTCCTATCGAATGATGGAAAAAATTCCGATTTTTAGGTTGTTCGCAGGGGTATTTTTCTGCAAGTTTAAATGAAATGTATCAGAATACATTGTTTCAACAATGAATCCATTGTTGTAAAAATGTTTAAAATGAAATTTTACACATAAAACGAGCAGTATCATCTCATTAAATTCCGGTGCACGGCTGAAATTTCGTTTCCGAATTAAGCAAAACATTTCCTATAGAATGATGTAAAAAACTTCCGATTTTTATGTTGTTCGCAGGGGTATTTTTCTAAAAGTTTAAATGAAATATATCTAAATGCATTGTTTCAACAATGAATCCATTGTTGAAAAAATGTTTAAAATGAAATTTTACACATAAAAAAAGCAGTTTCTTCTTATTAAATTCAGGTGCTCGGCTGAAATTTTGTTTCCGAATAAATCAGTACTTTTCCTATCGAATGATGTAAAAAAATTCCGATTTTTATGTTGTTCGCAGGGGTATTTTTCTAAAAGTTTAAATGACATGTATCTGAATACATTGTTTCAACAATGAATCCATTGTTGTAAAAATGTCTAAAATGAAATTTTACACATACAACGAGCAGTATCTTCTTATTAAATTCCGGTGCACGGCTGGAATTTTGTTTCCGAATAAATCAGTACTTTTCCTATCGAATGATGTAAATAAATTCCGATTTTTAGGTTGTTCGCAGGGGTATTTTTCTACAAGTTTAAATGAAATGTATCAGAATATATTGTTTCAACAATGGATCCATTGTTGTAAAAATGTCTAAAATGAAATTTTACACATAAAACGAGCAGTATCTTCTTATTAAATTCCGGTGCACGGCTGAAATTTTGTTTCCGAAAAAATCAGTACTTTTCCTATCGAATGATGTAAAAAAATTCCGATTTTAAAGTTGTTCGCAGGGGTATTCTTCTAAAAATTTAAATGAAATATATCTAAATGCATTGTTTCAACAATGAATCCATTGTTAAAAAAATGTTTAAAATGAAATTTTACACATAAAAAAGCAGTTTCTTCTTATTAAATTCAGGTGCACGGCTGAAATTTTGTTTCCGAATAAATCAGTACTTTTCATATCGAATGATGTAAAAAAATTCCGATTTTTATGTTGTTCGCAGGGGTATTTTTCTACAAGTTTAAATGAAATGTATCAGAATACATTGTTTCAACAATGAATCCATTGATGTAAAAATGTCTAAAATGAACATTTACACATAAAACGAGCAGTATCTTCTTATTAAATTCCGGTGCACGGCTGGAATTTTGTTTCCGAATAAATCAGTACTTTTCCTATCGAATGATGTAAAAAAATTCCGATTTTAAAGTTGTTCGCAGGGGTATTCTTCTAAAAGTTTAAATAAAATATATATAAATACATTGTTTCAACAATGAATCCATTGTTGTAAAAATGTTTAAAATGAAATTTTACACATAAAACGAGAAGTATCTTCTCATTAAATTCCGGTGCACGGTTGAAATTTCGTTTCCGAATTAAGCAAAACATTTCCTGTCGAATGATGTAAAAAAATTCAGATTTTTATGTTGTTCGCAGGGGTATTTTTCTAAAAGTTTAAATGATATGTATCTGAATACATTGTTTCAACAATGAATCCATTGTTGTAAAAATGTCTAGAATGAAATTTTACTTATAAAACAAGCAATATCTTCTTATTAAATTCTGGTGCACGGCTGAAATTTTGTTTCCGAATAAATCAGTACTTTTCCTATCGAATGATGTAAAAAAATTCCGATTTTTTAGGTGGTTCGCAGGGGCATTTCTCTAAAATTTTAAATGAAATATATCTAAATACATTTGTTTCAACAATGAATCCATTGTTGTAAAAGTGTTTAAAATGAAATTTTACACATAAAACGAGCAGTATCTTTTTATTAAATTCCGGTGCACGGCTGAAACTTTGTTTCCGAAAAAATCAGTACTTTTCCTATCGAATTATGTAAAAAAATTCCGATTTTAAAGTTGTTCGCAGTTGTATTCTTCTAAAAGTTTAAATAAAATATGTATAAATACATTGTTTCAACAATGAATCCATTGTTGTAAAAATGTTTAAAATGAAATTATACTTTTAAAACGAGCAGTATCTTCTCATTAAATTCCGGTGCACGGCTGAAATTTCGTTTCCGAATTAAGCAAAACATTTCCTATCGAATGATGTAAAAAAATTCCGATTTTTATGTTGTTCGCAGGGGTATTTTTCTACAAGTTTAAATGAAATGTATCAGAATACATTGTTTCAACAATGAATCCATTGTTGTAAAAATGTCTAAAATGAAATTTTACACATAAAACTAGCAGTATCTTCTTAATATATTCTGGTGCACGGCTGAAATTTCGTTTCCGAATAAAACAGTACTTTTCCTATCGAATGATGTAAAAAAAAATCCGATTTTAAAGTTGTTCGCAGGGGTATTCTTCTAAAAGTTTAAATAAAATATATATAAATACATTGTTTCAACAATGAATCCATTGTTGTAAAAATGTTTAAAATGAAATTTTACACATAAAACGAGCAGTATCTTCTAATTAAATTCCGGTGCACGGCTGAAATTTCGTTTCCGAATTAAGCAAAAAATTTCCTATCGAATGATGAAAAAAAATTTCGATTTTTATGTTTTTCGCAGGGGTATTTTTCTAAAAGTTTAAATGATATGTATCTGAATGCATTGTTTCAACAATAAATCCATTGTTGTAAAAATGTCTAAAATGAAATTTTACACATAAAACAAGCAGTATCTTCTTATTAAATTCCGGTGCACGGCTGGAATTTTGTTTCCGAATAAATCAGTCCTTTTTCTATCGAATTATGTAAAAATATTCCGATTTTTAGGTTGTTCGCAGGGGTATTTTTCTACAAGTTTAAATGAAATGTATCAGAATACATTGTTCTAACAATGAATCCATTGTTGTAAAAGTGTTTAAAATGAACATTTACACATAAAACGAGCAGTATCTTCTTATTAAATTCCGGTGCACGGCTGGAATTTTGTTTCCGAATAAATCAGTACTTTTCCTATCGAATGATGTAAAAAAATTCCGATTTTAAAGTTGTTCGCAGGGGTATTCTTCTAAAAGTTTAAATAAAATATATATAAATACATTGTTTCAACAATGAATCCATTGTTGTAAAAATGTTTAAAATGAAATTTTACACATAAAACGAGCAGTATCTTCTCATTAAATTCCGGTGCACGGTTGAAATTTCGTTTCCGAATTAAGCAAAACATTTCCTATCGAATGATGTAAAAAAATTCAGATTCTTATGTTGTTCGCAGGGGTATTTTTCTAAAAGTTTAAATGATATGTATCTGAATACATTGTTTCAACAATGAATCCATTGTTGTAAAAATGTCTAGAATGAAATTTTACTTATAAAACAAGCAATATCTTCTTATTAAATTCTGGTGCACGGCTGAAATTTTGTTTCCGAATAAATCAGTACTTTTCCTATCGAATGATGTAAAAAAATTCCGATTTTTTAGGTGGTTCGCAGGGGCATTTCTCTAAAATTTTAAATGAAATATATCTAAATACATTTGTTTCAACAATGAATCCATTGTTGTAAAAGTGTTTAAAATGAAATTTTACACATAAAACGAGCAGTATCTTTTTATTAAATTCCGGTGCACGGCTGAAATTTCGTTTCCGAAATAAGCAAAACATTTCCTATCGAATGATGTAAAAAAACTCCGATTTTTATGTTGTTCGCAGGGGTATTTTTCTACAAGTTTAAATGAAATGTATCAGAATACATTGTTTCAACAATGAATCCATTGTTGTAAAAATTTCTAAAATGAAATTTTACACATAAAACAAGCAGTATCTTCTTATTAAATTTTGGTGCACGGCTGAAATTTCGTTTCCGAATAAAACAGTACTTTTCCTATCGAATTATGTAAAAAAATTCCGATTTTAAAGTTGTTCGCAGTTGTATTCTTCTAAAAGTTTAAATAAAATATGTATAAATACATTGTTTCAACAATGAATCCATTGTTGTAAAAATGTTTAAAATGAAATTATACTTTTAAAACGAGCAGTATCTTCTCATTAAATTCCGGTGCACGGCTGAAATTTCGTTTCCGAATTAAGCAAAACATTTCCTATCGAATGATGTAAAAAAATTTCGATTTTTATGTTTGTCGCAGGGGTATTTTTCTAAAAGTTTAAATGACATGTATCTGAATACATTGTTTCAACAATAAATCCATTGTTGTAAAAATGTCTAAAATGAAATTTTACACATAAAACAAGCAGTATCTTCTTATTAAATTCCGGTGCACTGCTGGAATTTTGTTTCCGAATAAATCAGTCCTTTTTCTATCGAATGATGTAAAAATATTCCGATTTTTAGGTTGTTCGCAGGGGTATTTTTCTACAAGTTTAAATGAAATGTATCAGAATACATTGTTTCAACAATGAATCCATTGTTGTAAAAATGTTTAAAATGAAATTTTACAAATAAAACGAGCAGTATCTTCTCATTAAATTCCGGTGCACGGTTGAAATTTCGTTTCCGAATTAAGCAAAACATTTCCTATCGAATGATGTAAAAAAATTCAGATTTTTATGTTGTTCGAAGGGGTATTTTTCTAAAAGTTTAAATGATATGTATCTGAATACATTGTTTCAACAATGAATCCATTGTTGTAAAAATGTCTAGAATGAAATATTACTTATAAAACAAGCAATATCTTCTTATTAAATTCTGGTGCACGGCTGAAATTTTGTTTCCGAATAAATCAGTACTTTTCCTATCGAATGATGTAAAAAAATTCCGATTTTTTAGGTGGTTCGCAGGGGCATTTCTCTAAAATTTTAAATGAAATATATCTAAATACATTTGTTTCAACAATGAATCCATTGTTGTAAAAGTGTTTAAAATGAAATTTTACACATAAAACGAGCAGTATCTTTTTATTAAATTCCGGTGCACGGCTGAAATTTCGTTTCCGAAATAAGCAAAACATTTCCTATCGAATGATGTAAAAAAACTCCAATTTTTATGTTGTTCGCAGGGGTATTTTTCTACAAGTTTAAATGAAATGTATCAGAATACATTGTTTCAACAATGAATCCATTGTTGTAAAAATGTCTAAAATGAACTTTTACACATAAAACAAGCAGTATCTTCTTATTATATTCTGGTGCACGGCTGAAATTTCGTTTCCGAATAAAACAGTACTTTTCCTATCGAATGATTTAAAAAAATTCCGATTTTATAGTTGTTCGCAGGGGTATTCTTCTAAAAGTTTAAATAAAATATATATAAATACATTGTTTCAACAATGAATCCATTGTTGTAAAAATGTTTGAAATGAAATTTTACACACAAAACGAGCAGTATCTTCTCATTAAATTCCGGTGCACGGCTGAAATTTCGTTTCCGAATTAAGCAAAACATTTCCTATCGAATGATGAAAAAAAATTTCGATTTTTATGTTGTTCGCAGTGGCATTTTTCTAAATGTTTAAATGATATGTATCTGAATACATTGTTTCAACAATGAATCCATTGTTGTAAAAATGTCTAAAATGAAATTTTACACATAAAACGAGCAGTATCTTTTTATTAAATTCCGGTGCACGGCTGGAATTTTGTTTCCGAATAAATCAGTACTTATCCTTTCGAATGATGTAAAAAAATTCCGATTTTTACGTTGTTCGCAGGGGTATTTTTCTACAAGTTTAAATGAAATGTATCAGAATACATTGTTTCAACAATGAATCCATTGATGTAAAAATGTCTAAAATGAAATTTTACACTTAAAACGAGCAGTATCTTCTTATTAAATTCCGGTGCACGGCTGAAATTTTGTTTCCGAATAAATCAGTACTTTTCCTATCGAATGATGTAAAAAAATTCCGATTTTAAAGTTGTTCGCAGGGGTATTCTTCTAAAAGTTTAAATAAAATATATATAAATACATTGTTTTAACAATGAATCCATTGTTGTAAAAATGTTTAAAATGAAATTTTACACATAAAACGAGCAGTATCTTCTCATTAAATTCCGGTGCACGGCTGAAATTTCGTTTCCGAATCAAGCAAAACATTTCCTATCGAATGATGTAAAAAAATTCCGATTTTTATGTTGTTCGCAGGGGTATTTTTCGAAAAGTTTAAATGATATGTATCTGAATACATTGTTTCAACAATGAATCCATTGTTGTAAAAATGTCTAAAATGAACTTTTACACATAAAACAAGCAGTATCTTCTTATTATATTCTGGTGCACGGCTGAAATTTCGTTTCCGAATAAAACAGTACTTTTCCTATCGAATGATGTAAAAAAATTCCGATTTTTAGGTGGTTCGCAGGGGCATTTCTCTAAAATTTTAAATGAAATATATCTAAAAACATTTGTTTCAACAATGAATCCATTGTTGTAAAAGTGTTTAAAATTAAATTTTACACATAAAACGAGCAGTATCTTCTTATTAAATTCCGGTGCACGGCTGAAATTTTGTTTCCGAAAAAATCAGTACTTTTCCTATCGAATGATGTAAAAAAATTCCGATTTTTAAGTTGTTCGCAGGGGTATTTTTCTACAAGTTTAAATAAAATATATATAAATACATTGTTTCAACAATGAATCCATTGTTGTAAAAATGTTTAAAATGAAATTTTACACATAAAACGAGCAGTATCTTCTTATTAAATTCCGGTGCACGGCTGGAATTTTGTTTCCGAATAAATCAGTCCTTTTTTTATAGAATGATGTAAAAATATTCCGATTTTTAGGTTGTTCGCAGGGGTATTTTTCTACAAGTTTAAATGAAATGTATCAGAATACATTGTTCCAACAATGAATCCATTGTTGTAAAAGTGTTTAAAATGAAATTTTACACATAAAACGAGCAGTATCTTCTTATTATATTCCGGTGTACGGCTGAAATTTTGTTTCCGAATAAATCAGTACTTTTCCTATCGAATGATGTAAAAAATTCCGATTTTTAGGTTGTTCGCAGGGGTATTTTTCTGCAAGTTTAAATGAAATGTATCAGAATACATTAATTCAACAATGAATCCATTGTTGTAAAAATGTTTAAAATGAAATTTTACACATAAAACGAGCAGTATCATCTCATTAAATTCCGGTGCACGGCTGAAATTTCGTTTCCGAATTAAGCAAAACATTTCCTATAGAATGATGTAAAAAACTTCCGATTTTTATGTTGTTCGCAGGGGTATTTTTCTAAAAGTTTAAATGAAATATATCTAAATGCATTGTTTCAACAATGAATCCATTGTTGAAAAAATGTTTAAAATGAAATTTTACACATAAAAAAAGCAGTTTCTTCTTATTAAATTCAGGTGCTCGGCTGAAATTTTGTTTCCGAATAAATCAGTACTTTTCCTATCGAATGATGTAAAAAAATTCCGATTTTTATGTTGTTCGCGGGGGTGTTTTTCTAAAAGTTTAAATGACATGTATCTGAATACATTGTTTCAACAATGAATCCATTGTTGTAAAAATGTCTAAAATGAAATTTTACACATACAACGAGCAGTATCTTCTTATTAAATTCCGGTGCACGGCTGGAATTTTGTTTCCGAATAAATCAGTACTTTTCCTATCGAATGATGTAAATAAATTCCGATTTTTATGTTGTTCGCAGGGGTATTTTTCTACAAGTTTAAATGAAATGTATCAGAATACATTGTTTCAACAATGAATCCATTGTTGTAAAAATGTCTAAAATGAAATTTTACACATAAAACTAGCAGTATCTTCTTAATATATTCTGGTGCACGGCTGAAATTTCGTTTCCGAATTAAGCAAAAAATTTCCTATCGAATGATGAAAAAAAATTTCGATTTTTATGTTTTTCGCAGGGGTATTTTTCTAAAAGTTTAAATGACATGTATCTGAATACATTGTTTCAACAATAAATCCATTGTTGTAAAAATGTCTAAAATGAAATTTTACACATAAAACAAGCAGTATCTTCTTATTAAATTCCGGTGCACGGCTGGAATTTTGTTTCCGAATAAATCAGTCCTTTTTCTATCGAATGATGTAAAAATATTCCGATTTTTAGGTTGTTCGCAGGGGTATTTTTCTACAAGTTTAAATGAAATGTATCAGAATACATTGTTCCAACAATGAATCCATTGTTGTAAAAGTGTTTAAAATGAACATTTACACATAAAACGAGCAGTATCTTCTTATTAAATTCCGGTGCACGGCTGGAATTTTGTTTCCGATTAAATCAGTACTTTTCCTATCGAATGATGTAAAAAAATTCCGATTTTAAAGTTGTTCGCAGGGGTATTCTTCTAAAAGTTTAAATAAAATATATATAAATACATTGTTTTAACAATGAATCCATTGTTGTAAAAATGTTTAAAATGAAATTTTACACATAAAACGAGCAGTATCTTCTCATTAAATTCCGGTGCACGGCTGAAATTTCGTTTCCGAATCAAGCAAAACATTTCCTATCGAATGATGTAAAAAAATTCCGATTTTTATGTTGTTCGCAGGGGTATTTTTCGAAAAGTTTAAATGATATGTATCTGAATACATTGTTTCAACAATGAATCCATTGTTGTAAAAATGTCTAAAATGAACTTTTACACATAAAACAAGCAGTATCTTCTTATTATATTCTGGTGCACGGCTGAAATTTCGTTTCCGAATAAAACAGTACTTTTCCTATCGAATGATGTAAAAAAATTCCGATTTTTAGGTGGTTCGCAGGGGCATTTCTCTAAAATTTTAAATGAAATATATCTAAAAACATTTGTTTCAACAATGAATCCATTGTTGTAAAAGTGTTTAAAATTAAATTTTACACATAAAACGAGCAGTATCTTCTTATTAAATTCCGGTGCACGGCTGAAATTTTGTTTCCGAAAAAATCAGTACATTTCCTATCGAATGATGTAAAAAAATTCCGATTTTTATGTTGTTCGCAGGGGTATTTTTCTACAAGTTTAAATGAAATGTATCAGAATACATTGTTTCAACAATGAATCCATTGTTGTAAAAATGTCTAAAATGAAATTTTACACATAAAACAAGCAGTATCTTCTTAATATATTCTGGTGCACGGCTGAAATTTCGTTTCCGAATAAAACAGTACTTTTCCTATCGAATGATGTAAAAAAAATCCGATTTTAAAGTGTTTCGCAGGGTTATTCTTCTAAAAGTTTAAATAAAATATATATAAATACATTGTTTCAACAATGAATCCATTGTTGTAAAAATGTTTAAAATGAAATTTTACACATAAAACGAGCAGTATCTTCTCATTAAATTCCGGTGCACGGCTGAAATTTCGTTTCCGAATTAAGCAAAACATTTCCTATCGAATGATGAAAAAAAATTTCGATTTTTATGTTTTTCGCAGGGGTATTTTTCTAAAAGTTTAAATGACATGTATCTGAATACATTGTTTCAACAATAAATCCATTGTTGTAAAAATGTCTAAAATGAAATTTTACACATAAAACGAGCAGTATCTTCTTATTAAATTCCGGTGCACGGCTGGAATTTTGTTTCCGAATAAATCAGTCCTTTTTTTATCGAATGATGTAAAAATATTCCGATTTTTAGGTTGTTCGCAGGGGTATTTTTCTACAAGTTTAAATGAAATGTATCAGAATACATTGTTCCAACAATGAATCCATTGTTGTAAAAGTGTTTAAAATGAAATTTTACACATAAAACGAGCAGTATCTTCTTATTATATTCCGGTGTACGGCTGAAATTTTGTTTCCGAATAAATCAGTACTTTTCCTATCGAATGATGTAAAAAATTCCGATTTTTAGGTTGTTCGCAGGGGTATTTTTCTGCAAGTTTAAATGAAATGTATCAGAATACATTAATTCAACAATGAATCCATTGTTGTAAAAATGTTTAAAATGAAATTTTACACATAAAACGAGCAGTATCATCTCATTAAATTCCGGTGCACGGCTGAAATTTCGTTTCCGAATTAAGCAAAACATTTCCTATAGAATGATGTAAAAAACTTCCGATTTTTATGTTGTTCGCAGGGGTATTTTTCTAAAAGTTTAAATGAAATATATCTAAATGCATTGTTTCAACAATGAATCCATTGTTGAAAAAATGTTTAAAATGAAATTTTACACATAAAAAAAGCAGTTTCTTCTTATTAAATTCAGGTGCTCGGCTGAAATTTTGTTTCCGAATAAATCAGTACTTTTCCTATCGAATGATGTAAAAAAATTCCGATTTTTATGTTGTTCGCAGGGGTGTTTTTCTAAAAGTTTAAATGACATGTATCTGAATACATTGTTTCAACAATGAATCCATTGTTGTAAAAATGTCTAAAATGAAATTTTACACATACAACGAGCAGTATCTTCTTATTAAATTCCGGTGCACGGCTGGAATTTTGTTTCCGAATAAATCAGTACTTTTCCTATCGAATGATGTAAATAAATTCCGATTTTTATGTTGTTCGCAGGGGTATTTTTCTACAAGTTTAAATGAAATGTATCAGAATACATTGTTTACACAATGAATCCATTGTTGTAAAAATGTCTAAAATGAAATTTTACACATAAAACTAGCAGTATCTTCTTAATATATTCTGGTGCACGGCTGAAATTTCGTTTCCGAATTAAGCAAAAAATTTCCTATCGAATGATGAAAAAAAATTTCGATTTTTATGTTTTTCGCAGGGGTATTTTTCTAAAAGTTTAAATGACATGTATCTGAATACATTGTTTCAACAATAAATCCATTGTTGTAAAAATGTCTAAAATGAAATTTTACACATAAAACAAGCAGTATCTTCTTATTAAATTCCGGTGCACGGCTGGAATTTTGTTTCCGAATAAATCAGTCCTTTTTCTATCGAATGATGTAAAAATATTCCGATTTTTAGGTTGTTCGCAGGGGTATTTTTCTACAAGTTTAAATGAAATGTATCAGAATACATTGTTCCAACAATGAATCCATTGTTGTAAAAGTGTTTAAAATGAACATTTACACATAAAACGAGCAGTATCTTCTTATTAAATTCCGGTGCACGGCTGGAATTTTGTTTCCGATTAAATCAGTACTTTTCCTATCGAATGATGTAAAAAAATTCCGATTTTAAAGTTGTTCGCAGGGGTATTCTTCTAAAAGTTTAAATAAAATATATATAAATACATTGTTTCAACAATGAATCCATTGTTGTAAAAATGTTTAAAATGAAATTTTACACATAAAACGAGCAGTATCTTCTGATTAAATTCCGGTGCACGGTTGAAATTTCGTTTCCGAATTAAGCAAAACATTTCCTATCGAATGATGTAAAAAAATTCAGATTTTTATGTTGTTCGCAGGGGTATTTTTCTAAAAGTTTAAATGATATGTATCTGAATACATTGTTTCAACAATGAATCCATTGTTGTAAAAATGTCTAGAATGAAATTTTACTTATAAAACAAGCAATATCTTCTTATTAAATTCTGGTGCACGGCTGGAATTTTGTTTCCGAATAAATCAGTACTTTTCCTATCGAATGATGTAAAAAAATTCCGATTTTAAAGTTGTTCGCAGGGGTATTCTTCTAAAAGTTTAAATAAAATATATATAAATACATTGTTTCAACAATGAATCCATTGTTGTAAAAATGTTTAAAATGAAATTTTACACATAAAACGAGCAGTATCTTCTCATTAAATTCCGGTGCACGGTTGAAATTTCGTTTCCGAATTAAGCAAAACATTTCCTATCGAATGATGTAAAAAAATTCAGATTTTTATGTTGTTCGAAGGGGTATTTTTCTAAAAGTTTAAATGATATGTATCTGAATACATTGTTTCAACAATGAATCCATTGTTGTAAAAATGTCTAGAATGAAATATTACTTATAAAACAAGCAATATCTTCTTATTAAATTCTGGTGCACGGCTGAAATTTTGTTTCCGAATAAATCAGTACTTTTCCTATCGAATGATGTAAAAAAATTCCGATTTTTTAGGTGGTTCGCAGGGGCATTTCTCTAAAATTTTAAATGAAATATATCTAAATACATTTGTTTCAACAATGAATCCATTGTTGTAAAAGTGTTTAAAATGAAATTTTACACATAAAACGAGCAGTATCTTTTTATTAAATTCCGGTGCACGGCTGAAATTTCGTTTCCGAAATAAGCAAAACATTTCCTATCGAATGATGTAAAAAAACTCCGATTTTTATGTTGTTCGCAGGGGTATTTTTCTACAAGTTTAAATGAAATGTATCAGAATACATTGTTTCAACAATGAATCCATTGTTGTAAAAATGTCTAAAATGAACTTTTACACATAAAACAAGCAGTATCTTCTTATTATATTCTGGTGCACGGCTGAAATTTCGTTTCCGAATAAAACAGTACTTTTCCTATCGAATGATTTAAAAAATTCCGATTTTAAAGTTGTTCGCAGGGGTATTCTTCTAAAAGTTTAAATAAAATATATATAAATACATTGTTTCAACAATGAATCCATTGTTGTAAAAATGTTTGAAATGAAATTTTACACACAAAACGAGCAGTATCTTCTCATTAAATTCCGGTGCACGGCTGAAATTTCGTTTCCGAATTAAGCAAAACATTTCCTATCGAATGATGAAAAAAAATTTCGATTTTTATGTTGTTCGCAGGGGTATTTTTCTAAATGTTTAAATGATATGTATCTGAATACATTGTTTCAACAATGAATCCATTGTTGTAAAAATGTCTAAAATGAAATTTTACACATAAAACGAGCAGTATCTTCTTATTAAATTCCGGTGCACGGCTGGAATTTTGTTTCCGAATAAATCAGTACTTTTCCTATCGAATGATGTAAAAAAATTCCGATTTTTACGTTGTTCGCAGGGGTATTTTTCTACAAGTTTAAATGAAATGTATCAGAATACATTGTTTCAACAATGAATCCATTGATGTAAAAATGTCTAAAATGAAATTTTACACTTAAAACGAGCAGTATCTTCTTATTAAATTCCGGTGCACGGCTGAAATTTTGTTTCCGAAAAAATCAGTACTTTTCCTATCGAATGATGTAAAAAATTCCGATTTTTATGTTGTTCGCAGGGGTATTTTTCTACAAGTTTAAATGAAATGTATCAGAATACATTGTTTCAACAATGAATCCATTGTTGTAAAAATGTCTAAAATGAAATTTTACACATAAAACAAGCAGTATCTTCTTAATATATTCTGGTGCACGGCTGAAATTTCGTTTCCGAATAAAACAGTACTTTTCCTATCGAATGATGTAAAAAAAATCCGATTTTAAAGTGTTTCGCAGGGTTATTCTTCTAAAAGTTTAAATAAAATATATATAAATACATTGTTTCAACAATGAATCCATTGTTGTAAAAATGTTTAAAATGAAATTTTACACATAAAACGAGCAGTATCTTCTCATTAAATTCCGGTGCACGGCTGAAATTTCGTTTCCGAATTAAGCAAAAGATTTCCTATCGAATGATGAAAAAAAATTTCGATTTTTATGTTTTTCGCAGGGGTATTTTTCTAAAAGTTTAAATGACATGTATCTGAATACATTGTTTCAACAATAAATCCATTGTTGTAAAAATGTCTAAAATGAAATTTTACACATAAAACGAGCAGTATCTTCTTATTAAATTCCGATGCACGGCTGGAATTTTGTTTCCGAATAAATCAGTCCTTTTTTTATCGAATGATGTAAAAATATTCCGATTTTTAGGTTGTTCGCAGGGGTATTTTTCTACAAGTTTAAATGAAATGTATCAGAATACATTGTTCCAACAATGAATCCATTGTTGTAAAAGTGTTTAAAATGAAATTTTACACATAAAACGAGCAGTATCTTCTTATTATATTCCGGTGTACGGCTGAAATTTTGTTTCCGAATAAATCAGTACTTTTCCTATCGAATGATGTAAAAAATTCCGATTTTTAGGTTGTTCGCAGGGGTATTTTTCTGCAAGTTTAAATGAAATGTATCAGAATACATTGTTTCAACAATGAATCCATTGTTGTAAAAATGTTTAAAATGAAATTTTACACATAAAACGAGCAGTATCATCTCATTAAATTCCGGTGCACGGCTGAAATTTCGTTTCCGAATTAAGCAAAATATTCCTTTAGAATGATGTAAAAAACTTCCGATTTTTATGTTGTTCGCAGGGGTATTTTTCTAAAAGTTTAAATGAAATATATCTAAATGCATTGTTTCAACAATGAATCCATTGTTGAAAAAATGTTTAAAATGAAATTTTACACATAAAAAAAGCAGTTTCTTCTTATTAAATTCAGGTGCTCGGCTGAAATTTTGTTTCCGAATAAATCAGTACTTTTCCTATCGAATGATGTAAAAAAATTCCGATTTTTATGTTGTTCGCAGGGGTATTTTTCTAAAAGTTTAAATGACATGTATCTGAATACATTGTTTCAACAATGAATCCATTGTTGTAAAAATGTCTAAAATGAAATTTTACACATACAACGAGCAGTATCTTCTTATTAAATTCCGGTGCACGGCTGGAATTTTGTTTCCGAATAAATCAGTACTTTTCCTATCGAATGATGTAAATAAATTCCGATTTTTATGTTGTTCGCAGGGGTATTTTTCTACAAGTTTAAATGAAATGTATCAGAATACATTGTTTCAACAATGAATCCATTGTTGTAAAAATGTCTAAAATGAAATTTTACACATAAAACTAGTAGTATCTTCTTAATATATTCTGGTGCACGGCTGAAATTTCGTTTCCGAATTAAGCAAAAAATTTCCTATCGAATGATGAAAAAAATTTCGATTTTTATGTTTTTCGCAGGGGTATTTTTCTAAAAGTTTAAATGACATGTATCTGAATACATTGTTTCAACAATAAATCCATTGTTGTAAAAATGTCTAAAATGAAATTTTACACATAAAACAAGCAGTATCTTCTTATTAAATTCCGGTGCACGGCTGGAATTTTGTTTCCGAATAAATCAGTCCTTTTTCTATCGAATGATGTAAAAATATTCCGATTTTTAGGTTGTTCGCAGGGGTATTTTTCTACAAGTTTAAATGAAATGTATCAGAATACATTGTTCCAACAATGAATCCATTGTTGTAAAAGTGTTTAAAATGAACATTTACACATAAAACGAGCAGTATCTTCTTATTAAATTCCGGTGCACGGCTGGAATTTTGTTTCCGAATAAATCAGTACTTTTCCTATCGAATGATGTAAAAAAATTCCGATTTTAAAGTTGTTCGCAGGGGTATTCTTCTAAAAGTTTAAATAAAATATATATAAATACATTGTTTCAACAATGAATCCATTGTTGTAAAAATGTCTAAAATGAAATTTTACACATAAAACAAGCAGTATCTTCTTAATATATTCTGGTGCACGGCTGAAATTTCGTTTCCGAATAAAACAGTACTTTTCCTATCGAATGATGTAAAAAAAATCCGATTTTAAAGTTGTTCGCAGGGGTATTCTTCTAAAAGTTTAAATAAAATATATATAAATACATTGTTTCAACAATGAATCCATTGTTGTAAAAATGTCTAAAATGAAATTTTACACATAAAACGAGCAGTATCTTCTTATTAATTTCCGGTGCACGGCTGGAATTTTGTTTCCGAATAAATCAGTACTTTTCCTATCGAATGATGTAAAAAAATTCCGATTTTTACGTTGTTCGCAGGGGTATTTTTCTACAAGTTTAAATGAAATGTATCAGAATACATTGTTTCAACAATGAATCCATTGATGTAAAAATGTCTAAAATGAAATTTTACACTTAAAACGAGCAGTATCTTCTTATTAAATTCCGGTGCACGGCTGAAATTTTGTTTCCGAATAAATCAGTACTTTTCCTATCGAATGATGTAAAAAAATACCGATTTTAAAGTTGTTCGCAGGGGTATTCTTCTAAAAGTTTAAATAAAATATATATAAATACATTGTTTTAACAATGAATCCATTGTTGTAAAAATGTTTAAAATGAAATTTTACACATAAAACGAGCAGTATCTTCTCATTAAATTCCGGTGCACGGCTGAAATTTCGTTTCCGAATCAAGCAAAACATTTCCTATCGAATGATGTAAAAAAATTCCGATTTTTATGTTGTTCGCAGGGGTGTTTTTCGAAAAGTTTAAATGATATGTATCTGAATACATTGTTTCAACAATGAATCCATTGTTGTAAAAATGTCTAAAATGAACTTTTACACATAAAACAAGCAGTATCTTCTTATTATATTCTGGTGCACGGCTGAAATTTCGTTTCCGAATAAAACAGTACTTTTCCTATCGAATGATGTAAAAAAATTCCGATTTTTAGGTGGTTCGCAGGGGCATTTCTCTAAAATTTTAAATGAAATATATCTAAAAACATTTGTTTCAACAATGAATCCATTGTTGTAAAAGTGTTTAAAATGAAATTTTACACATAAAACGAGCAGTATCTTCTTATTAAAATCCGGTGCACGGCTGAAATTTTGTTTCCGAAAAAATCAGTACTTTTCCTATCGAATGATGTAAAAAAATTCCGATTTTTATGTTGTTCGCAGGGGTATTTTTCTACAAGTTTAAATGAAATGTATCAGAATACATTGTTTCAACAATGAATCCATTGTTGTAAAAATGTCTAAAATGAAATTTTACACATAAAACAAGCAGTATCTTCTTAATATATTCTGGTGCACGGCTGAAATTTCGTTTCCGAATAAAACAGTACTTTTCCTATCGAATGATGTAAAAAAAATCCGATTTTAAAGTTGTTCGCAGGGGTATTCTTCTAAAAGTTTAAATAAAATATATATAAATACATTGTTTCAACAATGAATCCATTGTTGTAAAAATGTTTAAAATGAAATTTTACACATAAAACGAGCAGTATCTTCTCATTAAATTCCGGAGCACGGCTGAAATTTTGTTTCCGAATAAATCAGTACTATTCCTATCGAATGATGTAAAAAAATTCCGATTTTTATGTTGTTCGCAGGGGTATTTTTCTAAAAGTTTAAATGATATGTATCTGAATACATTGTTTCAACAATGAATCCATTGTTGTAAAAATGTCTAGACTGAAATTTTGCTTATAAAACAAGCAGTATCTTCTTATTAAATTCTGGTGCACGGCTGAAATTTTGTTTCCGAATAAATCAGTACTTTTCCTATCGAATGATGTAAAAAAATTCCGATTTTTAGGTGGTTCGCAGAAGCATTTCTCTAAAAGTTTAAATGAAATATATCTAAATGCATTGTTTCAACAATGAATCCATTGTTGAAAAAATGTTCAAAATGAAATTTTACACATAAAAAAAGCAGTATCTTCTTATTAAATTTAGGTGCACGGCTGAAATTTTGTTTCCGAATAAATCAGTACTTTTCCTATCGAATGATGTAAAAAAATTCCGATTTTTAGGTGGTTCGCAAGGCCATTTCTCTAAAATTTTAAATGAAATATATCTAAATACATTTGTTTCAACAATGAATTCATTGTTGTAAAAGTGTTTAAAATGAAATTTTACACATAAAACGAGCAGTATCTTCTCATTAAATTCCGGAGCACGGCTGAAATTTTGTTTCCGAATAAATCAGTACTATTCCTATCGAATGATGTAAAAAAATTCCGATTTTTATGTTGTTCGCAGGGGTATTTTTCTAAAAGTTTAAATGATATGTATCTGAATACATTGTTTCAACAATGAATCCATTGTTGTAAAAATGTCTAGACTGAAATTTTGCTTATAAAATATATCTAAATGCACTGCTTCAACAATGAATCCATTGTTCAATAAATGTTCAAAATGAAATTTTACACATAAAACAAGCAGTATCTTCTTATTAAATTTAGGTGCACGGCTGAAATTTTGTTTCCGAATAAATCAGTACTTTTCCTATGGAATGATGTAAAAAAAATCCGATTTTTATGTGCTTCGCAGGGACATTTCTCTAAAATTTTAAATAAAATATATATAAATACATTGTTTCAACAATGAATCCATTGTTGTAAAAGTGTTTAAAATGAAATTTTACACATAAAACAAGCAGTATCTTCTTATTAAATTTAGGTGAACGGCTGAAATTTTGTTTCCGAATAAATCAGTACTTTTCCTATCGAATGATGTAAAAAAATTCCGATTTTTAGGTGGTTCGCAAGGCCATTTCTCTAAAATTTTAAATGAAATATATCTAAATGCATTGTTTCAACAATAAATCCATTGTTGTAAAAATGTTTAAAATGAAATTTTACACATAATACGAGCAGTATCTTCTCATTAAATTCCGGTGCACGGCTGAAATTTTGTTTCCGAATAAATCAGTACTTTTCCTATCGAATGATGTAAAAAAATTCCGATTTTTAGGTGGTTCGCAAGGCCATTTCTCTAAAATTTTAAATGAAATATATCTAAATACATTTGTTTCAACAATGAATCCATTGTTGTAAAAGTGTTTAAAATGAAATTTTACACATAAAACGAACAGTATCTTCTTATTAAATTCCGGTGCACGGCTGAAATTTTGATTCCGAATAAATCAGTACTTTTCCTATTGAATGATGAAAAAAAATTCTGATTTTAAAGTTGTTCGCAGGGGTATTCTTCTAAAAGTTTAAATAAAAAATATATAGATACATTGTTTCAACAATGAATCCATTGTTGTAAAAATGTTTAAAATGAAATTTTACACATAATACGAGCAGTATCTTCTTATTAAATTCTGGTGCACGGCTGAAATTTTGTTTCCGAATAAATCAGTACTTTTCCTATCGAATGATGAAAAAAATTCCGATTTTAAAGTTGTTCGCAGGGGTATTCTTCTAAAAGTTTAAATAAAAAATATATAGATACATTGTTTCAACAATGAATCCATTGTTGTAAAAATGTTTAAAATGAAATTTTACACATAATACGAGCAGTATCTTTTCATTAAATTCCGGTGCACGGCTGAAATTTTGTTTCCGAATTAAGGAAAACATTTCCTATCGAATGATATAAAAAAATTCCGATTTTTATGTTGTTCGCAGGGGTATTTTTCTAAATGTTTAAATGATATGTATCTGAATACATTTTTTCAACAATGAATCCATTGTTGTAAAAATGTCTAGAATGAAATTTTACTTATAAAACAAGCAGTATCTTCTTATTAAATTCTGCTGCACGGCTGAAATTTTGTTTCCGAATAAATCAGTACTTTTCCTATCGAATGATGTAAAAAATTCCGATTTTTAGGTTGTTCGCAGGGGTATTTTTCTGCAAGTTTAAATGAAATGTATCAGAATACATTGTTTCAACAATGAATCCATTGTTGTAAAAATGTTTAAAATGAAATTTTACACATAAAACGAGCAGTATCATCTCATTAAATTCCGGTGCACGGCTGAAATTTCGTTTCCGAATTAAGCAAAACATTTCCTATAGAATGATGTAAAAAACTTCCGATTTTTATGTTGTTCGCAGGGGTATTTTTCTAAAAGTTTAAATGAAATATATCTAAATGCATTGTTTCAACAATGAATCCATTGTTGAAAAAATGTTTAAAATGAAATTTTACACATAAAAAAAGCAGTTTCTTCTTATTAAATTCAGGTGCTCGGCTGAAATTTTGTTTCCGAATAAATCAGTACTTTTCCTATCGAATGATGTAAAAAAATTCCGATTTTTATGTTGTTCGCAGGGGTATTTTTCTAAAAGTTTAAATGACATGTATCTGAATACATTGTTTCAACAATGAATCCATTGTTGTAAAAATGTCTAAAATGAAATTTTACACATACAACGAGCAGTATCTTCTTATTAAATTCCGGTGCACGGCTGGAATTTTGTTTCCGAATAAATCAGTACTTTTCCTATCGAATGATGTAAATAAATTCCGATTTTTAGGTTGTTCGCAGGGGTATTTTTCTACAAGTTTAAATGAAATGTATCAGAATATATTGTTTCAACAATGGATCCATTGTTGTAAAAATGTCTAAAATGAAATTTTACACATAAAACGAGCAGTATCTTCTTATTAAATTCCGGTGCACGGCTGAAATTTTGTTTCCGAAAAAATCAGTACTTTTCCTATCGAATGATGTAAAAAATTTCCGATTTTAAAGTTGTTCGCAGGGGTATTCTTCTAAAAATTTAAATGAAATATATCTAAATGCATTGTTTCAACAATGAATCCATTGTTAAAAAAATGTTTAAAATGAAATTTTACACATAAAAAAGCAGTTTCTTCTTATTAAATTCAGGTGCACGGCTGAAATTTTGTTTCCGAATAAATCAGTACTTTTCATATCGAATGATGTAAAAAAATTCCGATTTTTATGTTGTTCGCAGGGGTATTTTTCTACAAGTTTAAATGAAATGTATCAGAATACATTGTTTCAACAATGAATCCATTGATGTAAAAATGTCTAAAATGAACATTTACACATAAAACGAGCAGTATCTTCTTATTAAATTCCGGTGCACGGCTGGAATTTTGTTTCCGAATAAATCAGTACTTTTCCTATCGAATGATGTAAAAAAATTCCGATTTTAAAGTTGTTCGCAGGGGTATTCTTCTAAAAGTTTAAATAAAATATATATAAATACATTGTTTCAACAACGAATCCATTGTTGTAAAAATGTTTAAAATGAAATTTTACACATAAAACGAGCAGTATCTTTTTATTAAATTCCGGTGCACGGCTGAAATTTCGTTTCCGAAATAAGCAAAACATTTCCTATCGAATGATGTAAAAAAACTCCGATTTTTATGTTGTTCGCAGGGGTATTTTTCTACAAGTTTAAATGAAATGTATCAGAATACATTGTTTCAACAATGAATCCATTGTTGTAAAAATGTCTAAAATGAACTTTTACACATAAAACAAGCAGTATCTTCTTATTATATTCTGGTGCACGGCTGAAATTTCGTTTCCGAATAAAACAGTACTTTTCCTATGGAATGATGTAAAAAAATTCCGATTTTTAGGTGGTTCGCAGGGGCATTTCTCTAAAATTTTAAATGAAATATATCTAAATACATTTGTTTCAACAATGAATCCATTGTTGTAAAAGTGTTTAAAATGAAATTTTACACATAAAACGAGCAGTATCTTCTTATTAAATTCCGGTGCACGGCTGAAACTTTGTTTCCGAAAAAATCAGTACTTTTCCTATCGAATTATGTAAAAAAATTCCGATTTTAAAGTTGTTCGCAGTTGTATTCTCCTAAAAGTTTAAATAAAATATGTATAAATACATTGTTTCAACAATGAATCCATTGTTGTAAAAATGTTTAAAATGAAATTATACTTTTAAAACGAGCAGTATCTTCTCATTAAATTCCGGTGCACGGCTGAAATTTCGTTTCCGAATTAAGCAAAACATTTCCTATCGAATGATGTAAAAAAATTCCGATTTTTATGTTGTTCGCAGGGGTATTTTTCTACAAGTTTAAATGAAATGTATCTGAATACATTGTTTCAACAATAAATCCATTGTTGTAAAAATGTCTAAAATGAAATTTTACACCAAAAACAAGCAGTATCTTCTTATTAAATTCCGGTGCACGGCTGGAATTTTGTTTCCGAATAAATCAGTCCTTTTTCTATCGAATGATGTAAAAATATTCCGATTTTTAGGTTGTTCGCAGGGGTATTTTTCTACAAGTTTAAATGAAATGTATCAGAATACATTGTTCCAACAATGAATCCATTGTTGTAAAAGTGTTTAAAATGAACATTTACACATAAAACGAGCAGTATCGTCTTATTAAATTCCGGTGCACGGCTGGAATTTTGTTTCCGAATAAATCAGTACTTTTCCTATCGAATGATGTAAAAAAATTCCGATTTTAAAGTTGTTCGCAGGGGTATTCTTCTAAAAGTTTAAATAAAATATATATAAATACATTGTTTCAACAATGAATCCATTGTTGTAAAAATGTTTAAAATGAAATTTTACACATAAAACGAGCAGTATCTTCTCATTAAATTCCGGTGCACGGTTGAAATTTCGTTTCCGAATTAAGCAAAACATTTGCTATCGAATGATGTAAAAAAATTCAGATTTTTATGTTGTTCGCAGGGGTATTTTTCTAAAAGTTTAAATGATATGTATCTGAATACATTGTTTCAACAATGAATCCATTGTTGTAAAAATATCTAGAATGAAATTTTACTTATAAAACAAGCAATATCTTCTTATTAAATTCTGGTGCACGGCTGAAATTTTGTTTCCGAATAAATCAGTACTTTTCCTATCGAATGATGTAAAAAAATTCCGATTTTTTAGGTGGTTCGCAGGGGCATTTCTCTAAAATTTTAAATGAAATATATCTAAATACATTTGTTTCAACAATGAATCCATTGTTGTAAAAGTGTTTAAAATGAAATTTTACACATAAAACGAGCAGTATCTTTTTATTAAATTCCGGTGCACGGCTGAAATTTCGTTTCCGAAATAAGCAAAACATTTCCTATCGAATGATGTAAAAAAACTCCGATTTTTATGTTGTTCGCAGGGGTATTTTTCTACAAGTTTAAATGAAATGTATCAGAATACATTGTTTCAACAATGAATCCATTGTTGTAAAAATGTCTAAAATGAACTTTTACACATAAAACAAGCAGTATCTTCTTATTAAATTTTGGTGCACGGCTGAAATTTCGTTTCCGAATAAAACAGTACTTTTCCTATCGAATTATGTAAAAAAATTCCGATTTTAAAGTTGTTCGCAGTTGTATTCTTCTAAAAGTTTAAATAAAATATGTATAAATACATTGTTTCAATAATGAATCCATTGTTGTAAAAATGTTTAAAATGAAATTATACTTTTAAAACGAGCAGTATCTTCTCATTAAATTCCGGTGCACGGCTGAAATTTCGTTTCCGAATTAAGCAAAACATTTCCTATCGAATGATGTAAAAAAATTCCGATTTTTATGTTGTTCGCAGGGGTATTTTTCTACAAGTTTAAATGAAATGTATCAGAATACATTGTTTCAACAATGAATCCATTGTTGTAAAAATGTCTAAAATGAAATTTTACACATAAAACTAGCAGTATCTTCTTAATATATTCTGGTGCACGGCTGAAATTTCGTTTCCGAATAAAACAGTACTTTTCCTATCGAATGATGTAAAAAAAAATCCGATTTTAAAGTTGTTCGCAGGGGTATTCTTCTAAAAGTTTAAATAAAATATATATAAATACATTGTTTCAACAATGAATCAATTGTTGTAAAAATGTTTAAAATGAAATTTTACACATAAAACGAGCAGTATCTTCTCATTAAATTCCGGTGCACGGCTGAAATTTCGTTTCCGAATTAAGCAAAAAATTTCCTATCGAATGATGAAAAAAAATTTCGATTTTTATGTTTTTCGCAGGGGTATTTTTCTAAAAGTTTAAATGACATGTATCTGAATACATTGTTTCAACAATAAATCCATTGTTGTAAAAATGTCTAAAATGAAATTTTACACATAAAACAAGCAGTATCTTCTTATTAAATTCCGGTGCACGGCTGGAATTTTGTTTCCGAATAAATCAGTCCTTTTTCTATCGAATGATGTAAAAATATTCCGATTTTTAGGTGGTTCGCAGGGGCATTTCTCTAAAATTTTAAATGAAATATATCTAAATACATTTGTTTCAACAATGAATCCATTGTTGTAAAAGTGTTTAAAATGAAATTTTACACATAAAACGAGCAGTATCTTTTTATTAAATTCCGGTGCACGGCTGAAATTTCGTTTCCTAAATAAGCAAAACATTTCCTATCGAATGATGTAAAAAAACTCCGATTTTTATGTTGTAGGCAGGGGTATTTTTCTACAAGTTTAAATGAAATGTATCAGAATACATTGTTTCAACAATGAATCCATTGTTGTAAAAATGTCTAAAATGAACTTTTACACATAAAACAAGCAGTATCTTCTTATTATATTCTGGTGCACGGCTGAAATTTCGTTTCCGAATAAAACAGTACTTTTCCTATCGAATGATGTAAAAAAATTCCGATTTTTAGGTGGTTCGCAGGGGCATTTCTCTAAAATTTTAAATGAAATATATCTAAATACATTTGTTTCAACAATGAATCCATTGTTGTAAAAGTGTTTAAAATGAAATTTTACACATAAAACGAGCAGTATCTTCTTATTAAATTCCGGTGCACGGCTGAAACTTTGTTTCCGAAAAAATCAGTACTTTTCCTATCGAATGATGTAAAAAAATTCCTATTTTTAGGTTGTTCGCAGGGGTATTTTCCTACAAGTTTAAATGAAATGTATCAGAATACATTGTTTCAACAATGAATCCATTGTTGTAAAAATGTCTAAAATGAAATTTTACACATAAAACAAGCAGTATCTTCTTATTAAATTTTGGTGCACGGCTGAAATTTCGTTTCCGAATAAAACAGTACTTTTCCTATCGAATTATGTAAAAAAATTCCGATTTTAAAGTTGTTCGCAGTTGTATTCTTCTAAAAGTTAAAATAAAATATGTATAAATACATTGTTTCAACAATGAATCCATTGTTGTAAAAATGTTTAAAATGAAATTATACTTTTAAAACGAGCAGTATCTTCTCATTAAATTCCGGTGCACGGCTGAAATTTCGTTTCCGAATTAAGCAAAACATTTCCTATCGAATGATGTAAAAAAATTCCGATTTTTATGTTGTTCGCAGGGGTATTTTTCTACAAGTTTGAATGAAATGTATCAGAATACATTGTTTCAACAATGAATCCATTGTTGTAAAAATGTCTAAAATGAAATTTTACACATAAAACTAGCAGTATCTTCTTAATATATTCTGGTGCACGGCTGAAATTTCGTTTCCGAATAAAACAGTACTTTTCCTATCGAATGATGTAAAAAAAAATCCGATTTTAAAGTTGTTCGCAGGGGTATTCTTCTAAAAGTTTAAATAAAATATATATAAATACATTGTTTCAACAATGAATCCATTGTTGTAAAAATGTTTAAAATGAAATTTTACACATAAAACGAGCAGTATCTTCTCATTAAATTCCGGTGCACGGCTGAAATTTCGTTTCCGAATTAAGCAAAAAATTTCCTATCGAATGATGAAAAAAAATTTCGATTTTTATGTTTTTCGCAGGGGTATTTTTCTAAAAGTTTAAATGACATGTATCTGAATACATTGTTTCAACAATAAATCCATTGTTGTAAAAATGTCTAAAATTAAATTTTACACATAAAACAAGCAGTATCTTCTTATTAAATTCCGGTGCACGGCTGGAATTTTGTTTCCGAATAAATCAGTCCTTTTTCTATCGAATGATGTAAAAATATTCCGATTTTTAGGTTGTTCGCAGGGGTATTTTTCTACAAGTTTAAATGAAATGTATCAGAATACATTGTTCCAACAATGAATCCATTGTTGTAAAAGTGTTTAAAATGAACATTTACACATAAAACGAGCAGTATCTTCTTATTAAATTCCGGTGCACGGCTGGAATTTTGTTTCCGAATAAATCAGTACTTTTCCTATCGAATGATGTAAAAAAATTCCGATTTTAAAGTTGTTCGCAGGGGTATTCTTCTAAAAGTTTAAATAAAATATATATAAATACATTGTTTCAACAATGAATCCATTGTTGTAAAAATGTTTAAAATGAAATTTTACACATAAAACGAGCAGTATCTTCTCATTAAATTCCGGTGCACGGTTGAAATTTCGTTTCCGAATTAATCAAAACATTTCCTATCGAATGATGTAAAAAAATTCAGATTTTTATGTTGTTCGAAGGGGTATTTTTCTAAAAGTTTAAATGATATGTATCTGAATACATTGTTTCAACAATGAATCCATTGTTGTAAAAATGCCTAGAATGAAATATTACTTATAAAACAAGCAATATCTTCTTATTAAATTCTGGTGCACGGCTGAAATTTTGTTTCCGAATAAATCAGTACTTTTCCTATCGAATGATGTAAAAAAATTCCGATTTTTTAGGTGGTTCGCAGGGGCATTTCTCTAAAATTTTAAATGAAATATATCTAAATACATTTGTTTCAACAATGAATCCATTGTTGTAAAAATGTTTAAAATGAAATTATACTTTTAAAACGAGCAGTATCTTCTCATTAAATTCCGGTGCACGGCTGAAATTTCGTTTCCGAATTAAGCAAAACATTTCCTATCGAATGATGTAAAAAAATTCCGATTTTTATGTTGTTCGCAGGGGTATTTTTCTACAAGTTTAAATGAAATGTATCAGAATACATTGTTTCAACAATGAATCCATTGTTGTAAAAATGTCTAAAATGAAATTTTACACATAAAACTAGCAGTATCTTCTTAATATATTCTGGTGCACGTCTGAAATTTCGTTTCCGAATAAAACAGTACTTTTCCTATCGAATGATGTAAAAAAAAATCCGATTTTAAAGTTGTTCGCAGGGGTATTCTTCTAAAAGTTTAAATAAAATATATATAAATACATTGTTTCAACAATGAATCCATTGTTGTAAAAATGTTTAAAATGAAATTTTACACATAAAACGAGCAGTATCTTCTCATTAAATTCCGGTGCACGGCTGAAATTTCGTTTCCGAATTAAGCAAAAAATTTCCTATCGAATGATGAAAAAAAATTTCAATTTTTATGTTTTTCGCAGGGGTATTTTTCTAAAAGTTTAAATGACATGTATCTGAATACATTGTTTCAACAATAAATCCATTGTTGTAAAAATGTCTAAAATGAAATTTTACACATAAAACAAGCAGTATCTTCTTATTAAATTCCGGTGCACGGCTGGAATTTTGTTTCCGAATAAATCAGTCCTTTTTCTATCGAATGATGTAAAAATATTCCGATTTTTAGGTTGTTCGCAGGGGTATTTTTCTACAAGTTTAAATGAAATGTATCAGAATACATTGTTCCAACAATGAATCCATTGTTGTAAAAGTGTTTAAAATGAACATTTACACATAAAACGAGCAGTATCTTCTTATTAAATTCCGGTGCACGGCTGGAATTTTGTTTCCGAATAAATCAGTACTTTTCCTATCGAATGATGTAAAAAAATTCCGATTTTAAAGTTGTTCGCAGGGGTATTCTTCTAAAAGTTTAAATAAAATATATATAAATACATTGTTTGAACAATGAATCCATTGTTGTAAAAATGTTTAAAATGAAATTTTACACATAAAACGAGCAGTATCTTCTCATTAAATTCCGGTGCACGGTTGAAATTTCGTTTCCGAATTAAGCAAAACATTTCCTATCGAATGATGTAAAAAAATTCAGATTTTTATGTTGTTCGAAGGGGTATTTTTCTAAAAGTTTAAATGATATGTATCTGAATACATTGTTTCAACAATGAATCCATTGTTGTAAAAATGCCTAGAATGAAATATTACTTATAAAACAAGCAATATCTTCTTATTAAATTCTGGTGCACGGCTGAAATTTTGTTTCCGAATAAATCAGTACTTTTCCTATCGAATGATGTAAAAAAATTCCTATTTTTTAGGTGGTTCGCAGGGGCATTTCTCTAAAATTTTAAATGAAATATATCTAAATACATTTGTTTCAACAATGAATCCATTGTTGTAAAAGTGTTTAAAATGAAATTTTACACATAAAACGAGCAGTATCATCTCATTAAATTCCGGTGCACGGCTGAAATTTCGTTTCCGAATTAAGCAAAACATTTCCTATAGAATGATGTAAAAAACTTCCGATTTTTATGTTGTTCGCAGGGGTATTTTTCTAAAAGTTTAAATGAAATATATCTAAATGCATTGTTTCAACAATGAATCCATTGTTGAAAAAATGTTTAAAATGAAATTTTACACATAAAAAAAGCAGTTTCTTCTTATTAAATTCAGGTGCTCGGCTGAAATTTTGTTTCCGAATAAATCAGTACTTTTCCTATCGAATGATGTAAAAAAATTCCGATTTTTATGTTGTTCGCAGGGGTATTTTTCTAAAAGTTTAAATGACATGTATCTGAATACATTGTTTCAACAATGAATCCATTGTTGTAAAAATGTCTAAAATGAAATTTTACACATACAACGAGCAGTATCTTCTTATTAAATTCCGGTGCACGGCTGGAATTTTGTTTCCGAATAAATCAGTACTTTTCCTATCGAATGATGTAAATAAATTCCGATTTTTAGGTTGTTCGCAGGGGTATTTTTCTACAAGTTTAAATGAAATGTATCAGAATATATTGTTTCAACAATGAATCCATTGTTGTAAAAATGTTTAAAATGAAATTTTACACATAAAACGAGCAGTATCATCTCATTAAATTCCGGTGCACGGCTGAAATTTCGTTTCCGAATTAAGCAAAACATTTCCTATAGAATGATGTAAAAAACTTCCGATTTTTATGTTGTTCGCAGGGGTATTTTTCTAAAAGTTTAAATGAAATATATCTAAATGCATTGTTTCAACAATGAATCCATTGTTGAAAAAATGTTTAAAATGAAATTTTACACATAAAAAAAGCAGTTTCTTCTTATTAAATTCAGGTGCTCGGCTGAAATTTTGTTTCCGAATAAATCAGTACTTTTCCTATCGAATGATGTAAAAAAATTCCGATTTTTATGTTGTTCGCAGGGGTATTTTTCTAAAAGTTTAAATGACATGTATCTGAATACATTGTTTCAACAATGAATCCATTGTTGTAAAAATGTCTAAAATGAAATTTTACACATACAACGAGCAGTATCTTCTTATTAAATTCCGGTGCACGGCTGGAATTTTGTTTCCGAATAAATCAGTACTTTTCCTATCGAATGATGTAAATAAATTCCGATTTTTAGGTTGTTCGCAGGGGTATTTTTCTACAAGTTTAAATGAAATGTATCAGAATATATTGTTTCAACAATGGATCCATTGTTGTAAAAATGTCTAAAATGAAATTTTACACAAAAAACGAGCAGTATCTTCTTATTAAATTCCGGTGCACGGCTGAAATTTTGTTTCCGAAAAAATCAGTACTTTTCCTATCGAATGATGTAAAAAATTTCCGATTTTAAAGTTGTTCGCAGGGGTATTCTTCTAAAAATTTAAATGAAATATATCTAAATGCATTGTTTCAACAATGAATCCATTGTTAAAAAAATGTTTAAAATGAAATTTTACACATAAAAAAGCAGTTTCTTCTTATTAAATTCAGGTGCACGGCTGAAATTTTGTTTCCGAATAAATCAGTACTTTTCATATCGAATGATGTAAAAAAATTCCGATTTTTATGTTGTTCGCAGGGGTATTTTTCTACAAGTTTAAATGAAATGTATCAGAATACATTGTTTCAACAATGAATCCATTGATGTAAAAATGTCTAAAATGAACATTTACACATAAAACGAGCAGTATCTTCTTATTAAATTCCGGTGCACGGCTGGAATTTTGTTTCCGAATAAATCAGTACTTTTCCTATCGAATGATGTAAAAAAATTCCGATTTTAAAGTTGTTCGCAGGGGTATTCTTCTAAAAGTTTAAATAAAATATATATAAATACATTGTTTCAACAACGAATCCATTGTTGTAAAAATGTTTAAAATGAAATTTTACACATAAAACGAGCAGTATCTTTTTATTAAATTCCGGTGCACGGCTGAAATTTCGTTTCCGAAATAAGCAAAACATTTCCTATCGAATGATGTAAAAAAACTCCGATTTTTATGTTGTTCGCAGGGGTATTTTTCTACAAGTTTAAATGAAATGTATCAGAATACATTGTTTCAACAATGAATCCATTGTTGTAAAAATGTCTAAAATGAACTTTTACACATAAAACAAGCAGTATCTTCTTATTATATTCTGGTGCACGGCTGAAATTTCGTTTCCGAATAAAACAGTACTTTTCCTATGGAATGATGTAAAAAAATTCCGATTTTTAGGTGGTTCGCAGGGGCATTTCTCTAAAATTTTAAATGAAATATATCTAAATACATTTGTTTCAACAATGAATCCATTGTTGTAAAAGTGTTTAAAATGAAATTTTACACATAAAACGAGCAGTATCTTCTTATTAAATTCCGGTGCACGGCTGAAACTTTGTTTCCGAAAAAATCAGTACTTTTCCTATCGAATTATGTAAAAAAATTCCGATTTTAAAGTTGTTCGCAGTTGTATTCTCCTAAAAGTTTAAATAAAATATGTATAAATACATTGTTTCAACAATGAATCCATTGTTGTAAAAATGTTTAAAATGAAATTATACTTTTAAAACGAGCAGTATCTTCTCATTAAATTCCGGTGCACGGCTGAAATTTCGTTTCCGAATTAAGCAAAACATTTCCTATCGAATGATGTAAAAAAACTCCGATTTTTATGTTGTTCGCAGGGGTATTTTTCTACAAGTTTAAATGAAATGTATCAGAATACATTGTTTCAACAATGAATCCATTGTTGTAAAAATGTCTAGAATGAAATTTTACTTATAAAACAAGCAATATCTTCTTATTAAATTCTGGTGCACGGCTGAAATTTTGTTTCCGAATAAATCAGTACTTTTCCTATCGAATGATGTAAAAAAATTCCGATTTTTTAGGTGGTTCGCAGGGGCATTTCTCTAAAATTTTAAATGAAATATATCTAAATACATTTGTTTCAACAATGAATCCATTGTTGTAAAAGTGTTTAAAATGAAATTTTACACATAAAACGAGCAGTATCTTTTTATTAAATTCCGGTGCACGGCTGAAATTTCGTTTCCGAAATAAGCAAAACATTTCCTATCGAATGATGTAAAAAAACTCCGATTTTTATGTTGTTCGCAGGGGTATTTTTCTACAAGTTTAAATGAAATGTATCAGAATACATTGTTTCAACAATGAATCCATTGTTGTAAAAATGTCTAAAATGAACTTTTACACATAAAACAAGCAGTATCTTCTTATTATATTCTGGTGCACGGCTGAAATTTCGTTTCCGAATAAAACAGTACTTTTCCTATCGAATGATGTAAAAAAATTCCGATTTTTATGTGGTTCGCAGGGGCAATTCTCTAAAATTTTAAATGAAATATATCTAAATACATTTGTTTCAACAATGAATCCATTGTTGTAAAAGTGTTTAAAATGAAATTTTACACATAAAACGAGCAGTATCTTCTTATTAAATTCCGGTGCACGGCTGAAACTTTGTTTCCGAAAAAATCAGTACTTTTCCTATCGAATGATGTAAAAAAATTCCGATTTTTAGGTTGTTCGCAGGGGTATTTTTCTACAAGTTTAAATGAAATGTATCAGAATACATTGTTTCAACAATGAATCCATTGTTGTAAAAATTTCTAAAATGAAATTTTACACATAAAACAAGCAGTATCTTCTTATTAAATTTTGGTGCACGGCTGAAATTTCGTTTCCGAATAAAACAGTACTTTTCCTATCGAATTATGTAAAAAAATTCCGATTTTAAAGTTGTTCGCAGTTGTATTCTTCTAAAAGTTTAAATAAAATATGTATAAATACATTGTTTCAATAATGAATCCATTGTTGTAAAAATGTTTAAAATGAAATTATACTTTTAAAACGAGCAGTATCTTCTCATTAAATTCCGGTGCACGGCTGAAATTTCGTTTCCGAATTAAGCAAAACATTTCCTATCGAATGATGTAAAAAAATTCCGATTTTTATGTTGTTCGCAGGGGTATTTTTCTACAAGTTTAAATGAAATGTATCAGAATACATTGTTTCAACAATGAATCCATTGTTGTAAAAATGTCTAAAATGAAATTTTACACATAAAACTAGCAGTATCTTCTTAATATATTCTGGTGCACGGCTGAAATTTCGTTTCCGAATAAAACAGTACTTTTCCTATCGAATGATGTAAAAAAAAATCCGATTTTAAAGTTGTTCGCAGGGGTATTCTTCTAAAAGTTTAAATAAAATATATATAAATACATTGTTTCAACAATGAATCCATTGTTGTAAAAATGTTTAAAATGAAATTTTACACATAAAACGAGCAGTATCTTCTCATTAAATTCCGGTGCACGGCTGAAATTTCGTTTCCGAATTAAGCAAAAAATTTCCTATCGAATGATGAAAAAAAATTTCGATTTTTATGTTTTTCGCAGGGGTATTTTTCTAAAAGTTTAAATGACATGTATCTGAATACATTGTTTCAACAATAAATCCATTGTTGTAAAAATGTCTAAAATGAAATTTTACACATAAAACAAGCAGTATCTTCTTATTAAATTCCGGTGCACGGCTGGAATTTTGTTTCCGAATAAATCAGTCCTTTTTCTATCGAATGATGTAAAAATATTCCGATTTTTAGGTGGTTCGCAGGGGCATTTCTCTAAAATTTTAAATGAAATATATCTAAATACATTTGTTTCAACAATGAATCCATTGTTGTAAAAGTGTTTAAAATGAAATTTTACACATAAAACGAGCAGTATCTTTTTATTAAATTCCGGTGCACGGCTGAAATTTCGTTTCCTAAATAAGCAAAACATTTCCTATCGAATGATGTAAAAAAACTCCGATTTTTATGTTGTAGGCAGGGGTATTTTTCTACAAGTTTAAATGAAATGTATCAGAATACATTGTTTCAACAATGAATCCATTGTTGTAAAAATGTCTAAAATGAACTTTTACACATAAAACAAGCAGTATCTTCTTATTATATTCTGGTGCACGGCTGAAATTTCGTTTCCGAATAAAACAGTACTTTTCCTATCGAATGATGTAAAAAAATTCCGATTTTTAGGTGGTTCGCAGGGGCATTTCTCTAAAATTTTAAATGAAATATATCTAAATACATTTGTTTCAACAATGAATCCATTGTTGTAAAAGTGTTTAAAATGAAATTTTACACATAAAACGAGCAGTATCTTCTTATTAAATTCCGGTGCACGGCTGAAACTTTGTTTCCGAAAAAATCAGTACTTTTCCTATCGAATGATGTAAAAAAATTCCTATTTTTAGGTTGTTCGCAGGGGTATTTTCCTACAAGTTTAAATGAAATGTATCAGAATACATTGTTTCAACAATGAATCCATTGTTGTAAAAATGTCTAAAATGAAATTTTACACATAAAACAAGCAGTATCTTCTTATTAAATTTTGGTGCACGGCTGAAATTTCGTTTCCGAATAAAACAGTACTTTTCCTATCGAATTATGTAAAAAAATTCCGATTTTAAAGTTGTTCGCAGTTGTATTCTTCTAAAAGTTAAAATAAAATATGTATAAATACATTGTTTCAACAATGAATCCATTGTTGTAAAAATGTTTAAAATGAAATTATACTTTTAAAACGAGCAGTATCTTCTCATTAAATTCCGGTGCACGGCTGAAATTTCGTTTCCGAATTAAGCAAAACATTTCCTATCGAATGATGTAAAAAAATTCCGATTTTTATGTTGTTCGCAGGGGTATTTTTCTACAAGTTTAAATGAAATGTATCAGAATACATTGTTTCAACAATGAATCCATTGTTGTAAAAATGTCTAAAATGAAATTTTACACATAAAACTAGCAGTATCTTCTTAATATATTCTGGTGCACGGCTGAAATTTCGTTTCCGAATAAAACAGTACTTTTCCTAACGAATGATGTAAAAAAAAATCCGATTTTAAAGTTGTTCGCAGGGGTATTCTTCTAAAAGTTTAAATAAAATATATATAAATACATTGTTTCAACAATGAATCCATTGTTGTAAAAATGTTTAAAATGAAATTTTACACATAAAACGAGCAGTATCTTCTCATTAAATTCCGGTGCACGGCTGAAATTTCGTTTCCGAATTAAGCAAAAAATTTCCTATCGAATGATGAAAAAAAATTTCGATTTTTATGTTTTTCGCAGGGGTATTTTTCTAAAAGTTTAAATGACATGTATCTGAATACATTGTTTCAACAATAAATCCATTGTTGTAAAAATGTCTAAAATGAAATTTTACACATAAAACAAGCAGTATCTTCTTATTAAATTCCGGTGCACGGCTGGAATTTTGTTTCCGAATAAATCAGTCCTTTTTCTATCGAATGATGTAAAAATATTCCGATTTTTAGGTTGTTCGCAGGGGTATTTTTCTACAAGTTTAAATGAAATGTATCAGAATACATTGTTCCAACAATGAATCCATTGTTGTAAAAGTGTTTAAAATGAACATTTACACATAAAACGAGCAGTATCTTCTTATTAAATTCCGGTGCACGGCTGGAATTTTGTTTCCGAATAAATCAGTACTTTTCCTATCGAATGATGTAAAAAAATTCCGATTTTAAAGTTGTTCGCAGGGGTATTCTTCTAAAAGTTTAAATAAAATATATATAAATACATTGTTTCAACAATGAATCCATTGTTGTAAAAATGTTTAAAATGAAATTTTACACATAAAACGAGCAGTATCTTCTCATTAAATTCCGGTGCACGGTTGAAATTTCGTTTCCGAATTAATCAAAACATTTCCTATCGAATGATGTAAAAAAATTCAGATTTTTATGTTGTTCGAAGGGGTATTTTTCTAAAAGTTTAAATGATATGTATCTGAATACATTGTTTCAACAATGAATCCATTGTTGTAAAAATGCCTAGAATGAAATATTACTTATAAAACAAGCAATATCTTATTAAATTCTGGTGCACGGCTGAAATTTTGTTTCCGAATAAATCAGTACTTTTCCTATCGAATGATGTAAAAAAATTCCGATTTTTTAGGTGGTTCGCAGGGGCATTTCTCTAAAATTTTAAATGAAATATATCTAAATACATTTGTTTCAACAATGAATCCATTGTTGTAAAAATGTTTAAAATGAAATTATACTTTTAAAACGAGCAGTATCTTCTCATTAAATTCCGGTGCACGGCTGAAATTTCGTTTCCGAATTAAGCAAAACATTTCCTATCGAATGATGTAAAAAAATTCCGATTTTTATGTTGTTCGCAGGGGTATTTTTCTACAAGTTTAAATGAAATGTATCAGAATACATTAATTCAACAATGAATCCATTGTTGTAAAAATGTCTAAAATGAAATTTTACACATAAAACTAGCAGTATCTTCTTAATATATTCTGGTGCACGTCTGAAATTTCGTTTCCGAATAAAACAGTACTTTTCCTATCGAATGATGTAAAAAAAAATCCGATTTTAAAGTTGTTCGCAGGGGTATTCTTCTAAAAGTTTAAATAAAATATATATAAATACATTGTTTCAACAATGAATCCATTGTTGTAAAAATGTTTAAAATGAAATTTTACACATAAAACGAGCAGTATCTTCTCATTAAATTCCGGTGCACGGCTGAAATTTCGTTTCCGAATTAAGCAAAAAATTTCCTATCGAATGATGAAAAAAAATTTCGATTTTTATGTTTTTCGCAGGGGTATTTTTCTAAAAGTTTAAATGACATGTATCTGAATACATTGTTTCAACAATAAATCCATTGTTGTAAAAATGTCTAAAATGAAATTTTACACATAAAACAAGCAGTATCTTCTTATTAAATTCCGGTGCACGGCTGGAATTTTGTTTAAGAATAAATCAGTCCTTTTTCTATCGAATGATGTAAAAATATTCCGATTTTTAGGTTGTTCGCAGGGGTATTTTTCTACAAGTTTAAATGAAATGTATCAGAATACATTGTTCCAACAATGAATCCATTGTTGTAAAAGTGTTTAAAATGAACATTTACACATAAAACGAGCAGTATCTTCTTATTAAATTCCGGTGCAAGGCTGGAATTTTGTTTCCGAATAAATCAGTACTTTTCCTATCGAATGATGTAAAAAAATTCCGATTTTAAAGTTGTTCGCAGGGGTATTCTTCTAAAAGTTTAAATAAAATATATATAAATACATTGTTTCAACAATGAATCCATTGTTGTAAAAATGTTTAAAATGAAATTTTACACATAAAACGAGCAGTATCTTCTCATTAAATTCCGGTGCACGGTTGAAATTTCGTTTCCGAATTAAGCAAAACATTTCCTATGGAATGATGTAAAAAAATTCAGATTTTTATGTTGTTCGAAGGGGTATTTTTCTAAAAGTTTAAATGATATGTATCTGAATACATTGTTTCAACAATGAATCCATTGTTGTAAAAATGCCTAGAATGAAATATTACTTATAAAACAAGCAATATCTTCTTATTAAATTCTGGTGCACGGCTGAAATTTTGTTTCCGAATAAATCAGTACTTTTCCTATCGAATGATGTAAAAAAATTTCTATTTTTTAGGTGGTTCGCAGGGGCATTTCTCTAAAATTTTAAATGAAATATATCTAAATACATTTGTTTCAACAATGAATCCATTGTTGTAAAAGTGTTTAAAATGAAATTTTACACATAAAACGAGCAGTATCTTTTTATTAAATTCCGGTGCACGGCTGAAATTTCGTTTCCGAAATAAGCAAAACATTTCCTATCGAATGATGTAAAAAAACTCCGATTTTTATGTTGTTCGGAGGGGTATTTTTCTACAAGTTTAAATGAAATGTGTCAGAATACATTGTTTCAACAATGAATCCATTGTTGTAAAAATGTCTAAAATGAACTTTTACACATAAAACAAGCAGTATCTTCTTATTATATTCTGGTGCACGGCTGAAATTTCGTTTAAGAATAAAACAGTACTTTTCCTATCGAATGATGTAAAAAAATTCCGATTTTTAGGTGGTTCGCAGGGGCATTTCTCTAAAATTTTAAATGAAATATATCTAAATACATTTTTTTCAACAATGAATCCATTGTTGTAAAAGTGTTTAAAATGAAATTTTACACATAAAACGAGCAGTATCTTCTTATTAAATTCCGGTGCACGGCTGAAACTTTGTTTCCGAAAAAATCAGTACTTTTCCTATCGAATGATGTAAAAAAATTCCTATTTTTAGGTTGTTCGCAGGGGTATTTTCCTACAAGTTTAAATGAAATGTATCAGAATACATTGTTTCAACAATGAATCCATTGTTGTAAAAATGTCTAAAATGAAATTTTACACATAAAACAAGCAGTATCTTCTTATTAAATTTTGGTGCACGGCTGAAATTTCGTTTCCGAATAAAACAGTACTTTTCCTATCGAATTATGTAAAAAAATTCCGATTTTAAAGTTGTTCGCAGTTGTATTCTTCTAAAAGTTAAAATAAAATATGTATAAATACAATGTTTCAACAATGAATCCATTGTTGTAAAAATGTTTAAAATGAAATTATACTTTTAAAACGAGCAGTATCTTCTCATTAAATTCCGGTGCACGGCTGAAATTTCGTTTCCGAATTAAGCAAAACATTTCCTATCGAATGATGTAAAAAAATTCAGATTTTTATGTTGTTCGCAGGGGTATTTTTCTACAAGTTTAAATGAAATGTATCAGAATACATTGTTTCAACAATGAATCCATTGTTGTAAAAATGTCTAAAATGAAATTTTACACATAAAACAAGCAGTATCTTCTTAATATATTCTGGTGCACGGCTGAAATTTCGTTTCCGAATAAAACAGTACTTTTCCTATCGAATGATGTAAAAAAAATCCGATTTTAAAGTTGTTCGCAGGGGTATTCTTCTAAAAGTTTAAATAAAATATATATAAATACATTGTTTCAACAATGAATCCATTGTTGTAAAAATGTCTAAAATGAAATTTTACACATAAAACGAGCAGTATCTTCTTATTAAATTCCGGTGCACGGCTGGAATTTTGTTTCCGAATAAATCAGTACTTTTCCTATCGAATGATGTAAAAAAATTCCGATTTTTACGTTGTTCGCAGGGGTATAATTCTACAAGTTTAAATGAAATGTATCAGAATACATTGTTTCAACAATGAATCCATTGATGTAAAAATGTCTAAAATGAAATTTTACACTTAAAACGAGCAGTATCTTCTTATTAAATTCCGGTGCACGGCTGAAATTTTGTTTCCGAATAAATCAGTACTTTTCCTATCGAATGATGTAAAAAAATTCCGATTTTAAAGTTGTTCGCAGGGGTATTCTTCTAAAAGTTTAAATAAAATATATATAAATACATTTTTTTAACAATGAATCCATTGTTGTAAAAATGTTTAAAATGAAATTTTACACATAAAACGAGCAGTATCTTCTCATTAAATTCCGGTGCACGGCTGAAATTTCGTTTCCGAATAAAGCAAAACATTTCCTATCGAATGATGTAAAAAAATTCCGATTTTTATGTTGTTCGCAGGGGTATTTTTCGAAAAGTTTAAATGATATGTATCTGAATACATTGTTTCAACAATGAATCCATTGTTGTAAAAATGTCTAAAATGAACTTTTACACATAAAACAAGCAGTATCTTCTTATTATATTCTGGTGCACGGCTGAAATTTCGTTTCCGAATAAAACAGTACTTTTCCTATCGAATGATGTAAAAAAATTCCGATTTTTAGTTGGTTCGCAGGGGCATTTCTCTAAAATTTTAAATGAAATATATCTAAAAACATTTGTTTCAACAATGAATCCATTGTTGTAAAAGTGTTTAAAATGAAATTTTACACATAAAACGAGCAGTATCTTCTTATTAAATTCCGGTGCACGGCTGAAATTTTGTTTCCGAAAAAATCAGTACTTTTCCTATCGAATGATGTAAAAAAATTCCGATTTTAAAGTTGTTCGCAGGGGTATTCTTCTAAAAGTTTAAATAAAATATATATAAATACATTGTTTTAACAATGAATCCATTGTTGTAAAAATGTTTAAAATGAAATTTTACACATAAAACGAGCAGTATCTTCTCATTAAATTCCGGTGCACGGCTGAAATTTCGTTTCCGAATAAAGCAAAACATTTCCTATCGAATGATGTAAAAAAATTCCGATTTTTATGTTGTTCGCAGGGGTATTTTTCGAAAAGTTTAAATGATATGTATCTGAATACATTGTTTCAACAATGAATCCATTGTTGTAAAAATGTCTAAAATGAACTTTTACACATAAAACAAGCAGTATCTTCTTATTATATTCTGGTGCACGGCTGAAATTTCGTTTCCGAATAAAACAGTACTTTTCCTATCGAATGATGTAAAAAAATTCCGATTTTTAGTTGGTTCGCAGGGGCATTTCTCTAAAATTTTAAATGAAATATATCTAAAAACATTTGTTTCAACAATGAATCCATTGTTGTAAAAGTGTTTAAAATGAAATTTTACACATAAAACGAGCAGTATCTTCTTATTAAATTCCGGTGCACGGCTGAAATTTTGTTTCCGAAAAAATCAGTACTTTTCCTATCGAATGATGTAAAAAAATTCCGATTTTAAAGTTGTTCGCAGGGGTATTCTTCTAAAAGTTTAAATAAAATATATATAAATACATTGTTTTAACAATGAATCCATTGTTGTAAAAATGTTTAAAATGAAATTTTACACATAAAACGAGCAGTATCTTCTCATTAAATTCCGGTGCACGGCTGAAATTTCGTTTCCGAATAAAGCAAAACATTTCCTATCGAATGATGTAAAAAAATTCCGATTTTTATGTTGTTCGCAGGGGTATTTTTCTACAAGTTTAAATGAAATGTATCAGAATACATTGTTTCAACAATGAATCCATTGTTGTAAAAATGTCTAAAATGAAATTTTACACATAAAACAAGCAGTATCTTCTTAATATATTCTGGTGCACGGCTGAAATTTCGTTTCCGAATAAAACAGTACTTTTCCTATCGAATGATGTAAAAAAAATCCGATTTTAAAGTTGTTCGCAGGGGTATTCTTCTAAAAGTTTAAATAAAATATATATAAATATATTGTTTCAACAATGAATCCATTGTTGTAAAAATGTTTAAAATGAAATTTTACACATAAAACGAGCAGTATCTTCTCATTAAATTCCGGTGCACGGCTGAAATTTCGTTTCCGAATTAAGCAAAACATTTCCTATCGAATGATGAAAAAAAATTTCGATTTTTATGTTTTTCGCAGGGGTATTTTTCTAAAAGTTTAAATGACATGTATCTGAATACATTGTTTCAACAATAAATCCATTGTTGTAAAAATGTCTAAAATGAAATTTTACACATAAAACGAGCAGTAACTTCTTATTAAATTCCGGTGCACGGCTGGAATTTTGCTTCCGCATAAATCAGTCCTTTTTCTATCGAATGATGTAAAAATATTCCGATTTTTAGGTTGTTCGCAGGGGTATTTTTCTACAAGTTTAAATGAAATGTATCAGAATACATTGTTTCAACAATGAATCCATTGTTGTAAAAATGTTTAAAATGAAATTTTACACATAATACGAGCAGTATCTTCTCATTAAATTCCGGTGCACGGCTGAAATTTTGTTTCCGAATTAAGGAAAACATTTCCTATCGAATGATATAAAAAAATTCCGATTTTTATGTTGTTCGCAGGGGTATTTTTCTAAATGTTTAAATGATATGTATCTGAATACATTTTTTCAACAATGAATCCATTGTTGTAAAAATGTCTAGAATGAAATTTTACTTATAAAACAAGCAGTATCTTCTTATTAAATTCTGCTGCACGGCTGAAATTTTGTTTCCGAATAAATCAGTACTTTTCCTATCGAATGATGTAAAAAAATTCCGATTTTTAGGTGGTTCGCAGAAGCATTTCTCTAAAAGTTTAAATGAAATATATCTAAATGCATTGTTTCAACAATGAATCCATTGTTGAAAAAATGTTCAAAATGAAATTTTACACATAAAAAAAGCAGTATCTTCTTATTAAATTTAGGTGCACGGCTGAAATTTTGTTTCCGAATAAATCAGTACTTTTCCTATCGAATGATGTAAAAAAATTCCGATTTTTAGGTGGTTCGCAAGGCCATTTCTCTAAAATTTTAAATGAAATATATCTAAATACATTTGTTTCAACAATGAATTCATTGTTGTAAAAGTGTTTAAAATGAAATTTTACACATAAAACGAGCAGTATCTTCTCATTAAATTCCGGAGCACGGCTGAAATTTTGTTTCCGAATAAATCAGTACTATTCCTATCGAATGATGTAAAAAAATTCCGATTTTTATGTTGTTCGCAGGGGTATTTTTCTAAAAGTTTAAATGATATGTATCTGAATACATTGTTTCAACAATGAATCCATTGTTGTAAAAATGTCTAGACTGAAATTTTGCTTATAAAACAAGCAGTATCTTCTTATTAAATTCTGGTGCACGGCTGAAATTTTGTTTCCGAATAAATCAGTACTTTTCCTATCGAATGATGTAAAAAAATTCCGATTTTTAGGTGGTTCGCAGAAGCATTTCTCTAAAAGTTTAAATGAAATATATCTAAATGCACTGCTTCAACAATGAATCCATTGTTCAATAAATGTTCAAAATGAAATTTTACACATAAAACAAGCAGTATCTTCTTATTAAATTTAGGTACACGGCTGAAATTTTGTTTCCGAATAAATCAGTACTTTTACTATGGAATGATGTAAAAAAAATCCGATTTTTATGTGCTTCGCAGAAGCATTTCTCTAAAAGTTTAAATGAAATATATCTAAATGCATTGTTTCAACAATGAATCCATTGTTGTAAAAATGTTTAAAATGAAATTTTACACATAATACGAGCAGTATCTTCTCATTAAATTCCGGTGCACGGCTGAAATTTTGTTTCCGAATAAATCAGTACTTTTCCTATCGAATGATGTAAAAAAATTCCGATTTTTAGGTGGTTCGCAAGGCCATTTCTCTAAAATTTTAAATGAAATATATCTAAATACATTTGTTTCAACAATGAATCCATTGTTGTAAAAGTGTTTAAAATGAAATTTTACACATAAAACGAACAGTATCTTCTTATTAAATTCCGGTGCACGGCTGAAATTTTGATTCCGAATAAATCAGTACTTTTCCTATCGAATGATGAAAAAAAATTCCGATTTTAAAGTTGTTCGCAGGGGTATTCTTCTAAAAGTTTAAATAAAAAATATATAGATACATTGTTTCAACAATGAATCCATTGTTGTAAAAATGTTTAAAATGAAATTTTACACATAATACGAGCAGTATCTTCTTATTAAATTCTGGTGCACGGCTGAAATTTTGTTTCCGAATAAATCAGTACTTTTCCTATCGAATGATGAAAAAAATTCCGATTTTAAAGTTGTTCGCAGGGGTATTCTTCTAAAAGTTTAAATAAAAAATATATAGATACATTGTTTCAACAATGAATCCATTGTTGTAAAAATGTTTAAAATGAAATTTTACACATAATACGAGCAGTATCTTTTCATTAAATTCCGGTGCAAGGCTGAAATTTTGTTTCCGAATTAAGGAAAACATTTCCTATCGAATGATATAAAAAAATTCCGATTTTTATGTTGTTCGCAGGGGTATTTTTCTAAATGTTTAAATGATATGTATCTGAATACATTTTTTCAACAATGAATCCATTGTTGTAAAAATGTCTAGAATGAAATTTTACTTATAAAACAAGCAGTATCTTCTTATTAAATTCTGCTGCACGGCTGAAATTTTGTTTCCGAATAAATCAGTACTTTTCCTATCGAATGATGTAAAAAAATTCCGATTTTTATGTTGTTCGCAGGGGTATTTTTCTACAAGTTTAAATGAAATGTATCAGAATACATTGTTTCAACAATGAATCCATTGTTGTAAAAATGTTTAAAATGAAATTTTAGACATAAAACGAGCAGTATCTTCTTATTAAATTTTGGTGCACGGCTAAAATTTCTTTTCCGAATTAAGCAAAACATTTCCTATCGAATGATGTAAAAAAATTCCGATTTTTATGTTGTTCGCAGGGGTATTTTTCTACAAGTTTAAATGAAATGTATCAGAATACATTGTTCCAACAATGAATCCATTGTTGTAAAAGTGTTTAAAATGAAATTTTACACATAAAACGAGCAGTATCTTCTTATTATATTCCGGTGCACGGCTGAAATTTTGTTTCCGAATAAAGCAGTACTTTTCCTATCGAATGATGTAAAAAACTTCCGATTTTTATGTTGTTCGCAGGGGTATTTTTCTAAAAGTTTAAATGAAATGTATCAGAACACATTGTTCCAACAATGAATAAATTGTTGTAAAAGTGTTTAAAATGAAATTTTACACATAAAACGAGCAGTATCTTCTCATTAAATTCCGGTGCACGGCTGAAATTTCGTTTCCGAATTAAGCAAAACATTTCCTATCGAATGATGTAAAAAAATTCCGATTTTTATGTTGTTCGCAGGGGTATTTTTCAACAAGTTTAAATGAAATGTATCAGAATATATTGTTTCAACAATGGATCCATTGTTGTAAAAATGTCTAAAATGAAATTTTACACATAAAACGAGCAGTATCTTCTTATTAAATTCCGGTGCACGGCTGAAATTTTGTTTCCGAAAAAATCAGTACTTTTCCTATCGAATGATGTAAAAAAATTCCGATTTTAAAGTTGTTCGCAGGGGTATTCTTCTAAAAGTTTAAATAAAATATATATAAATACATTGTTTCAACAATGAATCCATTGTTGTAAAAATGTTTGAAATGAAATTTTACACACAAAACGAGCAGTATCTTCTCATTAAATTCCGGTGCACGGCTGAAATTTCGTTTCCGAATTAAGCAAAACATTTCCTATCGAATGATGAAAAAAAATTTCGATTTTTATGTTGTTCGCAGGGGTATTTTTCTAAATGTTTAAATGATATGTATCTGAATACATTGTTTCAACAAGGAATCCATTGTTGTAAAAATGTCTAAAATGAAATTTTACACATAAAACGACCAGTATCTTCTTATTAAATTCCGGTGCACGGCTGGAATTTTGTTTCCGAATAAATCAGTACTTTTCCTATCGAATGATGTAAAAAAATTCCGATTTTTACGTTGTTCGCAGGGGTATTTTCTACAAGTTTAAATGAAATGTATCAGAATACATTGTTTCAACAATAAATCCATTGATGTAAAAATGTCTAAAATGAAATTTTACACTTAAAACGAGCAGTATCTTCTTATTAAATTCCGGTGCACGGCTGAAATTTTGTTTCCGAATAAATCAGTACTTTTCCTATCGAATGATGTAAAAAAATTCCGATTTTAAAGTTGTTCGCAGGGGTATTCTTCTAAAAGTTTAAATAAAATATATATAAATACATTGTTTTAACAATGAATCCATTGTTGTAAAAATGTTTAAAATGAAATTTTACACATAAAACGAGCAGTATCTTCTCATTAAATTCCGGTGCACGGCTGAAATTTCGTTTCCGAATCAAGCAAAACATTTCCTATCGAATGATGTAAAAAAATTCCGATTTTTATGTTGTTCGCAGGGGTATTTTTCGAAAAGTTTAAATGATATGTATCTGAATACATTGTTTCAACAATGAATCCATTGTTGTAAAAATGTCTAAAATGAACTTTTACACATAAAACAAGCAGTATCTTCTTATTATATTCTGGTGCACGGCTGAAATTTCGTTTCCGAATAAAACAGTACTTTTCCTATCGAATGATGTAAAAAAATTCCGATTTTTAGGTGGTTCGCAGGGGCATTTCTCTAAAATTTTAAATGAAATATATCTAAAAACATTTGTTTCAACAATGAATCCATTGTTGTAAAAGTGTTTAAAATGAAATTTTACACATAAAACGAGCAGTATCTTCTTATTAAATTCCGGTGCACGGCTGAAATTTTGTTTCCGAAAAAATCAGTACTTTTCCTATCGAATGATGTAAAAAAATTCCGATTTTTATGTTGTTCGCAGGGGTATTTTTCTACAAGTTTAAATGAAATGTATCAGAATACATTGTTTCAACAATGAATCCATTGTTGTAAAAATGTCTAAAATGAAATTTTACACATAAAACAAGCAGTATCTTCTTAATATATTCTGGTGCACGGCTGAAATTTCGTTTCCGAATAAAACAGTACTTTTCCTATCGAATGATGTAAAAAAAATCCGATTTTAAAGTTGTTCGCAGGGGTATTCTTCTAAAAGTTTAAATAAAATATATATAAATACATTGTTTCAACAATGAATCCATTGTTGTAAAAATGTTTAAAATGAAATTTTACACATAAAACGAGCAGTATCTTCTCATTAAATTCCGGTGCACGGCTGAAATTTCGTTTCCGAATTAAGCAAAACATTTCCTATCGAATGATGAAAAAAAATTTCGATTTTTATGTTTTTCGCAGGGGTATTTTTCTAAAAGTTTAAATGACATGTATCTGAATACATTGTTTCAACAATAAATCCATTGTTGTAAAAATGTCTAAAATGAAATTTTACACATAAAACGAGCAGTATCTTCTTATTAAATTCCGGTGCACGGCTGGAATTTTGTTTCCGAATAAATCAGTCCTTTTTCTATCGAATGATGTAAAAATATTCCGATTTTTAGGTTGTTCGCAGGGGTATTTTTCTGCAAGTTTAAATGAAATGTATCAGAATACATTGTTTCAACAATGAATCCATTGTTGTAAAAATGTTTAAAATGAAATTTTACACATAAAACGAGCAGTATCATCTCATTAAATTCCGGTGCACGGCTGAAATTTCGTTTCCGAATTAAGCAAAACATTTCCTATAGAATGATGTAAAAAACTTCCGATTTTTATGTTGTTCGCAGGGGTATTTTTCTAAAAGTTTAAATGAAATATATCTAAATGCATTGTTTCAACAATGAATCCATTGTTGAAAAAATGTTTAAAATGAAATTTTACACATAAAAAAAGCAGTTTCTTCTTATTAAATTCAGGTGCTCGGCTGAAATTTTGTTTCCGAATAAATCAGTACTTTTCCTATCGAATGATGTAAAAAAATTCCGATTTTTATGTTGTTCGCAGGGGTATTTTTCTAAAAGTTTAAATGACATGTATCTGAATACATTGTTTCAACAATGAATCCATTGTTGTAAAAATGTCTAAAATGAAATTTTACACATACAACGAGCAGTATCTTCTTATTAAATTCCGGTGCATGGCTGGAATTTTGTTTCCGAATAAATCAGTACTTTTCCTATCGAATGATGTAAATAAATTCCGATTTTTAGGTTGTTCGCAGGGGTATTTTTCTACAAGTTTAAATGAAATGTATCAGAATATATTGTTTCAACAATGGATCCATTGTTGTAAAAATGTCTAAAATGAAATTTTACACATAAAACGAGCAGTATCTTCTTATTAAATTCCGGTGCACGGCTGAAATTTTGTTTCCGAATAAATCAGTACTTTTCCTATCGAATGATGTAAAAAAATTGCGATTTTAAAGTTGTTCGCAGGGGTATTCTTCTAAAAGTTTAAATAAAATATATATAAATACGTTGTTTTAACAATGAATCCATTGTTGTAAAAATGTTTAAAATGAAATTTTACACATAAAACGAGCAGTATCTTCTCATTAAATTCCGGTGCACGGCTGAAATTTCGTTTCCGAATCAAGCAAAACATTTCCTATCGAATGATGTAAAAAAATTCCGATTTTTATGTTGTTCGCAGGGGTATTTTTCGAAAAGTTTAAATGATATGTATCTGAATACATTGTTTCAACAATGAATCCATTGTTGTAAAAATGTCTAAAATGAACTTTTACACATAAATCAAGCAGTATCTTCTTATTATATTCTGGTGCACGGCTGAAATTTCGTTTCCGAATAAAACAGTACTTTTCCTATCGAATGATGTAAAAAAATTCCGATTTTTAGGTGGTTCGCAGGGGCATTTCTCTAAAATTTTAAATGAAATATATCTAAAAACATTTGTTTCAACAATGAATCCATTGTTGTAAAAGTGTTTAAAATGAAATTTTACACATAAAACGAGCAGTATCTTCTTATTAAATTCCGGTGCACGGCTGAAATTTTGTTTCCAAAAAAATCAGTACTTTTCCTATCGAATGATGTAAAAAAATTCCGATTTTTATGTTGTTCGCAGGGGTATTTTTCTACAAGTTTAAATGAAATGTATCAGAATACATTGTTTACACAATGAATCCATTGTTGTAAAAATGTCTAAAATGAAATTTTACACATAAAACAAGCAGTATCTTCTTAATATATTCTGGTGCACGGCTGAAATTTCGTTTCCGAATAAAACAGTACTTTTCCTATCGAATGATGTAAAAAAAATCCGATTTTAAAGTTGTTCGCAGGGGTATTCTTCTAAAAGTTTAAATAAAATATATATAAATACATTGTTTCAACAATGAATCCATTGTTGTAAAAATGTTTAAAATGAAATTTTACACATAAAACGAGCAGTATCTTCTCATTAAATTCCGGTGCACGGCTGAAATTTCGTTTCCGAATTAAGCAAAACATTTCCTATCGAATGATGAAAAAAAATTTCGATTTTTATGTTTTTCGCAGGAATATTTTTCTAAAAGTTTAAATGACATGTATCTGAATACATTGTTTCAACAATAAATCCATTGTTGTAAAAATGTCTAAAATGAAATTTTACACATAAAACGAGCAGTATCTTCTTATTAAATTCCGGTGCACGGCTGGAATTTTGTTTCCGAATAAATCAGTCCTTTTTCTATCGAATGATGTAAAAATATTCCGATTTTTAGGTTGTTCGCAGGGGTATTTTTCTGCAAGTTTAAATGAAATGTATCAGAATACATTGTTTCAACAATGAATCCATTGTTGTAAAAATGTTTAAAATGAAATTTTACACATAAAACGAGCAGTATCATCTCATTAAATTCCGGTGCACGGCTGAAATTTCGTTTCCGAATTAAGCAAAACATTTCCTATAGAATGATGTAAAAAACTTCCGATTTTTATGTTGTTCGCAGGGGTATTTTTCTAAAAGTTTAAATGAAATATATCTAAATGCATTGTTTCAACAATGAATCCATTGTTGAAAAAATGTTTAAAATGAAATTTTACACATAAAAAAAGCAGTTTCTTCTTATTAAATTCAGGTGCTCGGCTGAAATTTTGTTTCCGAATAAATCAGTACTTTTCCTATCGAATGATGTAAAAAAATTCCGATTTTTATGTTGTTCGCAGGGGTATTTTTCTAAAAGTTTAAATGACATGTATCTGAATACATTGTTTCAACAATGAATCCATTGTTGTAAAAATGTCTAAAATGAAATTTTACACATACAACGAGCAGTATCTTCTTATTAAATTCCGGTGCACGGCTGAAATTTTGTTTCCGAAAAAATCAGTACTTTTCCTATCGAATGATGTAAAAAAATTCCGATTTTAAAGTTGTTCGCAGGGGTATTCTTCTAAAAATTTAAATGAAATATATCTAAATGCATTGTTTCAACAATGAATCCATTGTTAAAAAAATGTTTAAAATGAAATTTTACACATAAAAAAGCAGTTTCTTCTTATTAAATTCAGGTGCACGGCTGAAATTTTGTTTCCGAATAAATCAGTCCTTTTCATATCGAATGATGTAAAAAAATTCCGATTTTTATGATGTTCGCAGGGGTATTTTTCTACAAGTTTAAATGAAATGTATCAGAATACATTGTTTCAACAATGAATCCATTGATGTAAAAATGTCTAAAATGAACATTTACACATAAAACGAGCAGTATCTTCTTATTAAATTCCTGTGCACGGCTGGAATTTTGTTTCCGAATAAATCAGTACTTTTCCTATCGAATGATGTAAAAAAATTCCGATTTTAAAGTTGTTCGCAGGGGTATTCTTCTAAAAGTTTAAATAAAATATATATAAATACATTGTTTAAACAATGAATCCATTGTTGTAAAAATGTTTAAAATGAAATTTTACACATAAAACGAGCAGTATCTTCTCATTAAATTCCGGTGCACGGTTGAAATTTCGTTTCCGAATTAAGCAAAACATTTCCTATCGAATGATGTAAAAAAATTCAGATTTTTATGTTGTTCGCAGGGGTATTTTTCTAAAAGTTTAAATGATATGTATCTGAATACATTGTTTCAACAATGAATCCATTGTTGTAAAAATGTCTAGAATGAAATTTTACTTATAAAACAAGCAATATCTTCTTATTAAATTCTGGTGCACGGCTGAAATTTTGTTTCCGAATAAATCAGTACTTTTCCTACCGAATGATGTAAAAAAATTCCGATTTTTTAGGTGGTTCGCAGGGGCATTTCTCTAAAATTTTAAATGAAATATATCTAAATACATTTGTTTCAACAATGAATCCATTGTTGTAAAAGTGTTTAAAATGAAATTTTACACATAAAACGAGCAGTATCTTTTTATTAAATTCCGGTGCACGGCTGAAATTTCGTTTCCGAAATAAGCAAAACATTTCCTATCGAATGATGTAAAAAAACTCCGATTTTTATGTTGTTCGCAGGGGTATTTTTCTACAAGTTTAAATGAAATGTATCAGAATACATTGTTTCAACAATGAATCCATTGTTGTAAAAATGTCTAAAATGAACTTTTACACATAAAACAAGCAGTATCTTCTTATTATATTCTGGTGCACGGCTGAAATTTCGTTTCCGAATAAAACAGTACTTTTCCTATCGAATGATGTAAAAAAATTCCGATTTTTAGGTGGTTCGCAGGGGCATTTCTCTAAAATTTTAAATGAAATATATCTAAATACATTTGTTTCAACAATGAATCCATTGTTGTAAAAGTGTTTAAAATGAAATTTTACACATAAAACGAGCAGTATCTTCTTATTAAATTCCGGTGCACGGCTGAAACTTTGTTTCCGAAAAAATCAGTACTTTTCCTATCGAATGATGTAAAAAAAGTGTGATTTTTAGGTTGTTCGCAGGGGTAAGTTTCTAAAAGTTAAAAAAAATATATCTAAATACATTGTTTCAACAATGAATCCATTGTTGTAAAAATGTCTAAAATGAAATTTTACACATAAAACTAGCAGTATCTTCTTAATATATTCTGGTGCACGGCTGAAATTTCGTTTCCGAATAAAACAGTACTTTTCCTATCGAATGATGTAAAAAAAAAATCCGATTTTAAAGTTGTTCGCAGGGGTATTCTTCTAAAAGTTTAAATAAAATATATATAAATACATTGTTTCAACAATGAATCCATTGTTGTAAAAATGTTTAAAATGAAATTTTACACATAAAACGAGCAGTATCTTCTCATTAAATTCCGGTGCACGGCTGAAATTTCGTTTCCGAATTAAGCAAAAAATTTCCTATCGAATGATGAAAAAAATTTTCGATTTTTATGTTTTTCGCAGGGGTATTTTTCTAAAAGTTTAAATGACATGTATCTGAATACATTGTTTCAACAATAAATCCATTGTTGTAAAAATGTCTAAAATGAAATTTTACACATAAAACAAGCAGTATCTTCTTATTAAATTCCGGTGCACGGCTGGAATTTTGTTTCCGAATAAATCAGTCCTTTTTCTATCGAATGATGTAAAAATATTCCGATTTTTAGGTTGTTTGCAGGGGTATTTTTCTACAAGTTTAAATGAAATGTATCAGAATACATTGTTCCAACAATGAATCCATTGTTGTAAAAGTGTTTAAAATGAACATTTACACATAAAACGAGCAGTATCTTCTTATTAAATTCCGGTGCACGGCTGGAATTTTGTTTCCGAATAAATCAGGACTTTTCCTATCGAATGATGTAAAAAAATTCCGATTTTAAAGTTGTTCGCAGGGGTATTCTTCTAAAAGTTTAAATAAAATATATATAAATACATTCTTTCAACAAAGAATCCATTGTAAAAATGTTTAAAATGAAATTTTACACATAAAACGAGCAGTATCTTCTCATTAAATTCCGGTGCACGGTTGAAATTTCGTTTCCGAATTAAGCAAAACATTTCCTATCGAATGATGTAAAAAAATTCAGATTTTTATGTTGTTCGCAGGGGTATTTTTCTAAAAGTTTAAATGATATGTATCTGAATACATTGTTTCAACAATGAATCCATTGTTGTAAAAATGTCTAGAATGAAATTTTACTTATAAAACAAGCAATATCTTCTTATTAAATTCTGGTGCACGGCTGAAATTTTGTTTCCGAATAAATCAGTACTTTTCTTATCGAATGATGTAAAAAAATTCCGATTTTTTAGGTGGTTCGCAGGGGCATTTCTCTAAAATTTTAAATGAAATATATCTAAATACATTTGTTTCAACAATGAATCCATTGTTGTAAAAGTGTTTAAAATGAAATTTTACACATAAAACGAGCAGTATCTTTTTATTAAATTCCGGTGCACGGCTGAAATTTCGTTTCCGAAATAAGCAAAACATTTCCTATCGAATGATGTAAAAAAACTCCGATTTTTATGTTGTTCGCAGGGGTATTTTTCTACAAGTTTAAATGAAATGTATCAGAATACATTGTTTCAACAATGAATCCATTGTTGTAAAAATGTCTAAAATGAACTTTTACACATAAAACAAGCAGTATCTTCTTATTATATTCTGGTGCACGGCTGAAATTTCGTTTCCGAATAAAACAGTACTTTTCCTATCGAATGATGTAAAAAAATTCCGATTTTTAGGTGGTTCGCAGGGGCATTTCTCTAAAATTTTAAATGAAATATATCTAAATACATTTGTTTCAACAATGAATCCATTGTTGTAAAAGTGTTTAAAATGAAATTTTACACATAAAACGAGCAGTATCTTCTTATTAAATTCCGGTGCACGGCTGAAACTTTGTTTCCGAAAAAATCAGTACTTTTCCTATCGAATGATGTAAAAAAAGTGTGATTTTTAGGTTGTTCGCAGGGGTAAGTTTCTAAAAGTTAAAAAAAATATATCTAAATACATTGTTTCAACAATGAATCCATTGTTGTAAAAATGTCTAAAATGAAATTTTACACATAAAACTAGCAGTATCTTCTTAATATATTCTGGTGCACGGCTGAAATTTCGTTTCCGAATAAAACAGTACTTTTCCTATCGAATGATGTAAAAAAAAATCCGATTTTAAAGTTGTTCGCAGGGGTATTCTTCTAAAAGTTTAAATAAAATATATATAAATACATTGTTTCAACAATGAATCCATTGTTGTAAAAATGTTTAAAATGAAATTTTACACATAAAACGAGCAGTATCTTCTCATTAAATTCCGGTGCACGTCTGAAATTTCGTTTCCGAATTAAGCAAAAAATTTCCTATCGAATGATGAAAAAAAATTTCGATTTTTATGTTTTTCGCAGGGGTATTTTTCTAAAAGTTTAAATGACATGTATCTGAATACATTGTTTCAACAATAAATCCATTGTTGTAAAAATGTCTAAAATGAAATTTTACACATAAAACAAGCAGTATCTTCTTATTAAATTCCGGTGCACGGCTGGAATTTTGTTTCCGAATAAATCAGTCCTTTTTCTATCGAATGATGTAAAAATATTCCGATTTTTAGGTTGTTCGCAGGGGTATTTTTCTACAAGTTTAAATGAAATGTATCAGAATACATTGTTCCAACAATGAATCCATTGTTGTAAAAGTGTTTAAAATGAACATTTACACATAAAACGAGCAGTATCTTCTTATTAAATTCCGGTGCACGGCTGGAATTTTGTTTCCGAATAAATCAGTACTTTTCCTATCGAATGATGTAAAAAAATTCCGATTTTAAAGTTGTTCGCAGGGGTATTCTTCTAAAAGTTTAAATAAAATATATATAAATACATTGTTTCAACAATGAATCCATTGTTGTAAAAATGTTTAAAATGAAATTTTACACATAAAACGAGCAGTATCTTCTCATTAAATTCCGGTGCACGGTTGAAATTTCGTTTCCGAATTAAGCAAAACATTTCCGATCGAATGATGTAAAAAAATTCAGATTTTTATGTTGTTCGCAGGGGTATTTTTCTAAAAGTTTAAATGATATGAATCTGAATACATTGTTTCAACAATGAATCCATTGTTGTAAAAATGTCTAAAATGAACTTTTACACATAAAACAAGCAGTATCTTCTTATTATATTCTGGTGCACGGCTGAAATTTCGTTTCCGAATAAAACAGTACTTTTCCTATCGAATGATGTAAAAAAATTCCGATTTTTAGGTGGTTCGCAGGGGCATTTCTCTAAAATTTTAAATGAAATATATCTAAATACATTTGTTTCAACAATGAATCCATTGTTGTAAAAGTGTTTAAAATGAAATTTTACACATAAAACGAGCAGTATCTTCTTATTAAATTCCGGTGCACGGCTGAAACTTTGTTTCCGAAAAAATCAGTACTTTTCCTATCGAATGATGTAAAAAAATTCCTATTTTTAGGTTGTTCGCAGGGGTATTTTCCTACAAGTTTAAATGAAATGTATCAGAATACATTGTTTCAACAATGAATCCATTGTTGTAAAAATGTCTAAAATGAAATTTTACACATAAAACAAGCAGTATCTTCTTATTAAATTTTGGTGCACGGCTGAAATTTCGTTTCCGAATAAAACAGTACTTTTCCTATCGAATTATGTAAAAAAATTCCGATTTTAAAGTTGTTGGCAGTTGTATTCTTCTAAAAGTTAAAATAAAATATGTATAAATACATTGTTTCAACAATGAATCCATTGTTGTAAAAATGTTTAAAATGAAATTATACTTTTAAAACGAGCAGTATCTTCTCATTAAATTCCGGTGCACGGCTGAAATTTCGTTTCCGAATTAAGCAAAACATTTCCTATCGAATGATGTAAACAAATTCTGATTTTTATGTTGTTCGCAGGGGTATTTTTCTACAAGTTTAAATGAAATGTATCAGAATACATTGTTTCAACAATGAATCCATTGTTGTAAAAATGTCTAAAATGAAATTTTACATATAAAACAAGCAGTATCTTCTTAATATATTCTGGTGCACGGCTGAAATTTCGTTTCCGAATAAAACAGTACTTTTCCTATCGAATGATGTAAAAAAAATCCGATTTTAAAGTTGTTCGCAGGGGTATTCTTCTAAAAGTTTAAATAAAATATATATAAATACATTGTTTCAACAATGAATCCATTGTTGTAAAAATGTCTAAAATGAAATTTTACACATAAAACGAGCAGTATCTTCTTATTAAATTCCGGTGCACGGCTGGAATTTTGTTTCCGAATAAATCAGTACTTTTCCTATCGAATGATGTAAAAAAATTCCGATTTTTACGTTGTTCGCAGGGGTATTTTTCTACAAGTTTAAATGAAATGTATCAGAATACATTGTTTCAACAATGAATCCATTGATGTAAAAATGTCTAAAATGAAATTTTACACTTAAAACGAGCAGTATCTTCTTATTAAATTCCGGTGCACGGCTGAAATTTTGTTTCCGAATAAATCAGTACTTTTCCAATCGAATGATGTAAAAAAATTCCGATTTTAAATTTGTTCGCAGGGGTATTCTTCTAAAAGTTTAAATAAAATATATATAAATACATTGTTTTAACAATGAATCCATTGTTGTAAAAATGTTTAAAATGAAATTTTACACATAAAACGAGCAGTATCTTCTTATTAAATTCCGGTGCACGGCTGAAATTTTGTTTCCGAAAAAATCAGTACTTTTCCTATCGAATGATGTAAAAAAATTCCGATTTTTATGTTGTTCGCAGGGGTATTTTTCTACAAGTTTAAATGAAATGTATCAGAATACATTGTTTCAACAATGAATCCATTGTTGTAAAAATGTCTAAAATGAAATTTTACACATAAAACAAGCAGTATCTTCTTAATATATTCTGGTGCACGGCTGAAATTTCGTTTCCGAATAAAACAGTACTTTTCCTATCGAATGATGTAAAAAAAATCCGATTTTAAAGTTGTTCGCAGGGGTATTCTTCTAAAAGTTTAAATAAAATATATATAAATACATTGTTTCAACAATGAATCCATTGTTGTAAAAATGTTTAAAATGAAATTTTACACATAAAACGAGCAGTATCTTCTCATTAAATTCCGGTGCAAGGCTGAAATTTCGTTTCCGAATTAAGCAAAACATTTCCTATCGAATGATGAAAAAAAATTTCGATTTTTATGTTTTTCGCAGGGGTATTTTTCTAAAAGTTTAAATGACATGTATCTGAATACATTGTTTCAACAATAAATCCATTGTTGTAAAAATGTCTAAAATGAAATTTTACACATAAAACGAGCAGTAACTTCTTATTAAATTCCGGTGCACGGCTGGAATTATGTTTCCGAATAAATCAGTCCTTTTTCTATCGAATGATGTAAAAAAATTCCGATTTTTAGGTTGTTCGCAGGGGTATTTTTCTGCAAGTTTAAATGAAATGTATCAGAATACATTGTTTCAACAATGAATCCATTGTTGTAAAAATGTTTAAAATGAAATTTTACACATAAAACGAGCAGTATCATCTCATTAAATTCCGGTGCACGGCTGAAATTTCGTTTCCGAATTAAGCAAAACATTTCCTATAGAATGATGTAAAAAAATTCCGATTTTTATGTTGTTCGCAGGGGTATTTTTCTAAAAGTTTAAATGAAATATATCTAAATGCATTGTTTCAACAATGAATCCATTGTTGAAAAAATGTTTAAAATGAAATTTTACACATAAAAAAAGCAGTTTCTTCTTATTAAATTCAGGTGCTCGGCTGAAATTTTGTTTCCGAATAAATCAGTACTTTTCCTATCGAATGATGTAAAAAAATTCCGATTTTTATGTTGTTCGCAGGGGTATTTTTCTAAAAGTTTAAATGACATGTATCTGAATACATTGTTTCAACAATGAATCCATTGTTGTAAAAATGTCTAAAATGAAATTTTACACATACAACGAGCAGTATCTTCTTATTAAATTCCGGTGCACGGCTGGAATTTTTTTTCCGAATAAATCAGTACTTTTTCTATCGAATGATGTAAAACAATTCCGATTTTTAGGTTGTTCGCAGGGGTATTTTTCTACAAGTTTAAAAGAAATGTATCAGAATACATTGTTTCAACAATAAATCCATTGTTGTAAAATTGTTTAAAATGAAATTTTACACATACAACGAGCAGTATCTTCTTATTAAATTCCGGTGCACGGCTGGAATTTTGTTTCCGAATAAATCAGTACTTTTCCTATCGAATGATGTAAATAAATTCCGATTTTTAGGTTGTTCGCAGGGGTATTTTTCTACAAGTTTAAATGAAATGTATCAGAATATATTGTTTCAACAATGGATCCATTGTTGTAAAAATGTCTAAAATGAAATTTTACACATAAAACGAGCAGTATCTTCTTATTAAATTCCGGTGCACGGCTGAAATTTTGTTTCCGAAAAAATCAGTACTTTTCCTATCGAATGATGTAAAAAAATTCCGATTTTAAAGTTGTTCGCAGGGGTATTCTTCTAAAAATTTAAATGAAATATATCTAAATGCATTGTTTCAACAATGAATCCATTGTTAAAAAAATGTTTAAAATGAAATTTTACACATAAAAAAGCAGTTTCTTCTTATTAAATTCAGGTGCACGGCCTAAATTTTGTTTCCGAATAAATCAGTACTTTTCATATCGAATGATGTAAAAAAATTCCGATTTTTATGTTGTTCGCAGGGGAATTTTTCTACAAGTTTAAATGAAATGTATCAGAATACATTGTTTCAACAATGAATCCATTGATGTAAAAATGTCTAAAATGAACATTTACACATAAAACGAGCAGTATCTTCTTATTAAATTCCGGTGCACGGCTGGAATTTTGTTTCCGAATAAATCAGTACTTTTCCTATCGAATGATGTAAAAAAATTCCGATTTTAAAGTTGTTCGCAGGGGTATTCTTCTAAAAGTTTAAATAAAATATATATAAATACATTGTTTCAACAATGAATCCATTGTTGTAAAAGTGTTTAAAATGAAATTTTACACATAAAACGAGCAGTATCTTCTCATTAAATTCCGGTGCACGGTTGAAATTTCGTTTCCGAATTAAGCAAGACATTTCCTATCGAATGATGTAAAAAAATTCAGATTTTTATGTTGTTCGCAGGGGTATTTTTCTAAAAGTTTAAATGATATGTATCTGAATACATTGTTTCAACAATGAATCCATTGTTGTAAAAATGTCTAGAATGAAATTTTACTTATAAAACAAGCAATATCTTCTTATTAAATTCTGGTGCACGGCTGAAATTTTGTTTCCGAATAAATCAGTACTTTTCCTATCGAATGATGTAAAAAAATTCCGATTTTTTAGGTGGTTCGCAGGGGCATTTCTCTAAAATTTTAAATGAAATATATCTAAATACATTTGTTTCAACAATGAATCCATTGTTGTAAAAGTGTTTAAAATGAAATTTTACACATAAAACGAGCAGTATCTTTTTATTAAATTCCGGTGCACGGCTGAAATTTCGTTTCCGAAATAAGCAAAACATTTCCTATCGAATGATGTAAAAAAACTCCGATTTTTATGTTGTTCGCAAGGGTATTTTTCTACAAGTTTAAATGAAATGTATCAGAATACATTGTTTCAACAATGAATCCATTGTTGTAAAAATGTCTAAAATGAACTTTTACACATAAAACAAGCAGTATCTTCTTATTATATTCTGGTGCACGGCTGAAATTTCGTTTCCGAATAAAACAGTACTTTTCCTATCGAATGATGTAAAAAAATTCCGATTTTTAGGTGGTTCGGAGGGGCATTTCTCTAAAATTTTAAATGAAATATATCTAAATACATTTGTTTCAACAATGAATCCATTGTTGTAAAAGTGTTTAAAATGAAATTTACACATAAAACGAGCAGTATCTTCTTATTAAAATCCGGTGCACGGCTGAAACTTTGTTTCCGAAAAAATCAGTACTTTTCCTATCGAATGATGTAACAAAATTCCGATTTTTAGGTTGTTCGCAGGGGTATTTTTCTACAAGTTTAAATGAAATGTATCAGAATACATTGTTTCAACAATGAATCCATTGTTGTAAAAATGTCTAAAATGAAATTTTACACATAAAACAAGCAGTATCTTCTTATTAAATTTTGGTGCACGGCTGAAATTTCGTTTCCGAATAAAACAGTACTTTTCCTATCGAATTATGTAAAAAAATTCCGATTTTAAAGTTGTTCGCAGTTGTATTCTTCTAAAAGTTTAAATAAAATATGTATAAATACATTGTTTCAACAATGAATCCATTGTTGTAAAAATGTTTAAAATGAAATTATACTTTTAAAACGAGCAGTATCTTCTCATTAAATTCCGGTGCACGGCTGAAATTTCGTTTCCGAATTAAGCAAAACATTTCCTATCGAATGATGTAAAAAAATTCCGATTTTTATGTTGTTCGCAGGGGTATTTTTCTAAAAGTTTAAATGACATGTATCTGAATACATTGTTTCAACAATAAATCCATTGTTGTAAAAATGTCTAAAATGAAATTTTACACATAAAACAAGCAGTATCTTCTTATTAAATTCCGGTGCACGGCTGGAATTTTGTTTCCGAATAAATCAGTCCTTTTTCTATCGAATGATGTAAAAATATTCCGATTTTCAGGTTGTTCGCAGGGGTATTTTTCTACAAGTTTAAATGAAATGTATCAGAATACATTGTTCCAACAATGAATCCATTGTTGTAAAAGTGTTTAAAATGAACATTTACACATAAAACGAGCAGTATCTTCTTATTAAATTCCGGTGCACGGCTGGAATTTTGTTTCCAAATAAATCAGAACTTTTCCTATCGAATGATGTAAAAAAATTCCGATTTTAAAGTTGTTCGCAGGGGTATTCTTCTAAAAGTTTAAATAAAATATATATAAATACATTGTTTCAACAATGAATCCATTGTTGTAAAAATGTTTAAAATGAAATTTTACACATAAAACGAGCAGTATCTTCTCATTAAATTCCGGTGCACGGTTGAAATTTCGTTTCCGAATTAAGCAAAACATTTCCTATCGAATGATGTAAAAAAATTCAGATTTTTGTGTTGTTCGCAGGGGTATTTTTCTAAAAGTTTAAATGATATGTATCAGAATACATTGTTTCAACAATGAATCCATTGTTGTAAAAATGTCTAAAATGAAATTTTACACATAAAACAAGCAGTATCTTCTTAATATATTCTGGTGCACGGCTGAAATTTCGTTTCCGAATAAAACAGTACTTTTCCTATCGAATGATGTAAAAAAAATCCGATTTTAAAGTTGTTCGCAGGGGTATTCTTCTAAAAGTTTAAATAAAATATATATAAATACATTGTTTCAACAATGAATCCATTGTTGTAAAAATGTCTAAAATGAAATTTTACACATAAAACGAGCAGTATCTTCTTATTAAATTCCGGTGCACGGCTGGAATTTTGTTTCCGAATAAATCAGTACTTTTCCTATCGAATGATGTAAAAAAATTCCGATTTTTAGGTTGTTCGCAGGGGTATTTTTCTACAAGTTTAAATGAAATGTATCAGAATACATTGTTTCAACAATGAATCCATTGTTGTAAAAATGGCTAAAATGAAATTTTACACATAAAACGAGCAGTATCTTCTTATTAAATTCCGGTGCACGGCTGAAATTTTGTTTCCGAATAAATCAGTACTTTTCCTATCGAATGATGTTAAAAAATTCCGATTTTAAAATTGTTCGCAGGGGTATTCTTCTAAAAGTTTAAATAAAATATATATAAATACATTGTTTCAACAATGAATCCATTGTTGTAAAAATGTTTAAAATGAAATTTTACACATAAAACGAGCAGTATCTTCTCATTAAATTCCGGTGCACGGCTGAAATTTCGTTTCCGAATCAAGCAAAACATTTCCTATCGAATGATGTAAAAAAATTCCGATTTTTATGTTGTTCGCAGGGGTATTTTTCGAAAAGTTTAAATGATATGTATCTGAACACATTGTTTCAACAATGAATCCATTGTTGTAAAAATGTCTAAAATGAACTTTTACACATAAAACAAGCAGTATCTTCTTATTATATTCTGGTGCACGGCTGAAATTTCGTTTCCGAATAAAACAGTACTTTTCCTATCGAATGATGTAAAAAAATTCCGATTTTTAGGTTGTTCGCAGGTTCATTTCTCTAAAATTTTAAATGAAATATATCTAAAAACATTTGTTTCAACAATGAATCCATTGTTGTAAAAGTGTTTAAAATGAAATTTTACACATAAAACGAGCAGTATCTTCTTATTAAATTCCGGTGCACGGCTGAAATTTTGTTTCCGAAAAAATCAGTACTTTTCCTATCGAATGATGTAAAAAAATTCCGATTTTTATGTTGTTCGCAGGGGTATTTTTCTACAAGTTTAAATGAAATGTATCAGAATACATTGTTTCAACAATGAATCCATTGTTGTAAAAATGTCTAAAATGAAATTTTACACATAAAACTAGCAGTATCTTCTTAATATATTCTGGTGCACGGCTGAAATTTCGTTTCCGAATAAAACAGTACTTTTCCTATCGAAGGATGTAAAAAAATCCGATTTTAAAGTTGTTCGCAGGGGTATTCTTCTAAAAGTTTAAATAAAATATATATAAATACATTGTTTCAACAATGAATCCATTGTTGTAAAAATGTTTAAAATGAAATTTTACACATAAAACGAGCAGTATCTTCTCATTAAATTCCGGTGCACGGCTGAAATTTCGTTTCCGAATTAAGCAAAACATTTCCTATCGAATGATGAAAAAAAATTTCGATTTTTATGTTTTTCGCAGGGGTATTTTTCTAAAAGTTTAAATGACATGTATCTGAATACATTGTTTCAACAATAAATCCATTGTTGTAAAAATGTCTAAAATGAAGTTTTACACATAAAACGAGCAGTATCTTCTTATTAAATTCCGGTGAGACTGTAATTCCGTAAACTGAAATTTCGTTTCCGAATTAAGCAAAACATTTCCTATCGAATGATGAAAAAAAATTTCGATTTTTATGTTTTTCGCAGGGGTATTTTTCTAAAAGTTTAAATGACATGTATCTGAATACATTGTTTCAACAATAAATCCATTGTTGTAAAAATGTCTAAAATGAAATTTTACACATAAAACAAGCAGTATCTTCTTATTAAATTCCGGTGCACGGCTGGAATTTTGTTTCCGAATAAATCAGTCCTTTTTCTATCGAATGATGTAAAAATATTCCGATTTTTAGGTTGTTCGCAGGGGTATTTTTCTACAAGTTTAAATGAAATGTATCAGAATACATTGTTCCAACAATGAATCCATTGTTGTAAAAGTGTTTAAAATGAACATTTACACATAAAACGAGCAGTATCTTCTTATTAAATTCCGGTGCACGGCTGGAATTTTGTTTCCGAATAAATCAGTACTTTTCCTATCGAATGATGTAAAAAAATTCCGATTTTAAAGTTGTTCGCAGGGGTATTCTTCTAAAAGTTTAAATAAAATATATATAAATACATTGTTTCAACAATGAATCCATTGTTGTAAAAATGTTTAAAATGAAATTTTACACATAAAACGAGCAGTATCTTCTCATTAAATTCCGGTGCACGGTTGAAATTTCGTTTCCGAATTAAGCAAAACATTTCCTATCGAATGATGTAAAAAAATTCAGATTTTTGTGTTGTTCGCAGGGGTATTTTTCCAAAAGTTTAAATGATATGTATCTGAATACATTGTTTCAACAATGAATCCATTGTTGTAAAAATGTCTAGAATGAAATTTTACTTATAAAACAAGCAATATCTTCTTATTAAATTCTGGTGCACGGCTGAAATTTTGTTTCCGAATAAATCAGTACTTTTCCTATCGAATGATGTAAAAAAATTCCGATTTTTTAGGTGGTTCGCAGGGGCATTTCTCTAAAATTTTAAATGAAATATATCTAAATACATTTGTTTCAACAATGAATCCATTGTTGTAAAAGTGTTTAAAATGAAATTTTACACATAAAACGAGCAGTATCTTTTTATTAAATTCCGGTGCACGGCTGAAATTTCGTTTCCGAAATAAGCAAAACATTTCCTATCGAATGATGTAAAAAAACTCCGATTTTTATGTTGTTCGCAGGGGTATTTTTCTACAAGTTTAAATGAAATGTATCAGAATACATTGTTTCAACAATGAATCCATTGTTGTAAAAATGTCTAAAATGAACTTTTACACATAAAACAAGCAGTATCTTCTTATTATATTCTGGTGCACGGCTGAAATTTCGTTTCCGAATAAAACAGTACTTTTCCTATCGAATGATGTAAAAAAATTCCGATTTTTAGGTGGTTCGCAGGGGCATTTCTCTAAAATATTAAATGAAATATATCTAAATACATTTGTTTCAACAATGAATCCATTGTTGTAAAAGTGTTTAAAATGAAATTTTACACATAAAACGAGCAGTATCTTCTTATTAAATTCCGGTGCACGGCTGAAACTTTGTTTCCGAAAAAATCAGTACTTTTCCTATCGAATTATGTAAAAAAATTCCGATTTTAAAGTTGTTCGCAGTTGTATTCTTCTAAAAGTTAAAATAAAATATGTATAAATACATTGTTTCAACAATGAATCCATTGTTGTAAAAATGTTTAAAATGAAATTATACTTTTAAAACGAGCAGTATCTTCTCTTTAAATTCCGGTGCACGGCTGAAATTTCGTTTCCGAATTAAGCAAAACATTTCCTATCGAACGATGTAAAAAAATTCCGATTTTTATGTTGTTCGCAGGGGTATTTTTCTACAAGTTTAAATGAAATGTATCAGAATAGATTGTTTCAACAATGAATCCATTGTTGTAAAAATGTCTAAAATGAAATTTTACACATAAAACAAGCAGTATCTTCTTAATATATTCTGGTGCACGGCTGAAATTTCGTTTCCGAATAAAACAGTACTTTTCCTATCGAATGATGTAAAAAAAATCCGATTTTAAAGTTGTTCGCAGGGGTATTCTTCTAAAAGTTTAAATAAAATACATATAAATACATTGTTTCAACAATGAATCCATTGTTGTAAAAATGTTTAAAATGAAATTTTACACATAAAACGAGCAGTATCTTCTCATTAAATTCCGGTGCACGGCTGAAATTTCGTTTCCGAATCAAGCAAAACATTTCCTATCGAATGATGTAAAAAAATTCCGATTTTTATGTTGTTCGCAGGGGTATTTTTCGAAAAGTTTAAATGATATGTATCTGAACACATTGTTTCAACAATGAATCCATTGTTGTAAAAATGTCTAAAATGAACTTTTACACATAAAACAAGCAGTATCTTCTTATTATATTCTGGTGCACGGCTGAAATTTCGTTTCCGAATAAAACAGTACTTTTCCTATCGAATGATGTAAAAAAATTCCGATTTTTAGGTGGTTCGCAGGGGCATTTCTCTAAAATTTTAAATGAAATATATCTAAAAACATTTGTTTCAACAATGAATCCATTGTTGTAAAAGTGTTTAAAATGAAATTTTACACATAAAACGAGCAGTATCTTCTTATTAAATTCCGGTGCACGGCTGAAATTTTGTTTCCGAAAAAATCAGTACTTTTCCTATCGAATGATGTAAAAAAATTCCGATTTTTATGTTGTTCGCAGGGGTATTTTTCTACAAGTTTAAATGAAATGTATCAGAATACATTGTTTCAACAATGAATCCATTGTTGTAAAAATGTCTAAAATGAAATTTTACACATAAAACTAGCAGTATCTTCTTAATATATTCTGGTGCACGGCTGAAATTTCGTTTCCGAATAAAACAGTACTTTTCCTATCGAAGGATGTAAAAAAATCCGATTTTAAAGTTGTTCGCAGGGGTATTCTTCTAAAAGTTTAAATAAAATATATATAAATACATTGTTTCAACAATGAATCCATTGTTGTAAAAATGTTTAAAATGAAATTTTACACATAAAACGAGCAGTATCTTCTCATTAAATTCCGGTGCACGGCTGAAATTTCGTTTCCGAATTAAGCAAAACATTTCCTATCGAATGATGAAAAAAAATTTCGATTTTTATGTTTTTCGCAGGGGTATTTTTCTAAAAGTTTAAATGACATGTATCTGAATACATTGTTTCAACAATAAATCCATTGTTGTAAAAATGTCTAAAATGAAGTTTTACACATAAAACGAGCAGTATCTTCTTATTAAATTCCGGTGAGACTGTAATTCCGTAAACTGAAATTTCGTTTCCGAATTAAGCAAAACATTTCCTATCGAATGATGAAAAAAAATTTCGATTTTTATGTTTTTCGCAGGGGTATTTTTCTAAAAGTTTAAATGACATGTATCTGAATACATTGTTTCAACAATAAATCCATTGTTGTAAAAATGTCTAAAATGAAATTTTACACATAAAACAAGCAGTATCTTCTTATTAAATTCCGGTGCACGGCTGGAATTTTGTTTCCGAATAAATCAGTCCTTTTTCTATCGAATGATGTAAAAATATTCCGATTTTTAGGTTGTTCGCAGGGGTATTTTTCTACAAGTTTAAATGAAATGTATCAGAATACATTGTTCCAACAATGAATCCATTGTTGTAAAAGTGTTTAAAATGAACATTTACACATAAAACGAGCAGTATCTTCTTATTAAATTCCGGTGCACGGCTGGAATTTTGTTTCCGAATAAATCAGTACTTTTCCTATCGAATGATGTAAAAAAATTCCGATTTTAAAGTTGTTCGCAGGGGTATTCTTCTAAAAGTTTAAATAAAATATATATAAATACATTGTTTCAACAATGAATCCATTGTTGTAAAAATGTTTAAAATGAAATTTTACACATAAAACGAGCAGTATCTTCTCATTAAATTCCGATGCACGGTTGAAATTTCGTTTCCGAATTAAGCAAAACATTTCCTATCGAATGATGTAAAAAAACTCCGATTTTTATGTTGTTCGCAGGGGTATTTTTCTACAAGTTTAAATGAAATGTATCAGAATACATTGTTTCAACAATGAATCCATTGTTGTAAAAATGTCTAAAATGAACTTTTACACATAAAACAAGCAGTATCTTCTTATTATATTCTGGTGCACGGCTGAAATTTCGTTTCCGAATAAAACAGTACTTTTCCTATCGAATGATGTAAAAAAATTCCGATTTTTAGGTGGTTCGCAGGGGCATTTCTCTAAAATATTAAATGAAATATATCTAAATACAATTGTTTCAACAATGAATCCATTGTTGTAAAAGTGTTTAAAATGAAATTTTACACATAAAACGAGCAGTATCTTCTTATTAAATTCCGGTGCACGGCTGAAACTTTGTTTCCGAAAAAATCAGTACTTTTCCTATCGAATTATGTAAAAAAATTCCGATTTTAAAGTTGTTCGCAGTTGTATTCTTCTAAAAGTTAAAATAAAATATGTATAAATACATTGTTTCAACAATGAATCCATTGTTGTAAAAATGTTTAAAATGAAATTATACTTTTAAAACGAGCAGTATCTTCTCATTAAATTCCGGTGCACGGCTGAAATTTCGTTTCCGAATTAAGCAAAACATTTCCTATCGAACGATGTAAAAAAATTCCGATTTTTATGTTGTTCGCAGGGGTATTTTTCTACAAGTTTAAATGAAATGTATCAGAATAGATTGTTTCAACAATGAATCCATTGTTGTAAAAATGTCTAAAATGAAATTTTACACATAAAACAAGCAGTATCTTCTTAATATATTCTGGTGCACGGCTGAAATTTCGTTTCCGAATAAAACAGTACTTTTCCTATCGAATGATGTAAAAAAAATCCGATTTTAAAGTTGTTCGCAGGGGTATTCTTCTAAAAGTTTAAATAAAATACATATAAATACATTGTTTCAACAATGAATCCATTGTTGTAAAAATGTCTAAAATGAAATTTTACACATAAAACGAGCAGTATCTTCTTATTAAATTCCGGTGCACGGCTGGAATTTTGTTTCCGAATAAATCAGTACTTTTCCTATCGAATGATGTAAAAAAATTCCGATTTTTAGGTTGTTCGCAGGGGTATTTTTCTACAAGTTTAAATGAAATGTATCAGAATACATTGTTTCAACAATGAATCCATTGTTGTAAAAATGGCTAAAATGAAATTTTACACATAAAACGAGCAGTATCTTCTTATTAAATTCCGGTGCACGGCTGAAATTTTGTTTCCGAATAAATCAGTACTTTTCCTATCGAATGATGTTAAAAAATTCCGATTTTAAAATTGTTCGCAGGGGTATTCTTCTAAAAGTTTAAATAAAATATATATAAATACATTGTTTCAACAATGAATCCATTGTTGTAAAAATGTCTAAAATGAACTTTTACACATAAAACAAGCAGTATCTTCTTATTATATTCTGGTGCACGGCTGAAATTTCGTTTCCGAATAAAACAGTACTTTTTCTATCGAATGATGTAAAAATATTCCGATTTTTAGGTTGTTCGCAGGGGTATTTTTCTACAAGTTTAAATGAAATGTATCAGAATACATTGTTCCAACAATGAATCCATTGTTGTAAAAGTGTTTAAAATGAAATTTTACACATAAAACGAGCAGTATCTTCTTATTATATTCCGGTGTACGGCTGAAATTTTGTTTCCGAATAAATCAGTACTTTTCCTATCGAATGATGTAAAAAAATTCCGATTTTTAGGTTGTTCGCAGGGGTATTTTTCTGCAAGTTTAAATGAAATGTATCAGAATACATTGTTTCAACAATGAATCCATTGTTGTAAAAATGTTTAAAATGAAATTTTACACATAAAACGAGCAGTATCATCTCATTAAATTCCGGTGCACGGCTGAAATTTCGTTTCCGAATTAAGCAAAACATTTCCTATAGAATGATGTAAAAAAATTCCGATTTTTATGTTGTTCGCAGGGGTATTTTTCTAAAAGTTTAAATGAAATATATCTAAATGCATTGTTTCAACAATGAATCCATTGTTGAAAAAATGTTTAAAATGAAATTTTACACATAAAAAAAGCAGTTTCTTCTTATTAAATTCAGGTGCTCGGCTGAAATTTTGTTTCCGAATAAATCAGTACTTTTCCTATCGAATGATGTAAAAAAATTCCGATTTTTATGTTGTTCGCAGGGGTATTTTTCTAAAAGTTTAAATGACATGTATCTGAATACATTGTTTCAACAATGAATCCATTGTTGTAAAAATGTCTAAAATGAAATTTTACACATACAACGAGCAGTATCTTCTTATTAAATTCCGGTGCACGGCTGGAATTTTGTTTCCGAATAAATCAGTACTTTTTCTATCGAATGATGTAAAACAATTCTGATTTTTAGGTTGTTCGCAGGGGTATTTTTCTACAAGTTTAAAAGAAATGTATCAGAATACATTGTTCCAACAATAAATCCATTGTTGTAAAATTGTTTAAAATGAAATTTTACACATACAACGAGCAGTATCTTCTTATTAAATTCCGGTGCACGGCTGGAATTTTGTTTCCGAATAAATCAGTACTTTTCCTATCGAATGATGTAAAAAAATTCCGATTTTAAAGTTGTTCGCAGGGGTATTCTTCTAAAAATTTAAATGAAATATATCTAAATGCATTGTTTCAACAATGAATCCATTGTTAAAAAAATGTTTAAAATGAAATTTTACACATAAAAAAGCAGTTTCTTCTTATTAAATTCAGGTGCACGGCTGAAATTTTGTTTCCGAATAAATCAGTACTTTTCATATCGAATGATGTAAAAAAATTCCGATTTTTATGTTGTTCGCAGGGGAATTTTTCTACAAGTTTAAATGAAATGTATCAGAATACATTGTTTCAACAATGAATCCATTGATGTAAAAATGTCTAAAATGAACATTTACACATAAAACGAGCAGTATCTTCTTATTAAATTCCGGTGCACGGCTGGAATTTTGTTTCCGAATAAATCAGTACTTTTCCTATCGAATGATGTAAAAAAATTCCGATTTTAAAGTTGTTCGCAGGGGTATTCTTCTAAAAGTTTAAATAAAATATATATAAATACATTGTTTCAACAATGAATCCATTGTTGTAAAAGTGTTTAAAATGAAATTTTACACATAAAACGAGCAGTATCTTCTCATTAAATTCCGGTGCACGGTTGAAATTTCGTTTCCGAATTAAGCAAGACATTTCCTATCGAATGATGTAAAAAAATTCAGATTTTTATGTTGTTCGCAGGGGTATTTTTCTAAAAGTTTAAATGATATGTATCTGAATACATTGTTTCAACAATGAATCCATTGTTGTAAAAATGTCTAGAATGAAATTTTACTTATAAAACAAGCAATATCTTCTTATTAAATTCTGGTGCACGGCTGAAATTTTGTTTCCGAATAAATCAGTACTTTTCCTATCGAATGATGTAAAAAAATTCCGATTTTTTAGGTGGTTCGCAGGGGCATTTCTCTAAAATTTTAAATGAAATATATCTAAATACATTTGTTTCAACAATGAATCCATTGTTGTAAAAGTGTTTAAAATGAAATTTTACACATAAAACGAGCAGTATCTTTTTATTAAATTCCGGTGCACGGCTGAAATTTCGTTTCCGAAATAAGCAAAACATTTCCTATCGAATGATGTAAAAAAACTCCGATTTTTATGTTGTTCGCAAGGGTATTTTTCTACAAGTTTAAATGAAATGTATCAGAATACATTGTTTCAACAATGAATCCATTGTTGTAAAAATGTCTAAAATGAACTTTTACACATAAAACAAGCAGTATCTTCTTATTATATTCTGGTGCACGGCTGAAATTTCGTTTCCGAATAAAACAGTACTTTTCCTATCGAATGATGTAAAAAAATTCCGATTTTTAGGTGGTTCGGAGGGGCATTTCTCTAAAATTTTAAATGAAATATATCTAAATACATTTGTTTCAACAATGAATCCATTGTTGTAAAAGTGTTTAAAATGAAATTTACACATAAAACGAGCAGTATCTTCTTATTAAAATCCGGTGCACGGCTGAAACTTTGTTTCCGAAAAAATCAGTACTTTTCCTATCGAATGATGTAACAAAATTCCGATTTTTAGGTTGTTCGCAGGGGTATTTTTCTACAAGTTTAAATGAAATGTATCAGAATACATTGTTTCAACAATGAATCCATTGTTGTAAAAATGTCTAAAATGAAATTTTACACATAAAACAAGCAGTATCTTCTTATTAAATTTTGGTGCACGGCTGAAATTTCGTTTCCGAATAAAACAGTACTTTTCCTATCGAATTATGTAAAAAAATTCCGATTTTAAAGTTGTTCGCAGTTGTATTCTTCTAAAAGTTTAAATAAAATATGTATAAATACATTGTTTCAACAATGAATCCATTGTTGTAAAAATGTTTAAAATGAAATTATACTTTTAAAACGAGCAGTATCTTCTCATTAAATTCCGGTGCACGGCTGAAATTTCGTTTCCGAATTAAGCAAAACATTTCCTATCGAATGATGTAAAAAAATTCCGATTTTTATGTTGTTCGCAGGGGTATTTTTCTAAAAGTTTAAATGACATGTATCTGAATACATTGTTTCAACAATAAATCCATTGTTGTAAAAATGTCTAAAATGAAATTTTACACATAAAACAAGCAGTATCTTCTTATTAAATTCCGGTGCACGGCTGGAATTTTGTTTCCGAATAAATCAGTCCTTTTTCTATCGAATGATGTAAAAATATTCCGATTTTTAGGTTGTTCGCAGGGGTATTTTTCTACAAGTTTAAATGAAATGTATCAGAATACATTGTTCCAACAATGAATCCATTGTTGTAAAAGTGTTTAAAATGAACATTTACACATAAAACGAGCAGTATCTTCTTATTAAATTCCGGTGCACGGCTGGAATTTTGTTTCCGAATAAATCAGTACTTTTCCTATCGAATGATGTAAAAAAATTCCGATTTTAAAGTTGTTCGCAGGGGTATTCTTCTAAAAGTTTAAATAAAATATATATAAATACATTGTTTCAACAATGAATCCATTGTTGTAAAAATGTTTAAAATGAAATTTTACACATAAAACGAGCAGTATCTTCTCATTAAATTCCGGTGCACGGTTGAAATTTCGTTTCCGAATTAAGCAAAACATTTCCTATTAAATGATGTAAAAAAATTCAGATTTTTGTGTTGTTCGCAGGGGTATTTTTCTAAAAGTTTAAATGATATGTATCTGAATACATTGTTTCAACAATGAATCCATTGTTGTAAAAATGTCTAGAATGAAATTTTACTTATAAAACAAGCAATATCTTCTTATTAAATTCTGATGCAAGGCTGAAATTTTGTTTCCGAATAAATCAGTACTTTTCCTATCGAATGATGTAAAAAAATTCCGATTTTTTAGGTGGTTCGCAGGGGCATTTCTCTAAAATTTTAAATGAAATATATCTAAATACATTTGTTTCAACAATGAATCCATTGTTGTAAAAGTGTTTAAAATGAAATTTTACACATAAAACGAGCAGTATCTTTTTATTAAATTCCGGTGCACGGCTGAAATTTCGTTTCCGAAATAAGCAAAACATTTCCTATCGAATGATGTAAAAAAACTCCGATTTTTATGTTGTTCGCAGGGGTATTTTTCTACAAGTTTAAATGAAATGTATCAGAATACATTGTTTCAACAATGAATCCATTGTTGTAAAAATGTCTAAAATGAACTTTTACACATAAAACAAGCAGTATCTTCTTATTATATTCTGGTGCACGGCTGAAATTTCGTTTCCGAATAAAACAGTACTTTTCCTATCGAATGATGTAAAAAAATTCCGATTTTTAGGTGGTTCGCAGGGGCATTTCTCTAAAATTTTAAATGAAATATATCTAAATACATTTGTTTCAACAATGAATCCATTGTTGTAAAAGTGTTTAAAATGAAATTTTACACATAAAACGAGCAGTATCTTCTTATTAAATTCCGGTGCACGGCTGAAACTTTGTTTCCGAAAAAATCAGTACTTTTCCTATCGAATGATGTAAAAAAATTCCAATTTTTAGGTTGTTCGCAGGGGTATTTTCCTACAAGTTTAAATGAAATGTATCAGAATGCATTGTTTCAACAATGAATCCATTGTTGTAAAAATGTCTAAAATGAAATTTTACACATAAAACAAGCAGTATCTTCTTATTAAATTTTGGTGCACGGCTGAAATTTCGTTTCCGAATAAAACAGTACTTTTCCTATCGAATTATGTAAAAAAATTCCGATTTTAAAGTTGTTCGCAGTTGTATTCTTCTAAAAGTTAAAATAAAATATGTATAAATACATTGTTTCAACAATGAATCCATTGTTGTAAAAATGTTTAAAATGAAATTATACTTTTAAAACGAGCAGTATCTTCTCATTAAATTCCGGTGCACGGCTGAAATTTCGTTTCCGAATTAAGCAAAACATTTCCTATCGAACGATGTAAAAAAATTCCGATTTTTATGTTGTTCGCAGGGGTATTTTTCTACAAGTTTAAATGAAATGTATCAGAATACATTGTTTCAACAATGAATCCATTGTTGTAAAAATGTCTAAAATGAAATTTTACACATAAAACAAGCAGTATCTTCTTAATATATTCTGGTGCACGGCTGAAATTTCGTTTCCGAATAAAACAGTACTTTTCCTATCGAATGATGTAAAAAAAATCCGATTTTAAAGTTGTTCGCAGGGGTATTCTTCTAAAAGTTTAAATAAAATATATATAAATACATTGTTTCAACAATGAATCCATTGTTGTAAAAATGTTTAAAATGAAATTTTACACATAAAACGAGCAGTATCTTCTTATTAAATTCCGGTGCACGGCTGGAATTTTGTTTCCGAATAAATCAGTACTTTTCCTATCGAATGATGTAAAAAAATTCCGATTTTTAGGTTGTTCGCAGGGGTATTTTTCTACAAGTTTAAATGAAATGTATCAGAATACATTGTTTCAACAATGAATCCATTGTTGTAAAAATGGCTAAAATGAAATTTTACACATAAAACGAGCAGTATCTTCTTATTAAATTCCGGTGCACGGCTGAAATTTTGTTTCCGAATAAATCAGTACTTTTCCTATCGAATGATGTAAAAAAATTCCGATTTTTAGGTGGTTCGCAGAAGCATTTCTCTAAAAGTTTAAATGAAATGTATCAGAATACATTGTTTCAACAATGAATCCATTGTTGTAAAAATGTTTAAAATGAAATTTTACACATAAAACGAGCAGTATCTTCTCATTAAATTCCGGTGCACGGCTGAAATTTCGTTTCCGAATCAAGCAAAACATTTCCTATCGAATGATGTAAAAAAATTCCGATTTTTATGTTGTTCGCAGGGGTATTTTTCGAAAAGTTTAAATGATATGTATCTGAACACATTGTTTCAACAATGAATCCATTGTTGTAAAAATGTCTAAAATGAACTTTTACACATAAAACAAGCAGTATCTTCTTATTATATTCTGGTGCACGGCTGAAATTTCGTTTCCGAATAAAACAGTACTTTTCCTATCGAATGATGTAAAAAAATTCCGATTTTTAGGTGGTTCGCAGGGGCATTTCTCTAAAATTTTAAATGAAATATATCTAAAAACATTTGTTTCAACAATGAATCCATTGTTGTAAAAGTGTTTAAAATGAAATTTTACACATAAAACGAGCAGTATCTTCTTATTAAATTCCGGTGCACGGCTGAAATTTTGTTTCCGAAAAAATCAGTACTTTTCCTATCGAATGATGTAAAAAAATTCCGATTTTTATGTTGTTCGCAGGGGTATTTTTCTACAAGTTTAAATGAAATGTATCAGAATACATTGTTTCAACAATGAATCCATTGTTGTAAAAATGTCTAAAATGAAATTTTACACATAAAACTAGCAGTATCTTCTTAATATATTCTGGTGCACGGCTGAAATTTCGTTTCCGAATAAAACAGTACTTTTCCTATCGAAGGATGTAAAAAAAATCCGATTTTAAAGTTGTTCGCAGGGGTATTCTTCTAAAAGTTTAAATAAAATATATATAAATACATTGTTTCAACAATGAATCCATTGTTGTAAAAATGTTTAAAATGAAATTTTACACATAAAACGAGCAGTATCTTCTCATTAAATTCCGGTGCACGGCTGAAATTTCGTTTCCGAATTAAGCAAAACATTTCCTATCGAATGATGAAAAAAAATTTCGATTTTTATGTTTTTCGCAGGGGTATTTTTCTAAAAGTTTAAATGACATGTATCTGAATACATTCAACAATAAATCCATTGTTGTAAAAATGTCTAAAATGAAGTTTTACACATAAAACGAGCAGTATCTTCTTATTAAATTCCGGTGAGACTGTAATTCCGTAAACTGAAATTTCGTTTCCGAATTAAGCAAAACATTTCCTATCGAATGATGAAAAAAAATTTCGATTTTTATGTTTTTCGCAGGGGTATTTTTCTAAAAGTTTAAATGACATGTATCTGAATACATTGTTTCAACAATAAATCCATTGTTGTAAAAATGTCTAAAATGAAATTTTACACATAAAACAAGCAGTATCTTCTTATTAAATTCCGGTGCACGGCTGGAATTTTGTTTCCGAATAAATCAGTCCTTTTTCTATCGAATGATGTAAAAATATTCCGATTTTTAGGTTGTTCGCAGGGGTATTTTTCTACAAGTTTAAATGAAATGTATCAGAATACATTGTTCCAACAATGAATCCATTGTTGTAAAAGTGTTTAAAATGAACATTTACACATAAAACGAGCAGTATCTTCTTATTAAATTCCGGTGCACGGCTGGAATTTTGTTTCCGAATAAATCAGTACTTTTCCTATCGAATGATGTAAAAAAATTCCGATTTTAAAGTTGTTCGCAGGGGTATTCTTCTAAAAGTTTAAATAAAATATATATAAATACATTGTTTCAACAATGAATCCATTGTTGTAAAAATGTTTAAAATGAAATTTTACACATAAAACGAGCAGTATCTTCTCATTAAATTCCGGTGCACGGTTGAAATTTCGTTTCCGAATTAAGCAAAACATTTCCTATCGAATGATGTAAAAAAATTCAGATTTTTGTGTTGTTCGCAGGGGTATTTTTCTAAAAGTTTAAATGATATGTATCTGAATACATTGTTTCAACAATGAATCCATTGTTGTAAAAATGTCTAGAATGAAATTTTACTTATAAAACAAGCAATATCTTCTTATTAAATTCTGGTGCACGGCTGAAATTTTGTTTCCGAATAAATCAGTACTTTTCCTATCGAATGATGTAAAAAAATTCCGATTTTTTAGGTGGTTCGCAGGGGCATTTCTCTAAAATTTTAAATGAAATATATCTAAATACATTTGTTTCAACAATGAATCCATTGTTGTAAAAGTGTTTAAAATGAAATTTTACACATAAAACGAGCAGTATCTTTTTATTAAATTCCGGTGCACGGCTGAAATTTCGTTTCCGAAATAAGCAAAACATTTCCTATCGAATGATGTAAAAAAACTCCGATTTTTATGTTGTTCGCAGGGGTATTTTTCTACAAGTTTAAATGAAATGTATCAGAATACATTGTTTCAACAATGAATCCATTGTTGTAAAAATGTCTAAAATGAACTTTTACACATAAAACAAGCAGTATCTTCTTATTATATTCTGGTGCACGGCTGAAATTTCGTTTCCGAATAAAACAGTACTTTTCCTATCGAATGATGTAAAAAAATTCCGATTTTTAGGTGGTTCGCAGGGGCATTTCTCTAAAATATTAAATGAAATATATCTAAATACATTTGTTTCAACAATGAATCCATTGTTGTAAAAGTGTTTAAAATGAAATTTTACACATAAAACGAGCAGTATCTTCTTATTAAATTCCGGTGCACGGCTGAAACCTTGTTTCCGAAAAAATCAGTACTTTTCCTATCGAATTATGTAAAAAAATTCCGATTTTAAAGTTGTTCGCAGTTGTATTCTTCTAAAAGTTAAAATAAAATATGTATAAATACATTGTTTCAACAATGAATCCATTGTTGTAAAAATGTTTAAAATGAAATTATACTTTTAAAACGAGCAGTATCTTCTCATTAAATTCCGGTGCACGGCTGAAATTTCGTTTCCGAATTAAGCAAAACATTTCCTATCGAACGATGTAAAAAAATTCCGATTTTTATGTTGTTCGCAGGGGTATTTTTCTACAAGTTTAAATGAAATGTATCAGAATAGATTGTTTCAACAATGAATCCATTGTTGTAAAAATGTCTAAAATGAAATTTTACACATAAAACAAGCAGTATCTTCTTAATATATTCTGGTGCACGGCTGAAATTTCGTTTCCGAATAAAACAGTACTTTTCCTATCGAATGATGTAAAAAAAATCCGATTTTAAAGTTGTTCGCAGGGGTATTCTTCTAAAAGTTTAAATAAAATACATATAAATACATTGTTTCAACAATGAATCCATTGTTGTAAAAATGTCTAAAATGAAATTTTACACATAAAACGAGCAGTATCTTCTTATTAAATTCCGGTGCACGGCTGGAATTTTGTTTCCGAATAAATCAGTACTTTTCCTATCGAATGATGTAAAAAAATTCCGATTTTTAGGTTGTTCGCAGGGGTATTTTTCTACAAGTTTAAATGAAATGTATCAGAATACATTGTTTCAACAATGAATCCATTGTTGTAAAAATGGCTAAAATGAAATTTTACACATAAAACGAGCAGTATCTTCTTATTAAATTCCGGTGCACGGCTGAAATTTTGTTTCCGAAAAAATCAGTACTTTTCCTATCGAATGATGTAAAAAAATTCCGATTTTTATGTTGTTCGCAGGGGTATTTTTCTACAAGTTTAAATGAAATGTATCAGAATACATTGTTTCAACAATGAATCCATTGTTGTAAAAATGTCTAAAATGAAATTTTACACATAAAACAAGCAGTATCTTCTTAATATATTCTGGTGCACGGCTGAAATTTCGTTTCCGAATAAAACAGTACTTTTCCTATCGAAGGATGTAAAAAAAATCCGATTTTAAAGTTGTTCGCAGGGGTATTCTTCTAAAAGTTTAAATAAAATATATATAAATACATTGTTTCAACAATAAATCCATTGTTGTAAAAATGTCTAAAATGAAGTTTTACACATAAAACGAGCAGTATCTTCTTATTAAATTCCGGTGCACGGCTAGAATTTTGTTTCCGAATAAATCAGTCCTTTTTCTATCGAATGATGTAAAAATATTCCGATTTTTAGGTTGTTCGCAGGGGTATTTTTCTACAAGTTTAAATGAAATGTATCAGAATACATTGTTCCAACAATGAATCCATTGTTGTAAAAGTGTTTAAAATGAAATTTTACACATAAAACGAGCAGTATCTTCTTATTATATTCCGGTGTACGGCTGAAATTTTGTTTCCGAATAAATCAGTACTTTTCCTATCGAATGATGTAAAAAAATTCCGATTTTTAGGTTGTTCGCAGGGGTATTTTTCTGCAAGTTTAAATGAAATGTATCAGAATACATTGTTTCAACAATGTATCCATTGTTGTAAAAAATTTTTAAAATGAAATTTTACACATAAAACGAGCAGCATCATCTCATTAAATTCCGGTGCACGGCTGAAATTTCGTTTCCGAATTAAGCAAAACATTTCCTATAGAATGATGTAAAAAAATTCCGATTTTTATGTTGTTCGCAGGGGTATTTTTCTAAAAGTTTAAATGAAATATATCTAAATGCATTGTTTCAACAATGAATCCATTGTTGAAAAAATGTTTAAAATGAAATTTTACACATAAAAAAAGCAGTTTCTTCTTATTAAATTCAGGTGCTCGGCTGAAATTTTGTTTCCGAATAAATCAGTACTTTTCCTATCGTATGATGTAAAAAAATTCCGATTTTTATGTTGTTCGCAGGGGTATTTTTCTAAAAGTTTAAATGACATGTATCTGAATACATTGTTTCAACAATGAATCCATTGTTGTAAAAATGTCTAAAATAAAATTTTACACATACAACGAGCAGTATCTTCTTATTAAATTCCGGTGCACGGCTGGAATTTTGTTTCCGAATAAATCAGTACTTTTTCTATCGAATGATGTAAAACAATTCCGATTTTTAGGTTGTTCGCAGGGGTATTTTTCTACAAGTTTAAAAGAAATGTATCAGAATACATTGTTCCAACAAAAAATCCATTGTTGTAAAATTGTTTAAAATGAAATTTTACACATACAACGAGCAGTATCTTCTTATTAAATTCCGGTGCACGGCTGGAATTTTGTTTCCGAATAAATCAGTACTTTTTCTATCGAATGATGTAAAACAATTCCGATTTTTATTTTGTTCGCAGGGGTATTTTTCTACCAGTTTAAATGAAATGTATCAGAATACATTGTTTCAACAATGAATCCATTGTTGTAAAAATGGCTAAAATGAAATTTTACACATAAAACGAGCAGTATCTTCTTATTAAATTCCGGTGCACGGCTGAAATTTTGTTTCCGAATAAATCAGTACTTTTCCTATCGAATGATGTTAAAAAATTCCGATTTTAAAATTGTTCGCAGGGGTATTCTTCTAAAAGTTTAAATAAAATATATATAAATACATTGTTTCAACAATGAATCCATTGTTGTAAAAATGTTTAAAATGAAATTTTACACATAAAACGAGCAGTATCTTCTCATTAAATTCCGGTGCACGGCTGAAATTTCGTTTCCGAATCAAGCAAAACATTTCCTATCGAATGATGTAAAAAAATTCCGATTTTTATGTTGTTCGCAGGGGTATTTTTCGAAAAGTTTAAATGATATGTATCTGAACACATTGTTTCAACAATGAATCCATTGTTGTAAAAATGTCTAAAATGAACTTTTACACATAAAACAAGCAGTATCTTCTTATTATATTCTGGTGCACGGCTGAAATTTCGTTTCCGAATAAAACAGTACTTTTCCTATCGAATGATGTAAAAAAATTCCGATTTTTAGGTGGTTCGCAGGGGCATTTCTCTAAAATTTTAAATGAAATATATCTAAAAACATTTGTTTCAACAATGAATCCATTGTTGTAAAAGTGTTTAAAATGAAATTTTACACATAAAACGAGCAGTATCTTCTTATTAAATTCCGGTGCACGGCTGAAATTTTGTTTCCGAAAAAATCAGTACTTTTCCTATCGAATGATGTAAAAAAATTCCGATTTTTATGTTGTTCGCAGGGGTATTTTTCTACAAGTTTAAATGAAATGTATCAGAATACATTGTTTCAACAATGAATCCATTGTTGTAAAAATGTCTAAAATGAAATTTTACACATAAAACTAGCAGTATCTTCTTAATATATTCTGGTGCACGGCTGAAATTTCGTTTCCGAATAAAACAGTACTTTTCCTATCGAAGGATGTAAAAAAAATCCGATTTTAAAGTTGTTCGCAGGGGTATTCTTCTAAAAGTTTAAATAAAATATATATAAATACATTGTTTCAACAATGAATCCATTGTTGTAAAAATGTTTAAAATGAAATTTTACACATAAAACGAGCAGTATCTTCTCATTAAATTCCGGTGCACGGCTGAAATTTCGTTTCCGAATTAAGCAAAACATTTCCTATCGAATGATGAAAAAAAATTTTGATTTTTATGTTTTTCGCAGGGGTATTTTTCTAAAAGTTTAAATGACATGTATCTGAATACATTGTTTCAACAATAAATCCATTGTTGTAAAAATGTCTAAAATGAAGTTTTACACATAAAACGAGCAGTATCTTCTTATTAAATTCCGGTGAGACTGTAATTCCGTAAACTGAAATTTCGTTTCCGAATTAAGCAAAACATTTCCTATCGAATGATGAAAAAAAATTTCGATTTTTATGTTTTTCGCAGGGGTATTTTTCTAAAAGTTTAAATGACATGTATCTGAATACATTGTTTCAACAATAAATCCATTGTTGTAAAAATGTCTAAAATGAAATTTTACACATAAAACAAGCAGTATCTTCTTATTAAATTCCGGTGCACGGCTGGAATTTTGTTTCCGAATAAATCAGTCCTTTTTCTATCGAATGATGTAAAAATATTCCGATTTTTAGGTTGTTCGCAGGGGTATTTTTCTACAAGTTTAAATGAAATGTATCAGAATACATTGTTCCAACAATGAATCCATTGTTGTAAAAGTGTTTAAAATGAACATTTACACATAAAACGAGCAGTATCTTCTTATTAAATTCCGGTGCACGGCTGGAATTTTGTTTCCGAATAAATCAGTACTTTTCCTATCGAATGATGTAAAAAAATTCCGATTTTAAAGTTGTTCGCAGGGGTATTCTTCTAAAAGTTTAAATAAAATATATATAAATACATTGTTTCAACAATGAATCCATTGTTGTAAAAATGTTTAAAATGAAATTTTACACATAAAACGAGCAGTATCTTCTCATTAAATTCCGGTGCACGGTTGAAATTTCGTTTCCGAATTAAGCAAAACATTTCCTATCGAATGATGTAAAAAAATTCAGATTTTTGTGTTGTTCGCAGGGGTATTTTTCTAAAAGTTTAAATGATATGTATCTGAATACATTGTTTCAACAATGAATCCATTGTTGTAAAAATGTCTAGAATGAAATTTTACTTATAAAACAAGCAATATCTTCTTATTAAATTCTGGTGCACGGCTGAAATTTTGTTTCCGAATAAATCAGTACTTTTCCTATCGAATGATGTAAAAAAATTCCGATTTTTTAGGTGGTTCGCAGGGGCATTTCTCTAAAATTTTAAATGAAATATATCTAAATACATTTGTTTCAACAATGAATCCATTGTTGTAAAAGTGTTTAAAATGAAATTTTACACATAAAACGAGCAGTATCTTTTTATTAAATTCCGGTGCACGGCTGAAATTTCGTTTCCGAAATAAGCAAAACATTTCCTATCGAATGATGTAAAAAAACTCCGATTTTTATGTTGTTCGCAGGGGTATTTTTCTACAAGTTTAAATGAAATGTATCAGAATACATTGTTTCAACAATGAATCCATTGTTGTAAAAATGTCTAAAATGAACTTTTACACATAAAACAAGCAGTATCTTCTTATTATATTCTGGTGCACGGCTGAAATTTCGTTTCCGAATAAAACAGTACTTTTCCTATCGAATGATGTAAAAAAATTCCGATTTTTAGGTGGTTCGCAGGGGCATTTCTCTAAAATATTAAATGAAATATATCTAAATACATTTGTTTCAACAATGAATCCATTGTTGTAAAAGTGTTTAAAATGAAATTTTACACATAAAACGAGCAGTATCTTCTTATTAAATTCCGGTGCACGGCTGAAACTTTGTTTCCGAAAAAATCAGTACTTTTCCTATCGAATTATGTAAAAAAATTCCGATTTTAAAGTTGTTCGCAGTTGTATTCTTCTAAAAGTTAAAATAAAATATGTATAAATACATTGTTTCAACAATGAATCCATTGTTGTAAAAATGTTTAAAATGAAATTATACTTTTAAAACGAGCAGTATCTTCTCATTAAATTCCGGTGCACGGCTGAAATTTCGTTTCCGAATTAAGCAAAACATTTCCTATCGAACGATGTAAAAAAATTCCGATTTTTATGTTGTTCGCAGGGGTATTTTTCTACAAGTTTAAATGAAATGTATCAGAATAGATTGTTTCAACAATGAATCCATTGTTGTAAAAATGTCTAAAATGAAATTTTACACATAAAACAAGCAGTATCTTCTTAATATATTCTGGTGCACGGCTGAAATTTCGTTTCCGAATAAAACAGTACTTTTCCTATCGAATGATGTAAAAAAAATCCGATTTTAAAGTTGTTCGCAGGGGTAATCTTCTAAAAGTTTAAATAAAATACATATAAATACATTGTTTCAACAATGAATCCATTGTTGTAAAAATGTCTAAAATGAAATTTTACACATAAAACGAGCAGTATCTTCTTATTAAATTCCGGTGCACGGCTGGAATTTTGTTTCCGAATAAATCAGTACTTTTCCTATCGAATGATGTAAAAAAATTCCGATTTTTAGGTTGTTCGCAGGGGTATTTTTCTACAAGTTTAAATGAAATGTATCAGAATACATTGTTTCAACAATGAATCCATTGTTGTAAAAATGGCTAAAATGAAATTTTACACATAAAACGAGCAGTATCTTCTTATTAAATTCCGGTGCACGGCTGAAATTTTGTTTCCGAAAAAATCAGTACTTTTCCTATCGAATGATGTAAAAAAATTCCGATTTTTATGTTGTTCGCAGGGGTATTTTTCTACAAGTTTAAATGAAATGTATCAGAATACATTGTTTCAACAATGAATCCATTGTTGTAAAAATGTCTAAAATGAAATTTTACACATAAAACAAGCAGTATCTTCTTAATATATTCTGGTGCACGGCTGAAATTTCGTTTCCGAATAAAACAGTACTTTTCCTATCGAAGGATGTAAAAAAAATCCGATTTTAAAGTTGTTCGCAGGGGTATTCTTCTAAAAGTTTAAATAAAATATATATAAATACATTGTTTCAACAATAAATCCATTGTTGTAAAAATGTCTAAAATGAAGTTTTACACATAAAACGAGCAGTATCTTCTTATTAAATTCCGGTGCACGGCTGGAATTTTGTTTCCGAATAAATCAGTCCTTTTTCTATCGAATGATGTAAAAATATTCCGATTTTTAGGTTGTTCGCAGGGGTATTTTTCTACAAGTTTAAATGAAATGTATCAGAATACATTGTTCCAACAATGAATCCATTGTTGTAAAAGTGTTTAAAATGAAATTTTACACATAAAACGAGCAGTATCTTCTTATTATATTCCGGTGTACGGCTGAAATTTTGTTTCCGAATAAATCAGTACTTTTCCTATCGAATGATGTAAAAAAATTCCGATTTTTAGGTTGTTCGCAGGGGTATTTTTCTGCAAGTTTAAATGAAATGTATCAGAATACATTGTTTCAACAATGTATCCATTGTTGTAAAAAATTTTTAAAATGAAATTTTACACATAAAACGAGCAGCATCATCTCATTAAATTCCGGTGCACGGCTGAAATTTCGTTTCCGAATTAAGCAAAACATTTCCTATAGAATGATGTAAAAAAATTCCGATTTTTATGTTGTTCGCAGGGGTATTTTTCTAAAAGTTTAAATGAAATATATCTAAATGCATTGTTTCAACAATGAATCCATTGTTGTAAAAATGTTTAAAATGAAATTTTACACATAAAACGAGCAGTATCTTCTCATTAAATTCCGGTGCACGGCTGAAATTTCGTTTCCGAATCAAGCAAAACATTTCCTATCGAATGATGTAAAAAAATTCCGATTTTTATGTTGTTCGCAGGGGTATTTTTCGAAAAGTTTAAATGATATGTATCTGAACACATTGTTTCAACAATGAATCCATTGTTGTAAAAATGTCTAAAATGAACTTTTACACATAAAACAAGCAGTATCTTCTTATTATATTCTGGTGCACGGCTGAAATTTCGTTTCCGAATAAAACAGTACTTTTCCTATCGAATGATGTAAAAAAATTCCGATTTTTAGGTGGTTCGCAGGGGCATTTCTCTAAAATTTTAAATGAAATATATCTAAAAACATTTGTTTCAACAATGAATCCATTGTTGTAAAAGTGTTTAAAATGAAATTTTACACATAAAACGAGCAGTATCTTCTTATTAAATTCCGGTGCACGGCTGAAATTTTGTTTCCGAAAAAATCAGTACTTTTCCTATCGAATGATGTAAAAAAATTCCGATTTTTATGTTGTTCGCAGGGGTATTTTTCTACAAGTTTAAATGAAATGTATCAGAATACATTGTTTCAACAATGAATCCATTGTTGTAAAAATGTCTAAAATGAAATTTTACACATAAAACTAGCAGTATCTTCTTAATATATTCTGGTGCACGGCTGAAATTTCGTTTCCGAATAAAACAGTACTTTTCCTATCGAAGGATGTAAAAAAAATCCGATTTTAAAGTTGTTCGCAGGGGTATTCTTCTAAAAGTTTAAATAAAATATATATAAATACATTGTTTCAACAATGAATCCATTGTTGTAAAAATGTTTAAAATGAAATTTTACACATAAAACGAGCAGTATCTTCTCATTAAATTCCGGTGCACGGCTGAAATTTCGTTTCCGAATTAAGCAAAACATTTCCTATCGAATGATGAAAAAAAATTTCGATTTTTATGTTTTTCGCAGGGGTATTTTTCTAAAAGTTTAAATGACATGTATCTGAATACATTGTTTCAACAATAAATCCATTGTTGTAAAAATGTCTAAAATGAAGTTTTACACATAAAACGAGCAGTATCTTCTTATTAAATTCCGGTGAGACTGTAATTCCGTAAACTGAAATTTCGTTTCCGAATTAAGCAAAACATTTCCTATCGAATGATGAAAAAAAATTTCGATTTTTATGTTTTTCGCAGGGGTATTTTTCTAAAAGTTTAAATGACATGTATCTGAATACATTGTTTCAACAATAAATCCATTGTTGTAAAAATGTCTAAAATGAAATTTTACACATAAAACAAGCAGTATCTTCTTATTAAATTCCGGTGCACGGCTGGAATTTTGTTTCCGAATAAATCAGTCCTTTTTCTATCGAATGATGTAAAAATATTCCGATTTTTAGGTTGTTCGCAGGGGTATTTTTCTACAAGTTTAAATGAAATGTATCAGAATACATTGTTCCAACAATGAATCCATTGTTGTAAAAGTGTTTAAAATGAACATTTACACATAAAACGAGCAGTATCTTCTTATTAAATTCCGGTGCACGGCTGGAATTTTGTTTCCGAATAAATCAGTACTTTTCCTATCGAATGATGTAAAAAAATTCCGATTTTAAAGTTGTTCGCAGGGGTATTCTTCTAAAAGTTTAAATAAAATATATATAAATACATTGTTTCAACAATGAATCCATTGTTGTAAAAATGTTTAAAATGAAATTTTACACATAAAACGAGCAGTATCTTCTCATTAAATTCCGGTGCACGGTTGAAATTTCGTTTCCGAATTAAGCAAATCATTTCCTATCGAATGATGTAAAAAAATTCAGATTTTTGTGTTGTTCGCAGGGGTATTTTTCTAAAAGTTTAAATGATATGTATCTGAATACATTGTTTCAACAATGAATCCATTGTTGTAAAAATGTCTAGAATGAAATTTTACTTATAAAACAAGCAATATCTTCTTATTAAATTCTGGTGCACGGCTGAAATTTTGTTTCCGAATAAATCAGTACTTTTCCTATCGAATGATGTAAAAAAATTCCGATTTTTTAGGTGGTTCGCAGGGGCATTTCTCTAAAATTTTAAATGAAATATATCTAAATACATTTGTTTCAACAATGAATCCATTGTTGTAAAAGTGTTTAAAATGAAATTTTACACATAAAACGAGCAGTATCTTTTTATTAAATTCCGGTGCACGGCTGAAATTTCGTTTCCGAAATAAGCAAAACATTTCCTATCGAATGATGTAAAAAAACTCCGATTTTTATGTTGTTCGCAGGGGTATTTTTCTACAAGTTTAAATGAAATGTATCAGAATACATTGTTTCAACAATGAATCCATTGTTGTAAAAATGTCTAAAATGAACTTTTACACATAAAACAAGCAGTATCTTCTTATTATATTCTGGTGCACGGCTGAAATTTCGTTTCCGAATAAAACAGTACTTTTCCTATCGAATGATGTAAAAAAATTCCGATTTTTAGGTGGTTCGCAGGGGCATTTCTCTAAAATATTAAATGAAATATATCTAAATACATTTGTTTCAACAATGAATCCATTGTTGTAAAAGTGTTTAAAATGAAATTTTACACATAAAACGAGCAGTATCTTCTTATTAAATTCCGGTGCACGGCTGAAACTTTGTTTCCGAAAAAATCAGTACTTTTCCTATCGAATTATGTAAAAAAATTCCGATTTTAAAGTTGTTCGCAGTTGTATTCTTCTAAAAGTTAAAATAAAATATGTATAAATACATTGTTTCAACAATGAATCCATTGTTGTAAAAATGTTTAAAATGAAATTATACTTTTAAAACGAGCAGTATCTTCTCATTAAATTCCGGTGCACGGCTGAAATTTCGTTTCCGAATTAAGCAAAACATTTCCTATCGAACGATGTAAAAAAATTCCGATTTTTATGTTGTTCGCAGGGGTATTTTTCTACAAGTTTAAATGAAATGTATCAGAATAGATTGTTTCAACAATGAATCCATTGTTGTAAAAATGTCTAAAATGAAATTTTACACATAAAACAAGCAGTATCTTCTTAATATATTCTGGTGCACGGCTGAAATTTCGTTTCCGAATAAAACAGTACTTTTCCTATCGAATGATGTAAAAAAAATCCGATTTTAAAGTTGTTCGCAGGGGTAATCTTCTAAAAGTTTAAATAAAATACATATAAATACATTGTTTCAACAATGAATCCATTGTTGTAAAAATGTCTAAAATGAAATTTTACACATAAAACGAGCAGTATCTTCTTATTAAATTCCGGTGCACGGCTGGAATTTTGTTTCCGAATAAATCAGTACTTTTCCTATCGAATGATGTAAAAAAATTCCGATTTTTAGGTTGTTCGCAGGGGTATTTTTCTACAAGTTTAAATGAAATGTATCAGAATACATTGTTTCAACAATGAATCCATTGTTGTAAAAATGGCTAAAATGAAATTTTACACATAAAACGAGCAGTATCTTCTTATTAAATTCCGGTGCACGGCTGAAATTTTGTTTCCGAAAAAATCAGTACTTTTCCTATCGAATGATGTAAAAAAATTCCGATTTTTATGTTGTTCGCAGGGGTATTTTTCTACAAGTTTAAATGAAATGTATCAGAATACATTGTTTCAACAATGAATCCATTGTTGTAAAAATGTCTAAAATGAAATTTTACACATAAAACAAGCAGTATCTTCTTAATATATTCTGGTGCACGGCTGAAATTTCGTTTCCGAATAAAACAGTACTTTTCCTATCGAAGGATGTAAAAAAAATCCGATTTTAAAGTTGTTCGCAGGGGTATTCTTCTAAAAGTTTAAATAAAATATATATAAATACATTGTTTCAACAATAAATCCATTGTTGTAAAAATGTCTAAAATGAAGTTTTACACATAAAACGAGCAGTATCTTCTTATTAAATTCCGGTGCACGGCTGGAATTTTGTTTCCGAATAAATCAGTCCTTTTTCTATCGAATGATGTAAAAATATTCCGATTTTTAGGTTGTTCGCAGGGGTATTTTTCTACAAGTTTAAATGAAATGTATCAGAATACATTGTTCCAACAATGAATCCATTGTTGTAAAAGTGTTTAAAATGAAATTTTACACATAAAACGAGCAGTATCTTCTTATTATATTCCGGTGTACGGCTGAAATTTTGTTTCCGAATAAATCAGTACTTTTCCTATCGAATGATGTAAAAAAATTCCGATTTTTAGGTTGTTCGCAGGGGTATTTTTCTGCAAGTTTAAATGAAATGTATCAGAATACATTGTTTCAACAATGTATCCATTGTTGTAAAAAATTTTTAAAATGAAATTTTACACATAAAACGAGCAGCATCATCTCATTAAATTCCGGTGCACGGCTGAAATTTCGTTTCCGAATTAAGCAAAACATTTCCTATAGAATGATGTAAAAAAATTCCGATTTTTATGTTGTTCGCAGGGGTATTTTTCTAAAAGTTTAAATGAAATATATCTAAATGCATTGTTTCAACAATGAATCCATTGTTGAAAAAATGTTTAAAATGAAATTTTACACATAAAAAAGCAGTTTCTTCTTATTAAATTCAGGTGCTCGGCTGAAATTTTGTTTCCGAATAAATCAGTACTTTTCCTATCGTATGATGTAAAAAAATTCCGATTTTTATGTTGTTCGCAGGGGTATTTTTCTAAAAGTTTAAATGACATGTATCTGAATACATTGTTTCAACAATGAATCCATTGTTGTAAAAATGTCTAAAATAAAATTTTACACATACAACGAGCAGTATCTTCTTATTAAATTCCGGTGCACGGCTGGAATTTTGTTTCCGAATAAATCAGTACTTTTTCTATCGAATGATGTAAAACAATTCCGATTTTTAGGTTGTTCGCAGGGGTATTTTTCTACAAGTTTAAAAGAAATGTATCAGAATACATTGTTCCAACAAAAAATCCATTGATGTAAAAATGTCTAAAATGAACATTTACACATAAAACGAGCAGTATCTTCTTATTAAATTCCGGTGCACGGCTGGAATTTTGTTTCCGAATAAATCAGTACTTTTCCTATCGAATGATGTAAATAAATTCCGATTTTTAGGTTGTTCGCAGGGGTATTTTTCTACAAGTTTAAATGAAATGTATCAGAATATATTGTTTCAACAATGGATCCATTGTTGTAAAAATGTCTAAAATGAAATTTTACACATAAAACGAGCAGTATCTTCTTATTAAATTCCGGTGCACGGCTGAAATTTTGTTTCCGAAAAAATCAGTACTTTTCCTATCGAATGATGTAAAAAAATTCCGATTTTAAAGTTGTTCGCAGGGGTATTCTTCTAAAAGTTTAAATAAAATATATATAAATACATTGTTTCAACAATGAATCCATTGTTGTAAAAATGTTTAAAATGAAATTTTACACATAAAACGAGCAGTATCTTCTCATTAAATTCCGGTGCACGGTTGAAATTTCGTTTCCGAATTAAGCAAAACATTTCCTATCGAATGATGTAAAAAAATTCAGATTTTTATGTTGTTCGCAGGGGTATTTTTCTAAAAGTTTAAATGATATGTATCTGAATACATTGTTTCAACAATGAATCCATTGTTGTAAAAATGTCTAGAATGAAATTTTACTTATAAAACAAGCAATATCTTCTTATTAAATTCTGGTGCACGGCTGAAATTTTGTTTCCGAATAAATCAGTACTTTTCCTATCGAATGATGTAAAAAAATTCCAATTTTTTAGGTGGTTCGCAGGGGCATTTCTCTAAAATTTTAAATGAAATATATCTAAATACATTTGTTTCAACAATGAATCCATTGTTGTAAAAATGTCTAAAATGAAATTTTACACATAAAACGAGCAGTATCTTTTTATTAAATTCCGGTGCACGGCTGAAATTTCGTTTCCGAAATAAGCAAAACATTTCCTATCGAATGATGTAAAAAAACTCCGATTTTTATGTTGTGCGCAGGGGTATTTTTCTACAAGTTTAAATGAAATGTATCAGAATACATTGTTTCAACAATGAATCCATTGTTGTAAAAATGTCTAAAATGAACTTTTACACATAAAACAAGCAGTATCTTCTTATTATATTCTGGTGCACGGCTGAAATTTCGTTTCCGAATAAAACAGTACTTTTCCTATCGAATGATGAAAAAAAATTCCGATTTTTAGGTGGTTCGCAGGGGCATTTCTCTAAAATTTTAAATGAAATATATCTAAATACATTTGTTTCAACAATGAATCCATTGTTGTAAAAGTGTTTAAAATGAAATTTTACACATAAAACGAGCAGTATCTTCTTATTAAATTCCGGTGCACGGCTGAAACTTTGTTTCCGAAAAAATCAGTACTTTTCCTATCGAATGATGTAAAAAAATTCCGATTTTTAGGTTGTTCGCAGGGGTATTTTTCTACAAGTTTAAATGAAATGTATCAGAATACATTGTTTCAACAATGAATCCATTGTTGTAAAAATGTCTAAAATGAAATTTTACACATAAAACAAGCAGTATCTTCTTAATATATTCTGGTGCACGGCTGAAATTTCGTTTCCGAATAAAACAGTACTTTTCCTATCGAATGATGTAAAAAAATCCGATTTTAAAGTTGTTCGCAGGGGTATTCTTCTAAAAGTTTAAATAAAATATATATAAATACATTGTTTCAACAATGAATCCATTGTTGTAAAAATGTTTAAAATGAAATTTTACACATAAAACGAGCAGTATCTTCTCATTAAATTCCGGTGCACGGCTGAAATTTCGTTTCCGAATTAAGCAAAAAATTTCCTATCGAATGATGAAAAAAAATTTCGATTTTTATGTTTTTCGCAGGGGTATTTTTCTAAAAGTTTAAATGACATGTATCTGAATACATTGTTTCAACAATAAATCCATTGTTGTAAAAATGTCTAAAATGAAATTTTACACATAAAACAAGCAGTATCTTCTTATTAAATTCCGGTGCACGGCTGGAATTTTGTTTCCGAATAAATCAGTCCTTTTTCTATCGAATGATGTAAAAATATTCCGATTTTTAGGTTGTTCGCAGGGGTATTTTTCTACAAGTTTAAATGAAATGTATCAGAATACATTGTTCCAACAATGAATCCATTGTTGTAAAAGTGTTTAAAATGAAATTTTACACATAAAACGAGCAGTATCTTCTTATTATATTCCGGTGTACGGCTGAAATTTTGTTTCCGAATAAATCAGTACTTTTCCTATCGAATGATGTAAAAAAATTCCGATTTTTAGGTTGTTCGCAGGGGTATTTTTCTGCAAGTTTAAATGAAATGTATCAGAATACATTGTTTCAACAATGAATCCATTGTTGTAAAAATGTTTAAAATGAAATTTTACACATAAAACGAGCAGTATCATCTCATTAAATTCCGGTGCACGGCTGAAATTTCGTTTCCGAATTAAGCAATACATTTCCTATAGAATGATGTAAAAAAATTCCGATTTTTATGTTGTTCGCAGGGGTATTTTTCTAAAAGTTTAAATGACATGTATCTGAATACATTGTTTCAACAATGAATCCATTGTTGTAAAAATGTCTAAAATGAAATTTTACACATAAAACGAGCAGTATCTTCTTATTAAATTCCGGTGCACGGCTGGAATTTTGTTTCCGAATAAATCAGTCCTTTTTCTATCGAATGATGTAAAAATATTCCGATTTTTAGGTTGTTCGCAGGGGTATTTTTCTACAAGTTTAAATGAAATGTATCAGAATACATTGTTCCAACAATGAATCCATTGTTGTAAAAATGTCTAAAATGAAATTTTACACATAAAACGAGCAGTATCTTCTTATTAAATTCCGGTGCACGGCTGGAATTTTGTTTCCGAATAAATCAGTCCTTTTTCTATCGAATGATGTAAAAATATTCCGATTTTTAGGTTGTTCGCAGGGGTATTTTTCTACAAGTTTAAATGAAATGTATCAGAATACATTGTTCCAACAATGAATCCATTGTTGTAAAAATGTCTAAAATGAAATTTTACACATAAAACGAGCAGTATCTTCTTATTAAATTCCGGTGCACGGCTGGAATTTTGTTTCCGAATAAATCGGTCCTTTTTCTATCGAATGATGTAAAAATATTCCGATTTTTAGGTTGTTCGCAGGGGTATTTTTCTACAAGTTTAAATGAAATGTATCAGAATACATTGTTCCAACAATGAATCCATTGTTGTAAAAGTGTTTAAAATGAAATTTTACACATAAAACGAGCAGTATCTTCTTAATAAATTCTGGTGCACGGCTGAAATTTCGTTTCCGAATAAAACAGTACTTTTCCTATCGAAGGATGTAAAAAAAATCCGATTTTAAAGTTGTTCGCAGGGGTATTCTTCTAAAAGTTTAAATAAAATATATATAAATACATTGTTTCAACAATGAATCCATTGTTGTAAAAATGTTTAAAATGAAATTTTACACATAAAACGAGCAGTATCTTCTCATTAAATTCCGGTGCACGGCTGAAATTTCGTTTCCGAATTAAGCAAAACATTTCCTATCGAATGATGAAAAAAAATTTCGATTTTTATGTTTTTCGCAGGGGTATTTTTCTAAAAGTTTAAATGACATGTATCTGAATACATTGTTTCAACAATAAATCCATTGTTGTAAAAATGTCTAAAATGAAATTTTACACATAAAACAAGCAGTATCTTCTTATTAAATTCCGGTGCACGGCTGGAATTTTGTTTCCGAATAAATCAGTCCTTTTTCTATCGAATGATGTAAAAATATTCCGATTTTTAGGTTGTTCGCAGGGGTATTTTTCTACAAGTTTAAATGAAATGTATCAGAATACATTGTTCCAACAATGAATCCATTGTTGTAAAAGTGTTTAAAATGAAATTTTACACATAAAACGAGCAGTATCTTCTTATTATAATCCGGTGTACGGCTGAAATTTTGTTTCCGAATAAATCAGTACTTTTCCTATCGAATGATGTAAAAAATTCCGATTTTTAGGTTGTTCGCAGGGGTATTTTTCTGCAAGTTTAAATGAAATGTATCAGAATACATTGTTTCAACAATGAATCCATTGTTGTAAAAATGTTTAAAATGAAATTTTACACATAAAACGAGCAGTATCATCTCATTAAATTCCGGTGCACGGCTGAAATTTCGTTTCCGAATTAAGCAATACATTTCCTATAGAATGATGTAAAAAAATTCCGATTTTTATGTTGTTCGCAGGGGTATTTTTCTAAAAGTTTAAATGACATGTATCTGAATACATTGTTTCAACAATGAATCCATTGTTGTAAAAATGTCTAAAATGAAATTTTACACATAAAACGAGCAGTATCTTCTTATTAAATTCCGGTGCACGGCTGGAATTTTGTTTCCGAATAAATCAGTCCTTTTTCTATCGAATGATGTAAAAATATTCCGATTTTTAGGTTGTTCGCAGGGGTATTTTTCTACAAGTTTAAATGAAATGTATCAGAATACATTGTTCCAACAATGAATCCATTGTTGTAAAAATGTCTAAAATGAAATTTTACACATAAAACGAGCAGTATCTTCTTATTAAATTCCGGTGCACGGCTGGAATTTTGTTTCCGAATAAATCAGTCCTTTTTCTATCGAATGATGTAAAAATATTCCGATTTTTAGGTTGTTCGCAGGGGTATTTTTCTACAAGTTTAAATGAAATGTATCAGAATACATTGTTCCAACAATGAATCCATTGTTGTAAAAGTGTTTAAAATGAAATTTTACACATAAAACGAGCAGTATCTTCTTAATAAATTCTGGTGCACGGCTGAAATTTCGTTTCCGAATAAAACAGTACTTTTCCTATCGAATGATGTAAAAAAAATCCGATTTTAAAGTTGTTCGCAGGGGTATTCTTCTAAAAGTTTAAATAAAATATATATAAATACATTGTTTCAACAATGAATCCATTGTTGTAAAAATGTCTAAAATGAAATTTTACACATAAAACAAGCAGTATCTTCTTAATATATTCTGGTGCACGGCTGAAATTTCGTTTCCGAATAAAACAGTACTTTTCCTATCGAAGGATGTAAAAAAAATCCGATTTTAAAGTTGTTCGCAGGGGTATTCTTCTAAAAGTTTAAATAAAATATATATAAATACATTGTTTCAACAATGAATCCATTGTTGTAAAAATGTTTAAAATGAAATTTTACACATAAAACGAGCAGTATCTTCTCATTAAATTCCGGTGCACGGCTGAAATTTCGTTTCCGAATTAAGCAAAACATTTCCTATCGAATGATGAGAAAAAATTTCGATTTTTATGTTTTTCGCAGGGGTATTTTTCTAAAAGTTTAAATGACATGTATCTGAATACATTGTTTCAACAATAAATCCATTGTTGTAAAAATGTCTAAAATGAAGTTTTACACATAAAACGAGCAGTATCTTCTTATTATATTCCGGTGTACGGCTGAAATTTTGTTTCCGAATAAATCAGTACTTTTCCTATCGAATGATGTAAAAAAATTCCGATTTTTAGGTTGTTCGCAGGGGTATTTTTCTGCAAGTTTAAATGAAATGTATCAGAATACATTGTTTCAACAATGAATCCATTGTTGTAAAAATTTTTAGAATGAAATTTTACATATAAAACGAGCAGCATCATCTCATTAAATTCCGGTGCACGGCTGAAATTTCGTTTCCGAATTAAGCAAAACATTTCCTATAGAATGATGTAAAAAAATTCCGATTTTTATGTTGTTCGCAGGGGTATTTTTCTAAAAGTTTAAATGAAATATATCTAAATGCATTGTTTCAACAATGAATCCATTGTTGAAAAAATGTTTAAAATGAAATTTTACACATAAAAAAAGCAGTTTCTTCTTATTAAATTCAGGTGCTCGGCTTAAATTTTGTTTCTGAATAAATCAGTACTTTTCCTATCGTATGATGTAAAAAAATTCCGATTTTTTTGTTGTTCGCAGGGGTATTTTTCTAAAAGTTTAAATGACATGTATCTGAATACATTGTTTCTACAATGAATCCATTGTTGTAAAAATGTCTAAAATAAAATTTTACACATACAACGAGCAGTATCTTCTTATTAAATTCCGGTGCACGGCTGGAATTTTGTTTCCGAATAAATCAGTACTTTTTCTATCGAATGATGTAAAACAATTCCGATTTTTAGGTTGTTCGCAGGGGTATTTTTCTACAAGTTTAAAAGAAATGTATCAGAATACATTGTTCCAACAAAAAATCCATTGTTGTAAAATTGTTTAAAATGAAATTTTACACATACAACGAGCAGTATCTTCTTATTAAATTCCGGTGCACGGCTGGAATTTTGTTTCCGAATAAATCAGTACTTTTTCTATCGAATGATGTAAAACAATTCCGATTTTTATTTTGTTCGCAGGGGTATTTTTCTACAAGTTTAAATGAAATGTATCAGAATACATTGTTTCAACAATGAATCCATTGTTGTAAAAATGTCTAAAATGAAATTTTACACATAAAACGAGCAGTATCTTCTTATTAAATTGCGGTGCACGGCTGGAATTTTGTTTCCGAATAAATCAGTCCTTTTTCTATCGAATGATGTAAAAATATTCCGATTTTTAGGTTGTTCGCAGGGGTATTTTTCTACAAGTTTAAATGAAATGTATCAGAATACATTGTTCCAACAATGAATCCATTGTTGTAAAAATGTCTAAAATGAAATTTTACACATAAAACGAGCAGTATCTTCTTATTAAATTCCGGTGCACGGCTGGAATTTTGTTTCCGAATAAATCAGTCCTTTTTCTATCGAATGATGTAAAAATATTCCGATTTTTAGGTTGTTCGCAGGGGTATTTTTCTACAAGTTTAAATGAAATGTATCAGAATACATTGTTCCAACAATGAATCCATTGTTGTAAAAGTGTTTAAAATGAAATTTTACACATAAAACGAGCAGTATCTTCTTAATAAATTCTGGTGCACGGCTGAAATTTCGTTTCCGAATAAAACAGTACTTTTCCTATCGAATGATGTAAAAAAAATCCGATTTTAAAGTTGTTCGCAGGGGTATTCTTCTAAAAGTTTAAATAAAATATATATAAATACATTGTTTCAACAATGAATCCATTGTTGTAAAAATGTCTAAAATGAAATTTTACACATAAAACAAGCAGTATCTTCTTAATATATTCTGGTGCACGGCTGAAATTTCGTTTCCGAATAAAACAGTACTTTTCCTATCGAAGGATGTAAAAAAAATCCGATTTTAAAGTTGTTCGCAGGGGTATTCTTCTAAAAGTTTAAATAAAATATATATAAATACATTGTTTCAACAATGAATCCATTGTTGTAAAAATGTTTAAAATGAAATTTTACACATAAAACGAGCAGTATCTTCTCATTAAATTCCGGTGCACGGCTGAAATTTCGTTTCCGAATTAAGCAAAACATTTCCTATCGAATGATGAAAAAAAATTTCGATTTTTATGTTTTTCGCAGGGGTATTTTTCTAAAAGTTTAAATGACATGTATCTGAATACATTGTTTCAACAATAAATCCATTGTTGTAAAAATGTCTAAAATGAAGTTTTACACATAAAACGAGCAGTATCTTCTTATTATATTCCGGTGTACGGCTGAAATTTTGTTTCCGAATAAATCAGTACTTTTCCTATCGAATGATGTAAAAAAATTCCGATTTTTAGGTGTTTCGCAGGGGTATTTTTCTGCAAGTTTAAATGAAATGTATCAGAATACATTGTTTCAACAATGAATCCATTGTTGTAAAAATTTTTAAAATGAAATTTTACACATAAAACGAGCAGCATCATCTCATTAAATTCCGGTGCACGGCTGAAATTTCGTTTCCGAATTAAGCAAAACATTTCCTATAGAATGATGTAAAAAAATTCCGATTTTTATGTTGTTCGCAGGGGTATTTTTCTAAAAGTTTAAATGAAATATATCTAAATGCATTGTTTCAACAATGAATCCATTGTTGAAAAAATGTTTAAAATGAAATTTTACACATAAAAAAAGCAGTTTCTTCTTATTAAATTCAGGTGCTCGGCTTAAATTTTGTTTCCGAATAAATCAGTACTTTTCCTATCGTATGATGTAAAAAAATTCCGATTTTTATGTTGTTCGCAGGGGTATTTTTCTAAAAGTTTAAATGACATGTATCTGAATACATTGTTTCTACAATGAATCCATTGTTGTAAAAATGTCTAAAATAAAATTTTACACATACAACGAGCAGTATCTTCTTATTAAATTCCGGTGCACGGCTGGAATTTTGTTTCCGAATAAATCAGTACTTTTTCTATCGAATGATGTAAAACAATTCCGATTTTTAGGTTGTTCGCAGGGGTATTTTTCTACAAGTTTAAAAGAAATGTATCAGAATACATTGTTCCAACAAAAAATCCATTGTTGTAAAATTGTTTAAAATGAAATTTTACACATACAACGAGCAGTATCTTCTTATTAAATTCCGGTGCACGGCTGGAATTTTGTTTCCGAATAAATCAGTACTTTTTCTATCGAATGATGTAAAACAATTCCGATTTTTATTTTGTTCGCAGGGGTATTTTTCTACAAGTTTAAATGAAATGTATCAGAATACATTGTTTCAACAATGAATCCATTGATGTAAAAATGTCTAAAATGAAAATTTACACATAAAACGAGCAGTATCTTCTTATTAAATTCCGGTGCACGGCTGGAATTTTGTTTCCGAATAAATCAGTACTTTTCCTATCGAATGATGTAAATAAATTCCGATTTTTAGGTTGTTCGCAGGGGTATTTTTCTACAAGTTTAAATGAAATGTATCAGAATATATTGTTTCAACAATGGATCAATTGTTGTAAAAATGTCTAAAATGAAATTTTACACATAAAACGAGCAGTATCTTCTTATTAAATTCCGGTGCACGGCTGAAATTTTGTTTCCGAAAAAATCAGTACTTTTCCTATCGAATGATGTAAAAAAATTCCGATTTTAAAGTTGTTCGCAGGAGTATTCTTCTAAAAATTTAAATGAAATATATCTAAATGCATTGTTTCAACAATGAATCCATTGTTAAAAAAATGTTTAAAATGAAATTTTACACATAAAAAAGCAGTTTCTTCTTATTAAATTCAGGTGCACGGCTGAAATTTTGTTTCCGAATAAATCAGTACTTTTCATATCGAATGATGTAAAAATATTCCGATTTTTAGGTTGTTCGCAGGGGTATTTTTCTACAAGTTTAAATGAAATGTATCAGAATACATTGTTCCAACAATGAATCCATTGTTGTAAAAATGTCTAAAATGAAATTTTACACATAAAACGAGCAGTATCTTCTTATTAAATTCCGGTGCACGGCTGGAATTTTGTTTCCGAATAAATCAGTCCTTTTTCTATCGAATGATGTAAAAATATTCCGATTTTTAGGTTGTTCGCAGGGGTATTTTTCTACAAGTTTAAATGAAATGTATCAGAATACATTGTTCCAACAATGAATCCATTGTTGTAAAAGTGTTTAAAATGAAATTTTACACATAAAACGAGCAGTATCTTCTTAATAAATTCTGGTGCACGGCTGAAATTTCGTTTCCGAATAAAACAGTACTTTTCCTATCGAATGATGTAAAAAAAATCCGATTTTAAAGTTGTTCGCAGGGGTATTCTTCTAAAAGTTTAAATAAAATATATATAAATACATTGTTTCAACAATGAATCCATTGTTGTAAAAATGTCTAAAATGAAATTTTACACATAAAACAAGCAGTATCTTCTTAATATATTCTGGTGCACGGCTGAAATTTCGTTTCCGAATAAAACAGTACTTTTCCTATCGAAGGATGTAAAAAAAATCCGATTTTAAAGTTGTTCGCAGGGGTATTCTTCTAAAAGTTTAAATAAAATATATATAAATACATTGTTTCAACAATGAATCCATTGTTGTAAAAATGTTTAAAATGAAATTTTACACATAAAACGAGCAGTATCTTCTCATTAAATTCCGGTGCAAGGCTGAAATTTCGTTTCCGAATTAAGCAAAACATTTCCTATCGAATGATGAAAAAAAATTTCGATTTTTATGTTTTTCGCAGGGGTATTTTTCTAAAAGTTTAAATGACATGTATCTGAATACATTGTTTCAACAATAAATCCATTGTTGTAAAAATGTCTAAAATGAAGTTTTACACATAAAACGAGCAGTATCTTCTTATTATATTCCGGTGTACGGCTGAAATTTTGTTTCCGAATAAATCAGTACTTTTCCTATCGAATGATGTAAAAAAATTCCGATTTTTAGGTTGTTCGCAGGGGTATTTTTCTGCAAGTTTAAATGAAATGTATCAGAATACATTGTTTCAACAATGAATCCATTGTTGTAAAAATTTTTAAAATGAAATTTTACACATAAAACGAGCAGCATCATCTCATTAAATTCCGGTGCACGGCTGAAATTTCGTTTCCGAATTAAGCAAAACATTTCCTATAGAATGATGTAAAAAAATTCCGATTTTTATGTTGTTCGCAGGGGTATTTTTCTAAAAGTTTAAATGAAATATATCTAAATGCATTGTTTCAACAATGAATCCATTGTTGAAAAAATGTTTAAAAAGAAATTTTACACATAAAAAAAGCAGTTTCTTTTTATTAAATTCAGGTGCTCGGCTTAAATTTTGTTTCCGAATAAATCAGTATTTTTCCTATCGTATGATGTAAAAAAATTCCGATTTTTATGTTGTTCGCAGGGGTATTTTTCTAAAAGTTTAAATGACATGTATCTGAATACATTGTTTCAACAATGAATCCATTGTTGTAAAAATGTCTAAAATAAAATTTTACACATACAACGAGCAGTATCTTCTTATTAAATTCCGGTGCACGGCTGGAATTTTGTTTCCGAATAAATCAGTACTTTTTCTATCGAATGATGTAAAACAATTCCGATTTTTAGGTTGTTCGCAGGGGTATTTTTCTACAAGTTTAAAAGAAATGTATCAGAATACATTGTTCCAACAAAAAATCCATTGTTGTAAAATTGTTTAAAATGAAATTTTACACATACAACGAGCAGTATCTTCTTATTAAATTCCGGTGCACGGCTGGAATTTTGTTTCCGAATAAATCAGTACTTTTTCTATCGAATGATGTAAAACAATTCCGATTTTTATTTTGTTCGCAGGGGTATTTTTCTACAAGTTTAAATGAAATGTATCAGAATATATTGTTTCAACAATGGATCCATTGTTGTAAAAATGTCTAAAATGAAATTTTACACATAAAACGAGCAGTATCTTCTTATTAAATTCCGGTGCACGGCTGAAATTTTGTTTCCGAAAAAATCAGTACTTTTCCTATCGAATGATGTAAAAAAATTCCGATTTTAAAGTTGTTCGCAGGAGTATTCTTCTAAAAATTTAAATGAAATATATCTAAATGCATTGTTTCAACAATGAATCCATTGTTAAAAAAATGTTTAAAATGAAATTTTACACATAAAAAAGCAGTTTCTTCTTATTAAATTCAGGTGCACGGCTGAAATTTTGTTTCCGAATAAATCAGTACTTTTCATATCGAATGATGTAAAAAAATTCCGATTTTTATGTTGTTCGCAGGGGTATTTTTCTACAAGTTTAAATGAAATGTATCAGAATACATTGTTTCAACAATGAATCCATTGATGTAAAAATGTCTAAAATGAACATTTACACATAAAACGAGCAGTATCTTCTTATTAAATTCCGGTGCACGGCTGGAATTTTGTTTCCGAATAAATCAGTACTTTTCCTATCGAATGATGTAAAAAAATTCCGATTTTAAAGTTGTTCGCAGGGGTATTCTTCTAAAAGTTTAAATAAAATATATATAATTACATTGTTTCAACAATGAATCCATTGTTGTAAAAATGTTTAAAATGAAATTTTACACATAAAACGAGCAATATCTTCTCATTAAATTCCGGTGCACGGTTGAAATTTCGTTTCCGAATTAAGCAAAACATTTCCTATCGAATGATGTAAAAAAATTCAGATTTTTATGTTGTTCGCAGGGGTATTTTTCTAAAAGTTTAAATGATATGTATCTGAATACATTGTTTCAACAATGAATCCATTGTTGTAAAAATGTCTAGAATGAAATTTTACTTATAAAACAAGCAATATCTTCTTATTAAATTCTGGTGCACGGCTGAAATTTTGTTTCCGAATAAATCAGTACTTTTCCTATCGAATGATGTAAAAAAATTCCGATTTTTTAGGTGGTTCGCAGGGGCATTTCTCTAAAATTTTAAATGAAATATATCTAAATACATTTGTTTCAACAATGAATCCATTGTTGTAAAAATGTCTAAAATGAAATTTTACACATAAAACGAGCAGTATCTTTTTATTAAATTCCGGTGCACGGCTGAAATTTCGTTTCCGAAATAAGCAAAACATTTCCTATCGAATGATGTAAAAAAACTCCGATTTTTATGTTGTTCGCAGGGGTATTTTTCTACAAGTTTAAATGAAATGTATCAGAATACATTGTTTCAACAATGAATCCATTGTTGTAAAAATGTCTAAAATGAACTTTTACACATAAAACAAGCAGTATCTTCTTATTATATTCTGGTGCACGGCTGAAATTTCGTTTCCGAATAAAACAGTACTTTTCCTATCGAATGATGAAAAAAAATTCCGATTTTTAGGTGGTTCGCAGGGGCATTTCTCTAAAATTTTAAATGAAATATATCTAAATACATTTGTTTCAACAATGAATCCATTGTTGTAAAAGTGTTTAAAATGAAATTTTACACATAAAACGAGCAGTATCTTCTTATTAAATTCCGGTGCACGGCTGAAACTTTGTTTCCGAAAAAATCAGTACTTTTCCTATCGAATGATGTAAAAAAATTCCGATTTTTAGGTTGTTCGCAGGGGTATTTTTCTACAAGTTTAAATGAAATGTATCAGAATACATTGTTTCAACAATGAATCCATTGTTGAAAAAATGTCTAAAATGAAATTTTACACATAAAACAAGCAGTATCTTCTTAATATATTCTGGTGCACGGCTGAAATTTCGTTTCCGAATAAAACAGTACTTTTCCTATCGAATGATGTAAAAAAATCCGATTTTAAAGTTGTTCGCAGGGGTATTCTTCTAAAAGTTTAAATAAAATATATATAAATACATTGTTTCAACAATGAATCCATTGTTGTAAAAATGTTTAAAATGAAATTTTACACATAAAACGAGCAGTATCATCTCATTAAATTCCGGTGCACGGCTGAAATTTTGTTTCCGAATAAATCAGTACTTTTCCTATCGAATGATGTAAAAAAATTCCGATTTTTAGGTTGTTCGCAGGGGTATTTTTCTGCAAGTTTAAATGAAATGTATCAGAATACATTGTTTCAACAATGAATCCATTGTTGTAAAAATGTTTAAAATGAAATTTTACACATAAAACGAGCAGTATCATCTCATTAAATTCCGGTGCACGGCTGAAATTTCGTTTCCGAATTAAGCAAAACATTTCCTATAGAATGATGTAAAAAAATTCCGATTTTTATGTTGTTCGCAGGGGTATTTTTCTAAAAGTTTAAATGACATGTATCTGAATACATTGTTTCAACAATGAATCCATTGTTGTAAAAATGTCTAAAATGAAATTTTACACATAAAACGAGCAGTATCTTCTTATTAAATTCCGGTGCACGGCTGGAATTTTGTTTCCGAATAAATCAGTCCTTTTTCTATCGAATGATGTAAAAATATTCCGATTTTTAGGTTGTTCGCAGGGGTAATTTTCTACAAGTTTAAATGAAATGTATCAGAATACATTGTTCCAACAATGAATCCATTGTTGTAAAAATGTCTAAAATGAAATTTTACACATAAAACGAGCAGTATCTTCTTATTAAATTCCGGTGCACGGCTGGAATTTTGTTTCCGAATAAATCAGTCCTTTTTCTATCGAATGATGTAAAAATATTCCGATTTTTAGGTTGTTCGCAGGGGTATTTTTCTACAAGTTTAAATGAAATGTATCAGAATACATTGTTCCAACAATGAATCCATTGTTGTAAAAGTGTTTAAAATGAAATTTTACACATAAAACGAGCAGTATCTTCTTAATATATTCTGGTGCACGGCTGAAATTTCGTTTCCGAATAAAACAGTACTTTTCCTATCGAATGATGTAAAAAAAATCCGATTTTAAAGTTGTTCGCAGGGGTATTCTTCTAAAAGTTTAAATAAAATATATATAAATACATTGTTTCAACAATGAATCCATTGTTGTAAAAATGTTTAAAATGAAATTTTACACATAAAACGAGCAGTATCTTCTCATTAAATTCCGGTGCACGGCTGAAATTTCGTTTTCGAATAAATCAGTCCTTTTTCTATCGAATGATGTAAAAAAATTCCGATTTTTATGTTGTTCGCAGGGGTATTTTTCTGCAAGTTTAAATGAAATGTATCAGAATACATTGTTTCAACAATGAATCCATTGTTGTAAAAATGTTTAAAATGAAATTTTACACATAAAACGAGCAGTATCATCTCATTAAATTCCGGTGCACGGCTGAAATTTCGTTTCCGAATTAAGCAAAACATTTCCTATAGAATGATGTAAAAAAATTTCGATTTTTATGTTGTTCTCAGGGGTATTTTTCTAAAAGTTTAAATGACATGTATCTGAATACATTGTTTCAACAATGAATCTATTGTTGTAAAAATGTCTAAAATGAAATTTTACACATAAAACGAGCAGTATCTTCTTATTAAATTCCGGTGCACGGCTGGAATTTTGTTTCCGAATAAATCAGTCCTTTTTCTATCGAATGATGTAAAAATATTCCGATTTTTAGGTTGTTCGCAGGGGTATTTTTCTACAAGTTTAAATGAAATGTATCAGAATACATTGTTCCAACAATGAATCCATTGTTGTAAAAATGTCTAAAATGAAATTTTACACATAAAACGAGCAGTATCTTCTTATTAAATTCCGGTGCACGGCTGGAATTTTGTTTCCGAATAAATCAGTCCTTTTTCTATCGAATGATGTAAAAATATTCCGATTTTTAGGTTGTTCGCAGGGGTATTTTTCTACAAGTTTAAATGAAATGTATCAGAATACATTGTTTCAACAATGAATCCATTGTTGTAAAAATGTCTAAAATGAAATTTTACACATAAAACAAGCAGTATCTTCTTAATATATTCTGGTGCACGGCTGAAATTTCGTTTCCGAATAAAACAGTACTTTTCCTATCGAATGATGTAAAAAAAATCCGATTTTAAAGTTGTTCGCAGGGGTATTCTTCTAAAAGTTTAAATAAAATATATATAAATACATTGTTTCAACAATGAATCCATTGTTGTAAAAATGTTTAAAATGAAATTTTACACATAAAACGAGCAGTATCTTCTCATTAAATTCCGGTGCACGGCTGAAATTTCGTTTCCGAATTAAGCAAAAAATTTCCTATCGAATGATGAAACAAAATTTCGATTTTTATGTTTTTCGCAGGGGTATTTTTCTAAAAGTTTAAATGACATGTATCTGAATACATTGTTTCAACAATAAATCCATTGTTGTAAAAATGTCTAAAATGAAATTTTACACATAAAACAAGCAGTATCTTCTTATTAAATTCCGGTGCACGGCTGGAATTTTGTTTCCGAATAAATCAGTCCTTTTTCTATCGAATGATGTAAAAATATTCCGATTTTTAGGTTGTTCGCAGGGGTATTTTTCTGCAAGTTTAAATGAAATGTATCAGAATACATTGTTTCAACAATGAATCCATTGATGTAAAAATGTCTAAAATGAACATTTACACATAAAACGAGCAGTATCTTCTTATTAAATTCCGGTGCACGGCTGGAATTTTGTTTCCGAATAAATCAGTACTTTTCCTATCGAATGATGTAAAAAAATTCCGATTTTAAAGTTGTTCGCAGGGGTATTCTTCTAAAAGTTTAAATAAAATATATATAAATACATTGTTTCAACAATGAATCCATTGTTGTAAAAATGTTTAAAATGAAATTTTACACATAAAACGAGCAGTATCTTCTCATTAAATTCCGGTGCACGGTTGAAATTTCGTTTCCGAATTAAGCAAAACATTTCCTATCGAATGATGTAAAAAAAATTCAGATTTTTATGTTGTTCGCAGGGGTATTTTTCTAAAAGTTTAAATGATATGTATCTGAATACATTGTTTCAACAATGAATCCATTGTTGTAAAAATGTCTAGAATGAAATTTTACTTATAAAACAAGCACTATCTTCTTATTAAATTCTGGTGCACGGCTGAAATTTTGTTTCCGAATAAATCAGTACTTTTCCTATCGAATGATGTAAAAAAATTCCGATTTTTTAGGTGGTTCGCAGGGGCATTTCTCTAAAATTTTAAATGAAATATATCTAAATACATTTATTTCAACAATGAATCCATTGTTGTAAAAATGTCTAAAATGAAATTTTACACATAAAACGAGCAGTATCTTTTTATTAAATTCCGGTGCACGGCTGAAATTTCGTTTCCGAAATAAGCAAAACATTTCCTATCGAATGATGTAAAAAAACTCCGATTTTTATGTTGTTCGCAGGGGTATTTTTCTACAAGTTTAAATGAAATGTATCAGAATACATTGTTTCAACAATGAATCCATTGTTGTAAAAATGTCTAAAATGAACTTTTACACATAAAACAAGCAGTATCTTCTTATTATATTCTGGTGCAAGGCTGAAATTTCGTTTCCGAATAAAACAGTACTTTTCCTATCGAATGATGAAAAAAAATTCCGATTTTTAGGTGGTTCGCAGGGGCATTTCTCTAAAATTTTAAATGAAATATATCTAAATACATTTGTTTCAACAATGAATCCATTGTTGTAAAAGTGTTTAAAATGAAATTTTACACATAAAACGAGCAGTATCTTCTTATTAAATTCCGGTGCACGGCTGAAACTTTGTTTCCGAAAAAATCAGTACTTTTCCTATCGAATTATGTAAAAAAATTCCGATTTTTAGGTTGTTCGCAGGGGTATTTTTCTACAAGTTTAAATGAAATGTATCAGAATACATTGTTTCAACAATGAATCCATTGTTGTAAAAATGTCTAAAATGAAATTTTACACATAAAACGAGCAGTATCTTCTTAATAAATTCTGGTGCACGGCTGAAATTTCGTTTCCGAATAAAACAGTACTTTTCCTATCGAATGATGTAAAAAAAATCCGATTTTAAAGTTGTTCGCAGGGGTATTCTTCTAAAAGTTTAAATAAAATATATATAAATACATTGTTTCAACAATGAATCCATTGTTGTAAAAATGTCTAAAATGAAATTTTACACATAAAACAAGCAGTATCTTCTTAATATATTCTGGTGCACGGCTGAAATTTCGTTTCCGAATAAAACAGTACTTTTCCTATCGAAGGATGTAAAAAAAATCCGATTTTAAAGTTGTTCGCAGGGGTATTCTTCTAAAAGTTTAAATAAAATATATATAAATACATTGTTTCAACAATGAATCCATTGTTGTAAAAATGTTTAAAATGAAATTTTACACATAAAACGAGCAGTATCTTCTCATTAAATTCCGGTGCACGGCTGAAATTTCGTTTCCGAATTAAGCAAAACATTTCCTATCGAATGATGAAAAAAAATTTCGATTTTTATGTTTTTCGCAGGGGTATTTTTCTAAAAGTTTAAATGACATGTATCTGAATACATTGTTTCAACAATAAATCCATTGTTGTAAAAATGTCTAAAATGAAGTTTTACACATAAAACGAGCAGTATCTTCTTATTATATTCCGGTGTACGGCTGAAATTTTGTTTCCGAATAAATCAGTACTTTTCCTATCGAATGATGTAAAAAAATTCCGATTTTTAGGTTGTTCGCAGGGGTATTTTTCTGCAAGTTTAAATGAAATGTATCAGAATACATTGTTTCAACAATGAATCCATTGTTGTAAAAATTTTTAGAATGAAATTTTACACATAAAACGAGCAGCATCATCTCATTAAATTCCGGTGCACGGCTGAAATTTCGTTTCCGAATTAAGCAAAACATTTCCTATAGAATGATGTAAAAAAATTCCGATTTTTATGTTGTTCGCAGGGGTATTTTTCTAAAAGTTTAAATGAAATATATCTAAATGCATTGTTTCAACAATGAATCCATTGTTGAAAAAATGTTTAAAATGAAATTTTACACATAAAAAAAGCAGTTTCTTCTTATTAAATTCAGGTGCTCGGCTTAAATTTTGTTTCCGAATAAATCAGTACTTTTCCTATCGTATGATGTAAAAAAATTCCGATTTTTATGTTGTTCGCAGGGGTATTTTTCTAAAAGTTTAAATGACATGTATCTGAATACATTGTTTCTACAATGAATCCATTGTTGTAAAAATGTCTAAAATAAAATTTTACACATACAACGAGCAGTATCTTCTTATTAAATTCCGGTGCACGGCTGGAATTTTGTTTCCGAATAAATCAGTACTTTTTCTATCGAATGATGTAAAACAATTCCGATTTTTAGGTTGTTCGCAGGGGTATTTTTCTACAAGTTTAAAAGAAATGTATCAGAATACATTGTTCCAACAAAAAATCCATTGTTGTAAAATTGTTTAAAATGAAATTTTACACATACAACGAGCAGTATCTTCTTATTAAATTCCGGTGCACGGCTGGAATTTTGTTTCCGAATAAATCAGTACTTTTTCTATCGAATGATGTAAAACAATTCCGATTTTTATTTTGTTCGCAGGGGTATTTTTCTACAAGTTTAAATGAAATGTATCAGAATACATTGTTTCAACAATGAATCCATTGATGTAAAAATGTCTAAAATGAAAATTTACACATAAAACGAGCAGTATCTTCTTATTAAATTCCGGTGCACGGCTGGAATTTTGTTTCCGAATAAATCAGTACTTTTCCTATCGAATGATGTAAATAAATTCCGATTTTTAGGTTGTTCGCAGGGGTATTTTTCTACAAGTTTAAATGAAATGTATCAGAATATATTGTTTCAACAATGGATCAATTGTTGTAAAAATGTCTAAAATGAAATTTTACACATAAAACGAGCAGTATCTTCTTATTAAATTCCGGTGCACGGCTGAAATTTTGTTTCCGAAAAAATCAGTACTTTTCCTATCGAATGATGTAAAAAAATTCCGATTTTAAAGTTGTTCGCAGGAGTATTCTTCTAAAAATTTAAATGAAATATATCTAAATGCATTGTTTCAACAATGAATCCATTGTTAAAAAAATGTTTAAAATGAAATTTTACACATAAAAAAGCAGTTTCTTCTTATTAAATTCAGGTGCACGGCTGAAATTTTGTTTCCGAATAAATCAGTACTTTTCATATCGAATGATGTAAAAATATTCCGATTTTTAGGTTGTTCGCAGGGGTATTTTTCTACAAGTTTAAATGAAATGTATCAGAATACATTGTTCCAACAATGAATCCATTGTTGTAAAAATGTCTAAAATGAAATTTTACACATAAAACGAGCAGTATCTTCTTATTAAATTCCGGTGCACGGCTGGAATTTTGTTTCCGAATAAATCAGTCCTTTTTCTATCGAATGATGTAAAAATATTCCGATTTTTAGGTTGTTCGCAGGGGTATTTTTCTACAAGTTTAAATGAAATGTATCAGAATACATTGTTCCAACAATGAATCCATTGTTGTAAAAGTGTTTAAAATGAAATTTTACACATAAAACGAGCAGTATCTTCTTAATAAATTCTGGTGCACGGCTGAAATTTCGTTTCCGAATAAAACAGTACTTTTCCTATCGAATGATGTAAAAAAAATCCGATTTTAAAGTTGTTCGCAGGGGTATTCTTCTAAAAGTTTAAATAAAATATATATAAATACATTGTTTCAACAATGAATCCATTGTTGTAAAAATTTTTAAAATGAAATTTTACACATAAAACGAGCAGCATCATCTCATTAAATTCCGGTGCACGGCTGAAATTTCGTTTCCGAATTAAGCAAAACATTTCCTATAGAATGATGTAAAAAAATTCCGATTTTTATGTTGTTCGCAGGGGTATTTTTCTAAAAGTTTAAATGAAATATATCTAAATGCATTGTTTCAACAATGAATCCATTGTTGAAAAAATGTTTAAAAAGAAATTTTACACATAAAAAAAGCAGTTTCTTCTTATTAAATTCAGGTGCTCGGCTTAAATTTTGTTTCCGAATAAATCAGTATTTTTCCTATCGTATGATGTAAAAAAATTCCGATTTTTATGTTGTTCGCAGGGGTATTTTTCTAAAAGTTTAAATGACATGTATCTGAATACATTGTTTCAACAATGAATCCATTGTTGTAAAAATGTCTAAAATAAAATTTTACACATACAACGAGCAGTATCTTCTTATTAAATTCCGGTGCACGGCTGGAATTTTGTTTCCGAATAAATCAGTACTTTTTCTATCGAATGATGTAAAACAATTCCGATTTTTAGGTTGTTCGCAGGGGTATTTTTCTACAAGTTTAAAAGAAATGTATCAGAATACATTGTTCCAACAAAAAATCCATTGTTGTAAAATTGTTTAAAATGAAATTTTACACATACAACGAGCAGTATCTTCTTATTAAATTCCGGTGCACGGCTGGAATTTTGTTTCCGAATAAATCAGTACTTTTTCTATCGAATGATGTAAAACAATTCCGATTTTTATTTTGTTCGCAGGGGTATTTTTCTACAAGTTTAAATGAAATGTATCAGAATATATTGTTTCAACAATGGATCCATTGTTGTAAAAATGTCTAAAATGAAATTTTACACATAAAACGAGCAGTATCTTCTTATTAAATTCCGGTGCACGGCTGAAATTTTGTTTCCGAAAAAATCAGTACTTTTCCTATCGAATGATGTAAAAAAATTCCGATTTTAAAGTTGTTCGCAGGAGTATTCTTCTAAAAATTTAAATGAAATATATCTAAATGCATTGTTTCAACAATGAATCCATTGTTAAAAAAATGTTTAAAATGAAATTTTACACATAAAAAAGCAGTTTCTTCTTATTAAATTCAGGTGCACGGCTGAAATTTTGTTTCCGAATAAATCAGTACTTTTCATATCGAATGATGTAAAAAAATTCCGATTTTTATGTTGTTCGCAGGGGTATTTTTCTACAAGTTTAAATGAAATGTATCAGAATACATTGTTTCAACAATGAATCCATTGATGTAAAAATGTCTAAAATGAACATTTACACATAAAACGAGCAGTATCTTCTTATTAAATTCCGGTGCACGGCTGGAATTTTGTTTCCGAATAAATCAGTACTTTTCCTATCGAATGATGTAAAAAAATTCCGATTTTAAAGTTGTTCGCAGGGGTATTCTTCTAAAAGTTTAAATAAAATATATATAATTACATTGTTTCAACAATGAATCCATTGTTGTAAAAATGTTTAAAATGAAATTTTACACATAAAACGAGCAATATCTTCTCATTAAATTCCGGTGCACGGTTGAAATTTCGTTTCCGAATTAAGCAAAACATTTCCTATCGAATGATGTAAAAAAATTCAGATTTTTATGTTGTTCGCAGGGGTATTTTTCTAAAAGTTTAAATGATATGTATCTGAATACATTGTTTCAACAATGAATCCATTGTTGTAAAAATGTCTAGAATGAAATTTTACTTATAAAACAAGCAATATCTTCTTATTAAATTCTGGTGCACGGCTGAAATTTTGTTTCCGAATAAATCAGTACTTTTCCTATCGAATGATGTAAAAAAATTCCGATTTTTTAGGTGGTTCGCAGGGGCATTTCTCTAAAATTTTAAATGAAATATATCTAAATACATTTGTTTCAACAATGAATCCATTGTTGTAAAAATGTCTAAAATGAAATTTTACACATAAAACGAGCAGTATCTTTTTATTAAATTCCGGTGCACGGCTGAAATTTCGTTTCCGAAATAAGCAAAACATTTCCTATCGAATGATGTAAAAAAACTCCGATTTTTATGTTGTTCGCAGGGGTATTTTTCTACAAGTTTAAATGAAATGTATCAGAATACATTGTTTCAACAATGAATCCATTGTTGTAAAAATGTCTAAAATGAACTTTTACACATAAAACAAGCAGTATCTTCTTATTATATTCTGGTGCACGGCTGAAATTTCGTTTCCGAATAAAACAGTACTTTTCCTATCGAATGATGAAAAAAAATTCCGATTTTTAGGTGGTTCGCAGGGGCATTTCTCTAAAATTTTAAATGAAATATATCTAAATACATTTGTTTCAACAATGAATCCATTGTTGTAAAAGTGTTTAAAATGAAATTTTACACATAAAACGAGCAGTATCTTCTTATTAAATTCCGGTGCACGGCTGAAACTTTGTTTCCGAAAAAATCAGTACTTTTCCTATCGAATGATGTAAAAAAATTCCGATTTTTAGGTTGTTCGCAGGGGTATTTTTCTACAAGTTTAAATGAAATGTATCAGAATACATTGTTTCAACAATGAATCCATTGTTGAAAAAATGTCTAAAATGAAATTTTACACATAAAACAAGCAGTATCTTCTTAATATATTCTGGTGCACGGCTGAAATTTCGTTTCCGAATAAAACAGTACTTTTCCTATCGAATGATGTAAAAAAATCCGATTTTAAAGTTGTTCGCAGGGGTATTCTTCTAAAAGTTTAAATAAAATATATATAAATACATTGTTTCAACAATGAATCCATTGTTGTAAAAATGTTTAAAATGAAATTTTACACATAAAACGAGCAGTATCATCTCATTAAATTCCGGTGCACGGCTGAAATTTTGTTTCCGAATAAATCAGTACTTTTCCTATCGAATGATGTAAAAAAATTCCGATTTTTAGGTTGTTCGCAGGGGTATTTTTCTGCAAGTTTAAATGAAATGTATCAGAATACATTGTTTCAACAATGAATCCATTGTTGTAAAAATGTTTAAAATGAAATTTTACACATAAAACGAGCAGTATCATCTCATTAAATTCCGGTGCACGGCTGAAATTTCGTTTCCGAATTAAGCAAAACATTTCCTATAGAATGATGTAAAAAAATTCCGATTTTTATGTTGTTCGCAGGGGTATTTTTCTAAAAGTTTAAATGACATGTATCTGAATACATTGTTTCAACAATGAATCCATTGTTGTAAAAATGTCTAAAATGAAATTTTACACATAAAACGAGCAGTATCTTCTTATTAAATTCCGGTGCACGGCTGGAATTTTGTTTCCGAATAAATCAGTCCTTTTTCTATCGAATGATGTAAAAATATTCCGATTTTTAGGTTGTTCGCAGGGGTAATTTTCTACAAGTTTAAATGAAATGTATCAGAATACATTGTTCCAACAATGAATCCATTGTTGTAAAAATGTCTAAAATGAAATTTTACACATAAAACGAGCAGTATCTTCTTATTAAATTCCGGTGCACGGCTGGAATTTTGTTTCCGAATAAATCAGTCCTTTTTCTATCGAATGATGTAAAAATATTCCGATTTTTAGGTTGTTCGCAGGGGTATTTTTCTACAAGTTTAAATGAAATGTATCAGAATACATTGTTCCAACAATGAATCCATTGTTGTAAAAGTGTTTAAAATGAAATTTTACACATAAAACGAGCAGTATCTTCTTAATATATTCTGGTGCACGGCTGAAATTTCGTTTCCGAATAAAACAGTACTTTTCCTATCGAATGATGTAAAAAAAATCCGATTTTAAAGTTGTTCGCAGGGGTATTCTTCTAAAAGTTTAAATAAAATATATATAAATACATTGTTTCAACAATGAATCCATTGTTGTAAAAATGTTTAAAATGAAATTTTACACATAAAACGAGCAGTATCTTCTCATTAAATTCCGGTGCACGGCTGAAATTTCGTTTTCGAATAAATCAGTCCTTTTTCTATCGAATGATGTAAAAAAATTCCGATTTTTATGTTGTTCGCAGGGGTATTTTTCTGCAAGTTTAAATGAAATGTATCAGAATACATTGTTTCAACAATGAATCCATTGTTGTAAAAATGTTTAAAATGAAATTTTACACATAAAACGAGCAGTATCATCTCATTAAATTCCGGTGCACGGCTGAAATTTCGTTTCCGAATTAAGCAAAACATTTCCTATAGAATGATGTAAAAAAATTTCGATTTTTATGTTGTTCGCAGGGGTATTTTTCTAAAAGTTTAAATGACATGTATCTGAATACATTGTTTCAACAATGAATCTATTGTTGTAAAAATGTCTAAAATGAAATTTTACACATAAAACGAGCAGTATCTTCTTATTAAATTCCGGTGCACGGCTGGAATTTTGTTTCCGAATAAATCAGTCCTTTTTCTATCGAATGATGTAAAAATATTCCGATTTTTAGGTTGTTCGCAGGGGTATTTTTCTACAAGTTTAAATGAAATGTATCAGAATACATTGTTCCAACAATGAATCCATTGTTGTAAAAATGTCTAAAATGAAATTTTACACATAAAACGAGCAGTATCTTCTTATTAAATTCCGGTGCACGGCTGGAATTTTGTTTCCGAATAAATCAGTCCTTTTTCTATCGAATGATGTAAAAATATTCCGATTTTTAGGTTGTTCGCAGGGGTATTTTTCTACAAGTTTAAATGAAATGTATCAGAATACATTGTTTCAACAATGAATCCATTGTTGTAAAAATGTCTAAAATGAAATTTTACACATAAAACAAGCAGTATCTTCTTAATATATTCTGGTGCACGGCTGAAATTTCGTTTCCGAATAAAACAGTACTTTTCCTATCGAATGATGTAAAAAAAATCCGATTTTAAAGTTGTTCGCAGGGGTATTCTTCTAAAAGTTTAAATAAAATATATATAAATACATTGTTTCAACAATGAATCCATTGTTGTAAAAATGTTTAAAATGAAATTTTACACATAAAACGAGCAGTATCTTCTCATTAAATTCCGGTGCACGGCTGAAATTTCGTTTCCGAATTAAGCAAAAAATTTCCTATCGAATGATGAAACAAAATTTCGATTTTTATGTTTTTCGCAGGGGTATTTTTCTAAAAGTTTAAATGACATGTATCTGAATACATTGTTTCAACAATAAATCCATTGTTGTAAAAATGTCTAAAATGAAATTTTACACATAAAACAAGCAGTATCTTCTTATTAAATTCCGGTGCACGGCTGGAATTTTGTTTCCGAATAAATCAGTCCTTTTTCTATCGAATGATGTAAAAATATTCCGATTTTTAGGTTGTTCGCAGGGGTATTTTTCTGCAAGTTTAAATGAAATGTATCAGAATACATTGTTTCAACAATGAATCCATTGATGTAAAAATGTCTAAAATGAACATTTACACATAAAACGAGCAGTATCTTCTTATTAAATTCCGGTGCACGGCTGGAATTTTGTTTCCGAATAAATCAGTACTTTTCCTATCGAATGATGTAAAAAAATTCCGATTTTAAAGTTGTTCGCAGGGGTATTCTTCTAAAAGTTTAAATAAAATATATATAAATACATTGTTTCAACAATGAATCCATTGTTGTAAAAATGTTTAAAATGAAATTTTACACATAAAACGAGCAGTATCTTCTCATTAAATTCCGGTGCACGGTTAAAATTTCGTTTCCGAATTAAGCAAAACATTTCCTATCGAATGATGTAAAAAAAATTCAGATTTTTATGTTGTTCGCAGGGGTATTTTTCTAAAAGTTTAAATGATATGTATCTGAATACATTGTTTCAACAATGAATCCATTGTTGTAAAAATGTCTAGAATGAAATTTTACTTATAAAACAAGCACTATCTTCTTATTAAATTCTGGTGCACGGCTGAAATTTTGTTTCCGAATAAATCAGTACTTTTCCTATCGAATGATGTAAAAAAATTCCGATTTTTTAGGTGGTTCGCAGGGGCATTTCTCTAAAATTTTAAATGAAATATATCTAAATACATTTGTTTCAACAATGAATCCATTGTTGTAAAAATGTCTAAAATGAAATTTTACACATAAAACGAGCAGTATCTTTTTATTAAATTCCGGTGCACGGCTGAAATTTCGTTTCCGAAATAAGCAAAACATTTCCTATCGAATGATGTAAAAAAACTCCGATTTTTATGTTGTTCGCAGGGGTATTTTTCTACAAGTTTAAATGAAATGTATCAGAATACATTGTTTCAACAATGAATCCATTGTTGTAAAAATGTCTAAAATGAACTTTTACACATAAAACAAGCAGTATCTTCTTATTATATTCTGGTGCAAGGCTGAAATTTCGTTTCCGAATAAAACAGTACTTTTCCTATCGAATGATGAAAAAAAATTCCGATTTTTAGGTGGTTCGCAGGGGCATTTCTCTAAAATTTTAAATGAAATATATCTAAATACATTTGTTTCAACAATGAATCCATTGTTGTAAAAGTGTTTAAAATGAAATTTTACACATAAAACGAGCAGTATCTTCTTATTAAATTCCGGTGCACGGCTGAAACTTTGTTTCCGAAAAAATCAGTACTTTTCCTATCGAATTATGTAAAAAAATTCCGATTTTTAGGTTGTTCGCAGGGGTATTTTTCTACAAGTTTAAATGAAATGTATCAGAATACATTGTTTCAACAATGAATCCATTGTTGTAAAAATGTCTAAAATGAAATTTTACACATAAAACAAGCAGTATCTTCTTAATATATTCTGGTGCACGGCTGAAATTTCGTTTCCGAATAAAACAGTACTTTTCCTATCGAATGATGTAAAAAAATCCGATTTTAAAGTTGTTCGCAGGGGTATTCTTCTAAAAGTTTAAATAAAATATATATAAATACATTGTTTCAACAATGAATCCATTGTTGTAAAAATGTTTAAAATGAAATTTTACACATAAAACGAGCAGTATCTTCTCATTAAATTCCGGTGCACGGCTGAAATTTCGTTTCCGAATTAAGCAAAAAATTTCCTATCGAATGATGAAAAAAAATTTCGATTTTTATGTTTTTCGCAGGGGTATTTTTCTAAAAGTTTAAATGACATGTATCTGAATACATTGTTTCAACAATAAATCCATTGTTGTAAAAATGTCTAAAATGAAATTTTACACATAAAACAAGCAGTATCTTCTTATTAAATTCCGGTGCACGGCTGGAATTTTGTTTCCGAATAAATCAGTCCTTTTTCTATCGAATGATGTAAAAATATTCCGATTTTTAGGTTGTTCGCAGGGGTATTTTTCTACAAGTTTAAATGAAATGTATCAGAATACATTGTTCCAACAATGAATCCATTGTTGTAAAAGTGTTTAAAATGAAATTTTACACATAAAACGAGCAGTATCTTCTTATTATATTCCGGTGTACGGCTGAAATTTTGTTTCCGAATAAATCAGTACTTTTCCTATCGAATGATGTAAAAAAATATTCCGATTTTTAGGTTGTTCGCAGGGGTATTTTTCTGCAAGTTTAAATGAAATGTATCAGAATACATTGTTTCAACAATGAATCCATTGTTGTAAAAATGTTTAAAATGAAATTTTACACATAAAACGAGCAGTATCATCTCATTAAATTCCGGTGCACGGCTGAAATTTCGTTTCCGAATTAAGCAAAACATTTCCTATAGAATGATGTAAAAAAATTCCGATTTTTATGTTGTTCGCAGGGGTATTTTTCTAAAAGTTTAAATGACATGTATCTGAATACATTGTTTCAACAATGAATCCATTGTTGTAAAAATGTCTAAAATGAAATTTTACACATAAAACGAGCAGTATCTTCTTATTAAATTCCGGTGCACGGCTGGAATTTTGTTTCCGAATAAATCAGTCCTTTTTCTATCGAATGATGTAAAAATATTCCGATTTTTAGGTTGTTCGCAGGGGTATTTTTCTACAAGTTTAAATGAAATGTATCAGAATACATTGTTCCAACAATGAATCCATTGTTGTAAAAATGTCTAAAATGAAATTTTACACATAAAACGAGCAGTATCTTCTTATTAAATTCCGGTGCACGGCTGGAATTTTGTTTCCGAATAAATCAGTCCTTTTTCTATCGAATGATGTAAAAATATTCCGATTTTTAGGTTGTTCGCAGGGGTATTTTTCTACAAGTTTAAATGAAATGTATCAGAATACATTGTTCCAACAATGAATCCATTGTTGTAAAAGTGTTTAAAATGAAATTTTACACATAAAACGAGCAGTATCATCTCATTAAATTCCGGTGCACGGCTGAAATTTCGTTTCCGAATAAAACAGTACTTTTCCTATCGAATGATGTAAAAAAAATCCGATTTTAAAGTTGTTCGCAGGGGTATTCTTCTAAAAGTTTAAATAAAATATATATAAATACATTGTTTCAACAATGAATCCATTGTTGTAAAAATGTTTAAAATGAAATTTTACACATAAAACGAGCAGTATCTTCTCATTAAATTCCGGTGCACGGCTGAAATTTCGTTTCCGAATAAATCAGTTCTTTTTCTATCGAATGATGTAAAAAAATTCCGATTTTTATGTTGTTCGCAGGGGTATTTTTCTGCAAGTTTAAATGAAATGTATCAGAATACATTGTTTCAACAATGAATCCATTGTTGTAAAAATGTTTAAAATGAAATTTTACACATAAAACGAGCAGTATCATCTCATTAAATTCCGGTGCACGGCTGAAATTTCGTTTCCGAATTAAGCAAAACATTTCCTATAGAATGATGTAAAAAAATTCCGATTTTTATGTTGTTCGCAGGGGTATTTTTCTAAAAGTTTAAATGACATGTATCTGAATACATTGTTTCAACAATGAATCCATTGTTGTAAAAATGTCTAAAATGAAATTTTACACATAAAACGAGCAGTATCTTCTTATTAAATTCCGGTGCACGGCTGGAATTTTGTTTCCGAATAAATCAGTCCTTTTTCTATCGAATGATGTAAAAATATTCCGATTTTTAGGTTGTTCGCAGGGGTATTTTTCTACAAGTTTAAATGAAATGTATCAGAATACATTGTTCCAACAATGAATCCATTGTTGTAAAAATGTCTAAAATGAAATTTTACACATAAAACGAGCAGTATCTTCTTATTAAATTCCGGTGCACGGCTGGAATTTTGTTTCCGAATAAATCAGTCCTTTTTCTATCGAATAATGTAAAAATATTCCGATTTTTAGGTTGTTCGCAGGGGTATTTTTCTACAAGGTTAAATGAAATGTATCAGAATACATTGTTCCAACAATGAATCCATTGTTGTAAAAGTGTTTAAAATGAAATTTTACACATAAAACGAGCAGTATCGTCTTAATATATTCTGGTGCACGGCTGAAATTTCGTTTCCGAATAAAACAGTACTTTTCCTATCGAATGATGTAAAAAAAATCCGATTTTAAAGTTGTTCGCAGGGGTATTCTTCTAAAAGTTTAAATAAAATATATATAAATACATTGTTTCAACAATGAATCCATTGTTGTAAAAATGTTTAAAATGAAATTTTACACATAAAACGAGCAGTATCTTCTCATTAAATTCCGGTGCACGGCTGAAATTTCGTTTCCGAATAAATCAGTCCTTTTTCTATCGAATGATGTAAAAAAATTCCGATTTTTATGTTGTTCGCAGGGGTATTTTTCTGCAAGTTTAAATGAAATGTATCAGAATACATTGTTTCAACAATGAATCCATTGTTGTAAAAATGTTTAAAATGAAATTTTACACATAAAACGAGCAGTATCATCTCATTAAATTCCGGTGCACGGCTGAAATTTCGTTTCCGAATTAAGCAAAACATTTCCTATAGAATGATGTAAAAAAATTTCGATTTTTATGTTGTTCGCAGGGGTATTTTTCTAAAAGTTTAAATGACATGTATCTGAATACATTGTTTCAACAATGAATCTATTGTTGTAAAAATGTCTAAAATGAAATTTTACACATAAAACGAGCAGTATCTTCTTATTAAATTCCGGTGCACGGCTGGAATTTTGTTTCCGAATAAATCAGTCCTTTTTCTATCGAATGATGTAAAAATATTCCGATTTTTAGGTTGTTCGCAGGGGTATTTTTCTAAAAGTTTAAATGATATGTATCTGAATACATTGTTTCAACAATGAATCCATTGTTGTAAAAATGTCTAGAATGAAATTTTACTTATAAAACAAGCACTATCTTCTTATTAAATTCTGGTGCACGGCTGAAATTTTGTTTCCGAATAAATCAGTACTTTTCCTATCGAATGATGTAAAAAAATTCCGATTTTTTAGGTGGTTCGCAGGGGCATTTCTCTAAAATTTTAAATGAAATATATCTAAATACATTTGTTTCAACAATGAATCCATTGTTGTAAAAATGTCTAAAATGAAATTTTACACATAAAACGAGCAGTATCTTTTTATTAAATTCCGGTGCACGGCTGAAATTTCGTTTCCGAAATAAGCAAAACATTTCCTATCGAATGATGTAAAAAAACTCCGATTTTTATGTTGTTCGCAGGGGTATTTTTCTACAAGTTTAAAAGAAATGTATCAGAATACATTGTTTCAACAATGAATCCATTGTTGTAAAAATGTCTAAAATGAACTTTTACACATAAAACAAGCAGTATCTTCTTATTATATTCTGGTGCAAGGCTGAAATTTCGTTTCCGAATAAAACAGTACTTTTCCTATCGAATGATGAAAAAAAATTCCGATTTTTAGGTGGTTCGCAGGGGCATTTCTCTAAAATTTTAAATGAAATATATCTAAATACATTTGTTTCAACAATGAATCCATTGTTGTAAAAGTGTTTAAAATGAAATTTTACACATAAAACGAGCAGTATCTTCTTATTAAATTCCGGTGCACGGCTGAAACTTTGTTTCCGAAAAAATCAGTACTTTTCCTATCGAATTATGTAAAAAAATTCCGATTTTTAGGTTGTTCGCAGGGGTATTTTTCTACAAGTTTAAATGAAATGTATCAGAATACATTGTTTCAACAATGAATCCATTGTTGTAAAAATGTCTAAAATGAAATTTTACACATAAAACAAGCAGTATCTTCTTAATATATTCTGGTGCACGGCTGAAATTTCGTTTCCGAATAAAACAGTACTTTTCCTATCGAATGATGTAAAAAAATCCGATTTTAAAGTTGTTCGCAGGGGTATTCTTCTAAAAGTTTAAATAAAATATATATAAATACATTGTTTCAACAATGAATCCATTGTTGTAAAAATGTTTAAAATGAAATTTTACACATAAAACGAGCAGTATCTTCTCATTAAATTCCGGTGCACGGCTGAAATTTCGTTTCCGAATTAAGCAAAAAATTTCCTATCGAATGATGAAAAAAAATTTCGATTTTTATGTTTTTCGCAGGGGTATTTTTCTAAAAGTTTAAATGACATGTATCTGAATACATTGTTTCAACAATAAATCCATTGTTGTAAAAATGTCTAAAATGAAATTTTACACATAAAACAAGCAGTATCTTCTTATTAAATTCCGGTGCACGGCTGGAATTTTGTTTCCGAATAAATCAGTCCTTTTTCTATCGAATGATGTAAAAATATTCCGATTTTTAGGTTGTTCGCAGGGGTATTTTTCTACAAGTTTAAATGAAATGTATCAGAATACATTGTTCCAACAATGAATCCATTGTTGTAAAAGTGTTTAAAATGAAATTTTACACATAAAACGAGCAGTATCTTCTTATTATATTCCGGTGTACGGCTGAAATTTTGTTTCCGAATAAATCAGTACTTTTCCTATCGAATGATGTAAAAAAATATTCCGATTTTTAGGTTGTTCGCAGGGGTATTTTTCTGCAAGTTTAAATGAAATGTATCAGAATACATTGTTTCAACAATGAATCCATTGTTGTAAAAATGTTTAAAATGAAATTTTACACATAAAACGAGCAGTATCATCTCATTAAATTCCGGTGCACGGCTGAAATTTCGTTTCCGAATTAAGCAAAACATTTCCTATAGAATGATGTAAAAAAATTCCGATTTTTATGTTGTTCGCAGGGGTATTTTTCTAAAAGTTTAAATGACATGTATCTGAATACATTGTTTCAACAATGAATCCATTGTTGTAAAAATGTCTAAAATGAAATTTTACACATAAAACGAGCAGTATCTTCTTATTAAATTCCGGTGCACGGCTGGAATTTTGTTTCCGAATAAATCAGTCCTTTTTCTATCGAATGATGTAAAAATATTCCGATTTTTAGGTTGTTCGCAGGGGTATTTTTCTACAAGTTTAAATGAAATGTATCAGAATACATTGTTCCAACAATGAATCCATTGTTGTAAAAATGTCTAAAATGAAATTTTACACATAAAACGAGCAGTATCTTCTTATTAAATTCCGGTGCACGGCTGGAATTTTGTTTCCGAATAAATCAGTCCTTTTTCTATCGAATGATGTAAAAATATTCCGATTTTTAGGTTGTTCGCAGGGGTATTTTTCTACAAGTTTAAATGAAATGTATCAGAATACATTGTTCCAACAATGAATCCATTGTTGTAAAAGTGTTTAAAATGAAATTTTACACATAAAACGAGCAGTATCATCTCATTAAATTCCGGTGCACGGCTGAAATTTCGTTTCCGAATAAAACAGTACTTTTCCTATCGAATGATGTAAAAAAAATCCGATTTTAAAGTTGTTCGCAGGGGTATTCTTCTAAAAGTTTAAATAAAATATATATAAATACATTGTTTCAACAATGAATCCATTGTTGTAAAAATGTTTAAAATGAAATTTTACACATAAAACGAGCAGTATCTTCTCATTAAATTCCGGTGCACGGCTGAAATTTCGTTTCCGAATAAATCAGTCCTTTTTCTATCGAATGATGTAAAAAAATTCCGATTTTTATGTTGTTCGCAGGGGTATTTTTCTGCAAGTTTAAATGAAATGTATCAGAATACATTGTTTCAACAATGAATCCATTGTTGTAAAAATGTTTAAAATGAAATTTTACACATAAAACGAGCAGTATCATCTCATTAAATTCCGGTGCACGGCTGAAATTTCGTTTCCGAATTAAGCAAAACATTTCCTATAGAATGATGTAAAAAAATTCCGATTTTTATGTTGTTCGCAGGGGTATTTTTCTAAAAGTTTAAATGACATGTATCTGAATACATTGTTTCAACAATGAATCCATTGTTGTAAAAATGTCTAAAATGAAATTTTACACATAAAACGAGCAGTATCTTCTTATTAAATTCCGGTGCACGGCTGGAATTTTGTTTCCGAATAAATCAGTCCTTTTTCTATCGAATGATGTAAAAATATTCCGATTTTTAGGTTGTTCGCAGGGGTATTTTTCTACAAGTTTAAATGAAATGTATCAGAATACATTGTTCCAACAATGAATCCATTGTTGTAAAAATGTCTAAAATGAAATTTTACACATAAAACGAGCAGTATCTTCTTATTAAATTCCGGTGCACGGCTGGAATTTTGTTTCCGAATAAATCAGTCCTTTTTCTATCGAATGATGTAAAAATATTCCGATTTTTAGGTTGTTCGCAGGGGTATTTTTCTACAAGGTTAAATGAAATGTATCAGAATACATTGTTCCAACAATGAATCCATTGTTGTAAAAGTGTTTAAAATGAAATTTTACACATAAAACGAGCAGTATCGTCTTAATATATTCTGGTGCACGGCTGAAATTTCGTTTCCGAATAAAACAGTACTTTTCCTATCGAATGATGTAAAAAAAATCCGATTTTAAAGTTGTTCGCAGGGGTATTCTTCTAAAAGTTTAAATAAAATATATATAAATACATTGTTTCAACAATGAATCCATTGTTGTAAAAATGTTTAAAATGAAATTTTACACATAAAACGAGCAGTATCTTCTCATTAAATTCCGGTGCACGGCTGAAATTTCGTTTCCGAATAAATCAGTCCTTTTTCTATCGAATGATGTAAAAAAATTCCGATTTTTATGTTGTTCGCAGGGGTATTTTTCTGCAAGTTTAAATGAAATGTATCAGAATACATTGTTTCAACAATGAATCCATTGTTGTAAAAATGTTTAAAATGAAATTTTACACATAAAACGAGCAGTATCATCTCATTAAATTCCGGTGCACGGCTGAAATTTCGTTTCCGAATTAAGCAAAACATTTCCTATAGAATGATGTAAAAAAATTTCGATTTTTATGTTGTTCGCAGGGGTATTTTTCTAAAAGTTTAAATGACATGTATCTGAATACATTGTTTCAACAATGAATCTATTGTTGTAAAAATGTCTAAAATGAAATTTTACACATAAAACGAGCAGTATCTTCTTATTAAATTCCGGTGCACGGCTGGAATTTTGTTTCCGAATAAATCAGTCCTTTTTCTATCGAATGATGTAAAAATATTCCGATTTTTAGGTTGTTCGCAGGGGTATTTTTCTAAAAGTTTAAATGATATGTATCTGAATACATTGTTTCAACAATGAATCCATTGTTGTAAAAATGTCTAGAATGAAATTTTACTTATAAAACAAGCACTATCTTCTTATTAAATTCTGGTGCACGGCTGAAATTTTGTTTCCGAATAAATCAGTACTTTTCCTATCGAATGATGTAAAAAAATTCCGATTTTTTAGGTGGTTCGCAGGGGCATTTCTCTAAAATTTTAAATGAAATATATCTAAATACATTTGTTTCAACAATGAATCCATTGTTGTAAAAATGTCTAAAATGAAATTTTACACATAAAACGAGCAGTATCTTTTTATTAAATTCCGGTGCACGGCTGAAATTTCGTTTCCGAAATAAGCAAAACATTTCCTATCGAATGATGTAAAAAAACTCCGATTTTTATGTTGTTCGCAGGGGTATTTTTCTACAAGTTTAAATGAAATGTATCAGAATACATTGTTTCAACAATGAATCCATTGTTTTAAAAATGTCTAAAATGAACTTTTACACATAAAACAAGCAGTATCTTCTTATTATATTCTGGTGCAAGGCTGAAATTTCGTTTCCGAATAAAACAGTACTTTTCCTATCGAATGATGAAAAAAAATTCCGATTTTTAGGTGGTTCGCAGGGGCATTTCTCTAAAATTTTAAATGAAATATATCTAAATACATTTGTTTCAACAATGAATCCATTGTTGTAAAAGTGTTTAAAATGAAATTTTACACATAAAACGAGCAGTATCTTCTTATTAAATTCCGGTGCACGGCTGAAACTTTGTTTCCGAAAAAATCAGTACTTTTCCTATCGAATTATGTAAAAAAATTCCGATTTTTAGGTTGTTCGCAGGGGTATTTTTCTACAAGTTTAAATGAAATGTATCAGAATACATTGTTTCAACAATGAATCCATTGTTGTAAAAATGTCTAAAATGAAATTTTACACATAAAACAAGCAGTATCTTCTTAATATATTCTGGTGCACGGATGAAATTTCGTTTCCGAATAAAACAGTACTTTTCCTATCGAATGATGTAAAAAAATCCGATTTTAAAGTTGTTCGCAGGGGTATTCTTCTAAAAGTTTAAATAAAATATATATAAATACATTGTTTCAACAATGAATCCATTGTTGTAAAAATGTTTAAAATGAAATTTTACACATAAAACGAGCAGTATCTTCTCATTAAATTCCGGTGCACGGCTGAAATTTCGTTTCCGAATTAAGCAAAAAATTTCCTATCGAATGATGAAAAAAAATTTCGATTTTTATGTTTTTCGCAGGGGTATTTTTCTAAAAGTTTAAATGACATGTATCTGAATACATTGTTTCAACAATAAATCCATTGTTGTAAAAATGTCTAAAATGAAATTTTACACATAAAACAAGCAGTATCTTCTTATTAAATTCCGGTGCACGGCTGGAATTTTGTTTCCGAATAAATCAGTCCTTTTTCTATCGAATGATGTAAAAATATTCCGATTTTTAGGTTGTTCGCAGGGGTATTTTTCTACAAGTTTAAATGAAATGTATCAGAATACATTGTTCCAACAATGAATCCATTGTTGTAAAAATGTTTAAAATGAAATTTTACACATAAAACGAGCAGTATCATCTCATTAAATTCCGGTGCACGGCTGAAATTTCGTTTCCGAATTAAGCAAAACATTTCCTATAGAATGATGTAAAAAAATTCCGATTTTTATGTTGTTCGCAGGGGTATTTTTCTAAAAGTTTAAATGACATGTATCTGAATACATTGTTTCAACAATGAATCCATTGTTGTAAAAATGTCTAAAATGAAATTTTACACATAAAACGAGCAGTATCTTCTTATTAAATTCCGGTGCACGGCTGGAATTTTGTTTCCGAATAAATCAGTCCTTTTTCTATCGAATGATGTAAAAATATTCCGATTTTTAGGTTGTTCGCAGGGGTATTTTTCTACAAGTTTAAATGAAATGTATCAGAATACATTGTTCCAACAATGAATCCATTGTTGTAAAAATGTCTAAAATGAAATTTTACACATAAAACGAGCAGTATCTTCTTATTAAATTCCGGTGCACGGCTGGAATTTTGTTTCCGAATAAATCAGTCCTTTTTCTATCGAATGATGTAAAAATATTCCGATTTTTAGGTTGTTCGCAGGGGTATTTTTCTACAAGTTTAAATGAAATTTATCAGAATACATTGTTCCAACAATGAATCCATTGTTGTAAAAGTGTTTAAAATGAAATTTTACACATAAAACGAGCAGTATCGTCTTAATATATTCTGGTGCACGGCTGAAATTTCGTTTCCGAATAAAACAGTACTTTTCCTATCGAATGATGTAAAAAAAATCCGATTTTAAAGTTGTTCGCAGTTGTATTCTTCTAAAAGTTTAAATAAAATATATATAAATACATTGTTTCAACAATGAATCCATTGTTGTAAAAATGTTTAAAATGAAATTTTACACATAAAACGAGCAGTATCTTCTCATTAAATTCCGGTGCACGGCTGAAATTTCGTTTCCGAATAAATCAGTCCTTTTTCTATCGAATGATGTAAAAAAATTCCGATTTTTATGTTGTTCGCAGGGGTATTTTTCTGCAAGTTTAAATGAAATGTATCAGAATACATTGTTTCAACAATGAATCCATTGTTGTAAAAATGTTTAAAATGAAATTTTACACATAAAACGAGCAGTATCATCTCATTAAATTCCGGTGCACGGCTGAAATTTCGTTTCCGAATTAAGCAAAACATTTCCTATAGAATGATGTAAAAAAATTCCGATTTTTATGTTGTTCGCAGGGGTATTTTTCTAAAAGTTTAAATGACATGTATCTGAATACATTGTTTCAACAATGAATCCATTGTTGTAAAAATGTCTAAAATGAAATTTTACACATAAAACGAGCAGTATCTTCTTATTAAATTCCGGTGCACGGCTGGAATTTTGTTTCCGAATAAATCAGTCCTTTTTCTATCGAATGATGTAAAAATATTCCGATTTTTAGGTTGTTCGCAGGGGTATTTTTCTACAAGTTTAAATGAAATGTATCAGAATACATTGTTCCAACAATGAATCCATTGTTGTAAAAATGTCTAAAATGAAATTTTACACATAAAACGAGCAGTATCTTCTTATTAAATTCCGGTGCACGGCTGGAATTTTGTTTCCGAATAAATCAGTCCTTTTTCTATCGAATGATGTAAAAATATTCCGATTTTTAGGTTGTTCGCAGGGGTATTTTTCTACAAGTTTAAATGAAATGTATCAGAATACATTGTTTCAACAATGAATCCATTGTTGTAAAAATGTCTAAAATGAAATTTTACACATAAAACAAGCAGTATCTTCTTAATATATTCTGGTGCACGGCTGAAATTTCGTTTCCGAATAAAACAGTACTTTTCCTATCGAATGATGTAAAAAAAATCCGATTTTAAAGTTGTTCGCAGGGGTATTCTTCTAAAAGTTTAAATAAAATATATATAAATACATTGTTTCAACAATGAATCCATTGTTGTAAAAATGTTTAAAATGAAATTTTACACATAAAACGAGCAGTATCTTCTCATTAAATTCCGGTGCACGGCTGAAATTTCGTTTCCGAATTAAGCAAAAAATTTCCTATCGAATGATGAAAAAAAATTTCGATTTTTATGTTTTTCGCAGGGGTATTTTTCTAAAAGTTTAAATGACATGTATCTGAATACATTGTTTCAACAATAAATCCATTGTTGTAAAAATGTCTAAAATGAAATTTTACACATAAAACAAGCAGTATCTTCTTATTAAATTCCGGTGCACGGCTGGAATTTTGTTTCCGAATAAATCAGTCCTTTTTCTATCGAATGATGTAAAAATATTCCGATTTTTAGGTTGTTCGCAGGGGTATTTTTCTACAAGTTTAAATGAAATGTATCAGAATACATTGTTCCAACAATGAATCCATTGTTGTAAAAGTGTTTAAAATGAAATTTTACACATAAAACGAGCAGTATCTTCTTATTATATTCCGGTGTACGGCTGAAATTTTGTTTCCGAATAAATCAGTACTTTTCCTATCGAATGATGTAAAAAAATTCCGATTTTTAGGTTGTTCGCAGGGGTATTTTTCTGCAAGTTTAAATGAAATGTATCAGAATACATTGTTTCAACAATGAATCCATTGTTGTAAAAATGTTTAAAATGAAATTTTACACATAAAACGAGCAGTATCATCTCATTAAATTCCGGTGCACGGCTGAAATTTCGTTTCCGAATTAAGCAAAACATTTCCTATAGAATGATGTAAAAAAATTCCGATTTTTATGTTGTTCGCAGGGGTATTTTTCTAAAAGTTTAAATGACATGTATCTGAATACATTGTTTCAACAATGAATCCATTGTTGTAAAAATGTCTAAAATGAAATTTTACACATAAAACGAGCAGTATCTTCTTATTAAATTCCGGTGCACGGCTGGAATTTTGTTTCCGAATAAATCAGTCCTTTTTCTATCGAATGATGTAAAAATATTCCGATTTTTAGGTTGTTCGCAGGGGTATTTTTCTACAAGTTGAAATGAAATGTATCAGAATACATTGTTCCAACAATGAATCCATTGTTGTAAAAATATCTAAAATGAAATTTTACACATAAAACGAGCAGTATCTTCTTATTAAATTCCGGTGCACGGCTGGAATTTTGTTTCCGAATAAATCAGTCCTTTTTCTATCGAATGATGTAAAAATATTCCGATTTTTAGGTTGTTCGCAGGGGTATTTTTCTACAAGTTTAAATGAAATGTATCAGAATACATTGTTTCAACAATGAATCCATTGTTGTAAAAATGTCTAAAATGAAATTTTACACATAAAACAAGCAGTATCTTCTTAATATATTCTGGTGCACGGCTGAAATTTCGTTTCCGAATAAAACAGTACTTTTCCTATCGAATGATGTAAAAAAAATCCGATTTTAAAGTTGTTCGCAGGGGTATTCTTCTAAAAGTTTAAATAAAATATATATAAATACATTGTTTCAACAATGAATCCATTGTTGTAAAAATGTTTAAAATGAAATTTTACACATAAAACGAGCAGTATCTTCTCATTAAATTCCGGTGCACGGCTGAAATTTCGTTTCCGAATTAAGCAAAAAATTTCCTATCGAATGATGAAAAAAAATTTCGATTTTTATGTTTTTCGCAGGGGTATTTTTCTAAAAGTTTAAATGACATGTATCTGAATACATTGTTTCAACAATAAATCCATTGTTGTAAAAATGTTTAAAATGAAATTTTACACATAAAACGAGCAGTATCTTCTCATTAAATTCCGGTGCACGGCTGAAATTTCGTTTCCGAATTAAGCAAAAAATTTCCTATCGAATGATGAAAAAAAATTTCGATTTTTATGTTTTTCGCAGGGGTATTTTTCTAAAAGTTTAAATGACATGTATCTGAATACATTGTTTCAACAATAAATCCATTGTTGTAAAAATGTCTAAAATGAAATTTTACACATAAAACAAGCAGTATCTTCTTATTAAATTCCGGTGCACGGCTGGAATTTTGTTTCCGAATAAATCAGTCCTTTTTCTATCGAATGATGTAAAAATATTCCGATTTTTAGGTTGTTCGCAGGGGTATTTTTCTACAAGTTTAAATGAAATGTATCAGAATACATTGTTCCAACAATGAATCCATTGTTGTAAAAGTGTTTAAAATGAAATTTTACACATAAAACGAGCAGTATCTTCTTATTATATTCCGGTGTACGGCTGAAATTTTGTTTCCGAATAAATCAGTACTTTTCCTATCGAATGATGTAAAAAAATTCCGATTTTAAGGTTGTTCGCAGGGGTATTTTTCTGCAAGTTTAAATGAAATGTATCAGAATACATTGTTTCAACAATGAATCCATTGTTGTAAAAATGTTTAAAATGAAATTTTACACATAAAACGAGCAGTATCATCTCATTAAATTCCGGTGCACGGCTGAAATTTCGTTTCCGAATTAAGCAAAACATTTCCTATAGAATGATGTAAAAAAATTCCGATTTTTATGTTGTTCGCAGGGGTATTTTTCTAAAAGTTTAAATGACATGTATCTGAATACATTGTTTCAACAATGAATCCATTGTTGTAAAAATGTCTAAAATGAAATTTTACACATAAAACGAGCAGTATCTTCTTATTAAATTCCGTGCACGGCTGGAATTTTGTTTCCGAATAAATCAGTCCTTTTTCTATAGAATGATGTAAAAATATTCCGATTTTTAGGTTGTTCGCAGGGGTATTTTTCTACAAGTTTAAATGAAATGTATCAGAATACATTGTTCCAACAATGAATCCATTGTTGTAAAAATGTCTAAAATGAAATTTTACACATAAAACCAGCAGTATCTTCTTATTAAATTCCGGTGCACGGCTGGAATTTTGTTTCCGAATAAATCAGTCCTTTTTCTATCGAATGATGTAAAAATATTCCGATTTTTAGGTTGTTCGCAGGGGTATTTTTCTACAAGTTTAAATGAAATGTATCAGAATACATTGTTCCAACAATGAATCCATTGTTGTAAAAGTGTTTAAAATGAAATTTTACACATAAAACGAGCAGTATCTTCTTAATATATTCTGGTGCACGGCTGAAATTTCGTTTCCGCATAAAACAGTACTTTTCCTATCGAATGATGTAAAAAAAATCCGATTTTAAAGTTGTTCGCAGGGGTATTCTTCTAAAAGTTTAAATAAAATATATATAAATACATTGTTTCAACAATGAATCCATTGTTGTAAAAATGTTTAAAATGAAATTTTACACATAAAACGAGCAGTATCTTCTCATTAAATTCCGGTGCACGGCTGAAATTTCGTTTCCGAATAAATCAGTCCTTTTTCTATCGAATGATGTAAAAAAATTCCGATTTTTATGTTGTTCGCAGGGGTATTTTTCTGCAAGTTTAAATGAAATGTATCAGAATACATTGTTTCAACAATGAATCCATTGTTGTAAAAATGTTTAAAATGAAATTTTACACATAAAACGAGCAGTATCATCTCATTAAATTCCGGTGCACGGCTGAAATTTCGTTTCCGAATTAAGCAAAACATTTCCTATAGAATGATGTAAAAAAATTTCGATTTTTATGTTGTTCTCAGGGGTATTTTTCTAAAAGTTTAAATGACATGTATCTGAATACATTGTTTCAACAATAAATCCATTGTTGTAAAATTGTTTAAAATGAAATTTTACACATACAACGAGCAGTATCTTCTTATTAAATTCCGGAGCACGGCTGGAATTTTGTTTCCGAATAAATCAGTACTTTTTCTATCGAATGATGTAAAACAATTCCGATTTTTATGTTGTTCGCAGGGGTATATTTCTACAAGTTTAAATGAAATGTATCAGAATACATTGTTTCAACAATGAATCCATTGATGTAAAAATGTCTAAAATGAACATTTACACATAAAACGAGCAGTATCTTCTTATTAAATTCCGGTGCACGGCTGAAATTTTGTTTCCGAATAAATCAGTACTTTTCCTATCGAATGATGTAAATAAATTCCGATTTTTAGGTTGTTCGCAGGGGTATTTTTCTACAAGTTTAAATGAAATGTATCAGAATATATTGTTTCAACAATGGATCCATTGTTGTAAAAATGTCTAAAATGAAATTTTACACATAAAACGAGCAGTATCTTCTTATTAAATTCCGGTGCACGGCTGAAATTTTGTTTCCGAAATAATCAGTACTTTTCCTATCGAATGATGTAAAAAAATTCCGATTTTAAAGTTGTTCGCAAGGGTATTCTTCTAAAAATTTAAATGAAATATATCTAAATGCATTGTTTCAACAATGAATCCATTGTTAAAAAAATGTTTAAAATGAAATTTTACACATAAAAAAGCAGTTTCTTCTTATTAAATTCAGCTGCACGGCTGAAATTTTGTTTCCGAATAAATCAGTACTTTTCATATCGAATGATGTAAAAAAATTCCGATTTTTATGGTTTTCGCAGGGGTATTTTTCTACAAGTTTAAATGAAATGTATCAGAATACATTGTTTCAACAATGAATCCATTGATGTAAAAATGTCTAAAATGAACATTTAGACATAAAACGAGCAGTATCTTCTTATTAAATTCCGGTGCACGGCTGGAATTTTGTTTCCGAATAAATCAGTACTTTTCCTATCGAATGATGTAAAAAAATTCCGATTTTTAGGTGGTTCGCAGGGGCATTTCTCTAAAATTTTAAATGAAATATATCTAAATACATTTGTTTCAACAATGAATCCATTGTTGTAAAAGTGTTTAAAATGAAATTTTACACATAAAACGAGCAGTATCTTCTTATTAAATTCCGGTGCACGGCTGAAACTTTGTTTCCGAAAAAATCAGTACTTTTCCTATCGAATGATGTAAAAAAATTCCGATTTTTAGGTTGTTCGCAGGGGTATTTTTCTACAAGTTTAAATGAAATGTATCAGAATACATTGTTTCAACAATGAATCCATTGTTGTAAAAATGTCTAAAATGAAATTTTACACATAAAACAAGCAGTATCTTCTTAATATATTCTGGTGCACGGCTGAAATTTCGTTTCCGAATAAAACAGTACTTTTCCTATCGAATGATGTAAAAAAATCCGATTTTAAAGTTGTTCGCAGGGGTATTCTTCTAAAAGTTTAAATAAAATATATATAAATACATTGTTTCAACAATGAATCCATTGTTGTAAAAATGTTTAAAATGAAATTTTACACATAAAACGAGCAGTATCTTCTCATTAAATTCCGGTGCACGGCTGAAATTTCGTTTCCGAATTAAGCAAAAAATTTCCTATCGAATGATGAAAAAAAATTTCGATTTTTATGTTTTTCGCAGGGGTATTTTTCTAAAAGTTTAAATGACATGTATCTGAATACATTGTTTCAACAATAAATCCATTGTTGTAAAAATGTCTAAAATGAAATTTTACACATAAAACAAGCAGTATCTTCTTATTAAATTCCGGTGCACGGCTGGAATTTTGTTTCCGAATAAATCAGTCCTTTTTCTATCGAATGATGTAAAAATATTCCGATTTTTAGGTTGTTCGCAGGGGTATTTTTCTACAAGTTTAAATGAAATGTATCAGAATACATTGTTCCAACAATGAATCCATTGTTGTAAAAGTGTTTAAAATGAAATTTTACACATAAAACGAGCAGTATCTTCTTATTATATTCCGGTGTACGGCTGAAATTTTGTTTCCGAATAAATCAGTACTTTTCCTATCGAATGATGTAAAAAAATTCCGATTTTAAGGTTGTTCGCAGGGGTATTTTTCTGCAAGTTTAAATGAAATGTATCAGAATACATTGTTTCAACAATGAATCCATTGTTGTAAAAATGTTTAAAATGAAATTTTACACATAAAACGAGCAGTATCATCTCATTAAATTCCGGTGCACGGCTGAAATTTCGTTTCCGAATTAAGCAAAACATTTCCTATAGAATGATGTAAAAAAATTCCGATTTTTATGTTGTTCGCAGGGGTATTTTTCTAAAAGTTTAAATGACATGTATCTGAATACATTGTTTCAACAATGAATCCATTGTTGTAAAAATGTCTAAAATGAAATTTTACACATAAAACGAGCAGTATCTTCTTATTAAATTCCGGTGCACGGCTGGAATTTTGTTTCCGAATAAATCAGTCCTTTTTCTATCGAATGATGTAAAAATATTCCGATTTTTAGGTTTTTCGCAGGGGTATTTTTCTACAAGTTTAAATGAAATGTATCAGAATACATTGTTCCAACAATGAATCCATTGTTGTAAAAATGTCTAAAATGAAATTTTACACATAAAACGAGCAGTATCTTCTTATTAAATTCCGGTGCACGGCTGGAATTTTGTTTCCGAATAAATCAGTCCTTTTTCTATCGAATGATGTAAAAATATTCCGATTTTTAGGTTGTTCGCAGGGGTATTCTTCTAAAAGTTTAAATAAAATATATATAAATACATTGTTTCAACAATGAATCCATTGTTGTAAAAATGTTTAAAATGAAATTTTACACATAAAACGAGCAGTATCTTCTCATTAAATTCCGGTGCACGGCTGAAATTTCGTTTTCGAATAAATCAGTCCTTTTTCTATCGAATGATGTAAAAAAATTCCGATTTTTAGGTTGTTCGCAGGGGTATTTTTCTACAAGTTTAAATGAAATGTATCAGAATACATTGTTTCAACAATGAATCCATTGTTGTAAAAATGTTTAAAATGAAATTTTACACATAAAACGAGCAGTATCATCTCATTAAATTCCGGTGCACGGCTGAAATTTCGTTTCCGAATAAAACAGTACTTTTCCTATCGAATGATGTAAAAAAAATCCGATTTTAAAGTTGTTCGCAGGGGTATTCTTCTAAAAGTTTAAATAAAATATATATAAATACATTGTTTCAACAATGAATCCATTGTTGTAAAAATGTTTAAAATGAAATTTTACACATTAAACGAGCAGTATCTTCTCATTAAATTCCGGTGCACGGCTGAAATTTCGTTTCCGAATTAAGCAAAAAATTTCCTATCGAATGATGAAAAAAAATTTCGATTTTTATGTTTTTCGCAGGGGTATTTTTCTAAAAGTTTAAATGACATGTATCTGAATACATTGTTTCAACAATAAATCCATTGTTGTAAAAATGTCTAAAATGAAATTTTACACATAAAACAAGCAGTATCTTCTTATTAAATTCCGGTGCACGGCTGGAATTTTGTTTCCGAATAAATCAGTCCTTTTTCTATCGAATGATGTAAAAATATTCCGATTTTTAGGTTGTTCGCAGGGGTATTTTTCTACAAGTTTAAATGAAATGTATCAGAATACATTGTTCCAACAATGAATCCATTGTTGTAAAAGTGTTTAAAATGAAATTTTACACATAAAACGAGCAGTATCTTCTTATTATATTCCGGTGTACGGCTGAAATTTTGTTTCCGAATAAATCAGTACTTTTCCTATCGAATGATGTAAAAAAATTCCGATTTTTAGGTTGTTCGCAGGGGTATTTTTCTGCAAGTTTAAATGAAATGTATCAGAATACATTGTTTCAACAATGAATCCATTGTTGTAAAAATGTTTAAAATGAAATTTTACACATAAAACGAGCAGTATCATCTCATTAAATTCCGGTGCACGGCTGAAATTTCGTTTCCGAATTAAGCAAAACATTTCCTATAGAATGATGTAAAAAAATTCCGATTTTTATGTTGTTCGCAGGGGTATTTTTCTAAAAGTTTAAATGACATGTATCTGAATACATTGTTTCAACAATGAATCCATTGTTGTAAAAATGTCTAAAATGAAATTTTACACATAAAACGAGCAGTATCTTCTTATTAAATTCCGGTGCACGGCTGGAATTTTGTTTCCGAATAAATCAGTACTTTTTCTATCGAATGATGTAAAAATATTCCGATTTTTAGGTTGTTCGCAGGGGTATTTTTCTACAAGTTTAAATGAAATGTATCAGAATACATTGTTCCAACAATGAATCCATTGTTGTAAAAATATCTAAAATGAAATTTTACACATAAAACGAGCAGTATCTTCTTATTAAATTCCGGTGCACGGCTGGAATTTTGTTTCCGAATAAATCAGTCCTTTTTCTATCGAATGATGTAAAAATATTCCGATTTTTAGGTTGTTCGCAGGGGTATTTTTCTACAAGTTTAAATGAAATGTATCAGAATACATTGTTTCAACAATGAATCCATTGTTGTAAAAATGTCTAAAATGAAATTTTACACATAAAACAAGCAGTATCTTCTTAATATATTCTGGTGCACGGCTGAAATTTCGTTTCCGAATAAAACAGTACTTTTCCTATCGAATGATGTAAAAAAAATCCGATTTTAAAGTTGTTCGCAGGGGTATTCTTCTAAAAGTTTAAATAAAATATATATAAATACATTGTTTCAACAATGAATCCATTGTTGTAAAAATGTTTAAAATGAAATTTTACACATAAAACGAGCAGTATCTTCTCATTAAATTCCGGTGCACGGCTGAAATTTCGTTTCCGAATTAAGCAAAAAATTTCCTATCGAATGATGAAAAAAAATTTCGATTTTTATGTTTTTCGCAGGGGTATTTTTCTAAAAGTTTAAATGACATGTATCTGAATACATTGTTTCAACAATAAATCCATTGTTGTAAAAATGTCTAAAATGAAATTTTACACATAAAACAAGCAGTATCTTCTTATTAAATTCCGGTGCACGGCTGAAATTTTGTTTCCGAATAAATCAGTCCTTTTTCTATCGAATGATGTAAAAATATTCCGATTTTTAGGTTGTTCGCAGGGGTATTTTTCTACAAGTTTAAATGAAATGTATCAGAATACATTGTTCCAACAATGAATCCATTGTTGTAAAAGTGTTTAAAATGAAATTTTACACATAAAACGAGCAGTATCTTCTTCTTATATTCCGGTGTACGGCTGAAATTTTGTTTCCGAATAAATCAGTACTTTTCCTATCGAATGATGTAAAAAAATTCTGATTTTTAGGTTGTTCGCAGGGGTATTTTTCTGCAAGTTTAAATGAAATGTATCAGAATACATTGTTCCAACAATGAATCCATTGTTGTAAAAGTGTTTAAAATGAAATTTTACACATAAAACGAGCAGTATCTTCTTATTATATTCCGGTGTACGGCTGAAATTTTGTTTCCGAATAAATCAGTACTTTTCCTATCGAATGATGTAAAAATATTCCGATTTTTAGGTTGTTCGCAGGGGTATTTTTCTGCAAGTTTAAATGAAATGTATCAGAATACATTGTTTCAACAATGAATCCATTGTTGTAAAAATGTTTAAAATGAAATTTTACACATAAAACGAGCAGTATCATCTCATTAAATTCCGGTGCACGGCTGAAATTTCGTTTCCGAATTAAGCAAAACATTTCCTATAGAATGATGTAAAAAAATTCCGATTTTTATGTTGTTCGCAGGGGTATTTTTCTAAAAGTTTAAATGACATGTTTCTGAATATAGTGTTTCAACAATGAATCCATTGTTGTAAAAATGTCTAAAATGAAATTTTACACATAAAACGAGCAGTATCTTCTTATTAAATTCCGGTGCACGGCTGGAATTTTGTTTCCGAATAAATCAGTCCTTTTTCTATCGAATGATGTAAAAATATTCCGATTTTTAGGTTGTTCGCAGGGGTATTTTTCTACAAGTTTAAATGAAATGTATCAGAATACATTGTTCCAACAATGAATCCATTGTTGTAAAAATGTCTAAAATGAAATTTTACACATAAAACGAGCAGTATCTTCTTATTAAATTCCGGTGCACGGCTGGAATTTTGTTTCCGAATAAATCAGTCCTTTTTCTATCGAATGATGTAAAAATATTCCGATTTTTAGGTTGTTCGCAGGGGTATTTTTCTACAAGTTTAAATGAAATGTATCAGAATACATTGTTCCAACAATGAATCCATTGTTGTAAAAATGTCTAAAATGAAATTTTACACATAAAACGAGCAGTATCTTCTTATTAAATTCCGGTGCACGGCTGGAATTTTGTTTCCGAATAAATCAGTCCTTTTTCTATCGAATGATGTAAAAATATTCCGATTTTTAGGTTGTTCGCAGGGGTATTTTTCTACAAGTTTAAATGAAATGTATCAGAATACATTGTTTCAACAATGAATCCATTGTTGTAAAAATGTCTAAAATGAAATTTTACACATAAAACAAGCAGTATCTTCTTAATATATTCTGGTGCACGGCTGAAATTTCGTTTCCGAATAAAACAGTACTTTTCCTATCGAATGATGTAAAAAAAATCCGATTTTAAAGTTGTTCGCAGGGGTATTCTTCTAAAAGTTTAAATAAAATATATATAAATACATTGTTTCAACAATGAATCCATTGTTGTAAAAATGTTTAAAATGAAATTTTACACATAAAACGAGCAGTATCTTCTCATTAAATTCCGGTGCACGGCTGAAATTTCGTTTCCGAATTAAGCAAAAAATTTCCTATCGAATGATGAAAAAAAATTTCGATTTTTATGTTTTTCGCAGGGGTATTTTTCTAAAAGTTTAAATGACATGTATCTGAATACATTGTTTCAACAATAAATCCATTGTTGTAAAAATGTCTAAAATGAAATTTTACACATAAAACAAGCAGTATCTTCTTATTAAATTCCGGTGCACGGCTGGAATTTTGTTTCCGAATAAATCAGTCCTTTTTCTATCGAATGATGTAAAAATATTCCGATTTTTAGGTTGTTCGCAGGGGTATTTTTCTACAAGTTTAAATGAAATGTATCAGAATACATTGTTCCAACAATGAATCCATTGTTGTAAAAGTGTTTAAAATGAAATTTTACACATAAAACGAGCAGTATCTTCTTATTATATTCCGGTGTACGGCTGAAATTTTGTTTCCGAATAAATCAGTACTTTTCCTATCGAATGATGTAAAAAAATTCCGATTTTTAGGTTGTTCGCAGGGGTATTTTTCTGCAAGTTTAAATGAAATGTATCAGAATACATTGTTTCAACAATGAATCCATTGTTGTAAAAATGTTTAAAATGAAATTTTACACATAAAACGAGCAGTATCATCTCATTAAATTCCGGTGCACGGCTGAAATTTCGTTTCCGAATTAAGCAAAACATTTCCTATAGAATGATGTAAAAAAATTCCGATTTTTATGTTGTTCGCAGGGGTATTTTTCTAAAAGTTTAAATGACATGTATCTGAATACATTGTTTCAACAATGAATCCATTGTTGTAAAAATGTCTAAAATGAAATTTTACACATAAAACGAGCAGTATCTTCTTATTAAATTCCGGTGCACGGCTGGAATTTTGTTTCCGAATAAATCAGTCCTTTTTCTATCGAATGATGTAAAAATATTCCGATTTTTAGGTTGTTCGCAGGGGTATTTTTCTACAAGTTTAAATGAAATGTATCAGAATACATTGTTCCAACAATGAATCCATTGTTGTAAAAATGTCTAAAATGAAATTTTACACATAAAACGAGCAGTATCTTCTTATTAAATTCCGGTGCACGGCTGCAATTTTGTTTCCGAATAAATCAGTCCTTTTTCTATCGAATGATGTAAAAATATTCCGATTTTTAGGTTGTTCGCAGGGGTATTTTTCTACAAGTTTAAATGAAATGTATCAGAACACATTGTTCCAACAATGAATCCATTGTTGTAAAAGTGTTTAAAATGAAATTTTACACATAAAACGAGCAGTATCTTCTTAATATATTCTGGTGCACGGCTGAAATTTCGTTTCCGAATAAAACAGTACTTTTCCTATCGAATGATGTAAAAAAAATCCGATTTTAAAGTTGTTCGCAGGGGTATTCTTCTAAAAGTTTAAATGAAATGTATCAGAATACATTGTTTCAACAATGAATCCATTGTTGTAAAAATGTTTAAAATGAAATTTTACACATAAAACGAGCAGTATCATCTCATTAAATTCCGGTGCACGGCTGAAATTTCGTTTCCGAATTAAGCAAAACATTTCCTATAGAATGATGTAAAAAAATTCCGATTTTTATGTTGTTCGCAGGGGTATTTTTCTAAAAGTTTAAATGACATGTATCTGAATATAGTGTTTCAACAATGAATCCATTGTTGTAAAAATGTCTAAAATGAAATTTTACACATAAAACGAGCAGTATCTTCTTATTAAATTCCGGTGCACGGCTGGAATTTTGTTTCCGAATAAATCAGTCCTTTTTCTATCGAATGATGTAAAAATATTCCGATTTTTAGGTTGTTCGCAGGGGTATTTTTCTACAAGTTTAAATGAAATGTATCAGAATACATTGTTCCAACAATGAATCCATTGTTGTAAAAATGTCTAAAATGAAATTTTACACATAAAACGAGCAGTATCTTCTTATTAAATTCCGGTGCACGGCTGGAATTTTGTTTCCGAATAAATCAGTCCTTTTTCTATCGAATGATGTAAAAATATTCCGATTTTTAGGTTGTTCGCAGGGGTATTTTTCTACAAGTTTAAATGAAATGTATCAGAATACATTGTTCCAACAATGAATCCATTGTTGTAAAAATGTCTAAAATGAAATTTTACACATAAAACGAGCAGTATCTTCTTATTAAATTCCGGTGCACGGCTGGAATTTTGTTTCCGAATAAATCAGTCCTTTTTCTATCGAATGATGTAAAAATATTCCGATTTTTAGGTTGTTCGCAGGGGTATTTTTCTACAAGTTTAAATGAAATGTATCAGAATACATTGTTTCAACAATGAATCCATTGTTGTAAAAATGTCTAAAATGAAATTTTACACATAAAACAAGCAGTATCTTCTTAATATATTCTGGTGCACGGCTGAAATTTCGTTTCCGAATAAAACAGTACTTTTCCTATCGAATGATGTAAAAAAAATCCGATTTTAAAGTTGTTCGCAGGGGTATTCTTCTAAAAGTTTAAATAAAATATATATAAATACATTGTTTCAACAATGAATCCATTGTTGTAAAAATGTTTAAAATGAAATTTTACACATAAAACGAGCAGTATCTTCTCATTAAATTCCGGTGCACGGCTGAAATTTCGTTTCCGAATTAAGCAAAAAATTTCCTATCGAATGATGAAAAAAAATTTCGATTTTTATGTTTTTCGCAGGGGTATTTTTCTAAAAGTTTAAATGACATGTATCTGAATACATTGTTTCAACAATAAATCCATTGTTGTAAAAATGTCTAAAATGAAATTTTACACATAAAACAAGCAGTATCTTCTTATTAAATTCCGGTGCACGGCTGGAATTTTGTTTCCGAATAAATCAGTCCTTTTTCTATCGAATGATGTAAAAATATTCCGATTTTTAGGTTGTTCGCAGGGGTATTTTTCTACAAGTTTAAATGAAATGTATCAGAATACATTGTTCCAACAATGAATCCATTGTTGTAAAAGTGTTTAAAATGAAATTTTACACATAAAACGAGCAGTATCTTCTTATTATATTCCGGTGTACGGCTGAAATTTTGTTTCCGAATAAATCAGTACTTTTCCTATCGAATGATGTAAAAAAATTCCGATTTTTAGGTTGTTCGCAGGGGTATTTTTCTGCAAGTTTAAATGAAATGTATCAGAATACATTGTTTCAACAATGAATCCATTGTTGTAAAAATGTTTAAAATGAAATTTTACACATAAAACGAGCAGTATCATCTCATTAAATTCCGGTGCACGGCTGAAATTTCGTTTCCGAATTAAGCAAAACATTTCCTATAGAATGATGTAAAAAAATTCCGATTTTTATGTTGTTCGCAGGGGTATTTTTCTAAAAGTTTAAATGACATGTATCTGAATACATTGTTTCAACAATGAATCCATTGTTGTAAAAATGTCTAAAATGAAATTTTACACATAAAACGAGCAGTATCTTCTTATTAAATTCCGGTGCACGGCTGGAATTTTGTTTCCGAATAAATCAGTCCTTTTTCTATCGAATGATGTAAAAATATTCCGATTTTTAGGTTGTTCGCAGGGGTATTTTTCTACAAGTTTAAATGAAATGTATCAGAATACATTGTTCCAACAATGAATCCATTGTTGTAAAAATGTCTAAAATGAAATTTTACACATAAAACGAGCAGTATCTTCTTATTAAATTCCGGTGCACGGCTGCAATTTTGTTTCCGAATAAATCAGTCCTTTTTCTATCGAATGATGTAAAAATATTCCGATTTTTAGGTTGTTCGCAGGGGTATTTTTCTACAAGTTTAAATGAAATGTATCAGAACACATTGTTCCAACAATGAATCCATTGTTGTAAAAGTGTTTAAAATGAAATTTTACACATAAAACGAGCAGTATCTTCTTAATATATTCTGGTGCACGGCTGAAATTTCGTTTCCGAATAAAACAGTACTTTTCCTATCGAATGATGTAAAAAAAATCCGATTTTAAAGTTGTTCGCAGGGGTATTCTTCTAAAAGTTTAAATAAAATATATATAAATACATTGTTTCAACAATGAATCCATTGTTGTAAAAATGTTTAAAATGAAATTTTACACATAAAACGAGCAGTATCTTCTCATTAAATTCCGGTGCACGGCTGAAATTTCGTTTCCGAATAAATCAGTCCTTTTTCTATCGAATGATGTAAAAAAATTCCGATTTTTATGTTGTTCGCAGGGGTATTTTTCTGCAAGTTTAAATGAAATGTATCAGAATACATTGTTTCAACAATGAATCCATTGTTGTAAAAATGTTTAAAATGAAATTTTACACATAAAACGAGCAGTATCATCTCATTAAATTCCGGTGCACGGCTGAAATTTCGTTTCCGAATTAAGCAAAACATTTCCTATAGAATGATGTAAAAAAATTTCGATTTTTATGTTGTTCGCAGGGGTATTTTTCTAAAAGTTTAAATGAAATATATCTAAATGCATTGTTTTAACAATGAATCCATTGTTGAAAAAATGTTTAAAATGAAATTTTACACTTAAAAAAAGCAGTTTCGTCTTATTAAATTCAGGTGCTCTTCTGAAATTTTGTTTCCGAATAAATCAGTACTTTTCCTATCGAATGATGTAAAAAAATTCCGATTTTTATGTTGTTCGCAGGGGTATTTTTCTAAAAGTTTAAATGACATGTATCTGAATACATTGTTTCAACAATAAATCCATTGTTGTAAAATTGTTTAAAATGAAATTTTACACATACAACAAGCAGTATCTTCTTATTAAATTCCGGAGCACGGCTGGAATTTTGTTTCCGAATAAATCAGTACTTTTTCTATCGAATGATGTAAAACAATTCCGATTTTTATGTTGTTCGCAGGGGTATTTTTCTAAAAGTTTAAATGACATGTATCTGAATACATTGTTTCAACAATAAATCCATTGTTGTAAAATTGTTTAAAATGAAATTTTACACATACAACGAGCAGTATCTTCTTATTAAATTCCGGAGCACGGCTGGAATTTTGTTTCCGAATAAATCAGTACTTTTTCTATCGAATGATGTAAAAAAATTCCGATTTTTAGGTTGTTCGCAGGGGTATTTTTCTGCAAGTTTAAATGAAATGTATCAGAATACATTGTTTCAACAATGAATCCATTGTTGTAAAAATGTTTAAAATGAAATTTTACACATAAAACGAGCAGTATCATCTCATTAAATTCCGGTGCACGGCTGAAATTTCGTTTCCGAATTAAGCAAAACATTTCCTATAGAATGATGTAAAAAAATTCCGATTTTTATGTTGTTCGCAGGGGTATTTTTCTAAAAGTTTAAATGACATGTATCTGAATACATTGTTTCAACAATGAATCCATTGTTGTAAAAATGTCTAAAATGAAATTTTACACATAAAACGAGCAGTATCTTCTTATTAAATTCCGGTGCACGGCTGGAATTTTTTTTCCGAATAAATCAGTCCTTTTTCTATCGAATGATGTAAAAATATTCCGATTTTTAGGTTGTTCGCAGGGGTATTTTTCTACAAGTTTAAATGAAATGTATCAGAATACATTGTTCCAACAATGAATCCATTGTTGTAAAAATGTCTAAAATGAAATTTTACACATAAAACGAGCAGTATCTTCTTATTAAATTCCGGTGCACGGCTGCAATTTTGTTTCCGAATAAATCAGTCCTTTTTCTATCGAATGATGTAAAAATATTCCGATTTTTAGGTTGTTCGCAGGGGTATTTTTCTACAAGTTTAAATGAAATGTATCAGAATACATTGTTCCAACAATGAATCCATTGTTGTAAAAGTGTTTAAAATGAAATTTTACACATAAAACGAGCAGTATCTTCTTAATATATTCTGGTGCACGGCTGAAATTTCGTTTCCGAATAAAACAGTACTTTTCCTATCGAATGATGTAAAAAAAATCCGATTTTAAAGTTGTTCGCAGGGGTATTCTTCTAAAAGTTTAAATAAAATATATATAAATACATTGTTTCAACAATGAATCCATTGTTGTAAAAATGTTTAAAATGAAATTTTACACATAAAACGAGCAGTATCTTCTCATTAAATTCCGGTGCACGGCTGAAATTTCGTTTCCGAATAAATCAGTCCTTTTTCTATCGAATGATGTAAAAAAATTCCGATTTTTATGTTGTTCGCAGGGGTATTTTTCTGCAAGTTTAAATGAAATGTATCAGAATACATTGTTTCAACAATGAATCCATTGTTGTAAAAATGTTTAAAATGAAATTTTACACATAAAACGAGCAGTATCATCTCATTAAATTCCGGTGCACGGCTGAAATTTCGTTTCCGAATTAAGCAAAACATTTCCTATAGAATGATGTAAAAAAATTTCGATTTTTATGTTGTTCGCAGGGGTATTTTTCTAAAAGTTTAAATGAAATATATCTAAATGCATTGTTTTAACAATGAATCCATTGTTGAAAAAATGTTTAAAATGAAATTTTACACATAAAAAAAGCAGTTTCTTCTTATTAAATTCAGGTGCTCGGCTGAAATTTTGTTTCCGAATAAATCAGTACTTTTTCTATCGAATGATGTAAAAAAATTCCGATTTTTATGTTGTTCGCAGGGGTATTTTTCTAAAAGTTTAAATGACATGTATCTGAATACATTGTTTCAACAATAAATCCATTGTTGTAAAATTGTTTAAAATGAAATTTTACACATACAACGAGCAGTATCTTCTTATTAAATTCCGGAGCACGGCTGGAATTTTGTTTCCGAATAAATCAGTACTTTTTCTATCGAATGATGTAAAACAATTCCGATTTTTATGTTGTTCGCAGGGGTATATTTCTACAAGTTTAAATGAAATGTATCAGAATACATTGTTTCAACAATGAATCCATTGATGTAAAAATGTCTAAAATGAACATTTACACATAAAACGAGCAGTATCTTCTTATTAAATTCCGGTGCACGGCTGGAGTTTTGTTTCCGAATAAATCAGTACTTTTCCTATCGAATGATGTAAATAAATTCCGATTTTTAGGTTGTTCGCAGGGGTATTTTTCTACAAGTTTAAATGAAATGTATCAGAATATATTGTTTCAACAATGGATCCATTGTTGTAAAAATGTCTAAAATGAAATTTTACACATAAAACGAGCAGTATCTTCTTATTAAATTCCGGTGCACGGCTGAAATTTTGTTTCCGAAATAATCAGTACTTTTCCTATCGAATGATGTAAAAAAATTCCGATTTTAAAGTTGTTCGCAAGGGTATTCTTCTAAAAATTTAAATGAAATATATCTAAATGCATTGTTTCAACAATGAATCCATTGTTAAAAAAATGTTAAAATGAAATTTTACACATAAAAAAGCAGTTTCTTCTTATTAAATTCAGGTGCACGGCTGAAATTTTGTTTCCGAATAAATCAGTACTTTTCATATCGAATGATGTAAAAAAATTCCGATTTTTATGTTGTTCGCAGGGGTATTTTTCTACAAGTTTAAATGAAATGTATCAGAATACATTGTTTCAACAATGAATCCATTGATGTAAAAATGTCTAAAATGAACATTTACACATAAAACGAGCAGTATCTTCTTATTAAATTCCGGTGCACGGCTGGAATTTTGTTTCCGAATAAATCAGTACTTTTCCTATCGAATGATGTAAATAAATTCCGATTTTTAGGTTGTTCGCAGGGGTATTTTTCTACAAGTTTAAATGAAATGTATCAGAATATATTGTTTCAACAATGGATCCATTGTTGTAAAAATGTATAAAATGAAATTTTACACATAAAACGAGCAGTATCTTCTTATTAAATTCCGGTGCACGGCTGAAATTTTGTTTCCGAAAAAATCAGTACTTTTCCTATCGAATGATGTAAAAAAATTCCGATTTTAAAGTTGTTCGCAGGGGTATTCTTCTAAAAATTTAAATGAAATATATCTAAATGCATTGTTTCAACAATGAATCCATTGTTAAAAAAATGTTTAAAATGAAATTTTACACATAAAAAAGCAGTTTCTTCTTATTAAATTCAGGTGCACGGCTGAAATTTTGTTTCCGAATAAATCAGTACTTTTCATATCGAATGATGTAAAAAAATTCCGATTTTTATGTTGTTCGCAGGGGTATTTTTCTACAAGTTTAAATGAAATGTATCAGAATACATTGTTTCAACAATGAATCCATTGATGTAAAAATGTCTAAAATGAACATTTACAAATAAAACGAGCAGTATCTTCTTATTAAATTCCGGTGCACGGCTGGAATTTTGTTTCCGAATAAATCAGTACTTTTCCTATCGAATGATGTAAAAAAATTCCGATTTTTACGTTGTTCGCAGGGGTATTTTTCTACAAGTTTAAATGAAATGTATCAGAATACATTGTTTCAACAATGAATCCATTGATGTAAAAATGTCTAAAATGAAATTTTACACTTAAAACGAGCAGTATCTTCTTATTAATTTCCGGTGCACGGCTGAAATTTTGTTTCCGAATAAATCAGTACTTTTCCTATCGAATGATGTAAAAAAATTCCAATTTTAAAGTTGTTCGCAGGGGTATTCTTCTAAAAGTTTAAATAAAATATATATAAATACATTGTTTCAACAATGAATCCATTGTTGTAAAAATGTTTAAAATGAAATTTTACACATAAAACGAGCAGTATCTTCTCATTAAATTCCGGTGCACGGTTGAAATTTCGTTTCCGAATTAAGTAAAACATTTCCTATCGAATGATGTAAAAAAATTCCGATTTTTATGTTGTTCGCAGGGGTATTTTTCTAAAAGTTTAAATGATATGTATCTGAATACATTGTTTCAAAAATGAATCCATTGTTGTAAAAATGTCTAGAATGAAATTTTACTTATAAAACAAGCAATATCTTCTTATTAAATTCTGGTGCACGGCTGAAATTTTGTTTCCGAATAAATCAGTACTTTTCCTATCGAATGATGTAAAAAAATTCCGATTTTTTAGGTGGTTCGCAGGGGCATTTCTCTAAAATTTTAAATGAAATATATCTAAATACATTTGTTTCAACAATGAATCCATTGTTGTAAAAGTGTTTAAAATGAAATTTTACACATAAAACGAGCAGTATCTTTTTATTAAATTCCGGTGCACGGCTGAAATTTCGTTTCCGAAATAAGCAAAACATTTCCTATCAAATGATGTAAAAAAATTCCGATTTTTAGGTTGTTCGCAGGGGTATTTTTCTACAAGTTTAAATGAAATGTATCAGAATACATTGTTTCAACAATGAATCCATTGTTGTAAAAATGTCTAAAATGAAATTTTACACATAAAACAAGCAGTATCTTCTTATTAAATTTTGGTGCACGGCTGAAATTTCGTTTCCGAATAAAACAGTACTTTTCCTATCGAATTATGTAAAAAAATTCCGATTTTAAAGTTGTTCGCAGTTGTATGCTTCTAAAAGTTTAAATAAAATATGTATAAATACATTGTTTCAACAATGAATCCATTGTTGTAAAAATGTTTAAAATGAAAATATACTTTTAAAACGAGCAGTATCTTCTCATTAAATTCCGGTGCACGGCTGAAATTTCGTTTCCGAATAAATCAGTCCTTTTTCTATCGAATGATGTAAAAAAATTCCGATTTTTATGTTGTTCGCAGGGGTATTTTTCTGCAAGTTTAAATGAAATGTATCAGAATACATTGTTTCAACAATGAATCCATTGTTGTAAAAATGTTTAAAATGAAATTTTACACATAAAACGAGCAGTATCATCTCATTAAATTCCGGTGCACGGCTGAAATTTCGTTTCCGAATTAAGCAAAACATTTCCTATAGAATGATGTAAAAAAATTTCGATTTTTATGTTGTTCGCAGGGGTATTTTTCTAAAAGTTTAAATGAAATATATCTAAATGCATTGTTTTAACAATGAATCCATTGTTGAAAAAATGTTTAAAATGAAATTTTACACATAAAAAAAGCAGTTTCTTCTTATTAAATTCAGGTGCTCGGCTGAAATTTTGTTTCCGAATAAATCAGTACTTTTTCTATCGAATGATGTAAAAAAATTCCGATTTTTATGTTGTTCGCAAGGGTATTCTTCTAAAAATTTAAATGAAATATATCTAAATGCATTGTTTCAACAATGAATCCATTGTTAAAAAAATGTTAAAATGAAATTTTACACATAAAAAAGCAGTTTCTTCTTATTAAATTCAGGTGCACGGCTGAAATTTTGTTTCCGAATAAATCAGTACTTTTCATATCGAATGATGTAAAAAAATTCCGATTTTTATGTTGTTCGCAGGGGTATTTTTCTACAAGTTTAAATGAAATGTATCAGAATACATTGTTTCAACAATGAATCCATTGATGTAAAAATGTCTAAAATGAACATTTACACATAAAACGAGCAGTATCTTCTTATTAAATTCCGGTGCACGGCTGGAATTTTGTTTCCGAATAAATCAGTACTTTTCCTATCGAATGATGTAAATAAATTCCGATTTTTAGGTTGTTCGCAGGGGTATTTTTCTACAAGTTTAAATGAAATGTATCAGAATATATTGTTTCAACAATGGATCCATTGTTGTAAAAATGTATAAAATGAAATTTTACACATAAAACGAGCAGTATCTTCTTATTAAATTCCGGTGCACGGCTGAAATTTTGTTTCCGAAAAAATCAGTACTTTTCCTATCGAATGATGTAAAAAAATTCCGATTTTAAAGTTGTTCGCAGGGGTATTCTTCTAAAAATTTAAATGAAATATATCTAAATGCATTGTTTCAACAATGAATCCATTGTTAAAAAAATGTTTAAAATGAAATTTTACACATAAAAAAGCAGTTTCTTCTTATTAAATTCAGGTGCACGGCTGAAATTTTGTTTCCGAATAAATCAGTACTTTTCATATCGAATGATGTAAAAAAATTCCGATTTTTATGTTGTTCGCAGGGGTATTTTTCTACAAGTTTAAATGAAATGTATCAGAATACATTGTTTCAACAATGAATCCATTGATGTAAAAATGTCTAAAATGAACATTTACAAATAAAACGAGCAGTATCTTCTTATTAAATTCCGGTGCACGGCTGGAATTTTGTTTCCGAATAAATCAGTACTTTTCCTATCGAATGATGTAAAAAAATTCCGATTTTTACGTTGTTCGCAGGGGTATTTTTCTACAAGTTTAAATGAAATGTATCAGAATACATTGTTTCAACAATGAATCCATTGATGTAAAAATGTCTAAAATGAAATTTTACACTTAAAACGAGCAGTATCTTCTTATTAATTTCCGGTGCACGGCTGAAATTTTGTTTCCGAATAAATCAGTACTTTTCCTATCGAATGATGTAAAAAAATTCCGATTTTAAAGTTGTTCGCAGGGGTATTCTTCTAAAAGTTTAAATAAAATATATATAAATACATTGTTTCAACAATGAATCCATTGTTGTAAAAATGTTTAAAATGAAATTTTACACATAAAACGAGCAGTATCTTCTCATTAAATTCCGGTGCACGGTTGAAATTTCGTTTCCGAATTAAGTAAAACATTTCCTATCGAATGATGTAAAAAAATTCCGATTTTTATGTTGTTCGCAGGGGTATTTTTCTAAAAGTTTAAATGATATGTATCTGAATACATTGTTTCAAAAATGAATCCATTGTTGTAAAAATGTCTAGAATGAAATTTTACTTATAAAACAAGCAATATCTTCTTATTAAATTCTGGTGCACGGCTGAAATTTTGTTTCCGAATAAATCAGTACTTTTCCTATCGAATGATGTAAAAAAATTCCGATTTTTTAGGTGGTTCGCAGGGGCATTTCTCTAAAATTTTAAATGAAATATATCTAAATACATTTGTTTCAACAATGAATCCATTGTTGTAAAAGTGTTTAAAATGAAATTTTACACATAAAACGAGCAGTATCTTTTTATTAAATTCCGGTGCACGGCTGAAATTTCGTTTCCGAAATAAGCAAAACATTTCCTATCAAATGATGTAAAAAAATTCCGATTTTTAGGTTGTTCGCAGGGGTATTTTTCTACAAGTTTAAATGAAATGTATCAGAATACATTGTTTCAACAATGAATCCATTGTTGTAAAAATGTCTAAAATGAAATTTTACACATAAAACAAGCAGTATCTTCTTATTAAATTTTGGTGCACGGCTGAAATTTCGTTTCCGAATAAAACAGTACTTTTCCTATCGAATTATGTAAAAAAATTCCGATTTTAAAGTTGTTCGCAGTTGTATGCTTCTAAAAGTTTAAATAAAATATGTATAAATACATTGTTTCAACAATGAATCCATTGTTGTAAAAATGTTTAAAATGAAAATATACTTTTAAAACGAGCAGTATCTTCTCATTAAATTCCGGTGCACGGCTGAAATTTCGTTTCCGAATTAAGCAAAACATTTCCTATCGAATGATGTAAAAAAATTCCGATTTTTTTGTTGTTAGCAGGGGTATTTTTCTACAAGTTTAAATGAAATGTATCAGAATACATTGTTTCAACAATGAATCCATTGTTGTAAAAATGTCTAAAATGAAATTTTACACATAAAACAAGCAGTATCTTCTTAATATATTCTGGTGCACGGCTGAAATTTCGTTTCCGAATAAAACAGTACTTTTCCTATCGAATGATGTAAAAAAAATCCGATTTTAAAGTTGTTCGCAGGGGTATTCTTCTAAAAGTTTAAATAAAATATATATAAATACATTGTTTCAACAATGAATCCATTGTTGTAAAAATGTTTAAAATGAAATTTTACACATAAAACGAGCAGTATCTTCTCATTAAATTCCGGTGCACGGCTGAAATTTCGTTTCCGAATTAAGCAAAAAATTTCCTATCGAATGATGAAAAAAAATTTCGATTTTTATGTTTTCGCAGGGGTATTTTTCTAAAAGTTTAAATGACATGTATCTGAATACATTGTTTCAACAATAAATCCATTGTTGTAAAAATGTCTAAAATGAAATTTTACACATAAAACAAGCAGTATCTTCTTATTAAATTCCGGTGCACGGCTGGAATTTTGTTTCCGAATAAATCAGTCCTTTTTCTATCGAATGATGTAAAAATATTCCGATTTTCAGGTTGTTCGCAGGGGTATTTTTCTACAAGTTTAAATGAAATGTATCAGAATACATTGTTCCAACTATGAATGCATTGTTGTAAAAGTGTTTAAAATGAAATTTTACACATAAAACGAGCAGTATCTTCTTATTATATTCCGGTGTACGGCTGAAATTTTGTTTCCGAATAAATCAGTACTTTTCCTATCGAATGATGTAAAAAAATTCCGATTTTTAGGTTGTTCGCAGGGGTATTTTTCTGCAAGTTTAAATGAAATGTATCAGAATACATTGTTTCAACAATGAATCCATTGTTGAAAAAATGTTTAAAATGAAATTTTACACATAAAAAAAGCAGTTTCTTCTTATTAAATTCAGGTGCTCGGCTGAAATTTTGTTTCCGAATAAATCAGTACTTTTCCTATCGAATGATGTTAAAAAATTCCGATTTTTATGTTGTTCGCAGGGGTATTTTTCTAAAAGTTTAAATGACATGTATCTGAATACATTGTTTCAACAATGAATCCATTGTTAAAAAAATGTTTAAAATGAAATTTTACACATAAAAAAGCAGTTTCTTCTTATTAAATTCAGGTGCACGGCTGAAATTTTGTTTCCGAATAAATCAGTACTTTTCCTATCGAATGATGTAAAAAAATTCCGATTTTTATGTTGTTCGCAGGGGTATTTTTCGACAAGTTTAAATGAAATGTATCAGAATACATTGTTTCAACAATGAATCCATTGTTGTAAAAATGTCTAAAATGAAATTTTACTTATAAAACAAGCAGTATCTTCTTATTATATTCTGGTGCACGGCTGAAATTTCGTTTCCGAATAAAACAGTACTTTTCCTATCGAATTATGTAAAAATATTCCGATATTTAGGTGGTTCGCAGGGGCATTTCTCTAAAATTTTAAATGAAATATATCTAAATACATTTGTTTCAACAATGAATCCATTGTTGTAAAAGTGTTTAAAATGAAATTTTACACATAAAACAAGCAGTATCTTCTTATTATATTCTGGTGCACGGCTGAAATTTCGTTTCCGAATAAAACAGTACTTTTCCTATCGAATGATCTAAAAAAATTCCGATTTTAAAGTTGTTCTCAGGGGTATTCTTCTAAAAGTTTAAATAAAATATATATAAATACATTGTTTCAACAATGAATCCATTGTTGTAAAAATGTCTAAAATGAAATTTTACACATTAAACGAGCAGTATCTTCTTATTAAATTCCGGTGCACGGCTCGAATTTTGTTTCCGAATAAATCAGTACTTTTCCTATCGAATGATGTAAAAAAATTCCGATTTTTATGTTGTTCGCAGGGGTATTTTTCTACAAGTTTAAATGAAATGTATCAGAATACATTGTTTCAACAATGAATCCATTGTTGTAAAAATGGCTAAAATGAAATTTTACACATAAAACGAGCAGTATCTTCTTATTAAATTCCGGTGCACGGCTGAAATTTTGTTTCCGAATAAATCAGTACTTTTCCTATCGAATGATGTTAAAAAATTCCGATTTTAAAATTGTTCGCAGGGGTATTCTTCTAAAAGTTTAAATAAAATATATATAAATACATTGTTTCAACAATGAATCCATTGTTGTAAAAATGTTTAAAATGAAATTTTACACATAAAACGAGCAGTATCTTCTTATTAAATTTTGGTGCACGGCTAAAATTTCGTTTCCGAACTAAGCAAAACATTTCCTATCGAATGATGAAAAAAAATTTCGATTTTTATGTTGTTTGCAGGGGTATTTTTCTAAAAGTTTAAATAAAATATATATAAATACATTGTTTCAACAATGAATCCATTGTTGTAAAAAAGTTTAAAATGAAATTTTACACATAAAACGAGCAGTATCTTCTCATTAAATTCCGGTGCACGGCTGAAATTTCGTTTCCGAATTAAGCAAAACATTTCCTATCGAATGATGTAAAAAAATTCCGATTTTTATGTTGTTCGCAGGGGTATTTTTCTAAAAGTTTAAATGACATGTATCTGAATACATTGTTTCAACAATGAATCCATTGTTGTAAAAATGTCTAAAATGAAATTTTACACATAAAACGAGCAGTATCTTCTTATTAAATTCCGGTGCACTGCTGGAATTTTGTTTCCGAATAAATCAGTACTTTTTCTATCGAATGATGTAAAATAATTTCGATTTTTAGGTTGTTCGCAGGGGTATTTGTCTACAAGTTTAAAAGAAATGTATCAGAATACATTGTTCCAACAATGAATCCATTGTTGTAAAAGTGTTTAAAATGAAATTTTACACATAAAACGACCAGTATCTTCTTATTATATTCCGGTGCACGGCTGAAATTTTGTTTCCGAATAAATCAGTACTTTTCCTACCGAATGATGTAAAAAAATTCCGATTTTTAGGTTGTTCGCAGGGGTATTTTTCTACAAGTTTAAATGACATGTATCAGAATATATTGTTTCAACAATGAATCCATTGTTGTAAAAATGTCTAAAATGAAATTTAACACATAAAACGAGCAGTATCTTCTTATTAAATTCCGGTGCACGGCTGAAATTTTGTTTCCGAATAAATCAGTACTTTTCCTACCGAATGATGTAAAAAAAATTCCGATTTTTAGGTTGTTCGCAGGGGTATTTTTCTACAAGTTTAAATGACATGTATCAGAATATATTGTTTCAACAATGAATCCATTGTTGTAAAAATGTCTAAAATGAAATTTAACACATAAAACGAGCAGTATCTTCATATTAAATTCTGGTGCACGGCTGAAATTTTGTTTCCGAATAAATCAGTACTTTTCCTATCGAATGATGAAAAAAAATTCCGATTTTAAAGTTGTTCGCAGGGGTATTCTTCTAAAAGTTTAAATAAAAAATATATAGATACATTGTTTCAACAATGAATCCATTGTTGTAAAAATGTTTAAAATGAAATTTTACACATAATACGAGCAGTATCGTCTCATTAAATTCCGGTGCACGGCTGAAATTTTGTTTCCGAATTAAGGAAAACATTTCCTATCGAATGATATAAAAAAATTCCGATTTTTATGTTGTTCGCAGGGGTATTTTTCTAAATGTTTAAATGATATGTATCTGAATACATTTTTTCAACAATGAATCCATTGTTGTAAAAATGTCTAGAATGAAATTTTACTTATAAAACAAGCAGTATCTTCTTATTAAATTCTGCTGCACGGCTGAAATTTTGTTTCCGAATAAATCAGTACTTTTCCTATCGAATGATGTAAAAAAATTCCGATTTTTAGGTGGTTCGCAGAAGCATTTCTCTAAAAGTTTAAATGAAATATATCTAAATGCATTTGTTTCAACAATGAATCCGTTGTTGTAAAAGTGTTTAAAATGAAATTTTACACATAAAACGAGCAGTATCGTCTTATTAAATTCCGGTGCACGGCTGAAATTTTGTTTCCGAATAAATCAGTACTATTCCTATGGAATGATGTAAAAAAATTCCGATTTTTATGTTGTTCGCAGGGGTATTTTTCTAAAAGTTTAAATGACATGTATCTGAATACATTGTTTCAACAATGAATCCATTGTTGTAAAAATGTCTAAAATGAAATTTTACACATACAACGAGCAGTATCGTCTTATTAAATTCCGGTGCACGGCTGGAATTTTGTTTCCGAATAAATCAGTACTTTTTCTATCGAATGATGTAAAACAATTCCGATTTTTAGGTTGTTCGCAGGGGAATTTTTCTACAAGTTTAAAAGAAATGTATCAGAATACATTGTTCCAACAATGAATCCATTGTTGTAAAATTGTTTAAAATGAAATTTTACACATAAAACGAGCAATATCTTCTTATTATATTCCGGTGCACGGCTGAAATTTTGTTTCCGAATAAATCAGTACTTTTCCTATCGAATGATGTAAAAAAATTCCGATTTTTAGGTTGTTCGCAGGGGTATTTTTCTACAAGTTTAAATGAAATGTATCAGAATATATTGTTTCAACAATGAATCCATTGTTGTAAAAATGTCTAAAATGAAATTTTACACATAAAACGAGCAGTATCTTCTTATTAAATTCCGGTGCACGGCTGAAATTTTGTTTCCGAAAAAATCAGTACTTTTCCTATCGAATGATGTAAAAAAATTCCGATTTTAAAAAAGTTCGCAGGGGTATTCTTCTAAAAGTTTAAATGAAATATATCTAAATGCATTGTTTCAACAATGAATCCATTGTTAAAAAAATGTTTAAAATGATATTTTACACATAAAAAAGCAGTTTCTTCTTATTAAATTCAGGTGCACGGCTGAAATTTTGTTTCCGAATAAATCAGTACTTTTCATATCGAATGATGTAAAAAAATTCCGATTTTTATGTTGTTCGCAGGGGTATTTTTCGACAAGTTTAAATGAAATGTATCAGAATACATTGTTTCAACAATGAATCCATTGTTGTAAAAATGTCTAAAATGAAATTTTACTTATAAAACAAGCAGTATCTTCTTATTATATTCTGGTGCACGGCTGAAATTTCGTTTTCGAATAAAACAGTACTTTTCCTATCGAATTATGTAAAAAAATTCCGATATTTTGGTGGTTCGCAGGGGCATTTCTCTAAAAATTTAAATGAAATATATCTAAATACATTTGTTTCAACAATGAATCCATTGTTGTAAAAGTGTTTAAAATGAAATTTTACACATAAAACAAGCAGTATCTTCTTATTATATTCTGGTGCACGGCTGAAATTTCGTTTCCGAATAAAACAGTACTTTTCCTATCGAATGATCTAAAAAAATTCCGATTTTAAAGTTGTTCGCCGGGGTATTCTTCTAAAAGTTTAAATAAAATATATATAAATACATTGTTTCAACAATGAATCCATTGTTGTAAAAATGTCTAAAATGAAATTTTACACATAAAACGAGCAGTATCTTCTTATTAAATTCCGGTGCACGGCTGGAATTTTGTTTCCGAATAAATCAGTACTTTTCCTATCGAATGATGTAAAAAAATTCCAATTTTTAGGTTGTTCGCAGGGGTATTTTTCTACAAGTTTAAATGAAATGTATCAGAATACATTGTTTCAACAATGAATCCATTGTTGTAAAAATGTCTAAAATGAAATTTTACACATAAAACGAGCAGTATCTTCTTATTAAATTCCGGTGCACGGCTGAAAATTTGTTTCCGAATAAATCAGTACTTTTTCTATCGAATAATGTAAAACAATTTCGATTTTTAGGTTGTTCGCAGGGGTATTTTTCTACAAGTTTAAAAGAAATGTATCAGAATACATTGTTCCAACAATGAATCCATTGTTGTAAAAGTGTTTAAAATGAAATTTTACACATAAAACGAGCAGTATCTTCTTATTATATTCCGGTGCACGGCTGAAATTTTGTTTCCGAATAAATCTGTACTTTTCCTACCGAATGATGTAAAAAAAATTCCGATTTTTAGGTTGTTCGCAGGGGTATTTTTCTGCAAGTTTAAATGACATGTATCAGAATATATTGTTTCAACAATGAATCCATTGTTGTAAAAATGTCTAAAATGAAATTTAACACATAAAACGAGCAGTATCTTCTTATTAAATTCCGGTGCACGGCTGAAATTTTGTTTCCGAATAAATCAGTACTATTCCTATCGAATGATGTAAAAAAATTCCGATTTTTATGTTGTTCGCAGGGGTATTTTTCTAAAAGTTTAAATGATATGTATCTGAATACATTGTTTCAACAATGAATCCATTGTTGTAAAAATGTCTAGACTGAAATTTTGTTTATAAAACAAGCAGTATCTTCTTATTAAATTCTGGAGCACGGCTGAAATTTTGATTAAGAATAAATCAGTACTTTTCCTTTCGAATTATGTACAAAAAAGTCCGATTTTTAGGTGGTTCGCAGAAGCATTTCTCTAAAAGTTTAATGAAATATATCTAAATGCATTGTTTCAACAATGAATCCATTGTTGTAAAAATGTTCAAAATGAAATTTTACACATAAAACAAGCAGTATCTTCTTATTAAATTTAGGTGCACGGCTGAAATTTTGTTTCCGAATAAATCAGTACTTTTCCTATCGAATGATGTTAAAAAATTCCGATTTTAAAATTGTTCACAGGGGTATTCTTCTAAAAGTTTAAATAAAATATATATAAATACATTGTTTCAACAATGAATCCATTGTTGTAAAAATGTTTAAAATGAAATTTTACACATAAAACGAGCAGTATCTTCTTATTAAATTTTGGTGCACGGCTAAAATTTCGTTTCCGAATTAAGCAAAACATTTCCTATCGAATGATGAAAAAAAATTTCGATTTTTATGTTGTTTGCAGGGGTATTTTTCTAAAAGTTTAAATAAAATATATATAAATACATTGTTTCAACAATGAATCCATTGTTGTAAAAATGTTTAAAATGAAATTTTACACATAAAACGAGCAGTATCATCTCATTAAATTCCGGTGCACGGCTGGAATTTCGTTTCCGAATTAAGCAAAACATTTCCTATCGAATGATGTAAAAAAATTCCGATTTTTATGTTGTTCGCAGGGGTATTTTTCTAAACGTTTAAATGAAATATATCTAAATGCATTGTTTCAACAATGAATCCATTGTTGAAAAAATGTTTAAAATAAGATTTTACACATAAAAAAAGCAGTTTCTTCATATTAAATTCAGGTGCTCGGCTGAAATGTTGTTTCCGAATAAATCAGTACTTTTCCTATCGAATGATGTAAAAAAATTCCGATTTTTATGTTGTTCGCAGGGGTATTTTTCTAAAAGATTAAATGACATGTATCTGAATACATTGTTTCAACAATGAATCCATTGTTGTAAAAATGTCTAAAATGAAATTTTACACATACAACGAGCAGTATCTTCTTATTAAATTCCGGTGCACGGCTGGAATTTTCTTTCCGAATAAATCAGTACTTTTTCTATCGAATGATGTAAAACAATTCCGATTTTTAGGTTGTTCGCAGGGGTATTTTTCTACAAGTTTAAAAGAAATGTATCAGAATACATTGTTACAACAATGAATCCATTGTTGTAAAAATGTTTAAAATGAAATTTTACACATAAAACGAGCATTATCTTCTCATTAAATTCCGGTGCACGGCTGAAATTTCGTTTCCGAATTAAGCAAAACATTTCCTATCGAATGATGTAAAAAAATTCGGATTTTTATGTTGTTCGCAGGGGTACTTTTCTACAAGTTTAAATGAAATGTATCAGAATATATTGTTTCAACAATGAATCCATTGTTAAAAAAATGTTTAAAATGAAATTTTACACATAAAAAAGCAGTTTCTTCTTATTAAATTCTGGTGCACGGCTGAAATTTTGTTTCCGAATAAATCAGTACTTTTCATATCGAATGATGTAAAAAAATTCCGATTTTTATGTTGTTCGCAGGGGTATTTTTCTACAAGTTTAAAAGAAATGTATCAGAATACATTGTTCCAACAAAGAATCCATTGTTGTAAAAGTGTTTAAAATGAAATTTTACACATAAAACGAGCTGTATCTTCTTATTATATTCCGGTGCAGGGCTGAAATTTTGTTTCCGAATAAATCAGTACTTTTCCTACCGAATGATGTAAAAAAATTCCGATTTTTAGGTTGTTCGCAGGGGTATTTTTCTACAAGTTTAAATGACATGTATCAGAATATATTGTTTCAACAATGAATCCATTGTTGTAAAAATGTCTAAAATGAAATTTAACGAGCAGTATCTTCTTATTAAATTCCGGTGCACGGCTGAAATTTTGTTTCCGAATAAATCAGTACTATTCCTATCGAAGGATGTAAAAAAAATCCGATTTTTATGTTGTTCGCAGGGGTATTTTTCTAAAAGTTTAAATGATATGTATCTGAATACATTGTTTCAACAATGAATCCATTGTTGTAAAAATGTCTAAAATGAAATTTTATACATAAAACAAGAAGTATCTTTTTATTAAATTTAGGTGCACGGCTGAAATTTTGTTTCCGAATAAATCAGTACTTTTCCTATGGAATGATGTAAAAAAAATCCGATTTTTATGTGCTTCGCAGGGGCATTTCTCTAAAATTTTAAATAAAATATATATAAATACATTGTTTCAACAATGAATCCTTTGTTGTAAAAGTGTTTAAAATGAAATTTTACACATAAAACGAGCAGTATCTTCTCATTAAATTCCGGTGCACGGCTGAAATTTCGTTTCCGAATTAAGCAAAACATTTCCTATCGAATGATGTAAAAAAATTTCGATTTTTATGTTGTTCGCAGGGGTATTTTTCTAAAAGTTTAAATGACATGTATCTGAATACATTGTTTCAACAATGAATCCATTGTTGTAAAAATGTCTAAAATGAAATTTTACACATACAACGAGCAGTATCTTCTTATTAAATTCCGGTGCACGGCTGGAATTTTGTTTCCGAATAAATCAGTACTTTTTCTATCGAATGATGTAAAAGAATTCCGATTTTTAGGTTGTTCGCAGGGGTATTTTTCTACAAGTTTAAAAGAAATGTATCAGAATACATTGTTCCAACAATGAATCCATTGTTGTAAAATTGTTTAAAATGAAATTTTACACATAAAACGAGCAATATCTTCTTATTATATTCCGGTGCACGGCTGAAATTTTGTTTCCGAATAAATCAGTACTTTTCCTATCGAATGATGTAAAAAAATTCCGATTTTTAGGTTGTTCGCAGGGGTATTTTTCTACAAGTTTAAATGAAATGTATCAGAATACATTGTTTCAACAATGAATCCATTGATGTAAAAATGTCTAAAATGAAATTTTACACATAAAACGAGCAGTATCTTCTTATTAAATTCCGGTGCACGGCTGGAATTTTGTTTCCGAATAAATCAGTACTTTTCCTATCGAATGATGTAAAAAAATTCCGATTTTTACGTTGTTCGCAGGGGTATTTTTCTACAAGTTTAAATGATATGTATCAGAATACATTGTTTCAACAATGAATCCATTGATGTAAAAATGTCTAAAATGAAATTTTACACTTAAAACGAGCAGTATCTTCTTATTAAATTCCGGTGCACGGCTGAAATTTTGTTTCCGAATAAATCAGTACTTTTCCTATCGAATGATGTAAAAAAATTCCGATTTTAAATTTGTTCGCAGGGGTATTCTTCTAAAAGTTTAAATAAAATATATATAAATACATTGTTTCAACAATGAATCCATTGTTGTAAAAATGTTTAAAATGAAATTTTAAACATAAAACGAGCAGTATCTTCTCATTAAATTCCGGTGCACGGCTGAAATTTCGTTTCCGAATTAAGCAAAACATTTCCTATCGAATGATGTAAAAAAATTCCGATTTTTATGTTGTTCGCAGGGGTATTTTTCTAAAAGTTTAAATGATATGTATCTGAATACATTGTTTCAACAATGAATCCATTGTTGTAAAAATGTCTAGAATGAAATTTTACTTATAAAACAAGCAATATCTTCTTATTAAATTCTGGTGCTCGGCTGAAATTTTGTTTCCGAATAAATCAGTACTTTTCCTATCGAATGATGTAAAAAAATTCCGATTTTTTAGGTGGTTCGCAGGGGCATTTCTCTAAAATTTTAAATGAAATATATCTAAATACATTTGTTTCAACAATGAATCCATTGTTGTAAAAGTGTTTAAAATGAAATTTTACACATAAAACGAGCAGTATCTTCTTATTAAATTCCGGTGCACGGCTGAAATTTCGTTTCCGAAATAAGCAAAACATTTCCTATCGAATGATGTAAAAAAACGCCGATTTTTATGTTGTTCGCAGGGTATTTTTCTACAAGTTTAAATGAAATGTATCAGAATACATTGTTTCAACAATGAATCCATTGTTGTAAAAATGTCTAAAATGAACTTTTACACATAAAACAAGCAGTATCTTCTTATTATATTCTGGTGCACGGCTGAAATTTCGCTTCCGAATAAAACAGTACTTTTCCTATCGAATGATGTAAAAATATTCCGATTTTTAGGTTTTTCGCTGGGGTATTTTTCTACAAGTTTAAATGAAATGTATCAGAATACATTGTTCCAACAATGAATCCATTGTTGTAAAAGTGTTTAAAATGAAATTTTACACATAAAACGAGCAGTATCTTCTTATTATATTCCGGTGCACGGCTGAAATTTTGTTTCCGAATAAATCAGTACTTTTCCTATCGAATGATGTAAAAGAATTCCGATTTTTAGGTTGTTTGCAGGGGTATTTTTCTGCAAGTTTAAATGAAATGTATCAGAATACATTGTTTCAACAATGAATCCATTGTTGTAAAAATGTTTAAAATGAAATTTTACACATAAAACGAGCAGTATCATCTCATTAAATTCCGGTGCACGGCTGAAATTTCGTTTCCGAATTAAGCAAAACATTTCCTATCGAATGATGTAAAAAAATTCCGATTTTTATGTTGTTCGCAGGGGTATTTTTCTAAACGTTTAAATGAATTATATCTAAATGCATTGTTTCAACAATGAATCCATTGTTGAAAAAATGTTTAAAATGAAATTTTACACATAAAAAAAGCAGTTTCTTCATATTAAATTCAGGTGCTCGGCTGAAATTTTGTTTCCGAATAAATCAGTACTTTTCCTATCGAATGATGTAAAAAAATTCCGATTTTTATGTTGTTCGCAGGGGTACTTTTCTAAAAGATTAAATGACATGTATCTGAATACATTGTTTCAACAATGAATCCATTGTTGTAAAAATGTCTAAAATGAAATTTTACACATACAACGAGCAGTATCTTCTTATTAAATTCCGGTGCACGGCTGGAATTTTCTTTCCGAATAAATCAGTACTTTTCCTATCGAATGATGTAAAAAAATTCCGATTTTTACGTTGTTCGCAGGGGTATTTTTCTACAAGTTTAAATGATATGTATCAGAATACATTGTTTCAACAATGAATCCATTGATGTAAAAATGTCTAAAATGAAATTTTACACTTAAAAGGAGCAGTATCTTCTTATTAAATTCCGATGCACGGCTGAAATTTTGTTTCCGAATAAATCAGTACTTTTCCTTACGAATGATGTAAAAAAATTCCGATTTTAAATTTGTTCGCAGGGGTATTCTTCTAAAAGTTTAAATAAAATATATATAAATACATTGTTTCAACAATGAATCCATTGTTGTAAAAATGTTTAAAATGAAATTTTAAACATAAAACGAGCAGTATCTTCTCATTAAATTCCGGTGCACGGCTGAAATTTCGTTTCCGAATTAAGCAAAACATTTCCTATCGAATGATGTAAAAAAATTCCGATTTTTATGTTGTTCGCAGGGGTATTTTTCTAAAAGTTTAAATGATATGTATCTGAATACATTGTTTCAACAATGAATCCATTGTTGTAAAAATGTCTAGAATGAAATTTTACTTATAAAACAAGCAATATCTTCTTATTAAATTCTGGTGCACGGCTGAAATTTTGTTTCCGAATAAATCAGTACTTTTCCTATCGAATGATGTAAAAAAATTCCGATTTTTTAGGTGGTTCGCAGGGGCATTTCTCTAAAATTTTAAATGAAATATATCTAAATACATTTGTTTCAACAATGAATCCATTGTTGTAAAAGTGTTTAAAATGAAATTTTACACATAAAACGAGCAGTATCTTCTTATTAAATTCCGGTGCACGGCTGAAATTTCGTTTCCGAAATAAGCAAAACATTTCCTATCGAATGATGTAAAAAAACGCCGATTTTTATGTTGTTCGCAGGGGTATTTTTCTACAAGTTTAAATGAAATGTATCAGAATACATTGTTTCAACAATGAATCTATTGTTGTAAAAATGTCTAAAATGAACTTTTACACATAAAACAAGCAGTATCTTCTTATTATATTCTGGTGCACGGCTGAAATTTCGTTTCCGAATAAAACAGTACTTTTCCTATCGAAAGATGTAAAAAAATTCCGATTTTTAGGTTGTTCGCAGGGGTATTTTTCTACAAGTTTAAATGAAATGTATCAGAATACATTGTTTCAACAATGAATCCATTGTTGTAAAAATGTCTAAAATGAAATTTTACACATAAAACAAGCAGTATCTTCTTATTAAATTTTGGTGCACGGCTGAAATTTCGTTTCCGAATAAAACAGTACTTTTCCTATCGAATTATGTAAAAAAATTCCGATTTTAAAGTTGTTCGCAGTTGTATTCTTCTAAAAGTTTAAATAAAATATGTATAAATGCATTGTTTCAACAATGAATCCATTGTTGTAAAAATGTTTAAAATGAAATTTTACACATAAAACGAGCAGTATCATCTCATTAAATTCCGGTGCACGGCTGAAATTTCGTTTCCGAATTAAGCAAAACATTTCCTATAGAATGATGTAAAAAAATTCCGATTTTTATGTTGTTCGCAGGGGTATTTTTCTAAAAGTTTAAATGAAATATATCTAAATGCATTGTTTCAACAATGAATCCATTGTTGAAAAAATGTTTAAAATGAAATTTTACACATAAAAAAAGCAGTTTCTTCTTATTAAATTCAGGTGCTCGGCTGAAATTTTGTTTCCGAATAAATCAGTACTTTTCCTATCGAATGATGTAAAAAAATTCCGATTTTTATGTTGTTCGCAGGGGTATTTTTCTAAAAGTTTAAATGACATGTATCTGAATACATTGTTTCAACAATGAATCCATTGTTGCAAAAATGTCTAAAATGAAATTTTACACATACAACGAGCAGTATCTTCTTATTAAATTCCGGTGCACGGCTGGAATTTTGTTTCCGAATAAATCAGTACTTTTTCTATCGAATGATGTAAAACAATTCCGATTTTTAGGTTGTTCGCAGGGGTATTTTTCTACAAGTTTAAAAGAAATGTATCAGAATACATTGTTCCAACAATGAATCCATTGTTGTAAAATTGTTTAAAATGAAATTTTACACATAAAACGAGCAGTATCTTCTTATTATATTCCGGTGCACGGCTGACATTTTGTTTCCGAACTAAGCAAAACATTTCCTATCGAATGATGTAAAAAAATTCCGATTTTTATGTTGTTCGCAGGGGTATTTTTCTAAAAGTTTAAATGAAATATATCTAAATGCATTGTTTCAACAATGAATCCATTGTTAAAAAAATGTTTAAAATGAAATTTTACACATAAAAAAGCAGTTTCTTCTTATTAAATTCAGGTGCACGGCTGAAATTTTGTTTCCGAATAAATCAGTAATTTTCATATCGAATGATGTAAAAAAATTCCGATTTTTATGTTGTTCGCAGGGGTATTTTTCTACAAGTTTAAATGAAATGTATCAGAATACATTGTTTCAACAATGAATCCATTGTTGTAAAAATGTCTAAAATGAAATTTTACTTATAAAACAAGCAGTATCTTCTTATTATATTCTGGTGCACGGCTGAAATTTCGTTTCCGAATAAAACAGTACTTTTCCTATCGAATTATGTAAAAAAATTCGGATATTTAGGTGGTTCGCAGGGGCATTTCTCTAAAATTTTAAATGAAATATACCTAAATACATTTGTTTCAACAATGAATCCATTGTTGTAAAAGTGTTTAAAATGAAATTTTACACATAAAACAAGCAGTATCTTCTTATTATATTCCGGTGCACGGCTGAAATTTCGTTTCCGAATTAAGCAAAACATTTCCTATCGAATGATGTAAAAAAATTCCGATTTTTATGTTGTTCGCAGGGGTATTTTTCTAAAAGTTTAAATGAAATATATCTAAATGTATTGTTTCAACAATGAATCCATTGTTGAAAAAATGTCTAAAATGAAATTTTACACATAAAACGAGCAGTATCTTCTTATTATATTCCGGTGCACGGCTGAAATTTCGTTTCCGAATTAAGCAAAACATTTCCTATCGAATGATGTAAAAAAATTCCGATTTTTATGTTGTTCGCAGGGGTATTTTTCTAAAAGTTTAAATGAAATATATCTAAATGTATTGTTTCAACAATGAATCCATTGTTGAAAAAATGTTTAAAATGAAATTTTACACATAAAAAAGCAGTTTCTTCTTATTAAATTCAGGTGCTCGGCTGAAATTTTGTTTCCGAATAAATCAGTACTTTTCCTATCGAATGATGTAAAAAAATTCCGATTTTTATGTTGTTCGCAGGGGTATTTTTCTACAAGTTTAAATGAAATGTATCAGAATATATTGTTTCAACAATGAATCCATTGTTGTAAAAATGTCTAAAATGAAATTTTACACATAAAACGAGCAGTATCTTCTTATTAAATTCCGGTGCACGGCTGAAATTTTGTTTCCGAATAAATCAGTACTTTTCCTATCGAATGATGTAAAAAAATTCCGATTTTAAAGTTGTTCGCAGGGGTATTCTTCTAAAAGTTTAAATGAAATATATCTAAATGCATTGTTTCAACAATGAATCCATTGTTGAAAAAATGTTTAAAATGAAATTTTACACATAAAAAAAGCAGTTTCTTCTTATTAAATTCAGGTGCACGGCTGAAATTTTGTTTCCGAATAAATCAGTACTTTTCCTATCGAATGATGTAAAAAAATTCCGATTTTTATGTTGTTCGCAGGGGTATTTTTCTACAAGTTTAAATGAAATGTATCAGAATATATTGTTTCAACAATGAATCCATTGTTGTAAAAATGTCTAAAATGAAATTTTACAAATAAAACGAGCAGTATCTTCTTATTAAATGCCGTTGCACGGCTGGAATTTTGTTTCCGAATAAATCAGTACTTTTCCTATCGAATGATGTAAAAAAAGTCCGATTTTTATGTTGTTCGCAGGGGTATTTTTCTACAAGTTTAAATGAAATGTATCAGAATACATTGTTTCAACAATGAATCCATTGTTGTAAAAATGTTTAAAATGAAATTTTACACATAAAACGAGCAGTATCTTCTTATTAAATTTTGGTGCACGGCTAAAATTTCGTTTCCGATTTAAGCAAAACATTTCCTATCGAATGATGAAAAAAATTTTCGATTTTTATGTTGTTCGCAGGGGTATTTTTCTAAAAGTTTAAATGACATGTATCTGAATACATTGTTTCAACAATGAATCCATTGTTGTAAAAATGTCTAAAATGAAATTTTACACACAAAACGAGCAGTATCTTCTTAATAAATTCCGGTGCACGGCTGGAATTTTGTTTCCGATTAAATCAGTACTTTTTCTATCGAATGATGTAAAAAAATTCCGATTTTTAGGTTTTTCGCAGGGGTATTTTTCTACAAGTTTAAATGAAATATATCAGAATACATTGTTCCAACAATGAATCCATTGTTGTAAAAGTGTTTAAAATGAAATTTTACACATAAAACGAGCAGTATCTTCTTATTATATTCCGGTGCACGGCTGAAATTTTGTTTTCGACTAAATAATACTTTTCCTATCGAATGATGTAATAAAATTCCGATTTTTAGGTTGTTCGCAGGGGTATTTTTCTACAAGTTTAAATGAAATGCATCAGAATACATTGTTTCAACAATGAATCCATTGTTGTAAAAATGTCTAAAATGAAATTTTACACATAAAACGAGCAGTATCTTCTTATTAAATGCCGGTGCACGGCTGGAATTTTGTTTCCGAATAAATCAGTACTTTTCCTATCGAATGATGTAAAAAAATTCCGATTTTTATGTTGTTCGCAGGGGTATTTTTCTACAAGTTTAAATGACATGTATCAGAATATATTGTTTCAACAATGAATCCATTGTTGTAAAAATGTCTAAAATGAAATTTAACACATAAAACGAGCAATATCTTCTTATTAAATTCCGGTGCACGGCTGAAATTTTGTTTCCGAATAAATCAGTACTTTTCCTATCGAATGATGTAAAAAAATTCCGATTTTAAAGTTGTTCGCTGGGGTATTCTTCTAAAAGTTTAAATGAAATATATCTAAATGCATTGTTTCAATAATGAATCCATTGTTGTAAAAATGTCTAAAATGAAATTTTACACATACAACGAGCAGTATCTTCTTATTAAATTCCGGTGCACGGCTGAAATTTTGTTTCCGAATAAATCAGTACTTTTCCTATCGAATGATGTAAAAAAATTCCGATTTTTATGTTGTTCGCAGGGGTATTTTTCTAAAAGTTTAAATGACATGTATCTGAATACATTGTTCCAACAATGAATCCATTGTTGTAAAAGTGTTTAAAATGAAATTTTACACATAAAACGAGCAGTATCTTCTTATTATATTCCGGTGCACGGCTGAAATTTTGTTTAAGAATAAAGCAGTACTTATCCTATCGAATGATGTAAAAAATTTCCGATTTTTATGTTGTTCGCAGGGGTATTTTTCTAAAAGTTTAAATGAAATGCATCAGTATACATTGTTCCAACAATGAATCCAATGTTGTAAAAGTGTTTAAAATGAAATTTTACACATAAAACGAGCAGTATCTTCTCATTAAATTCCGGTGCACGGCTGAAATTTCGTTTCCGAATTAAGCAAAACATTTCCTATCGAATGATGTAAAAAAATTCCGATTTTTATGTTGTTCGCAGGGGTATTTTTCTAAAAGTTTAAATGAAATATATCTAAATGTATTGTTTCAACAATGAATCCATTGTTGAAAAAATGTTTAAAATGAAATTTTACACATAAAAAAGCAGTTTCTTCTTATTAAATTCAGGTGCTCGGCTGAAATTTTGTTTTTGAATAAATCAGTACTTTTCCTATCGAATGATGTAATAAAATTCCGATTTTTATGTTGTTCGCAGGGGTATTTTTCTACAAGTTTAACAGAAATGTATCAGAATACATTGTTTCAACAATGAATCCATTGTTGTAAAAATGTTTAAAATGAAATTTTACACATAAAACGAGCAGTATCTTCTTATTAAATTTTGGTGCACGGCTAAAATTTCGTTTCAGAATTAAGCAAAACATTTCCTATCGAATGATGAAAAAAAATTTCGATTTTTATGTTGTTCGCAGGGGTATTTTTCTAAAAGTTTAAATGACATGTATCTGAATACAATGTTTCAACAATGAATCCATTGTTGTAAAAATGTCTAAAATGAAATTTTACACATAAAACGAGCAGTATCTTCTTATTAAATTCCGGTGCACGGCTGGAATTTTGTTTCCGAATAAAGCAGTACTTTTCCTATCGAATGATGTAAAAAAATTCCGATTTTTATGTTGTTCGCAGGGGTATTTTTCTAAAAGTTTAAATGAAATGTATCAGAATACATTGTTCCAACAATGAATCCATTGTTGTAAAAGTGTTTAAAACGAAATTTTACACATAAAACGAGCAGTATCTTCTCATTAAATTCCGGTGCACGGCTGAAATTTCGTTTCCGAATTAAGCAAAACATTTCCTATCGAATGATGTAAAAAAATTCCGATTTTTATGTTGTTCGCAGGGGTATTTTTCTAAAAGTTTAAATGAAATATATCTAAATGAATAGTTTCAACAATGAATGCATTGTTGTAAAAGTGTTTAAAATGAAATTTTACACATAAAACGAGCAGTATCTTCTTATTAAATTTTGGTGCACGGCTGAAATTTCGTTTCCGAATAAAACAGTACTTTTCCTATCGAATTATGTAAAAAAATTCCGATTTTAAAGTTGTTCGCAGGGGTATTCTTCTAAAAGTTTAAATAAAATATGTATAAATACATTGTTTCAACAATGAATCCATTGTTGTAAAAATGTTTAAAATGAAATTATACTCTTAAAACGAGCAGTATCTTCTCATTAAATTCCGGTGCACGGCTGAAATTTCGTTTCCGAATTAAGCAAAACATTTCCTATCGAATGCTGTAAAAAAATTCCGAATTTTATGTTGTTCGCAGGGGTATTTTTCTACAAGTTTAAATGAAATGTATCAGAATACATTGTTTCAACAATGAATCCATTGTTGTAAAAATGTCTAATATGAAATTTTACACATAAAACAAGCAGTATCTTCTTATTATATTCTGGTGCACGGCTGAAATTTCGTTTCCGAATAAAACAGTACTTTTCCTATCGAATGATGTAAAAAAATTCCGATTTTAAAGTTGTTCGCAGGGGTATTCTTCTAAAAGTTTAAATAAAATATATATAAATACATTGTTTCAACAATGAATCCATTGTTGTAAAAATGTTTGAAATGAAATTTTACACATAAAACGAGCAGTATCTTCTCATTAAATTCCGGTGCACGGCTGAAATTTCGTTTCCGAATTAAGCAAAACATTTCCTATCGAATGATGAAAAAAATTTCGATTTTTATGTTGTTCGCAGGGGTATTTTTCTAAAAGTTTAAATGACATGTATCTGAATACATTGTTTCAACAATGAATCCATTGTTGTAAAAATGTCTAAAATGAAATTTTACACATAAAACGAGCAGTATCTTCTTATTAAATTCCGGTGCACGTCTGGAATTCTGTTTCCGAATAAATCAGTACTTTTTCTATCGAATGATGTAAAACAATTCCAATTTTTAGGTTGTTCGCAGGGGTATTTTTCTACAAGTTTAAAAGAAATGTATCAGATTACATTGTTCCAACAAGGAATCCATTGTTGTAAAAGTGTTTAAAATGAAATTTTACACATAAAACGAGCAGTATCTTCTTATTATATTCCGGTGCACGGCTGAAATTTTGTTTCCGAATAAATCAGTACTTTTCCTATCGAATGATGTAAAAAAATGCCGATTTTTAGGTTGTTCGCAGGGGTATTTTTCTACAAGTTTAAATAATATGTATCTGAATACATTGTTTCAACAATGAATCCATTGTTGTAAAAATGTGTAGAATGAAATTTTACTTATAAAACAAGGAGTATCTTCTTATTAAATTCTAGTGCACGGCAGAATTTTTTTTTCCGAATAAATCAGTACTTTTCCTATCGAATGATGTAAAAAAAGTCCGATTTTTAGGTGGTTCGCAGGGGCATTTCTCTAAAATTTTAAATGAAATATATCTAAATACATTTGTTTCAACATTGAATCCATTGTTTTAAAAGTGTTTAAAATGAAATTTTACACATAAAACGAGCAGTATCTTCTTATTAAATTCCGGAGCACGGCCGAAATTTTGTTTCCGAATAAAACAGTACTTTTCCTATCGAATTATGTAAAAAAATTCCGATTTTAAAGTTGTTCGCAGGGGTATTCTTCTAAAAGTTTAAATAAAATATGTATAAATACATTGTTTCAACAATGAATCCATTGTTGTAAAAATGTTTAAAATGAAATTATACTCTTAAAACGAGCAGTATCTTCTAATTAAATTCCGGTGCACGGCTAAAATTTCGTTTCCGAATTAAGCAAAACATTTCCTATCGAATGATGTAAAAAAATTCCGAATTTTATGTTGTTCGCAGGGGTATTTTTCTACAAGTTTAAATGAAATGTATCAGAATACATTGTTTCAACAATGAATCCATTGTTGTAAAAATGTCTAAAATGAAATTTTACACATAAAACAAGCAGTATCTCCTTATTATATTCTGGTGCACGGCTGAAATTTCGTTTCCGAATAAAACAGTACTTTTCCTATCGAATGATGTAAAAAAATTCCGATTTTAAAGTTGTTCGCAGGGGTATTCTTCTAAAAGTTTAAATAAAATATATATAAATACATTGTTTCAACAATGAATCCATTGTTGTAAAAATGTTTGAAATGAAATTTTACACATAAAACGAGCAGTATCTACTCATTAAATTCCGGTGCACGGCTGAAATTTCTTTTCCGAATTAAGCAAAACATTTCCTATCGAATGATGAAAAAAATTTCGATTTTTATGTTGTTCGCAGGGGTATTTTTCTAAAAGTTTAAATGACATGTATCTGAATACATTGTTTCAACAATGAATCCATTGTTGTAAAAATGTCTAAAATGAAATTTTACACATAAAACGAGCAGTATCTTCTTATTAAATTCCGGTGCACGGCTGGAATTTTGTTTCCGAATAAATCAGTACTTTTTCTATCGAATGATGTAAACCAATTCCAATTTTTAGGTTGTTCGCAGGGGTATTTTTCTACAAGTTTAAAAGAAATGTATCAGATTACATTGTTCCAACAATGAATCCATTGTTGTAAAAGTGTTTAAAATGAAATTTTACACATAAAACGAGCAGTATCTTCTTATTATATTCCGGTGCGCGGCTGAAATTTTGTTTCCGAATAAATCAGTACTTTTCCTATCGAATGATGTAAAAAAATTCCGATTTTATGTTGTTCGCAGGGGTATTTTTCTACAAGTTTAAATGAAATGTATCAGAATATATTGTTTCAACAATGAATCCATTGTTGTAAAAATGTCTAAAATGAAATTTTACACATAAGACGAGCAGTATCTTCTTATTAAAATCCGGTGCACGGCTGAAATTTTGTTTCCGAATAAATCAGTACTTTTCCTATCGAATGATGTAAAAAAATTCCGATTTTAAAGTAGTTCGCAGGGGTATTCTTCTAAAAGTTTAAATGAAATATATCTAAATGCATTGTTTCAACAATGAATCCATTGTTGAAAAAATGTTTAAAATGAAATTTTACACATAAAAAAAGCAGTTTATTCTTTTTAAATTCAGGTGCACGGCTGAAATTTTGTTTCCGAATAAATCAGTACTTTTCCTAACGAATGAAGTAAAAAATTCCGATTTTTATGTTGTTCGCAGGGGTATTTTTCTACAAGTTTAAATGAAATGTATCAGAATACATTGTTTCAACAATGAATCCATTGTTGTAAAAATGTCTAAAATGAAATTTTACATATTAAACAAGCAGTATCTTCTTATTATATTCTGGTGCACGGCTGAAATTTCATTTCCGAATAAAACAGTACTTTTCCTATCGAATGATGTAAAAAAATTCCGATTTTTAGGTGGTTCGCAGGGGCATTTCTCTAAAATTTTAAATGAAATATATCTAAATACATTTGTTTCAACAATGAATCCATTGTTGTAAAAGTGTTTAAAATGAAATTTTACACATAAAACAAGCAGTATCTTCTTATTATATTCTGGTGCACGGCTGAAATTTCGTTTCCGAATAAAACAGTACTTTTCCTATCGAATGATTTAAAAAAATTACGATTTTAAAGTTGTTCGCAGGGGTATTCTTCTAAAAGTTTAAATAAAATATATATAAATACATTGTTTCAACAATGAATCCATTGTTGTAAAAATGTTTGAAATGAAATTTTACACACAAAACGAGCAGTATCTTCTCATTAAATTCCGGTACACGGCTGACATTTCGTTTCCGAATTAAGCAAAACATTTCCTAGCGAATGATGAAAAAAAATTTCGATTTTTATGTTGTTCGCAGGGGTATTTTTCTAAAAGTTTAAATAACATGTATCTGAATACATTGTTTCAACAATGAATCCATTGTTGTAAAAATGTCTAAAATGAAATTTTACACATAAAACGAGCAGTATCTTCTTATTAAATTCCGGTGCACGGCTGGAATTTTGTTTCCGAATAAATCAGTACTTTTCCTATCGAATGATGTAAAAAAATTCCGATTTTAAAGTTGTTCGCAGGGGTATTCTTCTAAAAGTTTAAATAAAATATATATAAATACATTGTTTCAACAATGAATCCTTTGTTGTAAAAATGTTTAAAATGAAATTTTACACATAAAGCGAGCAGTATCTTCTCATTAAATTCCGGTGCACGGCTGAAATTTCGTTTCCGAATTAAGCAAAACATTTCCTATCGAATGATGTAAAAAAATTCCGATTTTTATGTTGTTCGCAGGGGTATTTTTCTAGAAGTTTAAATGATATGTATCTGAATACATTGTTTCAACAATGAATCCATTGTTGTAAAAATGTCTAAAATGAACTTTTACACATAAAACAAGCAGTATCTTCTTATTATATTCTGGTGCACGGCGTTAATTTCGTTTCCGAATAAAACAGTACTTTTCCTATCGAATGATGTAAAAAAATTCCGATTTTTAGGTGGTTCGCAGGGGCATTTCTCTAAAATTTTAAATGAAATATATCTAAATACATTTGTTTCAACAATGCATCCATTGTTGTAAAAGTGTTTAAAATGAAATTTTACACATAAAACAAGCAGTATCTTCTTATTATATTCTGGTGCACGGCTGAAATTTCGTTTCCGAATAAAACAGTACTTTTCCTATCGAATGATTTAAAAAAATTCCGATTTTAAAGTTGTTCGCAGGGGTATTCTTCTAAAAGTTTAAATAAAATATATATAAATACATTGTTTCAACAATGAATCCATTGTTGTAAAAATGTTTGAAATGAAATTTTACACACAAAACGAGCAGTATCTTCTCATTAAATTCCGGTACACGGCTGACATTTCGTTTCCGAATTAAGCAAAACATTTCCTATCGAATGATGAAAAAAAATTTCGATTTTTATGTTGTTCGCAGGGGTATTTTTCTAAAAGTTTAAATGACATGTATCTGAATACATTGTTTCAACAATGAATCCATTGTTGTAAAAATGTCTAAAATGAAATTTTACACATAAAACGAGCAGTATCTTCTTATTAAATTCCGGTGCACGGCTGGAATTTTGTTTCCGAATAAATCAGTACTTTTCCTATCGAATGATGTAAAAAAATTCCGATTTTAAAGTTGTTCGCAGGGGTATTCTTCTAAAAGTTTAAATAAAATATATATAAATACATTGTTTCAACAATGAATCCTTTGTTGTAAAAATGTTTAAAATGAAATTTTACACATAAAGCGAGCAGTATCTTCTCATTAAATTCCGGTGCACGGCTGAAATTTCGTTTCCGAATTAAGCAAAACATTTCCTATCGAATGATGTAAAAAAATTCCGATTTTTATGTTGTTCGCAGGGGTATTTTTCTAGAAGTTTAAATGATATGTATCTGAATACATTGTTTCAACAATGAATCCATTGTTGTAAAAATGTCTAAAATGAACTTTTACACATAAAACAAGCAGTATCTTCTTATTATATTCTGGTGCACGGCGTTAATTTTGTTTCCGAATAAATCAGTACTTTTTCTATCGAATGATGTAAAAAAATTCCGATTTTTAGGTTGTTCGCAGGGGTATTTTTCTACAAGTTTAAATGAAATGTATCAGAATACATTGTTCCAACAATGAATCCATTGTTGTAAAAGTGTTTAAAATGAAATTTTACACATAAAACGAGAAGTATCTTCTTATTATATTCCGGTGCACGGCTGAAATTTTGTTTCCGAATAAAGCAGTACTTTTCCTATCGAATGATGTAAAAAACGTCCGATTTTTATGTTGTTCGCAGGGGTATTTTTCTAAAAGTTTAAATGAAATGTATCAGAATACATTGTTCCAACAATGAATCCAGTGTTGTAAAAGTGTTTAAAATGAAATTTTACACATAAAATGAGCAGTATCTTCTCATTAAATTCCGGTGCACGGCTGAAATTTCGTTTCCGAATTAAGCAAAACATTTCCTATCGAATGATGTAAAAAAATTCCGATTTTTATGTTGTTCGCAGGGGTATTTTTCTAAAAACTTAAATGAAATATATCTAAATGCATTGTTTCAACAATGAATCCATTGTTGAAAAAATGTTTAAAGGTGAATTCCATGAAAATGCGACATGGACATCATTTTTTAAATTTGAACTAAATTAGTATTTTTTTGTTCCAATTGATAGAAAATAAGTCAAATTTCATGAAAATAACAAGATATAATAAGATAATTGTAAAAAGAAATTTTTATAGTTACTTATTATCAAGACTAACTTTGAAATCAAAAATCTGCTATTTTTATCTCTAGTTTAATGTCCCTTGAAGCATTTAAATATCACATAGATTTTTGAAACAAATATATCTTTTTAAAAAATGACTAACAGTATGTTTAAAAACACCAAAGTTTTCACCTGAAATATTTTAATTATTTTGCTATTGCCCCCAAACTTTATATTAGTCTTCATGTCATGTCTGTCACAGAAAATGTCGATTTTTTTATTTTCAAGAAAATCTACTTGATAAAAATTATTAACATTTTATTTTCTCTTTTTATATGTCAAAAGGAACAGTTCATAAAAAAATTGAAAGATAAATTTAAAATCTGAGTGAAATATAAAGCATTACATTTTGTCATGTCTGTCACATTTGTCATGTCTGTCACGCTAGTCATGTCTGTCACAATTAGTTTTTCAAGCAACTTTACCTTAATCTCTTTCCTAGAAAGTTATTTTTGTAATTTTTAGGTGCGTTCGTAATTATGTAAATGCGTAGCACCTATTGTTGTCGCTCAGTCCGTCTGTCCGTCCGTCCGTCTGTCTGTCTATCTGTCCGTCCGCATATAACAACGCAAAAATTATCCATCCGAATCGTTTGAAATTTAAAATTTATAATTATTACATAATTTTGTCGAGTCATTTCAAATTTTATGAAAATCAGATGGATAGATCAATTACAGGGACACTCAAAAGTATTTCATTATATTACGTCAATGGAAAAAAAAAAGTTTCAAATGCATTTTAATCGTTTGAAATTTAAAATGTTTAATTATTACATAATTTTGTCGAGTCATTTCAAATGTTATGAAAATCGGATGCATAGATCAGTTACAGGGACAATCAAAAGTATTCCGTTACATTATGATCAATGGGGAAAAATGTTTCAAATGCATTTTAATGGTGTTACACTTATTTGAACATAATATAATTGACATGAATCTATGATGTATGTATTAAAATCTACATTGTACAATCTGGGATGCAGAGAATATTTATTATTAAATTACAGGGCCACACAAATGTATTCCACTAAATAATGTTATACGGGGAAACATTGTTTGGGGCGTGTTTTAATTATATTAACCTACTTCACATTTTATGAATAAGATATACGTTAATGAAGTATAATAAAAATTACTCCCTGCATATTTACAGGAACACAAAGATTTCGACCACTATACTGTATCCAAAGTACGTTCTACTATATCAGCAAGATCTGAATATTTTAAAACTTATAGTACGAACGCACCTCATTTGCTACGCTTCACGTGCAATTTCCAACTTGTTTAACTTAGTATTGATGCCAATAATATTTCTTTATAACTCAACTCAACAAAATGCTTAAATTTAGAATGCATGTCATAGTTACCAGATAATTATGTCGATACCAATTTCTTTGTTTCAGATATATTATCTGTCACAATTATTTTTTCAAACAGTTTTGCTTTAATCTTGTGATTTGAAAGTTGTTATTATCTAACTTGGAATTGATGGCTATGGTATTTCTTCATGTGAAACGTACACAATCTAAAGTTTTCTACTATTTAAAAGAAAATCTGCCAAATAGAAAATTTCTGGTAAAAACTCATTTCAGTGAAAACTTCCAAGGGATTTTATAAATTTAATTTTTTTTTTTTTTTTTGAGATTTTTTTAACATAATGTACCGTTATATCATATTCTAATCTCCAAGTTGTGATAAAAGTAAAGAAAGTAATATTTAAGAAAAAAATACTTAAATTCATAGAAAATTGTACACGTGTCATGTCTGTCACAAAACTTTGTCATGTCTGTCACGCTGATAAATATTTTTTAATATTTTTCTATTTGCAAATTTTTCAATATTTTTCTTTCTGCTTTCCATATCCAAGTCTTATTTTGTTTCCTAAAAAATTCTGGACTTGGTATGCATGCCAATTAAGAGCAAATGATGATAATATGTGTCTAGTCAAAATCTATGTCTAAATTTTGTCATGTCTGTCACGGCGGATTTTAACCCTCAATTAAATTAAGTTTTTCCTTGAATTAAAATTTTAGTGTTTTTTTATAGCATAAGGCCTATATTTACATCACCCCATGCATTTTTTTAACTATCAATTAATATTTAGTACTTAAAGATGAACAAAAAAGTTCTCTCAGTCATGTCTGTCACAAAATGGAATTCACCTAAAATGAAATTTTACAGATAAAAAAGCAGTTTCTTCTTATTAAATTCAGGTGCTCCAATGAAAGTTTGTTTATGAATAAATCAGTACTTTTCCTATCGAATGATGTAAAAAAATTCCGATTTTTATGTTGTTCGCAGGGGTATTTTTCTAAAAGTTAAATGACATGTATCTGAATACATTGTTTCAACAATGAATCCATTGTTGTAAAAATGTCTAAAATGAAATTTTACACATAAAACGAGCAGTATCTTCTTATTAAATTCCGGTGCAAGGCTGGAATTTTGTTTCCGAATAAATCAGTACTTTTTCTATCGAATGATGTAAAACAATTCCGATTTTTAGGTTGTTCGCAGGGGTATTTTTCTACAAGTTTAAAAGAAATGTATCAGAATACATTGTTCCAACAATGAATCCCTTGTTGTAAAAGTGTTTAAAATGAAATTTTACACATTAAACGAGCAGTATCTTCTTATTATATTCCGGTGCACGGCTGAAATTTTGTTTCCGAATTAAGCAAAACATTTCCTATCGAATGATGTAAAAAAAATCCGATTTTTATGTGCTTTGCAGGGGCATTTCTCTAAAATTTTAAATAAAATATATATAAATACATTGTTTCAACAATGAATCCATTGTTGTAAAAGTGTTTAAAATGAAATTTTACACATAAAACAAGCAGTATCTTCTTATTAAATTTAGGTGCACGCCTGAAATTTTGTTTCCGAATAAATCAGTACTTTTCCTATTGAATGATGTAAAAAAATTCCGATTTTTAGGTGGTTCGCAAGGCCATTTCTCTAAAATTTTAAATGAAATATATCTAAATACATTTGTTTCAACAATGAATCCATTGTTGTAAAAGTGTTTAAAATGAAATTTTACACATAAAACGAACAGTATCTTCATATTAAATTCCGGTGCACGGCTGAAATTTTGTTTCCGAATAAATCAGTACAATTCCTATCGAATGATGTAAAAAAATTCCGATTTTTAGGTTGTTCGCAGGGGTATTTTTCTACAAGTTTAAATGAAATGTATCAGAATACATTGTTTCAACAATGAATCCATTGTTGTAAAAATGTCTAAAATGTAATTTTACACATAAAACAAGCAGTATCTTCTTATTAAATTCTGGTGCACGGCTGAAATTTTGTTTCCGAATAAATCAGTACTTTTCCTATCGAATGATGAAAAAAAAATCCGATTTAAAAGTTGTTCGCAGGGGTATTTTTCTAAAAGTTTAAATAAAAAATATATAGATACACTGTTTCAACAATGAATCCATTGTTGTAAAAATGTTTAAAATGAAATTTTACACATAATACGAGCAGTATCTTCTCATTAAATTCCGGTGCACGGCTGAAATTTCGTTTCCGAATTAAGCAAAACATTTCCTATCGAATGATGTAAAAAAATTCGGATTTTTATGTTGTTCGCAGGGGTATTTTTCTAAAAGTTTAAATGATATGTATCTGAATACAATGTTTCAACAATGAATCCATTGTTGTAAAAATGTGTAGAATGAAATTTTACTTATAAAACAAGCAGTATCTTCTTATTAAATTCTGGTGCACGGCAGAAATTATGTTTCCGAATAAATCTGTACTTTTCCTATCGAATGATGTAAAAAAATTCCGATTTTTAGGTGGTTCGCAGGGGCATTTCTCTAAAATTTTAAATGAAATATATCTAAATACATTTGTTTCAAGAATGAATCCATTGTTGTAAAAAGGTTTAAAATGAAATTTTACACATAAAACGAGCAGAATCTTCTTATTAAATTCCGGAGCACGGCTGAAATTTTGTTTCCGAATAAATCAGTACTTTTCCTACCGAATGATGTAAAAAAATTCCGATTTTTAGGTGGTTCGCAGAAGCATTTCTCTAAAAGTTTAAATGAAATATATCGAAATGCATTGTTTCAAAAATGAATCCATTGTTGAAAAAATGTTCAAAATGAAATTTTACACATAAAACAAGCAGTATCTTCTTATTAAATTTAGGTGCACGGCTGAAATTTTGTTTCCGAATAAATCAGTACTTTTCCTATCGAATGATGTAAAAAAATTCCGATTTTTAGGTGGTTCGCAAGGCCATTTCTCTAAAATTTTAAATGAAATATATCTAAATACATTTGTTTCAACAATGAATCCATTGTTGTAAAAGTGTTTAAAATGAAATTTTACACATAAAACGAGCAGTATCTTCTTATTAAATTCCGGTGCACGGCTGAAATTTTGTTTCCGAATAAATCAGTACTATTCCTATCGAATGATGTAAAAAAATTCCGATTTTAAAGTTGTTCGCAGGAGTATTCTTCTAAAAGTTTAAATAAAATATGTATAAATACATTGTTTCAACAATGAATCCATTGTTGTAAAAATGTTTAAAATGAAATTATACTCTTAAAACGAGCAGTATCTTCTAATTAAATTCCGGTGCACGGCTAAAATTTCGTTTCCGAATTAAGCAAAACATTTCCTATCGAATGATGTAAAAAAATTCCGAATTTTATGTTGTTCGCAGGGGTATTTTTCTACAAGTTTAAATGAAATGTATCAGAATACATTGTTTCAACAATGAATCCATTGTTGTAAAAATGTCTAAAATGAAATTTTACACATAAAACAAGCAGTATCTCCTTATTATATTCTGGTGCACGGCTGAAATTTCGTTTCCGAATAAAACAGTACTTTTCCTATCGAATGATGTAAAAAAATTCCGATTTTAAAGTTGTTCGCAGGGGTATTCTTCTAAAAGTTTAAATAAAATATATATAAATACATTGTTTCAACAATGAATCCATTGTTGTAAAAATGTTTGAAATGAAATTTTACACATAAAACGAGCAGTATCTACTCATTAAATTCCGGTGCACGGCTGAAATTTCTTTTCCGAATTAAGCAAAACATTTCCTATCGAATGATGAAAAAAATTTCGATTTTTATGTTGTTCGCAGGGGTATTTTTCTAAAAGTTTAAATGACATGTATCTGAATACATTGTTTCAACAATGAATCCATTGTTGTAAAAATGTCTAAAATGAAATTTTACACATAAAACGAGCAGTATCTTCTTATTAAATTCCCGTGCACGGCTGGAATTTTGTTTCCGAATAAATCAGTACTTTTTCTATCGAATGATGTAAAACAATTCCAATTTTTAGGTTGTTCGCAGGGGTATTTTTCTACAAGTTTAAAAGAAATGTATCAGATTACATTGTTCCAACAATGAATCCATTGTTGTAAAAGTGTTTAAAATGAAATTTTACACATAAAACGAGCAGTATCTTCTTATTATATTCCGGTGCGCGGCTGAAATTTTGTTTCCGAATAAATCAGTACTTTTCCTATCGAATGATGTAAAAAAATTCCGATTTTAAAGTAGTTCGCAGGGGTATTCTTCTAAAAGTTTAAATGAAATATATCTAAATGCATTGTTTCAACAATGAATCCATTGTTGAAAAAATGTTTAAAATGAAATTTTACACATAAAAAAAGCAGTTTCTTCTTTTTAAATTCAGGTGCACGGCTGAAATTTTGTTTCCGAATAAATCAGTACTTTTCCTAACGAATGAAGTAAAAAATTCCGATTTTTATTTTGTTCGCAGGGGTATTTTTCTACAAGTTTAAATGAAATGTATCAGAATACATTGTTTCAACAATGAATCCATTGTTGTAAAAATGTCTAAAATGAAATTTTACATATTAAACAAGCAGTATCTTCTTATTATATTCTGGTGCACGGCTGAAATTTCATTTCCGAATAAAACAGTACTTTTCCTATCGAATGATGTAAAAAAATTCCGATTTTTAGGTGGTTCGCAGGGGCATTTCTCTAAAATTTTAAATGAAATATATCTAAATACATTTGTTTCAACAATGAATCCATTGTTGTAAAAGTGTTTAAAATGAAATTTTACACATAAAACAAGCAGTATCTTCTTATTATATTCTGGTGCACGGCTGAAATTTCGTTTCCGAATAAAACAGTACTTTTCCTATCGAATGATTTAAAAAAATTCCGATTTTAAAGTTGTTCGCAGGGGTATTCTTCTAAAAGTTTAAATAAAATATATATAAATACATTGTTTCAACAATGAATCCATTGTTGTAAAAATGTTTGAAATGAAATTTTACACACAAAACGAGCAGTATCTTCTCATTAAATTCCGGTACACGGCTGACATTTCGTTTCCGAATTAAGCAAAACATTTCCTAGCGAATGATGAAAAAAAATTTCGATTTTTATGTTGTTCGCAGGGGTATTTTTCTAAAAGTTTAAATAACATGTATCTGAATACATTGTTTCAACAATGAATCCATTGTTGTAAAAATGTCTAAAATGAAATTTTACACATAAAACGAGCAGTATCTTCTTATTAAATTCCGGTGCACGGCTGGAATTTTGTTTCCGAATAAATCAGTACTTTTCCTATCGAATGATGTAAAAAAATTCCGATTTTAAAGTTGTTCGCAGGGGTATTCTTCTAAAAGTTTAAATAAAATATATATAAATACATTGTTTCAACAATGAATCCTTTGTTGTAAAAATGTTTAAAATGAAATTTTACACATAAAGCGAGCAGTATCTTCTCATTAAATTCCGGTGCACGGCTGAAATTTCGTTTCCGAATTAAGCAAAACATTTCCTATCGAATGATGTAAAAAAATTCCGATTTTTATGTTGTTCGCAGGGGTATTTTTCTAGAAGTTTAAATGATATGTATCTGAATACATTGTTTCAACAATGAATCCATTGTTGTAAAAATGTCTAAAATGAACTTTTACACATAAAACAAGCAGTATCTTCTTATTATATTCTGGTGCACGGCGTTAATTTCGTTTCCGAATAAAACAGTACTTTTCCTATCGAATGATGTAAAAAAATTCCGATTTTTAGGTGGTTCGCAGGGGCATTTCTCTAAAATTTTAAATGAAATATATCTAAATACATTTGTTTCAACAATGCATCCATTGTTGTAAAAGTGTTTAAAATGAAATTTTACACATAAAACAAGCAGTATCTTCTTATTATATTCTGGTGCACGGCTGAAATTTCGTTTCCGAATAAAACAGTACTTTTCCTATCGAATGATTTAAAAAAATTCCGATTTTAAAGTTGTTCGCAGGGGTATTCTTCTAAAAGTTTAAATAAAATATATATAAATACATTGTTTCAACAATGAATCCATTGTTGTAAAAATGTTTGAAATGAAATTTTACACACAAAACGAGCAGTATCTTCTCATTAAATTCCGGTACACGGCTGACATTTCGTTTCCGAATTAAGCAAAACATTTCCTATCGAATGATGAAAAAAAATTTCGATTTTTATGTTGTTCGCAGGGGTATTTTTCTAAAAGTTTAAATGACATGTATCTGAATACATTGTTTCAACAATGAATCCATTGTTGTAAAAATGTCTAAAATGAAATTTTACACATAAAACGAGCAGTATCTTCTTATTAAATTCCGGTGCACGGCTGGAATTTTGTTTCCGAATAAATCAGTACTTTTCCTATCGAATGATGTAAAAAAATTCCGATTTTTAGGTTGTTCGCAGGGGTATTTTTCTACAAGTTTAAATGAAATGTATCAGAATACATTGTTCCAACAATGAATCCATTGTTGTAAAAGTGTTTAAAATGAAATTTTACACATAAAACGAGAAGTATCTTCTTATTATATTCCGGTGCACGGCTGAAATTTTGTTTCCGAATAAAGCAGTACTTTTCCTATCGAATGATGTAAAAAACGTCCGATTTTTATGTTGTTCGCAGGGGTATTTTTCTAAAAGTTTAAATGAAATGTATCAGAATACATTGTTCCAACAATGAATCCAGTGTTGTAAAAGTGTTTAAAATGAAATTTTACACATAAAATGAGCAGTATCTTCTCATTAAATTCCGGTGCACGGCTGAAATTTCGTTTCCGAATTAAGCAAAACATTTCCTATCGAATGATGTAAAAAAATTCCGATTTTTATGTTGTTCGCAGGGGTATTTTTCTAAAAACTTAAATGAAATATATCTAAATGCATTGTTTCAACAATGAATCCATTGTTGAAAAAATGTTTAAAGGTGAATTCCATGAAAATGCGACATGGACATCATTTTTTAAATTTGAACTAAATTAGTATTTTTTTGTTCCAATTGATAGAAAATAAGTCAAATTTCATGAAAATAACAAGATATAATAAGATAATTGTAAAAAGAAATTTTTATAGTTACTTATTATCAAGACTAACTTTGAAATCAAAAATCTGCTATTTTTATCTCTAGTTTAATGTCCCTTGAAGCATTTAAATATCACATAGATTTTTGAAACAAATATATCTTTTTAAAAAATGACTAACAGTATGTTTAAAAACACCAAAGTTTTCACCTGAAATATTTTAATTATTTTGCTATTGCCCCCAAACTTTATATTAGTCTTCATGTCATGTCTGTCACAGAAAATGTCGATTTTTTTATTTTCAAGAAAATCTACTTGATAAAAATTATTAACATTTTATTTTCTCTTTTTATATGTCAAAAGGAACAGTTCATAAAAAAATTGAAAGATAAATTTAAAATCTGAGTGAAATATAAAGCATTACATTTTGTCATGTCTGTCACATTTGTCATGTCTGTCACGCTAGTCATGTCTGTCACAATTAGTTTTTCAAGCAACTTTACCTTAATCTCTTTCCTAGAAAGTTATTTTTGTGATTTTTAGGTGCGTTCGTAATTATGTAAATGCGTAGCACCTATTGTTGTCGCTCAGTCCGTCTGTCCGTCCGTCCGTCTGTCTGTCTATCTGTCCGTCCGCATATAACAACGCAAAAATTATCCATCCGAATCGTTTGAAATTTAAAATTTATAATTATTACATAATTTTGTCGAGTCATTTCAAATTTTATGAAAATCAGATGGATAGATCAATTACAGGGACACTCAAAAGTATTTCATTACATTACGTCAATGGAAAAAAAAAAGTTTCAAATGCATTTTAATCGTTTGAAATTTAAAATGTTTAATTATTACATAATTTTGTCGAGTCATTTCAAATGTTATGAAAATCGGATGCATAGATCAGTTACAGGGACAATCAAAAGTATTCCGTTACATTATGATCAATGGGGAAAAATGTTTCAAATGCATTTTAATGGTGTTACACTTATTTGAACATAATATAATTGACATGAATCTATGATGTATGTATTAAAATCTACATTGTACAATCTGGGATGCAGAGAATATTTATTATTAAATTACAGGGCCACACAAATGTATTCCACTAAATAATGTTATACGGGGAAACATTGTTTGGGGCGTGTTTTAATTATATTAACCTACTTCACATTTTATGAATAAGATATACGTTAATGAAGTATAATAAAAATTACTCCCTGCATATTTACAGGAACACAAAGATTTCGACCACTATACTGTATCCAAAGTACGTTCTACTATATCAGCAAGATCTGAATATTTTAAAACTTATAGTACGAACGCACCTCATTTGCTACGCTTCACGTGCAATTTCCAACTTGTTTAACTTAGTATTGATGCCAATAATATTTCTTTATAACTCAACTCAACAAAATGCTTAAATTTAGAATGCATGTCATAGTTACCAGATAATTATGTCGATACCAATTTCTTTGTTTCAGATATATTATCTGTCACAATTATTTTTTCAAACAGTTTTGCTTTAATCTTGTGATTTGAAAGTTGTTATTATCTAACTTGGAATTGATGGCTATGGTATTTCTTCATGTGAAACGTACACAATCTAAAGTTTTCTACTATTTAAAAGAAAATCTGCCAAATAGAAAATTTCTGGTAAAAACTCATTTCAGTGAAAACTTCCAAGGGATTTTATAAATTTAATTTTTTTTTTTTTTTTGAGATTTTTTTAACATAATGTACCGTTATATCATATTCTAATCTCCAAGTTGTGATAAAAGTAAAGAAAGTAATATTTAAGAAAAAAATACTTAAATTCATAGAAAATTGTACACGTGTCATGTCTGTCACAAAACTTTGTCATGTCTGTCACGCTGATAAATATTTTTTAATATTTTTCTATTTGCAAATTTTTCAATATTTTTCTTTCTGCTTTCCATATCCAAGTCTTATTTTGTTTCCTAAAAAATTCTGGACTTGGTATGCATGCCAATTAAGAGCAAATGATGATAATATGTGTCTAGTCAAAATCTATGTCTAAATTTTGTCATGTCTGTCACGGCGGATTTTAACCCTCAATTAAATTAAGTTTTTCCTTGAATTAAAATTTTAGTGTTTTTTTATAGCATAAGGCCTATATTTACATCACCCCATGCATTTTTTTAACTATCAATTAATATTTAGTACTTAAAGATGAACAAAAAAGTTCTCTCAGTCATGTCTGTCACAAAATGGAATTCACCTAAAATGAAATTTTACAGATAAAAAAGCAGTTTCTTCTTATTAAATTCAGGTGCTCCAATGAAAGTTTGTTTATGAATAAATCAGTACTTTTCCTATCGAATGATGTAAAAAAATTCCGATTTTTATGTTGTTCGCAGGGGTATTTTTCTAAAAGTTAAATGACATGTATCTGAATACATTGTTTCAACAATGAATCCATTGTTGTAAAAATGTCTAAAATGAAATTTTACACATAAAACGAGCAGTATCTTCTTATTAAATTCCGGTGCAAGGCTGGAATTTTGTTTCCGAATAAATCAGTACTTTTTCTATCGAATGATGTAAAACAATTCCGATTTTTAGGTTGTTCGCAGGGGTATTTTTCTACAAGTTTAAAAGAAATGTATCAGAATACATTGTTCCAACAATGAATCCCTTGTTGTAAAAGTGTTTAAAATGAAATTTTACACATTAAACGAGCAGTATCTTCTTATTATATTCCGGTGCACGGCTGAAATTTTGTTTCCGAATTAAGCAAAACATTTCCTATCGAATGATGTAAAAAAAATCCGATTTTTATGTGCTTTGCAGGGGCATTTCTCTAAATTTTTAAATAAAATATATATAAATACATTGTTTCAACAATGAATCCATTGTTGTAAAAGTGTTTAAAATGAAATTTTACACATAAAACAAGCAGTATCTTCTTATTAAATTTAGGTGCACGCCTGAAATTTTGTTTCCGAATAAATCAGTACTTTTCCTATCGAATGATGTAAAAAAATTCCGATTTTTAGGTGGTTCGCAAGGCCATTTCTCTAAAATTTTAAATGAAATATATCTAAATACATTTGTTTCAACAATGAATCCATTGTTGTAAAAGTGTTTAAAATGAAATTTTACACATAAAACGAACAGTATCTTCATATTAAATTCCGGTTCACGGCTGAAATTTTGTTTCCGAATAAATCAGTACAATTCCTATCGAATGATGTAAAAAAATTCCGATTTTTAGGTTGTTCGCAGGGGTATTTTTCTACAAGTTTAAATGAAATGTATCAGAATACATTGTTTCAACAATGAATCCATTGTTGTAAAAATGTCTAAAATGAAATTTTACACATAAAACAAGCAGTATCTTCTTACTAAATTCTGGTGCACGGCTGAAATTTTGTTTCCGAATAAATCAGTACTTTTCCTATCGAATGATGAAAAAAAAATCCGATTTAAAAGTTGTTCGCAGGGGTATTTTTCTAAAAGTTTAAATAAAAAATATATAGATACACTGTTTCAACAATGAATCCATTGTTGTAAAAATGTTTAAAATGAAATTTTACACATAATACGAGCAGTATCTTCTCATTAAATTCCGGTGCACGGCTGAAATTTCGTTTCCGAATTAAGCAAAACATTTCCTATCGAATGATGTAAAAAAATTCGGATTTTTATGTTGTTCGCAGGGGTATTTTTCTAAAAGTTTAAATGATATGTATCTGAATACAATGTTTCAACAATGAATCCATTGTTGTAAAAATGTGTAGAATGAAATTTTACTTATAAAACAAGCAGTATCTTCTTATTAAATTCTGGTGCACGGCAGAAATTATGTTTCCGAATAAATCTGTACTTTTCCTATCGAATGATGTAAAAAAATTCCGATTTTTAGGTGGTTCGCAGGGGCATTTCTCTAAAATTTTAAATGAAATATATCTAAATACATTTGTTTCAAGAATGAATCCATTGTTGTAAAAAGGTTTAAAATGAAATTTTACACATAAAACGAGCAGAATCTTCTTATTAAATTCCGGAGCACGGCTGAAATTTTGTTTCCGAATAAATCAGTACTTTTCCTACCGAATGATGTAAAAAAATTCCGATTTTTAGGTGGTTCGCAGAAGCATTTCTCTAAAAGTTTAAATGAAATATATCGAAATGCATTGTTTCAAAAATGAATCCATTGTTGAAAAAATGTTCAAAATGAAATTTTACACATAAAACAAGCAGTATCTTCTTATTAAATTTAGGTGCACGGCTGAAATTTTGTTTCCGAATAAATCAGTACTTTTCCTATCGAATGATGTAAAAAAATTCCGATTTTTAGGTGGTTCGCAAGGCCATTTCTCTAAAATTTTAAATGAAATAGATCTAAATACATTTGTTTCAACAATGAATCCATTGTTGTAAAAGTGTTTAAAATGAAATTTTACACATAAAACGAGCAGTATCTTCTTATTAAATTCCGGTGCACGGCTGAAATTTTGTTCCCGAATAAATCAGTACTATTCCTATCGAATGATGTAAAAAAATTCCGATTTTTATGTTGTTCGCAGGGGTATTTTTCTAAATATTTAAATGATATGTATCTGAATACATTGTTTCAACAATGAATCCATTGTTGTAAAAATGTCTAGACTGAAATTTTGCTTATAAAACAAGCAGTATCTTCTTATTAAATTCTGGTGCACGGCTGAAATTTTGTTTCCGAATAAATCAGAACTTTTCCTATGGAATGATGTAAAAAAAATCCGATTTTTATGTGCTTCGCAGGAGCATTTCTCTAAAATTTTAAATAAAATATATATAAATACATTGTTTCAACAATGAATCCATTGTTGTAAAAGTGTTTAAAATGCAATTTTACACATAAAACAAGCAGTATCTTCTTATTAAATTTAGGTGCACGGCTGAAATTTTGTTTCCGAATAAATCAGTACTTTTCCTATAGAATGATGTAAAAAAATTCCGATTTTTAGGTGGTTCGCAAGGCCATTTCTCTAAAATTTTAAATGAAATATATCTAAATACATTTGTTTCAACAATGAATCCATTGTTGTAAAAGTGTTTAAAATGAAATTTTACACACAAAAGGAGCAGTATCTTCTCATTAAATTCCGGTTCACGGCTGAAATTTCGTTTCCGAATTAAGCAAAACATTTCCTATCGAATGATGTAAAAAATTTGGATTTTTATGTTGTTCGCAGGGGTATTTTTCTAAAAGTTTAAATGATATGTATCTGAATACATTGTTTCAACAATGAATCCATTGTTGTAAAAATGTGTAGAATGAAATTTTACTTATAAAACAAGCAGTATCTTCTTATTAAAATCTGGTGCACGGCAGAAATTTTGTTTCCGAATAAATCAGTACTTTTCCTATCGAATGATGTAAAAAAATTCCGATTTTGTAGGTGGTTCGCAGGGGCATTTCTCTAAAATTTTAAATGAAATATATCTAAATACATTTGTTTCAACAATGAATCCATTGTTGTAAAAGTGTTTAAAATGAAATTTTACACATAAAACGAGCAGTATCTTCTTATTAAATTCCGGAGCACGGCAGAAATTTTTTTTCCGAATAAATCAGTACTTTTCCTATCGAATGATGTAAAAAAATTCCGATTTTTAGGTGGTTCGCAGAAGCATTTCTCTAAAAGTTTAAATGAAATATATCTAAATGCATTGTTTCAACAATGAATCCATTGTTGAAAAAATGTTCAAAATGAAATTTTACACATAAAACAAGCAGTATCTTCTTATTAAATTTAGGTGCACGGCTGAAATTTTGTTTCCGAATAAATCAGTACTTTTCCTATCGAATGATGTAAAAAAATTCCGATTTTTAGGTGGTTCGCAGAAGCATTTCTCTAAAAGTTTAAATGAAATATATCTAAATGCATTGTTTCAACAATGAATCCATTGTTGAAAAAATGTTCAAAATGAAATTTTACACATAAAACAAGCAGTATCTTCTTATTAAATTTAGGTGCACGGCTGAAATTTTGTTTCCGAATAAATCAGTACTTTTCCTATCGAATGATGTAAAAAAATTCCGATTTTTAGGTGGTTCGCAGAAGCATTTCTCTAAAAGTTTAAATGAAATATATCTAAATGCATTGTTCCAACAATGAATCCATTGTTGTAAAAGTGTTTAAAATGAAATTTTACACATAAAACGAGAAGTATCTTCTTATTATATTCCGGTGCACGGCTGAAATTTTGTTTCCGAATAAAGCAGTACTTTTCCTATCGAATGATGTAAAAAACTTCCGATTTTTATGTTGTTCGCAGGGGTATTTTTCTAAAAGTTTAAATGAAATGTATCAGAATACATTGTTCCAACAATGAATCCAGTGTTGTAAAAGTGTTTAAAATGAAATTTTACACATAAAATGAGCAGTATCTTCTCATTAAATTCCGGTGCACGGCTGAAATTTCGTTTCCGAATTAAGCAAAACATTTCCTATCGAATGATGTAAAAAAATTCCGATTTTTATGTTGTTCGCAGGGGTATTTTTCTAAAAACTTAAATGAAATATATCTAAATGCATTGTTTCAACAATGAATCCATTGTTGAAAAAATGTTTAAAATGAAATTTTACAGATAAAAAAGCAGTTTCTTCTTATTAAATTCAGGTGCTCCAATGAAATTTTGTTTCCGAATAAATCAGTACTTTTCCTATCGAATGATGTAAAAAAATTCCGATTTTTATGTTGTTCGCAGGGGTATTTTTCTAAAAGTTTAAATGACATGTATCTGAATACATTGTTTCAACAATGAATCCATTGTTGTAAAAATGTCTAAAATGAAATTTTACACATAAAACGAGCAGTATCTTCTTATTAAATTCCGGTGCACGGCTGGAATTTTGTTTCCGAATAAATCAGTACTTTTTCTATCGAATGATGTAAAACAATTCCGATTTTTAGGTTGTTCGCAGGGGTATTTTTCTACAAGTTTAAAAGAAATGTATCAGAATACATTGTTCCAACAATGAATCCCTTGTTGTAAAAGTGTTTAAAATGAAATTTTACACATAAAACGAGCAGTATCTTCTTATTATATTCCGGTGCACGGCTGAAATTTTGTTTCCAAATAAATCAGTACTTTTCCTATCGAATGATGAAAAAAAAATTCCGATTTTTAGGTTGTTCGGAGGGGTATTTGTCTACAAGTTTAAATGAAATGTATCAGAATATATTGTTTCAACAATGAATCCATTGTTGTAAAAATGTCTAAAATGAAATTTTACACATAAAACGTGCAATATCTTTTTATTAAATTCCGGCGCACGGCTGAAATTTTGTTTCCGAATAAATCAGTACTTTTCCTATCGAATGATGTAAAAAAATTCCGATTTTTAGGTGGTTCGCAGAAGCATTTCTCTAAAAGTTTAAATGAAATATATCTAAATGCATTGTTTCAACAATGAATCCATTGTTGAAAAAATGTTCAAAATGAAATTTTACACATAAAACAAGCAGTATCTTCTTATTAAATTTAGGTGCACGGCTGAAATTTTGTTTCCGAATAAATCAGTACTTTTCCTATGGAATGATGTAAAAAAAATCCGATTTTTATGTGCTTTGCAGGGGCATTTCTCTAAAATTTTAAATAAAATATATATAAATACATTGTTTCAACAATGAATCCATTGTTGTAAAAGTGTTTAAAATGAAATTTTACACATAAAACAAGCAGTATCTTCTTATTAAATTTAGGTGCACGCATGAAATTTTGTTTCCGAATAAATCAGTACTTTTCCTATCGAATGATGTAAAAAAATTCCGATTTTTAGGTGGTTCGCAAGGCCATTTCTCTAAAATTTTAAATGAAATATATCTAAATACATTTGTTTCAACAATGAATCCATTGTTGTAAAAGTGTTTAAAATGAAATTTTACACATAAAACGAACAGTATCTTCATATTAAATTCCGGTGCACGGCTGAAATTTTGTTACCGAATAAATCAGTACAATTCCTATCGAATGATGTAAAAAAATTCCGATTTTTAGGTTGTTCGCAGGGGTATTTTTCTACAAGTTTAAATGAAATGTATCAGAATACATTGTTTCAACAATGAATCCATTGTTGTAAAAATGTCTAAAATGAAATTTTACACATAAAACAAGCAGTATCTTCTTATTAAATTCTGGTGCACGGCTGAAATTTTGTTTCCGAATAAATCAGTACTTTTCCTATCGAATGATGAAAAAAAATTCCGATTTAAAAGTTGTTCGCAGGGGTATTCTTCTAAAAGTTTAAATAAAAAATATATAGATACATTGTTTCAACAATGAATCCATTGTTGTAAAAATGTTTAAAATGAAATTTTACACATAATACGAGCAGTATCTTCTCATTAAATTCCGGTGCACTGCTGAAATTTCGTTTCCGAATTAAGCAAAACATTTCCTATCGAATGATGTAAAAAAATTCGGATTTTTATGTTGTTCGCAGGGGTATTTTTCTAAAAGTTTAAATGATATGTATCTGAATACAATGTTTCAACAATGAATCCATTGTTGTAAAAATGTGTAGAATGAAATTTTACTTATAAAACAAGCAGTATCTTCTTATTAAATTCTGGTGCACGGCAGAAATTATGTTTCCGAATAAATCTGTACTTTTCCTATCGAATGATGTAAAAAAAATCCGATTTTTATGTGCTTTGCAGGGGCATTTCTCTAAAATTTTAAATAAAATATATATAAATACATTGTTTCAACAATGAATCCATTGTTGTAAAAGTGTTTAAAATGAAATTTTACACATAAAACAAGCAGTATCTTCTTATTAAATTTAGGTGCACGCCTGAAATTTTGTTTCCGAATAAATCAGTACTTTTCCTATCGAATGATGTAAAAAAATTCCGATTTTTAGGTGGTTCGCAAGGCCATTTCTCTAAAATTTTAAATGAAATATATCTAAATACATTTGTTTCAACAATGAATCCATTGTTGTAAAAGTGTTTAAAATGAAATTTTACACATAAAACGAGCAGAATCTTCTTATTAAATTCCGGAGCACGGCTGAAATTTTGTTTCCGAATAAATCAGTACTTTTCCTATCGAATGATGTAAAAAAATTCCGATTTTTAGGTTGTTCGCATTGGTATTTTTCTAAAAGTTTAAGTGATATGTATCTGAATACATTGTTTCAACAATGAATCCATTGTTGTAAAAATGTGTAGAATGAAATTTTACTTATAAAACAAGCAGTATCTTCTTATTAAATTCTGGTGCACGACTGAAATTTTGTTTCCGAATAAATCAGTACTTTTCCTACCGAATGATGTAAAAAAATTCCGATTTTTAGGTGGTTCGCAGAAGCATTTCTCTAAAAGTTTAAATGAAATATATCGAAATGCATTGTTTCAAAAATGAATCCATTGTTGAAAAAATGTTCAAAATGAAATTTTACACATAAAACAAGCAGTATCTTCTTATTAAATTTAGGTGCACGGCTGAAATTTTGTTTCCGAATAAATCAGTACTTTTCCTATCGAATGATGTAAAAAAATTCCGATTTTTAGGTGGTTCGCAAGGCCATTTCTCTAAAATTTTAAATGAAATATATCTAAATACATTTGTTTCAACAATGAATCCATTGTTGTAAAAGTGTTTAAAATGAATTTTTACACATAAAAGGAGCAGTATCTTCTCATTAAATTCCGGTTCACGGCTGAAATTTCGTTTCCGAATTAAGCAAAACATTTCCTATCGAATGATGTAAAAAATTTGGATTTTTATGTTGTTCGCAGGGGTATTTTTCTAAAAGTTTAAATGATATGTATCTGAATACATTGTTTCAACAATGAATCCATTGTTGTAAAAATGTGTAGAATGAAATTTTACTTATAAAACAAGCAGTATCTTCTTATTAAAATCTGGTGCACGGCAGAAATTTTGTTTCCGAATAAATCAGTACTTTTCCTATCGAATGATGTAAAAAAATTCCGATTTTGTAGGTGGTTCGCAGAAGCATTTCTCTAAAAGTTTAAATGAAATATATCTAAATGCATTGTTTCAACAATGAATCCATTGTTGAAAAAATGTGCAAAATGAAATTTTACACATAAAACAAGCAGTATCTTCTTATTAAATTTAGGTGCACGGCTGAAATTGTGTTTCCGAATAAATCAGTACTTTTCCTATGGAATGATTTAAAAAAAATCCGATTTTTATGTGCTTCGCAAGGCCATTTCTCTAAAATTTTAAATGAAATATATCTAAATACATTTGTTTCAACAATGAATCCATTGTTGTAAAAGTGTTTAAAATGAAATTTTACACATAAAACGAACAGTATCTTCTTATTAAATTCCGGTGCACGGCTGAAATTTTGTTTCCGAATAAATCAGTACAATTCCTATCGAATGATGTAAAAAAATTCCGATTTTTAGGTTGTTCGCAGGGGTATTTTTCTACAAGTTTAAATGAAATGTATCAGAATACATTGTTTCAACAATGAATCCATTGTTGTAAAAATGTCTAAAATGAAATTTTACACATAAAACAAGCAGTATCTTCTTATTAAATTCTGGTGCACGGCTGAAATTTTGTTTCCGAATAAATCAGTACTTTTCCTATCGAATGATGAAAAAAAATTCCGATTTTAAAGTTGTTCGCAGGGTTATTCTTCTAAAAGTTTAAATAAAAAATATATAGATACATTGTTTCAACAATGAATCCATTGCTGTAAAAATGTTTAAAATGAAATTTTACACATAATACGAGCAGTATCTTCTCATTAAATTCCGGTGCACGGCTGAAATTTTGTTTCCGAATTAAGGAAACATTTCCTATCGAATGATATAAAAAAATTCCGATTTTTATGTTGTTCGCAGGGGTATTTTTCTAAATGTTTAAATGATATGTATCTGAATACATTTTTTCAACAATGAATCCATTGTTGTAAAAATGTCTAGAATGAAATTTTACTTATAAAACAAGCAGTATCTTCTTATTAAATTCTGCTGCACGGCTGAAATTTTGTTTCCGAATAAATCAGTACTTTTCCTATCGAATGATGTAAAAAAATTCCGATTTTTAGGTGGTTCGCAGGGGCATTTCTCTAAAATTTTAAATGAAATATATCTAAATACATTTGTTTCAACAATGAATCCATTGTTGTAAAAGTGTTTAAAATGAAATTTTACACATAAAAGGAGCAGTATCTTCTTATTAAATTCCGGAGCACGGCTGAAATTTTGTTTCCGAATAAATCAGTACTTTTCCTATCGAATGATGTAAAAAAATTCCGATTTTTAGGTTGTTCGCAGGGGTATTTTTCTACAAGTTTAAATGAAATGTATCAGAATACATTGTTTCAACAATGAATCCATTGTTGTAAAAATGTCTAAAATGAAATTTTACACATAAAACAAGCAGTATCTTCTTATTATATTCTGGTGCACGGCTGAAATTTCGTTTCCGAATAAAACAGTACTTTTCCTATCGAATGATGTAAAAAAATTCCGATTTTAAAGTTGTTCGCAGGGGTATTCTTCTAAAAGTTTAAATAAAATATATATAAATAAATTGTTTCAACAATGAATCCATTGTTGTAAAAATGTTTGAAATGAAATTTTACACATAAAACGAGCAGTATCTTCTCATTAAATTCCGGTGCACGTCTGAAATTTCGTTTCCGAATTAAGCAAAACATTTCCTATCGAATGATGAAAAAAATTTCGATTTTTATGTTGTTCGCAGGGGTATTTTTCTAAAAGTTTAAATGACATGTATCTAAATACATTGTTTCAACAATGAATCCATTGTTGTAAAAATGTCTAAAATGAAATTTTACACATAAAACGAGCAGTATCTTCTTATTAAATTCCGGTGCACGGCTGGAATTTTGTTTCCGAATAAATCAGTACTTTTTCTATCGAATGATGTAAAACAATTCCAATTTTTAGGTTGTTCGCAGGGGTATTTTTCTACAAGTTTAAAAGAAATGTATCAGATTACATTGTTCCAACAATGAATCTATTGTTGTAAAAGTGTTTAAAATGAAATTTTACACATAAAACGAGCAGTATCTTCTTATTATATTCCGGTGCACGGCTGAAATTTTGTTTCCGAATAAATCAGTACTTTTCCTATCGAATGATGTAAAAAAATTCCGATTTTTAGGTTGTTCGCAGGGGTATTTTTCTACAAGTTTAAATGAAATGTATCAGAATATATTGTTTCAACAATGAATCCATTGTTGTAAAAATGTCTAAAATGAAATTTTACACATAAAACGAGCAGTATCTTCTTATTAAATTCCGGTGCACGGCTGAAATTTCGTTTCCGAATAAATCAGTACTTTGCCTATCGAATGATGTAAAAAAATTCCGATTTTAAAGTAGTTCGCAGGGGTATTCTTCTAAAAGTTTAAATGAAATATATCTAAATGCATTGTTTCAACAATGAATCCATTGTTGAAAAAATGTTTAAAATGAAATTTTACACATAAAAAAAGCAGTTTCTTCTTTTTAAATTCAGGTGCACGGCTGAAATTTTGTTTCCGAATAAATCAGTACTTTTCCTAACGAATGAAGTAAAAAATTCCGAATTTTATGTTGTTCGCAGAGGTATTTTTCTACAAGTTTAAATGAAATGTATCAGAATACATTGTTTCAACAATGAATCCATTGTTGTAAAAATGTCTAAAATGAAATTTTACATATTAAACAAGCAGTATCTTCTTATTATATTCTGGTGCACAGCTGAAATTTCGTTTCCGAATAAAACAGTACTTTTCGTATCGAATGATGTAAAAAAATTCCGATTTTTAGGTGGTTCGCAGGGGCATTTCTCTAAAATTTTAAATGAAATATATCTAAATACATTTGTTTCAACAATGAATCCATTGTTGTAAAAGTGTTTAAAATGAAATTTTACACATAAAACAAGCAGTATCTTCTTATTATATTCTGGTGCACGGCTGAAATTTCGTTTCCGAATAAAACAGTACTTTTCCTATCGAATGATTTAAAAAAATTCCGATTTTAAAGTTGTTCGCAGGGGTATTCTTGTAAAAGTTTAAATGACATGTATCTGAATACATTGTTTCAACAATGAATCCATTGTTGTAAAAATGTCTAAAATGAAATTTTACACATAAAACGAGCAGTATCTTCTTATTAAATTCCGGTGCACGGCTGGAATTTTGTTTCCGAATAAATCCGTACTTTTCCTATCGAATGATGTAAAAAAATTCCGATTTTTACGTTGTTCGCAGGGGTATTTTTCTACAAGTTTAAATGAAATGTATCAGAATACATTGTTTCAACAATGAATCCATTGATGTAAAAATGTCTAAAATGAAATTTTACACTTAAAACGAGCAGTATCTTCTTATTAAATTCCGGTGCACGGCTGAATTTTTGTTTCCGAATAAATCAGTACTTTTCCTATCGAATGATGTAAAAAAATTCCGATTTTAAAGTTGTTCGCAATGGTATTCTTCTAAAAGTTTAAATAAAATATATATAAATACATTGTTTCAACAATGAATCTATTGTTGTAAAAATGTTTAAAATGAAATTTTACACATAAAACGAGCAGTATCTTCTCATTAAATTCCGGTGCACGGCTGAAATTTCGTTTCCGAATTAAGCAAAACATTTCCTATCGAATGATGTAAAAAAATTCCGATTTTTATGTTGTTCGCAGGGGTATTTTTCTAAAAGTTTAAATGATATGTATCTGAATACATTGTTTCAACAATGAATCCATTGTTGTAAAAATGTCTAAAATGAACTTTTACACATAAAACAAGCAGTATCTTCTTATTATATTCTGGTGCACGGCTGAAATTTCGTTTCCGAATAAAACAGTACTTTTCCTATCGAATGATGTTAAAAAATTCCGATTTTTAGGTGGTTCGCAGGGGCATTTCTCTAAAATTTTAAATGAAATATATCTAAAAACATTTGTTTCAACAATGAATCCATTGTTGTAAAAGTGTTTAAAATGAAATTGTACACATAAAACGAGCAGTATCTTCTTATTAAATTCCGGTGCACGGCTGAAATTTTGTTTCCGAAAAAATCAGTACTTTTCCTATCGAATGATGCAAAAAAATTCCGATTTTAAAGTTGTTCGCAGGGGTATTCTTCTACAAGTTTAAATGAAATGTATCAGAATACATTGTTTCAACAATGAATCCATTGTTGTAAAAATGTCTAAAATGAAATTTTACACATAAAACAAGCAGTATCTTCTTATTAAATTTTGGTGCACGGCTGAAATTTCGTTTCCGAATAAAACAGTACTTTTCCTATCGAATTATGTAAAAAAATTCTGATTTTAAAGTTGTTCGCAGGGGTATTCTTCTAAAAGTTTAAATAAAATATGTATAAATACATTGTTTCAACAATGAATCCATTGTTGTACAAATGTTTAAAATGAAATTATACTTTTAAAACAAGCAGTATCTTCTCATTAAATTCCGGTGCACGGCTGAAATTTCGTTTCCGAATTAAACAAAATATTTCCTATCGAATGATGTAAAAAAATTCCGATTTTTATGTTGTTCGCAGGGGTATTTTTCTACAAGTTTAAATGAAATGTATCTGAATACATTGTTTCAACAATGAATCCATTGTTGTAAAAATGTCTAAAATGAAATTTTACACATAAAACAAGCAGTATCTTCTTAATATATTCTGGTGCACGGCTGAAATTTCGTTTCCGAATAAAACAGTACTTTTCCTATCGAATGATGTAAAGAAATTCCGATTTTATAGTTGTTCGCAGGGGTATTCTTCTAAAAGTTTAAATAAAATATATATAAATACATTGTTTCAACAATGAATCCATTGTTGTAAAAATGTTTAAAATGAAATTTTACACATAAAACGAGCAGTATCTTCTCATTAAATTCCGGTGCACGGCTGAAATTTCGTTTCCGAATTAAGCAAAACATTTCCTATCGAATGATGAAAAAAAATTTCGATTTTTATGTTGTTCGCAGGGGTATTTTTCTAAAAGTTTAAATGACATGTATCTGAATACATTGTTTCAACAATGAATCCATTGTTGTAAAAATGTCTAAAATGAAATTTTACACATAAAACGAGCAGTATCTTCTTATTAAATTCCGGTGCACGGCTGGAATTTTGTTTCCGAATAAATCAGTACTTTTCCTATCGAATGATGTAAAAAAATTCCGATTTTTACGTTGTTCGCAGGGGTATTTTTCTACAAGTTTAAATGAAATGTATCAGAATACATTGTTTCAACAATGAATCCATTGATGTAAAAATGTCTAAAATGAAATTTTACACATAAAACGAGCAGTATCTTCTCATTAAATTCCGGTGCACGGCTGAAATTTCGTTTCCGAATTAAGCAAAACATTTCCTTTCGAATGATGAAAAAAAATTTCGATTTTTATGTTGTTCGCAGGGGTATTTTTCTAAAAGTTTAAATGACATGTATCTGAATACATTATTTCAACAATGAATCCATTGTTGTAAAAATGTCTAAAATGAAATTTTATACATAAAACGAGCAGTATCTTCTTATTAAATTCCGGTGCACGGCTGGAATTTTGTTTCCGAATAAAACAGTACTTCTTCTATCGAATGATGTAAAAAAATTCCGATTTTTATGTTGTTCGCAGGGGTATTTTTCTAAAATTTTAAATGAAATATATCTAAATGCATTGTTTCAACAATGAATCCATTGTTGAAAAAATGTTTAAAATGAAATTTTACACATAAAAAAAGCAGTTTCTTCTTATTAAATTCAGGTGCTCGGCTGAAATTTTGTTTCCGAATAAATCAGTACTTTTCCTATCGAATGATGTAAAAAAATTCCGATTTTTATGTTGTTCGCAGGGGTATTTTTCTAAAAGATTAAATGACATGTATCTAAATACATTGTTTCAACAATGAATCCATTGTTGTAAAAATGTCTAAAATGAAATTTTACACATACAACGAGCAGTATCTTCTTATTAAATTCCGGTGCACGGCTGGAATTTTGTTTCCGAATAAATCAGTACTTTTTCTATCGAATGATGTAAAACAATTCCGATTTTTAGGTTGTTCGCAGGGGTATTTTTCTACAAGTTTAAAAGAAATGTATCAGAATACATTGTTCCAACAATGAATCCATTGTTGTAAAATTGTTTAAAATGAAATTTTACACATAAAACGAGCAGTATCTTCTTATTATATTCCGGTGCACGGCTGGAATTTTGTTTCCGAATAAATCAGTACTTTTCCTATCGAATGATGTAAAAAAATTCCGATTTTAAAGTTGTTCACAGGGGTATTCTTCTAAAAGTTTAAATAAAATATATATAAATACATTGTTTCAACAATGAATCCATTGTTGTAAAAATGTTTAAAATGAAATTTTACACATAAAACGAGCAGTATCTTCTCATTAAATTCCGGTGCACGGTTGAAATTTCGTTTCCGAAATAAGCAAAACATTTCCTATCGAATGATGTAAAAAACTCCGATTTTTATGTTGTTCGCAGGGGTATTTTTCTGCAAGTTTAAATGAAATGTATCAGAATACATTGTTTCAACAATGAATCCAGTGTTGTAAAAATGTCTAAAATGAAATTTTACACATAAAACAAGCAGTATCTTCTTATTAAATTTTGGTGCACGGCTGAAATTTCGTTTCCGAATAAAACAGTACTTTTCCTATCGAATTATGTAAAAAAAATCCGATTTTAAAGTTGTTCGCTGGGGTATTCTTCTAAAAGTTTAAATAAAATATATATAAATACATTGTTTCAACAATAAATCCATTGTTGTAAAAATGTTTAAAATGAAATTTTACACATAAAACGAGCAGTATCTTCTCATTAAATTCCGGTGCACGGCTGACATTTCGTTTCCGAATTAAGCAAAACATTCCCTATCGAATGATGAAAAAAAATTTCGATTTTTATGTTGTTCGCAGGGGTATTTTTCTAAAAGTTTAAATGACATGTATCTGAATACATTGTTTCAACAATAAATCCATTGTTGTAAAAATGTCTAAAATGAAATTTTACACATAAAACGAGCAGTATCTTCTTATTAAATTCCGGTGCACGGCTGGAATTTTGTTTCCGAATAAATCAGTCCTTTTTCTATCGAATGATGTAAAAATATTCCGATTTTTAGGTTGTTCGAAGGTTTATTTTTCTACAAGTTTAAATGAAATGTATCAGAATACATTGTTCCAACAATGAATCCATTGTTGTAAAAGTGTTTAAAATGAAATTTTACACATAAAACGAGCAGTATCTTCTTATTAAATTCCGGTGCACGGCTGAAATTTCGTTTCCGAAATAAGCAAAACATTTCCTATCGAATGATGTAAAAAAACTCCGATTTTTATGTTGTTCGCAGGGGTATTTTTCTACAAGTTTAAATGAAATGTATCAGAATACATTGTTTCAACAATGAATCCATTGTTGTAAAAATGTCTAAAATGAACTTTTACACATAAAACAAGCAGTATCTTCTTATTATATTCTGGTGCACGGCTGAAATTTCGTTTCCGAATAAAACAGTACTTTTCCTATCGAATGATGTAAAAAAATTCCGATTTTTAGGTTGTTCGCAGGGGCATTTCTCTAAAATTTTAAATGAAATATATCTAAATACATTTGTTTCAACAATGAATCCATTGTTGTAAAAGTGTTTAAAATGAAATTTTACACATAAAACGAGCAGTATCTTCTTATTAAATTCCGGTGCACGGCTGAAACTTTGTTTCCGAAAAAATCAGTACTTTTCCTATCGAATGATGTAAAAAAATTCCGATTTTTAGGTTGTTCGCAGTTGTATTCTTCTAAAAGTTTAAATAAAATATGTATAAATACATTGTTTCAACAATGAATCCATTGTTGTAAAAATGTTTAAAATGAAATTATACTTTTAAAACGAGCAGTATCTTCTCATTAAATTCCGGTGCACGGCTGAAATTTCGTTTCCGAATTAAGCAAAACATTTCCTATCGAATGATGTAAAAAAATTCCGATTTTTATGTTGTTCGCAGGGATATTTTTCTACAAGTTTAAATGAAATGTATCAGAATACATTGTTTCAACAATGAATCCATTGTTGTAAAAATGTCTAAAATGAAATTTTACACATAAAACAAGCAGTATCTTCTTAATATATTCTGGTGCACGGCTGAAATTTCGTTTCCGAATAAAACAGTACTTTTCCTATCGAATGATGTAAAAAAAATCCGATTTTAAAGTTGTTCGCAGGGGTATTCTTCTAAAAGTTTAAATAAAATATATATAAATACATTGTTTCAACAATAAATCCATTGTTGTAAAAATGTTTAAAATGAAATTTTACACATAAAACGAGCAGTATCTTCTCATTAAATTCCGGTGCACGGCTGAAATTTAGTTTCCGAATTAAGCGAAACATTTCCTATCGAATGATGAAAAAAAATTTCGATTTTTATGTTGTTCGCAGGGGTATTTTTCTAAAAGTTTAAATGACATGTATCTGAATACATTGTTTCAACAATAAATCCATTGTTGTAAAAATGTCTAAAATGAAATTTTACACATAAAACGAGCAGTATCTTCTTATTAAATTCCGGTGCACGGCTGGAATTTTGTTTCCGAATAAATCAGTCCTTTTTCTATCGAATGATGTAAAAATATTCCGATTTTTAGGTTGTTCGCAGGGGTATTTTTCTACAAGTTTAAATGAAATGTATCAGAATACATTGTTCCAACAATGAATCCATTGTTGTAAAAGTGTTTAAAATGAAATTTTACACATAAAACGAGCAGTATCTTCTTATTATATTCCGGTGCACGGCTGAAATTTTGTTTCCGAATAAATCAGTACTTTTCCTATCGAATGATGTAAAAAAATTTCGATTTTTAGGTTGTTCGCAGGGGTATTTTTCTGCAAGTTGAAATGAAATGTATCAGAATACATTGTTTCAACATTGAATCCATTGTTGTAAAAATGTTTAAAATGAAATTTTACACATAAAACGAGCAGTATCATCTCATTAAATTCCGGTGCACGGATGAAATTTCGTTTCCGAATTAAGCAAAACATTTCCTATAGAATGATGTAAAAAAATTCCGATTTTTATGTTGTTCGCAGGGGTATTTTTCTAAAAGTTTAAATGAAATATATCTAAATGCATTGTTTCAACAATTATTCCATTGTTGAAAAAATGTTTAAAATGAAATTTTACACATAAAAAAAGCTGTTTCTTCTTATTAAATTCAGGTGCTCGGCTGAAATTTTGTTTCCGAATAAATCAGTACTTTTCCTATCGAATGATGTAAAACAATTCCGATTTTTAGGTTGTTCGCAGGGGTATTTTTCTGCATGTTTAAATGAAATGTATCAGAATACATTGTTTCAACATTGAATCCATTGTTGTAAAAATGTTTAAAATGAAATTATACTTTTAAAACGAGCAGTATCTTCTCATTAAATTCCGGTGCACGGCTGAAATTTCGTTTCCGAATTAAGCAAAACATTTCCTATCGAATGATGTAAAAAAATTCCGATTTTTATGTTGTTCGCAGGGGTATTTTTCTACAAGTTTAAATGAAATGTATCAGAATACATTGTTTCAACAATGAATCCATTGTTGTAAAAATGTCTAAAATGAAATTTTACACATAAAACAAGCAGTATCTTCTTAATATATTCTGGTGCACGGCTAAAATTTCGTTTCCGAATAAAACAGTACGTTTCCTATCGAATGATGTAAAAAAAATCCGATTTTAAAGTTGTTCGCAGGGGTATTCTTCTAAAAGTTTAAATAAAATATATATAAATACATTGTTTCAACAATAAATCCATTGTTGTAAAAATGTTTAAAATGAAATTTTACACATAAAACGAGCAGTATCTTCTCATTAAATTCCGGTGCACGGCTGACATTTCGTTTCCAAAATAAGCAAAACATTCCCTATCGAATGATGAAAAAAAATTTCGATTTTTATGTTGTTCGCAGGGGTATTTTTCTAAAAGTTTAAATGACATGTATCTGAATACATTGTTTCAACAATAAATCCATTGTTGTAAAAATGTCTAAAATGAAATTTTACACATAAAACGTGCAGTATCTTCTTATTAAATTCCGGTGCACGGCTGGAATTTTGTTTCCGAATAAGTCAGTCCTTTTTCTATCGAATGATGTAAAAATATTCCGATTTTTAGGTTGTTCGAAGGGGTATTTTTCTACAAGTTTAAATGAAATGTATCAGAATACATTGTTCCAACAATGAATCCATTGTTGTAAAAGTGTTTAAAATGAAATTTTACACATAAAACGAGCAGTATCTTCTTATTAAATTCCGGTGCACGGCTGAAATTTCGTTTCCGAAATAAGCAAAACATTTCCTATCGAATGATGTAAAAAAACTCCGATTTTTATGTTGTTCGCAGGGGTATTTTTCTACAAGTTTAAATGAAATGTATCAGAATACATTGTTTCAACAATGAATCCATTGTTGTAAAAATGTCTAAAATGAACTTTTACACATAAAACAAGCAGTATCTTCTTATTATATTCTGGTGCACGGCTGAAATTTCGTTTCCGAATAAAACAGTACTTTTCCTATCGAATGATGTAAAAAAATTCCGATTTTTAGGTGGTTCGCAGGGGCATTTCTCTAAAATTTTAAATGAAATATATCTAAATACATTTGTTTCAACAAGGAATCCATTGTTGTAAAAGTGTTTAAAATGAAATTTTACACATAAAACGAGCAGTATCTTCTTATTAAATTCCGGTGCACGGCTGAAACTTTGTTTCCGAAAAAATCAGTACTTTTCCTATCGAATGATGTAAAAAAATTCCGATTTTTAGGTTGTTCGCAGGGGTATTTTTCTACAAGTTTAAATGAAATGTATCAGAATACATTGTTTCAACAATGAATCCAGTGTTGTAAAAATGTCTAAAATGAAATTTTACACATAAAACAAGCAGTATCTCCTTATTAAATTTTGGTGCACGGCTGAAATTTCGTTTCCGAATAAAACAGTACTTTTCCTATCGAATTATGTAAAAAAATTCCGATTTTAAAGTTGTTCGCAGTTGTATTCTTCTAAAAGTTTAAATAAAATATGTATAAATACATTGTTTCAACAATGAATCCATTGTTGTAAAAATGTTTAAAATGAAATTATACTTTTAAAACGAGCAGTATCTTCTCATTAAATTCCGGTGCACGGCTGAAATTTCGTTTCCGAATTAAGCAAAACATTTCCTATCGAATGATGAAAAAAAATTTCGATTTTTATGTTGTTCGCAGGGGTATTTTTCTAAAAGTTTAAATGACATGTATCTGAATACATTGTTTCAACAATAAATCCATTGTTGTAAAAATGTCTAAAATGAAATTTTACACATAAAACGAGCAGTATCTTCTTATTAAATTCCGGTGCACGGCTGGAATTTTGTTTCCGAATAAATCAGTCCTTTTTCTATCGAATGATGTAAAAATATTCCGATTTTTAGGTTGTTCGCAGGGGTATTTTTCTACAAGTTTAAATGAAATGTATCAGAATACATCGTTCCAACAATGAATCCATTGTTGTAAAAGTGTTTAAAATGAAATTTTACACATAAAACGAGCAGTATCTTCTTATTATATTCCGGTGCACGGCTGAAATTTTGTTTCCGAATAAATCAGTACTTTTCCTATCGAATGATGTAAAAAAATTTCGATTTTTAGGTTGTTCGCAGGGGTATTTTTCTGCAAGTTTAAATGAAATGTATCAGAATACATTGTTTCAACAATGAATCCATTGTTGTAAAAATGTCTAAAATGAAATTTTACACATAAAACAAGCAGTATCTTCTTAATATATTCTGGTGCACGGCTGAAATTTCGTTTCCGAATAAAACAGTACGTTTCCTATCGAATGATGTAAAAAAAATCCGATTTTAAAGTTGTTCGCAGGGGTATTCTTCTAAAAGTTTAAATAAAATATATATAAATACATTGTTTCAACAATAAATCCATTGTTGTAAAAATGTTTAAAATGAAATTTTACACATAAAACGAGCAGTATCTTCTCATTAAATTCCGGTGCACGGCTGAAATTTCGTTTCCGAAATAAGCAAAACATTTCCTATCGAATGATGTAAAAAAACTCCGATTTTTATGTTGTTCGCAGGGGTATTTTTCTACAAGTTTAAATGAAATGTATCAGAATACATTGTTTCAACAATGAATCCATTGTTGTAAAAATGTCTAAAATGAACTTTTACACATAAAACAAGCAGTATCTTCTTATTATATTCTGGTGCACGGCTGAAATTTCGTTTCCGAATAAAACAGTACTTTTCCTATCGAATGATGTAAAAAAATTCCGATTTTTAGGTGGTTCGCAGGGGCATTTCTCTAAAATTTTAAATGAAATATATCTAAATACATTTGTTTCAACAATGAATCCATTGTTGTAAAAGTGTTTAAAATGAAATTTTACACATAAAACGAGCAGTATCTTCTTATTAAATTCCGGTGCACGGCTGAAACTTTGTTTCCGAAAAAATCAGTACTTTTCCTATCGAATGATGTAAAAAAATTCCGATTTTTAGGTTGTTCGCAGGGGTATTTTTCTACAAGTTTAAATGAAATGTATCAGAATACATTGTTTCAACAATGAATCCAGTGTTGTAAAAATGTCTAAAATGAAATTTTACACATAAAACAAGCAGTATCTTCTTATTAAATTTTGGTGCACGGCTGAAATTTCGTTTCCGAATAAAACAGTACTTTTCCTATCGAATTATGTAAAAAAATTCCGATTTTAAAGTTGTTCGCAGTTGTATTCTTCTAAAAGTTTAAATAAAATATGTATAAATACATTGTTTCAACAATGAATCCATTGTTGTAAAAATGTTTAAAATGAAATTATACTTTTAAAACGAGCAGTATCTTCTCATTAAATTCCGGTGCACGGCTGAAATTTCGTTTCCGAATTAAGCAAAACATTTCCTATCGAATGATGAAAAAAAATTTCGATTTTTATGTTGTTCGCAGGGGTATTTTTCTAAAAGTTTAAATGACATGTATCTGAATACATTGTTTCAACAATAAATCCATTGTTGTAAAAATGTCTAAAATGAAATTTTACACATAAAACGAGCAGTATCTTCTTATTAAATTCCGGTGCACGGCTGGAATTTTGTTTCCGAATAAATCAGTCCTTTTTCTATCGAATGATGTAAAAATATTCCGATTTTTAGGTTGTTCGCAGGGGTATTTTTCTACAAGTTTAAATGAAATGTATCAGAATACATCGTTCCAACAATGAATCCATTGTTGTAAAAGTGTTTAAAATAAAATTTTACACATAAAACGAGCAGTATCTTCTTATTATATTCCGGTGCACGGCTGAAATATATCTAAATGCATTGTTTCAACAATGAATCCATTGTTGAAAAAATGTTTAAAATGAAATTTTACACATAAATTACGTTTCACATTAAATTTCGTTTCCGAATTAAGCAAAACTTTTCCTATAGAATGATGTAAAAATATTCCGATTTTTAGGTTGTTCGCAGGGGTATTTTTCTACAAGTTTAAATGAAATGTATCAGAATACATCGTTCCAACAATGAATCCATTGTTGTAAAAGTGTTTAAAATGAAATTTTACACATAAAACGAGCAGTATCTTCTTATTATATTCCGGTGCACGGCTGAAATTTTGTTTCCGAATAAATCAGTACTTTTCCTATCGAATGATGTAAAAAAATTTCGATTTTTAGGTTGTTCGCAGGGGTATTTTTCTGCAAGTTTAAATGAAATGTATCAGAATACATTGTTTCAACAATGAATCCATTGTTGTAAAAATGTTTAAAATGAAATTTTACACATAAAACGAGCAGTATCATCTCATTAAATTCCGGTGCACGGCTTAAATTTCGTTTCCGAATTAAGCAAAACTTTTCCTATAGAATGATGTAAAAAATTCCGATTTTTATGTTGTTCGCAGGGGTATTTTTCTAAAAGTTTAAATGAAATATATCTAAATGCATTGTTTCAACAATGAATCCATTGTTGAAAAAATGTTTAAAATGAAATTTTACACATAAAAAAAGCAGTTTCTTCTTATTAAATTCAGGTGCTCGGCTGAAATTTTGTTTCCGAATAAATCAGTACTTTTCCTATCTAATGATGTAAAAAAATTCCGATTTTTATGTTGTTCGCAGGGGTATTTTTCTAAAAGTTTAAATGACATGTATCTGAATACATTGTTTCAACAATGAATCCATTGTTGTAAAAATGTCTAAAATCAAATTTTACACATACAACGAGCAGTATCTTCTTATTAAATTCCGGTGCACGGCTGGAATTTTGTTTCCGAATAAATCAGTACTTTTTCTATCGAATGATGTAAAACAATTCCGATTTTTAGGTTGTTCGCAGGGGTATTTTTCTACAAGTTTAAAAGAAATGTATCAGAATACATTGTTCCAACAATGAATCCATTGTTGTAAAATTGTTTAAAATGAAATTTTACACATAAAACGAGCAGTATCTTCTTATTATATTCCGGTGCACGGCTGAAATTTCGTTTCCGAATAAATCAGTACTTTTCCTATCGAATGATGTAAAAAAATTCCGATTTTTAGGTTGTTCGCAGGGGTATTTTTCTACAAGTTTAAATGAAATGTATCAGAATATATTGTTTCAACAATGAATCCATTTGTTAAAAATGTCTAAAATGAAATTTTACACATAAAACGAGCAGTATCTTCTTATTAAATTCCGGTGCACGGCTGAAACTTTGTTTCCGAAAAAATCAGTACTTTTCCTATCGAATGATGTAAAAAAATTCCGACTTTAAAGTTGTTCGCAGGAGTATTCTTCTAAAAGTTTAAATGAAATATATCTAAATGCATTGTTTCAACAATGAATCCATTGTTAAAAAAATGTTTAAAATGAAATTTTACACATAAAAAAGCAGTTTCTTCTTATTAAATTCAGGTGCACGGCTGAAATTTTGTTTCCGAATAAATCAGTACTTTTCATATCGAATGATGTAAAAAAATTCCGATTTTTATGTTGTTCGCAGGGGTATTTTTCGACAAGTTTAAATGAAATATATCAGAATACATTGTTTCAACAATGAATCCATTGTTGTAAAAATGTCTAAAATTAAATTTTACTTATAAAACAAGCAGTATCTTCTTATTATATTCTGGTGCACGGCTGGAATTTCGTTTCCGAATAAAACAGTACTTTTCATATCGAATGATGTAAAAAAATTCCGATTTTTATGTTGTTCGCAGGGGTATTTTTCGACAAGTTTAAAAGAAATGTATCAGAATACATTGTTCCAACAATGAATCCATTGATGTAAAAATGTCTAAAATGAAATTTTACACATAAAACGAGCAGTATCTTCATATTATATTCTGGTGCACGGCTGGAATTTCGTTTCCGAATAAAACAGTACTTTTCCTATCGAATTATGTAAAAAAATTCCGATATTTAGGTGGTTCGCAGGGGCATTTCTCTAAAATTTTAAATGAAATATATCTAAATACATTTGTTTCAACAATGAATCCATTGTTGTAAAAATGTCTAAAATGAAATTTTACACATAAAACAAGCAGTATCTTCTTAATATATTCTGGTGCACGGCTGAAATTTCGTTTCCGAATAAAACAGTACTTTTCCTATCGAATGATGTAAAAAAATTCCGATTTTAAAGTTGTTCGCAGGGGTATTCTTCTAAAAGTTTAAATAAAATATGTATAAATACATTGTTTCAACAATGAATCCATTGTTGTAAAAATGTTTAAAATGAAATTATACTTTTAAAACAAGCAGTATCTTCTCATTAAATTCCGGTGCACGGCTGAAATTTCGTTTCCGAATTAAGCAAAACATTTCCTATCGAATGATGTAAAAAAATTCCGATTTTTATGTTGTTCGCAGGGGTATTTTTCTACAAGTTTAAATGAAATGTATCAGAATACATTGTTTCAACAATGAATCCATTGTTGTAAAAATGTCTAAAATGAAATTTTACACATAAAACAAGCAGTATCTTCTTAATATATTCTGGTGCACGGCTGAAATTTCGTTTCCGAATAAAACAGTACTTTTCCTATCGAATGATGTAAAAAAAATCCGATTTTAAAGTTGTTCGCAGGGGTATTCTTCTAAAAGTTTAAATAAAATATATATAAATACATTGTTTCAACAATAAATCCATTGTTGTAAAAATGTTTAAAATGAAATTTTACACATAAAACGAGCAGTATCTTCTCATTAAATTCCGGTGCACGGCTGAAATTTAGTTTCCGAATTAAGCGAAACATTTCCTATCGAATGATGAAAAAAAATTTCGATTTTTATGTTGTTCGCAGGGGTATTTTTCTAAAAGTTTAAATGACATGTATCTGAATACATTGTTTCAACAATAAATCCATTGTTGTAAAAATGTCTAAAATGAAATTTTACACATAAAACGAGCAGTATCTTCTCATTAAATTCCGGTGCACGGCTGAAATTTAGTTTCCGAATTAAGCGAAACATTTCCTATCGAATGATGAAAAAAAATTTCGATTTTTATGTTGTTCGCAGGGGTATTTTTCTACAAGTTTAAATGAAATGTATCAGAATACATTGTTCCAACAATGAATCCATTGTTGTAAAAGTGTTTAAAATGAAATTTTACACATAAAACGAGCAGTATCTTCTTATTATATTCCGGTGCACGGCTGAAATTTTGTTTCCGAATAAATCAGTACTTTTCCTATCGAATGATGTAAAAAAATTTCGATTTTTAGGTTGTTCGCAGGGGTATTTTTCTGCAAGTTTAAATGAAATGTATCAGAATACATTGTTTCAACATTGAATCCATTGTTGTAAAAATGTTTAAAATGAAATTTTACACATAAAACGAGCAGTATCATCTCATTAAATTCCGGTGCACGGATGAAATTTCGTTTCCGAATTAAGCAAAACATTTCCTATAGAATGATGTAAAAAAATTCCGATTTTTATGTTGTTCGCAGGGGTATTTTTCTAAAAGTTTAAATGAAATATATCTAAATGCATTGTTTCAACAATGAATCCATTGTTGAAAAAATGTTTAAAATGAAATTTTACACATAAAAAAAGCAGTTTCTTCTTATTAAATTCAGGTGCTCGGCTGAAATTTTGTTTCCGAATAAATCAGTACTTTTCCTATCGAATGATGTAAAACAATTCCGATTTTTAGGTTGTTCGCAGGGGTATTTTTCTACAAGTTTAAAAGAAATGTATCAGAATACATTGTTCCAACAATGAATAAATTGTTGTAAAATTGTTTAAAATGAAATTTTACACATAAAACGAGCAGTATCTTCTTATTATATTCCGGTGCACGGCTGAAATTTTGTTTCCGAATAAATCAGTACTTTTCCTATCGAATGATGTAAAAAAATTCCGATTTTTAGGTTGTTCGCAGGGGTATTTTTCTACAAGTTTAAATGAAATGTATCAGAATATATTGTTTCAACAATGAATCCATTGTTGTAAAAGTGTTTAAAATGAAATTTTACACATAAAACAAGCAGTATCTTCTTATTATATTCTGGTGCACGGCTGAAATTTCGTTTCCGAATAAAACAGTACTTTTCCTATCGAATGATCTAAAAAAATTCCGATTTTAAAGTTGTTCGCAGGGGTATTCTTCTAAAAGTTTAAATAAAATATATATAAATACATTGTTTCAACAATGAATCCATTGTTGTAAAAATGTCTAAAATGAAATTTTACACATAAAACGAGCAGTATCTTCTTATTAAATTCCGGTGCACGGCTGGAATTTTGTTTCCGAATAAATCAGTACTTTTCCTATCGAATGATGTAAAAAAATTCCGATTTTTAGGTTGTTCGCAGGGGTATTTTTCTACAAGTTTAAATGAAATGTATCAGAATACATTGTTTCAACAATGAATCCATTGTTGTAAAAATGTCTAAAATGAAATTTTACACATAAAACGAGCAGTATCTTCTTATTAAATTCCGGTGCACGGCTGAAATTTTGTTTCCGATTAAATCAGTACTTTTCCTATCGAATGATGTTAAAAAATTCCGATTTTAAAATTGTTCGCAGGGGTATTCTTCTAAAAGTTTAAATAAAATATATATAAATACATTGTTTCAACAATGAATCCATTGTTGTAAAAATGTTTAAAATAAAATTTTACACATAAAACGAGCAGTATCTTCTTATTAAATTTTGGTGCACGGCTAAAATTTCGTTTCGGAATTAAGCAAAACATTTCCTATCGAATGATGTAAAAAAATTCCGATTTTTCTGTTGTTCGCAGGGGTATTTTTCTAAAATTTTAAATGAAATATATCTAAATGCATTGTTTCAACAATGAATCCATTGTTGAAAAAATGTTTAAAATGAAATTTTACACATAAAAAAAGCAGTTTCTTCTTATTAAATTCAGGTGCTCGGCTGAAATTTTGTTTCCGAATAAATCAGTACTTTTCCTATCGAATGATGTAAAAAAATTCCGATTTTTAGGTTGTTCGCAGGGGTATTTTTCTACAAGTTTAAATGAAATGTATCAGAATACATTGTTCCAACAATGAATCCATTGTTGTAAAATTGTTTAAAATGGAATTTTACACATAAAACGAGCAGTATCTTCTTATTATATTCCGGTGCACGGCTGAAATTTTGTTTCCGAATAAATCAGTACTTTTCCTATCGAATGATGTAAAAAAATTCCGATTTTTAGGTTGTTCGCAGGGGTATTTTTCTACAAGTTTAAATGAAATGTATCAGAATACATTGTTTCAACAATGAATCCATTGATGTAAAAATGTCTAAAATGAAATTTTACACATAAAACGAGCAGTATCTTCATATTATATTCTGGTGCACGGCTGGAATTTCGTTTCCGAATAAAACAGTACTTTTCCTATCGAATTATGTAAAAAAATTCCGATATTTAGGTGGTTCGCAGGGGCATTTCTCTAAAATTTTAAATGAAATATATCTAAATACATTTGTTTCAACAATGAATCCATTGTTGTAAAAATGTCTAAAATGAAATTTTACACATAAAACAAGCAGTATCTTCTTAATATATTCTGGTGCACGGCTGAAATTTCGTTTCCGAATAAAACAGTACTTTTCCTATCGAATGATGTAAAAAAATTCCGATTTTAAAGTTGTTCGCAGGGGTATTCTTCTAAAAGTTTAAATAAAATATGTATAAATACATTGTTTCAACAATGAATCCATTGTTGTAAAAATGTTTAAAATGAAATTATACTTTTAAAACAAGCAGTATCTTCTCATTAAATTCCGGTGCACGGCTGAAATTTCGTTTCCGAATTAAGCAAAACATTTCCTATCGAATGATGTAAAAAAATTCCGATTTTTATGTTGTTCGCAGGGGTATTTTTCTACAAGTTTAAATGAAATGTATCAGAATACATTGTTTCAACAATGAATCCATTGTTGTAAAAATGTCTAAAATGAAATTTTACACATAAAACAAGCAGTATCTTCTTAATATATTCTGGTGCACGGCTGAAATTTCGTTTCCGAATAAAACAGTACTTTTCCTATCGAATGATGTAAAAAAAATCCGATTTTAAAGTTGTTCGCAGGGGTATTCTTCTAAAAGTTTAAATAAAATATATATAAATACATTGTTTCAACAATAAATCCATTGTTGTAAAAATGTTTAAAATGAAATTTTACACATAAAACGAGCAGTATCTTCTCATTAAACTCCGGTGCACGGCTGAAATTTAGTTTCCGAATTAAGCGAAACATTTCCTATCGAATGATGAAAAAAAATTTCGATTTTTATGTTGTTCGCAGGGGTATTTTTCTAAAAGTTTAAATGACATGTATCTGAATACATTGTTTCAACAATAAATCCATTGTTGTAAAAATGTCTAAAATGAAATTTTACACATAAAACGAGCAGTATCTTCTCATTAAATTCCGGTGCACGGCTGAAATTTAGTTTCCGAATTAAGCGAAACATTTCCTATCGAATGATGAAAAAAAATTTCGATTTTTATGTTGTTCGCAGGGGTATTTTTCTACAAGTTTAAATGAAATGTATCAGAATACATTGTTCCAACAATGAATCCATTGTTGTAAAAGTGTTTAAAATGAAATTTTACACATAAAACGAGCAGTATCTTCTTATTATATTCCGGTGCACGGCTGAAATTTTGTTTCCGAATAAATCAGTACTTTTCCTATCGAATGATGTAAAAAAATTTCGATTTTTAGGTTGTTCGCAGGGGTATTTTTCTGCAAGTTTAAATGAAATGTATCAGAATACATTGTTTCAACATTGAATCCATTGTTGTAAAAATGTTTAAAATGAAATTTTACACATAAAACGAGCAGTATCATCTCATTAAATTCCGGTGCACGGATGAAATTTCGTTTCCGAATTAAGCAAAACATTTCCTATAGAATGATGTAAAAAAATTCCGATTTTTATGTTGTTCGCAGGGGTATTTTTCTAAAAGTTTAAATGAAATATATCTAAATGCATTGTTTCAACAATGAATCCATTGTTGAAAAAATGTTTAAAATGAAATTTTACACATAAAAAAAGCAGTTTCTTCTTATTAAATTCAGGTGCTCGGCTGAAATTTTGTTTCCGAATAAATCAGTACTTTTCCTATCGAATGATGTAAAACAATTCCGATTTTTAGGTTGTTCGCAGGGGTATTTTTCTACAAGTTTAAAAGAAATGTATCAGAATACATTGTTCCAACAATGAATAAATTGTTGTAAAATTGTTTAAAATGAAATTTTACACATAAAACGAGCAGTATCTTCTTATTATATTCCGGTGCACGGCTGAAATTTTGTTTCCGAATAAATCAGTACTTTTCCTATCGAATGATGTAAAAAAATTCCGATTTTTAGGTTGTTCGCAGGGGTATTTTTCTACAAGTTTAAATGAAATGTATCAGAATATATTGTTTCAACAATGAATCCATTGTTGTAAAAGTGTTTAAAATGAAATTTTACACATAAAACAAGCAGTATCTTCTTATTATATTCTGGTGCACGGCTGAAATTTCGTTTCCGAATAAAACAGTACTTTTCCTATCGAATGATCTAAAAAAATTCCGATTTTAAAGTTGTTCGCAGGGGTATTCTTCTAAAAGTTTAAATAAAATATATATAAATACATTGTTTCAACAATGAATCCATTGTTGTAAAAATGTTTAAAATGAAATTTTACACATAAAACGAGCAGTATCTTCTTATTAAATTTTGGTGCACGGCTAAAATTTCGTTTCCGAATTAAGCAAAACATTTCCTATCGAATGATGTAAAAAAATTCCGATTTTTCTGTTGTTCGCAGGGGTATTTTTCTAAAATTTTAAATGAAATATATCTAAATGCATTGTTTCAACAATGAATCCATTGTTGAAAAAATGTTTAAAATGAAATTTTACACATAAAACGAGCAGTATCTTCTTATTATATTCCGGTGCACGGCTGAAATTTTGTTTCCGAATAAATCAGTACTTTTCCTATCGAATGATGTAAAAAAATTCCGATTTTTAGGTTGTTCGCAGGGGTATTTTTCTACAAGTTTAAATGAAATGTATCAGAATACATTGTTTCAACAATGAATCCATTGATGTAAAAATGTCTAAAATGAAATTTTACACATAAAACGAGCAGTATCTTCATATTAAATTCCGGTGCACGGCTGGAATTTTGTTTCCGAATAAATCAGTACTTTTCCTATCGAATGATGTAAAAAAATTCCGATTTTAAAGTTGTTCGCAGGGGTATTCTTCTAAAAGTTTAAATAAAATATATATAAATACATTGTTTCAACAATGAATCCATTGTTGTAAAAATGTTTAAAATGAAATTTTACACATAAAACGAGCAGTATCTTCTCATTAAATTCCGGTGCACGGTTGAAATTTCGTTTCCGAATTAAGCAAAACATTTCCTATCGAATGATGTAAAACAATTCCGATTTTTATGTTGTTCGCAGGGGTATTTTTCTAAAAGTTTAAATGATATGTATCTGAATACATTGTTTCAACAATGAATCCATTATTATAAAAATGTCTAGAATGAAATTTTACTTATAAAACAAGCAATATCTTCTTATTAAATTCTGGTGCACGGCTGAAATTTTGTTTCCGAATAAATCAGTACTTTTCCTATCAAATGATGTAAAAAAATTCCGATTTTTTAGGTGGTTCGCAGGGGCATTTCTCTAAAATTTTAAATGAAATATATCTAAATACATTTGTTTCAACAATGAATCCATTGTTGTAAAAGTGTTTAAAATGAAATTTTACACATAAAACGAGCAGTATCTTCTTATTAAATTCCGGTGCACGGCTGAAATTTCGTTTCCGAAATAAGCAAAACATTTCCTATCGAATGATGTAAAAAAACTCCGATTTTTATGTTGTTCGCAGGGGTATTTTTCTACAAGTTTAAATGAAATGTATCAGAATACATTGTTCCAACAATGAATCCATTGTTGTAAAAATGTCTAAAATGAACTTTTACACATAAAACAAGCAGTATCTTCTTATTATATTCTGGTGCGCGGCTGAAATTTCGTTTCCGAATAAAACAGTACTTTTCCTATCGAATGATGTAAAAAAATTCCGATTTTTAGGTGGTTCGCAGGGGCATTTCTCTAAAATTTTAAATGAAATATATCTAAATACATTTGTTTCAACAATGAATCCATTGTTGTAAAAGTGTTTAAAATGAAATTTTACACATAAAACGAGCAGTATCTTCTTATTAAATTCCGGTGCAAGGCTGAAACTTTGTTTCCGAAAAAATCAGTACTTTTCCTATCGAATGATGTAAAAAAATTCCGATTTTTAGGTTGTTCGCAGGGGTATTTTTCTACAAGTTTAAATGAAATGTATCAGAATACATTGTTTCAACAATGAATCCAGTGTTGTAAAAATGTCTAAAATGAAATTTTACACATAAAACAAGCAGTATCTTCTTATTAAATTTTGGTGCACGGCTGAAATTTCGTTTCCGAATAAAACAGTACTTTTCCTATCGAATTATGTAAAAAAATTCCGATTTTAAAGTTGTTCGCAGTTGTATTCTTCTAAAAGTTTAAATAAAATATGTATAAATACATTGTTTCAACAATGAATCCATTGTTGTAAAAATGTTTAAAATGAAATTATACTTTTAAAACGAGCAGTATCTTCTCATTAAATTCCGGTGCACGGCTGAAATTTCGTTTCCGAATTAAGCAAAACATTTCCTATCGAATGATGTAAAAAAATTCCGATTTTTATGTTGTTCGCAGGGGTATTTTTCTACAAGTTTAAATGAAATGTATCAGAATACATTGTTTCAACAATGAATCCATTGTTGTAAAAATGTCTAAAATGAAATTTTACACATAAAACAAGCAGTATCTTCTTAATATATTCTGGTGCACGGCTGAAATTTCGTTTCCGAATAAAACAGTACGTTTCCTATCGAATGATGTAAAAAAAATCCGATTTTAAAGTTGTTCGCAGGGGTATTCTTCTAAAAGTTTAAATAAAATATATATAAATACATTGTTTCAACAATAAATCCATTGTTGTAAAAATGTTTAAAATGAAATTTTACACATAAAACGAGCAGTATCTTCTCATTAAATTCCGGTGCACGGCTGACATTTCGTTTCCAAAATAAGCAAAACATTCCCTATCGAATGATGAAAAAAAATTTCGATTTTTATGTTGTTCGCAGGGGTATTTTTCTAAAAGTTTAAATGACATGTATCTGAATACATTGTTTCAACAATAAATCCATTGTTGTAAAAATGTCTAAAATGAAATTTTACACATAAAACGAGCAGTATCTTCTTATTAAATTCCGGTGCACGGCTGGAATTTTGTTTCCGAATAAGTCAGTCCTTTTTCTATCGAATGATGTAAAAATATTCCGATTTTTAGGTTGTTCGAAGGGGTATTTTTCTACAAGTTTAAATGAAATGTATCAGAATACATTGTTCCAACAATGAATCCATTGTTGTAAAAGTGTTTAAAATGAAATTTTACACATAAAACGAGCAGTATCTTCTTATTAAATTCCGGTGCACGGCTGAAATTTCGTTTCCGAAATAAGCAAAACATTTCCTATCGAATGATGTAAAAAAACTCCGATTTTTATGTTGTTCGCAGGGGTATTTTTCTAAAAGTTTAAATGAAATATATCTAAATGCATTGTTTCAACAATGAATCCATTGTTGAAAAAATGTTTAAAATGAAATTTTACACATAAAAAAAGCAGTTTCTTCTTATTAAATTCAGGTGCTCGGCTGAAATTTTGTTTCCGAATAAATCAGTACTTTTCCTATCGAATGATGTAAAAAAATTCCGATTTTTATGTTGTTCGCAGGGGTATTTTTCTAAAAGTTTAAATGACATGTATCTGAATACATTGTTTCAACAATGAATCCATTGTTGTAAAAATGTCTAAAATCAAATTTTACACATACAACGAGCAGTATCTTCTTATTAAATTCCGGTGCACGGCTGGAATTTTGTTTCCGAATAAATCAGTACTTTTTCTATCGAATGATGTAAAACAATTCCGATTTTTAGGTTGTTCGCAGGGGTATTTTTCTACAAGTTTAAAAGAAATGTATCAGAATACATTGTTCCAACAATGAATCCATTGTTGTAAAATTGTTTAAAATGAAATTTTACACATAAAACGAGCAGTATCTTCTTATTATATTCCGGTGCACGGCTGAAATTTCGTTTCCGAATAAATCAGTACTTTTCCTATCGAATGATGTAAAAAAATTCCGATTTTTAGGTTGTTCGCAGGGGTATTTTTCTACAAGTTTAAATGAAATGTATCAGAATATATTGTTTCAACAATGAATCCATTTGTTAAAAATGTCTAAAATGAAATTTTACACATAAAACGAGCAGTATCTTCTTATTAAATTCCGGTGCACGGCTGAAACTTTGTTTCCGAAAAAATCAGTACTTTTCCTATCGAATGATGTAAAAAAATTCCGACTTTAAAGTTGTTCGCAGGAGTATTCTTCTAAAAGTTTAAATGAAATATATCTAAATGCATTGTTTCAACAATGAATCCATTGTTAAAAAAATGTTTAAAATGAAATTTTACACATAAAAAAGCAGTTTCTTCTTATTAAATTCAGGTGCACGGCTGAAATTTTGTTTCCGAATAAATCAGTACTTTTCATATCGAATGATGTAAAAAAATTCCGATTTTTATGTTGTTCGCAGGGGTATTTTTCGACAAGTTTAAATGAAATATATCAGAATACATTGTTTCAACAATGAATCCATTGTTATAAAAATGTCTAAAATTAAATTTTACTTATAAAACAAGCAGTATCTTCTTATTATATTCTGGTGCACGGCTGAAATTTCGTTTCCGAATAAAACAGTACTTTTCCTATCGAATTATGTAAAAAAATTCCGATATTTAGGTGGTTCGCAGGGGCATTTCTCTAAAATTTTAAATGAAATATATCTAAATACATTTGTTTCAACAATGAATCCATTGTTGTAAAAATGTCTAAAATGAAATTTTACACATAAAACAAGCAGTATCTTCTTAATATATTCTGGTGCACGGCTGAAATTTCGTTTCCGAATAAAACAGTACTTTTCCTATCGAATGATGTAAAAAAATTCCGATTTTAAAGTTGTTCAAAGGGGTATTCTTCTAAAAGTTTAAATAAAATATGTATAAATACATTGTTTCAACAATGAATCCATTGTTGTAAAAATGTTTAAAATGAAATTATACTTTTAAAACAAGCAGTATCTTCTCATTAAATTCCGGTGCACGGCTGAAATTTCGTTTCCGAATTAAGCAAAACATTTCCTATCGAATGATGTAAAAAAATTCCGATTTTTATGTTGTTCGCAGGGGTATTTTTCTACAAGTTTAAATGAAATGTATCAGAATACATTGTTTCAACAATGAATCCATTGTTGTAAAAATGTCTAAAATGAAATTTTACACATAAAACAAGCAGTATCTTCTTAATATATTCTGGTGCACGGCTGAAATTTCGTTTCCGAATAAAACAGTACTTTTCCTATCGAATGATGTAAAAAAATTCCGATTTTAAAGTTGTTCGCAGGGGTATTCTTCTAAAAGTTTAAATAAAATATATATAAATACATTGTTTCAACAATGAATCCATTGTTGTAAAAATGTTTAAAATGAAATTTTACACATAAAACGAGCAGTATCTTCTCATTAAATTCCGGTGCACGGCTGAAATTTCGTTTCCGAATTAAGCAAAACATTTCCTATCGAATGATGAAAAAAAATTTCGATTTTTATGTTGTTCGCAGGGGTATTTTTCTAAAAGTTTAAATGAAATATATCTAAATGCATTGTTTCAACAATGAATCCATTGTTGAAAAAATGTTTAAAATAAAATTTTGCACATAAAAAAGCAGTTTCTTCTTATTAAATTCAGGTGCTCGGCTGAAAGTTTGTTTCCGAATAAATCAGTACTTTTCCTATCGAATGATGTAAAAAAATTCCGATTTTTATGTTGTTCGCAGGGGTATTTTTCTAAAAGTTTAAATGACATGTATCTAAATACATTGTTTCAACAATGAATCCATTGTTGTAAAAATGTCTAAAATGAAATTTTACACATACAACGAGCAGTATCTTCTTATTAAATTCCGGTGCACGGCTGGAATTTTGTTTCCGAATAAATCAGTACTTTTTCTATCGAATGATGTAAAACAATTCCGATTTTTAGGTTGTTCGCAGGGGTATTTTTCTACAAGTTTAAAAGAAATGTATCAGAATACATTGTTCCAACAATGAATACATTGTTGTAAAATTGTTTAAAATGAAATTTTACACATAAAACGAGCAGTATATTCTTATTATATTCCGGTGCACGGCTGAAATTTTGTTTCCGAATAAATCAGTACTTTTCCTATCGAATGATGTAAAAAAATTCCGATTTTTAGGTTGTTCGCAGGGGTATTTTTCTACAAGTTTAAATGAAATGTATCAGAATACATTGTTTCAACAATGAATCCATTGATGTAAAAATGTCTAAAATGAAATTTTACACATAAAACGAGCAGTATCTTCATATTAAATTCCGGTGCACGGCTGGAATTTTGTTACCGAATAAATCAGTACTTTTCCTATCGAATGATGTAAAAAAATTCCGATTTTAAAGTTGTTCGCAGGGGTATTCTTCTAAAAGTTTAAATAAAATATATATAAATACATTGTTTCAACAATGAATCCATTGTTGTAAAAATGTTTAAAATGAAATTTTACACATAAAACGAGCAGTATCTTCTCATTAAATTCCGGTGCACGGTTGAAATTTCGTTTCCGAATTAAGCAAAACATTTCCTATCGAATGATGTAAAAAAATTCCGATTTTTATGTTGTTCGCAGGGGAATTTTTCTAAAAGTTTAAATGATATGTATCTGAATACATTGTTTCAACAATGAATCCATTGTTATAAAAATGTCTAGAATGAAATTTTACTTATAAGACAAGCAATATCTTCTTATTAAATTCTGGTGCACGGCTGAAATTTTGTTTCCGAATAAATCAGTACTTTTCCTATCGAATGATGTAAAAAAATTCCGATTTTTTAGGTGGTTCGCAGGGGCATTTCTCTAAAATTTTAAATGAAATATATCTAAATACATTTGTTTCAACAATGAATCCATTGTTGTAAAAGTGTTTAAAATGAAATTTTACACATAAAACGAGCAGTATCTTCTTATTAAATTCCGGTGCACGGCTGAAATTTCGTTTCCGAAATAAGCAAAACATTTCCTATCGAATGATGTAAAAAAACTCCGATTTTTATGTTGTTCGCAGGGGTATTTTTCTACAAGTTTAAATGAAATGTATCAGAATACATTGTTTCAACAATGAATCCATTGTTGTAAAAATGTCTAAAATGAACTTTTACACATAAAACAAGCAGTATCTTCTTATTATATTCTGGTGCACGGCTGAAATTTCGTTTCCGAATAAAACAGTACTTTTCCTATCGAATGATGTAAAAAAATTCCGATTTTTAGGTGGTTCGCAGGGGCATTTCTCTAAAATTTTAAATGAAATATATCTAAATACATTTGTTTCAACAATGAATCCATTGTTGTAAAAGTGTTTAAAATGAAATTTTACACATAAAACGAGCAGTATCTTCTTATTAAATTCCGGTGCACGGCTGAAACTTTGTTTCCGAAAATGCAGTACTTTTCCTATCGAATGATGTAAAAAAATTCCGATTTTTAGGTTGTTCGCAGGGGTATTTTTCTACAAGTTTAATTGAAATGTATCAGAATACATTGTTTCAACAATGAATCCAGTGTTGTAAAAATGTCTAAAATGAAATTTTACACATAAAACAAGCAGTATCTTCTTATTAAATTTTGGTGCACGGCTGAAATTTCGTTTCCGAATAAAACAGTACTTTTCCTATCGAATTATGTAAAAAAATTCCGATTTTAAAGTTGTTCGCAGTTGTATTCTTCTAAAAGTTTAAATAAAATATGTATAAATACATTGTTTCAACAATGAATCCATTGTTGTAAAAATGTTTAAAATGAAATTATACTTTTAAAACGAGCAGTATCTTCTCATTAAATTCCGGTGCACGGCTGAAATTTCGTTTAAGAATTAAGCAAAACATTTCCTATCGAATGATGTAAAAAAATTCCGATTTTTAGGTTGTTCGAAGGGGTATTTTTCTACAAGTTTAAATGAAATGTATCAGAATACATTGTTCCAACAATGAATCCATTGTTGTAAAAGTGTTTAAAATGAAATTTTACACATAAAACGAGCAGCATCTTCTTATTATATTCCGGTGCACGGCTGAAATTTTGTTTCCGAATAAATCAGTACTTTTCCTATCGAATGATGTAAAAAAATTTCGATATTTAGGTTGTTCGCAGGGGTATTTTTCTGCAAGTTTAAATGAAATGTATCAGAATACATTGTTTCAACAATGAATCCATTGTTGTAAAAATGTTTAAAATGAAATTTTACACATAAAACGAGCAGTATCATCTCATTAAATTCCGGTGCACGGCTGAAATTTCGTTTCCGAATTAAGCAAAACATTTCCTATAGAATGATGTAAAAAAATTCCGATTTTTATGTTGTTCGTAGGGGTATTTTTCTAAAAGTTTAAATGAAATATATCTAAATGCATTGTTTTAACAATGAATCCATTGTTGAAAAAATGTTTAAAATGAAATTTTACACATAAAAAAGCAGTTTCTTCTTATTAAATTCAGGTGCTCGGCTGAAATTTTGTTTCCGAATAAATCAGTACTTTTCCTATCGAATGATGTAAAAAAATTCCGATTTTTATGTTGTTCGCAGGGGTATTTTTCTAAAAGTTTAAATGACATGTATCTGAATACATTGTTTCAACAATGAATCCATTGTTGTAAAAATGTCTAAAATGAAATTTTACACATAAAACGAGCAGTATCTTCTTATTAAATTCCGGTGCACGGCTGAAATTTTGTTTCCGAATAAATCAGTACTTTTCCTATCGAATGATGTAAAAAAATTTCGATATTTAGGTTGTTCGCAGGGGTATTTTTCTGCAAGTTTAAATGAAATGTATCAGAATACATTGTTTCAACAATGAATCCATTGTTGTAAAAATGTTTAAAATGAAATTTTACACATAAAACGAGCAGTATCATCTCATTAAATTCCGGTGCACGGCTGAAATTTCGTTTCCGAATTAAGCAAAACATTTCCTATCGAATGATGAAAAAAAAATTCGATTTTTATGTTGTTCGCAGGGGTATTTTTCTAAAAGTTTAAATGACATGTATCTGAATACATTGTTTCAACAATAAATCCATTGTTGTAAAAATGTCTAAAATGAAATTTTACACATAAAACGAGCAGTATCTTCTTATTAAATTCCGGTGCACGGCTGGAATTTTGTTTCCGAATAAATCAGTCCTTTTTCTATCGAATGATGTAAAAATATTCCGATTTTTAGGTTGTTCGCAGGGGTATTTTTCTACAAGTTTAAATGAAATGTATCAGAATACATTGTTCCAACAATGAATCCATTGTTGTAAAAGTGTTTAAAATGAAATTTTACACATAAAACGAGCAGCATCTTCTTATTATATTCCGGTGCACGGCTGAAATTTTGTTTCCGAATAAATCAGTACTTTTCCTATCGAATGATGTAAAAAAATTTCGATATTTAGGTTGTTCGCAGGGGTATTTTTCTGCAAGTTTAAATGAAATGTATTAGAATACATTGTTTCAACAATGAATCCATTGTTGTAAAAATGTTTAAAATGAAATTTTACACATAAAACGAGCAGTATCATCTCATTAAATTCCGGTGCACGGCTGAAATTTCGTTTCCGAATTAAGCAAAACATTTCCTATAGAATGATGTAAAAAAATTCCGATTTTTATGTTGTTCGCAGGGGTATTTTTCTAAAAGTTTAAATGAAATATATCTAAATGCATTGTTTTAACAATGAATCCATTGTTGAAAAAATGTTTAAAACGAAATTTTACACATAAAAAAAGCAGTTTCTTCTTATTAAATTCAGGTGCTCGGCTGAAATTTTGTTTCCGAATAAATCAGTACTTTTCCTATCGAATGATGTAAAAAAATTCCGATTTTTATGTTGTTCGCAGGGGTATTTTTCTAAAAGTTTAAATGACATGTATCTGAATACATTGTTTCAACAATGAATCCATTGTTGTAAAAATGTCTAAAATGAAATTTTACACATACAACGAGCAGTATCTTCTTATTATATTCCGGTGCACGGCTGGAATTTTGTTTCCGAATAAATCAGTACTTTTTCTATCGAATGATGTAAAACAATTCCGATTTTTAGGTTGTTCGCAGGGGTATTTTTCTACAAGTTTAAAAGAAATGTATCAGAATACATTGTTCCAACAATGAATCCATTGTTGTAAAATTGTTTAAAATGAAATTTTACACATAAAACGAGCAGTATCTTCTTATTATATTCCGGTGCACGGCTGAAATTTTGTTTCCGAATAAATCAGTACTTTTCCTATCGAATGATGTAAAAAAATTCCGATTTTTAGGTTGTTCGCAGGGGTATTTTTCTACAAGTTTAAATGAAATGTATCAGAATATATTGTTTCAACAATGAATCCATTGTTGTAAAAATGTCTAAAATGAAATTTTACACATAAAACGAGCAGTATCTTCTTATTAAATTCCGGTGCACGGCTGAAATTTTGTTTCCGAAAAAATCAGTACTTTTCCTATCGAATGATGTAAAAAAATTCCGATTTTAAAGTTGTTCGCAGGAGTATTCTTCTAAAAGTTTAAATGAAATATATCTAAATGCATTGTTTCAACAATGAATCCATTGTTAAAAAAATGTTTAAAATGAAATTTTACACATAAAAAAGCAGTTTCTTCTTATTAAATTCAGGTGCACGGCTGAAATTTTGTTTCCGAATAAATCAGTACTTTTCCTATCGAATGATGAAAAAAAATTTCGATTTTTATGTTGTTCGCAGGGGTATTTTTCTAAAAGTTTAAATGACATGTATCTGAATACATTGTTTCAACAATAAATCCATTGTTGTAAAAATGTCTAAAATGAAATTTTACACATAAAACGAGCAGTATCTTCTTATTAAATTCCGGTGCACGGCTGGAATTTTGTTTCCGAATAAATCAGTCCTTTTTCTATCGAATGATGTAAAAATATTCCGATTTTTAGGTTGTTCGCAGGGGTATTTTTCTACAAGTTTAAATGAAATGTATCAGAATACATTGTTCCAACAATGAATCCATTGTTGTAAAAGTGTTTAAAATGAAATTTTACACATAAAACGAGCAGTATCTTCTTATTAAATTCCGGTGCACGGCTGAAATTTTGTTTCCGAAAAAATCAGTACTTTTCCTATCGAATGATGTAAAAAAATTCCGATTTTAAAGTTGTTCGCAGGAGTATTCTTCTAAAAGTTTAAATGAAATATATCTAAATGCATTGTTTCAACAAAGAATCCATTGTTAAAAAAATGTTTAAAATGAAATTTTACACATAAAAAAGCAGTTTCTTCTTATTAAATTCAGGTGCACGGCTGAAATTTTGTTTCCGAATAAATCAGTACTTTTCATATCGAATGATGTAAAAAAATTCCGATTTTTATGTTGTTCGCAGGGGTATTTTTCGACAAGTTTAAATGAAATATATCAGAATACATTGTTTCAACAATGAATCCATTGTTGTAAAAATGTCTAAAATGAAATTTTATACATAAAACGAGCAGTATCTTATTATTAAATTCCGGTGCACGGCTGGAATTTTGTTTCCGAATAAATCAGTACTTCTTCTATCGAATGATGTAAAAATATTCCGATTTTTAGGTTGTTCGCAGGGGTATTTTTCTACAAGTTTAAATGAAATGTATCAGAATACATTGTTCCAACAATGAATCCATTGTTGTAAAAGTGTTTAAAATGAAATTTTACACATAAAACGAGCAGTATCTTCTTATTATATTCCGGTGCACGTCTGAAATTTTGTTTCCGAATAAATCAGTACTTTTCCTATCGAATGATGTAAAAAAATTCCGATTTTTAGGTTGTTCGCAGGGGTATTTTTCTGCAAGTTTAAATGAAATGTATCAGAATACATTGTTTCAACAATGAATCCATTGTTGTAAAAATGCTTAAAATGAAATTTTACACATAAAACGAGCAGTATCATCTCATTAAATTCCGGTGCACGGCTGAAATTTCGTTTCCGAATTAAGCAAAACATTTCCTATCGAATGATGTAAAAAAATTCCGATTTTTATGTTGTTCGCAGGGGTATTTTTCTAAAATTTTAAATGAAATATATCTAAATGCATTGTTTCAACAATGAATCCATTGTTGAAAAAATGTTTAAAATGAAATTTTACACATAAAAAAAGCAGTTTCTTCTTATTAAATTCAGGTGCTCGGCTGAAATTTTGTTTCCGAATAAATCAGTACTTTTCCTATCGAATGATGTAAAAAAATTCCGATTTTTATGTTGTTCGCAGGGGTATTTTTCTAAACGTTTAAATGACATGTATCTAAATACATTGTTTCAACAATGAATCCATTGTTGTAAAAATGTCTAAAATGAAATTTTACACATACAACGAGCAGTATCTTCTTATTAAATTCCGGTGCACGGCTGGAATTTTGTTTCCGAACAAATCAGTACTTTTTCTATCGAATGATGTAAAACAATTCCGATTTTTAGGTTGTTCGCAGGGGTATTTTTCTACAAGTTTAAAAGAAATGTATCAGAATACATTGTTCCAACAATGAATCCATTGTTGTAAAATTGTTTAAAATGAAATTTTACACATAAAACGAGCAGTATCTTCTTATTATATTCCGGTGCACGGCTGAAATTTTGTTTCCGAATAAATCAGTACTTTTCCTATCGAATGATGTAAAAAAATTCCGATTTTTAGGTTGTTCGCAGGGGTATTTTTCTACAAGTTTAAATGAAATGTATCAGAATACATTGTTTCAACAATGAATCCATTGATGTAAAAATGTCTAAAATGAAATTTTACACATAAAACGAGCAGTATCTTCATATTAAATTCCGGTGCACGGCTGGAATTTTGTTTCCGAATAAATCAGTACTTTTCCTATCGAATGATGTAAAAAAATTCCGATTTTAAAGTTGTTCGCAGGGGTATTCTTCTAAAAGTTTAAATAAAATATATATAAATACATTGTTTCAACAATGAATCCATTGTTGTAAAAATGTTTAAAATGAAATTTTACACATAAAACGAGCAGTATCTTCTCATTAAATTCCGGTGCACGGTTGAAATTTCGTTTCCGAATTAAGCAAAACATTTCCTATCGAATGATGTAAAAAAATTCCGATTTTTATGTTGTTCGCAGGGGTATTTTTCTAAAAGTTTAAATGATATGTATCTGAATACATTGTTTCAACAATGAATCCATTGTTATGAAAATGTCTAGAATGAAATTTTACTTATAAAACAAGCAATATCTTCTTATTAAATTCTGGTGCACGGCTGAAATTTTGTTTCCGAATAAATCAGTACTTTTCCTATCGAATGATGTAAAAAAATTCCGATTTTTTAGGTGGTTCGCAGGGGCATTTCTCTAAAATTTTAAATGAAATATATCTAAATACATTTGTTTCAACAATGAATCCATTGTTGAAAAAGTGTTTAAAATGAAATTTTACACATAAAACGAGCAGTATCTTCTTATTAAATTCCGGTGCACAGCTGAAATTTCGTTTCCGAAATAAGCAAAACATTTCCTATCGAATGATGTAAAAAAACTCCGATTTTTATGTTGTTCGCAGGGGTATTTTTCTACAAGTTTAAATGAAATGTATCAGAATACATTCTTTCAACAATGAATCCATTGTTGTAAAAATGTCTAAAATGAACTTTTACACATAAAACAAGCAGTATCTTCTTATTATATTCTGGTGCACGGCTGAAATTTCGTTTCCGAATAAAACAGTACTTTTCCTATCGAATGATGTAAAAAAATTCAGATTTTTAGGTGGTTCGCAGGGGCATTTCTCTAAAATTTTAAATGAAATATATCTAAATACATTTGTTTCAACAATGAATCCATTGTTGTAAAAGTGTTTAAAATGAAATTTTACACATAAAACGAGCAGTATCTTCTTATTAAATTCCGGTGCACGGCTGAAACTTTGTTTCCGAAAAAATCAGTACTTTTCCTATCGAATGATGTAAAAAAATTCCGATTTTTAGGTTGTTCGCAGGGGTATTTTTCTACAAGTTTAAATGAAATGTATCAGAATACATTGTTTCAACAATGAATCCAGTGTTGTAAAAATGTCTAAAATGAAATTTTACACATAAAACAAGCAGTATCTTCTTATTAAATTTTGGTGCACAACTGAAATTTCGTTTCCGAATAAAACAGTACTTTTCCTATCGAATTATGTAAAAAAATTCCGATTTTAAAGTTGTTCGCAGTTGTATTCTTCTAAAAGTTTAAATAAAATATGTATAAATACATTGTTTCAACAATGAATCCATTGTTGTAAAAATGTTTAAAATGAAATTATACTTTTAAAACGAGCAGTATCTTCTCATTAAATTCCGGTGCACGCCTGAAATTTCGTTTCCGAATTAAGCAAAACATTTCCTATCGAATGATGTAAAAAAATTCCGATTTTTATGTTGTTCGCAGGGGTATTTTTCTACAAGTTTAAATGAAATGTATCAGAATACATTGTTTCAACAATGAATCCATTGTTGTAAAAATGTCTAAAAAGAAATTTTACACATAAAACAAGCAGTATCTTCTTAATATATTCTGGTGCACGGCTGAAATTTCGTTTCCGAATAAAACAGTACTTTTCCTATCGAATGATGTAAAAAAAATCCGATTTTAAAGTTGTTCGCAGGGGTATTCTTCTAAAAGTTTAAATAAAATATATATAAATACATTGTTTCAACAATATATCCATTGTTGTAAAAATGTTTAAAATGAAATTTTACACATAAAACGAGCAGTATCTTCTCATTAAATTCCGGTGCACGGCTGACATTTCGTTTCCAAATTAAGCAAAACATTCCCTATCGAATGATGAAAAAAAATTTCGATTTTTATGTTGTTCGCAGGGGTATTTTTCTAAAAGTTTAAATGACATGTATCTGAATACATTGTTTCAACAATAAATCCATTGTTGTAAAAATGTCTAAAATGAAATTTTACACATAAAACGAGCAGTATCTTCTTATTAAATTCCGGTGCACGGCTGGAATTTTGTTTCCGAATAAATCAGTCCTTTTTCTATCGAATGATGTAAAAATATTCCGATTTTTAGGTTGTTCGAAGGGGTATTTTTCTACAAGTTTAAATGAAATGTGTCAGAATACATTGTTCCAACAATGAATCCATTGTTGTAAAAGTGTTTAAAATGAAATTTTACACATAAAACGAGCAGTATCTTCTTATTAAATTCCGGTGCACGGCTGAAATTTCAGTCCGAAATAAGCAAAACATTTCCTATCGAATGATGTAAAAAAACTCCGATTTTTATGGTTTTCGCAGGGGTATTTTTCTACAAGTTTAAATGAAATGTATCAGAATACATTCTTTCAACAATGAATCCATTGTTGTAAAAATGTCTAAAATGAACTTTTACACATAAAACAAGCAGTATCTTCTTATTATATTCTGGTGCACGGCTGAAATTTCCTTTCCGAATAAAACAGTACTTTTCCTATCGAATGATGTAAAAAAATTCCGATTTTTAGGTGGTTCGCAGGGGCATTTCTCTAAAATTTTAAATGAAATATATCTAAATACATTTGTTTCAACAATGAATCCATTGTTGTAAAAGTGTTTAAAATGAAATTTTACACATAAAACGAGCAGTATCTTCTTATTAAATTCCGGTGCACGGCTGAAACTTTGTTTCCGAAAAAATCAGTACTTTTCCTATCGAATGATGTAAAAAAATTCCGATTTTTAGGTTGTTCGCAGGGGTATTTTTCTACAAGTTTAAATGAAATGTATCAGAATACATTGTTTCAACAATGAATCCAGTGTTGTAAAAATGTCTAAAATGAAATTTTACACATAAAACAAGCAGTATCTTTTTATTAAATTTTGGTGCACGGCTGAAATTTCGTTTCCGAATAAAACAGTACTTTTCCTATCGAATTATATTAAAAATATTCCAATTTTAAAGTTGTTCGCAGGGGTATTCTTCTAAAAGTTTAAATAAAATATATATAAATACATTGTTTCAACAATAAATCCATTGTTGTAAAAATGTTTAAAATGAAATTTTACACATAAAACGAGATGTATCTTCTCATTAAATTCCGGTGCACGGCTGAAATTTCGTTTCCGAATTAAGCAAAACATTTCCTATCGAATGATGTAAAAAAATTCCGATTTTTATGTTGTTCGCAGGGGTATTTTTCTACAAGTTTAAATGAAATGTATCAGAATACATTGTTTCAACAATGAATCCATTGTTGTAAAAATGTCTAAAATGAAATTTTACACATAAAACAAGCAGTATCTTCTTAATATATTCTGGTGCACGGCTGAAATTTCGTTTCCGAATAAAACAGTACTTTTCCTATCGAATGATGTAAAAAAATCCGATTTTAAAGTTGTTCGCAGGGGTATTCTTCTAAAAGTTTAAATAAAATATATATAAATACATTGTTTCAACAATAAATCCATTGTTGTAAAAATGTTTAAAATGAAATTTTACACATAAAACGAGCAGTATCTTCTTATTAAATTCCGGTGCACGGCTGGAATTTTGTTTCCGAATAAATCAGTCCTTTTTCTATCGAATGATGTAAAAATATTCCGATTTTTAGGTTGTTCGTAGGGGTATTTTTCTACAAGTTTAAATGAAATGTATCAGAATACATTGTTCCAACAATGAATCCATTGTTGTAAAAGTGTTTAAAATGAAATTTTACACATAAAACGAGCAGTATCTTCTTATTATATTCCGGTGCACGGCTGAAATTTTGTTTCCGAATAAATCAGTACTTTTCCTATCGAATGATGTAAAAAAATTCCGATTTTTAGGTTGTTCGCAGGGGTATTTTTCTACAAGTTTAAATGAAATGTATCAGAATATATTGTTTCAACAATGAATCCATTGTTGTAAAAATGTCTAAAATGAAATTTTACACATAAAACGAGCAGTATCTTCTTATTAAATTCCGGTGCACGGCTGAAATTTTGTTTCCGAAAAAATCAGTACTTTTCCTATCGAATGATGTAAAAAAATTCCGATTTTAAAGTTGTTCGCAGGAGTATTCTTCTAAAAGTTTAAATGAAATATATCTAAATGCATTGTTTCAACAATGAATCCATTGTTAAAAAAATGTTTAAAATGAAATTTTACACATAAAAAAGCAGTTTCTTCTTATTAAATTCAGGTGCACGGCTGAAATTTTGTTTCCGAATAAATCAGTACTTTTCATATCGAATGATGTAAAAAAATTCCGATTTTTATGTTGTTCGCAGGGGTATTTTTCGACAAGTTTAAATGAAATATATCAGAATACATTGTTTCAACAATGAATCCATTGTTGTAAAAATGTCTAAAATGAAATTTTACTTATAAAACAAGCAGTATCTTCTTATTATATTCTGGTGCACGGCTGAAATTTCGTTTCCGAATAAAACAGTACTTTTCCTATCGAATTATGTAAAAAAATTCCGATATTTAGGTGGTTCGCAGGGGCATTTCTCTAAAATTTTAAATGAAATATATCTAAATACATTTGTTTCAACAATGAATCCATTGTTCTAAAAATGTCTAAAATGAAATTTTACACATAAAACAAGCAGTATCTTCTTAATATATTCTGGTGCACGGCTGAAATTTCGTTTCCGAATAAAACAGTACTTTTCCTATCGAATGATGTAAAAAAATTCCGATTTTAAAGTTGTTCGCAGGGTTAATCTTCTAAAAGTTTAAATAAAATATGTATAAATACATTGTTTCAACAATGAATCCATTGTTGTAAAAATGTTTAAAATGAAAATATACTTTTAAAACAAGCAGTATCTTCTCATTAAATTCCGGTGCACGGCTGAAATTTCGTTTCCGAATTAAGCAAAACATTTCCTATCGAATGATGTAAAAAAATTCCGATTTTTATGTTGTTCGCAGGGGTATTTTTCTACAAGTTTAAATGAAATGTATCAGAATACATTGTTTCAACAATGAATCCATTGTTGTAAAAATGTCTAAAATGAAATTTTACACATAAAACAAGCAGTATCTTCTTAATATATTCTGGTGCACGGCTGAAATTTCGTTTCCGAATAAAACAGTACTTTTCCTATCGAATGATGTAAAAAAATTCCGATTTTAAAGTTGTTCGCAGGGGTATTCATCTAAAAGTTTAAATAAAATATATATAAATACATTGCTTCAACAATGAATCCATTGTTGTAAAAATGTTTAAAATGAAATTTTACACATAAAACGAGCAGTATCTTCTCATTATATTCCGGTGCACGGCTGAAATTTCGTTTCCGAATTAAGCAAAACATTTCCTATCGAATGATGAAAAAAAATTTCGATTTTTATGTTGTTCGCAGGGGTATTTTTCTAAAAGTTTAAATGACATGTATCTGAATACATTATTTCAACAATGAATCCATTGTTGTAAAAATGTCTAAAATGAAATTTTATACATAAAACGATCAGTATCTTCTTATTAAATTCCGGTGCACGGCTGGAATTTTGTTTCCGAATAAATCAGTACTTCTTCTATCGAATGATGTAAAAATATTCCGATTTTTAGGTTGTTCGCAGGGGTATTTTTCTACAAGTTTAAATGAAATGTATCAGAATACATTGTTCCAACAATGAATCCATTGTTGTAAAAGTGTTTAAAATGAAATTTTACACATAAAACGAGCAGTATCTTCTTATTATATTCCGGTGCACGGCTGAAATTTTGTTTCCGAATAAATCAGTACTTTTCCTATCGAATGATGTAAAAAAATTCCGATTTTTAGGTTGTTCGCAGGGGTATTTTTCTGCAAGTTTAAATGAAATGTATGAGAATACATTGTTTCAACAATGAATCCATTGTTGTAAAAATGTTTAAAATGAAATTTTACACATAAAACGAGCAGTATCATCTCATTAAATTCCGGTGCACGGCTGAAATTTCGTTTCCGAATTAAGCAAAACATTTCCTATCGACTGATGTAAAAAAATTCCGATTTTTATGTTGTTCGCAGGGGTATTTTTCTAAAATTTTAAATGAAATATATCTAAATGCATTGTTTCAACAATGAATCCATTGTTGAAAAAATGTTTAAAATGAAATTTTACACATAAAAAAAGCAGTTTCTTCTTATTAAATTCAGGTGCTCGGCTGAAATTTTGTTTCCGAATAAATCAGTACTTTTCCTATCGAATGATGTAAAAAAATTCCGATTTTTATGTTGTTCGCAGGGGTATTTTTCTAAAAGTTTAAATGACATGTATCTAAATACATTGTTTCAACAATGAATCCATTGTTGTAAAAATGTCTAAAATGAAATTTTACACATAAAAAAAGCAGTTTCTTCTTATTAAATTCAGGTGCTCGGCTGAAATTTTGTTTCCGAATAAATCAGTACTTTTCCTATCGAATGATGTAAAAAAATTCCGATTTTTATGTTGTTCGCAGGGGTATTTTTCTAAACGTTTAAATGACATGTATCTAAATACATTGTTTCAACAATGAATCCATTGTTGTAAAAATGTCTAAAATGAAATTTTACACATACAACGAGCAGTATCTTCTTATTGAATTCCGGTGCACGGCTGGAATTTTGTTTCCGAACAAATCAGTACTTTTTCTATCGAATGATGTAAAACAATTCCGATTTTTAGGTTGTTCGCAGGGGTATTTTTCTACAAGTTTAAAAGAAATGTATCAGAATACATTGTTCCAACAATGAATCCATTGTTGTAAAATTGTTTAAAATGAAATTTTACACATAAAACGAGCAGTATCTTCTTATTATATTCCGGTGCACGGCTGAAATTTTGTTTCCGAATAAATCAGTACTTTTCCTATCGAATGATGTAAAAAAATTCCGATTTTTAGGTTGTTCGCAGGGGTATTTTTCTACAAGTTTAAATGAAATGTATCAGAATACATTGTTTCAACAATGAATCCATTGATGTAAAAATGTCTAAAATGAAATTTTACACATAAAACGAGCAGTATCTTCATATTAAATTCCGGTGCACGGCTGGAATTTTGTTTCCGAATAAATCAGTACTTTTCCTATCGAATGATGTAAAAAAATTCCGATTTTAAAGTTGTTCGCAGGGGTATTCTTCTAAAAGTTTAAATAAAATATATATAAATACATTGTTTCAACAATGAATCCATTGTTGTAAAAATGTTTAAAATGAAATTTTACACATAAAACGAGCAGTATCTTCTCATTAAATTCCGGTGCACGGTTGAAATTTCGTTTCCGAATTAAGCAAAACATTTCCTATCGAATGATGTAAAAAAATTCCGATTTTTATGTTGTTCGCAGGGGTATTTTTCTAAAAGTTTAAATGATATGTATCTGAATACATTGTTTCAACAATGAATCCATTGTTATGAAAATGTCTAGAATGAAATTTTACTTATAAAACAAGCAATATCTTCTTATTAAATTCTGGTGCACGGCTGAAATTTTGTTTCCGAATAAATCAGTACTTTTCCTATCGAATGATGTAAAAAAATTCCGATTTTTTAGGTGGTTCGCAGGGGCATTTCTCTAAAATTTTAAATGAAATATATCTAAATACATTTGTTTCAACAATGAATCCATTGTTGAAAAAGTGTTTAAAATGAAATTTTACACATAAAACGAGCAGTATCTTCTTATTAAATTCCGGTGCACGGCTGAAATTTCGTTTCCGAAATAAGCAAAACATTTCCTATCGAATGATGTAAAAAAACTCCGATTTTTATGTTGTTCGCAGGGGTATTTTTCTACAAGTTTAAATGAAATGTATCAGAATACATTCTTTCAACAATGAATCCATTGTTGTAAAAATGTCTAAAATGAACTTTTACACATAAAACAAGCAGTATCTTCTTATTATATTCTGGTGCACGGCTGAAATTTCGTTTCCGAATAAAACAGTACTTTTCCTATCGAATGATGTAAAAAAATTCAGATTTTTAGGTGGTTCGCAGGGGCATTTCTCTAAAATTTTAAATGAAATATATCTAAATACATTTGTTTCAACAATGAATCCATTGTTGTAAAAGTGTTTAAAATGAAATTTTACACATAAAACGAGCAGTATCTTCTTATTAAATTCCGGTGCACGGCTGAAACTTTGTTTCCGAAAAAATCAGTACTTTTCCTATCGAATGATGTAAAAAAATTCCGATTTTTAGGTTGTTCGCAGGGGTATTTTTCTACAAGTTTAAATGAAATGTATCAGAATACATTGTTTCAACAATGAATCCAGTGTTGTAAAAATGTCTAAAATGAAATTTTACACATAAAACAAGCAGTATCTTCTTATTAAATTTTGGTGCACAACTGAAATTTCGTTTCCGAATAAAACAGTACTTTTCCTATCGAATTATGTAAAAAAATTCCGATTTTAAAGTTGTTCGCAGTTGTATTCTTCTAAAAGTTTAAATAAAATATGTATAAATACATTGTTTCAACAATGAATCCATTGTTGTAAAAATGTTTAAAATGAAATTATACTTTTAAAACGAGCAGTATCTTCTCATTAAATTCCGGTGCACGCCTGAAATTTCGTTTCCGAATTAAGCAAAACATTTCCTATCGAATGATGTAAAAAAATTCCGATTTTTATGTTGTTCGCAGGGGTATTTTTCTACAAGTTTAAATGAAATGTATCAGAATACATTGTTTCAACAATGAATCCATTGTTGTAAAAATGTCTAAAATGAAATTTTACACATAAAACAAGCAGTATCTTCTTAATATATTCTGGTGCACGGCTGAAATTTCGTTTCCGAATAAAACAGTACTTTTCCTATCGAATGATGTAAAAAAAATCCGATTTTAAAGTTGTTCGCAGGGGTATTCTTCTAAAAGTTTAAATAAAATATATATAAATACATTGTTTCAACAATATATCCATTGTTGTAAAAATGTTTAAAATGAAATTTTACACATAAAACGAGCAGTATCTTCTCATTAAATTCCGGTGCACGGCTGACATTTCGTTTCCAAATTAAGCAAAACATTCCCTATCGAATGATGAAAAAAAATTTCGATTTTTATGTTGTTCGCAGGGGTATTTTTCTAAAAGTTTAAATGACATGTATCTGAATACATTGTTTCAACAATAAATCCATTGTTGTAAAAATGTCTAAAATGAAATTTTACACATAAAACGAGCAGTATCTTCTTATTAAATTCCGGTGCACGGCTGGAATTTTGTTTCCGAATAAATCAGTCCTTTTTCTATCGAATGATGTAAAAATATTCCGATTTTTAGGTTGTTCGAAGGGGTATTTTTCTACAAGTTTAAATGAAATGTGTCAGAATACATTGTTCCAACAATGAATCCATTGTTGTAAAAGTGTTTAAAATGAAATTTTACACATAAAACGAGCAGTATCTTCTTATTAAATTCCGGTGCACGGCTGAAATTTCAGTCCGAAATAAGCAAAACATTTCCTATCGAATGATGTAAAAAAACTCCGATTTTTATGGTTTTCGCAGGGGTATTTTTCTACAAGTTTAAATGAAATGTATCAGAATACATTCTTTCAACAATGAATCCATTGTTGTAAAAATGTCTAAAATGAACTTTTACACATAAAACAAGCAGTATCTTCTTATTATATTCTGGTGCACGGCTGAAATTTCCTTTCCGAATAAAACAGTACTTTTCCTATCGAATGATGTAAAAAAATTCCGATTTTTAGGTGGTTCGCAGGGGCATTTCTCTAAAATTTTAAATGAAATATATCTAAATACATTTGTTTCAACAATGAATCCATTGTTGTAAAAGTGTTTAAAATGAAATTTTACACATAAAACGAGCAGTATCTTCTTATTAAATTCCGGTGCACGGCTGAAACTTTGTTTCCGAAAAAATCAGTACTTTTCCTATCGAATGATGTAAAAAAATTCCGATTTTTAGGTTGTTCGCAGGGGTATTTTTCTACAAGTTTAAATGAAATGTATCAGAATACATTGTTTCAACAATGAATCCAGTGTTGTAAAAATGTCTAAAATGAAATTTTACACATAAAACAAGCAGTATCTTTTTATTAAATTTTGGTGCACGGCTGAAATTTCGTTTCCGAATAAAACAGTACTTTTCCTATCGAATTATATTAAAAATATTCCAATTTTAAAGTTGTTCGCAGGGGTATTCTTCTAAAAGTTTAAATAAAATATATATAAATACATTGTTTCAACAATAAATCCATTGTTGTAAAAATGTTTAAAATGAAATTTTACACATAAAACGAGATGTATCTTCTCATTAAATTCCGGTGCACGGCTGAAATTTCGTTTCCGAATTAAGCAAAACATTTCCTATCGAATGATGTAAAAAAATTCCGATTTTTATGTTGTTCGCAGGGGTATTTTTCTACAAGTTTAAATGAAATGTATCAGAATACATTGTTTCAACAATGAATCCATTGTTGTAAAAATGTCTAAAATGAAATTTTACACATAAAACAAGCAGTATCTTCTTAATATATTCTGGTGCACGGCTGAAATTTCGTTTCCGAATAAAACAGTACTTTTCCTATCGAATGATGTAAAAAAATCCGATTTTAAAGTTGTTCGCAGGGGTATTCTTCTAAAAGTTTAAATAAAATATATATAAATACATTGTTTCAACAATAAATCCATTGTTGTAAAAATGTTTAAAATGAAATTTTACACATAAAACGAGCAGTATCTTCTTATTAAATTCCGGTGCACGGCTGGAATTTTGTTTCCGAATAAATCAGTCCTTTTTCTATCGAATGATGTAAAAATATTCCGATTTTTAGGTTGTTCGTAGGGGTATTTTTCTACAAGTTTAAATGAAATGTATCAGAATACATTGTTCCAACAATGAATCCATTGTTGTAAAAGTGTTTAAAATGAAATTTTACACATAAAACGAGCAGTATCTTCTTATTATATTCCGGTGCACGGCTGAAATTTTGTTTCCGAATAAATCAGTACTTTTCCTATCGAATGATGTAAAAAAATTCCGATTTTTAGGTTGTTCGCAGGGGTATTTTTCTACAAGTTTAAATGAAATGTATCAGAATATATTGTTTCAACAATGAATCCATTGTTGTAAAAATGTCTAAAATGAAATTTTACACATAAAACGAGCAGTATCTTCTTATTAAATTCCGGTGCACGGCTGAAATTTTGTTTCCGAAAAAATCAGTACTTTTCCTATCGAATGATGTAAAAAAATTCCGATTTTAAAGTTGTTCGCAGGAGTATTCTTCTAAAAGTTTAAATGAAATATATCTAAATGCATTGTTTCAACAATGAATCCATTGTTAAAAAAATGTTTAAAATGAAATTTTACACATAAAAAAGCAGTTTCTTCTTATTAAATTCAGGTGCACGGCTGAAATTTTGTTTCCGAATAAATCAGTACTTTTCATATCGAATGATGTAAAAAAATTCCGATTTTTATGTTGTTCGCAGGGGTATTTTTCGACAAGTTTAAATGAAATATATCAGAATACATTGTTTCAACAATGAATCCATTGTTGTAAAAATGTCTAAAATGAAATTTTACTTATAAAACAAGCAGTATCTTCTTATTATATTCTGGTGCACGGCTGAAATTTCGTTTCCGAATAAAACAGTACTTTTCCTATCGAATTATGTAAAAAAATTCCGATATTTAGGTGGTTCGCAGGGGCATTTCTCTAAAATTTTAAATGAAATATATCTAAATACATTTGTTTCAACAATGAATCCATTGTTCTAAAAATGTCTAAAATGAAATTTTACACATAAAACAAGCAGTATCTTCTTAATATATTCTGGTGCACGGCTGAAATTTCGTTTCCGAATAAAACAGTACTTTTCCTATCGAATGATGTAAAAAAATTCCGATTTTAAAGTTGTTCGCAGGGTTAATCTTCTAAAAGTTTAAATAAAATATGTATAAATACATTGTTTCAACAATGAATCCATTGTTGTAAAAATGTTTAAAATGAAAATATACTTTTAAAACAAGCAGTATCTTCTCATTAAATTCCGGTGCACGGCTGAAATTTCGTTTCCGAATTAAGCAAAACATTTCCTATCGAATGATGTAAAAAAATTCCGATTTTTATGTTGTTCGCAGGGGTATTTTTCTACAAGTTTAAATGAAATGTATCAGAATACATTGTTTCAACAATGAATCCATTGTTGTAAAAATGTCTAAAATGAAATTTTACACATAAAACAAGCAGTATCTTCTTAATATATTCTGGTGCACGGCTGAAATTTCGTTTCCGAATAAAACAGTACTTTTCCTATCGAATGATGTAAAAAAATTCCGATTTTAAAGTTGTTCGCAGGGGTATTCATCTAAAAGTTTAAATAAAATATATATAAATACATTGCTTCAACAATGAATCCATTGTTGTAAAAATGTTTAAAATGAAATTTTACACATAAAACGAGTAGTATCTTCTCATTATATTCCGGTGCACGGCTGAAATTTCGTTTCCGAATTAAGCAAAACATTTCCTATCGAATGATGAAAAAAAATTTCGATTTTTATGTTGTTCGCAGGGGTATTTTTCTAAAAGTTTAAATGACATGTATCTGAATACATTATTTCAACAATGAATCCATTGTTGTAAAAATGTCTAAAATGAAATTTTATACATAAAACGATCAGTATCTTCTTATTAAATTCCGGTGCACGGCTGGAATTTTGTTTCCGAATAAATCAGTACTTCTTCTATCGAATGATGTAAAAATATTCCGATTTTTAGGTTGTTCGCAGGGGTATTTTTCTACAAGTTTAAATGAAATGTATCAGAATACATTGTTCCAACAATGAATCCATTGTTGTAAAAGTGTTTAAAATGAAATTTTACACATAAAACGAGCAGTATCTTCTTATTATATTCCGGTGCACGGCTGAAATTTTGTTTCCGAATAAATCAGTACTTTTCCTATCGAATGATGTAAAAAAATTCCGATTTTTAGGTTGTTCGCAGGGGTATTTTTCTGCAAGTTTAAATGAAATGTATGAGAATACATTGTTTCAACAATGAATCCATTGTTGTAAAAATGTTTAAAATGAAATTTTACACATAAAACGAGCAGTATCATCTCATTAAATTCCGGTGCACGGCTGAAATTTCGTTTCCGAATTAAGCAAAACATTTCCTATCGACTGATGTAAAAAAATTCCGATTTTTATGTTGTTCGCAGGGGTATTTTTCTAAAATTTTAAATGAAATATATCTAAATGCATTGTTTCAACAATGAATCCATTGTTGAAAAAATGTTTAAAATGAAATTTTACACATAAAAAAAGCAGTTTCTTCTTATTAAATTCAGGTGCTCGGCTGAAATTTTGTTTCCGAATAAATCAGTACTTTTCCTATCGAATGATGTAAAAAAATTCCGATTTTTATGTTGTTCGCAGGGGTATTTTTCTAAAAGTTTAAATGACATGTATCAGAATACATTGTTTCAACAATGAATCCATTGATGTAAAAATGTCTAAAATGAAATTTTACACATAAAACGAGCAGTATCTTCATATTAAATTCCGGTGCACGGCTAGAATTTTGTTTCCGAATAAATCAGTACTTTTCCTATCGAATGATGTAAAAAAATTCCGATTTTAAAGTTGTTCGCAGGGGTATTCTTCTAAAAGTTTAAATAAAATATATATAAATACATTGTTTCAACAATGAATCCATTGTTCTAAAAATGTTTAAAATGAAATTTTACACATAAAACGAGCAGTATCTTCTCATTAAATTCCGGTGCACGGTTGAAATTTCGTTTCCGAATTAAGCAAAACATTTCCTATCGAATGATGTAAAAAAATTCCGATTTTTATGTTGTTCGCAGGGGTATTTTTCTAAAAGTTTAAATGATATGTATCTGAATACATTGTTTCAACAATGAATCCATTGTTATAAAAATGTCTAGAATGAAATTTTACTTATAAAACAAGCAATATCTTCATTTTAAATTCTGGTGCACGGCTGAAATTTTGTTTCCGAATAAATCAGTACTTTTCCTATCGAATGATGTAAAAAAATTCCGATTTTTTAGGTGGTTCGCAGGGGCATTTCTCTAAAATTTTAAATGAAATATATCAAAATACATTTGTTTCAACAATGAATCCATTGTTGTAAAAGTGTTTAAAATGAAATTTTACACATAAAACGAGCAGTATCTTCTTATTAAATTCCGGTGCACGGCTGAAATTTCGTTTCCGAAATAAGCAAAACATTTCCTATCGAATGATGTAAAAAAACTCCGATTTGTATGTTGTTCGCAGGGGTATTTTTCTACAAGTTTAAATGAAATGTATCAGAATACATTGTTTCAACAATGAATCCATTGTTGTAAAAATGTCTAAAATGAACTTTTACACATAAAACAAGCAGTATCTTCTTATTATATTCTGGTGCACGGCTGAAATTTCGTTTCCGAATAAAACAGTACTTTTCCTATCGAATGATGTAAAAAAATTCCGATTTTTAGGTGGTTCGCAGGGGCATTTCTCTAAAATTTTAAATGAAATATATCTAAAAACATTTGTTTCAACAATGAATCCATTGTTGTAAAAGTGTTTAAAATGAAATTTTACACATAAAACGAGCAGTATCTTCTTATTAAATTCCGGTGCACGGCTGAAACTTTGTTTCCGAAAAAATCAGTACTTTTCCTATCGAATTATGTTAAAATATTCCGATTTTTAGGTTGTTCGCAGGGGTATTTTTCTACAAGTTTAAATGAAATGTATCAGAATACATTGTTTCAACAATGAATCCAGTGTTGTAAAAATGTCTAAAATGAAATTTTACACATAAAACAAGCAGTATCTTCTTATTAAATTTTGGTGCACGGCTGAAATTTCGTTTCCGAATAAAACAGTACTTTTCCTATCGAATTATGTAAAAAAATTCCGATTTTAAAGTTGTTCGCAGTTGTATTCTTCTGAAAGTTTAAATAAAATATGTATAAATACATTGTTTCAACAATGAATCCATTGTTGTAAAAATGTTTAAAATGAAATTATACTTTTAAAACGAGCAGTATCTTCTCATTAAATTCCGGTGCACGGCTGAAATTTCGTTTCCGAATTAAGCAAAACATTTCCTATCGAATGATGTAAAAAAATTCCGATTTTTATGTTGTTCGCAGGGGTATTTTTCTACAAGTTTAAATGAAATGTATCAGAATACATTGTTTCAACAATGAATCCATTGTTGTAAAAATGTCTAAAATGAAATTTTACACATAAAACAAGCAGTATCTTCTTAATATATTCTGGTGCACGGCTGAAATTTCGTTTCCGAATAAAACAGTACTTTTCCTATCGAATGATGTAAAAAAATCCGATTTTAAAGTTGTTCGCAGGGGTATTCTTCTAAAAGTTTAAATAAAATATATATAAATACATTGTTTCAACAATGAATCCATTGTTGTAAAAATGTCTAAAATGAACTTTTACACATAAAACAAGCAGTATCTTCTTATTATATTCTGGTGCACGGCTGAAATTTCGTTTCCGAATAAAACAGTACTTTTCCTATCGAATGATGTAAAAAAATTCCGATTTTTAGGTGGTTCGCAGGGGCATTTCTCTAAAATTTTAAATGAAATATATCTAAAAACATTTGTTTCAACAATGAATCCATTGTTGTAAAAGTGTTTAAAATGAAATTTTACACATAAAACGAGCAGTATCTTCTTATTAAATTCCGGTGCACGGCTGAAACTTTGTTTCCGAAAAAATCAGTACTTTTCCTATCGAATTATGTTAAAATATTCCGATTTTTAGGTTGTTCGCAGGGGTATTTTTCTACAAGTTTAAATGAAATGTATCAGAATACATTGTTTCAACAATGAATCCAGTGTTGTAAAAATGTCTAAAATGAAATTTTACACATAAAACAAGCAGTATCTTCTTATTAAATTTTGGTGCACGGCTGAAATTTCGTTTCCGAATAAAACAGTACTTTTCCTATCGAATTATGTAAAAAAATTCCGATTTTAAAGTTGTTCGCAGTTGTATTCTTCTGAAAGTTTAAATAAAATATGTATAAATATATTGTTTCAACAATGAATCCATTGTTGTAAAAATGTTTAAAATGAAATTATACTTTTAAAACGAGCAGTATCTTCTCATTAAATTCCGGTGCACGGCTGAAATTTCGTTTCCGAATTAAGCAAAACATTTCCTATCGAATGATGTAAAAAAATTCCGATTTTTATGTTGTTCGCAGGGGTATTTTTCTACAAGTTTAAATGAAATGTATCAGAATACATTGTTTCAACAATGAATCCATTGTTGTAAAAATGTCTAAAATGAAATTTTACACATAAAACAAGCAGTATCTTCTTAATATATTCTGGTGCACGGCTGAAATTTCGTTTCCGAATAAAACAGTACTTTTCCTATCGAATGATGTAAAAAAATCCGATTTTAAAGTTGTTCGCAGGGGTATTCTTCTAAAAGTTTAAATAAAATATATATAAATACATTGTTTCAACAATAAATCCATTGTTGTAAAAATGTTTAAAATGAAATTTTACACATAAAACGAGCAGTATCTTCTCATTAAATTCCGGTGCACGGCTGAAATTTCGTTTCCGAATTAAGCAAAACATTTCCTATCGAATGATGAAAAAAATTTCGATTTTTATGTTGTTCGCAGGGGTATTTTTCTAAAAGTTTAAATGACATGTATCTGAATACATTGTTTCAACAATAAATCCATTGTTGTAAAAATGTCTAAAATGAAATTTTACACATAAAACGAGCAGTATCTTCTTATTAAATTCCGGTGCACGGCTGGAATTTTGTTTCCGAATAAATCAGTCCTTTTTCTATCGAATGATGTAAAAATATTCCGATTTTTAGGTTGTTCGTAGGGGTATTTTTCTACAAGTTTAAATGAAATGTATCAGAATACATTGTTCCAACAATGAATCCATTGTTGTAAAAGTGTTTAAAATGAAATTTTACACATAAAACGAGCAGTATCTTCTTATTATATTCCGGTGCACGGCTGAAATTTTGTTTCCGAAAAAATCAGTACTTTTCCTATCGAATGATGTAAAAAAATTCCGATTTTTAGGTTGTTCGCAGGGGTATTTTTCTACAAGTTTAAATGAAATGTATCAGAATATATTGTTTCAACAATGAATCCATTGTTGTAAAAATGTCTAAAATGAAATTTTACACATAAAACGAGCAGTATCTTCTTATTAAATTCCGGTGCACGGCTGAAATTTTGTTTCCGAAAAAATCAGTACTTTTCCTATCGAATGATGTAAAAAAATTCCGATTTTAAAGTTGTTCGCAGGAGTATTCTTCTAAAAGTTTAAATGAAATATATCTAAATGCATTGTTTCAACAATGAATCCATTGTTAAAAAAATGTTTAAAATGAAATTTTACACATAAAAAAGCAGTTTCTTCTTATTAAATTCAGGTGCACGGCTGAAATTTTGTTTCCGAATAAATCAGTACTTTTCATATCGAATGATGTAAAAAAATTCCGATTTTTATGTTGTTCGCAGGGGTATTTTTCGACAAGTTTAAATGAAATATATCAGAATACATTGTTTCAACAATGAATCCATTGTTGTAAAAATGTCTAAAATGAAATTTTACTTATAAAACAAGCAGTATCTTCTTATTATATTCTGGTGCACGGCTGAAATTTCGTTTCCGAATAAAACAGTACTTTTCCTATCGAATTATGTAAAAAAATTCCGATATTTAGGTGGTTCGCAGGGGCATTTCTCTAAAATTTTAAATGAAATATATCTAAATACATTTGTTTCAACAATGAATCCATTGTTCTAAAAATGTCTAAAATGAAATTTTACACATAAAACAAGCAGTATCTTCTTAATATATTCTGGTGCACGGCTGAAATTTCGTTTCCGAATAAAACAGTACTTTTCCTATCGAATGATGTAAAAAAATTCCGATTTTAAAGTTGTTCGCAGGGGTATTCTTCTAAAAGTTTAAATAAAATATATATAAATACATTGCTTCAACAATGAATCCATTGTTGTAAAAATGTTTAAAATGAAATTTTACACATAAAACGAGCAGTATCTTCTCATTATATTCCGGTGCACGGCTGAAATTTCGTTTCCGAATTAAGCAAAACATTTCCTATCGAATGATGAAAAAAAATTTCGATTTTTATGTTGTTCGCAGGGGTATTTTTCTAAAAGTTTAAATGACATGTATCTGAATACATTATTTCAACTATGAATCCATTGTTGTAAAAATGTCTAAAATGAAATTTTATACATAAAACGATCAGTATCTTCTTATTAAATTCCGGTGCACGGCTGGAATTTTGTTTCCGAATAAATCAGTACTTCTTCTATCGAATGATGTAAAAATATTCCGATTTTTAGGTTGTTCGCAGGGGTATTTTTCTACAAGTTTAAATGAAATGTATCAGAATACATTGTTCCAACAATGAATCCATTGTTGTAAAAGTGTTTAAAATGAAATTTTACACATAAAACGAGCAGTATCTTCTTATTATATTCCGGTGCACGGCTGAAATTTTGTTTCCGAATAAATCAGTACTTTTCCTATCGAATGATGTAAAAAAATTCCGATTTTTAGGTTGTTCGCAGGGGTATTTTTCTGCAAGTTTAAATGAAATGTATGAGAATACATTGTTTCAACAATGAATCCATTGTTGTAAAAATGTTTAAAATGAAATTTTACACATAAAACGAGCAGTATCATCTCATTAAATTCCGGTGCACGGCTGAAATTTCGTTTCCGAATTAAGCAAAACATTTCCTATCGACTGATGTAAAAAAATTCCGATTTTTATGTTGTTCGCAGGGGTATTTTTCTAAAATTTTAAATGAAATATATCTAAATGCATTGTTTCAACAATGAATCCATTGTTGAAAAAATGTTTAAAATGAAATTTTACACATAAAAAAAGCAGTTTCTTCTTATTAAATTCAGGTGCTCGGCTGAAATTTTGTTTCCGAATAAATCAGTACTTTTCCTATCGAATGATGTAAAAAAATTCCGATTTTTATGTTGTTCGCAGGGGTATTTTTCTAAAAGTTTAAATGACATGTATCTAAATACATTGTTTCAACAATGAATCCATTGTTGTAAAAATGTCTAAAATGAAATTTTACACATACAACGAGCAGTATCTTCTTATTAAATTCCGGTGCACGGCTGGAATTTTGTTTCCGAATAAATCAGTACTTTTTCTATCGAATGATGTAAAACAATTCCGATTTTTAGGTTGTTCGCAGGGGTATTTTTCTACAAGTTTAAAAGAAATGTATCAGAATACATTGTTCCAACAATGAATCCATTGTTGTAAAATTGTTTAAAATGAAATTTTACACATAAAACGAGCAGTATCTTCTTATTATATTCCGGTGCACGGCTGAAATTTTGTTTCCGAATAAATCAGTACTTTTCCTATCGAATGATGTAAAAAAATTCCGATTTTTAGGTTGTTCGCAGGGGTATTTTTCTACAAGTTTAAATGAAATGTATCAGAATACATTGTTTCAACAATGAATCCATTGATGTAAAAATGTCTAAAATGAAATTTTACACATAAAACGAGCAGTATCTTCATATTAAATTCCGGTGCACGGCTGGAATTTTGTTTCCGAATAAATCAGTACTTTTCCTATCGAATGATGTAAAAAAATTCCGATTTTAAAGTTGTTCGCAGGGGTATTCTTCTAAAAGTTTAAATAAAATATATATAAATACATTGTTTCAACAATGAATCCATTGTTCTAAAAATGTTTAAAATGAAATTTTACACATAAAACGAGCAGTATCTTCTCATTAAATTCCGGTGCACGGTTGAAATTTCGTTTCCGAATTAAGCAAAACATTTCCTATCGAATGATGTAAAAAAATTCCGATTTTTATGTTGTTCGCAGGGGTATTTTTCTAAAAGTTTAAATGATATGTATCTGAATACATTGTTTCAACAATGAATCCATTGTTATAAAAATGTCTAGAATGAAATTTTACTTATAAAACAAGCAATATCTTCTTATTAAATTCTGGTGCACGGCTGAAATTTTGTTTCCGAATAAATCAGTACTTTTCCTATCGAATGATGTAAAAAAATTCCGATTTTTTAGGTGGTTCGCAGGGGCATTTCTCTAAAATTTTAAATGAAATATATCAAAATACATTTGTTTCAACAATGAATCCATTGTTGTAAAAGTGTTTAAAATGAAATTTTACACATAAAACGAGCAGTATCTTCTTATTAAATTCCGGTGCACGGCTGAAATTTCGTTTCCGAAATAAGCAAAACATTTCCTATCGAATGATGTAAAAAAACTCCGATTTGTATGTTGTTCGCAGGGGTATTTTTCTACAAGTTTAAATGAAATGTATCAGAATACATTGTTTCAACAATGAATCCATTGTTGTAAAAATGTCTAAAATGAACTTTTACACATAAAACAAGCAGTATCTTCTTATTATATTCTGGTGCACGGCTGAAATTTCGTTTCCGAATAAAACAGTACTTTTCCTATCGAATGATGTAAAAAAATTCCGATTTTTAGGTGGTTCGCAGGGGCATTTCTCTAAAATTTTAAATGAAATATATCTAAAAACATATCTAAATATAAATATAAATATCTAATATCTAAATTATCTAAATATAAAATTTTAAATGAAATATATCTAAAAACATTTGTTTCAACAATGAATCCAGTGTTGTAAAAATGTCTAAAATGAAATTTTACACATAAAACAAGCAGTATCTTCTTATTAAATTTTGGTGCACGGCTGAAATTTCGTTTCCGAATAAAACAGTACTTTTCCTATCGAATTATGTAAAAAAATTCCGATTTTAAAGTTGTTCGCAGTTGTATTCTTCTGAAAGTTTAAATAAAATATGTATAAATACATTGTTTCAACAATGAATCCATTGTTGTAAAAATGTTTAAAATGAAATTATACTTTTAAAACGAGCAGTATCTTCTCATTAAATTCCGGTGCACGGCTGAAATTTCGTTTCCGAATTAAGCAAAACATTTCCTATCGAATGATGTAAAAAAATTCCGATTTTTATGTTGTTCGCAGGGGTATTTTTCTACAAGTTTAAATGAAATGTATCAGAATACATTGTTTCAACAATGAATCCATTGTTGTAAAAATGTCTAAAATGAAATTTTACACATAAAACAAGCAGTATCTTCTTAATATATTCTGGTGCACGGCTGAAATTTCGTTTCCGAATAAAACAGTACTTTTCCTATCGAATGATGTAAAAAAAATCCGATTTTAAAGTTGTTCGCAGGGGTATTCTTCTAAAAGTTTAAATAAAATATATATAAATACATTGTTTCAACAATAAATCCATTGTTGTAAAAATGTTTAAAATGAAATTTTACACATAAAACGAGCAGTATCTTCTCATTAAATTCCGGTGCACGGCTGACATTTCGTTTCCGAATTAAGCAAAACATTCCCTATCGAATGATGAAAAAAAATTTCGATTTTTATGTTGTTCGCAGGGGTAATTTTCTAAAAGTTGAAATGACATGTATCTGAATACATTGTTTCAACAATAAATCCATTGTTGTAAAAATGTCTAAAATGACATTTTACACATAAAACGAGCAGTATCTTCTTATTAAATTCCGGTGCACGGCTGGAATTTTGTTTCCGAATAAATCAGTCCTTTTTCTATCGAATGATGTAAAAATATTCCGATTTTTAGGTTGTTCGAAGGGGTATTTTTCTACAAGTTTAAATGAAATGTATCAGAATACATTGTTCCAACAATGAATCCATTGTTGTAAAAGTGTTTAAAATGAAATTTTACACATAAAACGAGCAGTATCTTCTTATTAAATTCCAGTGCACGGCTGAAATTTCGTTTCCGAAATAAGCAAAACATTTCCTATCAAATGATGTAAAAAAACTCCGATTTTTATGTTGTTCGCAGGGGTATTTTTCTACAAGTTTAAATGAAATGTATCAGAATACATTGTTTCAACAATGAATCCATTGTTGTAAAAATGTCTAAAATGAAATTTTACACATAAAACAAGCAGTATCTTCTTAATATATTCTGGTGCACGGCTGAAATTTCGTTTCCGAAAAAAACAGTACTTTTCCTATCGAATGATGTAAAAAAAATCCGATTTTAAAGTTGTTCGCAGGGGTATTCTTCTAAAAGTTTAAATAAAATATATATAAATACATTGTTTCAACAATAAATCCATTGTTGTAAAAATGTTTAAAATGAAATTTTACACATAAAACGAGCAGTATCTTCTCATTAAATTCCGGTGCACGGCTGACATTTCGTTTCCAAATTAAGCAAAACATTCCCTATCGAATGATGAAAAAAAATTTCGATTTTTATGTTGTTCGCAGGGGTATTTTTCTAAAAGTTTAAATGACATGTATCTGAATACATTGTTTCAACAATAAATCCATTGTTGTAAAAATGTCTAAAATGAAATTTTACACATAAAACGAGCAGTATCTTCTTATTAAATACCGGTGCACGGCTGGAATTTTGTTTCCGAATAAATCAGTCCTTTTTCTATCGAATGATGTAAAAATATTCCGATTTTTAGGTTGTTCGAAGGGGTATTTTTCTACAAGTTTAAATGAAATGTATCAGAATACATTGTTCCAACAATGAATCCATTGTTGTAAAAGTGTTTAAAATGAAATTTTACCCATAAAACGAGCAGTATCTTCTTATTAAATTCCGGTGCACGGCTGAAATTTCGTTTCCGAAATAAGCAAAACATTTCCTATCGAATGATGTAAAAAAACTCCGATTTTTATGTTGTTCGCAGGGGTATTTTTCTACAAGTTTAAATGAAATGTATCAGAATACATTGTTTCAACAATGAATCCATTGTTGTAAAAATGTCTAAAATGAACTTTTACACATAAAACAAGCAGTATCTTCTTATTATATTCTGGTGCACGGCTGAAATTTCGTTTCCGAATAAAACAGTACTTTTCCTATCGAATGATGTAAAAAAATTCCGATTTTTAGGTGGTTCGCAGGGGCATTTCTCTAAAATTTTAAATGAAATATATCTAAATACATTTGTTTCAACAATGAATCCATTGTTGTAAAAGTGTTTAAAATGAAATTTTACACATAAAACGAGCAGTATCTTCTTATTGAATTCCGGTGCACGGCTGAAACTTTGTTTCCGAAAAAATCAGTACTTTTCCTATCGAATGATGTAAAAAAATTCCGATTTTTAGGTTGTTCGCAGGGGTATTTTTCTACAAGTTTAAATGAAATGTATCAGAATACATTGTTTCAACAATGAATCCAGTGTTGTAAAAATGTCTAAAATGAAATTTTACACATAAAACAAGCAGTATCTTCTTATTAAATTTTGGTGCACGGCTGAAATTTCGTTTCCGAATAAAACAGTACTTTTCCTATCGAATTATGTAAAAAAATTCCGATTTTAAAGTTGTTCGCAGTTGTATTCTTCTAAAAGTTTAAATAAAATATGTATAAATACATTGTTTCAACAATGAATCCATTGTTGTAAAAATGTTTAAAATGAAATTATACTTTTAAAACGAGCAGTATCTTCTCATTAAATTCCGGTGCACGGCTGAAATTTCGTTTCCGAATTAAGCAAAACATTTCCTATCGAATGATGTAAAAAAATTCCGATTTTTATGTTGTTCGCAGGGGTATTTTTCTACAAGTTTAAATGAAATGTATCAGAATACATTGTTTCAACAATGAATCCATTGTTGTAAAAATGTCTAAAATGAAATTTTACAAATAAAACAAGCAGTATCTTCTTAATATATTCTGGTGCACGGCTGAAATTTCGTTTCCGAATAAAACAGTACTTTTCCTATCGAATGATGTAAAAAAAATCCGATTTTAAAGTTGTTCGCAGGGGTATTCTTCTAAAAGTTTAAATAAAATATATATAAATACATTGTTTCAACAATAAATCCATTGTTGTAAAAATGTTTAAAATGAAATTTTACACATAAAACGAGCAGTATCTTCTCATTAAATTCCGGTGCACGGCTGAAATTTCGTTTCCGAATTAAGCAAAACATTTCCTATCGAATGATGAAAAAAATTTCGATTTTTATGTTGTTCGCAGGGGTATTTTTCTAAAAGTTTAAATGACATGTATCTGAATACATTGTTTCAACAATAAATCCATTGTTGTAAAAATGTCTAAAATGAAATTTTACACATAAAACGAGCAGTATCTTCTTATTAAATTCCGGTGCACGGCTGGAATTTTGTTTCCGAATAAATCAGTCCTTTTTCTATCGAATGATGTAAAAATATTCCGATTTTTAGGTTGTTCGAAGGGGTATTTTTCTACAAGTTTAAATGAAATGTATCAGAATACATTGTTCCAACAATGAATCCATTGTTGTAAAAGTGTTTAAAATGAAATTTTACACATAAAACGAGCAGTATCTTCTTATTAAATTCCAGTGCACGGCTGAAATTTCGTTTCCGAAATAAGCAAAACATTTCCTATCGAATGATGTAAAAAAACTCCGATTTTTATGTTGTTCGCAGGGGTATTTTTCTACAAGTTTAAATGAAATGTATCAGAATACATTGTTTCAACAATGAATCCATTGTTGTAAAAATGTCTAAAATGAAATTTTACACATAAAACAAGCAGTATCTTCTTAATATATTCTGGTGCACGGCTGAAATTTCGTTTCCGAATAAAACAGTACTTTTCCTATCGAATGATGTAAAAAAAATCCGATTTTAAAGTTGTTCGCAGGGGTATTCTTCTAAAAGTTTAAATAAAATATATATAAATACATTGTTTCAACAATAAATCCATTGTTGTAAAAATGTTTAAAATGAAATTTTACACATAAAACGAGCAGTATCTTCTCATTAAATTCCGGTGCACGGCTGACATTTCGTTTCCAAATTAAGCAAAACATTCCCTATCGAATGATGAAAAAAAATTTCGATTTTTATGTTGTTCGCAGGGGTATTTTTCTAAAAGTTTAAATGACATGTATCTGAATACATTGTTTCAACAATAAATCCATTGTTGTAAAAATGTCTAAAATGAAATTTTACACATAAAACGAGCAGTATCTTTTTATTAAATTCCGGTGCACGGCTGGAATTTTGTTTCCGAATAAATCAGTCCTTTTTCTATCGAATGATGTAAAAATATTCCGATTTTTAGGTTGTTCGAAGGGGTATTTTTCTACAAGTTTAAATGAAATGTATCAGAATACATTGTTCCAACAATGAATCCATTGTTGTAAAAGTGTTTAAAATGAAATTTTACACATAAAACGAGCAGTATCTTCTTATTAAATTCCGGTGCACGGCTGAAATTTCGTTTCCGAAATAAGCAAAACATTTCCTATCGAATGATGTAAAAAAACTCCGATTTTTATGTTGTTCGCAGGGGTATTTTTCTACAAGTTTAAATGAAATGTATCAGAATACATTGTTTCAACAATGAATCCATTGTTGTAAAAATGTCTAAAATGAACTTTTACACATAAAACAAGCAGTATCTTCTTATTATATTCTTGTGCACGGCAGAAATTTCGTTTCCGAATAAAACAGTACTTTTCCTATCGAATGATGTAAAAAAATTCCGATTTTTAGGTGGTTCGCAGGGGCATTTCTCTAAAATTTTAAATGAAATATATCTAAATACATTTGTTTCAACAATGAATCCATTGTTGTAAAAGTGTTTAAAATGAAATTTTACACATAAAACGAGCAGTATCTTCTTATTAAATTCCGGTGCTCGGCTGAAACTTTGTTTCCGAAAAAATCAGTACTTTTCCTATCGAATGATGTAAAAAAATTCCGATTTTTAGGTTGTTCGCAGGGGTATTTTTCTACAAGTTTAAATGAAATGTATCAGAATACATTGTTTCAACAATGAATCCAGTGTTGTAAAAATGTCTAAAATGAAATTTTACACATAAAACAAGCAGTATCTTCTTATTAAATTTTGGTGCACGGCTGAAATTTCGTTTCCGAATAAAACAGTACTTTTCCTATCGAATTATGTAAAAAAATTCCGATTTTAAAGTTGTTCGCAGTTGTATTCTTCTAAAAGTTTAAATAAAATGTGTATAAATACATTGTTTCAACAATGAATCCATTGTTGTAAAAATGTTTAAAATGAAATTATACTTTTAAAACGAGCAGTATCTTCTCATTAAATTCCGGTGCACGGCTGAAATTTCGTTTCCGAATTAAGCAAAACATTTCCTATCGAATGATGTAAAAAAATTCCGATTTTTATGTTGTTCGCAGGGGTATTTTTCTACAAGTTTAAATGAAATGTATCAGAATACATTGTTTCAACAATGAATCCATTGTTGTAAAAATGTCTAAAATGAAATTTTACACATAAAACAAGCAGTATCTTCTTAATATATTCTGGTGCACGGCTGAAATTTCGTTTCCGAATAAAACAGTACTTTTCCTATCGAATGATTTAAAAAAAAATCCGATTTTAAAGTTGTTCGCAGGGGTATTCTTCTAAAAGTTTAAATAAAATATATATAAATACATTGTTTCAACAATAAATCCATTGTTGTAAAAGTGTTTAAAATGAAATTTTACACATAAAACGAGCAGTATCTTCTCATTAAATTCCGGTGCACGGCTGAAATTTCGTTTCCGAATTAAGCAAAACATTTCCTATCGAATGATGAAAAAAATTTCGATTTTTATGTTGTTCGCAGGGGTATTTTTCTAAAAGTTTAAATGACATGTATCTGAATACATTGTTTCAACAATAAATCCATTGTTGTAAAAATGTCTAAAATGAAATTTTACACATAAAACGAGCAGTATCTTCTTATTAAATTCCGGTGCACGGTTGGAATTTTGTTTCCGAATAAATCAGTCCTTTTTCTATCGAATGATGTAAAAATATTCCGATTTTTAGGTTGTTCGCAGGGGTATTTTTCTACAAGTTTAAATGAAATGTATCAGAATACATTGTTCCAACAATGAATCCATTGTTGTAAAAGTGTTTAAAATGAAATTTTACACATAAAACGAGCAGTATCTTCTTATTATATTCCGGTGCACGGCTTAAATTTTGTTTCCGAATAAATCAGTACTTTTCCTATCGAATGATGTAAAAAAATTCCGATATTTAGGTTGTTCGCAGGGGTATTTTTCTGCAAGTTTAAGTGAAATGTATCAGAATACATTGTTTCAACAATGAATCCATTGTTGTAAAAATGTCTAAAATGAAATTTTACACATACAACGAGCAGTATCTTCTTATTATATTCCGGTGCACGGCTGGAATTTTGTTTCCGAATAAATCAGTACTTTTTCTATCGAATGATGTATAACAATTCCGATTTTTAGGTTGTTCGCAGGGGTATTTTTCTACAAGTTTAAAAGAAATGTATCAGAATACATTGTTCCAACAATGAATCCATTGTTGTAAAATTGTTTAAAATGAAATTTTACACATAAAACGAGCAGTATCTTCTTATTATATTCCGGTGCACGGCTGAAAATTTGTTTCCGAATAAATCAGTACTTTTCCTATCGAATGATGTAAAAAAATTCCGATTTTTAGGTTGTTCGCAGGGGTATTTTTCTACAAGTTTAAATGAAATGTATCAGAATATATTGTTTCAACAATGAATCCATTGTTGTAAAAATGTCTAAAATGAAATTTTACACATAAAACGAGCAGTATCTTCTTATTAAATTCCGGTGCACGGCTGAAATTTTGTTTCCGAAAAAATCAGTACTTTTCCTATCGAATGATGTAAAAAAATTCCGATTTTAAAGTTGTTCGCAGGAGTATTCTTCTAAAAGTTTAAATGAAATATATCTAAATGCATTGTTTCAACAATGAATCCATTGTTAAAAAAATTTTTAAAATGAAATTTTACACATAAAAAAGCAGTTTCTTCTTATTAAATTCAGGTGCACGGCTGAAATTTTGTTTCCGAATAAATCAGTACTTTTCATATCGAATGATGTAAAAAAATTCCGATTTTTATGTTGTTCGCAGGGGTATTTTTCGACAAGTTTAAATGAAATATATCAGAATACATTGTTTCAACAATGAATCCATTGTTGTAAAAATGTCTAAAATGAAATTTTACTTATAAAACAAGCAGTATCTTCTTATTATATTCTGGTGCACGGCTGAAATTTCGTTTCCGAATAAAACAGTACTTTTCCTATCGAATTATGTAAAAAAATTCCGATATTTAGGTGGTTCGCAGGGGCATTTCTCTAAAATTTTAAATGTAATATATCTAAATACATTTGTTTCAACAATGAATCCATTGTTCTAAAAATGTCTAAAATGAAATTTTACACATAAAACAAGCAGTATCTTCTTAATATATTCTGGTGCACGGCTGAAATTTCGTTTCCGAATAAAACAGTACTTTTCCTATCGAATGATGTAAAAAAATTCCGATTTTAAAGTTGTTCGCAGGGTTATTCTTCTAAAAGTTTAAATAAAATATGTATAAATACATTGTTTCAACAATGAATCCATTGTTGTAAAAATGTTTAAAATGAAATTATACTTTTAAAACAAGCAGTATCTTCTCATTAAATTCCGGTGCACGGCTGAAATTTCGTTTCCGAATTAAGCAAAACATTTCCTATCGAATGATGTAAAAAAATTCCGATTTTTATGTTGTTCGCAGGGGTATTTTTCTACAAGTTTAAATGAAATGTATCAGAATACATTGTTTCAACAATGAATCCATTGTTGTAAAAATGTCTAAAATGAAATTTTACACATAAAACAAGCAGTATCTTCTTAATATATTCTGGTGCACGGCTGAAATTTCGTTTCCGAATAAAACAGTACTTTTCCTATCGAATGATGTAAAAAAATTCCGATTTTAAAGTTGTTCGCAGGGGTATTCTTCTAAAAGTTTAAATAAAATATATATAAATACATTGTTTCAACAATGAATCCATTGTTGTAAAAATGTTTAAAATGAAATTTTACACATAAAACGAGCAGTATCTTCTCATTAAATTCCGGTGCACGGCTGAAATTTCGTTTCCGAATTAAGCAAAACATTTCCTATCGAATGATGAAAAAAAATTTCGATTTTTATGTTGTTCGCAGGGGTATTTTTCTAAAAGTTTAAATGACATGTATCTGAATACATTATTTCAACAATGAATCCATTGTTGTAAAAATGTCTAAAATGAAATTTTATACATAAAACGAGCAGTATCTTCTTATTAAATTCCGGTGCACGGCTGGAATTTTGTTTCCGAATAAATCAGTACTTCTTCTATCGAATGATGTAGAAATATTCCGATTTTTAGGTTGTTCGCAGGGGTATTTTTCTACAAGTTTAAATGAAATGTATCAGAATACATTGTTCCAACAATGAATCCATTGTTGTAAAAGTGTTTAAAATGAAATTTTACACATAAAACGAGCAGTATCTTCTTATTATATTCCGGTGCACGGCTGAAATTTTGTTTCCGAATAAATCAGTACTTTTCCTATCGAATGATGTAAAAAAATTCCGATTTTTAGGTTGTTCGCAGGGGTATTTTTCTGCAAGTTTAAATGAAATGTATCAGAATACATTGTTTCAACAATGAATCCATTGTTGTAAAAATGTTTAAAATGAAATTTTACACATAAAACGAGCAGTATCATCTCATTAAATTCCGGTGCACGGCTGAAATTTCGTTTCCGAATTAAGCAAAACATTTCCTATCGAATGTTGTAAAAAAATTCCGATTTTTATGTTGTTCGCAGGGGTATTTTTCTAAAATTTTAAATGAAATATATCTAAATGCATATTTTCAACAATGAATCCATTGTTGAAAAAATGTTTAAAATGAAATTTTACACATAAAAAAAGCAGTTTCTTCTTATTAAATTCAGGTGCTCGGCTGAAATTTTGTTTCCGAATAAATCAGTACTTTTCCTATCGAATGATGTAAAAAAATTCCGATTTTTATGTTGTTCGCAGGGGTATTTTTCTAAAAGTTTAAATTACATGTATCTAAATACATTGTTTCAACAATGAATCCATTGTTGTAAAAATGTCTAAAATGAAATTTTACACATACAACGAGCAGTACCTTCTTATTAAATTCCGGTGCACGGCTGGAATTTTGTTTCCGAATAAATCAGTACTTTTTCTATCGAATGATGTAAAACAATTCCGATTTTTAGGTTGTTCGCAGGGGTATTTTTCTACAAGTTTAAAAGAAATGTATCAGAATACATTGTTCCAACAATGAATCCATTGTTGTAAAATTGTTTAAAATGAAATTTTACACATAAAACGAGCAGTATCTTCTTATTATATTCCAGTGCACGGCTGAAATTTTGTTTCCGAATAAATCAGTACTTTTCCTATCGAATGATGTAAAAAAATTCCGATTTTTAGGTTGTTCGCAGGGGTATTTTTCTACAAGTTTAAATGAAATGTATCAGAATACATTGTTTCAACAATGAATCCATTGATGTAAAAATGTCTAAAATGAAATTTTACACATAAAACGAGCAGTATCTTCATATTAAATTCCGGTGCACGGCTGGAATTTTGTTTCCGAATAAATCAGTACTTTTCCTATCGAATGATGTAAAAAAATTCCGATTTTAAAGTTGTTCGCAGGGGTATTCTTCTAAAAGTTTAAATAAAATATATATAAATACATTGTTTCAACAATGAATCCATTGTTGTAAAAATGTTTAAAATGAAATTTTACACATAAAACGAGCAGTATCTTCTCATTAAATTCCGGTGCACGGCTGAAATTTCGTTTCCGAATTAAGCAAAACATTTCCTATCGAATGATGAAAAAAAATTTCGATTTTTATGTTGTTCGCAGGGGTATTTTTCTAAAAGTTTAAATGACATGTATCTGAATACATTATTTCAACAATGAATCCATTGTTGTAAAAATGTCTAAAATGAAATTTTATACATAAAACGAGCAGTATCTTCTTATTAAATTCCGGTGCACGGCTGGAATTTTGTTTCCGAATAAATCAGTACTTCTTCTATCGAATGATGTAGAAATATTCCGATTTTTAGGTTGTTCGCAGGGGTATTTTTCTACAAGTTTAAATGAAATGTATCAGAATACATTGTTCCAACAATGAATCCATTGTTGTAAAAGTGTTTAAAATGAAATTTTACACATAAAACGAGCAGTATCTTCTTATTATATTCCGGTGCACGGCTGAAATTTTGTTTCCGAATAAATCAGTACTTTTCCTATCGAATGATGTAAAAAAATTCCGATTTTTAGGTTGTTCGCAGGGGTATTTTTCTGCAAGTTTAAATGAAATGTATCAGAATACATTGTTTCAACAATGAATCCATTGTTGTAAAAATGTTTAAAATGAAATTTTACACATAAAACGAGCAGTATCATCTCATTAAATTCCGGTGCACGGCTGAAATTTCGTTTCCGAATTAAGCAAAACATTTCCTATCGAATGTTGTAAAAAAATTCCGATTTTTATGTTGTTCGCAGGGGTATTTTTCTAAAATTTTAAATGAAATATATCTAAATGCATATTTTCAACAATGAATCCATTGTTGAAAAAATGTTTAAAATGAAATTTTACACATAAAAAAAGCAGTTTCTTCTTATTAAATTCAGGTGCTCGGCTGAAATTTTGTTTCCGAATAAATCAGTACTTTTCCTATCGAATGATGTAAAAAAATTCCGATTTTTATGTTGTTCGCAGGGGTATTTTTCTAAAAGTTTAAATTACATGTATCTAAATACATTGTTTCAACAATGAATCCATTGTTGTAAAAATGTCTAAAATGAAATTTTACACATACAACGAGCAGTACCTTCTTATTAAATTCCGGTGCACGGCTGGAATTTTGTTTCCGAATAAATCAGTACTTTTTCTATCGAATGATGTAAAACAATTCCGATTTTTAGGTTGTTCGCAGGGGTATTTTTCTACAAGTTTAAAAGAAATGTATCAGAATACATTGTTCCAACAATGAATCCATTGTTGTAAAATTGTTTAAAATGAAATTTTACACATAAAACGAGCAGTATCTTCTTATTATATTCCAGTGCACGGCTGAAATTTTGTTTCCGAATAAATCAGTACTTTTCCTATCGAATGATGTAAAAAAATTCCGATTTTTAGGTTGTTCGCAGGGGTATTTTTCTACAAGTTTAAATGAAATGTATCAGAATACATTGTTTCAACAATGAATCCATTGATGTAAAAATGTCTAAAATGAAATTTTACACATAAAACGAGCAGTATCTTCATATTAAATTCCGGTGCACGGCTGGAATTTTGTTTCCGAATAAATCAGTACTTTTCCTATCGAATGATGTAAAAAAATTCCGATTTTAAAGTTGTTCGCAGGGGTATTCTTCTAAAAGTTTAAATAAAATATATATAAATACATTGTTTCAACAATGAATCCATTGTTGTAAAAATGTTTAAAATGAAATTTTACACATAAAACGAGCAGTATCTTCTCATTAAATTCCGGTGCACGGTTGAAATTTCGTTTCCGAATTAAGCAAAACATTTCCTATCGAATGATGTAAAAAAATTCCGATTTTTATGTTGTTCGCAGGGGTATTTTTCTAAAAGTTTAAATGATATGTATCTGAATACATTGTTTCAACAATGAATCCATTGTTATAAAATTGTCTAGAATGAAATTTTACTTATAAAACAAGCAATATCTTCTTATTAAATTCTGGTGCACGGCTGAAATTTTGTTTCCGAATAAATCAGTACTTTTCCTATCGAATGATGTAAAAAAATTCCGATTTTTTAGGTGGTTCGCAGGGGCATTTCTCTAAAATTTTAAATGAAATATATCTAAATACATTTGTTTCAACAATGAATCCATTGTTGTAAAAATGTTTAAAATGAAATTATACTTTTAAAACGAGCAGTATCTTCTCATTAAATTCCGGTGCACGGCTGAAATTTCGTTTCCGAATTAAGCAAAACAATTCCTATCGAATGATGTAAAAAAATTCCGATTTTTATGTTGTTCGCAGGGGTATTTTTCTACAAGTTTAAATGAAATGTATCAGAATACATTGTTTCAACAATGAATCCATTGTTGTAAAAATGTCTAAAATGAAATTTTACACATAAAACAAGCAGTATCTTCTTATTATTCTGGTGCACGGCTGAAATTTCGTTTCCGAATAAAACAGTACTTTTCCTATCGAATGATGTAAAAAAAATCCGATTTTAAAGTTGTTCGCAGGGGTATTCTTCTAAAAGTTTAAATAAAATATATATAAATACATTGTTTCAACAATAAATCCATTGTTGTAAAAATGTTTAAAATGAAATTTTACACATAAAACGAGCAGTATCTTCTCATTAAATTCCGGTGCACGGCTGACATTTCGTTTCCGAATTAAGCAAAACATTCCCTATCGAATGATGAAAAAAAATTTCGATTTTTATGTTGTTCGCAGGGGTAATTTTCTAAAAGTTGAAATGACATGTATCTGAATACATTGTTTCAACAATAAATCCATTGTTGTAAAAATGTCTAAAATGAAATTTTACACATAAAACGAGCAGTATCTTCTTATTAAATTCCGGTGCACGGCTGGAATTTTGTTTCCGAATAAATCAGTCCTTTTTCTATCGAATGATGTAAAAATATTCCGATTTTTAGGTTGTTCGAAGGGGTATTTTTCTACAAGTTTAAATGAAATGTATCAGAAAACATTGTTCCAACAATGAATCCATTGTTGTAAAAGTGTTTAAAATGAAATTTTACACATAAAACGAGCAGTATCTTCTTATTAAATTCCGGTGCACGGCTGAAATTTCGTTTCCGAAATAAGCAAAACATTTCCTATCGAATGATGTAAAAAAACTCCGATTTTTATGTTGTTCGCAGGGGTATTTTTCTACAAGTTTAAACGAAATGTATCAGAATACATTGTTTCAACAATGAATCCATTGTTGTAAAAATGTCTAAAATGAACTTTTACACATAAAACAAGCAGTCTTCTTATTATTTTCTGGTGCACGGCTGAAATTTCGTTTCCGAATAAAACAGTACTTTTCCTATCGAATGATGTAAAAAAATTCCGATTTTTAGGTGGTTCGCAGGGGCATTTCTCTAAAATTTTAAATGAAATATATCTAAATACATTTGTTTCAACAATGAATCCATTGTTGTAAAAGTGTTTAAAATGAAATTTTACACATAAAACGAGCAGTATCTTCTTATTAAATTCCGGTGCACGGCTGAAACTTTGTTTCCGAAAAAATCAGTACTGTTCCTATCGAATGATGTAAAAAAATTCCAATTTTTAGGTTGTTCGCAGGGGTATTTTTCTACAAGTTTAAATGAAATGTATCAGAATACATTGTTTCAACAATGAATCCAGTGTTGTAAAAATGTCTAAAATGAAATTTTACACATAAAACAAGCAGTATCTTCTTATTAAATTTTGGTGCACGGCTGAAATTTCGTTTCCGAATAAAACAGTACTTTTCCTATCGAATTATGTAAAAAAATTCCGATTTTAAAATTGTTCGCAGTTGTATTCTTCTAAAAGTTTAAATAAAATATGTATAAATACATTGTTTCAACAATGAATCCATTGTTGTAAAAATGTTTAAAATGAAATTATACTTTTAAAACGAGCAGTATCTTCTCATTAAATTCCGGTGCACGGCTGAAATTTCGTTTCCGAATTAAGCAAAACATTTCCTATCGAATGATGTAAAAAAATTCCGATTTTTATGTTGTTCGCAGGGGTATTTTTCTACAAGTTTAAATGAAATGTATCAGAATACATTGTTTCAACAATGAATCCATTGTTGTAAAAATGTCTAAAATGAAATTCTACACATAAAACAAGCAGTATCTTCTTAATATATTCTGGTGCACGGCTGAAATTTCGTTTCCGAATAAAACAGTACTTTTCCTATCGAATGATGTAAAAAAAATCCGATTTTAAAGTTGTTCGCAGGGGTATTCTTCTAAAAGTTTAAATAAAATATATATAAATACATTGTTTCAACAATAAATCCATTGTTGTAAAAATGTTTAAAATGAAATTTTACACATAAAACGAGCAGTATCTTCTCATTAAATTCCGGTGCACGGCTGAAATTTCGTTTCCGAATTAAGCAAAACATTTCCTATCGAATGATGAAAAAAAATTTCGATTTTTATGTTGTTCGCAAGGGTATTTTTCTAAAAGTTTAAATGACATGTATCTGAATACATTGTTTCAACAATAAATCCATTGTTGTAAAAATGTCTAAAATGAAATTTTACACATAAAACGAGCAGTATCTTCTTATTAAATTCCGGTGCACGGCTGGAATTTTGCTTCCGAATAAATCAGTCCTTTTTCTATCGAATGATGTAAAAATATTCCGATTTTTAGGTTGTTCGCAGGGGTATTTTTCTACAAGTTTAAATGAAATGTATCAGAATACATTGTTCCAACAATGAATCCATTGTTGTAAAAGTGTTTAAAATGAAATTTTACACATAAAACGAGCAGTATCTTCTTATTATATTCCGGTGCACGGCTGAAATTTTGTTTCCGAATAAATCAGTACTTTTCCTATCGAATGATGTAAAAAAATTTCGATTTTTAGGTTGTTCGCAGGGGTATTTTTCTGCAAGTTTAAATGAAATGTATCAGAATACATTGTTTCAACAATGAATCCATTGTTGTAAAAATGTTTAAAATGAAATTTTACACATAAAACGAGCAGTATCATCACATTAAATTCCGGTGCACGGCTGAAATTTCGTTTCCGAATTAAGCAAAACATTTCCTAGAGAATGATGTAAAAAAATTCCGATTTTTATGTTGTTCGCAGGGGTATTTTTCTAAAAGTTTAAATGAAGTATATCTAAATGCATTGTTTCAACAATGAATCCATTGTTGAAAAAATGTTTAAAATGAAATTTTACACATAAAAAAAGCAGTTTCTTCTTATTAAATTCAGGTGCTCGGCTGAAATTTTGTTTCCGAATAAATCAGTACTTTTCCTATCGAATGATGTAAAAAAATTCCGATTTTTATGTTGTTCGCAGGGGTATTTTTCTAAAAGTTTAAATGACATGTATCTGAATACATTGTTTCAACAATGAATCCATTGTTGTAAAAATGTCTAAAATGAAATTTTACACATACAACGAGCAGTATCTTCTTATTAAATTCCGGTGCACGGCTGGAATTTTGTTTCCGAATAAATCAGTACTTTTTCTATCAAAAGATGTAAAACAATTCCGATTTTTAGGTTGTTCGCAGGGGTATTTTTCTACAAGTTTAAAAGAAATGTATCAGAATACATTGTTCCAACAATGAATCCATTGTTGTAAAATTGTTTAAAATGAAATTTTACACATAAAACGAGCAGTATCTTCTTATTATATTCCGGTGCACGGCTGAAATTTTATTTCCGAATAAATCAGTACTTTTCCTATCGAATGATGTAAAAAAATTCCGATTTTTAGGTTGTTCGCAGGGGTATTTTTCTACAAGTTTAAATGAAATGTATCAGAATATATTGTTTCAACAATGAATCCATTGTTGTAAAAATGTCTAAAATGAAATTTTACACATAAAACAAGCAGTATCTTCTTAATATATTCTGGTGCACGGCTGAAATTTCGTTTCCGAATAAAACAGTACTTTTCCTTTCGAATGATGTAAAAAAAATCCGATTTTAAAGTTGTTCGCAAAGGTATTCTTCTAAAAGTTTAAATAAAATATATATAAATACATTGTTTCAACAATAAATCCATTGTTGTAAAAATGTTTAAAATGAAATTTTACACATAAAACGAGCAGTATCTTCTCATTAAATTCCGGTGCACGGCTGAAATTTTGTTTCCGAATTAAGCAAAACATTTCCTATCGAATGATGAAAAAAATTTGGATTTTTATGTTGTTCGCAGGGGTATTTTTCTAAAAGTTTAAATGACATGTATCTGAATACATTGTTTCAACAATAAATCCATTGTTGTAAAAATGTCTAAAATGAAATTTTACACATAAAACGAGCAGTATCTTCTCATTAAATTCCGGTGCACGGCTGAAATTTTGTTTCCGAATAAATCAGTACTTTTCCTATCGAATGATGTAAAAAAATTCCGATATTTAGGTTGTTCGCAGGGGTATTTTTCTGCAAGTTTAAGTGAAATGTATCAGAATACATTTTTTCAACAATGAATCCATTGTTGTAAAAATGTCTAAAATGAAATTTTACACATACAACGAGCAGTATCTTCTTATTATATTCCGGTGCACGGCTGGAATTTTGTTTCCGAATAAATCAGTACTTTTTCTATCGAATGATGTAAAACAATTCCGATTTTTAGGTTGTTCGCAGGGGTATTTTTCTACAAGTTTAAAAGAAATGTATCAGAATACATTGTTCCAACAATGAATCCATTGTTGTAAAATTGTTTAAAATGAAATTTTACACATAAAACGAGCAGTATCTTCTTATTAAATTCCGGTGCACGGCTGAAATTTTGTTTCCGAAAAAATCAGTACTTTTCCTATCGAATGATGTAAAAAAATTCCGATTTTAAAGTTGTTCGCAGGAGTATTCTTCTAAAAGTTTAAATGAAATATATCTAAATGCATTGTTTCAACAATGAATCCATTGTTAAAAAAATGTTTAAAATGAAATTTTACACATAAAACGAGCAGTATCTTCTCATTAAATTCCGGTGCACGGCTGAAATTTCGTTTCCGAATTAAGCAAAACATTTCCTATCGAATGATGAAAAAAAATTTCGATTTTTATGTTGTTCGCAGGGGTATTTTTCTAAAAGTTTAAATGACATGTATCTGAATACATTGTTTCAACAATAAATCCATTGTTGTAAAAATGTCTAAAATGAAATTTTACACATAAAACGAGCAGTATCTTCTTATTAAATTCCGGTGCACGGCTGGAATTTTGTTTCCGAATAAATCAGTCCTTTTTCTATCGAATGATGTAAAAATATTCCGATTTTTAGGTTGTTCGAAGGGGTATTTTTCTACAAGTTTAAATGAAATGTATCAGAATACATTGTTCCAACAATGAATCCATTGTTGTAAAAGTGTTTAAAATGAAATTTTACACATAAAACGAGCAGTATCTTCTTATTAAATTCCGGTGCACGGCTGAAATTTCGTTTCCGAATAAAACAGTACTTTTCCTATCGAATGATGTAAAAAAATTTCGATTTTTATGTTGTTCGCAGGGGTATTTTTCTAAAAGTTTAAATGACATGTATCTGAATACATTGTTTCAACAATAAATCCATTGTTGTAAAATTGTTTAAAATGAAATTTTACACATAAAACGAGCAGTATCTTCTTATTATATTCCAGTGCACGGCTGAAATTTTGTTTCCGAATAAATCAGTACTTTTCCTATCGAATGATGTAAAAAAATTCCGATTTTTAGGTTGTTCGCAGGGGTATTTTTCTACAAGTTTAAATGAAATGTATCAGAATACATTGTTTCAACAATGAATCCATTGATGTAAAAATGTCTAAAATGAAATTTTACACATAAAACGAGCAGTATCTTCATATTAAATTCCGGTGCACGGCTGGAATTTTGTTTCCGAATAAATCAGTACTTTTCCTATCGAATGATGTAAAAAAATTCCGATTTTAAAGTTGTTCGCAGGGGTATTCTTCTAAAAGTTTAAATAAAATATATATAAATACATTGTTTCAACAATGAATCCATTGTTGTAAAAATGTTTAAAATGAAATTTTACACATAAAACGAGCAGTATCTTCTCATTAAATTCCGGTGCACGGTTGAAATTTCGTTTCCGAATTAAGCAAAACATTTCCTATCGAATGATGTAAAAAAATTCCGATTTTTATGTTGTTCGCAGGGGTATTTTTCTAAAAGTTTAAATGATATGTATCTGAATACATTGTTTCAACAATGAATCCATTGTTATAAAATTGTCTAGAATGAAATTTTACTTATAAAACAAGCAATATCTTCTTATTAAATTCTGGTGCACGGCTGAAATTTTGTTTCCGAATAAATCAGTACTTTTCCTATCGAATGATGTAAAAAAATTCCGATTTTTTAGGTGGTTCGCAGGGGCATTTCTCTAAAATTTTAAATGAAATATATCTAAATACATTTGTTTCAACAATGAATCCATTGTTGTAAAAATGTTTAAAATGAAATTATACTTTTAAAACGAGCAGTATCTTCTCATTAAATTCCGGTGCACGGCTGAAATTTCGTTTCCGAATTAAGCAAAACAATTCCTATCGAATGATGTAAAAAAATTCCGATTTTTATGTTGTTCGCAGGGGTATTTTTCTACAAGTTTAAATGAAATGTATCAGAATACATTGTTTCAACAATGAATCCATTGTTGTAAAAATGTCTAAAATGAAATTTTACACATAAAACAAGCAGTATCTTCTTATTATTCTGGTGCACGGCTGAAATTTCGTTTCCGAATAAAACAGTACTTTTCCTATCGAATGATGTAAAAAAAATCCGATTTTAAAGTTGTTCGCAGGGGTATTCTTCTAAAAGTTTAAATAAAATATATATAAATACATTGTTTCAACAATAAATCCATTGTTGTAAAAATGTTTAAAATGAAATTTTACACATAAAACGAGCAGTATCTTCTCATTAAATTCCGGTGCACGGCTGACATTTCGTTTCCGAATTAAGCAAAACATTCCCTATCGAATGATGAAAAAAAATTTCGATTTTTATGTTGTTCGCAGGGGTAATTTTCTAAAAGTTGAAATGACATGTATCTGAATACATTGTTTCAACAATAAATCCATTGTTGTAAAAATGTCTAAAATGAAATTTTACACATAAAACGAGCAGTATCTTCTTATTAAATTCCGGTGCACGGCTGGAATTTTGTTTCCGAATAAATCAGTCCTTTTTCTATCGAATGATGTAAAAATATTCCGATTTTTAGGTTGTTCGAAGGGGTATTTTTCTACAAGTTTAAATGAAATGTATCAGAATACATTGTTCCAACAATGAATCCATTGTTGTAAAAGTGTTTAAAATGAAATTTTACACATAAAACGAGCAGTATCTTCTTATTAAATTCCGGTGCACGGCTGAAATTTCGTTTCCGAAATAAGCAAAACATTTCCTATCGAATGATGTAAAAAAACTCCGATTTTTATGTTGTTCGCAGGGGTATTTTTCTACAAGTTTAAACGAAATGTATCAGAATACATTGTTTCAACAATGAATCCATTGTTGTAAAAATGTCTAAAATGAACTTTTACACATAAAACAAGCAGTCTTCTTATTATTTTCTGGTGCACGGCTGAAATTTCGTTTCCGAATAAAACAGTACTTTTCCTATCGAATGATGTAAAAAAATTCCGATTTTTAGGTGGTTCGCAGGGGCATTTCTCTAAAATTTTAAATGAAATATATCTAAATACATTTGTTTCAACAATGAATCCATTGTTGTAAAAGTGTTTAAAATGAAATTTTACACATAAAACGAGCAGTATCTTCTTATTAAATTCCGGTGCACGGCTGAAACTTTGTTTCCGAAAAAATCAGTACTGTTCCTATCGAATGATGTAAAAAAATTCCAATTTTTAGGTTGTTCGCAGGGGTATTTTTCTACAAGTTTAAATGAAATGTATCAGAATACATTGTTTCAACAATGAATCCAGTGTTGTAAAAATGTCTAAAATGAAATTTTACACATAAAACAAGCAGTATCTTCTTATTAAATTTTGGTGCACGGCTGAAATTTCGTTTCCGAATAAAACAGTACTTTTCCTATCGAATTATGTAAAAAAATTCCGATTTTAAAATTGTTCGCAGTTGTATTCTTCTAAAAGTTTAAATAAAATATGTATAAATACATTGTTTCAACAATGAATCCATTGTTGTAAAAATGTTTAAAATGAAATTATACTTTTAAAACGAGCAGTATCTTCTCATTAAATTCCGGTGCACGGCTGAAATTTCGTTTCCGAATTAAGCAAAACATTTCCTATCGAATGATGTAAAAAAATTCCGATTTTTATGTTGTTCGCAGGGGTATTTTTCTACAAGTTTAAATGAAATGTATCAGAATACATTGTTTCAACAATGAATCCATTGTTGTAAAAATGTCTAAAATGAAATTCTACACATAAAACAAGCAGTATCTTCTTAATATATTCTGGTGCACGGCTGAAATTTCGTTTCCGAATAAAACAGTACTTTTCCTATCGAATGATGTAAAAAAAATCCGATTTTAAAGTTGTTCGCAGGGGTATTCTTCTAAAAGTTTAAATAAAATATATATAAATACATTGTTTCAACAATAAATCCATTGTTGTAAAAATGTTTAAAATGAAATTTTACACATAAAACGAGCAGTATCTTCTCATTAAATTCCGGTGCACGGCTGAAATTTCGTTTCCGAATTAAGCAAAACATTTCCTATCGAATGATGAAAAAAAATTTCGATTTTTATGTTGTTCGCAAGGGTATTTTTCTAAAAGTTTAAATGACATGTATCTGAATACATTGTTTCAACAATAAATCCATTGTTGTAAAAATGTCTAAAATGAAATTTTACACATAAAACGAGCAGTATCTTCTTATTAAATTCCGGTGCACGGCTGGAATTTTGCTTCCGAATAAATCAGTCCTTTTTCTATCGAATGATGTAAAAATATTCCGATTTTTAGGTTGTTCGCAGGGGTATTTTTCTACAAGTTTAAATGAAATGTATCAGAATACATTGTTCCAACAATGAATCCATTGTTGTAAAAGTGTTTAAAATGAAATTTTACACATAAAACGAGCAGTATCTTCTTATTATATTCCGGTGCACGGCTGAAATTTTGTTTCCGAATAAATCAGTACTTTTCCTATCGAATGATGTAAAAAAATTTCGATTTTTAGGTTGTTCGCAGGGGTATTTTTCTGCAAGTTTAAATGAAATGTATCAGAATACATTGTTTCAACAATGAATCCATTGTTGTAAAAATGTTTAAAATGAAATTTTACACATAAAACGAGCAGTATCATCACATTAAATTCCGGTGCACGGCTGAAATTTCGTTTCCGAATTAAGCAAAACATTTCCTAGAGAATGATGTAAAAAAATTCCGATTTTTATGTTGTTCGCAGGGGTATTTTTCTAAAAGTTTAAATGAAGTATATCTAAATGCATTGTTTCAACAATGAATCCATTGTTGAAAAAATGTTTAAAATGAAATTTTACACATAAAAAAAGCAGTTTCTTCTTATTAAATTCAGGTGCTCGGCTGAAATTTTGTTTCCGAATAAATCAGTACTTTTCCTATCGAATGATGTAAAAAAATTCCGATTTTTATGTTGTTCGCAGGGGTATTTTTCTAAAAGTTTAAATGACATGTATCTGAATACATTGTTTCAACAATGAATCCATTGTTGTAAAAATGTCTAAAATGAAATTTTACACATACAACGAGCAGTATCTTCTTATTAAATTCCGGTGCACGGCTGGAATTTTGTTTCCGAATAAATCAGTACTTTTTCTATCAAAAGATGTAAAACAATTCCGATTTTTAGGTTGTTCGCAGGGGTATTTTTCTACAAGTTTAAAAGAAATGTATCAGAATACATTGTTCCAACAATGAATCCATTGTTGTAAAATTGTTTAAAATGAAATTTTACACATAAAACGAGCAGTATCTTCTTATTATATTCCGGTGCACGGCTGAAATTTTATTTCCGAATAAATCAGTACTTTTCCTATCGAATGATGTAAAAAAATTCCGATTTTTAGGTTGTTCGCAGGGGTATTTTTCTACAAGTTTAAATGAAATGTATCAGAATATATTGTTTCAACAATGAATCCATTGTTGTAAAAATGTCTAAAATGAAATTTTACACATAAAACAAGCAGTATCTTCTTAATATATTCTGGTGCACGGCTGAAATTTCGTTTCCGAATAAAACAGTACTTTTCCTTTCGAATGATGTAAAAAAAATCCGATTTTAAAGTTGTTCGCAAAGGTATTCTTCTAAAAGTTTAAATAAAATATATATAAATACATTGTTTCAACAATAAATCCATTGTTGTAAAAATGTTTAAAATGAAATTTTACACATAAAACGAGCAGTATCTTCTCATTAAATTCCGGTGCACGGCTGAAATTTTGTTTCCGAATTAAGCAAAACATTTCCTATCGAATGATGAAAAAAATTTGGATTTTTATGTTGTTCGCAGGGGTATTTTTCTAAAAGTTTAAATGACATGTATCTGAATACATTGTTTCAACAATAAATCCATTGTTGTAAAAATGTCTAAAATGAAATTTTACACATAAAACGAGCAGTATCTTCTCATTAAATTCCGGTGCACGGCTGAAATTTTGTTTCCGAATAAATCAGTACTTTTCCTATCGAATGATGTAAAAAAATTCCGATATTTAGGTTGTTCGCAGGGGTATTTTTCTGCAAGTTTAAGTGAAATGTATCAGAATACATTTTTTCAACAATGAATCCATTGTTGTAAAAATGTCTAAAATGAAATTTTACACATACAACGAGCAGTATCTTCTTATTATATTCCGGTGCACGGCTGGAATTTTGTTTCCGAATAAATCAGTACTTTTTCTATCGAATGATGTAAAACAATTCCGATTTTTAGGTTGTTCGCAGGGGTATTTTTCTACAAGTTTAAAAGAAATGTATCAGAATACATTGTTCCAACAATGAATCCATTGTTGTAAAATTGTTTAAAATGAAATTTTACACATAAAACGAGCAGTATCTTCTTATTAAATTCCGGTGCACGGCTGAAATTTTGTTTCCGAAAAAATCAGTACTTTTCCTATCGAATGATGTAAAAAAATTCCGATTTTAAAGTTGTTCGCAGGAGTATTCTTCTAAAAGTTTAAATGAAATATATCTAAATGCATTGTTTCAACAATGAATCCATTGTTAAAAAAATGTTTAAAATGAAATTTTACACATAAAACGAGCAGTATCTTCTCATTAAATTCCGGTGCACGGCTGAAATTTCGTTTCCGAATTAAGCAAAACATTTCCTATCGAATGATGAAAAAAAATTTCGATTTTTATGTTGTTCGCAGGGGTATTTTTCTAAAAGTTTAAATGACATGTATCTGAATACATTGTTTCAACAATAAATCCATTGTTGTAAAAATGTCTAAAATGAAATTTTACACATAAAACGAGCAGTATCTTCTTATTAAATTCCGGTGCACGGCTGGAATTTTGTTTCCGAATAAATCAGTCCTTTTTCTATCGAATGATGTAAAAATATTCCGATTTTTAGGTTGTTCGAAGGGGTATTTTTCTACAAGTTTAAATGAAATGTATCAGAATACATTGTTCCAACAATGAATCCATTGTTGTAAAAGTGTTTAAAATGAAATTTTACACATAAAACGAGCAGTATCTTCTTATTAAATTCCGGTGCACGGCTGAAATTTCGTTTCCGAATAAAACAGTACTTTTCCTATCGAATGATGTAAAAAAATTTCGATTTTTATGTTGTTCGCAGGGGTATTTTTCTAAAAGTTTAAATGACATGTATCTGAATACATTGTTTCAACAATAAATCCATTGTTGTAAAAATGTCTAAAATGAAATTTTACACATAAAACGAGCAGTATCTTCTCATTAAATTCCGGTGCACGGCTGGAATTTTGTTTCCGAATAAATCAGTCCTTTTTCTATCGAATGATGTAAAAATATTCCGATTTTTAGGTTGTTCGAAGGGGTATTTTTCTACAAGTTTAAATGAAATGTATCAGAATACATTGTTTCAACAATGAATCCAGTGTTGTAAAAATGTCTAAAATGAAATTTTACACATAAAACAAGCAGTATCTTCTTATTAAATTTTGGTGCACGGCTGAAATTTCGTTTCCGAATAAAACAGTACTTTTCCTATCGAATTATGTAAAAAAATTCAGATTTTAAAGTTGTTCGCAGTTGTATTCTTCTAAAAGTTTAAATAAAATATGTATAAATACATTGTTTCAACAATGAATCCATTGTTGTAAAAATGTTTAAAATGAAATTATACTTTTAAAACGAGCAGTATCTTCTCATTAAATTCCGGTGCACGGCTGAAATTTCGTTTCCGAAATAAGCAAAACATTTCCTATCGAATGATGTAAAAAAACTCCGATTTTTATGTTGTTCGCAGGGGTATTTTTCTACAAGTTTAAATGAAATGTATCAGAATACATTGTTTCAACAATGAATCCATTGTTGTAAAAATGTCTAAAATGAACTTTTACACATAAAACAAGCAGTATCTTCTTATTATATTCTGGTGCACGGCTGAAATTTCGTTTCCGAATAAAACAGTACTTTTCCTATCGAATGATGTAAAAAAATTCCGATTTTTAGGTGGTTCGCAGGGGCATTTCTCTAAAATTTTAAATGAAATATATCTAAATACATTTGTTTCAACAATGAATCCATTGTTGTAAAAGTGTTTAAAATGAAATTTTACACATAAAACGAGCAGTATCTTCTTATTAAATTCCGGTGCACGGTTGAAACTTTGTTTCCGAAAAAATCAGTACTTTTCCTATCGAATGATGTAAAAAAATTCCGATTTTTAGGTTGTTCGCAGGGGTATTTTTCTACAAGTTTAAATGAAATGTATCAGAATACATTGTTTCAACAATGAATCCAGTGTTGTAAAAATGTCTAAAATGAAATTTTACACATAAAACAAGCAGTATCTTCTTATTAAATTTTGGTGCACGGCTGAAATTTCGTTTCCGAATAAAACAGTACTTTTCCTATCGAATTATGTAAAAAAATTCCGATTTTAAAGTTGTTCGCAGTTGTATTCTTCTAAAAGTTTAAATAAAATATGTATAAATACATTGTTTCAACAATGAATCCATTGTTGTAAAAATGTTTAAAATGAAATTATACTTTTAAAACGAGCAGTATCTTCTCATTAAATTCCGGTGCACGGCTGAAATTTCGTTTCCGAATTAAGCAAAACATTTCCTATCGAATGATGTAAAAAAATTCCGATTTTTATGTTGTTCGCAGGGGTATTTTTCTACAAGTTTAAATGAAATGTATCAGAATACATTGTTTCAACAATGAATCCATTGTTGTAAAAATGTCTAAAATGAAATTTTACACATAAAACAAGCAGTATCTTCTTAATATATTCTGGTGCACGGCTGAAATTTCGTTTCCGAATAAAACAGTACTTTTCCTATCGAATGATGTAAAAAAAATCCGATTTTAAAGTTGTTCGCAGGGGTATTCTTCTAAAAGTTTAAATAAAATATATATAAATACATTGTTTCAACAATAAATCCATTGTTGTAAAAATGTTTAAAATGAAATTTTACACATAAAACAAGCAGTATCTTCTTAATATATTCTGGTGCACGGCTGAAATTTCGTTTCCGAATAAAACAGTACTTTTCCTTTCGAATGATGTAAAAAAAATCCGATTTTAAAGTTGTTCGCAAAGGTATTCTTCTAAAAGTTTAAATAAAATATATATAAATACATTGTTTCAACAATAAATCCATTGTTGTAAAAATGTTTAAAATGAAATTTTACACATAAAACGAGCAGTATCTTCTCATTAAATTCCGGTGCACGGCTGAAATTTTGTTTCCGAATTAAGCAAAACATTTCCTATCGAATGATGAAAAAAATTTATATTTTTATGTTGTTCGCAGGGGTATTTTTCTAAAAGTTTAAATGACATGTATCTGAATACATTGTTTCAACAATAAATCCATTGTTGTAAAAATGTCTAAAATGAAATTTTACACATAAAACGAGCAGTATCTTCTCATTAAATTCCGGTGCACGGCTGAAATTTTGTTTCCGAATAAATCAGTACTTTTCCTATCGAATGATGTAAAAAAATTCCGATATTTAGGTTGTTCGCAGGGGTATTTTTCTGCAAGTTTAAGTGAAATGTATCAGAATACATTTTTTCAACAATGAATCCATTGTTGTAAAAATGTCTAAAATGAAATTTTACACATACAACGAGCAGTATCTTCTTATTATATTCCGGTGCACGGCTGGAATTTTGTTTCCGAATAAATCAGTACTTTTTCTATCGAATGATGTAAAACAATTCCGATTTTTAGGTTGTTCGCAGGGGTATTTTTCTACAAGTTTAAAAGAAATGTATCAGAATACATTGTTCCAACAATGAATCCATTGTTGTAAAATTGTTTAAAATGAAATTTTACACATAAAACGAGCAGTATCTTCTTATTAAATTCCGGTGCACGGCTGAAATTTTGTTTCCGAAAAAATCAGTACTTTTCCTATCGAATGATGTAAAAAAATTCCGATTTTAAAGTTGTTCGCAGGAGTATTCTTCTAAAAGTTTAAATGAAATATATCTAAATGCATTGTTTCAACAATGAATCCATTGTTAAAAAAATGTTTAAAATGAAATTTTACACATAAAACGAGCAGTATCTTCTCATTAAATTCCGGTGCACGGCTGAAATTTCGTTTCCGAATTAAGCAAAACATTTCCTATCGAATGATGAAAAAAAATTTCGATTTTTATGTTGTTCGCAGGGGTATTTTTCTAAAAGTTTAAATGACATGTATCTGAATACATTGTTTCAACAATAAATCCATTGTTGTAAAAATGTCTAAAATGAAATTTTACACATAAAACGAGCAGTATCTTCTTATTAAATTCCGGTGCACGGCTGGAATTTTGTTTCCGAATAAATCAGTCCTTTTTCTATCGAATGATGTAAAAATATTCCGATTTTTAGGTTGTTCGAAGGGGTATTTTTCTACAAGTTTAAATGAAATGTATCAGAATACATTGTTCCAACAATGAATCCATTGTTGTAAAAGTGTTTAAAATGAAATTTTACACATAAAACGAGCAGTATCTTCTTATTAAATTCCGGTGCACGGCTGAAATTTCGTTTCCGAATAAAACAGTACTTTTCCTATCGAATGATGTAAAAAAATTTCGATTTTTATGTTGTTCGCAGGGGTATTTTTCTAAAAGTTTAAATGACATGTATCTGAATACATTGTTTCAACAATAAATCCATTGTTGTAAAAATGTCTAAAATGAAATTTTACACATAAAACGAGCAGTATCTTCTCATTAAATTCCGGTGCACGGCTGGAATTTTGTTTCCGAATAAATCAGTCCTTTTTCTATCGAATGATGTAAAAATATTCCGATTTTTAGGTTGTTCGAAGGGGTATTTTTCTACAAGTTTAAATGAAATGTATCAGAATACATTGTTTCAACAATGAATCCAGTGTTGTAAAAATGTCTAAAATGAAATTTTACACATAAAACAAGCAGTATCTTCTTATTAAATTTTGGTGCACGGCTGAAATTTCGTTTCCGAATAAAACAGTACTTTTCCTATCGAATTATGTAAAAAAATTCAGATTTTAAAGTTGTTCGCAGTTGTATTCTTCTAAAAGTTTAAATAAAATATGTATAAATACATTGTTTCAACAATGAATCCATTGTTGTAAAAATGTTTAAAATGAAATTATACTTTTAAAACGAGCAGTATCTTCTCATTAAATTCCGGTGCACGGCTGAAATTTCGTTTCCGAAATAAGCAAAACATTTCCTATCGAATGATGTAAAAAAACTCCGATTTTTATGTTGTTCGCAGGGGTATTTTTCTACAAGTTTAAATGAAATGTATCAGAATACATTGTTTCAACAATGAATCCATTGTTGTAAAAATGTCTAAAATGAACTTTTACACATAAAACAAGCAGTATCTTCTTATTATATTCTGGTGCACGGCTGAAATTTCGTTTCCGAATAAAACAGTACTTTTCCTATCGAATGATGTAAAAAAATTCCGATTTTTAGGTGGTTCGCAGGGGCATTTCTCTAAAATTTTAAATGAAATATATCTAAATACATTTGTTTCAACAATGAATCCATTGTTGTAAAAGTGTTTAAAATGAAATTTTACACATAAAACGAGCAGTATCTTCTTATTAAATTCCGGTGCACGGTTGAAACTTTGTTTCCGAAAAAATCAGTACTTTTCCTATCGAATGATGTAAAAAAATTCCGATTTTTAGGTTGTTCGCAGGGGTATTTTTCTACAAGTTTAAATGAAATGTATCAGAATACATTGTTTCAACAATGAATCCAGTGTTGTAAAAATGTCTAAAATGAAATTTTACACATAAAACAAGCAGTATCTTCTTATTAAATTTTGGTGCACGGCTGAAATTTCGTTTCCGAATAAAACAGTACTTTTCCTATCGAATTATGTAAAAAAATTCCGATTTTAAAGTTGTTCGCAGTTGTATTCTTCTAAAAGTTTAAATAAAATATGTATAAATACATTGTTTCAACAATGAATCCATTGTTGTAAAAATGTTTAAAATGAAATTATACTTTTAAAACGAGCAGTATCTTCTCATTAAATTCCGGTGCACGGCTGAAATTTCGTTTCCGAATTAAGCAAAACATTTCCTATCGAATGATGTAAAAAAATTCCGATTTTTATGTTGTTCGCAGGGGTATTTTTCTACAAGTTTAAATGAAATGTATCAGAATACATTGTTTCAACAATGAATCCATTGTTGTAAAAATGTCTAAAATGAAATTTTACACATAAAACAAGCAGTATCTTCTTAATATATTCTGGTGCACGGCTGAAATTTCGTTTCCGAATAAAACAGTACTTTTCCTATCGAATGATGTAAAAAAAATCCGATTTTAAAGTTGTTCGCAGGGGTATTCTTCTAAAAGTTTAAATAAAATATATATAAATACATTGTTTCAACAATAAATCCATTGTTGTAAAAATGTTTAAAATGAAATTTTACACATAAAACGAGCAGTATCTTCTCATTAAATTCCGGTGCACGGCTGAAATTTCGTTTCCGAATTAAGCAAAACATTTCCTATCGAATGATGAAAACAATTCCGATTTTTAGGTTGTTCGCAGGGGTATTTTTCTACAAGTTTAAAAGAAATGTATCAGAATACATTGTTCCAACAATGAATCCATTGTTGTAAAATTGTTTAAAATGAAATTTTACACATAAAACGAGCAGTATCTTCTTATTATATTTCGGTGCACGGCTGAAAATTTGTTTCCGAATAAATCAGTACTTTTCCTATCGAATGATGTAAAAAAATTCCGATTTTTAGGTTGTTCGCAGGGGTATTTTTCTACAAGTTTAAATGAAATGTATCAGAATATATTGTTTCAACAATGAATCCATTGTTGTAAAAATGTCTAAAATGAAATTTTACACATAAAACGAGCAGTATCTTCTTATTAAATTCCGGTGCACGGCTGAAATTTTGTTTCCGAAAAAATCAGTACTTTTCCTATCGAATGATGTAAAAAAATTCCGATTTTAAAGTTGTTCGCAGGAGTATTCTTCTAAAAGTTTAAATGAAATATATCTAAATGCATTGTTTCAACAATGAATCCATTGTTAAAAAAATGTTTAAAATGAAATTTTACACATAAAAAAGCAGTTTCTTCTTATTAAATTCAGGTGCACGGCTGAAATTTTGTTTCCGAATAAATCAGTACTTTTCATATCGAATGATGTAAAAAAATTCCGATTTTTATGTTGTTCGCAGGGGTATTTTTCGACAAGTTTAAATGAAATATATCAGAATACATTGTTTCAACAATGAATCCATTGTTGTAAAAATGTCTAAAATGAAATTTTACTTATAAAACAAGCAGTATCTTCTTATTATATTCTGGTGCACGGCTGAAATTTCGTTTCCGAATAAAACAGTACTTTTCCTATCGAATTATGTAAAAAAATTCCGATATTTAGGTGGTTCGCAGGGGCATTTCTCTAAAATTTTAAATGTAATATATCTAAATACATTTGTTTCAACAATGAATCCATTGTTCTAAAAATGTCTAAAATGAAATTTTACACATAAAACAAGCAGTATCTTCTTAATATATTCTGGTGCACGGCTGAAATTTCGTTTCCGAATAAAACAGTACTTTTCCTATCGAATGATGTAAAAAAATTCCGATTTTAAAGTTGTTCGCAGGGTTATTCTTCTAAAAGTTTAAATAAAATATGTATAAATACATTGTTTCAACAATGAATCCATTGTTGTAAAAATGTTTAAAATGAAATTATACTTTTAAAACAAGCAGTATCTTCTCATTAAATTCCGGTGCACGGCTGAAATTTCGTTTCCGAATTAAGCAAAACATTTCCTATCGAATGATGTAAAAAAATTCCGATTTTTATGTTGTTCGAAGGGGTATTTTTCTACAAGTTTAAATGAAATGTATCAGAATACATTGTTTCAACAATGAATCCATTGTTGTAAAAATGTCTAAAATGAAATTTTACACATAAAACAAGCAGTATCTTCTTAATATATTCTGGTGCACGGCTGAAATTTCGTTTCCGAATAAAACAGTACTTTTCCTATCGAATGATGTAAAAAAATTCCGATTTTAAAGTTGTTCGCAGGGGTATTCTTCTAAAAGTTTAAATAAAATATATATAAATACATTGTTTCAACAATGAATCCATTGTTGTAAAAATGTTTAAAATGAAATTTTACACATAAAACGAGCAGTATCTTCTCATTAAATTCCGGTGCACGGCTGAAATTTCGTTTCCGAATTAAGCAAAACATTTCCTATCGAATGATGAAAAAAAATTTCGATTTTTATGTTGTTCGCAGGGGTATTTTTCTAAAAGTTTAAATGACATGTATCTGAATACATTATTTCAACAATGAATCCATTGTTGTAAAAATGTCTAAAATGAAATTTTATACATAAAACGTGCAGTATCTTCTTATTAAATTCCGGTGCACGGCTGGAATTTTGTTTCCGAATAAATCAGTACTTCTTCTATCGAATGATGTAGAAATATTCCGATTTTTAGGTTGTTCGCAGGGGTATTTTTCTACAAGTTTAAATGAAATGTATCAGAATACATTGTTCCAACAATGAATCCATTGTTGTAAAAGTGTTTAAAATGAAATTTTACACATAAAACGAGCAGTATCTTCTTATTATATTCCGGTGCACGGCTGAAATTTTGTTTCCGAATAAATCAGTACTTTTCCTATCGAATGATGTAAAAAAATTCCGATTTTTAGGTTGTTCGCAGGGGTATTTTTCTGCAAGTTTAAATGAAATGTATCAGAATACATTGTTTCAACAATGAATCCATTGTTGTAAAAATGTTTAAAATGAAATTTTACACATAAAACGAGCAGTATCATCTCATTAAATTCCGGTGCACGGCTGAAATTTCGTTTCCGAATTAAGCAAAACATTTCCTATCGAATGTTGTAAAAAAATTCCGATTTTTATGTTGTTCGCAGGGGTATTTTTCTAAAATTTTAAATGAAATATATCTAAATGCATTGTTTCAACAATGAATCCATTGTTGAAAAAATGTTTAAAATGAAATTTTACACATAAAAAAAGCAGTTTCTTCTTATTAAATTCAGGTGCTCGGCTGAAATTTTGTTTCCGAATAAATCAGTACTTTTCCTATCGAATGATGTAAAAAAATTCCGATTTTTATGTTGTTCGCAGGGGTATTTTTCTAAAAGTTTAAATGACATGTATCTAAATACATTGTTTCAACAATGAATCCATTGTTGTAATAATGTCTAAAATGAAATTTTACACATACAACGAGCAGTATCTTCTTATTAAATTCCGGTGCACGGCTGGAATTTTGTTTCCGAATAAATCAGTACTTTTTCTATCGAATGATGTAAAACAATTCCGATTTTTAGGTTGTTCGCAGGGGTATTTTTCTACAAGTTTAAAAGAAATGTATCAGAATACATTGTTCCAACAATGAATCCATTGTTGTAAAATTGTTTAAAATGAAATTTTACACATAAAACGAGCAGTATCTTCTTATTATATTCCGGTGCACGGCTGAAATTTTGTTTCCGAATAAATCAGTACTTTTCCTATCGAATGATGTAAAAAAATTCCGATTTTTAGGTTGTTCGCAGGGGTATTTTTCTACAAGTTTAAATGAAATGTATCAGAATACATTGTTTCAACAATGAATCCATTGATGTAAAAATGTCTAAAATGAAATTTTACACATAAAACGAGCAGTATCTTCATATTAAATTCCGGTGCACGGCTGGAATTTTGTTTCCGAATAAATCAGTACTTTTCCTATCGAATGATGTAAAAAAATTCCGATTTTAAAGTTGTTCGCAAGGGTATTCTTCTAAAAGTTTAAATAAAATATATATAAATACATTGTTTCAACAATGAATCCATTGTTGTAAAAATGTTTAAAATGAAATTTTACACATAAAACGAGCAGTATCTTCTCATTAAATTCCGGTGCACGGTTGAAATTTCGTTTCCGAATTAAGCAAAACATTTCCTATCGAATGATGTAAAAAAATTCCGATTTTTATGTTGTTCGCAGGGGTATTTTTCTAAAAGTTTAAATGATATGTATCTGAATACATTGTTTCAACAATAAATCCATTGTTGTAAAAATGTCTAAAATGAAATTTTACACATAAAACGAGCAGTATCTTCTTATTAAATTCCGGTGCACGGCTGGAATTTTGTTTCCGAATAAATCAGTCCTTTTTCTATCGAATGATGTAAAAATATTCCGATTTTTAGGTTGTTCGAAGGGGTATTTTTCTACAAGTTTAAATGAAATGTATCAGAATACATTGTTCCAACAATGAATCCATTGTTGTAAAAGTGTTTAAAATGAAATTTTACACATAAAACGAGCAGTATCTTCTTATTAAATTCCGGTGCACGGCTGAAATTTCGTTTCCGAAATAAGCAAAACATTTCCTATCGAATGATGTAAAAAAACTCCGATTTTTATGTTGTTCGCAGGGGTATTTTTCTACAAGTTTAAACGAAATGTATCAGAATACATTGTTTCAACAATGAATCCATTGTTGTAAAAATGTCTAAAATGAACTTTTACACATAAAACAAGCAGTATCTTCTTATTAAATTTTGGTGCACGGCTGAAATTTCGTTTCCGAATAAAACAGTACTTTTCCTATCGAATTATGTAAAAAAATTCCGATTTTAAAATTGTTCGCAGTTGTATTCTTCTAAAAGTTTAAATAAAATATGTATAAATACATTGTTTCAACAATGAATCCATTGTTGTAAAAATGTTTAAAATGAAATTATACTTTTAAAACGAGCAGTATCTTCTCATTAAATTCCGGTGCACGGCTGAAATTTCGTTTCCGAATTAAGCAAAACATTTCCTATCGAATGATGTAAAAAAATTCCGATTTTTATGTTGTTCGCAGGGGTATATTTCTACAAGTTTAAATGAAATGTATCAGAATACATTGTTTCAACAATGAATCCATTGTTGTAAAAATGTCTAAAATGAAATTCTACACATAAAACAAGCAGTATCTTCTTAATATATTCTGGTGCACGGCTGAAATTTCGTTTCCGAATAAAACAGTACTTTTCCTATCGAATGATGTAAAAAAAATCCGATTTTAAAGTTGTTCGCAGGGGCATTCTTCTAAAAGTTTAAATAAAATATATATAAATACATTGTTTCAACAATAAATCCATTGTTGTAAAAATGTTTAAAATGAAATTTTACACATAAAACGAGCAGTATCTTCTCATTAAATTCCGGTGCACGGCTGAAATTTCGTTTCCGAATTAAGCAAAACATTTCCTATCGAATGATGAAAAAAAATTTCGATTTTTATGTTGTTCGCAAGGGTATTTTTCTAAAAGTTTAAATGACATGTATCTGAATACATTGTTTCAACAATAAATCCATTGTTGTAAAAATGTCTAAAATGAAATTTTACACATAAAACGAGCAGTATCTTCTTATTAAATTCCGGTGCACGGCTGGAATTTTGCTTCCGAATAAATCAGTCCTTTTTCTATCGAATGATGTAAAAATATTCCGATTTTTAGGTTGTTCGCAAGGGTATTTTTCTACAAGTTTAAATGAAATGTATCAGAATACATTGTTCCAACAATGAATCCATTGTTGTAAAAGTGTTTAAAATGAAATTTTACACATAAAACGAGCAGTATCTTCTTATTAAATTCCGGTGCACGGCTGAAATTTTGTTTCCGAAAAAATCAGTACTTTTCCTATCGAATGATGTAAAAAAATTCCGATTTTAAAGTTGTTCGCAGGAGTATTCTTCTAAAAGTTTAAATGAAATATATCTAAATGCATTAATTCAACAATGAATCCATTGTTAAAAAAATGTTTAAAATGAAATTTTACACATAAAAAAGCAGTTTCTTCTTATTAAATTCAGGTGCACGGCTGAAATTTTGTTTCCGAATAAATCAATACTTTTCATATCGAATGATGTAAAAAAATTCCGATTTTTAGGTGGTTCGCAGGGGTATTTTTCTACAAGTTTAAATGAAATGTATCAGAATACATTGTTTCAACAATGAATCCAGTGTTGTAAAAATGTCTAAAATGAAATTTTACACATAAAACAAGCAGTATCTTCTTATTAAATTTTGGTGCACGGCTGAAATTTCGTTTCCGAATAAAACAGTACTTTTCCTATCGAATTATGTAAAAAAATTCCGATTTTAAAGTTGTTCGCAGTTGTATTCTTCTAAAAGTTTAAATAAAATATGTATAAATACATTGTTTCAACAATGAATCCATTGTTGTAAAAATGTTTAAAATGAAATTATACTTTTAAAACGAGCAGTATCTTCTCATTAAATTCCGGTGCACGGCTGAAATTTCGTTTCCGAATTAAGCAAAACATTTCCTATCGAATGATGTAAAAAAATTCCGATTTTTATGTTGTTCGCAGGGGTATTTTTCTACAAGTTTAAATGAAATGTATCAGAATACATTGTTTCAACAATGAATCCATTGTTGTAAAAATGTCTAAAATGAAATTTTACACATAAAACAAGCAGTATCTTCTTAATATATTCTGGTGCACGGCTGAAATTTCGTTTCCGAATAAAACAGTACTTTTCCTTTCGAATGATGTAAAAAAAATCCGATTTTAAAGTTGTTCGCAGGGGTATTCTTCTAAAAGTTTAAATAAAATATATATAAATACATTGTTTCAACAATAAATCCATTGTTGTAAAAATGTTTAAAATGAAATTTTACACATAAAACGAGCAGTATCTTCTCATTAAATTCCGGTGCACGGCTGAAATTTCGTTTCCGAATTAAGCAAAACATTTCCTATCGAATGATGAAAAAAATTTCGATTTTTATGTTGTTCGCAGGGGTATTTTTCTAAAAGTTTAAATGACATGTATCTGAATACATTGTTTCAACAATAAATCCATTGTTGTAAAAATGTCTAAAATGAAATTTTACACATAAAACGAGCAGTATCTTCTTATTAAATTCCGGTGCACGGCTGGAATTTTGTTTCCGAATAAATCAGTCCTTTTTCTATCGAATGATGTAAAAATATTCCGATTTTTAGGTTGTTCGCAGGGGTATTTTTCTACAAGTTTAAATGAAATGTATCAGAATACATTGTTCCAACAATGAATCCATTGTTGTAAAAGTGTTTAAAATGAAATTTTACACATAAAACGAGCAGTATCTTCTTATTATATTCCGGTGCACGGCTGAAATTTTGTTTCCGAATAAATCAGTACTTTTCCTATCGAATGATGTAAAAAAATTCCGATATTTAGGTTGTTCGCAGGGGTATTTTTCTGCAAGTTTAAGTGAAATGTATCAGAATACATTTTTTCAACAATGAATCCATTGTTGTAAAAATGTCTAAAATGAAATTTTACACATACAACGAGCAGTATCTTCTTATTATATTCCGGTGCACGGCTGGAATTTTGTTTCCGAATAAATCAGTACTTTTTCTATCGAATGATGTAAAACAATTCCGATTTTTAGGTTGTTCGCAGGGGTATTTTTCTACAAGTTTAAAAGAAATGTATCAGAATACATTGTTCCAACAATGAATCCATTGTTGTAAAATTGTTTAAAATGAAATTTTACACATAAAACGAGCAGTATCTTCTTATTATATTCCGGTGCACGGCTGAAAATTTGTTTCCGAATAAATCAGTACTTCTTCTATCGAATGATGTAGAAATATTCCGATTTTTAGGTTGTTCGCAGGGGTATTTTTCTACAAGTTTAAATGAAATGTATCAGAATACATTGTTCCAACAATGAATCCATTGTTGTAAAAGTGTTTAAAATGAAATTTTACACATAAAACGAGCAGTATCTTCTTATTATATTCCGGTGCACGGCTGAAATTTTGTTTCCGAATAAATCAGTACTTTTCCTATCGAATGATGTAAAAAAATTCCGATTTTTAGGTTGTTCGCAGGGGTATTTTTCTGCAAGTTTAAATGAAATGTATCAGAATACATTGTTTCAACAATGAATCCATTGTTGTAAAAATGTTTAAAATGAAATTTTACACATAAAACGAGCAGTATCATCTCATTAAATTCCGGTGCACGGCTGAAATTTCGTTTCCGAATTAAGCAAAACATTTCCTATCGAATGTTGTAAAAAAATTCCGATTTTTATGTTGTTCGCAGGGGTATTTTTCTAAAATTTTAAATGAAATATATCTAAATGCATTGTTTCAACAATGAATCCATTGTTGAAAAAATGTTTAAAATGAAATTTTACACATAAAAAAAGCAGTTTCTTCTTATTAAATTCAGGTGCTCGGCTGAAATTTTGTTTCCGAATAAATCAGTACTTTTCCTATCGAATGATGTAAAAAAATTCCGATTTTTATGTTGTTCGCAGGGGTATTTTTCTAAAAGTTTAAATGACATGTATCTAAATACATTGTTTCAACAATGAATCCATTGTTGTAAAAATGTCTAAAATGAAATTTTACACATACAACGAGCAGTATCTTCTTATTAAATTCCGGTGCACGGCTGGAATTTTGTTTCCGAATAAATCAGTACTTTTTCAATCGAATGATGTAAAACAATTCCGATTTTTAGGTTGTTCGCAGGGGTATTTTTCTACAAGTTTAAAAGAAATGTATCAGAATACATTGTTCCAACAATGAATCCATTGTTGTAAAATTGTTTAAAATGAAATTTTACACATAAAACGAGCAGTATCTTCTTATTATATTCCGGTGCACGGCTGAAATTTTGTTTCCGAATAAATCAGTACTTTTCCTATCGAATGATTTAAAAAAATTCCGATTTTTAGGTTGTTCGCAGGGGTATTTTTCTACAAGTTTAAATGAAATGTATCAGAATACATTGTTTCAACAATGAATCCATTGATGTAAAAATGTCTAAAATGAAATTTTACACATAAAACGAGCAGTATCTTCATATTAAATTCCGGTGCACGGCTGGAATTTTGTTTCCGAATAAATCAGTACTTTTCCTATCGAATGATGTAAAAAAATTCCGATTTTAAAGTTGTTCGCAGGGGTATTCTTCTAAAAGTTTAAATAAAATATATATAAATACATTGTTTCAACAATGAATCCATTGTTGTAAAAATGTTTAAAATGAAATTTTACACATAAAACGAGCAGTATCTTCTCATTAAATTCCGGTGCACGGTTGAAATTTCGTTTCCGAATTAAGCAAAACATTTCCTATCGAATGATGTAAAAAAATTCCGATTTTTATGTTGTTCGCAGGGGTATTTTTCTAAAAGTTTAAATGATATGTATCTGAATACATTGTTTCAACAATGAATCCATTGTTATAAAATTGTCTAGAATGAAATTTTACTTATAAAACAAGCAATATCTTCTTATTAAATTCTGGTGCACGGCTGAAATTTTGTTTCCGAATAAATCAGTACTTTTCCTATCGAATGATGTAAAAAAATTCCGATTTTTTAGGTGGTTCGCAGGGGCATTTCTCTAAAATTTTAAATGAAATATATCTAAATACATTTGTTTCAACAATGAATCCATTGTTGTAAAAATGTTTAAAATGAAATTATACTTTTAAAACGAGCAGTATCTTCTCATTAAATTCCGGTGCACGGCTGAAATTTCGTTTCCGAATTAAGCAAAACATTTCCTATCGAATGATGTAAAAAAATTCCGATTTTTATGTTGTTCGCAGGGGTATTTTTCTACAAGTTTAAATGAAATGTATCAGAATACATTGTTTCAACAATGAATCCATTGTTGTAAAAGTGTTTAAAATGAAATTTTACACATAAAACGAGCAGTATCTTCTTATTATATTCCGGTGCACGGCTGAAATTTTGTTTCCGAATAAATCAGTACTTTTCCTATCGAATGATGTAAAAAAATTCCGATTTTTAGGTTGTTCGCAGGGGTATTTTTCTGCAAGTTTAAATGAAATGTATCAGAATACATTGTTTCAACAATGAATCCATTGTTGTAAAAATGTTTAAAATGAAATTTTACACATAAAACGAGCAGTATCATCTCATTAAATTCCGGTGCACGGCTGAAATTTCGTTTCCGAATTAAGCAAAACATTTCCTATCGAATGATGTAAAAAAATTCCGATTTTTATGTTGTTCGCAGGGGTATTTTTCTAAAAGTTTAAATGACATGTATCTAAATACATTGTTTCAACAATGAATCCATTGTTGTAAAAATGTCTAAAATGAAATTTTACACATACAACGAGCAGTATCTTCTTATTATATTCCGGTGCACGGCTGGAATTTTGTTTCCGAATAAATCAGTACTTTTTCTATCGAATGATGTAAAACAATTCCGATTTTTAGGTTGTTCGCAGGGGTATTTTTCTACAAGTTTAAAAGAAATGTATCAGAATACATTGTTCCAACAATGAATCCATTGTTGTAAAATTGTTTAAAATGAAATTTTACACATAAAACGAGCAGTATCTTCTTATTATATTTCGGTGCACGGCTGAAAATTTGTTTCCGAATAAATCAGTACTTTTCCTATCGAATGATGTAAAAAAATTCCGATTTTTAGGTTGTTCGCAGGGGTATTTTTCTACAAGTTTAAATGAAATGTATCAGAATATATTGTTTCAACAATGAATCCATTGTTGTAAAAATGTCTAAAATGAAATTTTACACATAAAACGAGCAGTATCTTCTTATTAAATTCCGGTGCACGGCTGAAATTTTGTTTCCGAAAAAATCAGTACTTTTCCTATCGAATGATGTAAAAAAATTCCGATTTTAAAGTTGTTCGCAGGAGTATTCTTCTAAAAGTTTAAATGAAATATATCTAAATGCATTGTTTCAACAATGAATCCATTGTTAAAAAAATGTTTAAAATGAAATTTTACACATAAAAAAGCAGTTTCTTCTTATTAAATTCAGGTGCACGGCTGAAATTTTGTTTCCGAATAAATCAGTACTTTTCATATCGAATGATGTAAAAAAATTCCGATTTTTATGTTGTTCGCAGGGGTATTTTTCGACAAGTTTAAATGAAATATATCAGAATACATTGTTTCAACAATGAATCCATTGTTGTAAAAATGTCTAAAATGAAATTTTACTTATAAAACAAGCAGTATCTTCTTATTATATTCTGGTGCACGGCTGAAATTTCGTTTCCGAATAAAACAGTACTTTTCCTATCGAATTATGTAAAAAAATTCCGATATTTAGGTGGTTCGCAGGGGCATTTCTCTAAAATTTTAAATGTAATATATCTAAATACATTTGTTTCAACAATGAATCCATTGTTCTAAAAATGTCTAAAATGAAATTTTACACATAAAACAAGCAGTATCTTCTTAATATATTCTGGTGCACGGCTGAAATTTCGTTTCCGAATAAAACAGTACTTTTCCTATCGAATGATGTAAAAAAATTCCGATTTTAAAGTTGTTCGCAGGGTTATTCTTCTAAAAGTTTAAATAAAATATGTATAAATACATTGTTTCAACAATGAATCCATTGTTGTAAAAATGTTTAAAATGAAATTATACTTTTAAAACAAGCAGTATCTTCTCATTAAATTCCGGTGCACGGCTGAAATTTCGTTTCCGAATTAAGCAAAACATTTCCTATCGAATGATGTAAAAAAATTCCGATTTTTATGTTGTTCGCAGGGGTATTTTTCTACAAGTTTAAATGAAATGTATCAGAATACATTGTTTCAACAATGAATCCATTGTTGTAAAAATGTCTAAAATGAAATTTTACACATAAAACAAGCAGTATCTTCTTAATATATTCTGGTGCACGGCTGAAATTTCGTTTCCGAATAAAACAGTACTTTTCCTATCGAATGATGTAAAAAAATTCCGATTTTAAAGTTGTTCGCAGGGGTATTCTTCTAAAAGTTTAAATAAAATATATATAAATACATTGTTTCAACAATGAATCCATTGTTGTAAAAATGTTTAAAATGAAATTTTACACATAAAACGAGCAGTATCTTCTCATTAAATTCCGGTGCACGGCTGAAATTTCGTTTCCGAATTAAGCAAAACATTTCCTATCGAATGATGAAAAAAAATTTCGATTTTTATGTTGTTCGCAGGGGTATTTTTCTAAAAGTTTAAATGACATGTATCTGAATACATTATTTCAACAATGAATCCATTGTTGTAAAAATGTCTAAAATGAAATTTTATACATAAAACGAGCAGTATCTTCTTATTAAATTCCGGTGCACGGCTGGAATTTTGTTTCCGAATAAATCAGTACTTCTTCTATCGAATGATGTAGAAATATTCCGATTTTTAGGTTGTTCGCAGGGGTATTTTTCTACAAGTTTAAATGAAATGTATCAGAATACATTGTTCCAACAATGAATCCATTGTTGTAAAAGTGTTTAAAATGAAATTTTACACATAAAACGAGCAGTATCTTCTTATTATATTCCGGTGCACGGCTGAAATTTTGTTTCCGAATAAATCAGTACTTTTCCTATCGAATGATGTAAAAAAATTCCGATTTTTAGGTTGTTCGCAGGGGTATTTTTCTGCAAGTTTAAATGAAATGTATCAGAATACATTGTTTCAACAATGAATCCATTGTTGTAAAAATGTTTAAAATGAAATTTTACACATAAAACGAGCAGTATCATCTCATTAAATTCCGGTGCACGGCTGAAATTTCGTTTCCGAATTAAGCAAAACATTTCCTATCGAATGTTGTAAAAAAATTCCGATTTTTATGTTGTTCGCAGGGGTATTTTTCTAAAATTTTAAATGAAATATATCTAAATGCATTGTTTCAACAATGAATCCATTGTTGAAAAAATGTTTAAAATGAAATTTTACACATAAAAAAAGCAGTTTCTTCTTATTAAATTCAGGTGCTCGGCTGAAATTTTTTTCCGAATAAATCAGTACTTTTCCTATCGAATGATGTAAAAAAATTCCGATTTTTATGTTGTTCGCAGGGGTATTTTTCTAAAAGTTTAAATGACATGTATCTAAATACATTGTTTCAACAATGAATCCATTGTTGTAAAAATGTCTAAAATGAAATTTTACACATACAACGAGCAGTATCTTCTTATTAAATTCCGGTGCACGGCTGGAATTTTGTTTCCGAATAAATCAGTACTTTTTCTATCGAATGATGTAAAACAATTCCGATTTTTAGGTTGTTCGCAGGGGTATTTTTCTACAAGTTTAAAAGAAATGTATCAGAATACATTGTTCCAACAATGAATCCATTGTTGTAAAATTGTTTAAAATGAAATTTTACACATAAAACGAGCAGTATCTTCTTATTATATTCCGGTGCACGGCTGAAATTTTGTTTCCGAATAAATCAGTACTTTTCCTATCGAATGATGTAAAAAAATTCCGATTTTTAGGTTGTTCGCAGGGGTATTTTTCTACAAGTTTAAATGAAATGTATCAGAATACATTGTTTCAACAATGAATCCATTGATGTAAAAATGTCTAAAATGAAATTTTACACATAAAACGAGCAGTATCTTCATATTAAATTCCGGTGCACGGCTGGAATTTTGTTTCCGAATAAATCAGTACTTTTCCTATCGAATGATGTAAAAAAATTCCGATTTTAAAGTTGTTCGCAAGGGTATTCTTCTAAAAGTTTAAATAAAATATATATAAATACATTGTTTCAACAATGAATCCATTGTTGTAAAAATGTTTAAAATGAAATTTTACACATAAAACGAGCAGTATCTTCTCATTAAATTCCGGTGCACGGTTGAAATTTCGTTTCCGAATTAAGCAAAACATTTCCTATCGAATGATGTAAAAAAATTCCGATTTTTATGTTGTTCGCAGGGGTATTTTTCTAAAAGTTCAAATGATATGTATCTGAATACATTGTTTCAACAATAAATCCATTGTTGTAAAAATGTCTAAAATGAAATTTTACACATAAAACGAGCAGTATCTTCTTATTAAATTCCGGTGCACGGCTGGAATTTTGTTTCCGAATAAATCAGTCCTTTTTCTATCGAATGATGTAAAAATATTCCGATTTTTAGGTTGTTCGAAGGGGTATTTTTCTACAAGTTTAAATGAAATGTATCAGAATACATTGTTCCAACAATGAATCCATTGTTGTAAAAGTGTTTAAAATGAAATTTTACACATAAAACGAGCAGTATCTTCTTATTAAATTCCGGTGCACGGCTGAAATTTCGTTTCCGAAATAAGCAAAACATTTCCTATCGAATGATGTAAAAAAACTCCGATTTTTATGTTGTTCGCAGGGGTATTTTTCTACAAGTTTAAACGAAATGTATCAGAATACATTGTTTCAACAATGAATCCATTGTTGTAAAAATGTCTAAAATGAACTTTTACACATAAAACAAGCAGTATCTTCTTATTAAATTTTGGTGCACGGCTGAAATTTCGTTTCCGAATAAAACAGTACTTTTCCTATCGAATTATGTAAAAAAATTCCGATTTTAAAATTGTTCGCAGTTGTATTCTTCTAAAAGTTTAAATAAAATATGTATAAATACATTGTTTCAACAATGAATCCATTGTTGTAAAAATGTTTAAAATGAAATTATACTTTTAAAACGAGCAGTATCTTCTCATTAAATTCCGGTGCACGGCTGAAATTTCGTTTCCGAATTAAGCAAAACATTTCCTATCGAATGATGTAAAAAAATTCCGATTTTTATGTTGTTCGCAGGGGTATTTTTCTACAAGTTTAAATGAAATGTATCAGAATACATTGTTTCAACAATGAATCCATTGTTGTAAAAATGTCTAAAATGAAATTCTACACATAAAACAAGCAGTATCTTCTTAATATATTCTGGTGCACGGCTGAAATTTCGTTTCCGAATAAAACAGTACTTTTCCTATCGAATGATGTAAAAAAAATCCGATTTTAAAGTTGTTCGCAGGGGCATTCTTCTAAAAGTTTAAATAAAATATATATAAATACATTGTTTCAACAATAAATCCATTGTTGTAAAAATGTTTAAAATGAAATTTTACACATAAAACGAGCAGTATCTTCTCATTAAATTCCGGTGCACGGCTGAAATTTCGTTTCCGAATTAAGCAAAACATTTCCTATCGAATGATGAAAAAAAATTTCGATTTTTATGTTGTTCGCAAGGGTATTTTTCTAAAAGTTTAAATGACATGTATCTGAATACATTGTTTCAACAATAAATCCATTGTTGTAAAAATGTCTAAAATGAAATTTTACACATAAAACGAGCAGTATCTTCTTATTAATTTCCGGTGCACGGCTGGAATTTTGCTTCCGAATAAATCAGTCCTTTTTCTATCGAATGATGTAAAAATATTCCGATTTTTAGGTTGTTCGCAGGGGTATTTTTCTACAAGTTTAAATGAAATGTATCAGAATACATTGTTCCAACAATGAATCCATTGTTGTAAAAGTGTTTAAAATGAAATTTTACACATAAAACGAGCAGTATCTTCTTATTAAATTCCGGTGCACGGCTGAAATTTTGTTTCCGAAAAAATCAGTACTTTTCCTATCGAATGATGTAAAAAAATTCCGATTTTAAAGTTGTTCGCAGGAGTATTCTTCTAAAAGTTTAAATGAAATATATCTAAATGCATTAATTCAACAATGAATCCATTGTTAAAAAAATGTTTAAAATGAAATTTTACACATAAAAAAGCAGTTTCTTCTTATTAAATTCAGGTGCACGGCTGAAATTTTGTTTCCGAATAAATCAATACTTTTCATATCGAATGATGTAAAAAAATTCCGATTTTTAGGTGGTTCGCAGGGGTATTTTTCTACAAGTTTAAATGAAATGTATCAGAATACATTGTTTCAACAATGAATCCAGTGTTGTAAAAATGTCTAAAATGAAATTTTACACATAAAACAAGCAGTATCTTCTTATTAAATTTTGGTGCACGGCTGAAATTTCGTTTCCGAATAAAACAGTACTTTTCCTATCGAATTATGTAAAAAAATTCCGATTTTAAAGTTGTTCGCAGTTGTATTCTTCTAAAAGTTTAAATAAAATATGTATAAATACATTGTTTCAACAATGAATCCATTGTTGTAAAAATGTTTAAAATGAAATTATACTTTTAAAACGAGCAGTATCTTCTCATTAAATTCCGGTGCACGGCTGAAATTTCGTTTCCGAATTAAGCAAAACATTTCCTATCGAATGATGTAAAAAAATTCCGATTTTTATGTTGTTCGCAGGGGTATTTTTCTACAAGTTTAAATGAAATGTATCAGAATACATTGTTTCAACAATGAATCCATTGTTGTAAAAATGTCTAAAATGAAATTTTACACATAAAACAAGCAGTATCTTCTTAATATATTCTGGTGCACGGCTGAAATTTCGTTTCCGAATAAAACAGTACTTTTCCTTTCGAATGATGTAAAAAAAATCCGATTTTAAAGTTGTTCGCAGGGGTATTCTTCTAAAAGTTTAAATAAAATATATATAAATACATTGTTTCAACAATAAATCCATTGTTGTAAAAATGTTTAAAATGAAATTTTACACATAAAACGAGCAGTATCTTCTCATTAAATTCCGGTGCACGGCTGAAATTTCGTTTCCGAATTAAGCAAAACATTTCCTATCGAATGATGAAAAAAATTTCGATTTTTATGTTGTTCGCAGGGGTATTTTTCTAAAAGTTTAAATGACATGTATCTGAATACATTGTTTCAACAATAAATCCATTGTTGTAAAAATGTCTAAAATGAAATTTTACACATAAAACGAGCAGTATCTTCTTATTAAATTCCGGTGCACGGCTGGAATTTTGTTTCCGAATAAATCAGTCCTTTTTCTATCGAATGATGTAAAAATATTCCGATTTTTAGGTTGTTCGCAGGGGTATTTTTCTACAAGTTTAAATGAAATGTATCAGAATACATTGTTCCAACAATGAATCCATTGTTGTAAAAGTGTTTAAAATGAAATTTTACACATAAAACGAGCAGTATCTTCTTATTATATTCCGGTGCACGGCTGAAATTTTGTTTCCGAATAAATCAGTACTTTTCCTATCGAATGATGTAAAAAAATTCCGATATTTAGGTTGTTCGCAGGGGTATTTTTCTGCAAGTTTAAGTGAAATGTATCAGAATACATTTTTTCAACAATGAATCCATTGTTGTAAAAATGTCTAAAATGAAATTTTACACATACAACGAGCAGTATCTTCTTATTATATTCCGGTGCACGGCTGGAATTTTGTTTCCGAATAAATCAGTACTTTTTCTATCGAATGATGTAAAACAATTCCGATTTTTAGGTTGTTCGCAGGGGTATTTTTCTACAAGTTTAAAAGAAATGTATCAGAATACATTGTTCCAACAATGAATCCATTGTTGTAAAATTGTTTAAAATGAAATTTTACACATAAAACGAGCAGTATCTTCTTATTATATTCCGGTGCACGGCTGAAAATTTGTTTCCGAATAAATCAGTACTTCTTCTATCGAATGATGTAGAAATATTCCGATTTTTAGGTTGTTCGCAGGGGTATTTTTCTACAAGTTTAAATGAAATGTATCAGAATACATTGTTCCAACAATGAATCCATTGTTGTAAAAGTGTTTAAAATGAAATTTTACACATAAAACGAGCAGTATCTTCTTATTATATTCCGGTGCACGGCTGAAATTTTGTTTCCGAATAAATCAGTACTTTTCCTATCGAATGATGTAAAAAAATTCCGATTTTTAGGTTGTTCGCAGGGGTATTTTTCTGCAAGTTTAAATGAAATGTATCAGAATACATTGTTTCAACAATGAATCCATTGTTGTAAAAATGTTTAAAATGAAATTTTACACATAAAACGAGCAGTATCATCTCATTAAATTCCGGTGCACGGCTGAAATTTCGTTTCCGAATTAAGCAAAACATTTCCTATCGAATGTTGTAAAAAAATTCCGATTTTTATGTTGTTCGCAGGGGTATTTTTCTAAAATTTTAAATGAAATATATCTAAATGCATTGTTTCAACAATGAATCCATTGTTGAAAAAATGTTTAAAATGAAATTTTACACATAAAAAAAGCAGTTTCTTCTTATTAAATTCAGGTGCTCGGCTGAAATTTTGTTTCCGAATAAATCAGTACTTTTCCTATCGAATGATGTAAAAAAATTCCGATTTTTATGTTGTTCGCAGGGGTATTTTTCTAAAAGTTTAAATGACATGTATCTAAATACATTGTTTCAACAATGAATCCATTGTTGTAAAAATGTCTAAAATGAAATTTTACACATACAACGAGCAGTATCTTCTTATTAAATTCCGGTGCACGGCTGGAATTTTGTTTCCGAATAAATCAGTACTTTTTCAATCGAATGATGTAAAACAATTCCGATTTTTAGGTTGTTCGCAGGGGTATTTTTCTACAAGTTTAAAAGAAATGTATCAGAATACATTGTTCCAACAATGAATCCATTGTTGTAAAATTGTTTAAAATGAAATTTTACACATAAAACGAGCAGTATCTTCTTATTATATTCCGGTGCACGGCTGAAATTTTGTTTCCGAATAAATCAGTACTTTTCCTATCGAATGATTTAAAAAAATTCCGATTTTTAGGTTGTTCGCAGGGGTATTTTTCTACAAGTTTAAATGAAATGTATCAGAATACATTGTTTCAACAATGAATCCATTGATGTAAAAATGTCTAAAATGAAATTTTACACATAAAACGAGCAGTATCTTCATATTAAATTCCGGTGCACGGCTGGAATTTTGTTTCCGAATAAATCAGTACTTTTCCTATCGAATGATGTAAAAAAATTCCGATTTTAAAGTTGTTCGCAGGGGTATTCTTCTAAAAGTTTAAATAAAATATATATAAATACATTGTTTCAACAATGAATCCATTGTTGTAAAAATGTTTAAAATGAAATTTTACACATAAAACGAGCAGTATCTTCTCATTAAATTCCGGTGCACGGTTGAAATTTCGTTTCCGAATTAAGCAAAACATTTCCTATCGAATGATGTAAAAAAATTCCGATTTTTATGTTGTTCGCAGGGGTATTTTTCTAAAAGTTTAAATGATATGTATCTGAATACATTGTTTCAACAATGAATCCATTGTTATAAAATTGTCTAGAATGAAATTTTACTTATAAAACAAGCAATATCTTCTTATTAAATTCTGGTGCACGGCTGAAATTTTGTTTCCGAATAAATCAGTACTTTTCCTATCGAATGATGTAAAAAAATTCCGATTTTTTAGGTGGTTCGCAGGGGCATTTCTCTAAAATTTTAAATGAAATATATCTAAATACATTTGTTTCAACAATGAATCCATTGTTGTAAAAATGTTTAAAATGAAATTATACTTTTAAAACGAGCAGTATCTTCTCATTAAATTCCGGTGCACGGCTGAAATTTCGTTTCCGAATTAAGCAAAACATTTCCTATCGAATGATGTAAAAAAATTCCGATTTTTATGTTGTTCGCAGGGGTATTTTTCTACAAGTTTAAATGAAATGTATCAGAATACATTGTTTCAACAATGAATCCATTGTTGTAAAAATGTCTAAAATGAAATTTTACACATAAAACAAGCAGTATCTTCTTAATATATTCTGGTGCACGGCTGAAATTTCGTTTCCGAATAAAACAGTACTTTTCCTATCGAATGATGTAAAAAAAATCCAATTTTAAAGTTGTTCGCAGGGGTATTCTTCTAAAAGATTAAATAAAATATATATAAATACATTGTTTCAACAATAAATCCATTGTTGTAAAAATGTTTAAAATGAAATTTTACACATAAAACGAGCAGTATCTTCTCATTAAATTCCGGTGCACGGCCGACATTTCGTTTCCGAATTAAGCAAAACATTCCCTATCGAATGATGAAAAAAAATTTCGATTTTTATGTTGTTCGCAGGGGTAATTTTCTAAAAGTTGAAATGACATGTATCTGAATACATTGTTTCAACAATAAATCCATTGTTGTAAAAATGTCTAAAATGAAATTTTACACATAAAACGAGCAGTATCTTCTTATTAAATTCCGGTGCACGGCTGGAATTTTGTTTCCGAATAAATCAGTCCTTTTTCTATCGAATGATGTAAAAATATTCCGATTTTTAGGTTGTTCGAAGGGGTATTTTTCTACAAGTTTAAATGAAATGTATCAGAATACATTGTTCCAACAATGAATCCATTGTTGTAAAAGTGTTTAAAATGAAATTTTACACATAAAACGAGCAGTATCTTCTTATTAAATTCCGGTGCACGGCTGAAATTTCGTTTCCGAAATAAGCAAAACATTTCCTATCGAATGATGTAAAAAAACTCCGATTTTTATGTTGTTCGCAGGGGTATTTTTCTACAAGTTTAAACGAAATGTATCAGAATACATTGTTTCAACAATGAATCCATTGTTGTAAAAATGTCTAAAATGAACTTTTACACATAAAACAAGCAGTATCTTCTTATTAAATTTTGGTGCACGGCTGAAATTTCGTTTCCGAATAAAACAGTACTTTTCCTATCGAATTATGTAAAAAAATTCCGATTTTAAAATTGTTCGCAGTTGTATTCTTCTAAAAGTTTAAATAAAATATGTATAAATACATTGTTTCAACAATGAATCCATTGTTGTAAAAATGTTTAAAATGAAATTATACTTTTAAAACGAGCAGTATCTTCTCATTAAATTCCGGTGCACGGCTGAAATTTCGTTTCCGAATTAAGCAAAACATTTCCTATCGAATGATGTAAAAAAATTCCGATTTTTATGTTGTTCGCAGGGGTATTTTTCTACAAGTTTAAATGAAATGTATCAGAATACATTGTTTCAACAATGAATCCATTGTTGTAAAAATGTCTAAAATGAAATTCTACACATAAAACAAGCAGTATCTTCTTAATATATTCTGGTGCACGGCTGAAATTTCGTTTCCGAATAAAACAGTACTTTTCCTATCGAATGATGTAAAAAAAATCCGATTTTAAAGTTGTTCGCAGGGGTATTCTTCTAAAAGTTTAAATAAAATATATATAAATACATTGTTTCAACAATAAATCCATTGTTGTAAAAATGTTTAAAATGAAATTTTACACATAAAACGAGCAGTATCTTCTCATTAAATTCCGGTGCACGGCTGAAATTTCGTTTCCGAATTAAGCAAAACATTTCCTATCGAATGATGAAAAAAAATTTCGATTTTTATGTTGTTCGCAAGGGTATTTTTCTAAAAGTTTAAATGACATGTATCTGAATACATTGTTTCAACAATAAATCCATTGTTGTAAAAATGTCTAAAATGAAATTTTACACATAAAACGAGCAGTATCTTCTTATTAAATTCCGGTGCACGGCTGGAATTTTGCTTCCGAATAAATCAGTCCTTTTTCTATCGAATGATGTAAAAATATTCCGATTTTTAGGTTGTTCGCAGGGGTATTTTTCTACAAGTTTAAATGAAATGTATCAGAATACATTGTTCCAACAATGAATCCATTGTTGTAAAAGTGTTTAAAATGAAATTTTACACATAAAACGAGCAGTATCTTCTTATTAAATTCCGGTGCACGGCTGAAATTTTGTTTCCGAAAAAATCAGTACTTTTCCTATCGAATGATGTAAAAAAATTCCGATTTTAAAGTTGTTCGCAGGAGTATTCTTCTAAAAGTTTAAATGAAATATATCTAAATGCATTAATTCAACAATGAATCCATTGTTAAAAAAATGTTTAAAATGAAATTTTACACATAAAAAAGCAGTTTCTTCTTATTAAATTCAGGTGCACGGCTGAAATTTTGTTTCCGAATAAATCAATACTTTTCATATCGAATGATGTAAAAAAATTCCGATTTTTAGGTGGTTCGCAGGGGTATTTTTCTACAAGTTTAAATGAAATGTATCAGAATACATTGTTTCAACAATGAATCCAGTGTTGTAAAAATGTCTAAAATGAAATTTTACACATAAAACAAGCAGTATCTTCTTATTAAATTTTGGTGCACGGCTGAAATTTCGTTTCCGAATAAAACAGTACTTTTCCTATCGAATTATGTAAAAAAATTCCGATTTTAAAGTTGTTCGCAGTTGTATTCTTCTAAAAGTTTAAATAAAATATGTATAAATACATTGTTTCAACAATGAATCCATTGTTGTAAAAATGTTTAAAATGAAATTATACTTTTAAAACGAGCAGTATCTTCTCATTAAATTCCGGTGCACGGCTGAAATTTCGTTTCCGAATTAAGCAAAGCATTTCCTATCGAATGATGTAAAAAAATTCCGATTTTTATGTTGTTCGCAGGGGTATTTTTCTACAAGTTTAAATGAAATGTATCAGAATACATTGTTTCAACAATGAATCCATTGTTGTAAAAATGTCTAAAATGAAATTTTACACATAAAACAAGCAGTATCTTCTTAATATATTCTGGTGCACGGCTGAAATTTCGTTTCCGAATAAAACAGTACTTTTCCTTTCGAATGATGTAAAAATATTCCGATTTTTAGGTTGTTCGCAGGGGTATTTTTCTACAAGTTTAAATGAAATGTATCAGAATACATTGTTCCAACAATGAATCCATTGTTGTAAAAGTGTTTAAAATGAAATTTTACACATAAAACGAGCAGTATCTTCTTATTATATTCCGGTGAACGGCTGAAATTTTGTTTCCGAATAAATCAGTACTTTTCCTATCGAATGATGTAAAAAAATTCCGATATTTAGGTTGTTCGCAGGGGTATTTTTCTGCAAGTTTAAGTGAAATGTATCAGAATACATTTTTTCAACAATGAATCCATTGTTGTAAAAATGTCTAAAATGAAATTTTACACATACAACGAGCAGTATCTTCTTATTATATTCCGGTGCACGGCTGGAATTTTGTTTCCGAATAAATCAGTACTTTTTCTATCGAATGATGTAAAACAATTCCGATTTTTAGGTTGTTCGCAGGGGTATTTTTCTACAAGTTTAAAAGAAATGTATCAGAATACATTGTTCCAACAATGAATCCATTGTTGTAAAATTGTTTAAAATGAAATTTTACACATAAAACGAGCAGTATCTTCTTATTATATTCCGGTGCACGGCTGAAAATTTGTTTCCGAATAAATCAGTACTTTTCCTATCGAATGATGTAAAAAAATTCCGATTTTTAGGTTGTTCGCAGGGGTATTTTTCTACAAGTTTAAATGAAATGTATCAGAATATATTGTTTCAACAATGAATCCATTGTTGTAAAAATGTCTAAAATGAAATTTTACACATAAAACGAGCAGTATCTTCTTATTAAATTCCGGTGCACGGCTGAAATTTTGTTTCCGAAAAAATCAGTACTTTTCCTATCGAATGATGTAAAAAAATTCCGATTTTAAAGTTGTTCGCAGGAGTATTCTTCTAAAAGTTTAAATGAAATATATCTAAATGCATTGTTTCAACAATGAATCCATTGTTAAAAAAATGTTTAAAATGAAATTTTACACATAAAAAAGCAGTTTCTTCTTATTAAATTCAGGTGCACGGCTGAAATTTTGTTTCCGAATAAATCAGTACTTTTCATATCGAATGATGTAAAAAAATTCCGATTTTTATGTTGTTTGCAGGGGTATTTTTCGACAAGTTTAAATGAAATATATCAGAATACATTGTTTCAACAATGAATCCATTGTTGTAAAAATGTCTAAAATGAAATTTTACTTATAAAACAAGCAGTATCTTCTTATTATATTCTGGTGCACGGCTGAAATTTCGTTTCCGAATAAAACAGTACTTTTCCTATCGAATTATGTAAAAAAATTCCGATATTTAGGTGGTTCGCAGGGGCATTTCTCTAAAATTTTAAATGAAATATATCTAAATACATTTGTTTCAACAATGAATCCATTGTTCTAAAAATGTCTAAAATGAAATTTTACACATAAAACAAGCAGTATCTTCTTAATATATTCTGGTGCACGGCTGAAATTTCGTTTCCGAATAAAACAGTACTTTTCCTATCGAATGATGTAAAAAAATTCCGATTTTAAAGTTGTTCGCAGGGTTATTCTTCTAAAAGTTTAAATAAAATATGTATAAATACATTGTTTCAACAATGAATCCATTGTTGTAAAAATGTTTAAAATGAAATTATACTTTTAAAACAAGCAGTATCTTCTCATTAAATTCCGGTGCACGGCTGAAATTTCGTTTCCGAATTATGCAAAACATTTCCTATCGAATGATGTAAAAAAATTCCGATTTTTATGTTGTTCGCAGGGGTATTTTTCTACAAGTTTAAATGAAATGTATCAGAATACATTGTTTCAACAATGAATCCATTGTTGTAAAAATGTCTAAAATGAAATTTTACACATAAAACAAGCAGTATCTTCTTAATATATTCTGGTGCACGGCTGAAATTTCGTTTCCGAATAAAACAGTACTTTTCCTATCGAATGATGTAAAAAAATTCCGATTTTAAAGTTGTTCGCAGGGGTATTCTTCTAAAAGTTTAAATAAAATATATATAAATACATTGTTTCAACAATGAATACATTGTTGTAAAAATGTTTAAAATGAAATTTTACACATAAAACGAGCAGTATCTTCGCATTAAATTCCGGTGCGCGGCTGAAATTTCGTTTCCGAATTAAGCAAAACGTTTCCTATCGAATGATGAAAAAAAATTTCGATTTTTATGTTGTTCGCAGGGGTATTTTTCTAAAAGTTTAAATGACATGTATCTGAATACATTATTTCAACAATGAATCCATTGTTGTAAAAATGTCTAAAATGAAATTTTATACATAAAACGAGCAGTATCTTCTTATTAAATTCCGGTGCACGGCTGGAATTTTGTTTCCGAATAAATCAGTACTTCTTCTATCGAATGATGTAGAAATATTCCGATTTTTAGGTTGTTCGCAGGGGTATTTTTCTACAAGTTTAAATGAAATGTATCAGAATACATTGTTCCAACAATGAATCCATTGTTGTAAAAGTGTTTAAAATGAAATTTTACACATAAAACGAGCAGTATCTTCTTATTATATTCCGGTGCACGGCTAAAATTTTGTTTCCGAATAAATCAGTAATTTTCCTATCGAATGATGTAAAAAAATTCCGATTTTTATGTTGTTCGCAGGGGTATTTTTCTACAAGTTTAAATGAAATGTATCAGAATACATTGTTTCAACAATGAATCCATTGTTGTAAAAATGTCTAAAATGAAATTTTACACATAAAACAAGCAGTATCTTCTTTATATATTCTGGTGCACGGCTGAAATTTCGTTTCCGAATAAAACAGTACTTTTCCTTTCGAATGATGTAAAAAAAATCCGATTTTAAAGTTGTTCGCAGGGGTATTCTTCTAAAAGTTTAAATAAAATATATATAAATACATTGTTTCAACAATAAATCCATTGTTGTAAAAATGTTTAAAATGAAATTTTACACATAAAACGAGCAGTATCTTCTCATTAAATTCCGGTGCACGGCTGAAATTTCGTTTCCGAATTAAGCAAAACATTTCCTATCGAATGATGAAAAAAATTTCGATTTTTATGTTGTTCGCAGGGGTATTTTTCTAAAAGTTTAAATGACATGTATCTGAATACATTGTTTCAACAATAAATCCATTGTTGTAAAAATGTCTAAAATGAAATTTTACACATAAAACGAGCAGTATCTTCTTATTAAATTCCGGTGCACGGCTGGAATTTTGTTTCCGAATAAATCAGTCCTTTTTCTATCGAATGATGTAAAAATATTCCGATTTTTAGGTTGTTCGGAGGGGTATTTTTCTACAAGTTTAAATGAAATGTATCAGAATACATTGTTCCAACAATGAATCCATTGTTGTAAAAGTGTTTAAAATGAAATTTTACACATAAAACGAGCAGTATCTTCTTATTATATTCCGGTGCACGGCTGAAATTTTGTTTCCGAATAAATCAGTACTTTTCCTATCGAATGATGTAAAAAAATTCCGATATTTAGGTTGTTCGCAGGGGTATTTTTCTGCAAGTTTAAGTGAAATGTATCAGAATACATTTTTTCAACAATGAATCCATTGTTGTAAAAATGTCTAAAATGAAATTTTACACATACAACAAGCAGTATCTTCTTATTATATTCCGGTGCACGGCTGGAATTTTGTTTCCGAATAAATCAGTACTTTTTCTATCGAATGATGTAAAACAATTCCGATTTTTAGGTTGTTCGCAGGGGTATTTTTCTACAAGTTTAAAAGAAATGTATCAGAATACATTGTTCCAACAATGAATCCATTGTTGTAAAATTGTTTAAAATGAAATTTTACACATAAAACGAGCAGTATCTTCTTATTATATTCCGGTGCACGGCTGAAAATTTGTTTCCGAATAAATCAGTACTTTTCCTATCGAATGATGTAAAAAAATTCCGATTTTTAGGTTGTTCGCAGGGGTATTTTTCTACAAGTTTAAATGAAATGTATCAGAATATATTGTTTCAACAATGAATCCATTGTTGTAAAAATGTCTAAAATGAAATTTTACACATAAAACGAGCAGTATCTTCTTATTAAATTCCGGTGCACGGCTGAAATTTTGTTTCCGAAAAAATCAGTACTTTTCCTATCGAATGATGTAAAAAAATTCCGATTTTAAAGTTGTTCGCAGGAGTATTCTTCTAAAAGTTTAAATGAAATATATCTAAATGAATTGTTTCAACAATGAATCCATTGTTAAAAAAATGTTTAAAATGAAATTTTACACATAAAAAAGCAGTTTCTTCTTATTAAATTCAGGTGCACGGCTGAAATTTTGTTTCCGAATAAATCAGTACTTTTCATATCGAATGATGTAAAAAAATTCCGATTTTTATGTTGTTCGCAGGGGTATTTTTCGACAAGTTTAAATGAAATATATCAGAATACATTGTTTCAACAATGAATCCATTGTTGTAAAAATGTCTAAAATGAAATTTTACTTTTAAAACAAGCAGTATCTTCTTATTATATTCTGGTGCACGGCTGAAATTTCGTTTCCGAATAAAACAGTACTTTTCCTATCGAATTATGTAAAAAAATTCCGATATTTAGGTGGTTCGCAGGGGCATTTCTCTAAAATTTTAAATGAAATATATCTAAATACATTTGTTTCAACAATGAATCCATTGTTCTAAAAATGTCTAAAATGAAATTTTACACATAAAACAAGCAGTATCTTCTTAATATATTCTGGTGCACGGCTGAAATTTCGTTTCCGAATAAAACAGTACTTTTCCTATCGAATGATGTAAAAAAATTCCGATTTTAAAGTTGTTCGCAGGGTTATTCTTCTAAAAGTTTAAATAAAATATGTATAAATACATTGTTTCAACAATGAATCCATTGTTTTAAAAATGTTTAAAATGAAATTATACTTTTAAAACAAGCAGTATCTTCTCATTAAATTCCGGTGCACGGCTGAAATTTCGTTTCCGAATTAAGCAAAACATTTCCTATCGAATGATGTAAAAAAATTCCGATTTTTATGTTGTTCGCAGGGGTATTTTTCTACAAGTTTAAATGAAATGTATCAGAATACATTGTTTCAACAATGAATCCATTGTTGTAAAAATGTCTAAAATGAAATTTTACACATAAAACAAGCAGTATCTTCTTAATATATTCTGGTGCACGGCTGAAATTTCGTTTCCGAATAAAACAGTACTTTTCCTATCGAATGATGTAAAAAAATTCCGATTTTAAAGTTGTTCGCAGGGGTATTCTTCTAAAAGTTTAAATAAAATATATATAAACACATTGTTTCAACAATGAATCCATTGTTGTAAAAATGTTTTAAATGAAATTTTACACATAAAACGAGCAGTATCTTCTCATTAAATTCCGGTGCACGGCTGAAATTTCGTTTCCGAATTAAGCAAAACATTTCCTATCGAATGATGAAAAAAAATTTCGATTTTTATGTTGTTCGCAGGGGTATTTTTCTAAAAGTTTAAATGACATGTATCTGAATACATTATTTCAACAATGAATCCATTGTTGTAAAAATGTCTAAAATGAAATTTTATACATAAAACGAGCAGTATCTTCTTATTAAATTCCGGTGCACGGCTGGAATTTTGTTTCCGAATAAATCAGTACTTCTTCTATCGAATGATGTAGAAATATTCCGATTTTTAGGTTGTTCGCAGGGGTATTTTTCTACAAGTTTAAATGAAATGTATCAGAATACATTGTTCCAACAATGAATCCATTGTTGTAAAAGTGTTTAAAATGAAATTTTACACATAAAACGAGCAGTATCTTCTTATTATATTCCGGTGCACGGCTGAAATTTTGTTTCCGAATAAATCAGTACTTTTCCTATCGAATGATGTAAAAAAATTCCGATTTTTAGGTTGTTCGCAGGGGTATTTTTCTGCAAGTTTAAATGAAATGTATCAGAATACATTGTTTCAACAATGAATCCATTGTTGTAAAAATGTTTAAAATGAAATTTTACACATAAAACGAGCAGTATCATCTCATTAAATTCCGGTGCACGGCTGAAATTTCGTTTCCGAATTAAGCAAAACATTTCCTATCGAATGATGTAAAAAAATTCCGATTTTTATGTTGTTCGCAGGGGTATTTTTCTAAAAGTTTAAATGACATGTATCTAAATACATTGTTTCAACAATGAATCCATTGTTGTAAAAATGTCTAAAATGAAATTTTACACATACAACGAGCAGTATCTTCTTATTATATTCCGGTGCACGGCTGGAATTTTGTTTCCGAATAAATCAGTACTTTTTCTATCGAATGATGTAAAACAATTCCGATTTTTAGGTTGTTCGCAGGGGTATTTTTCTACAAGTTTAAAAGAAATGTATCAGAATACATTGTTCCAACAATGAATCCATTGTTGTAAAATTGTTTAAAATGAAATTTTACACATAAAACGAGCAGTATCTTCTTATTATATTTCGGTGCACGGCTGAAAATTTGTTTCCGAATAAATCAGTACTTTTCCTATCGAATGATGTAAAAAAATTCCGATTTTTAGGTTGTTCGCAGGGGTATTTTTCTACAAGTTTAAATGAAATGTATCAGAATATATTGTTTCAACAATGAATCCATTGTTGTAAAAATGTCTAAAATGAAATTTTACACATAAAACGAGCAGTATCTTCTTATTAAATTCCGGTGCACGGCTGAAATTTTGTTTCCGAAAAAATCAGTACTTTTCCTATCGAATGATGTAAAAAAATTCCGATTTTAAAGTTGTTCGCAGGAGTATTCTTCTAAAAGTTTAAATGAAATATATCTAAATGCATTGTTTCAACAATGAATCCATTGTTAAAAAAATGTTTAAAATGAAATTTTACACATAAAAAAGCAGTTTCTTCTTATTAAATTCAGGTGCACGGCTGAAATTTTGTTTCCGAATAAATCAGTACTTTTCATATCGAATGATGTAAAAAAATTCCGATTTTTATGTTGTTCGCAGGGGTATTTTTCGACAAGTTTAAATGAAATATATCAGAATACATTGTTTCAACAATGAATCCATTGTTGTAAAAATGTCTAAAATGAAATTTTACTTATAAAACAAGCAGTATCTTCTTATTATATTCTGGTGCACGGCTGAAATTTCGTTTCCGAATAAAACAGTACTTTTCCTATCGAATTATGTAAAAAAATTCCGATATTTAGGTGGTTCGCAGGGGCATTTCTCTAAAATTTTAAATGTAATATATCTAAATACATTTGTTTCAACAATGAATCCATTGTTCTAAAAATGTCTAAAATGAAATTTTACACATAAAACAAGCAGTATCTTCTTAATATATTCTGGTGCACGGCTGAAATTTCGTTTCCGAATAAAACAGTACTTTTCCTATCGAATGATGTAAAAAAATTCCGATTTTAAAGTTGTTCGCAGGGTTATTCTTCTAAAAGTTTAAATAAAATATGTATAAATACATTGTTTCAACAATGAATCCATTGTTGTAAAAATGTTTAAAATGAAATTATACTTTTAAAACAAGCAGTATCTTCTCATTAAATTCCGGTGCACGGCTGAAATTTCGTTTCCGAATTAAGCAAAACATTTCCTATCGAATGATGTAAAAAAATTCCGATTTTTATGTTGTTCGCAGGGGTATTTTTCTACAAGTTTAAATGAAATGTATCAGAATACATTGTTTCAACAATGAATCCATTGTTGTAAAAATGTCTAAAATGAAATTTTACACATAAAACAAGCAGTATCTTCTTAATATATTCTGGTGCACGGCTGAAATTTCGTTTCCGAATAAAACAGTACTTTTCCTATCGAATGATGTAAAAAAATTCCGATTTTAAAGTTGTTCGCAGGGGTATTCTTCTAAAAGTTTAAATAAAATATATATAAATACATTGTTTCAACAATGAATCCATTGTTGTAAAAATGTTTAAAATGAAATTTTACACATAAAACGAGCAGTATCTTCTCATTAAATTCCGGTGCACGGCTGAAATTTCGTTTCCGAATTAAGCAAAACATTTCCTATCGAATGATGAAAAAAAATTTCGATTTTTATGTTGTTCGCAGGGGTATTTTTCTAAAAGTTTAAATGACATGTATCTGAATACATTATTTCAACAATGAATCCATTGTTGTAAAAATGTCTAAAATGAAATTTTATACATAAAACGAGCAGTATCTTCTTATTAAATTCCGGTGCACGGCTGGAATTTTGTTTCCGAATAAATCAGTACTTCTTCTATCGAATGATGTAGAAATATTCCGATTTTTAGGTTGTTCGCAGGGGTATTTTTCTACAAGTTTAAATGAAATGTATCAGAATACATTGTTCCAACAATGAATCCATTGTTGTAAAAGTGTTTAAAATGAAATTTTACACATAAAACGAGCAGTATCTTCTTATTATATTCCGGTGCACGGCTGAAATTTTGTTTCCGAATAAATCAGTACTTTTCCTATCGAATGATGTAAAAAAATTCCGATTTTTAGGTTGTTCGCAGGGGTATTTTTCTGCAAGTTTAAATGAAATGTATCAGAATACATTGTTTCAACAATGAATCCATTGTTGTAAAAATGTTTAAAATGAAATTTTACACATAAAACGAGCAGTATCATCTCATTAAATTCCGGTGCACGGCTGAAATTTCGTTTCCGAATTAAGCAAAACATTTCCTATCGAATGTTGTAAAAAAATTCCGATTTTTATGTTGTTCGCAGGGGTATTTTTCTAAAATTTTAAATGAAATATATCTAAATGCATTGTTTCAACAATGAATCCATTGTTGAAAAAATGTTTAAAATGAAATTTTACACATAAAAAAAGCAGTTTCTTCTTATTAAATTCAGGTGCTCGGCTGAAATTTTTTTCCGAATAAATCAGTACTTTTCCTATCGAATGATGTAAAAAAATTCCGATTTTTATGTTGTTCGCAGGGGTATTTTTCTAAAAGTTTAAATGACATGTATCTAAATACATTGTTTCAACAATGAATCCATTGTTGTAAAAATGTCTAAAATGAAATTTTACACATACAACGAGCAGTATCTTCTTATTAAATTCCGGTGCACGGCTGGAATTTTGTTTCCGAATAAATCAGTACTTTTTCTATCGAATGATGTAAAACAATTCCGATTTTTAGGTTGTTCGCAGGGGTATTTTTCTACAAGTTTAAAAGAAATGTATCAGAATACATTGTTCCAACAATGAATCCATTGTTGTAAAATTGTTTAAAATGAAATTTTACACATAAAACGAGCAGTATCTTCTTATTATATTCCGGTGCACGGCTGAAATTTTGTTTCCGAATAAATCAGTACTATTCCTATCGAATGATGTAAAAAAATTCCGATTTTTAGGTTGTTCGCAGGGGTATTTTTCTACAAGTTTAAATGAAATGTATCAGAATACATTGTTTCAACAATGAATCCATTGATGTAAAAATGTCTAAAATGAAATTTTACACATAAAACGAGCAGTATCTTCATATTAAATTCCGGTGCACGGCTGGAATTTTGTTTCCGAATAAATCAGTACTTTTCCTATCGAATGATGTAAAAAAATTCCGATTTTAAAGTTGTTCGCAAGGGTATTCTTCTAAAAGTTTAAATAAAATATATATAAATACATTGTTTCAACAATGAATCCATTGTTGTAAAAATGTTTAAAATGAAATTTTACACATAAAACGAGCAGTATCTTCTCATTAAATTCCGGTGCACGGTTGAAATTTCGTTTCCGAATTAAGCAAAACATTTCCTATCGAATGATGTAAAAAAATTCCGATTTTTATGTTGTTCGCAGGGGTATTTTTCTAAAAGTTCAAATGATATGTATCTGAATACATTGTTTCAACAATAAATCCATTGTTGTAAAAATGTCTAAAATGAAATTTTACACATAAAACGAGCAGTATCTTCTTATTAAATTCCGGTGCACGGCTGGAATTTTGTTTCCGAATAAATCAGTCCTTTTTCTATCGAATGATGTAAAAATATTCCGATTTTTAGGTTGTTCGAAGGGGTATTTTTCTACAAGTTTAAATGAAATGTATCAGAATACATTGTTCCAACAATGAATCCATTGTTGTAAAAGTGTTTAAAATGAAATTTTACACATAAAACGAGCAGTATCTTCTTATTAAATTCCGGTGCACGGCTGAAATTTCGTTTCCGAAATAAGCAAAACATTTCCTATCGAATGATGTAAAAAAACTCCGATTTTTATGTTGTTCGCAGGGGTATTTTTCTACAAGTTTAAACGAAATGTATCAGAATACATTGTTTCAACAATGAATCCATTGTTGTAAAAATGTCTAAAATGAACTTTTACACATAAAACAAGCAGTATCTTCTTATTAAATTTTGGTGCACGGCTGAAATTTCGTTTCCGAATAAAACAGTACTTTTCCTATCGAATTATGTAAAAAAATTCCGATTTTAAAATTGTTCGCAGTTGTATTCTTCTAAAAGTTTAAATAAAATATGTATAAATACATTGTTTCAACAATGAATCCATTGTTGTAAAAATGTTTAAAATGAAATTATACTTTTAAAACGAGCAGTATCTTCTCATTAAATTCCGGTGCACGGCTGAAATTTCGTTTCCGAATTAAGCAAAACATTTCCTATCGAATGATGTAAAAAAATTCCGATTTTTATGTTGTTCGCAGGGGTATTTTTCTACAAGTTTAAATGAAATGTATCAGAATACATTGTTTCAACAATGAATCCATTGTTGTAAAAATGTCTAAAATGAAATTCTACACATAAAACAAGCAGTATCTTCTTAATATATTCTGGTGCACGGCTGAAATTTCGTTTCCGAATAAAACAGTACTTTTCCTATCGAATGATGTAAAAAAAATCCGATTTTAAAGTTGTTCGCAGGGGCATTCTTCTAAAAGTTTAAATAAAATATATATAAATACATTGTTTCAACAATAAATCCATTGTTGTAAAAATGTTTAAAATGAAATTTTACACATAAAACGAGCAGTATCTTCTCATTAAATTCCGGTGCACGGCTGAAATTTCGTTTCCGAATTAAGCAAAACATTTCCTATCGAATGATGAAAAAAAATTTCGATTTTTATGTTGTTCGCAAGGGTATTTTTCTAAAAGTTTAAATGACATGTATCTGAATACATTGTTTCAACAATAAATCCATTGTTGTAAAAATGTCTAAAATGAAATTTTACACATAAAACGAGCAGTATCTTCTTATTAATTTCCGGTGCACGGCTGGAATTTTGCTTCCGAATAAATCAGTCCTTTTTCTATCGAATGATGTAAAAATATTCCGATTTTTAGGTTGTTCGCAGGGGTATTTTTCTACAAGTTTAAATGAAATGTATCAGAATACATTGTTCCAACAATGAATCCATTGTTGTAAAAGTGTTTAAAATGAAATTTTACACATAAAACGAGCAGTATCTTCTTATTAAATTCCGGTGCACGGCTGAAATTTTGTTTCCGAAAAAATCAGTACTTTTCCTATCGAATGATGTAAAAAAATTCCGATTTTAAAGTTGTTCGCAGGAGTATTCTTCTAAAAGTTTAAATGAAATATATCTAAATGCATTAATTCAACAATGAATCCATTGTTAAAAAAATGTTTAAAATGAAATTTTACACATAAAAAAGCAGTTTCTTCTTATTAAATTCAGGTGCACGGCTGAAATTTTGTTTCCGAATAAATCAATACTTTTCATATCGAATGATGTAAAAAAATTCCGATTTTTAGGTGGTTCGCAGGGGTATTTTTCTACAAGTTTAAATGAAATGTATCAGAATACATTGTTTCAACAATGAATCCAGTGTTGTAAAAATGTCTAAAATGAAATTTTACACATAAAACAAGCAGTATCTTCTTATTAAATTTTGGTGCACGGCTGAAATTTCGTTTCCGAATAAAACAGTACTTTTCCTATCGAATTATGTAAAAAAATTCCGATTTTAAAGTTGTTCGCAGTTGTATTCTTCTAAAAGTTTAAATAAAATATGTATAAATACATTGTTTCAACAATGAATCCATTGTTGTAAAAATGTTTAAAATGAAATTATACTTTTAAAACGAGCAGTATCTTCTCATTAAATTCCGGTGCACGGCTGAAATTTCGTTTCCGAATTAAGCAAAACATTTCCTATCGAATGATGTAAAAAAATTCCGATTTTTATGTTGTTCGCAGGGGTATTTTTCTACAAGTTTAAATGAAATGTATCAGAATACATTGTTTCAACAATGAATCCATTGTTGTAAAAATGTCTAAAATGAAATTTTACACATAAAACAAGCAGTATCTTCTTAATATATTCTGGTGCACGGCTGAAATTTCGTTTCCGAATAAAACAGTACTTTTCCTTTCGAATGATGTAAAAAAAATCCGATTTTAAAGTTGTTCGCAGGGGTATTCTTCTAAAAGTTTAAATAAAATATATATAAATACATTGTTTCAACAATAAATCCATTGTTGTAAAAATGTTTAAAATGAAATTTTACACATAAAACGAGCAGTATCTTCTCATTAAATTCCGGTGCACGGCTGAAATTTCGTTTCCGAATTAAGCAAAACATTTCCTATCGAATGATGAAAAAAATTTCGATTTTTATGTTGTTCGCAGGGGTATTTTTCTAAAAGTTTAAATGACATGTATCTGAATACATTGTTTCAACAATAAATCCATTGTTGTAAAAATGTCTAAAATGAAATTTTACACATAAAACGAGCAGTATCTTCTTATTAAATTCCGGTGCACGGCTGGAATTTTGTTTCCGAATAAATCAGTCCTTTTTCTATCGAATGATGTAAAAATATTCCGATTTTTAGGTTGTTCGCAGGGGTATTTTTCTACAAGTTTAAATGAAATGTATCAGAATACATTGTTCCAACAATGAATCCATTGTTGTAAAAGTGTTTAAAATGAAATTTTACACATAAAACGAGCAGTATCTTCTTATTATATTCCGGTGCACGGCTGAAATTTTGTTTCCGAATAAATCAGTACTTTTCCTATCGAATGATGTAAAAAAATTCCGATATTTAGGTTGTTCGCAGGGGTATTTTTCTGCAAGTTTAAGTGAAATGTATCAGAATACATTTTTTCAACAATGAATCCATTGTTGTAAAAATGTCTAAAATGAAATTTTACACATACAACGAGCAGTATCTTCTTATTATATTCCGGTGCACGGCTGGAATTTTGTTTCCGAATAAATCAGTACTTTTTCTATCGAATGATGTAAAACAATTCCGATTTTTAGGTTGTTCGCAGGGGTATTTTTCTACAAGTTTAAAAGAAATGTATCAGAATACATTGTTCCAACAATGAATCCATTGTTGTAAAATTGTTTAAAATGAAATTTTACACATAAAACGAGCAGTATCTTCTTATTATATTCCGGTGCACGGCTGAAAATTTGTTTCCGAATAAATCAGTACTTCTTCTATCGAATGATGTAGAAATATTCCGATTTTTAGGTTGTTCGCAGGGGTATTTTTCTACAAGTTTAAATGAAATGTATCAGAATACATTGTTCCAACAATGAATCCATTGTTGTAAAAGTGTTTAAAATGAAATTTTACACATAAAACGAGCAGTATCTTCTTATTATATTCCGGTGCACGGCTGAAATTTTGTTTCCGAATAAATCAGTACTTTTCCTATCGAATGATGTAAAAAAATTCCGATTTTTAGGTTGTTCGCAGGGGTATTTTTCTGCAAGTTTAAATGAAATGTATCAGAATACATTGTTTCAACAATGAATCCATTGTTGTAAAAATGTTTAAAATGAAATTTTACACATAAAACGAGCAGTATCATCTCATTAAATTCCGGTGCACGGCTGAAATTTCGTTTCCGAATTAAGCAAAACATTTCCTATCGAATGTTGTAAAAAAATTCCGATTTTTATGTTGTTCGCAGGGGTATTTTTCTAAAATTTTAAATGAAATATATCTAAATGCATTGTTTCAACAATGAATCCATTGTTGAAAAAATGTTTAAAATGAAATTTTACACATAAAAAAAGCAGTTTCTTCTTATTAAATTCAGGTGCTCGGCTGAAATTTTGTTTCCGAATAAATCAGTACTTTTCCTATCGAATGATGTAAAAAAATTCCGATTTTTATGTTGTTCGCAGGGGTATTTTTCTAAAAGTTTAAATGACATGTATCTAAATACATTGTTTCAACAATGAATCCATTGTTGTAAAAATGTCTAAAATGAAATTTTACACATACAACGAGCAGTATCTTCTTATTAAATTCCGGTGCACGGCTGGAATTTTGTTTCCGAATAAATCAGTACTTTTTCAATCGAATGATGTAAAACAATTCCGATTTTTAGGTTGTTCGCAGGGGTATTTTTCTACAAGTTTAAAAGAAATGTATCAGAATACATTGTTCCAACAATGAATCCATTGTTGTAAAATTGTTTAAAATGAAATTTTACACATAAAACGAGCAGTATCTTCTTATTATATTCCGGTGCACGGCTGAAATTTTGTTTCCGAATAAATCAGTACTTTTCCTATCGAATGATTTAAAAAAATTCCGATTTTTAGGTTGTTCGCAGGGGTATTTTTCTACAAGTTTAAATGAAATGTATCAGAATACATTGTTTCAACAATGAATCCATTGATGTAAAAATGTCTAAAATGAAATTTTACACATAAAACGAGCAGTATCTTCATATTAAATTCCGGTGCACGGCTGGAATTTTGTTTCCGAATAAATCAGTACTTTTCCTATCGAATGATGTAAAAAAATTCCGATTTTAAAGTTGTTCGCAGGGGTATTCTTCTAAAAGTTTAAATAAAATATATATAAATACATTGTTTCAACAATGAATCCATTGTTGTAAAAATGTTTAAAATGAAATTTTACACATAAAACGAGCAGTATCTTCTCATTAAATTCCGGTGCACGGTTGAAATTTCGTTTCCGAATTAAGCAAAACATTTCCTATCGAATGATGTAAAAAAATTCCGATTTTTATGTTGTTCGCAGGGGTATTTTTCTAAAAGTTTAAATGATATGTATCTGAATACATTGTTTCAACAATGAATCCATTGTTATAAAATTGTCTAGAATGAAATTTTACTTATAAAACAAGCAATATCTTCTTATTAAATTCTGGTGCACGGCTGAAATTTTGTTTCCGAATAAATCAGTACTTTTCCTATCGAATGATGTAAAAAAATTCCGATTTTTTAGGTGGTTCGCAGGGGCATTTCTCTAAAATTTTAAATGAAATATATCTAAATACATTTGTTTCAACAATGAATCCATTGTTGTAAAAATGTTTAAAATGAAATTATACTTTTAAAACGAGCAGTATCTTCTCATTAAATTCCGGTGCACGGCTGAAATTTCGTTTCCGAATTAAGCAAAACATTTCCTATCGAATGATGTAAAAAAATTCCGATTTTTAGGTTGTTCGCAGGGGTATTTTTCTACAAGTTTAAATGAAATGTATCAGAATACATTGTTTCAACAATGAATCCATTGATGTAAAAATGTCTAAAATGAAATTTTACACATAAAACGAGCAGTATCTTCATATTAAATTCCGGTGCACGGCTGGAATTTTGTTTCCGAATAAATCAGTACTTTTCCTATCGAATGATGTAAAAAAATTCCGATTTTAAAGTTGTTCGCAGGGGTATTCTTCTAAAAGTTTAAATAAAATATATATAAATACATTGTTTCAACAATGAATCCATTGTTGTAAAAATGTTTAAAATGAAATTTTACACATAAAACGAGCAGTATCTTCTCATTAAATTCCGGTGCACGGTTGAAATTTCGTTTCCGAATTAAGCAAAACATTTCCTATCGAATGATGTAAAAAAATTCCGATTTTTATGTTGTTCGCAGGGGTATTTTTCTAAAAGTTTAAATGATATGTATCTGAATACATTGTTTCAACAATGAATCCATTGTTATAAAATTGTCTAGAATGAAATTTTACTTATAAAACAAGCAATATCTTCTTATTAAATTCTGGTGCACGGCTGAAATTTTGTTTCCGAATAAATCAGTACTTTTCCTATCGAATGATGTAAAAAAATTCCGATTTTTTAGGTGGTTCGCAGGGGCATTTCTCTAAAATTTTAAATGAAATATATCTAAATACATTTGTTTCAACAATGAATCCATTGTTGTAAAAATGTTTAAAATGAAATTATACTTTTAAAACGAGCAGTATCTTCTCATTAAATTCCGGTGCACGGCTGAAATTTCGTTTCCGAATTAAGCAAAACATTTCCTATCGAATGATGTAAAAAAATTCCGATTTTTAGGTTGTTCGCAGGGGTATTTTTCTACAAGTTTAAATGAAATGTATCAGAATACATTGTTTCAACAATGAATCCATTGATGTAAAAATGTCTAAAATGAAATTTTACACATAAAACGAGCAGTATCTTCATATTAAATTCCGGTGCACGGCTGGAATTTTGTTTCCGAATAAATCAGTACTTTTCCTATCGAATGATGTAAAAAAATTCCGATTTTAAAGTTGTTCGCAGGGGTATTCTTCTAAAAGTTTAAATAAAATATATATAAATACATTGTTTCAACAATGAATCCATTGTTGTAAAAATGTTTAAAATGAAATTTTACACATAAAACGAGCAGTATCTTCTCATTAAATTCCGGTGCACGGTTGAAATTTCGTTTCCGAATTAAGCAAAACATTTCCTATCGAATGATGTAAAAAAATTCCGATTTTTATGTTGTTCGCAGGGGTATTTTTCTAAAAGTTTAAATGATATGTATCTGAATACATTGTTTCAACAATGAATCCATTGTTATAAAATTGTCTAGAATGAAATTTTACTTATAAAACAAGCAATATCTTCTTATTAAATTCTGGTGCACGGCTGAAATTTTGTTTCCGAATAAATCAGTACTTTTCCTATCGAATGATGTAAAAAAATTCCGATTTTTTAGGTGGTTCGCAGGGGCATTTCTCTAAAATTTTAAATGAAATATATCTAAATACATTTGTTTCAACAATGAATCCATTGTTGTAAAAATGTTTAAAATGAAATTATACTTTTAAAACGAGCAGTATCTTCTCATTAAATTATGGTGCACGGCTGAAATTTCGTTTCCGAATTAAGCAAAACATTTCCTATCGAATGATGTAAAAAAATTCCGATTTTTATGTTGTTCGCAGGGGTATTTTTCTACAAGTTTAAATGAAATGTATCAGAATACATTGTTTCAACAATGAATCCATTGTTGTAAAAATGTCTAAAATGAAATTTTACACATAAAACAAGCAGTATCTTCTTAATATATTCTGGTGCACGGCTGAAATTTCGTTTCCGAATAAAACAGTACTTTTCCTATCGAATGATGTAAAAAAAATCCAATTTTAAAGTTGTTCGCAGGGGTATTCTTCTAAAAGATTAAATAAAATATATATAAATACATTGTTTCAACAATAAATCCATTGTTGTAAAAATGTTTAAAATGAAATTTTACACATAAAACGAGCAGTATCTTCTCATTAAATTCCGGTGCACGGCCGACATTTCGTTTCCGAATTAAGCAAAACATTCCCTATCGAATGATGAAAAAAAATTTCGATTTTTATGTTGTTCGCAGGGGTAATTTTCTAAAAGTTGAAATGAAATGTATCTGAATACATTGTTTCAACAATAAATCCATTGTTGTAAAAATGTCTAAAATGAAATTTTACACATAAAACGAGCAGTATCTTCTTATTAAATTCCGGTGCACGGCTGGAATTTTGTTTCCGAATAAATCAGTCCTTTTTCTATCGAATGATGTAAAAATATTCCGATTTTTAGGTTGTTCGAAGGGGTATTTTTCTACAAGTTTAAATGAAATGTATCAGAATACATTGTTCCAACAATGAATCCATTGTTGTAAAAGTGTTTAAAATGAAATTTTACACATAAAACGAGCAGTATCTTCTTATTAAATTCCGGTGCACGGCTGAAATTTCGTTTCCGAAATAAGCAAAACATTTCCTATCGAATGATGTAAAAAAACTCCGATTTTTATGTTGTTCGCAGGGGTATTTTTCTACAAGTTTAAACGAAATGTATCAGAATACATTGTTTCAACAATGAATCCATTGTTGTAAAAATGTCTAAAATGAACTTTTACACATAAAACAAGCAGTATCTTCTTATTAAATTTTGGTGCACGGCTGAAATTTCGTTTCCGAATAAAACAGTACTTTTCCTATCGAATTATGTAAAAAAATTCCGATTTTAAAATTGTTCGCAGTTGTATTCTTCTAAAAGTTTAAATAAAATATGTATAAATACATTGTTTCAACAATGAATCCATTGTTGTAAAAATGTTTAAAATGAAATTATACTTTTAAAACGAGCAGTATCTTCTCATTAAATTCCGGTGCACGGCTGAAATTTCGTTTCCGAATTAAGCAAAACATTTCCTATCGAATGATGTAAAAAAATTCCGATTTTTATGTTGTTCGCAGGGGTATTTTTCTACAAGTTTAAATGAAATGTATCAGAATACATTGTTTCAACAATGAATCCATTGTTGTAAAAATGTCTCAAATGAAATTCTACACATAAAACAAGCAGTATCTTCTTAATATATTCTGGTGCACGGCTGAAATTTCGTTTCCGAATAAAACAGTACTTTTCCTATCGAATGATGTAAAAAAAATCCGATTTTAAAGTTGTTCGCAGGGGTATTCTTCTAAAAGTTTAAATAAAATATATATAAATACATTGTTTCAACAATAAATCCATTGTTGTAAAAATGTTTAAAATGAAATTTTACACATAAAACGAGCAGTATCTTCTCATTAAATTCCGGTGCACGGCTGAAATTTCGTTTCCGAATTAAGCAAAACATTTCCTATCGAATGATGAAAAAAAATTTCGATTTTTATGTTGTTCGCAAGGGTATTTTTCTAAAAGTTTAAATGACATGTATCTGAATACATTGTTTCAACAATAAATCCATTGTTGTAAAAATGTCTAAAATGAAATTTTACACATAAAACGAGCAGTATCTTCTTATTAAATTCCGGTGCACGGCTGAAATTTTGTTTCCGAAAAAATCAGTACTTTTCCTATCGAATGATGTAAAAAAATTCCGATTTTAAAGTTGTTCGCAGGAGTATTCTTCTAAAAGTTTAAATGAAATATATCTAAATGCATTAATTCAACAATGAATCCATTGTTAAAAAAATGTTTAAAATGAAATTTTACACATAAAAAAGCAGTTTCTTCTTATTAAATTCAGGTGCACGGCTGAAATTTTGTTTCCGAATAAATCAATACTTTTCATATCGAATGATGTAAAAAAATTCCGATTTTTAGGTGGTTCGCAGGGGTATTTTTCTACAAGTTTAAATGAAATGTATCAGAATACATTGTTTCAACAATGAATCCAGTGTTGTAAAAATGTCTAAAATGAAATTTTACACATAAAACAAGCAGTATCTTCTTATTAAATTTTGGTGCACGGCTGAAATTTCGTTTCCGAATAAAACAGTACTTTTCCTATCGAATTATGTAAAAAAATTCCGATTTTAAAGTTGTTCGCAGTTGTATTCTTCTAAAAGTTTAAATAAAATATGTATAAATACATTGTTTCAACAATGAATCCATTGTTGTAAAAATGTTTAAAATGAAATTATACTTTTAAAACGAGCAGTATCTTCTCATTAAAATCCGGTGCACGGCTGAAATTTCGTTTCCGAATTAAGCAAAACATTTCCTATCGAATGATGTAAAAAAATTCCGATTTTTATGTTGTTCGCAGGGGTATTTTTCTACAAGTTTAAATGAAATGTATCAGAATACATTGTTTCAACAATGAATCCATTGTTGTAAAAATGTCTAAAATGAAATTTTACACATAAAACAAGCAGTATCTTCTTAATATATTCTGGTGCACGGCTGAAATTTCGTTTCCGAATAAAACAGTACTTTTCCTTTCGAATGATGTAAAAATATTCCGATTTTTAGGTTGTTCGCAGGGGTATTTTTCTACAAGTTTAAATGAAATGTATCAGAATACATTGTTCCAACAATGAATCCATTGTTGTAAAAGTGTTTAAAATGAAATTTTACACATAAAACGAGCAGTATCTTCTTATTATATTCCGGTGAACGGCTGAAATTTTGTTTCCGAATAAATCAGTACTTTTCCTATCGAATGATGTAAAAAAATTCCGATATTTAGGTTGTTCGCAGGGGTATTTTTCTGCAAGTTTAAGTGAAATGTATCAGAATACATTTTTTCAACAATGAATCCATTGTTGTAAAAATGTCTAAAATGAAATTTTACACATACAACGAGCAGTATCTTCTTATTATATTCCGGTGCACGGCTGGAATTTTGTTTCCGAATAAATCAGTACTTTTTCTATCGAATGATGTAAAACAATTCCGATTTTTAGGTTGTTCGCAGGGGTATTTTTCTACAAGTTTAAAAGAAATGTATCAGAATACATTGTTCCAACAATGAATCCATTGTTTTAAAATTGTTTAAAATGAAATTTTACACATAAAACGAGCAGTATCTTCTTATTATATTCCGGTGCACGGCTGAAAATTTGTTTCCGAATAAATCAGTACTTTTCCTATCGAATGATGTAAAAAAATTCCGATTTTTAGGTTGTTCGCAGGGGTATTTTTCTACAAGTTTAAATGAAATGTATCAGAATATATTGTTTCAACAATGAATCCATTGTTGTAAAAATGTCTAAAATGAAATTTTACACATAAAACGAGCAGTATCTTCTTATTAAATTCCGGTGCACGGCTGAAATTTTGTTTCCGAAAAAATCAGTACTTTTCCTATCGAATGATGTAAAAAAATTCCGATTTTAAAGTTGTTCGCAGGAGTATTCTTCTAAAAGTTTAAATGAAATATATCTAAATGCATTGTTTCAACAATGAATCCATTGTTAAAAAAATGTTTAAAATGAAATTTTACACATAAAAAAGCAGTTTCTTCTTATTAAATTCAGGTGCACGGCTGAAATTTTGTTTCCGAATAAATCAGTACTTTTCATATCGAATGATGTAAAAAAATTCCGATTTTTATGTTGTTCGCAGGGGTATTTTTCGACAAGTTTAAATGAAATATATCAGAATACATTGTTTCAACAATGAATCCATTGTTGTAAAAATGTCTAAAATGAAATTTTACTTATAAAACAAGCAGTATCTTCTTATTATATTCTGGTGCACGGCTGAAATTTCGTTTCCGAATAAAACAGTACTTTTCCTATCGAATTATGTAAAAAAATTCCGATATTTAGGTGGTTCGCAGGGGCATTTCTCTAAAATTTTAAATGAAATATATCTAAATACATTTGTTTCAACAATGAATCCATTGTTCTAAAAATGTCTAAAATGAAATTTTACACATAAAACAAGCAGTATCTTCTTAATATATTCTGGTGCACGGCTGAAATTTCGTTTCCGAATAAAACAGTACTTTTCCTATCGAATGATGTAAAAAAATTCCGATTTTAAAGTTGTTCGCAGGGTTATTCTTCTAAAAGTTTAAATAAAATATGTATAAATACATTGTTTCAACAATGAATCCATTGTTGTAAAAATGTTTAAAATGAAATTATACTTTTAAAACAAGCAGTATCTTCTCATTAAATTCCGGTGCACGGCTGAAATTTCGTTTCCGAATTAAGCAAAACATTTCCTATCGAATGATGTAAAAAAATTCCGATTTTTATGTTGTTCGCAGGGGTATTTTTCTACAAGTTTAAATGAAATGTATCAGAATACATTGTTTCAACAATGAATCCATTGTTGTAAAAATGTCTAAAATGAAATTTTACACATAAAACAAGCAGTATCTTCTTAATATATTCTGGTGCACGGCTGAAATTTCGTTTCCGAATAAAACAGTACTTTTCCTATCGAATGATGTAAAAAAATTCCGATTTTAAAGTTGTTCGCAGGGGTATTCTTCTAAAAGTTTAAATAAAATATATATAAATACATTGTTTCAACAATGAATCCATTGTTGTAAAAATGTTTAAAATGAAATTTTACACATAAAACGAGCAGTATCTTCGCATTAAATTCCGGTGCGCGGCTGAAATTTCGTTTCCGAATTAAGCAAAACGTTTCCTATCGAATGATGAAAAAAAATTTCGATTTTTATGTTGTTCGCAGGGGTATTTTTCTAAAAGTTTAAATGACATGTATCTGAATACATTATTTCAACAATGAATCCATTGTTGTAAAAATGTCTAAAATGAAATTTTATACATAAAACGAGCAGTATCTTCTTATTAAATTCCGGTGCACGGCTGGAATTTTGTTTCCGAATAAATCAGTACTTCTTCTATCGAATGATGTAGAAATATTCCGATTTTTAGGTTGTTCGCAGGGGTATTTTTCTACAAGTTTAAATGAAATGTATCAGAATACATTGTTCCAACAATGAATCCATTGTTGTAAAAGTGTTTAAAATGAAATTTTACACATAAAACGAGCAGTATCTTCTTATTATATTCCGGTGCACGGCTAAAATTTTGTTTCCGAATAAATCAGTAATTTTCCTATCGAATGATGTAAAAAAATTCCGATTTTTATGTTGTTCGCAGGGGTATTTTTCTACAAGTTTAAATGAAATGTATCAGAATACATTGTTTCAACAATGAATCCATTGTTGTAAAAATGTCTAAAATGAAATTTTACACATAAAACAAGCAGTATCTTCTTTATATATTCTGGTGCACGGCTGAAATTTCGTTTCCGAATAAAACAGTACTTTTCCTTTCGAATGATGTAAAAAAAATCCGATTTTAAAGTTGTTCGCAGGGGTATTCTTCTAAAAGTTTAAATAAAATATATATAAATACATTGTTTCAACAATAAATCCATTGTTGTAAAAATGTTTAAAATGAAATTTTACACATAAAACGAGCAGTATCTTCTCATTAAATTCCGGTGCACGGCTGAAATTTCGTTTCCGAATTAAGCAAAACATTTCCTATCGAATGATGAAAAAAATTTCGATTTTTATGTTGTTCGCAGGGGTATTTTTCTAAAAGTTTAAATGACATGTATCTGAATACATTGTTTCAACAATAAATCCATTGTTGTAAAAATGTCTAAAATGAAATTTTACACATAAAACGAGCAGTATCTTCTTATTAAATTCCGGTGCACGGCTGGAATTTTGTTTCCGAATAAATCAGTCCTTTTTCTATCGAATGATGTAAAAATATTCCGATTTTTAGGTTGTTCGGAGGGGTATTTTTCTACAAGTTTAAATGAAATGTATCAGAATACATTGTTCCAACAATGAATCCATTGTTGTAAAAGTGTTTAAAATGAAATTTTACACATAAAACGAGCAGTATCTTCTTATTATATTCCGGTGCACGGCTGAAATTTTGTTTCCGAATAAATCAGTACTTTTCCTATCGAATGATGTAAAAAAATTCCGATATTTAGGTTGTTCGCAGGGGTATTTTTCTGCAAGTTTAAGTGAAATGTATCAGAATACATTTTTTCAACAATGAATCCATTGTTGTAAAAATGTCTAAAATGAAATTTTACACATACAACAAGCAGTATCTTCTTATTATATTCCGGTGCACGGCTGGAATTTTGTTTCCGAATAAATCAGTACTTTTTCTATCGAATGATGTAAAACAATTCCGATTTTTAGGTTGTTCGCAGGGGTATTTTTCTACAAGTTTAAAAGAAATGTATCAGAATACATTGTTCCAACAATGAATCCATTGTTGTAAAATTGTTTAAAATGAAATTTTACACATAAAACGAGCAGTATCTTCTTATTATATTCCGGTGCACGGCTGAAAATTTGTTTCCGAATAAATCAGTACTTTTCCTATCGAATGATGTAAAAAAATTCCGATTTTTAGGTTGTTCGCAGGGGTATTTTTCTACAAGTTTAAATGAAATGTATCAGAATATATTGTTTCAACAATGAATCCATTGTTGTAAAAATGTCTAAAATGAAATTTTACACATAAAACGAGCAGTATCTTCTTATTAAATTCCGGTGCACGGCTGAAATTTTGTTTCCGAAAAAATCAGTACTTTTCCTATCGAATGATGTAAAAAAATTCCGATTTTAAAGTTGTTCGCAGGAGTATTCTTCTAAAAGTTTAAATGAAATATATCTAAATGCATTGTTTCAACAATGAATCCATTGTTAAAAAAATGTTTAAAATGAAATTTTACACATAAAAAAGCAGTTTCTTCTTATTAAATTCAGGTGCACGGCTGAAATTTTGTTTCCGAATAAATCAGTACTTTTCATATCGAATGATGTAAAAAAATTCCGATTTTTATGTTGTTCGCAGGGGTATTTTTCGACAAGTTTAAATGAAATATATCAGAATACATTGTTTCAACAATGAATCCATTGTTGTAAAAATGTCTAAAATGAAATTTTACTTATAAAACAAGCAGTATCTTCTTATTATATTCTGGTGCACGGCTGAAATTTCGTTTCCGAATAAAACAGTACTTTTCCTATCGAATTATGTAAAAAAATTCCGATATTTAGGTGGTTCGCAGGGGCATTTCTCTAAAATTTTAAATGAAATATATCTAAATACATTTGTTTCAACAATGAATCCATTGTTCTAAAAATGTCTAAAATGAAATTTTACACATAAAACAAGCAATATCTTCTTAATATATTCTGGTGCACGGCTGAAATTTCGTTTCCGAATAAAACAGTACTTTTCCTATCGAATGATGTAAAAAAATTCCGATTTTAAAGTTGTTCGCAGGGTTATTCTTCTAAAAGTTTAAATAAAATATGTATAAATACATTGTTTCAACAATGAATCCATTGTTGTAAAAATGTTTAAAATGAAATTATACTTTTAAAACAAGCAGTATCTTCTCATTAAATTCCGGTGCACGGCTGAAATTTCGTTTCCGAATTAAGCAAAACATTTCCTATCGAATGATGTAAAAAAATTCCGATTTTTATGTTGTTCGCAGGGGTATTTTTCTACAAGTTTAAATGAAATGTATCAGAATACATTGTTTCAACAATGAATCCATTGTTGTAAAAATGTCTAAAATGAAATTTTACACATAAAACAAGCAGTATCTTCTTAATATATTCTGGTGCACGGCTGAAATTTCGTTTCCGAATAAAACAGTACTTTTCCTATCGAATGATGTAAAAAAATTCCGATTTTAAAGTTGTTCGCAGGGGTATTCTTCTAAAAGTTTAAATAAAATATATATAAACACATTGTTTCAACAATGAATCCATTGTTGTAAAAATGTTTAAAATGAAATTTTACACATAAAACGAGCAGTATCTTCTCATTAAATTCCGGTGCACGGCTGAAATTTCGTTTCCGAATTAAGCAAAACATTTCCTATCGAATGATGAAAAAAAATTTCGATTTTTATGTTGTTCGCAGGGGTATTTTTCTAAAAGTTTAAATGACATGTATCTGAATACATTATTTCAACAATGAATCCATTGTTGTAAAAATGTCTAAAATGAAATTTTATACATAAAACGAGCAGTATCTTCTTATTAAATTCCGGTGCACGGCTGGAATTTTGTTTCCGAATAAATCAGTACTTCTTCTATCGAATGATGTAGAAATATTCCGATTTTTAGGTTGTTCGCAGGGGTATTTTTCTACAAGTTTAAATGAAATGTATCAGAATACATTGTTCCAACAATGAATCCATTGTTGTAAAAGTGTTTAAAATGAAATTTTACACATAAAACGAGCAGTATCTTCTTATTATATTCCGGTGCACGGCTGAAATTTTGTTTCCGAATAAATCAGTACTTTTCCTATCGAATGATGTAAAAAAATTCCGATTTTTAGGTTGTTCGCAGGGGTATTTTTCTGCAAGTTTAAATGAAATGTATCAGAATACATTGTTTCAACAATGAATCCATTGTTGTAAAAATGTTTAAAATGAAATTTTACACATAAAACGAGCAGTATCATCTCATTAAATTCCGGTGCACGGCTGAAATTTCGTTTCCGAATTAAGCAAAACATTTCCTATCGAATGATGTAAAAAAATTCCGATTTTTATGTTGTTCGCAGGGGTATATTTCTAAAAGTTTAAATGACATGTATCTAAATACATTGTTTCAACAATGAATCCATTGTTGTAAAAATGTCTAAAATGAAATTTTACACATACAACGAGCAGTATCTTCTTATTAAATTCCGGTGCACGGCTGGAATTTTGTTTCCGAATAAATCAGTACTTTTTCTATCGAATGATGTAAAACAATTCCGATTTTTAGGTTGTTCGCAGGGGTATTTTTCTACAAGTTTAAAAGAAATGTATCAGAATACATTGTTCCAACAATGAATCCATTGTTGTAAAATTGTTTAAAATGAAATTTTACACATAAAACGAGCAGTATCTTCTTATTATATTCCGGTGCACGGTTGAAATTTTGTTTCCGAATAAATCAGTACTTTTCCTATCGAATGATGTAAAAAAATTCCGATTTTTAGGTTGTTCGCAGGGGTATTTTTCTACAAGTTTAAATGAAATGTATCAGAATACATTGTTTCAACAATGAATCCATTGATGTAAAAATGTCTAAAATGAAATTTTACACATAAAACGAGCAGTATCTTCATATTAAATTCCGGTGCACGGCTGGAATTTTGTTTCCGAATAAATCAGTACTTTTCCTATCGAATGATGTAAAAAAATTCCGATTTTAAAGTTGTTCGCAGGGGTATTCTTCTAAAAGTTTAAATAAAATATATATAAATACATTGTTTCAACAATGAATCCATTGTTGTAAAAATGTTTAAAATGAAATTTTACACATAAAACGAGCAGTATCTTCTCATTAAATTCCGGTGCACGGTTGAAATTTCGTTTCCGAATTAAGCAAAACATTTCCTATCGAATGATGTAAAAAAATTCCGATTTTTATGTTGTTCGCAGGGGTATTTTTCTAAAAGTTTAAATGATATGTATCTGAATACATTGTTTCAACAATGAATCCATTGTTATAAAATTGTCTAGAATGAAATTTTACTTATAAAACAAGCAATATCTTCTTATTAAATTCTGGTGCACGGCTGAAATTTTGTTTCCGAATAAATCAGTACTTTTCCTATCGAATGATGTAAAAAAATTCCGATTTTTTAGGTGGTTCGCAGGGGCATTTCTCTAAAATTTTAAATGAAATATATCTAAATACATTTGTTTCAACAATGAATCCATTGCTGTAAAAGTGTTTAAAATGAAATTTTACACATAAAACGAGCAGTATCTTCATATTAAATTCCGGTGCACGGCTGAAATTTCGTTTCCGAAATAAGCAAAACATTTCCTATCGAATGATGTAAAAAAACTCCGATTTTTATGTTGTTCGCAGGGGTATTTTTCTACAAGTTTAAATGAAATGTATCAGAATACATTGTTTCAACAATGAATCCATTGTTGTAAAAATGTCTAAAATGAACTTTTACACATAAAACAAGCAGTATCTTCTTATTATATTCTGGTGCACGGCTGAAATTTCGTTTCCGAATAAAACAGTACTTTTCCTATCGAATGATGTAAAAAAATTCCGATTTTTAGGTGGTTCGCAGGGGCATTTCTCTAAAATTTTAAATGAAATATATCTAAATACATTTGTTTCAACAATGAATCCATTGTTGTAAAAGTGTTTAAAATGAAATTTTACACATAAAACGAGCAGTATCTTCTTATTAAATTCCGGTGCACGGCTGAAACTTTGTTTCCGAAAAAATCAGTACTTTTCCTATCGAATGATGTAAAACTATTCCGATTTTTAGGTTGTTAGCAGGGGTATTTTTCTACAAGTTTAAATGAAATGTATCAGAATACATTGTTTCAACAATGAATCCAGTGTTGTAAAAATGTCTAAAATGAAATTTTACACATAAAACAAGCAGTATCTTCTTATTAAATTTTGGTGCACGGCTGAAATTTCGTTTCCGAATAAAACAGTACTTTTCCTATCGAATTATGTAAAAAAATTCCGATTTTAAAGTTGTTCGCAGTTGTATTCTTTTAAAAGTTTAAATAAAATATGTATAAATACATTGTTTCAACAATGAATCCATTGTTGTAAAAATGTTTAAAATGAAATTATACTTTTAAAACGAGCAGTATCTTCTCATTAAATTCCGGTGCACGGCTGAAATTTCGTTTCCGAATTAAGCAAAACATTTCCTATCGAATGATGTAAAAAAATTCCGATTTTTATGTTGTTCGCAGGGGTATTTTTCTACAAGTTTAAATGAAATGTATCAGAATACATTGTTTCAACAATGAATCCATTGTTGTAAAAATGTCTAAAATGAAACTTTACACATAAAACAAGCAGTATCTTCTTAATATATTCTGGTGCACGGCTGAAATTTCGTTTCCGAATAAAACAGTACTTTTCCTATCGAATGATGTAAAAAAAATCCGATTTTAAAGTTGTTCGCAGGGGTATTCTTCTAAAAGTTTAAATAAAATATATATAAATACATTGTTTCAACAATAAATCCATTGTTGTAAAAATGTTTAAAATGAAATTTTACACATAAAACGAGCAGTATCTTCTCATTAAATTCCTGTGCACGGCTGACATTTCGTTTCCGAATTAAGCAAAACATTTCCTATCGAATGATGAAAAAAAATTTCGATATTTATGTTGTTCGCAGGGGTAATTTTCTAAAAGTTGAAATGACATGTATCTGAATACATTGTTTCAACAATAAATCCATTGTTGTAAAAATGTCTAAAATGAAATTTTACACATAAAACGAGCAGTATCTTCTTATTAAATTCCGGTGCACGGCTGGAATTTTGTTTCCGAATAAATCAGTCCTTTTTCTATCGAATTATGTAAAAATATTCCGATTTTTAGGTTGTTCGAAGGGGTATTTTTCTACAAGTTTAAATGAAATGTATCAGAATACATTGTTCCAACAATGAATCCATTGTTGTAAAAGTGTTTAAAATGAACTTTTACACATAAAACAAGCAGTATCTTCTTATTATATTCTGGTGCACGGCTGAAATTTCGTTTCCGAATAAAACAGTACTTTTCCTATCGAATGATGTAAAAAAATTCCGATTTTTAGGTGGTTCGCAGGGGCATTTCTCTAAAATTTTAAATGATATATATCTAAATACATTTGTTTCAACAATGAATCCATTGTTGTAAAAGTGTTTAAAATGAAATTTTACACATAAAACGAGCAGTATCTTCTTATTAAATTCCGGTGCACGGCTGAAACTTTGTTTCCGAAAAAATCAGTACTTTTCCTATCGAATGATGTAAAAATATTCCGATTTTTAGGTTGTTCGCAGGGGTATTTTTCTACAAGTTTAAATGAAATGTATCAGAATACATTGTTTCAACAATGAATCCAGTGTTGTAAAAATGTCTAAAATGAAATTTTACACATAAAACAAGCAGTATCTTCTTATTAAATTTTGGTGCACGGCTGAAATTTCGTTTCCGAATAAAACAGTACTTTTCCTATCGAATTATGTAAAAAAATTCCGATTTTAAAGTTGTTCGCAGTTGTATTCTTTTAAAAGTTTAAATAAAATATGTATAAATACATTGTTTCAACAATTAATCCATTGTTGTAAAAATGTTTAAAATGAAATTATACTTTTAAAACGAGCAGTATCTTCTTATTAAATTCCGGTGCACGGCTGAAATTTCGTTTCCGAATTAAGCAAAACATTTCCTATCGAATGATGTAAAAAAATTCCGATTTTTATGTTGTTCGCAGGGGTATTTTTCTACAAGTTTAAATGAAATGTATCAGAATACATTGTTTCAACAATGAATCCATTGTTGTAAAAATGTCTAAAATGAAATTTTACACATAAAACAAGCAGTATCTTCTTAATATATTCTGGTGCACGGCTGAAATTTCGTTTCCGAATAAAACAGTACTTTTCCTATCGAATGATGTAAAAAAAATCCGATTTTAAAGTTGTTCGCAGGGGTATTCTTCTAAAAGTTTAAATAAAATATATATAAATACATTGTTTCAACAATAAATCCATTGTTGTAAAAATGTTTAAAATGAAATTTTACACATAAAACGAGCAGTATCTTCTCATTAAATTCCGGTGCACGGCTGACATTTCGTTTCCGAATTAAGCAAAACATTCCCTATCGAATGATGAAAAAAATTTCGATTTTTATGTTGTTCGCAGGGGTAATTTTCTAAAAGTTGAAATGACATGTATCTGAATACATTGTTTCAACAATAAATCCATTGTTGTAAAAATGTCTAAAATGAAATTTTACACATAAAACGAGCAGTATCTTCTTATTAAATTCCGGTGCACGGCTGGAATTTTGTTTCCGAATAAATCAGTCCTTTTTCTATCGAATGATGTAAAAATATTCCGATTTTTAGGTTGTTCGAAGGGGTATTTTTCTACAAGTTTAAATGAAATGTATCAGAATACATTGTTCCAACAATGAATCCATTGTTGTAAAAGTGTTTAAAATGAACTTTTACACATAAAACAAGCAGTATCTTCTTATTATATTCTGGTGCACGGCTGAAATTTCGTTTCCGAATAAAACAGTACTTTTCCTATTGAATGATGTAAAAAAATTCCGATTTTTAGGTGGTTCGCAGGGGCATTTCTCTAAAATTTTAAATGAAATATATCTAAATACATTTGTTTCAACAATGAATCCATTGTTGTAAAAGTGTTTAAAATGAAATTTTACACATAAAACGAGCAGTATCTTCTTATTAAATTCCGGTGCACGGCTGAAACTTTGTTTCCGAAAAAATCAGTACTGTTCCTATCGAATGATGTAAAAAAATTCCGATTTTTAGGTTGTTCGCAGGGGTATTTTTCTACAAGTTTAAATGAAATGTATCAGAATACATTGTTTCAACAATGAATCCAGTGTTGTAAAAATGTCTAAAATGAAATTTTACACATAAAACAAGCAGTATCTTCTTATTAAATTTTGGTGCACGGCTGAAATTTCGTTTCCGAATAAAACAGTACTTTTCCTATCGAATTATGTAAAAAAATTCCGATTTTAAAATTGTTCGCAGTTGTATTCTTCTAAAAGTTTAAATAAAATATGTATAAATACATTGTTTCAACAATGAATCCATTGTTGTAAAAATGTTTAAAATGAAATTATACTTTTAAAACGAGCAGTATCTTCTCATTAAATTCCGGTGCACGGCTGAAATTTCGTTTCTGAATTAAGCAAAACATTTCCTATCGAATGATGTAAAAAAATTCCGATTTTTATGTTGTTCGCAGGGGTATTTTTCTACAAGTTTAAATGAAATGTATCAGAATACATTGTTTCACCAATGAATCCATTGTTGTAAAAATGTCTAAAATGAAATTCTACACATAAAACAAGCAGTATCTTCTTAATATATTCTGGTGCACGGCTGAAATTTCGTTTCCGAATAAAACAGTACTTTTCCTATCGAATGATGTAAAAAAAATCCGATTTTAAAGTTGTTCGCAGGGGTATTCTTCTAAAAGTTTAAATAAAATATATATAAATACATTGTTTCAACAATAAATCCATTGTTGTAAAAATGTTTAAAATGAAATTTTACACATAAAACGAGCAGTATCTTCTCATTAAATTCCGGTGCACGGCTGAAATTTCGTTTCCGAATTAAGCAAAACATTTCCTATCGAATGATGAAAAAAAATTTCGATTTTTATATTGTTCGCAAGGGTATTTTTCTAAAGGTTTAAATGACATGTATCTGAATACATTGTTTCAACAATAAATCCATTGTTGTAAAAATGTCTAAAATGAAATTTTACACATAAAACGAGCAGTATCTTCTTATTAAATTCCGGTGCACGGCTGGAATTTTGCTTCCGAATAAATCAGTCCTTTTTCTATCGAATGATGTAAAAATATTCCGATTTTTAGGTTGTTCGCAGGGGTATTTTTCTACAAGTTTAAATGAAATGTATCAGAATACATTGTTCCAACAATGAATCCATTGTTGTAAAAGTGTTTAAAATGAAATTTTACACATAAAACGAGCAGTATCTTCTTATTATATTCCGGTGCACGGCTGAAATTTTGTTTCCGAATAAATCAGTACTTTTCCTATCGAATGATGTAAAAAAATTTCGATTTTTAGGTTGTTCGCAGGGGTATTTTTCTGCAAGTTTAAATGAAATGTATCAGAATACATTGTTTCAACAATGAATCCATTGTTGTAAAAATGTTTAAAATGAAATTTTACACATAAAACGAGCAGTATCATCTCATTAAATTCCGGTGCACGGCTGAAATTTCGTTTCCGAATTAAGCAAAACATTTCCTAGAGAATGATGTAAAAAAATTCCGATTTTTATGTTGTTCGCAGGGGTATTTTTCTAAAAGTTTAAATGAAATATATCTAAATGCATTGTTTCAACAATGAATCCATTGTTGAAAAAATGTTTAAAATGAAATTTTACACATAAAAAAAGCAGTTTCTTCTTATTAAATTCAGGTGCTCGGCTGAAATTTTGTTTCCGAATAAATCAGTACTTTTCCTATCGAATGATGTAAAAAAATTCCGATTTTTATGTTGTTCGCAGGGGTATTTTTCTAAAAGTTTAAATGACATGTATCTGAATACATTGTTTCAACAATGAATCCATTGTTGTAAAAATGTCTAAAATGAAATTTTACACATAAAACAAGCAGTATCTTCTTATTATATTCTGGTGCACGGCTAAAATTTTGTTTCCGAAAAAATCAGTACTTTTCCTATCGAATGATGTAAAAAAATTCCGATTTTAAAGTTGTTCGCAGGAGTATTCTTCTAAAAGTTTAAATGAAATATATCTAAATGCATTAATTCAACAATGAATCCATTGTTAAAAAAATGTTTAAAATGAAATTTTACACATAAAAAAGCAGTTTCTTCTTATTAAATTCAGGTGCACGGCTGAAATTTTGTTTCCGAATAAATCAATACTTTTCATATCGAATGATGTAAAAAAATTCCGATTTTTATGTTGTTCGCAGGGGTATTTTTCGACAAGTTTAAATGAAATATATCAGAATACATTGTTTCAACAATGAATCCATTGTTGTAAAAATGTCTAAAATGAAATTTTACTTATAAAACAAGCAGTATCTTCTTATTATATTCTGGTGCACGGCTGAAATTTCGTTTCCGAATAAAACAGTACTTTTCCTATCGAATTATGTAAAAAAATTCCGATATTTAGGTGGTTCGCAGGGGCATTTCTCTAAAATTTTAAATGAAATATATCTAAATACATTTGTTTCAACAATGAATCCATTGTTGTAAAAGTGTTTAAAATGAAATTTTACACATAAAACAAGCAGTATCTTCTTATTATATTCTGGTGCACGGCTAAAATTTCGTTTCCGAACTAAGCAAAACATTTCCTATCGAATGTTGAAAAAAAATTTCGATTTTTATGTTGTTTGCAGGGGTATTTTTCTAAAAGTTTAAATAAAATATATATAAATACATTGTTTCAACAATGAATCCATTGTTGTAAAAATGTTTAAAATGAAATTTTACACATAAAACGAGCAGTATATTCTCATTAAATTCCGGTGCACGGCTGAAATTTCGTTTCCGAATTAAGCAAAACATTTCCTATCGAATGATGTAAAAAAATTCCGATTTTTATGTTGTTCGCAGGGGTATTTTTCTAAAAGTTTAAATGACATGTATCTGAATACATTGTTTCAACAATTAATCCATTGTTGTAAAAATGTCTAAAATGAAATTTTACACATAAAACGAGCAGTATCTTCTTATTAAATTCCGGTGCACGGCTGGAATTTTGTTTCCGAATAAATCAGTACTTTTTTTATCGAATGATGTAAAACAATTTCGATTTTTAGGTTGTTCGCAGGGGTATTTTTCTACACGTTTAAAAGAAATGTATCAGAATACATTGTTCCAACAATGAATCCATTGTTGTAAAAGTGTCTAAAATGAAATTTTACACATAAAACGAGCAGTATCTTCTTATTATATTCCGGTGCACGGCTGAAATTTTGTTTCCGAATAAATCAGTACTTTTCCTACCGAAAGATGTAAAAAAATTCCGATTTTTAGGTTGTTCGCAGGGGTATTTTTCTACAAGTTTAAATGACATGTATCAGAATATATTGTTTCAACAATGAATCCATTGTTGTAAAAATGTCTAAAATGAAATTTAACACATAAAACGAGCAGTATCTTCTTATTAAATTCCGGTGCACGGCTGAAATTTTATTTCCGAATAAATCAGTACTTTTTCTATCGAATGATGTAAAACAATTCCGATTTTTAGGTTGTTCGCAGGGGTATTTTTCTACAAGTTTAAAAGAAATGTATCAGAATACATTGTTCCAACAATGAATCCATTGTTGTAAAATTGTTTAAAATGAAATTTTACACATAAAACGAGCAGTATCTTCTTATTAAATTCCGGTGCACGGCTGAAATTTTGTTTCCGAAAAAACTCAGTACTTTTCCTATCGAATGATGTAAAAAAATTCCGATTTTTATGTTGTTCGCAGGGGTATTTTTCTAAAAGTTTAAATGATATGTATCTGAATACATTGTTTCAACAATGAATCCATTGTTGTAAAAATGTCTAGACTGAAATTTTGTTTATAAAACAAGCAGTATCTTCTTATTAAATTCTGGTGCACGGCTGAAATTTTGTTTCCGAATAAATCAGTACTTTTCCTATCGAATGATGTAAAAAAATTCCGATTTTTAGGTGGTTCGCAGAAGCATTTCTCTAAAAGTTTAATGAAATATATCTAAATGCATTGTTTCAACAATGAATCCATTGTTGAAAAAATGTTCAAAATGAAATTTTACACATAAAACAAGCAGTATCTTCTTATTATATTCTGGTGCACGGCTGAAATTTCGTTTCCGAATAAAACAGTATTTTTCCTATCGAATTATGTAAAAAAATTCCGATATTTAGGTGGTTCGCAGGGGCATTTCTCTAAAATTTTAAATGAAATATATCTAAATACATTTGTTTCAACAATGAATCCATTGTTGTAAAAGTGTTTAAAATGAAATTTTACACATAAAACAAGCAGTATCTTCTTATTATATTCTGGTGCACGGCTAAAATTTCGTTTCCGAACTAAGCAAAACATTTCCTATCGAATGATGAAAAAAAATTTCGATTTTTATGTTGTTTGCAGGGGTATTTTTCTAAAAGTTTAAATAAAATATATATAAATACATTGTTTCAACAATGAATCCATTGTTGTAAAAATGTTTAAAATGAAATTTTACACATAAAACGAGCAGTATATTCTCATTAAATTCCGGTGCACGGCTGAAATTTCGTTTCCGAATTAAGCAAAACATTTCCTATCGAATGATGTAAAAAAATTCCGATTTTTATGTTGTTCGCAGGGGTATTTTTCTAAAAGTTTAAATGACATGTATCTGAATACATTGTTTCAACAATTAATCCATTGTTGTAAAAATGTCTAAAATGAAATTTTACACATAAAACGAGCAGTATCTTCTTATTAAATTCCGGTGCACGGCTGGAATTTTGTTTCCGAATAAATCAGTACTTTTTCTATCGAATGATGTAAAACAATTTCGATTTTTAGGTTGTTCGCAGGGGTATTTTTCTACACGTTTAAAAGAAATGTATCAGAATACATTGTTCCAACAATGAATCCATTGTTGTAAAAGTGTTTAAAATGAAATTTTACACATAAAACGAGCAGTATCTTCTTATTATATTCCGGTGCACGGCTGAAATTTTGTTTCCGAATAAATCAGTACTTTTCCTACCGAAAGATGTAAAAAAATTCCGATTTTTAGGTTGTTCGCAGGGGTATTTTTCTACAAGTTTAAATGACATGTATCAGAATATATTGTTTCAACAATGAATCCATTGTTGTAAAAATGTCTAAAATGAAATTTAACACATAAAACGAGCAGTATCTTCTTATTAAATTCCGGTGCACGGCTGAAATTTTGTTTCCGAATAAATCAGTACTTTTTCTATCGAATGATGTAAAACAATTCCGATTTTTAGGTTGTTCGCAGGGGTATTTTTCTACAAATTTAAAAGAAATGTATCAGAATACATTGTTCCAACAATGAATCCATTGTTGTAAAATTGTTTAAAATGAAATTTTACACATAAAACGAGCAGTATCTTCTTATTAAATTCCGGTGCACGGCTGAAATTTTGTTTCCGAAAAAACTCAGTACTTTTCCTATCGAATGATGTAAAAAAATTCCGATTTTTATGTTGTTCGCAGGGGTATTTTTCTAAAAGTTTAAATGATATGTATCTGAATACATTGTTTCAACAATGAATCCATTGTTGTAAAAATGTCTAGACTGAAATTTTGTTTATAAAACAAGCAGTATCTTCTTATTAAATTCTGGTGCACGGCTGAAATTTTGTTTCCGAATAAATCAGTACTTTTCCTATCGAATGATGTAAAAAAATTCCGATTTTTAGGTGGTTCGCAGAAGCATTTCTCTAAAAGTTTAATGAAATATATCTAAATGCATTGTTTCAACAATGAATCCATTGTTGAAAAAATGTTCAAAATGAAATTTTACACATAAAACAAGCAGTATCTTCTTATTAAATTTAGGTGCACGGCTGAAATTTTGTTTCCGAATAAATCAGTACTTTTCCTATGGAATGATGTAAAAAAAATCCGATTTTTATGTGCTTCGCAGGGGCATTTCTCTAAAATTTTAAATAAAATATATATAAATACATTGTTTCAACAATGAATCCATTGTTGTAAAAGTGTTTAAAATGAAATTTTACACATAAAACAAGCAGTATCTTCTTATTAAATTTAGGTGCACGGCTGAAATTTTGTTTCCGAATAAATCAGTACTTCTTCTATCGAATGATGTAGAAATATTCCGATTTTTAGGTTGTTCGCAGGGGTATTTTTCTACAAGTTTAAATGAAATGTATAAGAATACATTGTTTCAACAATGAATCCATTGTTGTAAAAATGTTTAAAATGAAATTTTACACATAATACGAGCAGTATCTTCTCATTAAATTCCGGTGCACGGCTGAAATTTTGTTTCCGAATTAAGGAAAACATTTCCTATCGAATTATATAAAAAAATTCCGATTTTTATGTTGTTCGCAGGGGTATTTTTCTAAATGTTTAAATGATATGTATCTGAATACATTTTTTCAACAATGAATCCATTGTTGTAAAAATGTCTAGAATGAAATTTTACTTATAAAACAAGCAGTATCTTCTTATTAAATTCTGATGCACGGCTGAAATTTTGTTTCCGAATAAATCAGTACAATTCCTATCGAATGATGTAAAAAAATTCCGATTTTTAGGTTGTTCGCAGGGGTATTTTTCTACAAGTTTAAATGAAATGTATCAGAATACATTGTTTCAACAATGAATCCATTGTTGTAAAAATGTCTAAAATGAAACTTTACACATAAAACAAGCAGTATCTTCTTATTAAATTCTGGTGCACGGCTGAAATTTTGTTTCCGAATAAATCAGTACTTTTCCTATCGAATGATGTAAAAAAATTCCGATTTTTAGGTGGTTCGCAGAAGCATTTCTCTAAAAGTTTAAATGAAATATATCTAAATGCATTGTTTCAACAATGAATCCATTGTTGAAAAAATGTTCAAAATGAAATTTTACACATAAAACAAGCAGTATCTTCTTATTAAATTTAGGTGCACTGCTGAAATTTTGTTTCCGAATAAATCAGTACTTTTCCTATCGAATGATGTAAAACAATTCCAATTTTTAGGTGGTTCGCAAGGCCATTTCTCTAAAATTTTAAATGAAATATATCTAAATACATTTGTTTCAACAATGAATCCGTTGTTGTAAAAGTGTTTAAAATGAAATTTTACACATAAAACGAACAGTATCTTCTTATTAAATTCCGGTGCACGGCTGAAATTTTGTTTCCGAATAAATCAGTACTATTCCTATCGAATGATGTAAAAAAATTCCGATTTTTATGTTGTTCGCAGGGGTATTTTTCTAAAAGTTTAAATGAAATGTATCAGAATACATTGTTTCAACAATGAATCCATTGATGTAAAAATGTCTACAATGAAATTTTACACATAAAACGAGCAGTATCTTCATATTAAATTCCGGTGCACGGCTGGAATTTTGTTTCCGAATAAATCAGTACTTTTCCTATCGAATGATGTAAAAAAATTCCGATTTTAAAGTTGTTCGCAGGGGTATTCTTCTAAAAGTTTAAATAAAATATATATAAATACATGGTTTCAACAATGAATCCATTGTTGTAAAAATGTTTAAAATGAAATTTTACACACAAAACGAGCAGTATCTTCTCATTAAATTCCGGTTCACGGTTTAAATTTCGTTTCCGAAATAAGCAAAACATTTCCTATCGAATGATGTAAAAAAACTCCGATTTTTATGTTGTTCGCAGGCGTATTTTTCTACAAGTTTAAATGAAATGTATCAGAATACATTGTTTCAACAATGAATCCATTGTTGTAAAAATGTCTAAAATGAACTTTTACACATAAAACAAGCAGTATCTTCTTATTATATTCTGGTGCACGGCTGAAATTTCGTTTCCGAATAAAACAGTACTTTTCCTATCGAATGATGTAAAAAAATTCCGATTTTTAGGTGGTTCGCAGGGGCATTTCTCTAAAATTTTAAATGAAATATATCTAAATACATTTGTTTCAACAATGAATCCATTGTTGTAAAAGTTTTTAAAATGAAATTTTACACATAAAACGAGCAGTATCTTCTTATTAAATTCCGGTGCACGGCTGAAACTTTGTTTCCGAAAAAATCAGTACTTTTCCTATCGAATGATGTAAAAATATTCCGATTTTTAGGTTGTTCGCAGGGGTATTTTTCTACAAGTTTAAATGAAATGTATCAGAATACATTGTTTCAACAATGAATCCAGTGTTGTAAAAATGTCTAAAATGAAATTTTACACATAAAACAAGCAGTATCTTCTTATTAAATTTTGGTGCACGGCTGAAATTTCGTTTCCGAATAAAACAGTACTTTTCCTATCGAATTATGTAAAAAAATTCCGATTTTAAAGTTGTTCGCAGTTGTATTCTTCTAAAAGTTTAAATAAAATATGTATAAATACATTGTTTCAACAATGAATCCATTGTTGTAAAAATGTTTAAAATGAAATTATACTTTTAAAACGAGCAGTATCTTCTCATTAAATTCCGGTGCACGGCTGAAATTTCGTTTCCGAATTAAGCAAAACATTTCCTATCGAATGATGTAAAAAAATTCCGATTTTTATGTTGTTCGCAGGGGTATTTTTCTACAAGTTTAAATGAAATGTATCAGAATACATTGTTTCAACAATGAATCCATTGTTGTAAAAATGTCTAAAATGAAATTTTACACATAAAACAAGCAGTATCTTCTTAATATATTCTGGTGCACGGCTGAAATTTCGTTTCCGAATAAAACAGTACTTTTCCTATCGAATGATGTAAAAAAAATCCGATTTTAAAGTTGTTCGCAGGGGTATTCTTCTAAAAGTTTAAATAAAATATATATAAATACATTGTTTCAACAATAAATCCATTGTTGTAAAAATGTTTAAAATGAAATTTTACACATAAAACGAGCAGTGTCTTCTCATTAAATTCCGGTGCACGGCTGACATTTCGTTTCCGAATTAAGCAAAACATTCCCTATCGAATGATGAAAAAAAATTTCGATTTTTATGTTGTTCGCAGGGGTAATTTTCTAAAAGTTGAAATGACATGTATCTGAATACATTGTTTCAACAATAAATCCATTGTTGTAAAAATGTCTAAAATGAAATTTTACACATAAAACGAGCAGTATCTTCTTATTAAATTCCGGTGCACGGCTGGAATTTTGTTTCCGAATAAATCAGTCCTTTTTCTATCGAATGATGTAAAAATATTCCGATTTTTAGGTTGTTCGAAGGGGTATTTTTCTACAAGTTTAAATGAAATGTATCAGAATACATTGTTCCAACAATGAATCCATTGTTGTAAAAGTGTTTAAAATGAAATTTTACACATAAAACGAGCAGTATCTTCTTATTAAATTCCGGTGCACGGCTGAAATTTCGTTTCCGAAATAAGCAAAACATTTCCTATCGAATGATGTAAAAAAACTCCGATTTTTATGTTGTTCGCAGGGGTATTTTTCTACAAGTTTAAACGAAATGTATCAGAATACATTGTTTCAACAATGAATCCATTGTTGTAAAAATGTCTAAAATGAACTTTTACACATAAAACAAGCAGTATCTTCTTATTATATTCTGGTGCACGGCTGAAATTTCGTTTCCGAATAAAACAGTACTTTTCCTATCGAATGATGTAAAAAAATTCCGATTTTTAGGTGGTTCGCAGGGGCATTTCTCTAAAATTTTAAATGAAATATATCTAAATACATTTGTTTCAACAATGAATCCATTGTTGTAAAAGTGTTTAAAATGAAATTTTACACATAAAACGAGCAGTATCTTCTTATTAAATTCCGGTGCACGGCTGAAACTTTGTTTCCGAAAAAATCAGTACTGTTCCTATCGAATGATGTAAAAAAATTCCGATTTTTAGGTTGTTCGCAGGGGTATTTTTCTACAAGTTTAAATGAAATGTATCAGAATACATTGTTTCAACAATGAATCCAGTGTTGTAAAAATGTCTAAAACGAAATTTTACACATAAAACAAGCAGTATCTTCTTATTAAATTTTGGTGCACGGCTGAAATTTCGTTTCCGAATAAAACAGTACTTTTCCTATCGAATTATGTAAAAAAATTCCGATTTTAAAATTGTTCGCAGTTGTATTCTTCTAAAAGTTTAAATAAAATATGTATAAATACATTGTTTCAACAATGAATCCATTGTTGTAAAAATGTTTAAAATGAAATTATACTTTTAAAACGAGCAGTATCTTCTCATTAAATTCCGGTGCACGGCTGAAATTTCGTTTTCGAATTAAGCAAAACATTTCCTATCGAATGATGTAAAATAATTCCGATTTTTATGTTGTTCGCAGGGGTATTTTTCTAAAAGTTTAAATGAAATGTATCAGAATACATTGTTTCAACAATGAATCCATTGTTGTAAAAATGTCTAAAATGAAATTCTACACATAAAACAAGCAGTATCTTCTTAATATATTCTGGTGCACGGCTGAAATTTCGTTTCCGAATAAAACAGTACTTTTCCTATCGAATGATGTAAAAAAAATCCGATTTTAAAGTTGTTCGCAGGGGTATTCTTCTAAAAGTTTAAATGAAATGTATCAGAATACATTGTTTCAACAATAAATCCATTGTTGTAAAAATGTTTAAAATGAAATTTTACACATAAAACGAGCAGTATCTTCTCATTAAATTCCGGTGCACGGCTGAAATTTCGTTTCCGAATTAAGCAAAACATTTCCTATCGAATGATGTAAAAAAATTCCGATTTTTATGTTGTTCGCAGGGGTATTTTTCTAAAAGTTTAAATGACATGTATCTGAATACATTGTTTCAACAATAAATCCATTGTTGTAAAAATGTCTAAAATGAAATTTTACACATAAAACGAGCAGTATCTTCTTATTAAATTCAGGTGCACGGCTGGAATTTTGCTTCCGAATAAATCAGTCCTTTTTCTATCGAATGATGTAAAAATATTCCGATTTTTAGGTTGTTCGCAGGGGTATTTTTCTACAAGTTTAAATGAAATGTATCAGAATACATTGTTCCAACAATGAATCCATTGTTGTAAAAGTGTTTAAAATGAAATTTTACACATAAAACGAGCAGTATCTTCTTATTATATTCCGGTGCACGGCTGAAATTTTGTTTCCGAATAAATCAGTACTTTTCCTATCGAATGATGTAAAAAAATTTCGATTTTTAGGTTGTTCGCAGGGGTATTTTTCTGCAAGTTTAAATGAAATGTATCAGAATACATTGTTTCAACAATGAATCCATTGTTGTAAAAATGTTTAAAATGAAATTTTACACATAAAACGAGCAGTATCATCTCATTAAATTCCGGTGCACGGCTGAAATTTCGTTTCCGAATTAAGCAAAACATTTCCTAGAGAATGATGTAAAAAAATTCCGATTTTTATGTTGTTCGCAGGGGTATTTTTCTAAAAGTTTAAATGAAATATATCTAAATGCATTGTTTCAACAATGAATCCATTGTTGTAAAATTGTTTAAAATGAAATTTTACACATAAAACGAGCAGTATCTTCTTATTATATTCGGGTGCACGGCTGAAATTTTATTTCCGAATAAATCAGTACTTTTCCTATCGAATGATGTAAAAAAATTCCGATTTTTAGGTTGTTCGCAGGGGTATTTTTCTACAAGTTTAAATGAAATGTATCAGAATATATTGTTTCAACAATGAATCCATTGTTGTAAAAATGTCTAAAATGAAATTTTACACATAAAACGAGCAGTATCTTCTTATTAAATTCCGGTGCACGGCTGAAATTTTGTTTCCGAAAAAATCAGTACTTTTCCTATCGAATGATGTAAAAAAATTCCGATTTTTAAGTTGTTCGCAGGAGTATTCTTCTAAAAGTTTAAATGAAATATATCTAAATGCATTAATTCAACAATGAATCCATTGTTAAAAAAATGTTTAAAATGAAATTTTACACATAAAAAAGCAGTTTCTTCTTATTAAATTCAGGTGCACGGCTGAAATTTTGTTTCCGAATAAATCAGTACTTTTCATATCGAATGATGTAAAAAAATTCCGATTTTTATGTTGTTCGCAGGGGTATTTTTCGACAAGTTTAAATGAAATATATCAGAATACATTGTTTCAACAATGAATCCATTGTTGTAAAAATGTCTAAAATGAAATTTTACTTATAAAACAAGCAGTATCTTCTTATTATATTCTGGTGCACGGCTGAAATTTCGTTTCCGAATAAAACAGTACTTTTCCTATCGAATTATGTAAAAAAATTCCGATATTTAGGTGGTTCGCAGGGGCATTTCTCTAAAATTTTAAATGAAATATATCTAAATACATTTGTTTCAACAATGAATCCATTGTTGTAAAAGTGTTTAAAATGAAATTTTACACATAAAACAAGCAGTATCTTCTTATTATATTCTGGTGCACGGCTAAAATTTCGTTTCCGAATTAAGCAAAACATTTCCTATCGAATGATGAAAAAAAATTTCGATTTTTATGTTGTTTGCAAATGTATATTTCTAAAAGTTTAAATAAAATATATATAAATACATTGTTTCAACAATGAATCCATTGTTGTAAAAATGTTTAAAATGAAATTTTACACATAAAACGAGCAGTATATTCTCATTAAATTCCGGTGCACGGCTGAAATTTCGTTTCCGAATTAAGCAAAACATTTCCTATCGAATGATGTAAAAAAATTCCGATTTTTATGTTGTTCGCAGGGGTATTTTTCTAAAAGTTTAAATGACATGTATCTGAATACATTGTTTCAACAATGAATCCATTGTTGTAAAAATGTCTAAAATGAAATTTTACACATAAAACGAGCAGTATCGTCTTATTAAATTACGGTGCACGGCTGGAATTTTGTTTCCGAATAAATCAGTACTTTTTCTATCGAATGATGTAAAACAATTTCGATTTTTAGGTTGTTCGCAGGGGTATTTTTCTACAAGTTTAAAAGAAATGTATCAGAATACATTGTTCCAACAATGAATCCATTGTTGTAAAAGTGTTTAAAATGAAAATTTACACATAAAACGAGCAGTATCTTCTTATTATATTCCGGTGCACGGCTGAAATTTTGTTTCCGAATAAATCAGTACTTTTCCTACCGAAAGATGTAAAAAAATTCCGATTTTTAGGTTGTTCGCAGGGGTATTTTTCTACAAGTTTAAATGACATGTATCAGAATACATTGTTCCAACAATGAATCCATTGTTGTAAAATTGTTTAAAATAAAATTTTACACATAAAACGAGCAGTATCTTCTTATTAAATTCCGGTGCACGGCTGAAATTTTTTTTCCGAAAAAACTCAGTACTTTTCCTATCGAATGATGTAAAAAAATTCCGATTTTTATGTTGTTCGCAGGGGTATTTTTCTAAAAGTTTAAATGATATGTATCTGAATACATTGTTTCAACAATGAATCCATTGTTGTAAAAATGTCTAGACTGAAATTTTGTTTATAAAACAAGCAGTATCTTCTTATTAAATTCTGGTGCACGGCTGAAATTTTGTTTCCGATCAAATCAGTACTTTTCCTATCGAATGATGTAAAAAAATTCCGATTTTTAGGTGGTTCGCAGAAGCATTTCTCTAAAAGTTTAATGAAATATATCTAAATGCATTGTTTCAACAATGAATCCATTGTTGAAAAAATGTTCAAAATGAAATTTTACACATAAAACAAGCAGTATCTTCTTATTAAAATTAGGTGCACGGCTGAAATTTTGTTTCCGAATAAATCAGTACTTTTCCTATGGAATGATGTAAAAAAAATCCGATTTTTATGTGCTTCGCAGGGGCATTTCTCTAAAATTTTAAATAAAATATATATAAATACATTGTTTCAACAATGAATCCATTGTTGTAAAAGTGTTTAAAATGAAATTTTACACATAAAACAAGCAGTATCTTCTTATTAAATTTAGGTGCACGGCTGAAATTTTGTTTCCGAATAAATCAGTACTTTTCCTATCGAATGATGTAAAAAAAGTCCGATTTTTAGGTGGTTCGCAAGGCCATTTCTCTAAAATTTTAAATGAAATATATCTAAATACATTTGTTTCAACAATGAATCCATTGTTGTAAAAGAGTTTAAAATGAAATTTTACACATAAAACGAACAGTATCTTCTTATTAAATTCCGGTGCACGGCTGAAATTTTGTTTCCGAATAAATCAGTACTTTTCCTATCGAATGATGTAAAAAAATTCCGATTTTTAGGTTGTTCGCAGGGGTATTTTTCTAAAAGTTTAAATGAAATGTATCAGAATACATTGTTTCAACAATGAATCCATTGTTGTAAAAATGTTTAAAATGAAATTTTACACATAATACGAGCAGTATCTTCTCATTAAATTCCGGTGCACGGCTGAAATTTTGTTTCCGAATAAATCAGTACTTTTCCTATCGAATGATGTAAAAAAATTCCGATTTTTAGGTTGTTCGCAGGGGTATTTTTCTAAAAGTTTAAATGAAATGTATCAGAATACATTGTTTCAACAATGAATCCATTGTTGTAAAAATGTTTAAAATGAAATTTTACACATAATACGAGCAGTATCTTCTCATTAAATTCCGGTGCACGGCTGAAATTTTGTTTCCGAATTAAGGAAAACATTTCCTATCGAATTATATAAAAAAATTCCGATTTTTATGTTGTTCGCAGGGGTATTTTTCTAAAAGTTTAAATGAAATGTATCAGAATACATTGTTTCAACAATGAATCCATTGTTGTAAAAGTGTTTAAAATGAAATTTTACACATAAAACAAGCAGTATCTTCTTATTAAATTTAGGTGCACGGCTGAAATTTTGTTTCCGAATAAATCAGTACTTTTCCTATCGAATGATGTAAAAAAATTCCGATTTTTAGGTTGTTCGCAGGGGTATTTTTCTACAAGTTTAAATGAAATGTATCAGAATACATTGTTTCAACAATGAATCCATTGTTGTAAAAATGTCTAAAATGAAACTTTACACATAAAACAAGCAGTATCTTCTTATTAAATTCTGGTGCACGGCTGAAATTTTGTTTCCGAATAAATCAGTACTTTTCCTATCGAATGATGTAAAAAAATTCCGATTTTTAGGTGGTTCGCAGAAGCATTTCTCTAAAAGTTTAAATGAAATATATCTAAATGCATTGTTTCAACAATGAATCCATTGTTGAAAAAATGTTCAAAATAAAATTTTACACATAAAACAAGCAGTATCTTCTTATTAAATTTAGGTGCACTGCTGAAATTTTGTTTCCGAATAAATCAGTACTTTTCCTATCGAATGATGTAAAACAATTCCAATTTTTAGGTGGTTCGCAAGGCCATTTCTCTAAAATTTTAAATGAAATATATCTAAATACATTTGTTTCAACAATGAATCCGTTGTTGTAAAAGTGTTTAAAATGAAATTTTACACATAAAACGAACAGTATCTTCTTATTAAATTCCGGTGCACGGCTGAAATTTTGTTTCCGAATAAATCAGTACTATTCCTATCGAATGATGTAAAAAAATTCCGATTTTTATGTTGTTCGCAGGGGTATTTTTCTAAAAGTTTAAATGAAATGTATCAGAATACATTGTTTCAACAATGAATCCATTGATGTAAAAATGTCTACAATGAAATTTTACACATAAAACGAGCAGTATCTTCATATTAAATTCCGGTGCACGGCTGGAATTTTGTTTCCGAATAAATCAGTACTTTTCCTATCGAATGATGTAAAAAAATTCCGATTTTAAAGTTGTTCGCAGGGGTATTCTTCTAAAAGTTTAAATAAAATATATATAAATACATTGTTTCAACAATGAATCCATTGTTGTAAAAATGTTTAAAATGAAATTTTACACATAAAACGAGCAGTATCTTCTCATTAAATTCCGGTGCACGGTTGAAATTTCGTTTCCGAAATAAGCAAAACATTTCCTATCGAATGATGTAAAAAAACTCCGATTTTTATGTTGTTCGCAGGGGTATTTTTCTACAAGTTTAAATGAAATGTATCAGAATACATTGTTTCAACAATGAATCCATTGTTGTAAAAATGTCTAAAATGAACTTTTACACATAAAACAAGCAGTATCTTCTTATTATATTCTGGTGCACGGCTGAAATTTCGTTTCCGAATAAAACAGTACTTTTCCTATCGAATGATGTAAAAAAATTCCGATTTTTAGGTGGTTCGCAGGGGCATTTCTCTAAAATTTTAAATGAAATATATCTAAATACATTTGTTTCAACAATGAATCCATTGTTGTAAAAGTGTTTAAAATGAAATTTTACACTTTAAACGAGCAGTATCTTCTTATTAAATTCCGGTGCACGGCTGAAACTTTGTTTCCGAAAAAATCAGTACTTTTCCTATCGAATGATGTAAAAATATTCCGATTTTTAGGTTGTTCGCAGGGGTATTTTTCTACAAGTTTAAATGAAATGTATCAGAATACATTGTTTCAACAATGAATCCAGTGTTGTAAAAATGTCTAAAATGAAATTTTACACATAAAACAAGCAGTATCTTCTTATTAAATTTTGGTGCACGGCTGAAATTTCGTTTCCGAATAAAACAGTACTTTTCCTATCGAATGATGTAAAAAAAATCCGATTTTAAAGTTGTTCGCAGGGGTATTCTTCTAAAAGTTTAAATAAAATATATATAAATACATTGTTTCAACAATAAATCCATTGTTGTAAAAATGTTTAAAATGAAATTTTACACATAAAACGAGCAGTATCTTCTCATTAAATTCCGGTGCACGGCTGAAATTTCGTTTCCGAATTAAGCAAAACATTTCCTATCGAATGATGAAAAAAAATTTCGATTTTTATGTTGTTCGCAAGGGTATTTTTCTAAAAGTTTAAATGACATGTATCTGAATACATTGTTTCAACAATAAATCCATTGTTGTAAAAATGTCTAAAATGAAATTTTACACATAAAACGAGCAGTATCTTCTTATTAAATTCCGGTGCACGGCTGAAATTTCGTTTCCGAATAAATCTGTCCTTTTTCTATCGAATGATGTAAAAATATTCCGATTTTTAGGTTGTTCGCAGGGGTATTTTTCTACAAGTTTAAATGAAATGTATCAGAATACATTGTTCCAACAATGAATCCATTGTTGTAAAAGTGTTTAAAATGAAATTTTACACATAAAACGAGCAGTATCTTCTTATTATATTCCGGTGCACGGCTGAAATTTTGTTTCCGAATAAATCAGTACTTTTCCTATCGAATGATGTAAAAAAATTTCGATTTTTAGGTTGTTCGCAGGGGTATTTTTCTGCAAGTTTAAATGAAATGTATCAGAATACATTGTTTCAACAATGAATCCATTGTTGTAAAAATGTTTAAAATGAAATTTTACACATAAAACGAGCAGTATCATCTCATTAAATTCCGGTACACGGCTGAAATTTCGTTTCCGAATTAAGCAAAACATTTCCTAGAGAATGATGTAAAAAAATTCCGATTTTTATGTTGTTCGCAGGGGTATTTTTCTAAAAGTTTAAATGAAATATATCTAAATGCATTGTTTCAACAATGAATCCATTGTTGAAAAAATGTTTAAAATGAAATTTTACACATAAAAAAAGCAGTTTCTTCTTATTAAATTCAGGTGCTCGGCTGAAATTTTGTTTCCGAATAAATCAGTACTTTTCCTATCGAATGATGTAAAAAAATTCCGATTTTTATGTTGTTCGCAGGGGTATTTTTCTAAAAGTTTAAATGACATGTATCTGAATACATTGTTTCAACAATGAATCCATTGTTGTAAAAATGTCTAAAATGAAATTTTCCACATACAACGAGCAGTATCTTCTTATTAAATTCCGGTGCACGGCTGGAATTTTGTTTCCGAATAAATCAGTACTTTTTCTATCAAAAGATGTAAAACAATTCCGATTTTTAGGTTGTTCGCAGGGGTATTTTTCTACAAGTTGAAAAGAAATGTATCAGAATACATTGTTCCAACAATGAATCCATTGTTGTAAAATTGTTTAAAATGAAATTTTACACATAAAACGAGCAGTATCTTCTTATTATATTCCGGTGCACGGCTGAAATTTTATTTCCGAATAAATCAGTACTTTTCCTATCGAATGATGTAAAAAAATTCCGATTTTTAGGTTGTTCGCAGGGGTATTTTTCTACAAGTTTAAATGAAATGTATCAGAATATATTGTTTCAACAATGAATCCATTGTTGTAAAAATGTCTAAAATGAAATTTTACACATAAAACGAGCAGTATCTTCTTATTAAATTCCGGTGCACGGCTGAAATTTTGTTTCCGAAAAAATCAGTACTTTTCCTATCGAATGATGTAAAAAAATTCCGATTTTAAAGTTGTTCGCAGGAGTATTCTTCTAAAAGTTTAAATGAAATATATCTAAATGCATTGTTTCAACAATGAATCCATTGTTAAAAAAATGTTTAAAATGAAATTTTACACATAAAAAAGCAGTTTCTTCTTATTAAATTCAGGTGCACGGCTGAAATTTTGTTTCCGAATAAATCAGTACTTTTCATATCGAATGATGTAAAAAAATTCCGATTTTTATGTTGTTCGCAGGGGTATTTTTCGACAAGTTTAAATGAAATATATCAGAATACATTGTTTCAACAATGAATCCATTGTTGTAAAAATGTCTAAAATGAAATTTTACTTATAAAACAAGCAGTATCTTCTTATTATATTCTGGTGCACGGCTGAAATTTCGTTTCCGAATAAAACAGTACTTTTCCTAACGAATTATGTAAAAAAATTCCGATATTTAGGTGGTTCGCAGGGGCATTTCTCTAAAATTTTAAATGAAATATATCTAAATACATTTGTTTCAACAATGAATCCATTGTTGTAAAAGTGTTTAAAATGAAATTTTACACATAAAACAAGCAGTATCTTCTTATTATATTCTGGTGCACGGCTGAAATTTCGTTTCCGAATAAAACAGTACTTTTCCTATCGAATGATCTAAAAAAATTCCGATTTTAAAGTTGTTCGCAGGGGTATTCTTCTAAAAGTTTAAATAAAATATATATAAATACATTGTTTCAACAATGAATCCATTGTTGTAAAAATGTCTAAAATGAAATTTTACACATAAAACGAGCAGTATCTTCTTATTAAATTCCGGTGCACGGCTGGAATTTTGTTTCCGAATAAATCAGTACTTTTCCTATCGAATGATGTAAAAAAATTCCGATTTTTAGGTTGTTCGCAGGGGTATTTTTCTACAAGTTTAAATGAAATGTATCAGAATACATTGTTTCAACAATGAATCCATTGTTGTAAAAATGTCTAAAATGAAATTTTACACATAAAACGAGCAGTATCTTCTTATTAAATTCCGGTGCACGGCTGAAATTTTGTTTCCAAATAAATCAGTACTTTTCCTATCGAATGATGTTAAAAAATTCCGATTTTAAAATTGTTCGCAGGGGTATTCTTCTAAAAGTTTAAATAAAATATATATAAATACATTTTTTCAACAATGAATATATTGTTGTAAAAATGTTTAAAATGAAATTTTACACATAAAACGAGCAGTATCTTCTTATTAAATTTTGGTGCACGGCTAAAATTTCGTTTCCGAATTAAGCAAAACATTTCCTATCGAATGATGAAAAAAAATTTCGATTTTTATGTTGTTTGCAGGGGTATTTTTCTAAAAGTTTAAATAAAATATATATAAATACATTGTTTCAACAATGAATCCATTGTTGTAAAAATGTTTAAAATGAAATTTTACACATAAAACGAGCAGTATATTCTCATTAAATTCCGTTGCACGGCTGAAATTTTGTTTCCGAATAAATCAGTACTTTTTCTATCGAATGATGTAAAACAATTCCGATTTTTAGGTTGTTCGCAGGGGTATTTTTCTACAAGTTTAAAAGAAATGTATCAGAATACATTGTTCCAACAATGAATCCATTGTTGTAAAATTGTTTAAAATGAAATTTTACACATAAAACGAGCAGTATCTTCTTATTAAATTCCGGTGCACGGCTGAAATTTTGTTTCCGAAAAAACTCAGTACTTTTCCTATCGAATGATGTAAAAAAATTCCGATTTTTATGTTGTTCGCAGGGGTATTTTTCTAAAAGTTTAAATGATATGTATCTGAATACATTGATTCAACAATGAATCCATTGTTGTAAAAATGTCTAGACTGAAATTTTGTTTATAAAACAAGCAGTATCTTCTTATTAAATTCTGGTGCACGGCTGAAATTTTGTTTCCGAATAAATCAGTACTTTTCCTATCGAATGATGTAAAAAAATTCCGATTTTTAGGTGCTTCGCAGAAGCATTTCTCTAAAAGTTTAATGAAATATATCTAAATGCATTGTTTCAACAATGAATCCATTGTTGAAAAAATGTTCAAAATGAAATTTTACACATAAAACAAGCAGTATCTTCTTATTAAATTTAGGTGCACGGCTGAAATTTTGTTTCCGAATAAATCAGTACTTTTCCTATGGAATGATGTAAAAAAAATCCGATTTTTATGTGCTTCGCAGGGGCATTTCTCTAAAATTTTAAATAAAATATATATAAATACATTGCTTCAACAATGAATCCATTGTTGTAAAAGTGTTTAAAATGAAATTTTACACATAATACGAGCAGTATCTTCTCATTAAATTCCGGTGCACGGCTGAAATTTTGTTTCCGAATTAAGGAAAACATTTCCTATCGAATTATATAAAAAAATTCCGATTTTTATGTTGTTCGCAGGGGTATTTTTCTAAATGTTTAAATGATATGTATCTGAATACATTTTTTCAACAATGAATCCATTGTTGTAAAAATGTCTAGAATGAAATTTTACTTATAAAACAAGCAGTATCTTCTTATTAAATTCTGATGCACGGCTGAAATTTTGTTTCCGAATAAATCAGTACAATTCCTATCGAATGATGTAAAAAAATTCCGATTTTTAGGTTGTTCGCAGGGGTATTTTTCTACAAGTTTAAATGAAATGTATCAGAATACATTGTTTCAACAATGAATCCATTGTTGTAAAAATGTCTAAAATGAAACTTTACACATAAAACAAGCAGTATCTTCTTATTAAATTCTGGTGCACGGCTGAAATTTTGTTTCTGAATAAATCAGTACTTTTCCTATCGAATGATGTAAAAAAATTCCGATTTTTAGGTGGTTCGCAGAAGCATTTCTCTAAAAGTTTAATGAAATATATCTAAATGCATTGTTTCAACAATGAATCCATTGTTGAAAAAATGTTCAAAATGAAATTTTACACATAAAACAAGCAGTATCTTCTTATTAAATTTAGGTGCACTGCTGAAATTTTGTTTCCGAATAAATCAGTACTTTTCCTATCGAATGATGTAAAAAAATTCCAATTTTTAGGTGGTTCGCAAGGCCATTTCTCTAAAATTTTAAATGAAATATATCTAAATACATTTGTTTCAACAATGAATCCGTTGTTGTAAAAGTGTTTAAAATGAAATTTTACACATAAAACGAACAGTATCTTCTTATTAAATTCCGGTGCACGGCTGAAATTTTGTTTCCGAATAAATCAGTACTATTCCTATCGAATGATGTAAAAAAATTCCGATTTTTATGTTGTTCGCAGGGGTATTTTTCTAAAAGTTTAAATGATATGTATCTGAATACATTGTTTCAACAATGAATCCATTGTTGTAAAAATGTCTAGAATGAAATTTTGCTTATAAGACAAGCAGTATCTTCTTATTAAATTCTGGTGCACGGCTGAAATTTTGTTTCCGAATAAATCAGTACTTTTCCTATCGAATGATGTAAAAAAATTCCAATTTTTAGGTGGTTCGCAGGGGCATTTCTCTAAAATTTTAAATGAAATATATCTAAATACATTTGTTTCAACAATGAATCCATTGTTGTAAAAGTGATTAAAATGAAATTTTACACATAAAGCGAGCAGTATCTTCTTATTAAATTCCGGTGCACGGCTGAAATTTTGTTTCCGAATAAATCAGTACTTTTCCTATCGAATGATGTAAAAAAATTCCAATTTTTAGGTTGTTCGCAGGGGTATTTTTCTACAAGTTTAAATGAAATGTATCAGAATACATTGTTTCAACAATGAATCCATTGTTGTAAAAATGTCTAAAATGAAACTTTACACATAAAACAAGCAGTATCTTCTTAATATATTCTGGTGCACTGCTGAAATTTCGTTTCCGAATAAAACAGTACTTTTCCTATCGAATGATGTAAAAAAAATCCGATTTTAAAGTTGTTCGCAGGGGTATTCTTCTAAAAGTTTAAATAAAATATATATAAATACATTGTTTCAACAATAAATCCATTGTTGTAAAAATGTTTAAAATGAAATTTTACACATAAAACGAGCAGTATCTTCTCATTAAATTCCGGTGCACGGCTGACATTTCGTTTCCGAATTAAGCAAAACATTCCCTATCGAATGATGAAAAAAAATTTCGATTTTTATGTTGTTCGCAGGGGTAATTTTCTAAAAGTTGAAATGACATGTATCTGAATACATTGTTTCAACAATAAATCCATTGTTGTAAAAATGTCTAAAATGAAATTTTACACATAAAACGAGCAGTATCTTCTTATTAAATTCCGGTGCACGGCTGGAATTTTGTTTCCGAATAAATCAGTCCTTTTTCTATCGAATGATGTAAAAATATTCCGATTTTTAGGTTGTTCGAAGGGGTATTTTTCTACAAGTTTAAATGAAATGTATCAGAATACATTGTTCCAACAATGAATCCATTGTTGTAAAAGTGTTTAAAATGAAATTTTACACATAAAACGAGCAGTATCTTCTTATTAAATTCCGGTGCACGGCTGAAATTTCGTTTCCGAAATAAGCAAAACATTTCCTATCGAATGATGTAAAAAAACTCCGATTTTTATGTTGTTCGCAGGGGTATTTTTCTACAAGTTTAAATGAAATGTATCAGAATACATTGTTTCAACAATGAATCCATTGTTGTAAAAATGTCTAAAATGAACTTTTACACATAAAACAAGCAGTATCTTCTTATTATATTCTGGTGCACGGCTGAAATTTCGTTTCCGAATAAAACAGTACTTTTCCTATCGAATGATGTAAAAAAATTCCGATTTTTAGGTGGTTCGCAGGGGCATTTCTCTAAAAATTTAAATGAAATATATCTAAATACATTTGTTTCAACAATGAATCCATTGTTGTAAAAGTGTTTAAAATGAAATTTTACACATAAAACGAGCAGTATCTTCTTATTAAATTCCGGTGCACAACTGAAACTTTGTTTCCGAAAAAATCAGTACTTTTCCTATCGAATGATGTAAAAAAATTCCGATTTTTAGGTTGTTCGCAGGGGTATTTTTCTACAAGTTTAAATGAAATGTATCAGAATACATTGTTTCAACAATGAATCCAGTGTTGTAAAAATGTCTAAAATGAAATTTTACACATAAAACAAGCAGTATCTTCTTATTAAATTTTGGTGCACGGCTGAAATTTCGTTTCCGAATAAAACAGTACTTTTCCTATCGAATTATGTAAAAAAATTCCGATTTTAAAATTGTTCGCAGTTGTATTCTTCTAAAAGTTTAAATAAAATATGTATAAATACATTGTTTCAACAATGAATCCATTGTTGTAAAAATGTTTAAAATGAAATTATACTTTTAAAACGAGCAGTATCTTCTCATTAAATTCCGGTGCACGGCTGAAATTTCGTTTCCGAATTAAGCAAAACATTTCCTATCGAATGATGTAAAAAAATTCCGATTTTTATGTTGTTCGCAGGGGTATTTTTCTACAAGTTTAAATGAAATGTATCAGAATACATTGTTTCAACAATGAATCCATTGTTGTAAAAATGTCTAAAATGAAATTTTACACATAAAACAAGCAGTATCTTCTTAATATATTCTGGTGCACGGCTGAAATTTCGTTTCCGAATAAAACAGTACTTTTCCTATCGAATGATGTAAAAATATTCCGATTTTTAGGTTGTTCGCAGGGGTATTTTTCTACAAGTTTAAATGAAATGTATCAGAATACATTGTTCCAACAATAAATCCATTGTTGTAAAAATGTTTAAAATGAAATTTTACACATAAAACGAGCAGTATCTTCTCATTAAATTCCGGTGCACGGCTGAAATTTCGTTTCCGAATTAAGCAAAACATTTCCTATCGAATAATGAAAAAAAATTTCGATTTTTATGTTGTTCGCAAGGGTATTTTTCTAAAAGTTTAAATGACATGTATCTGAATACATTGTTTCAACAATAAATCTATTGTTGTAAAAATGTCTAAAATGAAATTTTACACATAAAACGAGCAGTATCTTCTTATTAAATTCCGGTGCACGGCTGGAATTTTGTTTCCGAATAAATCAGTCCTTTTTCTATCGAATGATGTAAAAATATTCCGATTTTTAGGTTGTTCGCAGGGGTATTTTTCTACAAGTTTAAATGACATGTATCTGAATACATTGTTTCAACAATGAATCCATTGTTGTAAAAATGTCTAAAATGAAATTTTACACATAAAACGAGCAGTATCTTCTTATTAAATTCCGGTGCACGGCTGGAATTTTGTTTCCGAATAAATCAGTCCTTTTTCTATCGAATGATGTAAAAATATTCCAATTTTTAGGTTGTTCGCAGGGGTATTTTTCTAAAAGTTTAAATGACATGTATCTGAATACATTGTTTCAACAATGAATCCATTGTTGTAAAAATGTCTAAAATAAAATTTTACACATACAACGAGCAGTATCTTCTTATTAAATTCCGGTGCACGGCTGGAATTTTGTTTCCGAATAAATCAGTACTTTTTCTATCAAAAGATGTAAAACAATTCCGATTTTTAGGTTGTTCGCAGGGGTATTTTTCTACAAGTTGAAAAGAAATGTATCAGAATACATTGTTCCAACAATGAATCCATTGTTGTAAAATTGTTTAAAATGAAATTTTACACATAAAACGAGCAGTATCTTCTTATTATATTCCGGTGCACGGCTGAAATTTTGTTTCCGAAAAAATCAGTACTTTTCCTATCGAATGATGTAAAAAAATTCCGATTTTAAAGTTGTTCGCAGGATTATTCTTCTAAAAGTTTAAATGAAATATATCTAAATGCATTGTTTCAACAATGAATCCATTGTTAAAAAAATGTTTAAAATGAAATTTTACACATAAAAAAGCAGTTTCTTCTTATTAAATTCAGGTGCACGGCTGAAATTTTGTTTCCGAATAAATCAGTACTTTTCATATCGAATGATGTAAAAAAATTCCGATTTTTATGTTGTTCGCAGGGGTATTTTTCGACAAGTTTAAATGAAATATATCAGAATACATTGTTTCAACAATGAATCCATTGTTGTAAAAATGTCTAAAATGAAATTTTACTTATAAAACAAGCAGTATCTTCTTATTATATTCTGGTGCACGGCTGAAATTTCGTTTCCGAATAAAACAGTACTTTTCCTAACGAATTATGTAAAAAAATTCCGATATTTAGGTGGTTCGCAGGGGCATTTCTCTAAAATTTTAAATGAAATATATCTAAATACATTTGTTTCAACAATGAATCCATTGTTGTAAAAGTGTTTAAAATGAAATTTTACACATAAAACAAGCAGTATCTTCTTATTATATTCTGGTGCACGGCTGAAATTTCGTTTCCGAATAAAACAGTACTTTTCCTATCGAATGATCTAAAAAAATTCCGATTTTAAAGTTGTTCGCAGGGGTATTCTTCTAAAAGTTTAAATAAAATATATATAAATACATTGTTTCAACAATGAATCCATTGTTGTAAAAATGTCTAAAATGAAATTTTACACATAAAACGAGCAGTATCTTCTTATTAAATTCCGGTGCACGGCTGGAATTTTGTTTCCGAATAAATCAGTACTTTTCCTATCGAATGATGTAAAAAAATTCCGATTTTTAGGTTGTTCGCAGGGGTATTTTTCTACAAGTTTAAATGAAATGTATCAGAATACATTGTTTCAACAATGAATCCATTGTTGTAAAAATGTCTAAAATGAAATTTTACACATAAAACGAGCAGTATCTTCTTATTAAATTCCGGTGCACGGCTGAAATTTTGTTTCCAAATAAATCAGTACTTTTCCTATCGAATGATGTTAAAAAATTCCGATTTTAAAATTGTTCGCAGGGGTATTCTTCTAAAAGTTTAAATAAAATATATATAAATACATTTTTTCAACAATGAATATATTGTTGTAAAAATGTTTAAAATGAAATTTTACACATAAAACGAGCAGTATCTTCTTATTAAATTTTGGTGCACGGCTAAAATTTCGTTTCCGAATTAAGCAAAACATTTCCTATCGAATGATGAAAAAAAATTTCGATTTTTATGTTGTTTGCAGGGGTATTTTTCTAAAAGTTTAAATAAAATATATATAAATACATTGTTTCAACAATGAATCCATTGTTGTAAAAATGTTTAAAATGAAATTTTACACATAAAACGAGCAGTATATTCTCATTAAATTCCGTTGCACGGCTGAAATTTTGTTTCCGAATTAAGCAAAACATTTCCTATCGAATGATGTAAAAAAATTCCGATTTTTATGTTGTTCGCAGGGGTATTTTTCTAAAAGTTTAAATGACATGTATCTGAATACATTGTTTCAACAATGAATCCATTGTTGTAAAAATGTCTAAAATGAAATTTAACACATAAAACGAGCAGTATCTTCTTATTAAATTCCGGTGCACGGCTGAAATTTTGTTTCCGAATAAATCAGTACTTTTTCTATCGAATGATGTAAAACAATTCCGATTTTTAGGTTGTTCGCAGGGGTATTTTTCTACAAGTTTAAAAGAAATGTATCAGAATACATTGTTCCAACAATGAATCCATTGTTGTAAAATTGTTTAAAATGAAATTTTACACATAAAACGAGCAGTATCTTCTTATTAAATTCCGGTGCACGGCTGAAATTTTGTTTCCGAAAAAACTCAGTACTTTTCCTATCGAATGATGTAAAAAAATTCCGATTTTTATGTTGTTCGCAGGGGTATTTTTCTAAAAGTTTAAATGATATGTATCTGAATACATTGATTCAACAATGAATCCATTGTTGTAAAAATGTCTAGACTGAAATTTTGTTTATAAAACAAGCAGTATCTTCTTATTAAATTCTGGTGCACGGCTGAAATTTTGTTTCCGAATAAATCAGTACTTTTCCTATCGAATGATGTAAAAAAATTCCGATTTTTAGGTGCTTCGCAGAAGCATTTCTCTAAAAGTTTAATGAAATATATCTAAATGCATTGTTTCAACAATGAATCCATTGTTGAAAAAATGTTCAAAATGAAATTTTACACATAAAACAAGCAGTATCTTCTTATTAAATTTAGGTGCACGGCTGAAATTTTGTTTCCGAATAAATCAGTACTTTTCCTATGGAATGATGTAAAAAAAATCCGATTTTTATGTGCTTCGCAGGGGCATTTCTCTAAAATTTTAAATAAAATATATATAAATACATTGCTTCAACAATGAATCCATTGTTGTAAAAGTGTTTAAAATGAAATTTTACACATAATACGAGCAGTATCTTCTCATTAAATTCCGGTGCACGGCTGAAATTTTGTTTCCGAATTAAGGAAAACATTTCCTATCGAATTATATAAAAAAATTCCGATTTTTATGTTGTTCGCAGGGGTATTTTTCTAAATGTTTAAATGATATGTATCTGAATACATTTTTTCAACAATGAATCCATTGTTGTAAAAATGTCTAGAATGAAATTTTACTTATAAAACAAGCAGTATCTTCTTATTAAATTCTGATGCACGGCTGAAATTTTGTTTCCGAATAAATCAGTACAATTCCTATCGAATGATGTAAAAAAATTCCGATTTTTAGGTTGTTCGCAGGGGTATTTTTCTACAAGTTTAAATGAAATGTATCAGAATACATTGTTTCAACAATGAATCCATTGTTGTAAAAATGTCTAAAATGAAACTTTACACATAAAACAAGCAGTATCTTCTTATTAAATTCTGGTGCACGGCTGAAATTTTGTTTCTGAATAAATCAGTACTTTTCCTATCGAATGATGTAAAAAAATTCCGATTTTTAGGTGGTTCGCAGAAGCATTTCTCTAAAAGTTTAATGAAATATATCTAAATGCATTGTTTCAACAATGAATCCATTGTTGAAAAAATGTTCAAAATGAAATTTTACACATAAAACAAGCAGTATCTTCTTATTAAATTTAGGTGCACTGCTGAAATTTTGTTTCCGAATAAATCAGTACTTTTCCTATCGAATGATGTAAAAAAATTCCAATTTTTAGGTGGTTCGCAAGGCCATTTCTCTAAAATTTTAAATGAAATATATCTAAATACATTTGTTTCAACAATGAATCCGTTGTTGTAAAAGTGTTTAAAATGAAATTTTACACATAAAACGAACAGTATCTTCTTATTAAATTCCGGTGCACGGCTGAAATTTTGTTTCCGAATAAATCAGTACTATTCCTATCGAATGATGTAAAAAAATTCCGATTTTTATGTTGTTCGCAGGGGTATTTTTCTAAAAGTTTAAATGATATGTATCTGAATACATTGTTTCAACAATGAATCCATTGTTGTAAAAATGTCTAGAATGAAATTTTGCTTATAAGACAAGCAGTATCTTCTTATTAAATTCTGGTGCACGGCTGAAATTTTGTTTCCGAATAAATCAGTACTTTTCCTATCGAATGATGTAAAAAAATTCCAATTTTTAGGTGGTTCGCAGGGGCATTTCTCTAAAATTTTAAATGAAATATATCTAAATACATTTGTTTCAACAATGAATCCATTGTTGTAAAAGTGATTAAAATGAAATTTTACACATAAAGCGAGCAGTATCTTCTTATTAAATTCCGGTGCACGGCTGAAATTTTGTTTCCGAATAAATCAGTACTTTTCCTATCGAATGATGTAAAAAAATTCCAATTTTTAGGTTGTTCGCAGGGGTATTTTTCTACAAGTTTAAATGAAATGTATCAGAATACATTGTTTCAACAATGAATCCATTGTTGTAAAAATGTCTAAAATGAAACTTTACACATAAAACAAGCAGTATCTTCTTAATATATTCTGGTGCACTGCTGAAATTTCGTTTCCGAATAAAACAGTACTTTTCCTATCGAATGATGTAAAAAAAATCCGATTTTAAAGTTGTTCGCAGGGGTATTCTTCTAAAAGTTTAAATAAAATATATATAAATACATTGTTTCAACAATAAATCCATTGTTGTAAAAATGTTTAAAATGAAATTTTACACATAAAACGAGCAGTATCTTCTCATTAAATTCCGGTGCACGGCTGACATTTCGTTTCCGAATTAAGCAAAACATTCCCTATCGAATGATGAAAAAAAATTTCGATTTTTATGTTGTTCGCAGGGGTAATTTTCTAAAAGTTGAAATGACATGTATCTGAATACATTGTTTCAACAATAAATCCATTGTTGTAAAAATGTCTAAAATGAAATTTTACACATAAAACGAGCAGTATCTTCTTATTAAATTCCGGTGCACGGCTGGAATTTTGTTTCCGAATAAATCAGTCCTTTTTCTATCGAATGATGTAAAAATATTCCGATTTTTAGGTTGTTCGAAGGGGTATTTTTCTACAAGTTTAAATGAAATGTATCAGAATACATTGTTCCAACAATGAATCCATTGTTGTAAAAGTGTTTAAAATGAAATTTTACACATAAAACGAGCAGTATCTTCTTATTAAATTCCGGTGCACGGCTGAAATTTCGTTTCCGAAATAAGCAAAACATTTCCTATCGAATGATGTAAAAAAACTCCGATTTTTATGTTGTTCGCAGGGGTATTTTTCTACAAGTTTAAATGAAATGTATCAGAATACATTGTTTCAACAATGAATCCATTGTTGTAAAAATGTCTAAAATGAACTTTTACACATAAAACAAGCAGTATCTTCTTATTATATTCTGGTGCACGGCTGAAATTTCGTTTCCGAATAAAACAGTACTTTTCCTATCGAATGATGTAAAAAAATTCCGATTTTTAGGTGGTTCGCAGGGGCATTTCTCTAAAAATTTAAATGAAATATATCTAAATACATTTGTTTCAACAATGAATCCATTGTTGTAAAAGTGTTTAAAATGAAATTTTACACATAAAACGAGCAGTATCTTCTTATTAAATTCCGGTGCACAACTGAAACTTTGTTTCCGAAAAAATCAGTACTTTTCCTATCGAATGATGTAAAAAAATTCCGATTTTTAGGTTGTTCGCAGGGGTATTTTTCTACAAGTTTAAATGAAATGTATCAGAATACATTGTTTCAACAATGAATCCAGTGTTGTAAAAATGTCTAAAATGAAATTTTACACATAAAACAAGCAGTATCTTCTTATTAAATTTTGGTGCACGGCTGAAATTTCGTTTCCGAATAAAACAGTACTTTTCCTATCGAATTATGTAAAAAAATTCCGATTTTAAAATTGTTCGCAGTTGTATTCTTCTAAAAGTTTAAATAAAATATGTATAAATACATTGTTTCAACAATGAATCCATTGTTGTAAAAATGTTTAAAATGAAATTATACTTTTAAAACGAGCAGTATCTTCTCATTAAATTCCGGTGCACGGCTGAAATTTCGTTTCCGAATTAAGCAAAACATTTCCTATCGAATAATGAAAAAAAATTTCGATTTTTATGTTGTTCGCAAGGGTATTTTTCTAAAAGTTTAAATGACATGTATCTGAATACATTGTTTCAACAATAAATCTATTGTTGTAAAAATGTCTAAAATGAAATTTTACACATAAAACGAGCAGTATCTTCTTATTAAATTCCGGTGCACGGCTGGAATTTTGTTTCCGAATAAATCAGTCCTTTTTCTATCGAATGATGTAAAAATATTCCGATTTTTAGGTTGTTCGCAGGGGTATTTTTCTACAAGTTTAAATGACATGTATCTGAATACATTGTTTCAACAATGAATCCATTGTTGTAAAAATGTCTAAAATGAAATTTTACACATAAAACGAGCAGTATCTTCTTATTAAATTCCGGTGCACGGCTGGAATTTTGTTTCCGAATAAATCAGTCCTTTTTCTATCGAATGATGTAAAAATATTCCAATTTTTAGGTTGTTCGCAGGGGTATTTTTCTAAAAGTTTAAATGACATGTATCTGAATACATTGTTTCAACAATGAATCCATTGTTGTAAAAATGTCTAAAATAAAATTTTACACATACAACGAGCAGTATCTTCTTATTAAATTCCGGTGCACGGCTGGAATTTTGTTTCCGAATAAATCAGTACTTTTTCTATCAAAAGATGTAAAACAATTCCGATTTTTAGGTTGTTCGCAGGGGTATTTTTCTACAAGTTGAAAAGAAATGTATCAGAATACATTGTTCCAACAATGAATCCATTGTTGTAAAATTGTTTAAAATGAAATTTTACACATAAAACGAGCAGTATCTTCTTATTATATTCCGGTGCACGGCTGAAATTTTGTTTCCGAAAAAATCAGTACTTTTCCTATCGAATGATGTAAAAAAATTCCGATTTTAAAGTTGTTCGCAGGAGTATTCTTCTAAAAGTTTAAATGAAATATATCTAAATGCATTGTTTCAACAATGAATCCATTGTTAAAAAAATGTTTAAAATGAAATTTTACACATAAAAAAGCAGTTTCTTCTTATTAAATTCAGGTGCACGGCTGAAATTTTGTTTCCGAATAAATCAGTACTTTTCATATCGAATGATGTAAAAAAATTCCGATTTTTATGTTGTTCGCAGGGGTATTTTTCGACAAGTTTAAATGAAATATATCAGAATACATTGTTTCAACAATGAATCCATTGTTGTAAAAATGTCTAAAATGAAATTTTACTTATAAAACAAGCAGTATCTTCTTATTATATTCTGGTGCACGGCTGAAATTTCGTTTCCGAATAAAACAGTACTTTTCCTATCGAATTATGTAAAAAAATTCCAATATTTAGGTGGTTCGCAGGGGCATTTCTCTAAAATTTTAAATGAAATATATCTAAATACATTTGTTTCAACAATGAATCCATTGTTGTAAAAGTGTTTAAAATGAAATTTTAAGCATAAAACAAGCAGTATCTTCTTATTATATTCTGGTGCACGGCTGAAATTTCGTTTCCGAATAAAACAGTACTTTTCCTATCGAATGATCTAAAAAAATTCCGATTTTAAAGTTGTTCGCAGGGGTATTCTTCTAAAAGTTTAAATAAAATATATATAAATACATTGTTTCAACAATGAATCCATTGTTGTAAAAATGTCTAAAATGAAATTTTACACATAAAACGAGCAGTATCTTCTTATTAAATTCCGGTGCACATCTGGAATTTTGTTTCCGAATAAATCAGTACTTTTCCTATCGAATGATGTAAAAAAATTCCGATTTTTAGGTTGTTCGCAGGGGTATTTTTCTACAAGTTTAAATGAAATGTATCAGAATACATTGTTTCAACAATGAATCCATTGTTGTAAAAATGTCTAAAATGAAATTTTACACATAAAACGAGCAGTATCTTCTTATTAAATTCCGGTGCACGGCTGAAATTTTGTTTCCAAATAAATCAGTACTTTTCCTATCGAATGATGTTAAAAAATTCCGATTTTAAAATTGTTCGCAGGGGTATTCTTCTAAAAGTTTAAATAAAATATATATAAATACATTGTTTCAACAATGAATCCATTGTTGTAAAAATGTTTAAAATGAAATTTTACACATAAAACGAGCAGTATCTTCTTATTAAATTTTGGTGCACGGATAAAATTTCGTTTCCGAATTAAGCAAAACATTTCCTATCGAATGATGAAAAAAAATTTCGATTTTTATGTTGTTTGCAGGGGTATTTTTCTAAAAGTTTAAATAAAATATATATAAATACATTGTTTCAACAATGAATCCATTGTTGTAAAAATGTTTAAAATGAAATTTTACACATAAAACGAGCAGTATATTCTCATTAAATTCCGGTGCACGGCTGAAATTTTGTTTCCGAACTAAGCAAAACATTTCCTATCGAATGATGTAAAAAAATTCCGATTTTTAGGTTGTTCGCAGGGGTATTTTTCTACACGTTTAAAAGAAATGTATCAGAATACATTGTTCCAACAATGAATCCATTGTTGTAAAAGTGTTTAAAATGAAATTTTACACATAAAACGAGCAGTATCTTCTTATTATATTCCGGTGCACGGCTGAAATTTTGTTTCCGAATAAATCAGTACTTTTCCTACCGAATGATGTAAAAAAATTCCGATTTTTAGGTTGTTCGCAGGGGTATTTTTCTACAAGTTTAAATGACATGTATCAGAATATATTGTTTCAACAATGAATCCATTGTTGTAAAAATGTCTAAAATGAAATTTAACACATAAAACGAGCAGTATCTTCTTATTAAATTCCGGTGCACGGCTGAAATTTTGTTTCCGAATAAATCAGTACTTTTTCTATCGAATGATGTAAAACAATTCCGATTTTTAGGTTGTTCGCAGGGGTATTTTTCTACAAGTTTAAAAGAAATGTATCAGAATACATTGTTCCAACAATGAATCCATTGTTGTAAAATTGTTTAAAATGAAATTTTACACATAAAACGAGCAGTATCTTCTTATTAAATTCCGGTGCACGGCTGAAATTTTGTTTCCGAAAAAACTCAGTACTTTTCCTATCGAATGATGTAAAAAAATTCCGATTTTTATGTTGTTCGCAGGGGTATTTTTCTAAAAGTTTAAATGATATGTATCTGAATACATTGTTTCAACAATGAATCCATTGTTGTAAAAATGTCTAGACTGAAATTTTGTTTATAAAACAAGCAGTATCTTCTTATTAAATTCTGGTGCACGGCTGAAATTTTGTTTCCGAATAAATCAGTACTTTTCCTATCGAATGATGTAAAAAAATTCCGATTTTTAGGTGGTTCGCAGAAGCATTTCTCTAAAAGTTTAATGAAATATATCTAAATGCATTGTTTCAACAATGAATCCATTGTTGAAAAAATGTTCAAAATGAAATTTTACACATAAAACAAGCAGTATCTTCTTATTAAATTTAGGTGCACGGCTGAAATTTTGTTTCCGAATAAATCAGTACTTTTCCTATGGAATGATGTAAAAAAATCCGATTTTTATGTGCTTCGCAGGGGCATTTCTCTAAAATTTTAAATAAAATATATATAAATACATTGTTTCAACAATGAATCCATTGTTGTAAAAGTGTTTAAAATGAAATTTTACACATAAAACAAGCAGTATCTTCTTATTAAATTTAGGTGCACGGCTGAAATTTTGTTTCCGAATAAATCAGTACTTTTCCTATCGAATGATGTAAAAAAAGTCCGATTTTTAGGTGGTTCGCAAGGCCATTTCTCTAAAATTTTAAATGAAATATATCTAAATACATTTGTTTCAACAATGAATCCATTGTTGTAAAAGAGTTTAAAATGAAATTTTACACATAAAACGAACAGTATCTTCTTATTAAATTCCGGTGCACGGCTGAAATTTTGTTTCCGAATAAATCAGTACTTTTCCTATCGAATGATGTAAAAAAATTCCGATTTTTAGGTTGTTCGCAGGGGTATTTTTCTACAAGTTTAAATGAAATGTATCAGAATACATTGTTTCAACAATGAATCCATTGTTGTAAAAATGTTTAAAATGAAATTTTACACATAATACGAGCAGTATCTTCTCATTAAATTCCGGTGCACGGCTGAAATTTTGTTTCCGAATTAAGGAAAACATTTCCTATCGAATTATATAAAAAAATTCCGATTTTTATGTTGTTCGCAGGGGCATTTTTCTAAATGTTTAAATGATATGTATCTGAATAAATTTTTTCAACAATGAATCCATTGTTGTAAAAATGTCTAGAATGAAATTTTACTTATAAAACAAGCAGTATCTTCTTATTAAATTCTGATGCACGGCTGAAATTTTGTTTCCGAATAAATCAGTACAATTCCTATCGAATGATGTAAAAAAATTCCGATTTTTAGGTTGTTCGCAGGGGTATTTTTCTACAAGTTTAAATGAAATGTATCAGAATACATTGTTTCAACAATGAATCTATTGTTGTAAAAATGTCTAAAATGAAACTTTACACATAAAACAAGCAGTATCTTCTTATTAAATTCTGGTGCACGGCTGAAATTTTGTTTCCGAATAAATCAGTACTTTTCCTATCGAATGATGTAAAAAAATTCCGATTTTTAGGTGGTTCGCAGAAGCATTTCTCTAAAAGTTTAAATGAAATATATCTAAATGCATTGTTTCAACAATGAATCCATTGTTGAAAAAATGTTCAAAATGAAATTTTACACATAAAACAAGCAGTATCTTCTTATTAAATTTAGGTGCACTGCTGAAATTTTGTTTCCGAATAAATCAGTACTTTTCCTATCGAATGATGTAAAAAAATTCCAATTTTTAGGTGGTTCGCAAGGCCATTTCTCTAAAATTTTAAATGAAATATATCTAAATACATTTGTTTCAACAATGAATCCGTTGTTGTAAAAGTGTTTAAAATGAAATTTTACACATAAAACGAACAGTATCTTCTTATTAAATTCCGGTGCACGGCTGAAATTTTGTTTCCGAATAAATCAGTACTATTCCTATCGAATGATGTAAAAAAATTCCGATTTTTATGTTGTTCGCAGGGGTATATTTCTAAAAGTTTAAATGATATGTATCTGAATACATTGTTTCAACAATGAATCCATTGTTGTAAAAATGTCTAGAATGAAATTTTGCTTATAAAACAAGCAGTATCTTCTTATTAAATTCTGGTGCACGGCTGAAATTTTGTTTCCGAATAAATCAGTACTTTTCCTATCGAATGATGTAAAAAAATTCCAATTTTTAGGTGGTTCGCAGGGGCATTTCTCTAAAATTTTAAATGAAATATATCTAAATACATTTGTTTCAACAATGAATCCATTGTTGTAAAAGTGATTAAAATGAAATTTTACACATAAAGCGAGCAGTATCTTCTTATTAAATTCCGGTGCACGGCTGAAATTTTGTTTCCGAATAAATCAGTACTTTTCCTATCGAATGATGTAAAAAAATTTCGATTTTTAGGTTATTCGCAGGGGTATTTTTCTACAAGTTTAAATGAAATATATCAGAATACATTGTTTCAACAATGAATCTATTGTTGTAAAAATGTCTAAAATGAAATTTTACACATAAAACAAGCAGTATCTTCTTATTATATTCTTGTGCACGGCTGAAATTTCGTTTCCGAATAAAACAGTACTTTTCCTATCGAATGATGTAAAAAAATTCCGATTTTAAAGTTGTTCGCAGGGGTATTCTTCTAAAAGTTTATATAAAATATATATAAATACATTGTTTCAACAATGAATCCATTGTTGTAAAAATGTTTAAAATGAAATTTTACACATAAAACGAGCATTATCTTCTCATTAAATTCCGGTGCACGGCTGAAATTTCGTTTCCGAATTAAGCAAAACATTTCCTATCGAATGATGTAAAAAAATTCGGATTTTTATGTTGTTCGCAGGGGTATTTTTCTAATAGTTTAAATGATATGTATCTGAATACATTGTTTCAACAATGAATCCATTGTTGTAAAAATGTGTAGAATGAAATTTTACTTATAAAACAAGCAGTATCTTCTTATTAAATTCTGGTGCACGGCAGAAATTTCGTTACCGAATAAATCAGTACTTTTCCTATCGAATGATGTAAAAAAATTCCGATTTTTAGGTGGTTCGCAGGGGCATTTCTCTAAAATTTTAAATGAAATATATCTAAATACATTTGTTTCAACAATGAATCCATTGTTGTAAAAGTGTTTAAAATGAAATTTTACACATAAAACGAGCAGTATCTTCTTATTAAATTCCGGAGCACGGCTAAAATTTTGTATCCGAATAAATCAGTACTTCTCCTATCGAATGATGTAAAAAAATTCCGATTTTTAGGTGGTTCGCAGAAGCATTTCTCTAAAAGTTTAATGAAATATATCTAAATGCATTGTTTCAACAATGAATCCATTGTTGAAAAAATGTTCAAAATGAAATTTTACACATAAAACAAGCAGTATCTTCTTATTAAATTTAGGTGCACGGCTGAAATTTTGATTCCGAATAAATCAGTACTTTTCCTATGGAATGATGTAAAAAAAATCCGATTTTCATGTGCTTCGCAGGGGCATTTCTCTAAAATTTTAAATAAAATGTATATAAATACATTGTTTCAACAATGAATCCATTGTTGTAAAAGTGTTTAAAATGAAATTTTACACATAAAACAAGCAGTATCTTCTTATTAAATTTAGGTGCACGGCTGAAATTTTGTTTCCGAATAAATCAGTACTTTTCCTATCGAATGATGTAAACAAATTCCGATTTTTAGGTGGTTCGCAAGGCCATTTCTCTAAAATTTTAAATGAAATATATCTAAATACTTTTGTTTCAACAATGAATCCATTGTTGTAAAAGAGTTTAAAATGAAATTTTACACATGAAACGATCAGTATCTTCTTATCAAAATCCGGTGCACGGCTGGAATTTTGTTTCCGAATAAATCAGTACTTTTCCTATCGAATGATGTAAAAAAATTCCGATTTTTACGTTGTTCGCAGGGGTATTTTTCTACAAGTTTAAATGAAATGTATCAGAATACATTGTTTCAACAATGAATCCATTGATGTAAAAATGTCTAAAATGAAATTTTACACTTAAAACGAGCAGTATCTTCTTATTAAATTCTGGTGCACGGCTGAAATTTTGTTTCCGAATAAATCAGTACTTTTCCTATCGAATGATGAAAAAAAATTCCGATTTTAAAGTTGTTCGCAGGGGTATTCTTCTAAAAGTTTAAATAAAAAATATATAGTTACATTGTTTCAACAATGAATCCATTGTTGTAAAAATGTTTAAATTGAAATTATACTTTTAAAACGAGCAGTATCTTCTCATTAAATTCCGGTGCACGGCTGAAATTTCGTTTCCGAATTAAGCAAAACATTTCCTATCGAATGATGTAAAAAAATTCCGATTTTTATGTTGTTCGCAGGGGTATTTTTCTACAAGTTTAAATGAAATGTATCAGAATACATTGTTTCAACAATGAATCCATTGTTGTAAAAATGTCTAAAATGAAATTTTACACATAAAACAAGCAGTATCTTCTTAATATATTCTGGTGCACGGCTGAAATTTCGTTTCCGAATAAAACAGTACTTTTCCTATCGAATGATGTAAAGAAATCCGATTTTAAAGTTATTCGCAGGGGTATTCTTCTAAAAGTTTAAAAAAAATATATATAAATACATTGTTTCAACAATAAATCCATTGTTGTAAAAATGTTTAAAATGAAATTTTACACATAAAACGAGCAGTATCTTCTCATTAAATTCCGGTGCACGGCTGAAATTTCGTTTCCGAATTAAGCGAAACATTTCCTATCGAATAATGAAAAAAAATTTCGATTTTTATGTTGTTCGCAGGGGTATTTTTCTAAAAGTTTAAATGACATGTATCTGAATACATTGTTTCAACAATAAATCCATTGTTGTAAAAATGTCTAAAATGAAATTTTACACATAAAACGAGCAGAATCTTCTTATTAAATTCCGGTGCACGGCTGGAATTTTGTTTCCGAATAAATCAGTCCTTTTTCTATCGAATGATGTAAAAATATTCCGATTTTTAGGTTGTTCGCAGGGGTATTTTTCTACAAGTTTAAATGAAATGTATCAGAATACATTGTTCCAACAATGAATCCATTGTTGTAAAAGTGTTTAAAATGAAATTTTACACATAAAACGAGCAGTATCTTCTTATTATATTCCGGTGCACGGCTGAAATTTTGTTCCCGAATAAATCAGTACTTTTCCTATCGAATGATGTAAAAAAATTTCGATTTTTAGGTTGTTCGCAGGGGTATTTTTCTGCAAGTTTAAATGAAATGTATCAGAATACATTGTTTCAACAATGAATCCATTGTTGTAAAAATGTTTAAAATGAAATTTTACACATAAACCGAGCAGTATCATCTCATTAAATTCCGGTGCACGGCTGAAATTTCGTTTCCGAAGTAAGCAAAACATTTCCTATAGAATGATGTAAAAAAATTCCGATTTTTATGTTGTTCGCAGGGGTATTTTTCTAAAAGTTTAAATGAAATATATCTAAATGCATTGTTTCAACAATGAATCCATTGTTGAAAAAATGTTTAAAATGAAATTTTACACATAAAAAAAGCAGTTTCTTCTTATTAAATTCAGGTGCTCGGCTGAAATTTTGTTTCCGAATAAATCAGTACTTTTCCTATCGAATGATGTAAAAAAATTCCGATTTTTATGTTGTTCGCAGGGGTATTTTTCTAAAAGTTTAAATGACATGTATCTGAATACATTGTTTCAACAATGAATCCATTGTTGTAAAAATGTCTAAAATGAAATTTTACACATATAACGAGCAGTATCTTCTTATTAAATTCCGGTGCACGGCTGGAATTTTGTTTCCGAATAAATCAGTACTTTTTCTATCGAATGATGTAAAACAATTCCGATTTTTAGGTTGTTCGCAGGGGTATTTTTCTACAAGTTTAAAAGAAATGTATCAGAATACATTGTTCCAACAATGAATCCATTGTTGTAAAATTGTTTAAAATGAAATTTTACACATAAAACGAGCAGTATCTTCTTATTATATTCCGGTGCACGGCTGAAATTTTGTTTCCGAATAAATCAGTACTTTTTCTATCGAATGATGTAAAAAAATTTCGATTTTTAGGTTGTTCGCAGGGGTATTTTTCTACAAGTTTAAATGAAATGTATCAGAATATATTGTTTCAACAATGAGTCCATTGTTGTAAAAATGTCTAAAATGAAATTTTACACATAAAACGAGCAGTATCTTCTTATTAAATTCCGGTGCACGGCTGAAATTTTGTTTCCGAAAAAATCAGTACTTTTCCTATCGAATGATGTAAAAAAATTCCGATTTTAAAGTTGTTCGCAGGAGTATTCTTCTAAAAGTTTAAATGAAATATATCTAAATGCATTGTTTCAACAATGAATCCATTGTTAAAAAAATGTTTAAAATGAAATTTTACACATAAAAAAGCAGTTTCTTCTTATTAAATTCAGGTGCACGGCTGAAATTTTGTTTCCGAATAAATCAGTACTTTTCATATCGAATGATGTAAAAAAATTCCGATTTTTATGTTGTTCGCAGGGGTATTTTTCGACAAGTTTAAATGAAATATATCAGAATACATTGTTTCAACAATGAATCCATTGTTGTAAAAATGTCTAAAATGAAATTTTACTTATAAAACAAGCAGTATCTTCTTATTATATTCTGGTGCACGGCTGAAATTTCGTTTCCGAATAAAACAGTACTTTTCCTATCGAATTATGTAAAAAAATTCCGATATTTAGGTGGTTCGCAGGGGCATTTCTCTAAAATTTTAAATGAAATATATCTAAATACATTTGTTTCAACAATGAATCCATTGTTGTAAAAGTGTTTAAAATGAAATTTTACACATAAAACAAGCAGTATCTTCTTATGATATTCTGGTGCACGGCTGAAATTTCGTTTCCGAATAAAACAGTACTTTTCCTATCGAATGATCTAAAAAAATTCCGATTTTAAAGTTGTTCGCAGGGGTATTCTACTAAAAGTTTAAATAAAATATACATAAATACATTGTTTCAACAATGAATCCATTGTTGTAAAAATGTCTAAAATGAAATTTTACACATAAAACGAGCAGTATCTTCTTATTAAATTCCGGTGCACGGCTGGAATTTTGTTTCCGAATAAATCAGTACTTTTCCTATCGAATGATGTAAAAAAATTCCGATTTTTAGGTTGTTCGCAGGGGTATTTTTCTACAAGTTTAAATGAAATGTATCAGAATACATTGTTTCAACGATGAATCCATTGTTGTAAAAATGTTTAAAATGAAATTTTACACATAAAACGAGCAGTATCATCTCATTAAATTCCGGTGCACGGCTAAAATTTCGTTTCCGAATTAAGCAAAACATTTCCTATCGAATGATGAAAAAAAATTTCGAATTTTATGTTGTTTGCAGAGGTATTTTTCTAAAAGTTTAAATAAAATATTTATAAATACATTGTTTCAACAATGAATCCATTGTTGTAAAAATGTTTAAAATGAAATTTTACACATAAAACAAGCAGTATCTTCTTATTATATTCTGGTTCACGGCTGAAATTTTTTTTCCGAATAAATCAGTACTTTTCCTATCGAATGATGTAAAAAAATTCCGATTTTTAGGTTGTTCACAGGGGTATTTTTCTGCAGGTTTAAATGAAATGTATCAGAATACATTGTTTCAACAATGAATCCATTGTTGTAAAAATGTTTAAAATGAAATTTTACACATAAAACGAGCAGTATCATCTCATTAAATTCCGGTGCACGGCTGAAATTTCGTTTCCGAATTAAGCAAAACATTTCCTATCGAATGATGTAAAAAAATTCCGATTTTTATGTTGTTCGCAGGGGTATTTTTCTAAAAGTTTAAATGACATGTATCCGAATACATTGTTTCAACAATGAATCCATTGTTGTAAAAATGTCTAAAATGAAATTTTACACATAAAACGAGCAGTATCTTCTTATTAAATTCCGGTGCACGGCTGGAATTTTGTTTCCGAATAAATCAGTACTTTTTCTATCGAATGATGTAAAACAATTTCGATTTTTAGGTTGTTCGCAGGGGTATTTTTCTACAAGTTTAAAAGAAATGTATCAGAATACATTGTTCCAACAATGAATCCATTGTTGTAAAAGTGTTTAAAATGAAATTTTACACATAAAACGAGCAGTATCTTCTTATTATATTCCGGTGCACGGCTGAAATTTTGTTTCCGAATAAATCAGTACTTTTCCTACCGAATGATGTAAAAAAATTCCGATTTTTAGGTTGTTCGCAGGGGTATTTTTCTACAAGTTTAAATGACATGTATCAGAATATATTGTTTCAACAATGAATCCATTGTTGTAAAAATGTCTAAAATGAAATTTTACACATAAAACAAGCAGTATCTTCTTATTAAATTTTGGTGCACGGCTGAAATTTCGTTTCCGAATAAAACAGTACTTTTCCTATCGAATTATGTAAAAAAATTCTGATTTTAAAGTTGTTCGCAGGGGTATTCTTCTAAAAGTTTAAATAAAATATGTATAAATACATTGTTTCAACAATGAATCCATTGTTGTAAAAATGTTTAAAATGAAATTATACTTTTAAAACAAGCAGTATCTTCTCATTAAATTCCGGTGCACGGCTGAAATTTCGTTTCCGAATTAAGCAAAACATTTCCTATCGAATGATGTAAAAAAATTCCGATTTTTATGTTGTTCGCAGGGGTATTTTTCTACAAGTTTAAATGAAATGTATCAGAATACATTGTTTCAACAATGAATCCATTGTTGTAAAAATGTCTAAAATGAAATTTTACACATAAAACAAGCAGTATCTTCTTATTAAATTCCGGTGCACGGCTGGAATTTTGTTTCCGAATAAATCAGTACTTCTTCTATCGAATGATGTAAAAATATTCCGATTTTTAGGTTGTTCGCAGGGGTATTTTTCTACAAGTTTAAATGAAATGTATCAGAATACATTGTTCCAACAATGAATCCATTGTTGTAAAAGTGTTTAAAATGAAATTTTACACATAAAACGAGCAGTATCTTCTTATTATATTCCGGTGCACGGCTGAAATTTTGTTTCCGAATAAATCAGTACTTTTCCTATCGAATGATGCAAAAAAATTACGATTTTTAGGTTGTTCGCAGGGGTATTTTTCTGCAAGTTTAAATGATATGTATCTGAATACATTGTTTTAACAATGAATCCATTGTTGTAAAAATGTCTAGACTGAAATTTTGTTTATAAAACAAGCAGTATCTTCTTATTAAATTCTGGTGCACGGCTGAAATTTTGTTTCCGAATAAATCAGTACTTTTCCTATCGAATGATGTAAAAAAATTCCGATTTTTAGGTGGTTCGCAGAAGCATTTCTCTAAAAGTTTAATGAAATATATCTAAATGCATTGTTTCAACAATGAATCCATTGTTGAAAAAATGTTCAAAATGAAATTTTACACATAAAACAAGCAGTATCTTCTTATTAAATTTAGGTGCACGGCTGAAATTTTGTTTCCGAATAAATCAGTACTTTTCCTATGGAATGATGTAAATAAAATCCGATTTTTATGTGCTTGGCAGGGGCATTTCTCTAAAATTTTAAATAAAATATATATAAATACATTGTTTCAACAATGAATCCATTGTTGTAAAAGTGTTTAAAATGAAATTTTACACATAAAACAAGCAGTATCTTCTTATTAAATTTAGGTGCACGGCTGAAATTTTGTTTCCGAATAAATCAGTACTTTTCCTATCGAATGATGTAAAAAAAGTCCGATTTTTAGGTGGTTCGCAAGGCCATTTCTCTAAAATTTTAAATGAAATATATCTAAATACATTTGTTTCAACAATGAATCCATTGTTGTAAAAGAATTTAAAATGAAATTTTACACATAAAACGAACAGTATCTTCTTATTAAATTCCGGTGCACGGCTGAAATTTTGTTTCCGAATAAATTAGTACTTTTCCTATCGAATGATGTAAAAAAAATCCGATTTTTAGGTTGTTCGCAGGGGTATTTTTCTACAAGTTTAAATGAAATGTATCAGAATACATTGTTTCAACAATGAATCCATTGTTGTAAAAATGTTTAAAATGAAATTTTACACATAATACGAGCAGTATCTTCTGATTAAATTCCGGTGCACGGCTGAAATTTTGTTTCCGAATTAAGGAAAACATTTCCTATCGAATTATATAAAAAATTCCGATTTTTATGTTGTTCGCAGGGGTATTTTTCTAAATGTTTAAATGATATGTATCTGAATACATTTTTTCAACAATGAATCCATTGTTGTAAAAATGTCTAGAATGAAATTTTACTTATAAAACAAGCAGTATCTTCTTATTAAATTCTGATGCACGGCTGAAATTTTGTTTCCGAATAAATCAGTACAATTCCTATCGAATGATGTAAAAAAATTCCGATTTTTAGGTTGTTCGCAGGGGTATTTTTCTACAAGTTTAAATGAAATGTATCAGAATACATTGTTTCAACAATGAATCCATTGTTGTAAAAATGTCTAAAATGAAACTTTACACATAAAACAAGCAGTATCTTCTTATTAAATTCTGGTGCACGGCTGAAATTTTGTTTCCGAATAAATCAGTACTTTTCCTATCGAATGATGTAAAAAAACTCCGATTTTTAGGTGGTTCGCAGAAGCATTTCTCTAAATATTTAAATGAAATATATCTAAATGCATTGTTTCAACAATGAATCCATTGTTGAAAAAATGTTCAAAATGAAATTTTACACATAAAACAAGCAGTATCTTCTTATTAAATTTAGGTGCACTGCTGAAATTTTGTTTCCGAATAAATCAGTACTTTTCCTATCGAATGATGTAAAAAAAATCCAATTTTTAGGTGGTTCGCAAGGCCATTTCTCTAAAATTTTAAATGAAATATATCTAAATACATTTGTTTCAACAATGAATCCGTTGTTGTAAAAGTGTTTAAAATGAAATTTTACACATAAAACGAACAGTATCTTCTTATTAAATTCCGGTGCACGGCTGAAATTTTGTTTCCGAATAAATCAGTACTATTCCTATCGAATGATGTAAAAAAATTCCGATTTTTATGTTGTTCGCAGGGGTATTTTTCTAAAAGTTTAAATGAAATGTATCAGAATACATTGTTTCAACAATGAATCCATTGATGTAAAAATGTCTAAAATGAAATTTTACACATAAAACGAGCAGTATCTTCATATTAAATTCCGGTGCACGGCTGGAATTTTGTTTCCGAATAAATCAGTACTTTTCCTATCGAATGATGTAAAAAAAATTCCGATTTTAAAGTTGTTCGCAGGGGTATTCTTCTAAAAGTTTAAATAAAATATATATAAATACATTGTTTCAACAATGAATCCATTGTTGTAAAAATGTTTAAAATGAAATTTTACACATAAAACGAGCAGTATCTTCTCATTAAATTCCGGTGCACGGTTGAAATTTCGTTTCCGAATTAAGCAAAACATTTCCTATCGAATGATGTAAAAAAATTCCGATTTTTATGTTGTTCGCAGGGGTATTTTTCTAAAAGTTTAAATGATATGTATCTGAATACATTGTTTCAACAATGAATCCATTGTTATAAAAATGTCTAGAATGAAATTTTACTTATAAAACAAGCAATATCTTCTTATTAAATTCTGGTGCACGGCTGAAATTTTGTTTCCGAATAAATCAGTACTTTTCCTATCGAATGATGTAAAAAAATTCCGATTTTTTAGGTGGTTCGCAGGGGCATTTCTCTAAAATTTTAAATGAAATATATCTAAATACATTTGTTTCAACAATGAATCCATTGTTGTAAAAGTGTTTAAAATGAAATTTTACACATAAAACGAGCAGTATCTTCTTATTAAATTCCGGTGCACGGCTGAAATTTCGTTTCCGAAATAAGCAAAACATTTCCTATCGAATGATGTAAAAAAACTCCGATTTTTATGTTGTTCGCAGGGGTATTTTTCTACAAGTTTAAATGAAATGTATCAGAATACATTGTTTCAACAATGAATCCATTGTTGTAAAAATGTCTAAAATGAACTTTTACACATAAAACAAGCAGTATCTTCTTATTATATTCTGGTGCACGGCTGAAATTTCGTTTCCGAATAAAACAGTACTTTTCCTATCGAATGATGTAAAAAAATTCCGATTTTTAGGTGGTTCGCAGGGGCATTTCTCTAAAATTTTAAATGAAATATATCTAAATACATTTGTTTCAACAATGAATCCATTGTTGTAAAAGTGTTTAAAATGAAATTTTACACATAAAACGAGCAGTATCTTCTTATTAAATTCCGGTGCACGGCTGAAACTTTGTTTCCGAAAAAATCAGTACTTTTCCTATCGAATGATGTAAACATATTCCGATTTTTAGGTTGTTCGCAGGGGTATTTTTCTACAAGTTTAAATGAAATGTATCAGAATACATTGTTTCAACAATGAATCCAGTGTTGTAAAAATGTCTAAAATGAAATTTTACACATAAAACAAGCAGTATCTTCTTATTAAATTTTGGTGCACGGCTGAAATTTCGTTTCCGAATAAAACAGTACTTTTCCTATCGAATTATGTAAAAAAATTCCGATTTTAAAGTTGTTCGCAGTTGTATTCTTCTAAAAGTTTAAATAAAATATGTATAAATACATTGTTTCAACAATGAATCCATTGTTGTAAAAATGTTTAAAATGAAATTATACTTTTAAAACGAGCAGTATCTTCTCATTAAATTCCGGTGCACGGCTGAAATTTCGTTTCCGAATTAAGCAAAACATTTCCTATCGAATGATGTAAAAAAATTCCGATTTTTATGTTGTTCGCAGGGGTATTTTTCTACAAGTTTAAATGAAATGTATCAGAATACATTGTTTCAACAATGAATCCATTGTTGTAAAAATGTCTAAAATGAAATTTTACACATAAAACAAGCAGTATCTTCTTAATATATTCTGGTGCACGGCTGAAATTTCGTTTCCGAATAAATCAGTCCTTTTTCTATCGAATGATGTAAAAATATTCCGATTTTTAGGTTGTTCGCAGGGGTATTTTTCTACAAGTTTAAATGAAATGTATCAGAATACATTGTTCCAACAATGAATCCATTGTTGTAAAAATGTCTAAAATGAAATTTTACTTATAAAACAAGCAGTATCTTCTTATTATATTCTGGTGCACGGCTGAAATTTCGTTTCCGAATAAAACAGTACTTTTCCTATCGAATTATGTAAAAAAATTCCGATATTTAGGTGGTTCGCAGGGGCATTTCTCTAAAATTTTAAATGAAATATATCTAAATACATTTGTTTCAACAATGAATCCATTGTTGTAAAAGTGTTTAAAATGAAATTTTACACATAAAACAAGCAGTATCTTCTTATTATATTCTGGTGCACGGCTGAAATTTCGTTTCCGAATAAAACAGTACTTTTCCTATCGAATGATCTAAAAAAATTCCGATTTTAAAGTTGTTCGCAGGGGTATTCTTCTAAAAGTTTAAATAAAATATATATAAATACATTGTTTCAACAATGAATCCATTGTTGTAAAAATGTCTAAAATGAAATTTTACACATAAAACGAGCAGTATCTTCTTATTAAATTCCGGTGCACGGCTGGAATTTTGTTTCCGAATAAATCAGTACTTTTCCTATCGAATGATGTAAAAAAATTCCGATTTTTAGGTTGTTCGCAGGGGTATTTTTCTACAAGTTTAAATGAAATGTATCAGAATACATTGTTTCAACAATGAATCCATTGTTGTAAAAATGTCTAAAATGAAATTTTACACATAAAACGAGCAGTATCTTCTTATTAAATTCCGGTGCACGGCTGAAATTTTGTTTCCAAATAAATCAGTACTTTTCCTATCGAATGATGTTAAAAAATTCCGATTTTAAAATTGTTCGCAGGGGTATTCTTCTAAAAGTTTAAATAAAATATATATAAATACATTGTTTCAACAATGAATCCATTGTTGTAAAAATGTTTAAAATGAAATTTTACACATAAAACGAGCAGTATCTTCTTATTAAATTTTGGTGCACGGCTAAAATTTCGTTTCCGAATTAAGCAAAACATTTCCTATCGAATGATGAAAAAAAATTTCGATTTTTATGTTGTTTGCAGGGGTATTTTTCTAAAAGTTTAAATAAAATATATATAAATACATTGTTTCAACAATGAATCCATTGTTGTAAAAATGTTTAAAATGAAATTTTACACATAAAACGAGCAGTATATTCTCATTAAATTCCGTTGCACGGCTGAAATTTTGTTTCCGAATTAAGCAAAACATTTCCTATCGAATGATGTAAAAAAATTCCGATTTTTATGTTGTTCGCAGGGGTATTTTTCTAAAAGTTTAAATGACATGTATCTGAATACATTGTTTCAACAATGAATCCATTGTTGTAAAAATGTCTAAAATGAAATTTAACACATAAAACGAGCAGTATCTTCTTATTAAATTCCGGTGCACGGCTGAAATTTTGTTTCCGAATAAATCAGTACTTTTTCTATCGAATGATGTAAAACAATTCCGATTTTTAGGTTGTTCGCAGGGGTATTTTTCTACAAGTTTAAAAGAAATGTATCAGAATACATTGTTCCAACAATGAATCCATTGTTGTAAAATTGTTTAAAATGAAATTTTACACATAAAACGAGCAGTATCTTCTTATTAAATTCCGGTGCACGGCTGAAATTTTGTTTCCGAAAAAACTCAGTACTTTTCCTATCGAATGATGTAAAAAAATTCCGATTTTTATGTTGTTCGCAGGGGTATTTTTCTAAAAGTTTAAATGATATGTATCTGAATACATTGATTCAACAATGAATCCATTGTTGTAAAAATGTCTAGACTGAAATTTTGTTTATAAAACAAGCAGTATCTTCTTATTAAATTCTGGTGCACGGCTGAAATTTTGTTTCCGAATAAATCAGTACTTTTCCTATCGAATGATGTAAAAAAATTCCGATTTTTAGGTGCTTCGCAGAAGCATTTCTCTAAAATTTTAAATAAAATATATATAAATACATTGTTTCAACAATGAATCCATTGTTGTAAAAGTGTTTAAAATGAAATTTTACACATAATACGAGCAGTATCTTCTCATTAAATTCCGGTGCACGGCTGAAATTTTGTTTCCGAATTAAGGAAAACATTTCCTATCGAATTATATAAAAAAATTCCGATTTTTATGTTGTTCGCAGGGGTATTTTTCTAAATGTTTAAATGATATGTATCTGAATACATTTTTTCAACAATGAATCCATTGTTGTAAAAATGTCTAGAATGAAATTTTACTTATAAAACAAGCAGTATCTTCTTATTAAATTCTGATGCACGGCTGAAATTTTGTTTCCGAATAAATCAGTACAATTCCTATCGAATGATGTAAAAAAATTCCGATTTTTAGGTTGTTCGCAGGGGTATTTTTCTACAAGTTTAAATGAAATGTATCAGAATACATTGTTTCAACAATGAATCCATTGTTGTAAAAATGTCTAAAATGAAACTTTACACATAAAACAAGCAGTATCTTCTTATTAAATTCTGGTGCACGGCTGAAATTTTGTTTCCGAATAAATCAGTACTTTTCCTATCGAATGATGTAAAAAAATTCCGATTTTTAGGTGGTTCGCAGAAGCATTTCTCTAAAAGTTTAATGAAATATATCTAAATGCATTGTTTCAACAATGAATCCATTGTTGAAAAAATGTTCAAAATGAAATTTTACACATAAAACAAGCAAAATCTTCTTATTAAATTTAGGTGCACTGCTGAAATTTTGTTTCCGAATAAATCAGTACTTTTCCTATCGAATGATGTAAAAAAATTCCAATTTTTAGGTGGTTCGCAAGGCCATTTCTCTAAAATTTTAAATGAAATATATCTAAATACATTTGTTTCAACAATGAATCCGTTGTTGTAAAAGTGTTTAAAATGAAATTTTACACATAAAACGAACAGTATCTTCTTATTAAATTCCGGTGCACGGCTGAAATTTTGTTTCCGAATAAATCAGTACTATTCCTATCGAATGATGTAAAAAAATTCCGATTTTTATGTTGTTCGCAGGGGTATTTTTCTAAAAGTTTAAATGATATGTATCTGAATACATTGTTTCAACAATGAATCCATTGTTGTAAAAATGTCTAGAATGAAATTTTGCTTATAAGACAAGCAGTATCTTCTTATTAAATTCTGGTGCACGGCTGAAATTTTGTTTCCGAATAAATCAGTACTTTTCCTATCGAATGATGTAAAAAAATTCCAATTTTTAGGTGGTTCGCAGGGGCATTTCTCTAAAATTTTAAATGAAATATATCTAAATACATTTGTTTCAACAATGAATCCATTGTTGTAAAAGTGATTAAAATGAAATTTTACACATAAAGCGAGCAGTATCTTCTTATTAAATTCCGGTGCACGGCTGAAATTTTGTTTCCGAATAAATCAGTACTTTTCCTATCGAATGATGTAAAAAAATTCCAATTTTTAGGTTGTTCGCAGGGGTATTTTTCTACAAGTTTAAATGAAATGTATCAGAATACATTGTTTCAACAATGAATCCATTGTTGTAAAAATGTCTAAAATGAAACTTTACACATAAAACAAGCAGTATCTTCTTAATATATTCTGGTGCACGGCTGAAATTTCGTTTCCGAATAAAACAGTACTTTTCCTATCGAATGATGTAAAAAAAATCCGATTTTAAAGTTGTTCGCAGGGGTATTCTTCTAAAAGTTTAAATAAAATATATATAAATACATTGTTTCAACAATAAATCCATTGTTGTAAAAATGTTTAAAATGAAATTTTACACATAAAACGAGCAGTATCTTCTCATTAAATTCCGGTGCACGGCTGACATTTCGTTTCCGAATTAAGCAAAACATTCCCTATCGAATGATGAAAAAAAATTTCGATTTTTATGTTGTTCGCAGGGGTAATTTTCTAAAAGTTGAAATGACATGTATCTGAATACATTGTTTCAACAATAAATCCATTGTTGTAAAAATGTCTAAAATGAAATTTTACACATAAAACGAGCAGTATCTTCTTATTAAATTCCGGTGCATGGCTGGAATTTTGTTTCCGAATAAATCAGTCCTTTTTCTATCGAATGATGTAAAAATATTCCGATTTTTAGGTTGTTCGAAGGGGTATTTTTCTACAAGTTTAAATGAAATGTATCAGAATACATTGTTCCAACAATGAATCCATTGTTGTAAAAGTGTTTAAAATGAAATTTTACACATAAAACGAGCAGTATCTTCTTATTAAATTCCGGTGCACGGCTGAAATTTCGTTTCCGAAATAAGCAAAACATTTCCTATCGAATGATGTAAAAAAACTCCGATTTTTATGCTGTTCGCAGGGGTATTTTTCTACAAGTTTAAATGAAATGTATCAGAATACATTGTTTCAACAATGAATCCATTGTTGTAAAAATGTCTAAAATGAACTTTTACACATAAAACAAGCAGTATCTTCTTATTATATTCTGGTGCACGGCTGAAATTTCGTTTCCGAATAAAACAGTACTTTTCCTATCGAATGATGTAAAAAAAATTCCGATTTTTAGGTGGTTCGCAGGGGCATTTCTCTAAAAATTTAAATGAAATATATCTAAATACATTTGTTTCAACAATGAATCCATTGTTGTAAAAGTGTTTAAAATGAAATTTTACACATAAAACGAGCAGTATCTTCTTATTAAATTCCGGTGCACGGCTGAAACTTTGTTTCCGAAAAAATCAGTACTTTTCCTATCGAATGATGTAAAAAAATTCCGATTTTTAGGTTGTTCGCAGGGGTATTTTTCTACAAGTTTAAATGAAATGTATCAGAATACATTGTTTCAACAATGAATCCAGTGTTGTAAAAATGTCTAAAATGAAATTTTACACATAAAACAAGCAGTATCTTCTTATTAAATTTTGGTGCACGGCTGAAATTTCGTTTCCGAATAAAACAGTACTTTTCCTATCGAATTATGTAAAAAAATTCCGATTTTAAAATTGTTCGCAGTTGTATTCTTCTAAAAGTTTAAATAAAATATGTATAAATACATTGTTTCAACAATGAATCCATTGTTGTAAAAATGTTTAAAATGAAATTATACTTTTAAAACGAGCAGTATCTTCTCATTAAATTCCGGTGCACGGCTGAAATTTCGTTTCCGAATTAAGCAAAACATTTCCTATCGAATGATGTAAAAAAATTCCGATTTTTATGTTGTTCGCAGGGGTATTTTTCTACAAGTTTAAATGAAATGTATCAGAATACATTGTTTCAACAATGAATCCATTGTTGTAAAAATGTCTAAAATGAAATTTTACACATAAAACAAGCAGTATCTTCTTAATATATTCTGGTGCACGGCTGAAATTTCGTTTCCGAATAAAACAGTACTTTTCCTATCGAATGATGTAAAAAAAATCCGATTTTAAAGTTGTTCGCAGGGGTATTCTTCTAAAAGTTTAAATAAAATATATATAAATACATTGTTTCAACAATAAATCCATTGTTGTAAAAATGTTTAAAATGAAATTTTACACATAAAACGAGCAGTATCTTCTCATTAAATTCCGGTGCACGGCTGAAATTTCGTTTCCGAATTAAGCAAAACATTTCCTATCGAATAATGAAAAAAAATTTCGATTTTTATGTTGTTCGCAAGGGTATTTTTCTAAAAGTTTAAAGGACATGTATCTGAATACATTGTTTCAACAATAAATCTATTGTTGTAAAAATGTCTAAAATGAAATTTTACACATAAAACGAGCAGTATCTTCTTATTAAATTCCGGTGCACGGCTGGAATTTTGTTTCCGAATAAATCAGTCCTTTTTCTATCGAATGATGTAAAAATATTCCGATTTTTAGGTTGTTCGCAGGGGTATTTTTCTACAAGTTTAAATGACATGTATCTGAATACATTGTTTCAACAATGAATCCATTGTTGTAAAAATGTCTAAAATGAAATTTTACACATAAAACGAGCAGTATCTTCTTATTAAATTCCGGTGCACGGCTGGAATTTTGTTTCCGAATAAATCAGTCCTTTTTCTATCGAATGATGTAAAAATATTCCAATTTTTAGGTTGTTCGCAGGGGTATTTTTCTAAAAGTTTAAATGGCATGTATCTGAATACATTGTTTCAACAATGAATCCATTGTTGTAAAAATGTCTAAAAAGAAATTTTACACATACAACGAGCAGTATCTTCTTATTAAATTCCGGTGCACGGCTGGAATTTTGTTTCCGAATAAATCAGTACTTTTTCTATCAAAAGATGTAAAACAATTCCGATTTTTAGGTTGTTCGCAGGGGTATTTTTCTACAAGTTGAAAAGAAATGTATCAGAATACATTGTTTCAACAATGAATCCATTGTTAAAAAAATGTTTAAAATGAAATTTTACACATAAAAAAGCAGTTTCTTCTTATTAAATTCAGGTGCACGGCTGAAATTTTGCTTCCGAATAAATCAGTACTTTTCATATCGAATGATGTAAAAAAATTCCGATTTTTATGTTGTTCGCAGGGGTATTTTTCGACAAGTTTAAATGAAATATATCAGAATACATTGTTTCAACAATGAATCCATTGTTGTAAAAATGTCTAAAATGAAATTTTACTTATAAAACAAGCAGTATCTTCTTATTATATTCTGGTGCACGGCTGAAATTTCGTTTCCGAATAAAACAGTACTTTTCCTATCGAATTATGTAAAAAAATTCCGATATTTAGGTGGTTCGCAGGGGCATTTCTCTAAAATTTTAAATGAAATATATCTAAATACATTTGTTTCAACAATGAATCCATTGTTGTAAAAGTGTTTAAAATGAAATTTTACACATAAAACAAGCAGTATCTTCTTATTATATTCTGGTGCACGGCTGAAATTTCGTTTCCGAATAAAACAGTACTTTTCCTATCGAATGATCTAAAAAAATTCCGATTTTAAAGTTGTTCGCAGGGGTATTCTTCTAAAAGTTTAAATAAAATATATATAAATACATTGTTTCAACAATGAATCCATTGTTGTAAAAATGTCTAAAATGAAATTTTACACATAAAACGAGCAGTATCTTCTTATTAAATTCCGGTGCACGGCTGGAATTTTGTTTCCGAATAAATCAGTACTTTTCCTATCGAATGATGTAAAAAAATTCCGATTTTTAGGTTGTTCGCAGGGGTATTTTTCTACAAGTTTAAATGAAATGTATCAGAATACATTGTTTCAACAATGAATCCATTGTTGTAAAAATGTCTAAAATGAAATTTTACACATAAAACGAGCAGTATCTTCTTATTAAATTCCGGTGCACGGCTGAAATTTTGTTTCCAAATAAATCAGTACTTTTCCTATCGAATGATGTTAAAAAATTCCGATTTTAAAATTGTTCGCAGGGGTATTCTTCTAAAAGTTTAAATAAAATATATATAAATACATTGTTTCAACAATGAATCCATTGTTGTAAAAATGTTTAAAATGAAATTTTACACATAAAACGAGCAGTATCTTCTTATTAAATTTTGGTGCACGGCTAAAATTTCGTTTCCGAATTAAGCAAAACATTTCCTATCGAATGATGAAAAAAAATTTCGATTTTTATGTTGTTTGCAGGGGTATTTTTCTAAAAGTTTAAATAAAATATATATAAATACATTGTTTCAACAATGAATCCATTGTTGTAAAAATGTTTAAAATGAAATTTTACACATAAAACGAGCAGTATATTCTCATTAAATTCCGGTGCACGGCTGAAATTTTGTTTCCGAACTAAGCAAAACATTTCCTATCGAATGATGTAAAAAAATTCCGATTTTTAGGTTGTTCGCAGGGGTATTTTTCTACACGTTTAAAAGAAATGTATCAGAATACATTGTTCCAACAATAAATCCATTGTTGTAAAAGTGTTTAAAATGAAATTTTACACATAAAACGAGCAGTATCTTCTTATTATATTCCGGTGCACGGCTGAAATTTTGTTTCCGAATAAATCAGTACTTTTCCTACCGAATGATGTAAAAAAATTCCGATTTTTAGGTTGTTCGCAGGGGTATTTTTCTACAAGTTTAAATGACATGTATCAGAATATATTGTTTCAACAATGAATCCATTGTTGTAAAAATGTCTAAAATGAAATTTAACACATAAAACGAGCAGTATCTTCTTATTAAATTCCGGTGCACGGCTGAAATTTTGTTTCCGAATAAATCAGTACTTTTTCTATCGAATGATGTAAAACAATTCCGATTTTTAGGTTGTTCGCAGGGGTATTTTTCTACAAGTTTAAAAGAAATGTATCAGAATACATTGTTCCAACAATGAATCCATTGTTGTAAAATTGTTTAAAATGAAATTTTACACATAAAACGAGCAGTATCTTCTTATTAAATTCCGGTGCACGGCTGAAATTTTGTTTCCGAAAAAACTCAGTACTTTTCCTATCGAATGATGTAAAAAAATTCCGATTTTTATGTTGTTCGCAGGGGTATTTTTCTAAAAGTTTAAATGATATGTATCTGAATACATTGTTTCAACAATGAATCCATTGTTGTAAAAATGTCTAGACTGAAATTTTGTTTATAAAACAAGCAGTATCTTCTTATTAAATTCTGGTGCACGGCTGAAATTTTGTTTCCGAATAAATCAGTACTTTTCCTATCGAATGATGTAAAAAAATTCCGATTTTTAGGTGGTTCGCAGAAGCATTTCTCTAAAAGTTTAATGAAATATATCTAAATGCATTGTTTCAACAATGAATCCATTGTTGAAAAAATGTTCAAAATGAAATTTTACACATAAAACAAGCAGTATCTTCTTATTAAATTTAGGTGCACGGCTGAAATTTTGTTTCCGAATAAATCAGTACTTTTCCTATGGAATGATGTAAAAAAATCCGATTTTTATGTGCTTCGCAGGGGCATTTCTCTAAAATTTTAAATAAAATATATATAAATACATTGTTTCAACAATGAATCCATTGTTGTAAAAGTGTTTAAAATGAAATTTTACACATAAAACAAGCAGTATCTTCTTATTAAATTTAGGTGCACGGCTGAAATTTTGTTTCCGTATAAATCAGTACTTTTCCTATCGAATGATGTAAAAAAAGTCCGATTTTTAGGTGGTTCGCAAGGCCATTTCTCTAAAATTTTAAATGAAATATATCTAAATACATTTGTTTCAACAATGAATCCATTGTTGTAAAAGAGTTTAAAATGAAATTTTACACATAAAACGAACAGTATCTTCTTATTAAATTCCGGTGCACGGCTGAAATTTTGTTTCCGAATAAATCAGTACTTTTCCTATCGAATGATGTAAAAAAATTCCGATTTTTAGGTTGTTCGCAGGGGTATTTTTCTACAAGTTTAAATGAAATGTATCAGAATACATTGTTTCAACAATGAATCCATTGTTGTAAAAATGTTTAAAATGAAATTTTACACATAATACGAGCAGTATCTTCTCATTAAATTCCGGTGCACGGCTGAAATTTTGTTTCCGAATTAAGGAAAACATTTCCTATCGAATTATATAAAAAAATTCCGATTTTTATGTTGTTCGCAGGGGTATTTTTCTAAATGTTTAAATGATATGTATCTGAATAAATTTTTTCAACAATGAATCCATTGTTGTAAAAATGTCTAGAATGAAATTTTACTTATAAAACAAGCAGTATCTTCTTATTAAATTCTGATGCACGGCTGAAATTTTGTTTCCGAATAAATCAGTACAATTCCTATCGAATGATGTAAAAAAATTCCGATTTTTAGGTTGTTCGCAGGGGTATTTTTCTACAAGTTTAAATGAAATGTATCAGAATACATTGTTTCAACAATGAATCTATTGTTGTAAAAATGTCTAAAATGAAACTTTACACATAAAACAAGCAGTATCTTCTTATTAAATTCTGGTGCACGGCTGAAATTTTGTTTCCGAATAAATCAGTACTTTTCCTATCGAATGATGTAAAAAAATTCCGATTTTTAGGTGGTTCGCAGAAGCATTTCTCTAAAAGTTTAAATGAAATATATCTAAATGCATTGTTTCAACAATGAATCCATTGTTGAAAAAATGTTCAAAATGAAATTTTACACATAAAACAAGCAGTATCTTCTTATTAAATTTAGGTGCACTGCTGAAATTTTGTTTCCGAATAAATCAGTACTTTTCCTATCGAATGATGTAAAAAAATTCCAATTTTTAGGTGGTTCGCAAGGCCATTTCTCTAAAATTTTAAATGAAATATATCTAAATACATTTGTTTCAACAATGAATCCGTTGTTGTAAAAGTGTTTAAAATGAAATTTTACACATAAAACGAACAGTATCTTCTTATTAAATTCCGGTGCACGGCTGAAATTTTGTTTCCGAATAAATCAGTACTATTCCTATCGAATGATGTAAAAAAATTCCGATTTTTATGTTGTTCGCAGGGGTATTTTTCTAAAAGTTTAAATGATATGTATCTGAATACATTGTTTCAACAATGAATCCATTGTTGTAAAAATGTCTAGAATGAAATTTTGCTTATAAAACAAGCAGTATCTTCTTATTAAATTCTGGTGCACGGCTGAAATTTTGTTTCCGAATAAATCAGTACTTTTCCTATCGAATGATGTAAAAAAATTCCGATTTTTAGGTTGTTCGCAGGGGTATTTTTCTACAAGTTTAAATGAAATGTATCAGAATACATTGTTTCAACAATGAATCCATTGTTGTAAAAATGTCTAAAATGAAATTTTACACATAAAACAAGCAGTATCTTCTTAATATATTCTGGTGCACGGCTGAAATTTCGTTTCCGAATAAAACAGTACTTTTCCTATCGAATGATGTAAAGAAATCCGATTTTAAAGTTATTCGCAGGGGTATTCTTCTAAAAGTTTAAAAAAATATATATAAATACATTGTTTCAACAATAAATCCATTGTTGTAAAAATGTTTAAAATGAAATTTTACACATAAAACGAGCAGTATCTTCTCATTAAATTCCGGTGCACGGCTGAAATTTCGTTTCCGAATTAAGCGAAACATTTCCTATCGAATAATGAAAAAAAATTTCGATTTTTATGTTGTTCGCAGGGGTATTTTTCTAAAAGTTTAAATGACATGTATCTGAATACATTGTTTCAACAATAAATCCATTGTTGTAAAAATGTCTAAAATGAAATTTTACACATAAAACGAGCAGAATCTTCTTATTAAATTCCGGTGCACGGCTGGAATTTTGTTTCCGAATAAATCAGTCCTTTTTCTATCGAATGATGTAAAAATATTCCGATTTTTAGGTTGTTCGCAGGGGTATTTTTCTACAAGTTTAAATGAAATGTATCAGAATACATTGTTCCAACAATGAATCCATTGTTGTAAAAATGTTTAAAATGAAATTTTACACATAAACCGAGCAGTATCATCTCATTAAATTCCGGTGCACGGCTGAAATTTCGTTTCCGAAGTAAGCAAAACATTTCCTATAGAATGATGTAAAAAAATTCCGATTTTTATGTTGTTCGCAGGGGTATTTTTCTAAAAGTTTAAATGAAATATATCTAAATGCATTGTTTCAACAATGAATCCATTGTTGAAAAAATGTTTAAAATGAAATTTTACACATAAAAAAAGCAGTTTCTTCTTATTAAATTCAGGTGCTCGGCTGAAATTTTGTTTCCGAATAAATCAGTACTTTTCCTATCGAATGATGTAAAAAAATTCCGATTTTTATGTTGTTCGCAGGGGTATTTTTCTAAAAGTTTAAATGACATGTATCTGAATACATTGTTTCAACAATGAATCCATTGTTGTAAAAATGTCTAAAATGAAATTTTACACATACAACGAGCAGTATCTTCTTATTAAATTCCGGTGCACGGCTGGAATTTTGTTTCCGAATAAATCAGTACTTTTTCTATCGAATGATGTAAAACAATTCCGATTTTTAGGTTGTTCGCAGGGGTATTTTTCTACAAGTTTAAAAGAAATGTATCAGAATACATTGTTCCAACAATGAATCCATTGTTGTAAAATTGTTTAAAATGAAATTTTACACATAAAACGAGCAGTATCTTCTTATTATATTCCGGTGCACGGCTGAAATTTTGTTTCCGAATAAATCAGTACTTTTTCTATCGAATGATGTAAAAAAATTTCGATTTTTAGGTTGTTCGCAGGGGTATTTTTCTACAAGTTTAAATGAAATGTATCAGAATATATTGTTTCAACAATGAGTCCATTGTTGTAAAAATGTCTAAAATGAAATTTTACACATAAAACGAGCAGTATCTTCTTATTAAATTCCGGTGCACGGCTGAAATTTTGTTTCCGAAAAAATCAGTACTTTTCCTATCGAATGATGTAAAAAAATTCCGATTTTAAAGTTGTTCGCAGGAGTATTCTTCTAAAAGTTTAAATGAAATATATCTAAATGCATTGTTTCAACAATGAATCCATTGTTAAAAAAATGTTTAAAATGAAATTTTACACATAAAAAAGCAGTTTCTCTCTTATTAAATTCAGGTGCACGGCTGAAATTTTGTTTCCGAATAAATCAGTACTTTTCATATCGAATGATGTAAAAAAATTCCGATTTTTATGTTGTTCGCAGGGGTATTTTTCGACAAGTTTAAATGAAATATATCAGAATACATTGTTTCAACAATGAATCCATTGTTGTAAAAATGTCTAAAATGAAATTTTACTTATAAAACAAGCAGTATCTTCTTATTATATTCTGGTGCACGGCTGAAATTTCGTTTCGGAATAAAACAGTACTTTTCCTATCGAATTATGTAAAAAAATTCCGATATTTAGGTGGTTCGCAGGGGCATTTCTCTAAAATTTTAAATGAAATATATCTAAATACATTTGTTTCAACAATGAATCCATTGTTGTAAAAGTGTTTAAAATGAAATTTTACACATAAAACAAGCAGTATCTTCTTATGATATTCTGGTGCACGGCTGAAATTTCGTTTCCGAATAAAACAGTACTTTTCCTATCGAATGATCTAAAAAAATTCCGATTTTAAAGTTGTTCGCAGGGGTATTCTACTAAAAGTTTAAATAAAATATACATAAATACATTGTTTCAACAATGAATCCATTGTTGTAAAAATGTCTAAAATGAAATTTTACACATAAAACGAGCTGTATCTTCTTATTAAATTCCGGTGCACGGCTGGAATTTTGTTTCCGAATAAATCAGTACTTTTCCTATCGAATGATGTAAAAAAATTCCGATTTTTAGGTTGTTCGCAGGGGTATTTTTCTACAAGTTTAAATGAAATGTATCAGAATACATTGTTTCAACAATGAATCCATTGTTGTAAAAATGTTTAAAATGAAATTTTACACATAAAACGAGCAGTATCATCTCATTAAATTCCGGTGCACGGCTAAAATTTCGTTTCCGAATTAAGCAAAACATTTCCTATCGAATGATGAAAAAAAATTTCGATTTTTATGTTGTTTGCAGAGGTATTTTTCTAAAAGTTTAAATAAAATATTTATAAATACATTGTTTCAACAATGAATCCATTGTTGTAAAAATGTTTAAAATGAAATTTTACACATAAAACAAGCAGTATCTTCTTATTATATTCTGGTGCACGGCTGAAATTTTTTTTCCGAATAAATCAGTACTTTTCCTATCGAATGATGTAAAAAAATTCCGATTTTTAGGTTGTTCACAGGGGTATTTTTCTGCAGGTTTAAATGAAATGTATCAGAATACATTGTTTCAACAATGAATCCATTGTTGTAAAAATGTTTAAAATGAAATTTTACACATAAAACGAGCAGTATCATCTCATTAAATTCCGGTGCACGGCTGAAATTTCGTTTCCGAATTAAGCAAAACATTTCCTATCGAATGATGTAAAAAAATTCCGATTTTTATGTTGTTCGCAGGGGTATTTTTCTAAAAGTTTAAATGACATGTATCCGAATACATTGTTTCAACAATGAATCCATTGTTGTAAAAATGTCTAAAATGAAATTTTACACATAAAACGAGCAGTATCTTCTTATTAAATTCCGGTGCACGGCTGGAATTTTGTTTCCGAATAAATCAGTACTTTTTCTATCGAATGATGTAAAACAATTTCGATTTTTAGGTTGTTCGCAGGGGTATTTTTCTACAAGTTTAAAAGAAATGTATCAGAATACATTGTTCCAACAATGAATCCATTGTTGTAAAAGTGTTTAAAATGAAATTTTACACATAAAACGAGCAGTATCTTCTTATTATATTCCGGTGCACGGCTGAAATTTTGTTTCCGAATAAATCAGTACTTTTCCTACCGAATGATGTAAAAAAATTCCGATTTTTAGGTTGTTCGCAGGGGTATTTTTCTACAAGTTTAAATGACATGTATCAGAATATATTGTTTCAACAATGAATCCATTGTTGTAAAAATGTCTAAAATGAAATTTTACACATAAAACAAGCAGTATCTTCTTATTAAATTTTGGTGCACGGCTGAAATTTCGTTTCCGAATAAAACAGTACTTTTCCTATCGAATTATGTAAAAAAATTCTGATTTTAAAGTTGTTCGCAGGGGTATTCTTCTAAAAGTTTAAATAAAATATGTATAAATACATTGTTTCAACAATGAATCCATTGTTGTAAAAATGTTTAAAATGAAATTATACTTTTAAAACAAGCAGTATCTTCTCATTAAATTCCGGTGCACGGCTGAAATTTCGTTTCCGAATTAAGCAAAACATTTCCTATCGAATGATGTAAAAAAATTCCGATTTTTATGTTGTTCGCAGGGGTATTTTTCTACAAGTTTAAATGAAATGTATCAGAATACATTGTTTCAACAATGAATCCATTGTTGTAAAAATGTCTAAAATGAAATTTTACACATAAAACAAGCAGTATCTTCTTATTAAATTCCGGTGCACGGCTGGAATTTTGTTTCCGAATAAATCAGTACTTCTTCTATCGAATGATGTAAAAATATTCCGATTTTTAGGTTGTTCGCAGGGGTATTTTTCTACAAGTTTAAATGAAATGTATCAGAATACATTGTTCCAACAATGAATCCATTGTTGTAAAAGTGTTTAAAATGAAATTTTACACATAAAACGAGCAGTATCTTCTTATTATATTCCGGTGCACGGCTGAAATTTTGTTTCCGAATAAATCAGTACTTTTCCTATCGAATGATGCAAAAAAATTACGATTTTTAGGTTGTTCGCAGGGGTATTTTTCTGCAAGTTTAAATGATATGTATCTGAATACATTGTTTTAACAATGAATCCATTGTTGTAAAAATGTCTAGACTGAAATTTTGTTTATAAAACAAGCAGTATCTTCTTATTATATTCTGGTGCACGGCTGAAATTTTGTTTCCGAATAAATCAGTACTTTTCCTATCGAATGATGTAAAAAAATTCCGATTTTTAGGTGGTTCGCAGAAGCATTTCTCTAAAAGTTTAATGAAATATATCTAAATGCATTGTTTCAACAATGAATCCATTGTTGAAAAAATGTTCAAAATGAAATTTTACATATAAAACAAGCAGTATCTTCTTATTAAATTTAGGTGCACGGCTGAAATTTTGTTTCCGAATAAATCAGTACTTTTCCTATGGAATGATGTAAAAAAAATCCGATTTTTATGTGCTTCGCAGGGGCATTTCTCTAAAATTTTAAATAAAATATATATAAATACATTGTTTCAACAATGAATCCATTGTTGTAAAAGTGTTTAAAATGAAATTTTACACATAAAACAAGCAGTATCTTCTTATTAAATTTAGGTGCACGGCTGAAATTTTGTTTCCGAATAAATCAGTACTTTTCCTATCGAATGATGTAAAAAAAGTCCGATTTTTAGGTGGTTCGCAAGGCCATTTCTCTAAAATTTTAAATGAAATATATCTAAATACATTTGTTTCAACAATGAATCCATTGTTGTAAAAGAATTTAAAATGAAATTTTACACATAAAACGAACAGTATCTTCTTATTAAATTCCGGTGCACGGCTGAAATTTTGTTTCCGAATAAATTAGTACTTTTCCTATCGAATGATGTAAAAAAATTCCGATTTTTAGGTTGTTCGCAGGGGTATTTTTCTACAAGTTTAAATGAAATGTATCAGAATACATTGTTTCAACAATGAATCCATTGTTGTAAAAATGTTTAAAATGAAATTTTACACATAATACGAGCAGTATCTTCTGATTAAATTCCGGTGCACGGCTGAAATTTTGTTCCCGAATTAAGGAAAACATTTCCTATCGAATTATATAAAAAAATTCCGATTTTTATGTTGTTCGCAGGGGTATTTTTCTAAATGTTTAAATGATATGTATCTGAATACATTTTTTCAACAATGAATCCATTGTTTTAAAAATGTCTAGAATGAAATTTTACTTATAAAACAAGCAGTATCTTCTTATTAAATTCTGATGCACGGCTGAAATTTTGTTTCCGAATAAATCAGTACAATTCCTATCGAATGATGTAAAAAAATTCCGATTTTTAGGTTGTTCGCAGGGGTATTTTTCTACAAGTTTAAATGAAATGTATCAGAATACATTGTTTCAACAATGAATCCATTGTTGTAAAAATGTCTAAAATGAAACTTTACACATAAAACAAGCAGTATCTTCTTATTAAATTCTGGTGCACGGCTGAAATTTTGTTTCCGAATAAATCAGTACTTTTCCTATCGAATGATGTAAAAAAACTCCGATTTTTAGGTGGTTCGCAGAAGCATTTCTCTAAATATTTAAATGAAATATATCTAAATGCATTGTTTCAACAATGAATCCATTGTTGAAAAAATGTTCAAAATGAAATTTTACACATAAAACAAGCAGTATCTTCTTATTAAATTTAGGTGCACTGCTGAAATTTTGTTTCCGAATAAATCAGTACTTTTCCTATCGAATGATGTAAAAAAATTCCAATTTTTAGGTGGTTCGCAAGGCCATTTCTCTAAAATTTTAAATGAAATATATCTAAATACATTTGTTTCAACAATGAATCCGTTGTTGTAAAAGTGTTTAAAATGAAATTTTACACATAAAACGAACAGTATCTTCTTATTAAATTCCGGTGCACGGCTGAAATTTTGTTTCCGAATAAATCAGTACTATTCCTATCGAAAGATGTAAAAAAATTCCGATTTTTATGTTGTTCGCAGGGGTATTTTTCTAAAAGTTTAAATGAAATGTATCAGAATACATTGTTTCAACAATGAATCCATTGATGTAAAAATGTCTAAAATGAAATTTTACACATAAAACGAGCAGTATCTTCATATTAAATTCCGGTGCACGGCTGGAATTTTGTTTCCGAATAAATCAGTACTTTTCCTATCGAATGATGTAAAAAAATTCCGATTTTAAAGTTGTTCGCAGGGGTATTCTTCTAAAAGTTTAAATAAAATATATATAAATACATTGTTTCAACAATGAATCCATTGTTGTAAAAATGTTTAAAATGAAATTTTACACATAAAACGAGCAGTATCTTCTCATTAAATTCCGGTGCACGGTTGAAATTTCGTTTCCGAATTAAGCAAAACATTTCCTATCGAATGATGTAAAAAAATTCCGATTTTTATGTTGTTCGCAGGGGTATTTTTCTAAAAGTTTAAATGATATGTATCTGAATACATTGTTTCAACAATGAATCCATTGTTATAAAAATGTCTAGAATGAAAATTTACTTATAAAACAAGCAATATCTTCTTATTAAATTCTGGTGCACGGCTGAAATTTTGTTTCCGAATAAATCAGTACTTTTCCTATCGAATGATGTAAAAAAATTCCGATTTTTTAGGTGGTTCGCAGGGGCATTTCTCTAAAATTTTAAATGAAATATATCTAAATACATTTGTTTCAACAATGAATCCATTGTTGTAAAAGTATTTAAAATGAAATTTTACACATAAAACGAGCAGTATCTTCTTATTAAATTCCGGTGCACGGCTGAAATTTCGTTTCCGAAATAAGCAAAACATTTCCTATCGAATGATGTAAAAAAACTCCGATTTTTATGTTGTTCGCAGGGGTATTTTTCTACAAGTTTAAATGAAATGTATCAGAATACATTGTTTCAACAATGAATCCATTGTTGTAAAAATGTCTAAAATGAACTTTTACACATAAAACAAGCAGTATCTTCTTATTATATTCTGGTGCACGGCTGAAATTTCGTTTCCGAATAAAACAGTACTTTTCCTATCGAATGATGTAAAAAAATTCCGATTTTTAGGTGGTTCGCAGGGGCATTTCTCTAAAATTTTAAATGAAATATATCTAAATACATTTGTTTCAACAATGAATCCATTGTTGTAAAAGTGTTTAAAATGAAATTTTACACATAAAACGAGCAGTATCTTCTTATTAAATTCCGGTGCACGGCTGAAACTTTGTTTCCGAAAAAATCAGTACTTTTCCTATCGAATGATGTAAACATATTCCGATTTTTAGGTTGTTCGCAGGGGTATTTTTCTACAAGTTTAAATGAAATGTATCAGAATACATTGTTTCAACAATGAATCCAGTGTTGTAAAAATGTCTAAAATGAAATTTTACACATAAAACAAGCAGTATCTTCTTATTAAATTTTGGTGCACGGCTGAAATTTCGTTTCCGAATAAAACAGTACTTTTCCTATCGAATTATGTAAAAAAATTCCGATTTTAAAGTTGTTCGCAGTTGTATTCTTCTAAAAGTTTAAATAAAATATGTATAAATACATTGTTTCAACAATGAATCCATTGTTGTAAAAATGTTTAAAATGAAATTATACTTTTAAAACGAGCAGTATCTTCTCATTAAATTCCGGTGCACGGCTGAAATTTCGTTTCCGAATTAAGCAAAACATTTCCTATCGAATGATGTAAAAAAATTCCGATTTTTATGTTGTTCGCAGGGGTATTTTTCTACAAGTTTAAATGAAATGTATCAGAATACATTGTTTCAACAATGAATCCATTGTTGTAAAAATGTCTAAAATGAAATTTTACACATAAAACAAGCAGTATCTTCTTAATATATTCTGGTGCACGGCTGAAATTTCGTTTCCGAATAAATCAGTCCTTTTTCTATCGAATGATGTAAAAATATTCCGATTTTTAGGTTGTTCAAAGGGGTATTTTTCTACAAGTTTAAATGAAATGTATCAGAATACATTGTTCCAACAATGAATCCATTGTTGTAAAAGTGTTTAAAATGAAATTTTACACATAAAACGAGCAGTATCTTCTTATTAAATTCCGGTGCACGGCTGAAATTTCGTTTCCGAAATAAGCAAAACATTTCCTATCGAATGATGTAAAAAAACTCCGATTTTTATGTTGTTCGCAGGGGTATTTTTCTACAAGTTTAAATGAAATGTATCAGAATACATTGTTTCAACAATGAATCCATTGTTGTAAAAATGTCTAAAATGAACTTTTACACATAAAACAAGCAGTATCTTCTTATTATATTCTGGTGCACGGCTGAAATTTCGTTTCCGAATAAAACAGTACTTTTCCTATCGAATGATGTAAAAAAATTCCGATTTTTAGGTGGTTCGCAGGGGCATTTCTCTAAAATTTTAAATGAAATATATCTAAATACATTTGTTTCAACAATGAATCCATTGTTGTAAAAGTGTTTAAAATGAAATTTTACACATAAAACGAGCAGTATCTTCTTATTAAATTCCGGTGCACGGCTGAAACTTTGTTTCCGAAAAAATCAGTACTTTTCCTATCGAATGATGTAAAAAAATTCCGATTTTTAGGTTGTTCGCAGGGGTATTTTTCTACAAGTTTAAATGAAATGTATCAGAATACATTGTTTCAACAATGAATCCAGTGTTGTAAAAATGTCTAAAATGAAATTTTACACATAAAACAAGCAGTATCTTCTTATTAAATTTTGGTGCACGGCTGAAATTTCGTTTCCGAATAAAACAGTACTTTTCCTATCGAATTATGTAAAAAAATTCCGATTTTAAAATTGTTCGCAGTTGTATTCTTCTAAAAGTTTAAATAAAATATGTATAAATACATTGTTTCAACAATGAATCCATTGTTGTAAAAATGTTTAAAATGGAATTATACTTTTAAAACGAGCAGTATCTTCTCATTAAATTCCGGTGCACGGCTGAAATTTCGTTTCCGAATTAAGCAAAACATTTCCTATCGAATGATGTAAAAAAATTCCGATTTTTATGTTGTTCGCAAGGGTATTTTTCTAAAAGTTTAAATGACATGTATCTGAATACATTGTTTCAACAATAAATCCATTGTTGTAAAAATGTCTAAAATGAAATTTTACACATAAAACGAGCAGTATCTTCTTATTAAATTCCGGTGCACGGCTGGAATTTTGTTTCCGAATAAATCAGTCCTTTTCCTATTGAATGATGTAAAAATATTCCGATTTTTAGGTTGTTCGCAGGGGTATTTTTCTACAAGTTTAAATGAAATGTATCAGAATACATTGTTCCAACAATGAATCCATTGTTGTAAAAGTGTTTAAAATGAAATTTTACACATAAAACGAGCAGTATCTTCTTATTATATTCCGGTGCACGGCTGAAATTTTGTTTCCGAATAAATCAGTACTTTTCCTATCGAATGATGTAAAAAAATTTCGATTTTTAGGTTGTTCGCAGGGGTATTTTTCTGCAAGTTTAAATGAAATGTATCAGAATACATTGTTTCAACAATGAATCCATTGTTGTAAAAATGTTTAAAATGAAATTTTACACATAAAACGAGCAGTATCATCTCATTAAATTCCGGTGCACGGCTGAAATTTCGTTTCCGAATTAAGCAAAACATTTCCTAGAGAATGATGTAGAAAATTCCGATTTTTATGTTGTTCGCAGGGGTATTTTTCTAAAAGTTTAAATGAAATATATCTAAATGCATTGTTTCAACAATGAATCCATTGTTGAAAAAATGTTTAAAATGAAATTTTACACATAAAAAAAGCAGTTTCTTCTTATTAAATTCAGGTGCTCGGCTGAAATTTTGTTTCCGAATAAATCAGTACTTTTCTTATCGAATGATGTAAAAAAATTCCGATTTTTATGTTGTTCGCAGGGGTATTTTTCTAAAAGTTTAAATGACATGTATCTGAATACATTGTTTCAACAATGAATCCATTGTTGTAAAAATGTCTAAAATGAAATTTTACACATAAAACGAGCAGTATCTTCTTATTATATTCCGGTGCACGGCTGAAATTTTATTTCCGAATAAATCAGTACTTTTCCTATCGAATGATGTAAAAAAATTCCAATTTTTAGGTTGTTCGCAGGGGTATTTTTCTACAAGTTTAAATGAAATGTATCAGAATATATTGTTTCAACAATGAATCCATTGTTGTAAAAATGTCTAAAATGAAATTTTACACATAAAACAAGCAGTATCTTCTTATTAAATTCCGGTGCACGGTTGAAATTTTGTTTCCGAAAAAATCAGTACTTTTCCTATCGAATGATGTAAAAAAATTCCGATTTTAAAGTTGTTCGCAGGAGTATTCTTCTAAAAGTTTAAATGAAATATATCTAAATGCATTGTTTCAACAATGAATCCATTGTTAAAAAAATGTTTAAAATGAAATTTTAGACATAAAAAAGCAGTTTCTTCTTATTAAATTCAGGTGCACGGCTGAAATTTTGTTTCCGAATAAATCAGTACTTTTCATATCGAATGATGTAAAAAAATTCCGATTTTTATGTTGTTCGCAGGGGTATTTTTCGACAAGTTTAAATGAAATATATCAGAATACATTGTTTCAACAATGAATCCATTGTTGTAAAAATGTCTAAAATGAAATTTTACTTATAAAACAAGCAGTATCTTCTTATTATATTCTGGTGCACGGCTGAAATTTCGTTTCCGAATAAAACAGTACTTTTCCTATCGAATTATGTAAAAAAATTCCGATATTTAGGTGGTTCGCAGGGGCATTTCTCTAAAATTTTAAATGAAATATATCTAAATACATTTGTTTCAACAATGAATCCATTGTTGTAAAAGTGTTTAAAATGAAATTTTACACATAAAACAAGCAGTATCTTCTTATTATATTCTGGTGCACGGCTGAAATTTCGTTTCCGAATAAAACAGTACTTTTCCTATCGAATGATCTAAAAAAATTCCGATTTTAAAGTTGTTCGCAGGGGTATTCTTCTAAAAGTTTAAATAAAATATATATAAATACATTGTTTCAACAATGAATCCATTGTTGTAAAAATGTCTAAAATGAAATTTTACACATAAAACGAGCAGTATCTTCTTATTAAATTCCGGTGCACGGCTGGAATTTTGTTTCCGAATAAATCAGTACTTTTCCTATCGAATGATGTAAAAAAATTCCGATTTTTAGGTTGTTCGCAGGGGTATTTTTCTACAAGTTTAAATGAAATGTATCAGAATACATTGTTTCAACAATGAATCCATTGTTGTAAAAATGTCTAAAATGAAATTTTACACATAAAACGAGCAGTATCTTCTTATTAAATTCCGGTGCACGGCTGAAATTTTGTTTCCAAATAAATCAGTACTTTTCCTATCGAATGATGTTAAAAAATTCCGATTTTAAAATTGTTCGCAGGGGTATTCTTCTAAAAGTTTAAATAAAAAATATATAAATACATTGTTTCAACAATGAATCCATTGTTGTAAAAATGTTTAAAATGAAATTTTACACATAAAACGAGCAGTATCTTCTTATTAAATTTTGGTGCACGGCTAAAATTTCGTTTCCGAATTAAGCAAAACATTTCCTATCGAATGATGAAAAAAAATTTAGATTTTTATGTTGTTTGCAGGGGTATTTTTCTAAAAGTTTAAATAAAATATATATAAATACATTGTTTCAACAATGAATCCATTGTTGTAAAAATGTTTAAAATGAAATTTTACACATAAAACGAGCAGTATATTCTCATTAAATTCCGGTGCACGGCTGAAATTTCGTTTCCGAATTAAGCAAAACATTTCCTTTCGAATGATGTAAAAAAATTCCGATTTTTATGTTGTTCGCAGGGGTTGTCAAAACTCAAAATAATCTGACATAAAATAAAGACACAGAAATGTGCCGCTAAACTGCAATGGCGTGCTTGCAGGGCGGCTTAATACTCACCAAAAGAATAATAAATAAACAAAACTCAACTTCAAATTGAAAACCAAAAACAACTTATTAAATCTTAATTTTATGATATATTTAATTACAAAACTATCTTAAAAAATTACACACAGATTTAAGTTGGAATATAATCCAAAATTTTGAACTATTTACAAAAATTAAATTTAGATAGACACTGAATTATATTTACATTATTTACAAAAAAACATATATATACATACAGAATAAATGAGAAAAAATCATACTAGAACTCAAAATAAAACTCACTTAAAATATGTGAAGCCAAATATTCTTTTTTCTCAACTCTTTTGACTAACGAAATACCTGTTGGTACAGCGAATCTCAGAATATATACCTTCCAAGGGTTGAAGAACAAAACACAAAACTTTAGATCGTAAACGCAGCTGGACTCTTTGTTTTGTATTCTTAACTAAAACTCATTATATATAAATTTAATATATAATTAAGGATAAAATTATCCTCATCTCAGCGAAAGATGGCCCAGAAATTTAAAATCTGAGCCTATTTCTTTCTTTCTCAAAATGTAATTCGCAAAAATATTACCGAAGAACTTCTTTTACCTCCCATGTCGCTGAAAAACCAACAAACGTCTGCTCCCGCTCCAACATCTACTCTCTGACGTCACAACGTCAGGTGACAAAAAGCAGAGAGCGATTTTCATAGCGTCAGCTGAAAAAAGGCGCGAATTCTTAAAAGCCCCGTTTTCTAACATCCTCCCACCTTGATTTTCTTAAAATCAATTATTTCTCATTTAACACTAAACAAGTTTGATACTAAAAAATAAAGTTAAATTGAACATTGCTAGATCAAATAAACATGAAAAACAAATAGTAGGAACTAAATTGAAACACAGTACATATATTATATAAAAATTTGAATTAGAGTTCTTATTAACAAAATAAATCAAATAAAAGTCATTATTTACAGTCTTAAATATTACTTCTTACGTGGTTTAATCAACCTTCCATATCTGGATCTATTTTCCGGTGCCAAGGTAAGCACAGGATCTCCAGTTGACACTTCCAGTGGGTAAAGTTTTTGAATTGGTCGTGTCAAACATCCGCTGTTAGTTTTTACCTGTACTATTCTGGAAGCACCATCCCTACTGTTGTATATTTTCACAATTTTGCCCATGGGCCACAATACACGTTTTTTTTCTCAAGTTCAATGAGGACAATGTCCCCCACTTTAAGTTCTTGGCATTTAATATTGGCTTTCTGGACAAGTTGTCCCAAATATTCTTTGCGAAAACGATTTCTCAGTTCTTGTCGCAAACTGTTGACATACCTCACACGTACGTTCAATTTATCGGAATCGATAATATCTAAATCAGGCACTCCCACTTGTCTGATATCTTGCAGAAACAAGGAGGGTGTCAAAGGTATGAGCTCATCAGAATCATCCGAAATATATGTCAGTGGACGACTGTTTATTATGGCTTCAACATCGCACAGGACTGTTAAAAGCTCTTCAAAATTCACTGAGGATTTACCTAAAATTCGTACGAGTAAAGTCTTAATTGAGCGAATAAGTCGCTCCCACCATCCCCCCCACCAGGCTGCAGTAGGGGGATTGAACTTCCACTTAATTGGATAGCATTCAGCGATTTTCTTCCAATCCAGACTTTTCAATGCATTGTCCGTTCCTCTGAAATTGGTCCCGTTGTCCGAGTACACAACTGACGGACGTCCTCGTCTGGCGATGAATCTTCGAAAAGCCTGGAGGAAGGATTCCGTGCTAAGTGCCGTGAGAAGTTCAAGGTGAATTGCTCTGTATACTGCACAGGTGAACAACACAATCCAGGCTTTTCCCTTTGGCTTTAAAAGCAGAGGACCACACAGGGCAGTTCCGGTGACTTCAAAGACAGCAGCATCCCTTACTCTGTCAAGGGGTAAATGTATCGGGGGCGTTGTTAAAGGTTTGGAAGTGAATCTTTTGCATACTACACAACGGTTTATGCTAGATTTTATATTTCTCTTTGATGAAATAATCCAGTATTTCTGTCTTAATTTAGCAGCCAATATCTGCACACCAGCATGACAGTACTTTATATGATATTGTCTAATTAGGCATTCAGTTAAGTAATGCTTGGACGGAAGAAGAATTGGATATAAAAAGGAAAGTTCATCATCTCTTTCGATTATTTTAGTTTTCACCCGAAGAACATCGTCATCGCCACGCACAACCACCAAACCATGAACGGAATTTTCCTTCTCGTGAAAATACTTTTTTTGCTCTATACCCCATAGAATTATCTCAGCTTTAGTTTTTTCTTCCAATGTTAGGGTATTAGTATCATAGGAAGGCTTCTTTCTCAGTTTATTCACAAATCGCAACATCCAGCAGAAAATTCTGACAATTTTGGAAAAACTGGAAAAATGCTCGTACCACTCAGTGCTTTCTATTTTCACGTTTAAGTTAACAATTTTTGTTTTCTTTAATTCTGAAGCGACTAATTCTTCATCTGGGGAAAAATTAAAATTAGGCCACTCCTCGGGAGTTGCTTTCAGAAAATCAGGCCCCTCCCACCAACCGCAACGCAACAACTGTTGGGGAGTACAGCCACGAGAAGCTATATCAGCTGGATTAATTTTTCCTGGGATGTGTCTCCAGCATTCTTTCTTAGACAAACTTCGAATCTCCTTTACTCTGTTATTCACAAAGAGACCCCAGTTTTCTTCTCGTTGAATCCAGCAAAGAGCTACAGTTGCATCCGTCCAGTAGTAGATTGGAACTTCCTCAAACAACAAAGCGTTAGAAACGTATTTGGCTAAACGAGCTCCTAAAACACAAGCTAGTAACTCTAATCTCGGAATGTTCACTTTCTTCAATGGAGATACACGAGATTTGGCTGCCACAAACCTCACATAAACATCTTCATCTTCTTCACTTCTTAAAAATATAACGGTGGCATAGGCGCTTCTACTGGCGTCGCAAAAGACATGAAGGGACCAAGTATCTATTTTTCCATAACCTATGCGACGAGGAAATTTAAGTTGGGAAATACAAGCTAAATCTTGGTACCACATTAAAAACCGATTCTTTAATTCATCTGGCAAAGGTAAGTCCCAATTTGCCTTTGTGGCCCAAGCTTCTTGAAGAATTAATTTGGCAGGTATCATTACTGGCACAATGAACCCCAGAGGGTCAAAAATAGAATGAACTATAGAAAGTAATTTTCTTTTTGAAAAATCTGATGATATTTGCTCAGTTTTAAATGGAATGGAAAAATTGTCATTTATCCGGTCCCACTGAAGACCTAAAACAGGACAGACCGGATCAGTGTTCTGTGAAGAGAACGTTTCACTTTCAGGACCAAATGTCCACATACGCAGTTCCATTTGGGCATCTGCCATAATGTCGGTTGCTTGCTTCCTAAATATTTCAAGTTCTGCGCTCGTATCCACTGAGGTTACGCAGTTATCAACGTAGAATGACTTTGAGAGCTTCAGGGCCACATCTTCGAATTTTGAAGGTACATTTTTAAGGTGGAATGAGATCACTGCTGCCAACAGGTATGGGCTACTGGTAACCCCAAAAACAACCCTTTTATGTCGGAATTCAGAAATTTTATTATTTTCCCACCAAAGAAATTTTAGATAATTTTGGTCTTCCCGCTTTATGCCAATTTGTAAAAACGCTCGCCTAATATCAGAAGTTACGCCAATCGCCTTTTCTCTAAACCTCATTAGAATCGCCGGAATTTCTTCTACGAGATTCGGACCTTTAATCAAACAATCGTTTAGCGACAGCGAGTTATCCGATTTGCATGAAGCATCGAAAACGGGCCTAATTTTACTAGTTAAACTATCTAATTTAATAACTGGATGATGTGGCAAATAATGTCCCTTTTCACTCTTTTCAGATTCTGGGATTTTTTCTATTACGTCTTCAGACAGCCATTCCTTAAATATCTTATCGTATTCTTCAAAATTGTTCAATTTTTCTAATTTACGAGTAGTAGCAAAAAGCCTTTTTTCTGCAATATGCCGATTAGAGGCAATGTTAGGTGGAAATTTTTGAACCCAAGGCAGGCTTACGCAATATCTCCCATCTTCGTTTCTATGAAGCCCCTTCAAAAACTGTTCCTCAGCTAATTGATCTTCCACCATTTTGGAAAACGTTTGCGCTTCATCTGCTATGCCAATTGTTTCTAAACTCCACATATCAGAAACTTTCATGTTTTGAACATGTAGATTAGTTACTAACATGGATTGGGCACCCTCAAAATTCTGAACATTTAATCCTGTTGGTTCTCCACATAAAGTCCAACCCAATTTAGTATTAATAGCTGTTAAACCCTCATTAAGTTGAATTACATCACCCGTAAGAATTTGTCCATAAATATCACTACCTATCAAAATTTCTATTTCCGGGTAACCGTCGCCCACATCTGAAATCCAAATTCTATGCATTTTTAATTCCTTTAATAAAGGACCTTTAGAGACGCGTGGTATCCCTCCGCAAATTTTTTCCTGATCTAGAAAGCAGAATTGATATTCAGTACGTCTTCCTACAGGACATAATCTCATAGAATATCGTTTATGATTTTTAGACTCAGTTCTTGTCCCTCCAAACAAAGAATGAGTTAAATTATCAGAGGAAAGGCATTCTAATTTTAAAGCTTTGGCTGTAGATTTCAGCACATACGACCTTTGAGATCCGCAATCCAGGAGACACCTGACCTTTTTCCGTATGCCACCTGACACTACCTCCACCATTAATGTCATAAGGAGGACTTCTTTCATACATGAAGGTGTAGACATAGTAGCTTGTACTGTAGTCGAACCTTTTGCGCTAGCCGTACTCTCATTTTTTTTCTCTTGAATCTCGGGACACAAAATTATGGGGTGCGATCGCTTGCACAGGTGGCATTGTATGAATAATTTACAATCCTTAGCAAAATGGCCAGGCTTAAGACAGCGTAGGCAGCACTTTAATTCTCTTAATTTATCTAACCTTTCCTTCAGGGGCAAAGACCGAGCCGAAAAACATTCTTTACTTTCATGATTTTTCCCGCAAAATACGCATTTTTGTTCCTTAGTTGCTACCAAACTTGCAGCACTCACGGGCGGTTTTTTATTTTTAAATTTGATCTCTTTAGGGCGTTCATCACGTGAAGGAGGAGAAATTTCAAACCCTGACCGTGCAAGTTTGACTCTCTGTTCCCCCTCAACTTCTTTTCGCAGAAACTGTAAAAGATTCGAGAGACGTGGTCCCTTGTCACTAAATAGAACGCTTCTCTGCCATACCCTAATCATTTCAGCCGATAAACATGATTCAACCATGGGATATAGCCAAGCAGTATTGGAGTCTTGGTGTACACCTAAAGACTCGAGAGCTCTGAGATGAGACTCAATTTTATCAAACAATGACACCAGGGGTAACTTATCTTTACCTTGTGAACGTACATTTTGGATAATTAATTTTAACAACTCTCTGACATATATCTCAGTTAAAATTTCTTTGTTACCAAAACGTTCCTCAAACGCAGAAATGACTTTCGGATAATTTTCCGCAGTTAAGGGATAACTCTCAATTAACTCATAAGCTCGAGTCCCCGGTAACATTGATTGGGCAAAATAATGAAATTTGTCAACATCATCCAGACTCTTATCCTCGTGGATTTTTTTAAATTGACCCCAGAACGAAAGATAACTTAATAGTTGACCATCAAATTTTTTAATTTGGATTTTCGGCAATTTGTACCGTTTTTCATTACACGCATTTGCATTACTATCAACATTAGAACTCGCACTAATTTTAATGTCCGAATTATCCGTTTTTTCTTTTATTCGGCGACTCAGCGTTATAAATTCATCGGTATATTCCTCGCAACTTATAGCTTCAGTTTCTAGATTTTGATCAGTAACATTAGCTGCTATCATTAAATCTAACATTTCCGAATCATAAGATTTTAATTCATCAATTATAGATTTTAATTTCACAAATTTATCATCTAAAACGGATTTATCCGCTTGTTCCTTTTCTAATTCGTCTTTTGAAACCTTAGCTGTTCTCGTAAAAGCGCTACGTGCCGTCGCACGTTTTTTCTTTAAAGTATCAATATTCATTTTTATATAAATGAAAAAACTCAAAAACTCAATTTATAAACTTATCAGTATTTGTAAATATTACTCATAAATTTTAATAAATTCTGAACTCAACAAACACAATATTATAATTCTAAATAAAAACAATAAATAAAATTAACCGCACTCATGACATATAAAAACGAAAGTATACTCAAAATTTAAATATTACATATCCGGCATAAATTATTTATTCCAAATACGACTATCAAATGGTATGATTATTTCTCAAAAAACAAAATCAAAAGTCTTAATTAAACTCAAAAGTCCTGTCGCGGACGCCACTTTTCTATGTCAAAACTCAAAATAATCTGACATAAAATAAAGACACAGAAATGTGCCGCTAAACTGCAATGGCGTGCTTGCAGGGCGGCTAAACACTCACCAAAAGAATAATAAATAAACAAAACTCAACTTCAAATTGAAAACCAAAAACAACTTATTAAATCTTAATTTTATGATATATTTAATTACAAAACTATCTTAAAAAATTACACACAGATTTAAGTTGGAATATAATCCAAAATTTTGAACTATTTACAAAAATTAAATTTAGATAGACACTGAATTATATTTACATTATTTACAAAAAAACATATATATACATACAGAATAAATGAGAAATAATCATACTAGAACTCAAAATAAAACTCACTTAAAATATGTGAAGCCAAATATTCTTTTTTCTCAACTCTTTTGACTAACGAAATACCTGTTGGTACAGCGAATCTCAGAATATATACCTTCCAAGGGTTGAAGAACAAAACACAAAACTTTAGATCGTAAACGCAGCTGGACTCTTTGTTTTGTATTCTTAACTAAAACTCATTATATATAAATTTAATATATAATTAAGGATAAAATTATCCTCATCTCAGAGAAAGATGGCCCAGAAATTTAAAATCTGAGCCTATTTCTTTCTTTCTCAAAATGTAATTCGCAAAAATATTACCGAAGAACTTCTTTTACCTCCCATGTCGCTGAAAAACCAACAAACGTCTGCTCCCGCTCCAACATCTACTCTCTGACGTCACAACGTCAGGTGACAAAAAGCAGAGAGCGATTTTCATAGCGTCAGCTGAAAAAAGGCGCGAATTCTTAAAAGCCCCGTTTTCTAACAGGGGTATTTTTCTAAAAGTTTAATAGACATGTATCTGAATACATTGTTTCAACAATGAATCCATTGTTGTAAAAATGTCTAAAATGAAATTTTACACATAAAACGAGCAGTATCTTCTTATTAAATTCCGGTGCACGGCTGGAATTTTGTTTCCGAATAAATCAGTACTTTTTCTATCGAATGATGTAAAACAATTTCGATTTTTAGGTTGTTCGCAGGGGTATTTTTTTACACGTTTAAAAGAAATGTATCAGAATACATTGTTCCAACAATGAATCCATTGTTGTAAAAGTGTTTAAAATGAAATTTTACACATAAATCGAGCAGTATCTTCTTATTATATTCCGGTGCACGGCTGAAATTTTGTTTCCGAATAAATCAGTACTTTTTCTATCGAATGATGTAAAACAATTTCGATTTTTAGGTTGTTCGCAGGGGTATTTTTTTACACGTTTAAAAGAAATGTATCAGAATACATTGTTCCAACAATGAATCCATTGTTGTAAAAGTGTTTAAAATGAAATTTTACACATAAATCGAGCAGTATCTTCTTATTATATTCCGGTGCACGGCTGAAATTTTGTTTCCGAATAAATCAGTACTTTTCCTACCGAATGATGTAAAAAAATTCCGATTTTTAGGTTGTTCGCAGGGGTATTTTTCTAAAAGTTTAAATGATATGTATCTGAATACATTGTTTCAACAATGAATCCATTGTTGTATAAATGTCTAGACTGAAATTTTGTTTATAAAACAAGCAGTATCTTCTTATTAAATTCTGGTGCACGGCTGAAATTTTGTTTCCGAATAAATCAGTACTTTTCCTATCGAATGATGTAAAAAAAGTCCGATTTTTAGGTGGTTCGCAATGCCATTTCTCTAAAATTTTAAATGAAATATATCTAAATACATTTGTTTCAACAATGAATCCATTGTTGTAAAAGAGTTTAAAATGAAATTTTACACATAAAACGAACAGTATCTTCTTATTAAATTCCGGTGCACGGCTGAAATTTTGTTTCCGAATAAATCAGTACTTTTCCTATCGAATGATGTAAAAAAATTCCGATTTTTAGGTTGTTCGCAGGGGTATTTTTCTACAAGTTTAAATGAAATGTATCAGAATACATTGTTTCAACAATGAATCCATTGTTGTAAAAATGTTTAAAATGAAATTTTACACATAATACGAGCAGTATCTTCTCATTAAATTCCGGTGCACGGCTCAAATTTTGTTTCCGAATTAAGGAAAACATTTCCTATCGAATTATATAAAAAAATTCCGATTTTTATGTTGTTCGCAGGGGTATTTTTCTAAATGTTTAAATGAAATGTATCTGAATACATTTTTTCAACAATGAATCCATTGTTGTAAAAATGTCTAGAATGAAATTTTACTTATAAAACAAGCAGTATCTTCTTATTAAATTCTGATGCACGGCTGAAATTATGTTTCCGAATAAATCAGTACAATTCCTATCGAATGATGTAAAAAAATTCCGATTTTTAGGTTGTTCGCAGGGGTATTTTTCTACAAGTTTAAATGAAATGTATCAGAATACATTGTTTCAACAATGAATCCATTGTTGTAAAAATGTCTAAAATGAAACTTTACACATAAAACAAGCAGTATCTTCTTATTAAATTCTGGTGCACGGCTGAAATTTTGTTTCCGAATAAATCAGTACTTTTCCTATCGAATGATGTAAAAAAATTCCGATTTTTAGGTGGTTCGCAGAAGCATTTCTCTAAAAGTTTAAATGAAATATATCTAAATGCATTGTTTCAACAATGAATCCATTGTTGAAAAAATGTTCAAAATGAAATTTTACACATAAAACAAGCAGTATCTTCTTATTAAATTTAGGTGCACTGCTGAAATTTTGTTTCCGAATAAATCAGTACTTTTCCTATCGAATGATGTAAAAAAATTCCGATTTTAAAGTTGTTCGCAGGGGTATTCTTCTAAAAGTTTAAATAAAATATATATAAATACATTGTTTCAACAATGAATCCATTGTTGTAAAAATGTTTAAAATGAAATTTTACACATAATACGAGCAGTATCTTCTCATTAAATTCCGGTGCACGGCTGAAATTTCGTTTCCGAATTAAGCAAAACATTTCCTATCGAATGATGTAAAAAAATTCGGATTTTTATGTTGTTCGCAGGGGTATTTTTCTACAAGTTTAAATGAAATGTATCAGAATACATTGTTTCAACAATGAATCCATTGTTGTAAAAATGTTTAAAATGAAATTTTACACATAATACGAGCAGTATCTTCTCATTAAATTCCGGTGCACGGCTCAAATTTTGTTTCCGAATTAAGGAAAACATTTCCTATCGAATGATGTAAAAAAATTCGGATTTTTATGTTGTTCGCAGGGGTATTTTTCTAATAGTTTAAATGATATGTATCTGAATACATTGTTTCAACAATGAATCCATTGTTGTAAAAATGTGTAGAATGAAATTTTACTTATAAAACAAGCAGTATCTTCTTATTAAATTCTGGTGCACGGCAGAAATTTCGTTTCCGAATAAATCAGTACTTTTCCTATCGAATGATGTAAAAAAATTCCGATTTTTAGGTGGTTCGCAGGGGCATTTCTCTAAAATTTTAAATGAAATATATCTAAATACATTTGTTTCAACAATGAATCCATTGTTGTAAAAGTGTTTAAAATGAAATTTTACACATAAAACGAGCAGTATCTTCTTATTAAATTCCGGAGCACGGCTAAAATTTTGTATCCGAATAAATCAGTACTTTTCCTATCGAATGATGTAAAACAATTTCGATTTTTATGTTGTTCGCAGGGGTATTTTTCTAAAAGTTTAAATGATATGTATCTGAATACATTGTTTCAACAATGAATCCATTGTTGTAAAAATGTCTAGACTGAAACTTTGTTTATAAAACAAGCAGTATCTTCTTATTAAATTCTGGTGCACGGCTGAAATTTTGTTTCCGAATAAATCAGTACTTTTCCTATCGAATGATGTAAAAAAATTCCGATTTTTAGGTGGTTCGCAGAAGCATTTCTCTAAAAGTTTAATGAAATATATCTAATTGCATTGTTTCAACAATGAATCCATTGTTGTAAAAGTGTTTAAAATGAAATTTTACACATAAAACAAGCAGTATCTTCTTATTAAATTTAGGTGCACGGCTGAAATTTTGTTTCCGAATAAATCAGTACTTTTCCTATCGAATGATGTAAACAAATTCCGATTTTTAGGTGGTTCGCAAGGCCATTTCTCTAAAATTTTAAATGAAATATATCTAAATACATTTGTTTCAACAATGAATCCATTGTTGTAAAAGAGTTTAAAATGAAATTTTACACATGAAACGATCAGTATCTTCTTATTAAAATCCGGTGCACGGCTGAAATTTTGTTTCCGAATAAATCAGTACAATTCCTACCGAATGATGTAAAAAAATTCCGATTTTTAGGTGTTTCGCAGGGGTATTTTTCTACATGTTTAAATGAAATGTATCAGAATACATTGTTTCAACAATGAATCCATTGTTGTAAAAATGTCTAAAATGAAATTTTACACATAAAACAAGCAGGATCTTCTTATTAAATTCTGGTCACGGCTGAAATTTTGTTTCCGAATAAATCAGTACTTTTCCTATCGAATGATGAAAAAAAATTCCGATTTTAAAGTTGTTCGCAGGGGTATTCTTCTAAAAGTTTAAATAAAAAATATATAGATACATTGTTTCAACAATGAATCCATTGTTGTAAAAATGTTTAAAATGAAATTATACTTTTAAAACGAGCAGTATCTTCTCATTAAATTCCGGTGCACGGCTGAAATTTCGTTTCCGAATTAAGCAAAACATTTCCTATCGAATGATGTAAAAAAATTCCGATTTTTATGTTGTTCGCAGGGGTATTTTTCTACAAGTTTAAATGAAATGTATCAGAATACATTGTTTCAACAATGAATCCATTGTTGTAAAAATGTCTAAAATGAAATTTTACACATAAAACAAGCAGTATCTTCTTAATATATTCTGGTGCACGGCTGAAATTTCGTTTCCGAATAAAACAGTACTTTTCCTATCGAATGATGTAAAAAAATCCGATTTTAAAGTTGTTCGCAGGGGTATTCTTCTAAAAGTTTTAAAAAAATATATATAAATACATTGTTTCAACAATAAATCCATTGTTGTAAAAATGTTTAAAATGAAATTTTACACATAAAACGAGCAGTATCTTCTCATTAAATTCCGGTGCACGGCTGAAATTTCGTTTCCGAATTAAGCGAAACATTTCCTATCGAATAATGAAAAAAAATTTCGATTTTTATGTTGTTCGCAGGGGTATTTTTCTAAAAGTTTAAATGACATGTATCTGAATACATTGTTTCAACAATAAATCCATTGTTGTAAAAATGTCTAAAATGAAATTTTACACATAAAACGAGCAGTATCTTCTTATTAAATTCCGGTGCACGGCTGGAATTTTGTTTCCGAATAAATCAGTCCTTTTTCTATCGAATGATGTAAAAATATTCCGATTTTTAGGTTGTTCGCAGGGGTATTTTTCTACAAGTTTAAATGAAATGTATCAGAATACATTGTTCCAACAATGAATCCATTGTTGTAAAAGTGTTTAAAATGAAATTTTACACATAAAACGAGCAGTATCTTCTTATTATATTCCGGTGCACGGCTGAAATTTTGTTTCCGAATAAATCAGTACTTTTCCTATCGAATGATGTAAAAATATTTCGATTTTTAGGTTGTTCGCAGGGGTATTTTTCTGCAAGTTTAAATGAAATGTATCAGAATACATTGTTTCAACAATGAATCCATTGTTGTAAAAATGTTTAAAATGAAATTTTACACATAAACCGAGCAGTATCATCTCATTAAATTCCGGTGCACGGCTGAAATTTCGTTTCCGAAGTAAGCAAAACATTTCCTATAGAATGATGTAAAAAAATTCCGATTTTTATGTTGTTCGCAGGGGTATTTTTCTAAAAGTTTAAATGAAATATATCTAAATGCATTGTTTCAACAATGAATCCATTGTTGAAAAAATGTTTAAAATGAAATTTTACATATAAAAAAAGCAGTTTCTTCTTATTAAATTCAGGTGCTCGGCTGAAATTTTGTTTCCGAATAAATCAGTACTTTTCCTATCGAATGATGTAAAAAAATTCCGATTTTTATGTTGTTCGCAGGGGTATTTTTCTAAAAGTTTAAATGACATGTATCTGAATACATTGTTTCAACAATGAATCCATTGTTGTAAAAATGTCTAAAATGAAATTTTACACATACAACGAGCAGTATCTTCTTATTAAATTCCGGTGCACGGCTGGAATTTTGTTTCCGAATAAATCAGTACTTTTTCTATCGAATGATGTAAAACAATTCCGATTTTTAGGTTGTTCGCAGGGGTATTTTTCTACAAGTTTAAAAGAAATGTATCAGAATACATTGTTCCAACAATGAATCCATTGTTGTAAAATTGTTTAAAATGAAATTTTACACATAAAACGAGCAGTATCTTCTTATTATATTCCGGTGCACGGCTGAAATTTTGTTTCCTAATAAATCAGTACTTTTCCTTTCGAATGATGTAAAAAAATTTCGATTTTTAGGTTGTTCGCAGGGGTATTTTTCTACAAGTTTAAATGAAATGTATCAGAATATATTGTTTCAACAATGAGTCCACTGTTGTAAAAATGTCTAAAATGAAATTTTACACATAAAACGAGCAGTATCTTCTTATTAAATTCCGGTGCACGGCTGAAATTTTGTTTCCGAAAAAATCAGTACTTTTCCTATCGAATGATGTAAAAAAATTCCGATTTTAAAGTTGTTCGCAGGAGTATTCTTCTAAAAGTTTAAATGAAATATATCTAAATGCATTGTTTCAACAATGAATCCATTGTTAAAAAAATGTTTAAAATGAAATTTTACACATAAAAAAGCAGTTTCTTCTTATTAAATTCAGGTGCACGGCTGAAATTTTGTTTCCGAATAAATCAGTACTTTTCATATCGAATGATGTAAAAAAATTCCGATTTTTATGTTGTTCGCAGGGGTATTTTTCGACAAGTTTAAATGAAATATATCAGAATACATTGTTTCAACAATGAATCCATTGTTGTAAAAATGTCTAAAATGAAATTTTACTTATAAAACAAGCAGTATCTTCTTATTATATTCTGGTGCACGGCTGAAATTTCGTTTCCGAATAAAACAGTACTTTTCCTATCGAATTATGTAAAAAAATTCCGATATTTAGGTGGTTCGCAGGGGCATTTCTCTAAAATTTTAAATGAAATATATCTAAATACTTTTGTGTCAACAATGAATCCATTGTTGTAAAAGTGTTTAAAATGAAATTTTACACATAAAACAAGCAGTATCTTCTTATTATATTCTGGTGCACGGCTGAAATTTCGTTTCCGAATAAAACAGTACTTTTCCTATCGAATGATCTAAAAAAATTCCTATTTTAATGTTGTTCGCAGGGGTATTCTTCTAAAAGTTTAAATAAAATATATATAAATACATTGTTTCAACAATGAATCCATTGTTGTAAAAATGTCTAAAATGAAATTTTACACATAAAACGAGCAGTATCTTCTTATTAAATTCCGGTGCACGGCTGGAATTTTGTTTCCGAATAAATCAGTACTTTTCCTATCGATTGATGTAAAAAATTCCGATTTTTAGGTTGTTCGCAGGGGTATTTTTCTACAAGTTTAAATGAAATGTATCAGAATACATTGTTTCAACAATGAATCCATTGTTGTAAAAATGTCTAAAATGAAATTTTACACATAAAACGAGCAGTATCTTCTTATTAAATTCCGGAGCACGGCTGAAATTTTGTTTCCGAATAAATCAGTACTTTTCCTATCGAATGATGTTAAAAAATTCCGATTTTAAAATTGTTCGCAGGGGTATTCTTCTAAAAGTTTAAATGAAATATATATAAATACATTGTTTCAACAATGAATCCATTGTTGTAAAAATGTTTAAAATGAAATTTTACACATAAAACGAGCAGTATCTTCTTATTAAATTTTGGTGCACGGCTAAAATTTCGTTTCCGAATAAATCAGTACTTTTCCTATCGAATGATGTAAAAAAATTCCGATTTTAGGTTGTTCGCAGGGGTATTTTTCTGCAGGTTTAAATGAAATGTATCAGAATACATTGTTTCAACAATGAATCCATTGTTGTAAAAATGTTTAAAATGAAATTTTACACATAAAACGAGCAGTATCATCTCATTAAATTCCGGTGCACGGCTGAAATTTCGTTTCCGAATTAAGCAAAACATTTCCTATCGAATGATGTAAAAAAATTCCGATTTTAGGTTGTTCGCAGGGGTATTTTTCTGCAGGTTTAAATGAAATGTATCAGAATACATTGTTTCAACAATGAATCCATTGTTGTAAAAATGTTTAAAATGAAATTTTACACATAAAACGAGCAGTATCATCTCATTAAATTCCGGTGCACGGCTGAAATTTCGTTTCCGAATTAAGCAAAACATTTCCTATCGAATGATGTAAAAAAATTCCGATTTTTATGTTGTTCGCAGGGGTATTTTTCTAAAAGTTTAAATGACATGTATCCGAATACATTGTTTCAACAATGAATCCATTGTTGTAAAAATGTCTAAAATGAAATTTTACACATAAAACGAGCAGTATCTTCTTATTAAATTCCGGTGCACGGCTGGAATTTTGTTTCCGAATAAATCAGTACTTTTTCTATCGAATGATGTAAAACAATTTCGATTTTTAGGTTGTTCGCAGGGGTATTTTTCTACAAGTTTAAAAGAAATGTATCAGAATACATTGTTCCAACAATGAATCCATTGTTGTAAAATTGTTTAAAATGAAATTTTACACATAAAACGAGCAGTATCTTCTTATTATATTCCGGTGCACGGCTGAAATTTTATTTCCGAATAAATCAGTACTTTTCCTATCGAATGATGTAAAAAAATTCCGATTTTTAGGTTGTTCGCAGGGGTATTTTTCTACAAGTTTAAATGAAATGTATCAGAATATATTGTTTCAACAATGAATCCATTGTTGTAAAAATGTCTAAAATGAAATTTTACACATAAAACGAGCAGTATCTTCTTATTAAATTCCGGTGCACGGTTGAAATTTTGTTTCCGAAAAAATCAGTACTTTTCCTATCGAATGATGTAAAAAAATTCCGATTTTAAAGTTGTTCGCAGGAGTATTCTTCTAAAAGTTTAAATGAAATATATCTAAATGCATTGTTTCAACAATGAATCCATTGTTAAAAAAATGTTTAAAATGAAATTTTACACATAAAAAAGCAGTTTCTTCTTATTAAATTCAGGTGCACGGCTGAAATTTTGTTTCCGAATAAATCAGTACTTTTCATATCGAATGATGTAAAAAAATTCCGATTTTTATGTTGTTCGCAGGGGTATTTTTCGACAAGTTTAAATGAAATATATCAGAATACATTGTTTCAACAATGAATCCATTGTTGTAAAAATGTCTAAAATGAAATTTTACTTATAAAACAAGCAGTATCTTCTTATTATATTCTGGTGCACGGCTGAAATTTCGTTTCCGAATAAAACAGTACTTTTCCTATCGAATTATGTAAAAAATTCCGATATTTAGGTGGTTCGCAGGGGCATTTCTCTAAAATTTTAAATGAAATATATCTAAATACATTTGTTTCAACAATGAATCCATTGTTGTAAAAGTGTTTAAAATGAAATTTTACACATAAAACAAGCAGTATCTTCTTATTATATTCTGGTGCACTGCTGAAATTTCGTTTCCGAATAAAACAGTACTTTTCCTATCGAATGATGAAAAAAAATTTCGATTTTTATGTTGTTTGCAGGGGTATTTTTCTAAAAGTTTAAATAAAATATATATAAATACATTGTTTCAACAATGAATCCATTGTTGTAAAAATGTTTAAAATGAAATTTTACACATAAAACGAGCAGTATATTCTCATTAAATTCCGGTGCACCGCTGAAATTTCGTTTCCGAATTAAGCAAAACATTTCCTATCGAATGATGTAAAAAAATTCCGATTTTTATGTTGTTCGCAGGGGTATTTTTCTAAAAGTTTAATAGACATGTATCTGAATACATTGTTTCAACAATGAATCCATTGTTGTAAAAATGTCTAAAATGAAATTTTACACATAAAACGAGCAGTATCTTCTTATTAAATTCCGGTGCACGGCTGGAAATTTGTTTCCGAATAAATCAGTACTTTTTCTATCGAATGATGTAAAACAATTTCGATTTTTAGGTTGTTCGCAGGGGTATTTTTCTACACGTTTAAAAGAAATGTATCAGAATACATTGTTCCAACAATGAATCCATTGTTGTAAAAGTGTTTAAAATGAAATTTTACACATAAATCGAGCAGTATCTTCTTATTATATTCCGGTGCACGGCTGAAATTTTGTTTCCGAATAAATCAGTACTTTTCCTACCGAATGATGTAAAAAAATTCCGATTTTTAGGTTGGTCGCAGGGGTATTTTTCTAAAAGTTTAAATGATATGTATCTGAATACATTGTTTCAACAATGAATCCATTGTTGTAAAAATGTCTAGACTGAAATTTTGTTTATAAAACAAGCAGTATCTTCTTATTAAATTCTGGTGCACGGCTGAAATTTTGTTTCCGAATAAATCAGTAATTTTCCTATCGAATGATGTAAAAAAAGTCCGATTTTTAGGTGGTTCGCAATGCCATTTCTCTAAAATTTTAAATGAAATATATCTAAATACATTTGTTTCAACAATGAATCCATTGTTGTAAAAGAGTTTAAAATGAAATTTTACACATAAAACGAACAGTATCTTCTTATTAAATTCCGGTGCACGGCTGAAATTTTGTTTCCGAATAAATCAGTACTTTTCCTATCGAATGATGTAAAAAAATTCCGATTTTTAGGTTGTTCGCAGGGGTATTTTTCTACAAGTTTAAATGAAATGTATCAGAATACATTGTTTCAACAATGAATCCATTGTTGTAAAAATGTTTAAAATGAAATTTTACACATAATACGAGCAGTATCTTCTCATTAAATTCCGGTGCACGGCTGAAATTTTGTTTCCGAATTAAGGAAAACATTTCCTATCGAATTATATAAAAAAATTCCGATTTTTATGTTGTTCGCAGGGGTATTTTTCTAAATGTTTAAATGAAATGTATCTGAATACATTTTTTCAACAATGAATCCATTGTTGTAAAAATGTCTAGAATGAAATTTTACTTATAAAACAAGCAGTATCTTCTTATTACATTCTGATGCACGGCTGAAATTATGTTTCCGAATAAATCAGTACAATTCCTATCGAATGATGTAAAAAAATTCCGATTTTTAGGTTGTTCGCAGGGGTATTTTTCTACAAGTTTAAATGAAATGTATCAGAAAACATTGTTTGAACAATGAATCCATTGTTGTAAAAATGTCTAAAATGAAACTTTACACATAAAACAAGCAGTATCTTCTTATTAAATTCTGGTGCACGGCTGAAATTTTGTTTCCGAATAAATCAGTACTTTTCCTATCGAATGATGTAAAAAAATTCCGATTTTTAGGTGGTTCGCAGAAGCATTTCTCTAAAAGTTTAAATGAAATATATCTAAATGCATTGTTTCAACAATGAATCCATTGTTGAAAAAATGTTCAAAATGAAATTTTACACATAAAACAAGCAGTATCTTCTTATTAAATTTAGGTGCACTGCTGAAATTTTGTTTCCGAATAAATCAGTACTTTTCCTATCGAATGATGTAAAAAAATTCCGATTTTAAAGTTGTTCGCAGGGGTATTCTTCTAAAAGTTTAAATAAAATATATATAAATACATTGTTTCAACAATGAATCCATTGTTGTAAAAATGTTTAAAATGAAATTTTACACATAAAACGAGCATTATCTTCTCATTAAATTCCGGTGCACGGCTGAAATTTCGTTTCCGAATTAAGCAAAACATTTCCTATCGAATGATGTAAAACAATTTCGATTTTTATGTTGTTCGCAGGGGTATTTTTCTAAAAGTTTAAATGATATGTATCTGAATACATTGTTTCAACAATGAATCCATTGTTGTAAAAATGTCTAGACTGAAACTTTGTTTATAAAACAAGCAGTATCTTCTTATTAAATTCTGGTGCACGGCTGAAATTTTGTTTCCGAATAAATCAGTACTTTTCCTATCGAATGATGTAAAAAAATTCCGATTTTTAGGTGGTTCGCAGAAGCATTTCTCTAAAAGTTTAATGAAATATATCTAATTGCATTGTTTCAACAATGAATCCATTGTTGAAAAAATGTTCAAAATGAAATTTTACACATAAAACAAGCAGTATCTTCTTATTAAATTTAGGTGCACGGCTGAAATTTTGTTTCCGAATAAATCAGTACTTTTCCTATGGAATGATGTAAAAAAAATCCGATTTTTATGTGCTTCGCAGGGGCATTTCTCTAAAATTTTAAATAAAATGTATATAAATACATTGTTTCAACAATGAATCCATTGTTGTAAAAGTGTTTAAAATGAAATTTTACACATAAAACAAGCAGTATCTTCTTATTAAATTTAGGTGCACGGCTGAAATTTTGTTTCCGAATAAATCAGTACTTTTCCTATCGAATGATGTAAACAAATTCCGATTTTTAGGTGGTTCGCAAGGCCATTTCTCTAAAATTTTAAATGAAATATATCTAAATACATTTGTTTCAACAATGAATCCATTGTTGTAAAAGAGTTTAAAATGAAATTTTACACATGAAACGATCAGTATCTTCTTATTAAAATCCGGTGCACGGCTGAAATTTTGTTTCCGAATAAATCAGTACAATTCCTACCGAATGATGTAAAAAAATTCCGATTTTTAGGTGTTTCGCAGGGGTATTTTTCTACATGTTTAAATGAAATGTATCAGAATACATTATTTCAACAATGAATCCATTGTTGTAAAAATGTCTAAAATGAAATTTTACACATAAAACAAGCAGGATCTTCTTATTAAATTCTGGTCACGGCTGAAATTTTGTTTCCGAATAAATCAGTACTTTTCCTATCGAATGATGAAAAAAATTCCGATTTTAAAGTTGTTCGCAGGGGTATTCTTCTAAAAGTTTAAATAAAAAATATATAGATACATTGTTTCAACAATGAATCCATTGTTGTAAAAATGTTTAAAATGAAATTATACTTTTAAAACGAGCAGTATCTTCTCATTAAATTCCGGTGCACGGCTGAAATTTCGTTTCCGAATTAAGCAAAACATTTCCTATCGAATGATGTAAAAAAATTCCGATTTTTATGTTGTTCGCAGGGGTATTTTTCTACAAGTTTAAATGAAATGTATCAGAATACATTGTTTCAACAATGAATCCATTGTTGTAAAAATGTCTAAAATGAAATTTTACACATAAAACAAGCAGTATCTTCTTAATATATTCTGGTGCACGGCTGAAATTTCGTTTCCGAATAAAACAGTACTTTTCCTATCGAATGATGTAAAAAAATCCGATTTTAAAGTTGTTCGCAGGGGTATTCTTCTAAAAGTTTTAAAAAAATATATATAAATACATTGTTTCAACAATAAATCCATTGTTGTAAAAATGTTTAAAATGAAATTTTACACATAAAACGAGCAGTATCTTCTCATTAAATTCCGGTGCACGGCTGAAATTTCGTTTCCGAATTAAGCGAAACATTTCCTATCGAATAATGAAAAAAAATTTCGATTTTTATGTTGTTCGCAGGGGTATTTTTCTAAAAGTTTAAATGACATGTATCTGAATACATTGTTTCAACAATAAATCCATTGTTGTAAAAATGTCTAAAATGAAATTTTACACATAAAACGAGCAGTATCTTCTTATTAAATTCCGGTGCACGGCTGGAATTTTGTTTCCGAATAAATCAGTACTTTTCCTATCGAATGATGTAAAAATATTCCGATTTTTAGGTTGTTCGCAGGGGTATTTTTCTACAAGTTTAAATGAAATGTATCAGAATACATTGTTCCAACAATGAATCCATTGTTGTAAAATTGTTTAAAATGAAATTTTACACATAAACCGAGCAGTATCATCTCATTAAATTCCGGTGCACGGCTGAAATTTCGTTTCCGAAGTAAGCAAAACATTTCCTATAGAATGATGTAAAAAAATTCCGATTTTTATGTTGTTCGCAGGGGTATTTTTCTAAAAGTTTAAATGAAATATATCTAAATGCATTGTTTCAACAATGAATCCATTGTTGAAAAAATGTTTAAAATGAAATTTTACATATAAAAAAAGCAGTTTCTTCTTATTAAATTCAGGTGCTCGGCTGAAATTTTGTTTCCGAATAAATCAGTACTTTTCCTATCGAATGATGTAAAAAAATTCCGATTTTTATGTTGTTCGCAGGGGTATTTTTCTAAAAGTTTAAATGACATGTATCTGAATACATTGTTTCAACAATGAATCCATTGTTGTAAAAATGTCTAAAATGAAATTTTACACATACAACGAGCAGTATCTTCTTATTAAATTCCGGTGCACGGCTGGAATTTTGTTTCCGAATAAATCAGTACTTTTTCTATCGAATGATGTAAAACAATTCCGATTTTTAGGTTGTTCGCAGGGGTATTTTTCTACAAGTTTAAAAGAAATGTATCAGAATACATTGTTTCAACAATGAATCCATTGTTGTAAAAATGTTTAAAATGAAATTTTACACATAAAACAAGCAGTATCATCTCATTAAATTCCGGTGCACGGCTGAAATTTCGCTTCCGAATTAAGCAAAACATTTCCTATCGAATGATGTAAAAAAATTCCGATTTTTATGTTGTTCGCAGGGGTATTTTTCTAAAAGTTTAAATGACATGTATCCGAATACATTGTTTCAACAATGAATCCATTGTTGTAAAAATGTCTAAAATGAAATTTTACACATAAAACGAGCAGTATCTTCTTATTAAATTCCGGTGCACGGCTGGAATTTTGTTTCCGAATAAATCAGTACTTTTTCTATCGAATGATGTAAAACAATTTCGATTTTTAGGTTGTTCGCAGGGGTATTTTTCTACAAGTTTAAAAGAAATGTATCAGAATACATTGTTCCAACAATGAATCCATTGTTGTAAAAGTGTTTAAAATGAAATTTTACACATAAAACGAGCAGTATCTTCTTATTATATTCCGGTGCACGGCTGAAATTTTGTTTCCGAATAAAGCAGTACTTTTCCTACCGAATGATGTAAAAAAATTCCGATTTTTAGGTTGTTCGCAGGGGTATTTTTCTAAAAGTTTAAATAAAATATGTATAAATACATTGTTTCAACAATGAATCCATTGTTGTAAAAATGTTTAAAATGAAATTATACTTTTAAAACAAGCAGTATCTTCTCATTAAATTCCGGTGCACGGCTGAAATTTCGTTTCCGAATTAAGCAAAACATTTCCTATCGAATGATGTAAAAAAATTCCGATTTTTATGTTGTTCGCTGGGGTATTTTTCTACAAGTTTAAATGAAATGTATCAGAATACATTGTTTCAACAATGAATCCATTGTTGTAAAAATGTCTAAAATGAAATTTTACACATAAAACAAGCAGTATCTTCTTATTAAATTCCGGTGCACGGCTGGAATTTTGTTTCCGAATAAATCAGTACTTCTTCTATCGAATGATGTAAAAATATTCCGATTTTTAGGTTGTTCGCAGGGCTATTTTTCTACAAGTTTAAATGAAATGTATCAGAATACATTGTTCCAACAATGAATCCATTGTTGTAAAAGGGTTTAAAATGAAATTTTACACATAAAACGAGCAGTATCTTCTTATTATATTCCGGTGCACGGCTGAAATTTTGTTTCCGAATAAATCAGTACTTTTCCTATCGAATGATGTAAAAAAATTCCGATTTTTAGGTTGTTCGCAGGGGTATTTTTCTGCAAGTTTAAATGAAATGTATCAGAATACATTGTTTCAACAATGAATCCATTGTTGTAAAAATGTTTAAAATGAAATTTTACACATAAAACGAGCAGTATCATCTCATTAAATTCCGGTGCACGGCTGAAATTTCGTTTCCGAATTAAGCAAAACATTTCCTATCGAATGATGTAAAAAAATTCCGATTTTTATGTTGTTCGCAGGGGTATTTTTCTAAAATTTTAAATGAAATATATCTAAATGCATTGTTTCAACAATGAATCCATTGTTGAAAAAATGTTTAAAATGAAATTTTACACATAAAAAAAGCAGTTTCTTCTTATTAAATTCAGGTGCTCGGCTGAAATTTTGTTTCCGAATAAATCAGTACTTTTCCTATCGAATGATGTAAAAAAATTCCGATTTTTATGTTGTTCGCAGGGGTATTTTTCTAAAAGTTTAAATGACATGTATCTAAATACATTGTTTCAACAATGAATCCATTGTTGTAAAAATGTCTAAAATGAAATTGTACACATACAACGAGCAGTATCTTCTTATTAAATTCCGGTGCACGGCTGGAATTTTGTTTCCGAATAAATCAGTACTTTTTCTATCGAATGATGTAAAACAATTCCGATTTTTAGGTTGTTCGCAGGGGTATTTTTCTACAAGTTTAAAAGAAATGTATCAGAATACATTGTTCCAACAATGAATCCATTGTTGTAAAATTGTTTAAAATGAAATTTTACACATAAAACGAGCAGTATCTTCTTATTATATTCCGGTGCACGGCTGAAATTTTGTTTCCGAATAAATCAGTACTTTTCCTTTCGAATGATGTAAAAAAATTTCGATTTTTAGGTTGTTCGCAGGGGTATTTTTCTACAAGTTTAAATGAAATGTATCAGAATATATTGTTTCAACAATGAGTCCATTGTTGTAAAAATGTCTAAAATGAAATTTTACACATAAAACGAGCAGTATCTTCTTATTAAATTCCGGTGCACGGCTGAAATTTTGTTTCCGAAAAAATCAGTACTTTTCCTATCGAATGATGTAAAAAAATTCCGATTTTAAAGTTGTTCGCAGGAGTATTCTTCTAAAAGTTTAAATGAAATATATCTAAATGCATTGTTTCAACAATGAATCCATTGTTAAAAAAATGTTTAAAATGAAATTTTACACATAAAAAAGCAGTTTCTTCTTATTAAATTCAGGTGCACGGCTGAAATTTTGTTTCCGAATAAATCAGTACTTTTCATATCGAATGATGTAAAAAAATTCCGATTTTTATGTTGTTCGCAGGGGTATTTTTCGACAAGTTTAAATGAAATATATCAGAATACATTGTTTCAACAATGAATCCATTGTTGTAAAAATGTCTAAAATGAAATTTTACTTATAAAACAAGCAGTATCTTCTTATTATATTCTGGTGCACGGCTGAAATTTCGTTTCCGAATAAAACAGTACTTTTCCTATCGAATTATGTAAAAAAATTCCGATATTTAGGTGGTTCGCAGGGGCATTTCTCTAAAATTTTAAATGAAATATATCTAAATACTTTTGTTTCAACAATGAATCCATTGTTGTAAAAGTGTTTAAAATGAAATTTTACACATAAAACAAGCAGTATCTTCTTATTATATTCTGGTGCACGGCTGAAATTTCGTTTCCGAATAAAACAGTACTTTTCCTATCGAATGATCTAAAAAAATTCCTATTTTAAAATTGTTCGCAGGGGTATTCTTCTAAAAGTTTAAATAAAATATATATAAATACATTGTTTCAACAATGAATCCATTGTTGTAAAAATGTCTAAAATGAAATTTTACACATAAAACGAGCAGTATCTTCTTATTAAATTCCGGTGCACGGCTGGAATTTTGTTTCCGAATAAATCAGTACTTTTCCTATCGATTGATGTAAAAAAATCCGATTTTTAGGTTGTTCGCAGGGGTATTTTTCTACAAGTTTAAATGAAATGTATCAGAATACATTGTTTCAACAATGAATCCATTGTTGTAAAAATGTCTAAAATGAAATTTTACACATAAAACGAGCAGTATCTTCTTATTAAATTCCGGTGCACGGCTGAAATTTTGTTTCCGAATAAATCAGTACTTTTCCTATCGAATGATGTTAAAAAATTCCGATTTTAAAATTGTTCGCAGGGGTATTCTTCTAAAAGTTTAAATGAAATATATATAAATACATTGTTTCAACAATGAATCCATTGTTGTAAAAATGTTTAAAATGAAATTTTACACATAAAACGAGCAGTATCTTCTTATTAAATTTTGGTGCACGGCTAAAATTTCGTTTCCGAATTAAGCAAAACATTTCCTATCGAATGATGAAAAAAAATTTCGATTTTTATGTTGTTTGCAGAGGTATTTTTCTAAAAGTTTAAATAAAATATATATAAATACATTGTTTCAACAATGAATCCATTGTTGTAAAAATGTTTAAAATGAAATTTTACACATAAAACAAGCAGTATCTTCTTATTATATTCTGGTGCACGGCTGAAATTTTGTTTCCGAATAAATCAGTACTTTTCCTATCGAATGATGTAAAAAAATTCCGATTTTAGGTTGTTCGCAGGGGTATTTTTCTGCAGGTTTAAATGAAATGTATCAGAATACATTGTTTCAACAATGAATCCATTGTTGTAAAAATGTTTAAAATGAAATTTTACACATAAAACGAGCAGTATCATCTCATTAAATTCCGGTGCACGGCTGAAATTTCGTTTCCGAATTAAGCAAAACATTTCCTATCGAATGATGTAAAAAAATTCCGATTTTTATGTTGTTCGCAGGGGTATTTTTCTAAAAGTTTAAATGACATGTATCCGAATACATTGTTTCAACAATGAATCCATTGTTGTAAAAATGTCTAAAATGAAATTTTACACATAAAACGAGCAGTATCTTCTTATTAAATTCCGGTGCACGGCTGGAATTTTGTTTCCGAATAAATCAGTACTTTTTCTATCGAATGATGTAAAACAATTTCGATTTTTAGGTTGTTCGCAGGGGTATTTTTCTACAAGTTTAAAAGAAATGTATCAGAATACATTGTTCCAACAATGAATCCATTGTTGTAAAAGTGTTTAAAATGAAATTTTACACATAAAACGAGCAGTATCTTCTTATTATATTCCGGTGCACGGCTGAAATTTTGTTTCCGAATAAAGCAGTACTTTTCCTACCGAATGATGTAAAAAAATTCCGATTTTTAGGTTGTTCGCAGGGGTATTTTTCTACAAGTTTAAATGACATGTATCAGAATATATTGTTTCAACAATGAATCCATTGTTGTAAAAATGTCTAAAATGAAATTTTACACATAAAACAAGCAGTATCTTCTTATTAAATTTTGGTGCACGGCTGAAATTTCGTTTCCGAATAAAACAGTACTTTTCCTATCGAATTATGTAAAAAAATTCTGATTTTAAAGTTGTTAGCAGGGGTATTCTTCTAAAAGTTTAAATAAAATATGTATAAATACATTGTTTCAACAATGAATCCATTGTTGTAAAAATGTTTAAAATGAAATTATACTTTTAAAACAAGCAGTATCTTCTCATTAAATTCCGGTGCACGGCTGAAATTTCGTTTCCGAATTAAGCAAAACATTTCCTATCGAATGATGTAAAAAAATTCCGATTTTTATGTTGTTCGCTGGGGTATTTTTCTACAAGTTTAAATGAAATGTATCAGAATACATTGTTTCAACAATGAATCCATTGTTGTAAAAATGTCTAAAATGAAATTTTACACATAAAACAAGCAGTATCTTCTTATTAAATTCCGGTGCACGGCTGGAATTTTGTTTCCGAATAAATCAGTACTTCTTCTATCGAATGATGTAAAAATATTCCGATTTTTAGGTTGTTCGCAGGGGTATTTTTCTACAAGTTTAAATGAAATGTATCAGAATACATTGTTCCAACAATGAATCCATTGTTGTAAAAGGGTTTAAAATGAAATTTTACACATAAAACGAGCAGTATCTTCTTATTATATTCCGGTGCACGGCTGAAATTTTGTTTCCGAATAAATCAGTACTTTTCCTATCGAATGATGTAAAAAAATTCCGATTTTTAGGTTGTTCGCAGGGGTATTTTTCTGCAAGTTTAAATGAAATGTATCAGAATACATTGTTTCAACAATGAATCCATTGTTGTAAAAATGTTTAAAATGAAATTTTACACATAAAACGAGCAGTATCATCTCATTAAATTCCGGTGCACGGCTGAAATTTCGTTTCCGAATTAAGCAAAACATTTCCTATCGAATGATGTAAAAAAATTCCGATTTTTATGTTGTTCGCAGGGGTATTTTTCTAAAATTTTAAATGAAATATATCTAAATGCATTGTTTCAACAATGAATCCATTGTTGAAAAAATGTTTAAAATGAAATTTTACACATAAAAAAAGCAGTTTCTTCTCATTAAATTCCGGTGCACGGCTGAAATTTCGTTTCCGAATTAAGCAAAACATTTCCTATCGAATGATGTAAAAAAATTCCGATTTTTATGTTGTTCGCAGGGGTATTTTTCTAAAAGTTTAAATGACATGTATCCGAATACATTGTTTCAACAATGAATCCATTGTTGTAAAAATGTCTAAAATGAAATTTTACACATAAAACGAGCAGTATCTTCTTATTAAATTCCGGTGCACGGCTGGAATTTTGTTTCCGAATAAATCAGTACTTTTTCTATCGAATGATGTAAAACAATTTCGATTTTTAGGTTGTTCGCAGGGGTATTTTTCTACAAGTTTAAAAGAAATGTATCAGAATACATTGTTCCAACAATGAATCCATTGTTGTAAAAGTGTTTAAAATGAAATTTTACACATAAAACGAGCAGTATCTTCTTATTATATTCCGGTGCACGGCTGAAATTTTGTTTCCGAATAAAGCAGTACTTTTCCTACCGAATGATGTAAAAAAATTCCGATTTTTAGGTTGTTCGCAGGGGTATTTTTCTACAAGTTTAAATGACATGTATCAGAATATATTGTTTCAACAATGAATCCATTGTTGTAAAAATGTCTAAAATGAAATTTTACACATAAAACAAGCAGTATCTTCTTATTAAATTTTGGTGCACGGCTCAAATTTCGTTTCCGAATAAAACAGTACTTTTCCTATCGAATTATGTAAAAAAATTCTGATTTTAAAGTTGTTAGCAGGGGTATTCTTCTAAAAGTTTAAATAAAATATGTATAAATACATTGTTTCAACAATGAATCCATTGTTGTAAAAATGTTTAAAATGAAATTATACTTTTAAAACAAGCAGTATCTTCTCATTAAATTCCGGTGCACGGCTGAAATTTCGTTTCCGAATTAAGCAAAACATTTCCTATCGAATGATGTAAAAAAATTCCGATTTTTATGTTGTTCGCTGGGGTATTTTTCTACAAGTTTAAATGAAATGTATCAGAATACATTGTTTCAACAATGAATCCATTGTTGTAAAAATGTCTAAAATGAAATTTTACACATAAAACAAGCAGTATCTTCTTATTAAATTCCGGTGCACGGCTGGAATTTTGTTTCCGAATAAATCAGTACTTCTTCTATCGAATGATGTAAAAATATTCCGATTTTTAGGTTGTTCGCAGGGGTATTTTTCTACAAGTTTAAATGAAATGTATCAGAATACATTGTTCCAACAATGAATCCATTGTTGTAAAAGGGTTTAAAATGAAATTTTACACATAAAACGAGCAGTATCTTCTTATTATATTCCGGTGCACGGCTGAAATTTTGTTTCCGAATAAATCAGTACTTTTCCTATCGAATGATGTAAAAAAATTCCGATTTTTAGGTTGTTCGCAGGGGTATTTTTCTGCAAGTTTAAATGAAATGTATCAGAATACATTGTTTCAACAATGAATCCATTGTTGTAAAAATGTTTAAAATGAAATTTTACACATAAAACGAGCAGTATCATCTCATTAAATTCCGGTGCACGGCTGAAATTTCGTTTCCGAATTAAGCAAAACATTTCCTATCGAATGATGTAAAAAAATTCCGATTTTTATGTTGTTCGCAGGGGTATTTTTCTAAAATTTTAAATGAAATATATCTAAATGCATTGTTTCAACAATGAATCCATTGTTGAAAAAATGTTTAAAATGAAATTTTACACATAAAAAAAGCAGTTTCTTCTTATTAAATTCAGGTGCTCGGCTGAAATTTTGTTTCCGAATAAATCAGTACTTTTCCTATCGAATGATGTAAAAAAATTCCGACTTTTATGTTGTTCGCAGGGGTATTTTTCTAAAAGTTTAAATGACATGTATCTAAATACATTGTTTCAACAATGAATCCATTGTTGTAAAAATGTCTAAAATGAAATTGTACACATACAACGAGCAGTATCTTCTTATTAAATTCCGGTGCACGGCTGGAATTTTGTTTCCGAATAAATCAGTACTTTTTCTATCGAATGATGTAAAACAATTCCGATTTTTAGGTTGTTCGCAGGGGTATTTTTCTACAAGTTTAAATGAAATGTATCAGAATACATTGTTTCAACAATGAATCCATTGATGTAAAAATGTCTAAAATGAAATTTTACACATAAAACGAGCAGTATCTTCATATTAAATTCCGGTGCACGGCTGAAATTTTGTTTCCGAAAAAATCAGTACTTTTCCTATCGAATGATGTAAAAAAATTCCGATTTTAAAGTTGTTCGCAGGAGTATTCTTCTAAAAGTTTAAATGAAATATATCTAAATGCATTGTTTCAACAATGAATCCATTGTTAAAAAAATGTTTAAAATGAAATTTTACACATAAAAAAGCAGTTTCTTCTTATTAAATTCAGGTGCACGGCTGAAATTTGTTTCCGAATATATCAGTACTTTTCATATCGAATGATGTAAAAAAATTCCGATTTTTATGTTGCTCGCAGGGGTATTTTTCGACAAGTTTAAATGAAATATATCAGAATACATTGTTTCAACAATGAATCCATTGTTGTAAAAATGTCTAAAATGAAATTTTACTTATAAAACAAGCAGTATCTTCTTATTATATTCTGGTGCACGGCTGAAATTTCGTTTCCGAATAAAACAGTACTTTTCCTATCGAATTATGTAAAAAAATTCCGATATTTAGGTGGTTCGCAGGGGCATTTCTCTAAAATTTTAAATGAAATATATCTAAATACATTTGTTTCAACAATGAATCCATTGTTGTAAAAGTGTTTAAAATGAAATTTTACACATAAAACAAGCAGTATCTTCTTATTATATTCTGGTGCACGGCTGAAATTTCGTTTCCGAATAAAACAGTACTTTTCCTATCGAATGATCTAAAAAAATTCCGATTTTAAAGTTGTTCGCAGGGGTATTCTTCTAAAAGTTTAAATAAAATATGTATAAATACATTGTTTCAACAATGAATCCATTGTTGTAAAAATGTTTAAAATGAAATTATACTTTTAAAACAAGCAGTATCTTCTCATTAAATTCCGGTGCACGGCTGAAATTTCGTTTCCGAATTAAGCAAAACATTTCCTATCGAATGATGTAAAAAAATTCCGATTTTTATGTTGTTCGCAGGGGTATTTTTCTACAAGTTTAAATGAAATGTATCAGAATACATTGTTTCAACAATGAATCCATTGTTGTAAAAATGTCTAAAATGAAATTTTACACATAAAACAAGCAGTATCTTCTTAATATATTCTGGTGCACGGCTGAAATTTCGTTTCCGAATAAAACAGTACTTTTCCTATCGAATGATGTAAAAAAATTCCGATTTTAAAGTTGTTCGCAGGGGTATTCTTCTAAAAGTTTAAATAAAATATATATAAATACATTGTTTCAACAATGAATCCATTGTTGTAAAAATGTTTAAAATGAAATTTTACACATAAAACGAGCAGTATCTTCTCATTAAATTCCGGTGCACGGCTGAAATTTCGTTTCCGAATTAAGCAAAACATTTCCTATCGAATGATGAAAAAAAATTTCGATTTTTATGTTGTTCGCAGGGGTATTTTTCTAAAAGTTTAAATGACATGTATCTGAATACATTATTTCAACAATGAATCCATTGTTGTAAAAATGTCTAAAATGAAATTTTATACATAAAACGAGCAGTATCTTCTTATTAAATTCCGGTGCACGGCTGGAATTTTGTTTCCAAATAAATCAGTACTTCTTCTAACGAATGATGTAAAAATATTCCGATTTTTAGGTTGTTCGCAGGGGTATTTTTCTACAAGTATAAATGAAATGTATCAGAATACATTGTTCCAACAATGAATCCATTGTTGTAAAAGTGTTTAAAATGAAATTTTACACATAAAACGAGCAGTATCTTCTTATTATATTCCGGTGCACGGCTGAAATTTTGTTTCCGAATAAATCAGTACTTTTCCTATCGAATGATGTAAAAAAATTCCGATTTTTAGGTTGTTCGCAGGGGTATTTTTCTGCAAGTTTAAATGAAATGTATCAGAATACATTGTTTCAACAATGAACCCATTGTTGTAAAAATGTTTAAAATGAAATTTTACACATAAAACGAGCAGTATCATCTCATTAAATTCCGGTGCACGGCTGAAATTTCGTTTCCGAATTAAGCAAAACATTTCCTATCGAATGATGTAAAAAAATTCCGATTTTTATGTTGTTCGCAGGGGTATTTTTCTAAAATTTTAAATGAAATATATCTAAATGCATTGTTTCAACAATGAATCCATTGTTGAAAAAATGTTTAAAATGAAATTTTACACGTAAAAAAAGCAGTTTCTTCTTATTAAATTCAGGTGCTCGGCTGAAATTTTTTTTCCGAATAAATCAGTACTTTTCCTATCGAATGATGTAAAAAAATTCCGATTTTTATGTTGTTCGCAGGGATATTTTTCTAAAAGTTTAAATGACATGTATCTAAATACATTGTTTCAACAATGAATCCATTGTTGTAAAAATGTCTAAAATGAAATTTTACACATACAACGAGCAGTATCTTCTTATTAAATTCCGGTGCACGGCTGGAATTTTGTTTCCGAATAAATCAGTACTTTTCCTATCGAATGATGTAAAATATTCCGATTTTAAAGTTGTTCGCAGGGGTATTCTTCTAAAAGTTTAAATAAAATATATATAAATACATTGTTTCAACAATGAATCCATTGTTGTAAAAATGTTTAAAATGAAATTTTACACATAAAACGAGCAGTATCTTCTCATTAAATTCCGGTGCACGGTTGAAATTTCGTTTCCGAATTAAGCAAAACATTTCCTATCGAATGATGTAAAAAAATTCCGATTTTTATGTTGTTCGCAGGGGTATTTTTCTAAAAGTTTAAATGATATGTATCTGAATACATTGTTTCAACAATGAATCCATTGTTATAAAAATGTCTAGAATGAAATTTTACTTATAAAACAAGCAATATCTTCTTATTAAATTCTGGTGCACGGCTGAAATTTTCTTTCCGAATAAATCAGTACTTTTCCTATCGAATGATGTAAAAAAATTCCGATTTTTTAGGTGGCTCGCAGGGGCATTTCTCTAAAATTTTAAATGAAATATATCTAAATACATTTGTTTCAACAATGAATCCATTGTTGTAAAAGTGTTTAAAATGAAATGTTACACATAAAACGAGCAGTATCTTCTTATTAAATTCCGGTGCACGGCTGAAATTTCGTTTCCGAAATAAGCAAAACATTTCCTATCGAATGATGTAAAAAAACTCCGATTTTTATGTTGTTCGCAGGGGTATTTTTCTACAAGTTTAAATGAAATGTATCAGAATACATTGTTTCAACAATGAATCCATTGTTGTAAAAATGTCTAAAATGAACTTTTACACATAAAACAAGCAGTATCTTATTATTATATTCTGGTGCACGGCTGAAATTTCGTTTCCGAATAAAACAGTACTTTTCCTATCGAATGATGTAAAAAAATTCCGATTTTTAGGTGGTTCGCAGGGACATTTCTCTAAAATTTTAAATGAAATATATCTAAATACATTTGTTTCAACAATGAATCCATTGTTGTAAAAGTGTTTAAAATGAAATTTTACACATAAAACGAGCAGTATCTTCTTATTAAATTCCGGTGCACGGCTGAAACTTTGTTTCCGAAAAAATCAGTACTTTTCCTATCGAATGATGTAAAAAAATTCCGATTTTTAGGTTGTTCGCAGGGGTATTTTTCTACAAGTTTAAATGAAATGTATCAGAATACATTGTTTCAACAATGAATCCAGTGTTGTAAAAATGTCTAAAATGAAATTTTACACACAAAACAAGCAGTATCTTCTTATTAAATTTTGGTGCACGGCTGAAATTTCGTTTCCGAATAAAACAGTACTTTTCCTATCGAATTATGTAAAAAAATTCCGATTTTAAAGTTGTTCGCAGTTGTATTCTTCTAAAAGTTTAAATAAAATATGTATAAATACATTGTTTCAACAATGAATCCATTGTTGTAAAAATGTTTAAAATGAAATTATACTTTTAAAACGAGCAGTATCTTCTTATTAAATTCCGGTGCAAGGCTGAAATTTCGTTTCCGAATTAAGCAAAACATTTCCTATCGAATGATGTAAAAAAATTCCGATTTTTATGTTGTTCGCAGGGGTATTTTTCTACAAGTTTAAATGAAATGTATCAGAATACATTGTTTCAACAATGAATCCATTGTTGTAAAAATGTCTAAAATGAAATTTTACACATAAAACAAGCAGTATCTTCTTAATATATTCTGGTGCACGGCTGAAATTTCGTTTCCGAATAAAACAGTACTTTTCCTATCGAATGATGTAAAAAAAATCCGATTTTAAAGTTGTTCGCAGGGGTATTCTTCTAAAAGTTTAAATAAAATATATATAAATACATTGTTTCAACAATAAATCCATTGTTGTAAAAATGTTTAAAATGAAATTTTACACATAAAACGAGCAGTATCTTCTCATTAAATTCCGGTGCACGGCTGACATTTCGTTTCCGAATTAAGCAAAACATTTCCTATCGAATGATGTAAAAAAACTCCGATTTTTATGTTGTTCGCAGGGGTATTTTTCTACAAGTTTAAATGAAATGTATCAGAATACATTGTTCCAACAATGAATCCATTGTTGTAAAAGTGTTTAAAATGAAATTTTACACATAAAACGAGCAGTATCTTCTTATTAAATTCCGGTGCACGGCTGAAATTTCGTTTCCGAAATAAGCAAAACATTTCCTATCGAATGATGTAAAAAAACTCCGATTTTTATGTTGTTCGCAGGGGTATTTTTCTACAAGTTTAAATGAAATGTATCAGAATACATTGTTTCAACAGTGAATCCATTGTTGTAAAAATGTCTAAAATGAACTTTTACACATAAAACAAGCAGTATCTTCTTATTATATTCTGGTGCACGGCTGAAATTTCGTTTCCGAATAAAACAGTACTTTTCCTATCGAATGATGTAAAAAAATTCCGATTTTTAGGTGGTTCGCAGGGGCATTTCTCTAAAATTTTAAATGAAATATATCTAAATACATTTGTTTCAACAATGAATCCATTGTTGTAAAAGTGTTTAAAATGAAATTTTACACATAAAACGAGCAGTATCTTCTTATTAAATTCCGGTGCACGGCTGAAACTTTGTTTCCGAAAAAATCAGTACTTTTCCTATCGAATGATGTAAAAAAATTCCGATTTTTAGGTTGTTCGCAGGGGTATTTTTCTACAAGTTTAAATGAAATGTATCAGAATACATTGTTTCAACAATGAATCCAGTGTTGTAAAAATGTCTAAAATGAAATTTTGCACATAAAACAAGCAGTATCTTCTTATTAAATTTTGGTGCACGGCTGAAATTTCGTTTCCGAATAAAACAGTACTTTTCCTATCGAATGATGTAAAAAAAATCCGATTTTAAAGTTGTTCGCAGGGGTATTCTTCTAAAAGTTTAAATAAAATATATATAAATACATTGTTTAAACAATAAATTCATTGTTGTAAAAATGTTTAAAATGAAATTTTACACATAAAACGAGCAGTATCTTCTCATTAAATTCCGGTGCACGGCTGAAATTTCGTTTCCGAATTAAGCAAAACATTTCCTATCGAATGATGAAAAAAAATTTCGATTTTTATGTTGTTCGCAGGGGTATTTTTCTAAAAGTTTAAATGACATGTATCTGAATACATTGTTTCAACAATAAATCCATTGTTGTAAAAATGTCTAAAATGAAATTTTACACATAAAACGAGCAGTATCTTCTTATTATATTCCGGTGCACGGCTGAAATTTTGTTTCCGAATAAATCAGTACTTTTCCTATCGAATGATGTAAAAAAATTTCAATTTTTAGGTTGTTCGCAGGGGTATTTTTCTGCAAGTTTAAATGAAATGTATCAGAATACATTGTTTCAACAATGAATCCATTGTTGTAAAAATGTTTAAAATGAAATTTTACACATAAAACGAGCAGTATCATCTCATTAAATTCCGGTTCACGGCTGAAATTTCGTTTCCGAATTAAGCAAAACATTTCCTATAGAATGATGTAAAAAAATTCCGATTTTTATGTTGTTCGCAGGGGTATTTTTCTAAAAGTTTAAATGAAATATATCTAAATGCATTGTTTCAACAATGAATCCATTGTTGAAAAAATGTTTAAAATGAAATTTTACACATAAAAAAAGCAGTTTCTTCTTATTAAATTCAGGTGCTCGGCTGAAATTTTGTTTCCGAATAAATCAGTACTTTTCCTATCGAATGATGTAAAAAAATTCCGATTTTTATGTTGTTCGCAGGGGTATTTTTCTAAAAGTTTAAATGACATGTATCTGAATACATTGTTTCAACAATGAATCCATTGTTGTAAAAATGTCTAAAATGAAATTTTACACATACAACGAGCAGTATCTTCTTATTAAATTCCGGTGCACGGCTGGAATTTTGTTTCCGAATAAATCAGTACTTTTTCTATCGAATGATGTAAAACAATTCCGATTTTTAGGTTGTTCGCAGGGGTATTTTTCTACAAGTTTAAAAGAAATGTATCAGAATACATTGTTCCAACAATGAATCCATTGTTGTAAAATTGTTTAAAATGAAATTTTACACATAAAACGAGCAGTATCTTCTTATTATATTCCGGTGCACGGCTGAAATTTTGTTTCCGAATAAATCAGTACTTTTCCTATCGAATGATGTAAAAAAATTCCGATTTTTAGGTTGTTCGCAGGGGTATTTTTCTACAAGTTTAAATGAAATGTATCAGAATATATTGTTTCAACAATGAATCCATTGTTGTAAAAATGTCTAAAATGAAATTTTACACATAAAACGAGCAGTATCTTCTTATTAAATTCCGGTGCACGGCTGAAATTTTGTTTCCGAAAAAATCAGTACTTTTCCTATCGAATGATGTAAAAAAATTCCGATTTTAAAGTTGTTCGCAGGAGTATACTTCTAAAAGTTTAAATGAAATATATCTAAATGCATTGTTTCAACAATGAATCCATTGTTAAAAAAATGTTTAAAATGAAATTTTACACATAAAAAAGCAGTTTCTTCTTATTAAATTCAGGTGCACGGCTGAAATTTTGTTTCCGAATAAATCAGTACTTTTCCTATCGAATGATGTTAAAAAATTCCGATTTTAAAATTGTTCGCAGGGGTATTCTTCTAAAAGTTTAAATAAAATATATATAAATACATTGTTTCAACAATGAATCCATTGTTGAAAAAATGTTTAAAATGAAATTTTACACATAAAACGAGCAGTATCTTCTTATTAAATTTTGGTGCACGGCTAAAATTTCGTTTCCGAATTAAGCAAAACATTTCCTATCGAATGATGAAAAAAAATTTCGATTTTTATGTTGTTTGCAGGGGTATTTTTCTAAAAGTTTAAATAAAATATATATAAATACATTGTTTCAATAATGAATCCATTGTTGTAAAAATGTTAAAAATGAAATTTTACACATAAAACGAGCAGTATATTCTCATTAAATTCCGGTGCACGGCTGAAATTTCGTTTCCGAATTAAGCAAAACATTTCCTATCGAATGATGTAAAAAAATTCCGATTTTTATGTTGTTCGCAGGGGTATTTTTCTAAAAGTTTAAATGACATGTATCTGAATACATTGTTTCAAAAATGAATCCATTGTTGTAAAAATGTCTAAAATGAAATTTTACACATAAAACGAGCAGTATCTTCTTATTAAATTCCGGTGCACGGCTGGAATTTTGTTTCCGAATAAATCAGTACTTTTTCTATCGAATGATGTAAAACAATTTCGATTTTTAGGTTGTTCGCAGGGGTATTTTTCTACACGTTTAAAAGAAATGTATCAGAATACATTGTTCCAACAATGAATCCATTGTTGTAAAAGTGTTTAAAATGAAATTTTACACATAAAACGAGCAGTATCTTCTTATTATATTCCGGTGCACGGCTGAAATTTTGTTTCCGAATAAATCAGTATTTTTCCTACCGAATGATGTAAAAAAATTCCGATTTTTAGGTTGTTCGCAGTTGTATTTTTCTGCAAGTTTAAATGACATGTATCAGAATATATTGTTTCAACAATGAATCCATTGTTGTAAAAATGTCTAAAATGAAATTTAACACATAAAACGAGCAGTATCTTCTTATTAAATTCCGGTGCACGGCAGAAATTTTGTTTCCGAATAAATAAGTACTTTTTCTATCGAATGATGTAAAACAATTCCGATTTTTAGGTTGTTCGCAGGGGTATTTTTCTACAAGTTTAAAAGAAATGTATCAGAATACATTGTTCCAACAATGAATCCATTGTTGTAAAATTGTTTAAAATGAAATTTTACACATAAAACGAGCAGTATCTTCTTATTAAATTCCGGTGCACGGCTGAAATTTTGTTTCCGAAAAAACTCAGTACTTTTCCTATCGAATGATTTAAAAAAATTCCGATTTTTATGTTGTTCGCAGGGGTATTTTTCTAAAAGTTTAAATGATATGTATCTGAATACATTGTTTCAAAAATGAATCCATTGTTGTAAAAATGTCTAGACTGAAATTTTGTTTATAAAACAAGCAGTATCTTCTTATTAAATTCTGGTGCACGGCTGAAATTTTGTTTCCGAATAAATCAGTACTTTTCATATCGAATGATGTAAAAAAATTCCGATTTTTAGGTGGTTCGCAGAAGCATTTCTCTAAAAGTTTAATGAAATATATCTAAATGCATTGTTTCAACAATGAATCCATTGTTGAAAAAATGTTCAAAATGAAATTTTACACATAAAACAAGCAGTATCTTCTTATTAAATTTAGATGCACGGCTGAAATTTTGTTTCCGAATAAATCAGTACTTTTCCTATGGAATGATGTAAAAAAAATCCGATTTTTATGTGCTTCGCAGGGGCATTTCTCTAAAATTTTAAATAAAATATATATAAATACATTGTTTCAACAATGAATCCATTGTTGTAAAAGTGTTTAAAATGAAATTTTACACATAAAACAAGCAGTATCTTCTTATTAAATTTAGGTGCACGGCTGAAATTTTGTTTCCGAATAAATCAGTACTTTTCCTATCGAATGATGTAAAAAAAGTCCGATTTTTAGGTGGTTCGCAAGGCCATTTCTCTAAAATTTTAAATGAAATATATCTAAATACATTTGTTTCAACAATGAATCCATTGTTGTAAAAGAGTTTAAAATGAAATTTTACACATAAAACGAACAGTATCTTCTTATTAAATTCCGGTGCACGGCTGAAATTTTGTTTCCGAATAAATCAGTACAATTCCTATCGAATGATGTAAAAAAATTCCGATTTTTAGGTTGTTCGCAGGGGTATTTTTCTACAAGTTTAAATGAAATGTATCAGAATACATTGTTTCAACAATGAATCCATTGTTGTAAAAATGTCTAAAATGAAACTTTACACATAAAACAAGCAGTATCTTCTTATTAAATTCTGGTGCACGGCTGAAATTTTGTTTCCGAATAAATCAGTACTTTTCCTATCGAATGATGAAAAAAAATTTCGATTTTAAAGTTGTTCGCAGGGGTATTCTTCTAAAAGTTTAAATAAAAAACATATAGATACATTGTTTCAACAATGAATCCATTGTTGTAAAAATGTTTAAAATGAAATTTCACACATAATACGAGCAGTATCTTCTCATTAAATTCCGGTGCACGGCTGAAATTTTGTTTCCGAATTAAGGAAAACATTTCCTATCGAATTATATAAAAAAATTCCGATTTTTATGTTGTTCGCAGGAGTATTTTTCTAAATGTTTAAATGATATGTATCTGAATACATTTTTTCAACAATGAATCCATTGTTGTAAAAATGTCTAGAATGAAAATTTACTTATAAAACAAGCAGTATCTTCTTATTAAATTCTGATGCACTGCTGAAATTTTGTTTCCGAATAAATCAGTACTTTTCCTATCGAATGATGTAAAAAAATTCCGATTTTTAGGTGGTTCGCAGAAGCATTTCTCTAAAAGTTTAAATGAAATATATCTAAATGCATTGTTTCAACAATGAATCCATTGTTGAAAAAATGTTCAAAATGAAATTTTACACATAAAACAAGCAGTATCTTCTTATTAAATTTAGGTGCACTGCTGAAATTTTGTTTCCGAATAAATCAGTACTTTTCCTAACGAATGATGTAAAAAAATTCCAATTTTTAGGTTATTCGCAGGGGTATTTTTCTACAAGTTTAAATGAAATATATCTAAATACATTTGTTTCAACAATGAATCCATTGTTGTAAAAGTGATTAAAATGAAATTTTACACATAAAGCGAGCAGTATCTTCTTATTAAATTCCGGTGCACGGCTGAAATTTTGTTTCCGAATAAATCAGTACTTTTCCTATCGAATGATGTAAAAAAATTTCGATTTTTAGGTTATTCGCAGGGGTATTTTTCTACAAGTTTAAATGAAATATATCAGAATACATTGTTTCAACAATGAATCTATTGTTGTAAAAATGTCTAAAATGAAATTTTACACATAAAACAAGCAGTATCTTCTTATTATATTCTTGTGCACGGCTGAAATTTCGTTTCCGAATAAAACAGTACTTTTCCTAACGAATGATGTAAAAAAATTCCAATTTTTATGTTGTTCGCAGGGGTATTTTTCTAAATGTTTAAATGATATGTATCTGAATACATTTTTTCAACAATGAATCCATTGTTGTAAAAATGTCTAGAATGAAATTTTACTTATAAAACAAGCAGTATCTTCTTATTAAATTCTGATGCACGGCTGAAATTTTGTTTCCGAATTAAGCAAAACATTTCCTATCGAATGATGTAAAAAAATTCCGATTTTTATGTTGTTCGCAGGGGTATTTTTCTAAAAGTTTAAATGACATGTATCTGAATACATTGTTTCAAAAATGAATCCATTGTTGTAAAAATGTCTAAAATGAAATTTTACACATAAAACGAGCAGTATCTTCTTATTAAATTCCGGTGCACGGCTGGAATTTTGTTTCCGAATAAATCAGTACTTTTTCTATCGAATGATGTAAAACAATTTCGATTTTTAGGTTGTTCGCAGGGGTATTTTTCTACACGTTTAAAAGAAATGTATCAGAATACATTGTTCCAACAATGAATCCATTGTTGTAAAAGTGTTTAAAATGAAATTTTACACATAAAACGAGCAGTATCTTCTTATTATATTCCGGTGCACGGCTGAAATTTTGTTTCCGAATAAATCAGTATTTTTCCTACCGAATGATGTAAAAAAATTCCGATTTTTAGGTTGTTCGCAGTTGTATTTTTCTGCAAGTTTAAATGACATGTATCAGAATATATTGTTTCAACAATGAATCCATTGTTGTAAAAATGTCTAAAATGAAATTTAACACATAAAACGAGCAGTATCTTCTTATTAAATTCCGGTGCATGGCAGAAATTTTGTTTCCGAATAAATAAGTACTTTTTCTATCGAATGATGTAAAACAATTCCGATTTTTAGGTTGTTCGCAGGGGTATTTTTCTACAAGTTTAAAAGAAATGTATCAGAATACATTGTTCCAACAATGAATCCATTGTTGTAAAATTGTTTAAAATGAAATTTTACACATAAAACGAGCAGTATCTTCTTATTAAATTCCGGTGCACGGCTGAAATTTTGTTTCCGAAAAAACTCAGTACTTTTCCTATCGAATGATTTAAAAAAATTCCGATTTTTATGTTGTTCGCAGGGGTATTTTTCTAAAAGTTTAAATGATATGTATCTGAATACATTGTTTCAAAAATGAATCCATTGTTGTAAAAATGTCTAGACTGAAATTTTGTTTATAAAACAAGCAGTATCTTCTTATTAAATTCTGGTGCACGGCTGAAATTTTGTTTCCGAATAAATCAGTACTTTTCATATCGAATGATGTAAAAAAATTCCGATTTTTAGGTGGTTCGCAGAAGCATTTCTCTAAAAGTTTAATGAAATATATCTAAATGCATTGTTTCAACAATGAATCCATTGTTGAAAAAATGTTCAAAATGAAATTTTACACATAAAACAAGCAGTATCTTCTTATTAAATTTAGATGCACGGCTGAAATTTTGTTTCCGAATAAATCAGTACTTTTCCTATGGAATGATGTAAAAAAAATCCGATTTTTATGTGCTTCGCAGGGGCATTTCTCTAAAATTTTAAATAAAATATATATAAATACATTGTTTCAACAATGAATCCATTGTTGTAAAAGTGTTTAAAATGAAATTTTACACATAAAACAAGCAGTATCTTCTTATTAAATTTAGGTGCACGGCTGAAATTTTGTTTCCGAATAAATCAGTACTTTTCCTATCGAATGATGTAAAAAAAGTCCGATTTTTAGGTGGTTCGCAAGGCCATTTCTCTAAAATTTTAAATGAAATATATCTAAATACATTTGTTTCAACAATGAATCCATTGTTGTAAAAGAGTTTAAAATGAAATTTTACACATAAAACGAACAGTATCTTCTTATTAAATTCCGGTGCACGGCTGAAATTTTGTTTCCGAATAAATCAGTACAATTCCTATCGAATGATGTAAAAAAATTCCGATTTTTAGGTTGTTCGCAGGGGTATTTTTCTACAAGTTTAAATGAAATGTATCAGAATACATTGTTTCAACAATGAATCCATTGTTGTAAAAATGTCTAAAATGAAACTTTACACATAAAACAAGCAGTATCTTCTTATTAAATTCTGGTGCACGGCTGAAATTTTGTTTCCGAATAAATCAGTACTTTTCCTATCGAATGATGAAAAAAAATTTCGATTTTAAAGTTGTTCGCAGGGGTATTCTTCTAAAAGTTTAAATAAAAAACATATAGATACATTGTTTCAACAATGAATCCATTGTTGTAAAAATGTTTAAAATGAAATTTCACACATAATACGAGCAGTATCTTCTCATTAAATTCCGGTGCACGGCTGAAATTTTGTTTCCGAATTAAGGAAAACATTTCCTATCGAATTATATAAAAAAATTCCGATTTTTATGTTGTTCGCAGGAGTATTTTTCTAAATGTTTAAATGATATGTATCTGAATACATTTTTTCAACAATGAATCCATTGTTGTAAAAATGTCTAGAATGAAAATTTACTTATAAAACAAGCAGTATCTTCTTATTAAATTCTGATGCACTGCTGAAATTTTGTTTCCGAATAAATCAGTACTTTTCCTATCGAATGATGTAAAAAAATTCCGATTTTTAGGTGGTTCGCAGAAGCATTTCTCTAAAAGTTTAAATGAAATATATCTAAATGCATTGTTTCAACAATGAATCCATTGTTGAAAAAATGTTCAAAATGAAATTTTACACATAAAACAAGCAGTATCTTCTTATTAAATTTAGGTGCACTGCTGAAATTTTGTTTCCGAATAAATCAGTACTTTTCCTAACGAATGATGTAAAAAAATTCCAATTTTTAGGTTATTCGCAGGGGTATTTTTCTACAAGTTTAAATGAAATATATCTAAATACATTTGTTTCAACAATGAATCCATTGTTGTAAAAGTGATTAAAATGAAATTTTACACATAAAGCGAGCAGTATCTTCTTATTAAATTCCGGTGCACGGCTGAAATTTTGTTTCCGAATAAATCAGTACTTTTCCTATCGAATGATGTAAAAAAATTTCGATTTTTAGGTTATTCGCAGGGGTATTTTTCTACAAGTTTAAATGAAATATATCAGAATACATTGTTTCAACAATGAATCTATTGTTGTAAAAATGTCTAAAATGAAATTTTACACATAAAACAAGCAGTATCTTCTTATTATATTCTTGTGCACGGCTGAAATTTCGTTTCCGAATAAAACAGTACTTTTCCTAACGAATGATGTAAAAAAATTCCAATTTTTATGTTGTTCGCAGGGGTATTTTTCTAAATGTTTAAATGATATGTATCTGAATACATTTTTTCAACAATGAATCCATTGTTGTAAAAATGTCTAGAATGAAATTTTACTTATAAAACAAGCAGTATCTTCTTATTAAATTCTGATGCACGGCTGAAATTTTGTTTCCGAATTAAGCAAAACATTTCCTATCGAATGATGTAAAAAAATTCGGATTTTTATGTTGTTCGCAGGGGTATTTTTCTAAAAGTTTAAATGATATGTATCTGAATACATTGTTTCAACAATGAATCCATTGTTGTAAAAATGTGTAGAATGAAATTTTACTTATAAAACAAGCAGTATCTTCTTATTAAATTCTGGTGCACGGCAGAAATTTCGTTTCCGAATAAATCAGTACTTTTCCTATCGAATGATGTAAAAAAATTCCGATTTTTAGGTGGTTCGCAGGGGCATTTCTCTAAAATTTTAAATGAAATATATCTAAATACATTTGTTTCAACAATGAATCCATTGTTGTAAAAGTGTTTAAAATGAAATTTTACACATAAACGAGCAGTATCTTCTTATTAAATTCCGGAGCACGGCTAAAATTTTGTATCCGAATAAATCAGTACTTTTCCTTTCGAATGATGTAAAAAAATTCCGATTTTAAAGTAGTTCGCAGGGGTATTCTTCTAAAAGTTTAAATGAAATATATCTAAATGCATTGTTTCAACAATGAATCCATTGTTGAAAAAATGTTTAAAATGAAATTTTACACATAAAAAAAGCAGTTTCTCCTTTTTAAATTCAGGTGCACGGCTGAAATTTTGTTTCCGAATAAATCAGTACTTTTCCTACCGAATGATGTAAAAAAAATCCGATTTTTAGGTTGTTCGCAGGGGTATTTTTCTACAAGTTTAAATGACATGTATCAGAATATATTGTTTCAACAATGAATCCATTGTTGTAAAAATGTCTAAAATGAAATTTAACACATAAAACGAGCAGTATCTTCTTATTAAATTTAGGTGCACGGCTGAAATTTTGTTTCCGAATAAATCAGTACTTTTCCTATCGAATGATGTAAACAAATTCCGATTTTTAGGTGGTTCGCAAGGCCATTTCTCTAAAATTTTAAATGAAATATATCTAAATACATTTGTTTCAACAATGAATCCATTGTTGTAAAAGAGTTTAAAATGAAATTTTACACATGAAACGATCAGTATCTTCTTATTAAAATCCGGTGCACGGCTGAAATTTTGTTTCCGAATAAATCAGTACAATTCCTACCGAATGATGTAAAAAAATTCCGATTTTTAGGTTGTTCGCAGGGCTATTTTTCTACAAGTTTAAATGAAATGTATCAGAATACATTGTTTCAACAATGAATCCATTGTTGTAAAAATGTCTAAAATGAAATTTTACACATAAAAAAAGCAGTATCTTCTTATTAAATTCTGGTGCACGGCTGAAATTTTGTTTCCGAATAAATCAGTACTTTTCCTATCGAATGATGAAAAAAAATTCCGATTTTAAAGTTGTTCGCAGGGGTATTCTTCTAAAAGTTTAAATAAAAAATATATAGATACATTGTTTCAACAATGAATCCATTGTTGTAAAAATGTTTAAAATGAAATTATACTTTTAAAACGAGCAGTATCTTCTCATTAAATTCCGGTGCACGGCTGAAATTTCGTTTCCGAATTAAACAAAACATTTCCTATCGAATGATGTAAAAAAATTCCGATTTTTATGTTGTTCGCGGGGGTATTTTTCTACAAGTTTAAATGAAATGTATCAGAATACATTGTTTCAACAATGAATCCATTGTTGTAAAAATGTCTAAAATGAAATTTTACACATAAAACAAGCAGTATCTTCTTAATATATTCTGGTGCACGGCTGAAATTTCGTTTCCGAATAAAACAGTACTTTTCCTATCGAATGATGTAAAAAAAATCCGATTTTAAAGTTGTTCGCAGGGGTATTCTTCTAAAAGTTTAAATAAAATATATATAAATACATTGTTTCAACAATAAATCCATTGTTGTAAAAATGTTTAAAATGAAATTTTACACATAAAACGAGCAGTATCTTCTCATTAAATTCCGGTGCACGGCTGAAATTTCGTTTCCGAATTAAGCGAAACATTTCCTATCGAATGATGAAAAAAAATTTCGATTTTTATGTTGTTCGCAGGGGTATTTTTCTAAAAGTTTAAATGACATGTATCTGAATACATTGTTTCAACAATAAATCCATTGTTGTAAAAATGTCTAAAATGAAATTTTACACATAAAACGAGCAGTATCTTCTTATTAAATTCCGGTGCACTGCTGGAATTTTGTTTCCGAATAAATCAGTCCTTTTTCTATCGAATGATGTAAAAATATTCCGATTTTTAGGTTGTTCGCAGGGGTATTTTTCTACAAGTTTAAATGAAATGTATCAGAATACATTGTTCCAACAATGAATCCATTGTTGTAAAATTGTTTAAAATGAAATTTTACACATAAAACGAGCAGTATCTTCTTATTATATTCCGGTGCACGGCTGAAATTTTGTTTCCGAATAAATCAGTACTTTTCCTATCGAATGATGTAAAAAAATTCCGATTTTAAAGTTGTTCGCAGGGGTATTTTTCTGCAAGTTTAAATGAAATGTATCAGAATACATTGTTTCAACAATGAATCCATTGTTGTAAAAATGTTTAAAATGAAATTTTACACATAAAACGAGCAGTATCATCTCATTAAATTCCGGTGCACGGCTGAAATTTCGTTTCCGAATTAAGCAAAACATTTCCTATAGAATGATGTAAAAAAATTCAGATTTTTATGTTGTTCGCAGGGGTATTTTTCTAAAAGTTTAAATGAAATATATCTAAATGCATTGTTTCAACAATGAATCCATTGTTGAAAAAATGTTTAAAATGAAATTTTACACATAAAAAAAGCAGTTTCTTCTTATTAAATTCAGGTGCTCGGCTGAAATTTTGTTTCCGAATAAATCAGTACTTTTCCTATCGAATGATGTAAAAAAATTCCGATTTTAAAGTAGTTCGCAGGGGTATTCTTCTAAAAGTTTAAATGAAATATATCTAAATGCATTGTTTCAACAATGAATCCATTGTTGAAAAAATGTTTAAAATGAAATTTTACACATAAAAAAAGCAGTTTCTCCTTTTTAAATTCAGGTGCACGGCTGAAATTTTGTTTCCGAATAAATCAGTACTTTTTCTATCGAATGATGTAAAACAATTTCGACTTTTAGGTTGTTCGCAGGGGTATTTTTCTACAACTTTAAAAGAAATGTATCAGAATACATTTTTTCAACAATGAATCCATTGTTGTAAAAGTGTTTAAAATGAAATTTTACACATAAAACGAGCAGTATCTTCTTATTATATTCCGGTGCACGGCTGAAATTTTGTTTCCGAATAAATCAGTACTTTTCCTACCGAATGATGTAAAAAAAATCCGATTTTTAGGTTGTTCGCAGGGGTATTTTTCTACAAGTTTAAATGACATGTATCAGAATATATTGTTTCAACAATGAATCCATTGTTGTAAAAATGTCTAAAATGAAATTTAACACATAAAACGAGCAGTATCTTCTTATTAAATTTAGGTGCACGGCTGAAATTTTGTTTCCGAATAAATCAGTACTTTTCCTATCGAATGATGTAAACAAATTCCGATTTTTAGGTGGTTCGCAAGGCCATTTCTCTAAAATTTTAAATGAAATATATCTAAATACATTTGTTTCAACAATGAATCCATTGTTGTAAAAGAGTTTAAAATGAAATTTTACACATGAAACGATCAGTATCTTCTTATTAAAATCCGGTGCACGGCTGAAATTTTGTTTCCGAATAAATCAGTACAATTCCTACCGAATGATGTAAAAAAATTCCGATTTTTAGGTTGTTCGCAGGGCTATTTTTCTACAAGTTTAAATGAAATGTATCAGAATACATTGTTTCAACAATGAATCCATTGTTGTAAAAATGTCTAAAATGAAATTTTACACATAAAAAAAGCAGTATCTTCTTATTAAATTCTGGTGCACGGCTGAAATTTCGTTTCCGAATTAAACAAAACATTTCCTATCGAATGATGTAAAAAAATTCCGATTTTTATGTTGTTCGCCAAGTTTAAATGAAATGTATCAGAATACATTGTTTCAACAATAAATCCATTGTTGTAAAAATGTCTAAAATGAAATTTTACACATAAAACAAGCAGTATCTTCTTAATATATTCTGGTGCACGGCTGAAATTTCGTTTCCGAATAAAACAGTACTTTTCCTATCGAATGATGTAAAAAAATTCCGATTTTAAAGTTGTTCGCAGGGGTATTCTTCTAAAAGTTTAAATAAAATATATATAAATACATTGTTTCAACAATGAATCCATTGTTGTAAAAATGTTTAAAATGAAATTTTACACATAAAACGAGCATTATCTTCTCATTAAATTCCGGTGCACGGCTGAAATTTCGTTTCCGAATTAAGCAAAACATTTCCTATCGAATGATGTAAAAAAATTCGGATTTTTATGTTGTTCGCAGGGGTATTTTTCTAAAAGTTTAAATGATATGTATCTGAATACATTGTTTCAACAATGAATCCATTGTTGTAAAAATGTGTAGAATGAAATTTTACTTATAAAACAAGCAGTATCTTCTTATTAAATTCTGGTGCACGGCAGAAATTTCGTTTCCGAATAAATCAGTACTTTTCCTATCGAATGATGTAAAAAAATTCCGATTTTTAGGTGGTTCGCAGGGGCATTTCTCTAAAATTTTAAATGAAATATATCTAAATACATTTGTTTCAACAATGAATCCATTGTTGTAAAAGTGTTTAAAATGAAATTTTACACATAAAACGAGCAGTATCTTCTTATTAAATTCCGGAGCACGGCTAAAATTTTGTATCCGAATAAATCAGTACTTTTCCTTTCGAATGATGTAAAAAAATTCCGATTTTAAAGTAGTTCGCAGGGGTATTCTTCTAAAAGTTTAAATGAAATATATCTAAATGCATTGTTTCAACAATGAATCCATTGTTGAAAAAATGTTTAAAATGAAATTTTACACATAAAAAAAGCAGTTTCTCCTTTTTAAATTCAGGTGCACGGCTGAAATTTTGTTTCCGAATAAATCAGTACTTTTTCTATCGAATGATGTAAAACAATTTCGACTTTTAGGTTGTTCGAAGGGGTATTTTTCTACAACTTTAAAAGAAATGTATCAGAATACATTTTTTCAACAATGAATCCATTGTTGTAAAAGTGTTTAAAATGAAATTTTACACATAAAACGAGCAGTATCTTCTTATTATATTCCGGTGCACCGCTGAAATTTTGTTTCCGAATAAATCAGTACTTTTCCTACCGAATGATGTAAAAAAAATCCGATTTTTAGGTTGTTCGCAGGGGTATTTTTCTACAAGTTTAAATGACATGTATCAGAATATATTGTTTCAACAATGAATCCATTGTTGTAAAAATGTCTAAAATGAAATTTAACACATAAAACGAGCAGTATCTTCTTATTAAATTTAGGTGCACGGCTGAAATTTTGTTTCCGAATAAATCAGTACTTTTCCTATCGAATGATGTAAACAAATTCCGATTTTTAGGTGGTTCGCAAGGCCATTTCTCTAAAATTTTAAATGAAATATATTTAAATACATTTGTTTCAACAATGAATCCATTGTTGTAAAAGAGTTTAAAATGAAATTTTACACATGAAACGATCAGTATCTTCTTATTAAAATCCGGTGCACGGCTGAAATTTTGTTTCCGAATAAATCAGTACAATTCCTACCGAATGATGTAAAAAAATTCCGATTTTTAGGTTGTTCGCAGGGCTATTTTTCTACAAGTTTAAATGAAATGTATCAGAATACATTGTTTCAACAATGAATCCATTGTTGTAAAAATGTCTAAAATGAAATTTTACACATAAAAAAAGCAGTATCTTCTTATTAAATTCTGGTGCACGGCTGAAATTTTGTTTCCGAATAAATCAGTACTTTTCCTATCGAATGATGAAAAAAAATTCCGATTTTAAAGTTGTTCGCAGGGGTATTCTTCTAAAAGTTTAAATAAAAAATATATAGATACATTGTTTCAACAATGAATCCATTGTTGTAAAAATGTTTAAAATGAAATTATACTTTTAAAACGAGCAGTATCTTCTCATTAAATTCCGGTGCACGGCTGAAATTTCGTTTCCGAATTAAACAAAACATTTCCTATCGAATGATGTAAAAAAATTCCGATTTTTATGTTGTTCGCGGGGGTATTTTTCTACAAGTTTAAATGAAATGTATCAGAATACATTGTTTCAACAATGAATCCATTGTTGTAAAAATGTCTAAAATGAAATTTTACACATAAAACAAGCAGTATCTTCTTAATATATTCTGGTGCACGGCTGAAATTTCGTTTCCGAATAAAACAGTACTTTTCCTATCGAATGATGTAAAAAAAATCCGATTTTAAAGTTGTTCGCAGGGGTATTCTTCTAAAAGTTTAAATAAAATATATATAAATACATTGTTTCAACAATAAATCCATTGTTGTAAAAATGTTTAAAATGAAATTTTACACATAAAACGAGCAGTATCTTCTCATTAAATTCCGGTGCACGGCTGAAATTTCGTTTCCGAATTAAGCGAAACATTTCCTATCGAATGATGAAAAAAAATTTCGATTTTTATGTTGTTCGCAGGGGTATTTTTCTAAAAGTTTAAATGACATGTATCTGAATACATTGTTTCAACAATAAATCCATTGTTGTAAAAATGTCTAAAATGAAATTTTACACATAAAACGAGCAGTATCTTCTTATTAAATTCCGGTGCACGGCTGAAATTTTGTTTCCGAATAAATCAGTACTTTTCCTATCGAATGATGTAAAAAAATTCCGATTTTAAAGTTGTTCGCAGGGGTATTTTTCTGCAAGTTTAAATGAAATGTATCAGAATACATTGTTTCAACAATGAATCCATTGTTGTAAAAATGTTTAAAATGAAATTTTACACATAAAACGAGCAGTATCATCTCATTAAATTCCTTTGCACGGCTGAAATTTCGTTTCCGAATTAAGCAAAACATTTCCTATAGAATGATGTAAAAAAATTCAGATTTTTATGTTGTTCGCAGGGGTATTTTTCTAAAAGTTTAAATGAAATATATCTAAATGCATTGTTTCAACAATGAATCCATTGTTGAAAAAATGTTTAAAATGAAATTTTACACATAAAAAAAGCAGTTTCTTCTTATTAAATTCAGGTGCTCGGCTGAAATTTTGTTTCCGAATAAATCAGTACTTTTCCTATCGAATGATGTAAAAAAATTCCGATTTTAAAGTAGTTCGCAGGGGTATTCTTCTAAAAGTTTAAATGAAATATATCTAAATGCATTGTTTCAACAATGAATCCATTGTTGAAAAAATGTTTAAAATGAAATTTTACACATAAAAAAAGCAGTTTCTCCTTTTTAAATTCAGGTGCACGGCTGAAATTGTGTTTCCGAATAAATCAGTACTTTTTCTATCGAATGATGTAAAACAATTTCGACTTTTAGGTTGTTCGCAGGGGTATTTTTCTACAACTTTAAAAGAAATGTATCAGAATACATTTTTTCAACAATGAATCCATTGTTGAAAAAATGTTTAAAATGAAATTTTACACATAAAAAAAGCAGTTTCTCCTTTTTAAATTCAGGTGCACGGCTGAAATTGTGTTTCCGAATAAATCAGTACTTTTCCTATCGAATGATGTAAACAAATTCCGATTTTTAGGTGGTTCGCAAGGCCATTTCTCTAAAATTTTAAATGAAATATATCTAAATACATTTGTTTCAACAATGAATCCATTGTTGTAAAAGAGTTTAAAATGAAATTTTACACATGAAACGATCAGTATCTTCTTATTAAAATCCGGTGCACGGCTGAAATTTTGTTTCCGAATAAATCAGTACAATTCCTACCGAATGATGTAAAAAAATTCCGATTTTTAGGTTGTTCGCAGGGCTATTTTTCTACAAGTTTAAATGAAATGTATCAGAATACATTGTTTCAACAATGAATCCATTGTTGTAAAAATGTCTAAAATGAAATTTTACACATAAAAAAAGCAGTATCTTCTTATTAAATTCTGGTGCACGGCTGAAATTTCGTTTCCGAATTAAACAAAACATTTCCTATCGAATGATGTAAAAAAATTCCGATTTTTATGTTGTTCGCCAAGTTTAAATGAAATGTATCAGAATACATTGTTTCAACAATAAATCCATTGTTGTAAAAATGTCTAAAATGAAATTTTACACATAAAACAAGCAGTATCTTCTTAATATATTCTGGTGCACGGCTGAAATTTCGTTTCCGAATAAAACAGTACTTTTCCTATCGAATGATGTAAAAAAAATCCGATTTTAAAGTTGTTCGCAGGGGTATTCTTCTAAAAGTTTAAATAATATATATATAAATACATTGTTTCAACAATAAATCCATTGTTGTAAAAATGTTTAAAATGAAATTTTACACATAAAACGAGCAGTATCTTCTCATTAAATTCCGGTGCACGGCTGAAATTTCGTTTCCGAATTAAGCGAAACATTTCCTATCGAATGATGAAAAAAAATTTCGATTTTTATGTTGTTCGCAGGGGTATTTTTCTAAAAGTTTAAATGACATGTATCTGAATACATTGTTTCAACAATAAATCCATTGTTGTAAAAATGTCTAAAATGAAATTTTACACATAAAACGAGCAGTATCTTCTTATTAAATTCCGGTGCACGGCTGGAATTTTGTTTCCGAATAAATCAGTCCTTTTTCTATCGAATGATGTAAAAATATTCCGATTTTTAGGTTGTTCGCAGGGGTATTTTTCTACAAGTTTAAATGAAATGTATCAGAATACATTGTTCCAACAATGAATCCATTGTTGTAAAAGTGTTTAAAATGAAATTTTACACATAAAACGAGCAGTATCTTCTTATTATATTCCGGTGCACGGCTGAAATTTTGTTTCCGAATAAATCAGTACTTTTCCTATCGAATGATGTAAAAAAATTCCGATTTTAAAGTTGTTCGCAGGGGTATTTTTCTGCAAGTTTAAATGAAATGTATCAGAATACATTGTTTCAACAATGAATCCATTGTTGTAAAAATGTTTAAAATGAAATTTTACACATAAACCGAGCAGTATCATCTCATTAAATTCCGGTGCACGGCTGAAATTTCGTTTCCGAATTAAGCAAAACATTTCCTATAGAATGATGTAAAAAAATTCAGATTTTTATGTTGTTCGCAGGGGTATTTTTCTAAAAGTTTAAATGAAATATATCTAAATGCATTGTTTCAACAATGAATCCATTGTTGAAAAAATGTTTAAAATGAAATTTTACACATAAAAAAAGCAGTTTCTTCTTATTAAATTCAGGTGCTCGGCTGAAATTTTGTTTCCGAATAAATCAGTACTTTTCCTATCGAATGATGTAAAAAAATTCCGATTTTTATGTTGTTCGCAGGGGTATTTTTCTAAAAGTTTAAATGACATGTATCTGAATACATTGTTTCAACAATGAATCCATTGTTGTAAAAATGCCTAAAATGAAATTTTACACATACAACGAGCAGTATCTTCTTATTAAATTCCGGTGCACGGCTGGAATTTTGTTTCCGAATAAATCAGTACTTTTTCTATCGAATGATGTAAAACAATTCCGATTTTTAGGTTGTTCGCAGGGGTATTTTTCTACAAGTTTAAAAGAAATGTATCAGAATACATTGTTCCAACAATGAATCCATTGTTGTAAAATTGTTTAAAATGAAATTTTACACATAAAACGAGCAGTATCTTCTTATTATATTCCGGTGCACGGCTGAAATTTTGTTTCCGAATAAATCAGTACTTTTCCTATCGAATGATGTAAAAAAATTCCGATTTTTAGGTTGTTCGCAGGGGTATTTTTCTACAAGTTTAAATGAAATGTATCAGAATATATTGTTTCAACAATGAATCCATTGTTGTAAAAAAGTCTAAAATGAAATTTTACACATAAAACGAGCAGTATCTTCTTATTATATTCCGGTGCACGGCTGAAATTTTGTTTCCGAATAAATCAGTACTTTTCCTATCGAATGATGTAAAAAAATTCCGATTTTTATGTTGTTCGCAGGGGTATTTTTCGACAAGTTTAAATGAAATATATCAGAATACATGGTTTCAACAATGAATCCATTGTTGTAAAAATGTCTAAAATGAAATTTTACTTATAAAACAAGCAGTATCTTCTTATTATATTCTTTTGCACGGCTGAAATTTCGTTTCCGAATAAAACAGTACTTTTCCTTTCGAATTATGTAAAAAAATTCCGATATTTAGGTGGTTCCCAGGGGCATTTCTCTAAAATTTTAAATGAAATATATCTAAATACATTTGTTTCAACAATGAATCCATTGTTGTAAAAGTGTTTAAAATGAAATTTTACACATAAAACAAGCAGTATCTCCTTATTATATTCTGGTGCACGGCTGAAATTTCGTTTCCGAATAAAATAGTACTTTTCCTATCGAATGATCTAAAAAAATTCCGATTTTAAAGTTGTTCGCAGGGGTATTCTTCTAAAAGTTTAAATAAAATATATATAAATACATTGTTTCAACAATGAATCCGTTGTTGTAAAAATGTCTAAAATGAAATTTTACACATAAAACGAGCAGTATCTTCTTATTAAATTCCGGTGCACGGCTGGAATTTTGTTTCCGAATAAATCAGTACTTTTCCTATCGAATGATGTAAAAAAATTTCGATTTTTAGGTTATTCGCAGGGGTATTTTTCTACAAGTTTAAATGAAATATATCAGAATACATTGTTTCAACAATGAATCTATTGTTGTAAAAATGTCTAAAATGAAATTTTACACATAAAACAAGCAGTATCTTCTTATTATATTCTTGTGCACGGCTGAAATTTCGTTTCCGAATAAAACAGTACTTTTCCTATCGAATGATGTAAAAAAATTCCGATTTTTATGTTGTTCGCAGGGGTATTTTTCTAAAAGTTTAAATGATATGTATCTGAATACATTGTTTCAACAATGAATCCATTGTTGTAAAAATGTCTAGAATGAAATTTTGCTTATAAAACAAGCAGTATCTTCTTATTAAATTCTGGTGCACGGCTGAAATTTTGTTTCCGAATAAATCAGTACTTTTCCTATCGAATGATGTAAAAAAATTCCAATTTTTAGGTGGTTCGCAGGGGCATTTCCCTAAAATTTTAAATGAAATATATCTAAATACATTTGTTTCAACAATGAATCCATTGTTGTAAAAGTGATTAAAATGAAATTTTACACATAAAGCGAGCAGTATCTTCTTATTAAATTCCGGTGCACGGCTGAAATTTTGTTTCCGAATAAATCAGTACTTTTCCTATCGAATGATGTAAAAAAATTTCGATTTTTAGGTTATTCGCAGGGGTATTTTTCTACAAGTTTAAATGAAATATATCAGAATACATTGTTTCAACAATGAATCTATTGTTGTAAAAATGTCTAAAATGAAATTTTACACATAAAACAAGCAGTATCTTCTTATTATATTCTTGTGCACGACTGAAATTTCGTTTCCGAATAAAACAGTACTTTTCCTATCGAATGATGTAAAAAAATTCCGATTTTAAAGTTGTTCGCAGGGGTATTCTTCTAAAAGTTTAAATAAAATATATATAGATACATTGTTTCAACAATGAATCCATTGTTGTAAAAATGTTTAAAATGAAATTATACTTTTAAAACGAGCAGTATCTTCTCATTAAATTCCGGTGCACGGCTGAAATTTCGTTTCCGAATTAAACAAAACATTTCCTATCGAATGATGTAAAAAAATTCCGATTTTTATGTTGTTCGCGGGGGTATTTTTCTACAAGTTTAAATGAAATGTATCAGAATACATTGTTTCAACAATGAATCCATTGTTGTAAAAATGTCTAAAATGAAATTTTACACATAAAACAAGCAGTATCTTCTTAATATATTCTGGTGCACGGCTGAAATTTCGTTTCCGAATAAAACAGTACTTTTCCTATCGAATGATGTAAAAAAAATCCGATTTTAAAGTTGTTCGCAGGGGTATTCTTCTAAAAGTTTAAATAAAATATATATAAATACATTGTTTCAACAATAAATCCATTGTTGTAAAAATGTTTAAAATGAAATTTTACACATAAAACGAGCAGTATCTTCTCATTAAATTCCGGTGCACGGCTGAAATTTCGTTTCCGAATTAAGCGAAACATTTCCTATCGAATGATGAAAAAAAATTTCGATTTTTATGTTGTTCGCAGGGGTATTTTTCTAAAAGTTTAAATGACATGTATCTGAATACATTGTTTCAACAATAAATCCATTGTTGTAAAAATGTCTAAAATGAAATTTTACACATAAAACGAGCAGTATCTTCTTATTAAATTCCGGTGCACTGCTGGAATTTTGTTTCCGAATAAATCAGTCCTTTTTCTATCGAATGATGTAAAAATATTCCGATTTTTAGGTTGTTCGCAGGGGTATTTTTCTACAAGTTTAAATGAAATGTATCAGAATACATTGTTCTAACAATGAATCCATTGTTGTAAAAGTGTTTAAAATGAAATTTTACACATAAAACGAGCAGTATCTTCTTATTATATTCCGGTGCACGGCTGAAATTTTGTTTCCGAATAAATCAGTACTTTTCCTATCGAATGATGTAAAAAAATTCCGATTTTAAAGTTGTTCGCAGGGGTATTTTTCTGCAAGTTTAAATGAAATGTATCAGAATACATTGTTTCAACAATGAATCCATTGTTGTAAAAATGTTTAAAATGAAATTTTACACATAAAACGAGCAGTATCATCTCATTAAATTCCGGTGCACGGCTGAAATTTCGTTTCCGAATTAAGCAAAACATTTCCTATAGAATGATGTAAAAAAATTCAGATTTTTATGTTGTTCGCAGGGGTATTTTTCTAAAAGTTTAAATGAAATATATCTAAATGCATTGTTTCAACAATGAATCCATTGTTGAAAAAATGTTTAAAATGAAATTTTACACATAAAAAAAGCAGTTTCTTCTTATTAAATTCAGGTGCTCGGCTGAAATTTTGTTTCCGAATAAATCAGTACTTTTCCTATCGAATGATGTAAAAAAATTCCGATTTTAAAGTAGTTCGCAGGGGTATTCTTCTAAAAGTTTAAATGAAATATATCTAAATGCATTGTTTCAACAATGAATCCATTGTTGAAAAAATGTTTAAAATGAAATTTTACACATAAAAAAAGCAGTTTCTCCGTTTTAAATTCAGGTGCACGGCTGAAATTTTGTTTCCGAATAAATCAGTACTTTTTCTATCGAATGATGTAAAACAATTTCGACTTTTAGGTTGTTCGCAGGGGTATTTTTCTACAACTTTAAAAGAAATGTATCAGAATACATTTTTTCAACAATGAATCCATTGTTGTAAAAGTGTTTAAAATGAAATTTTACACATAAAACGAGCAGTATCTTCTTATTATATTCCGGTGCACGGCTGAAATTTTGTTTCCGAATAAATCAGTACTTTTCCTACCGAATGATGTAAAAAAAATCCGATTTTTAGGTTGTTCGCAGGGGTATTTTTCTACAAGTTTAAATGACATGTATCAGAATATATTGTTTCAACAATGAATCCATTGTTGTAAAAATGTCTAAAATGAAATTTAACACATAAAACGAGCAGTATCTTCTTATTAAATTTAGGTGCACGGCTGAAATTTTGTTTCCGAATAAATCAGTACTTTTCCTATCGAATGATGTAAACAAATTCCGATTTTTAGGTGGTTCGCAAGGCCATTTCTCTAAAATTTTAAATGAAATATATCTAAATACATTTGTTTCAACAATGAATCCATTGTTGTAAAAGAGTTTAAAATGAAATTTTACACATGAAACGATCAGTATCTTCTTATTAAAATCCGGTGTACGGCTGAAATTTTGTTTCCGAATAAATCAGTACAATTCCTACCGAATGATGTAAAAAAATTCCGATTTTTAGGTTGTTCGCAGGGCTATTTTTCTACAAGTTTAAATGAAATGTATCAGAATACATTGTTTCAACAATGAATCCATTGTTGTAAAAATGTCTAAAATGAAATTTTACACATTAAAAAAAGCAGTATCTTCTTATTAAATTCTGGTGCACGGCTGAAATTTTGTTTCCGAATAAATCAGTACTTTTCCTATCGAATGATGAAAAAAAATTCCGATTTTAAAGTTGTTCGCAGGGGTATTCTTCTAAAAGTTTAAATAAAAAATATATAGATACATTGTTTCAACAATGAATCCATTGTTGTAAAAATGTTTAAAATGAAATTATACTTTTAAAACGAGCAGTATCTTCTCATTAAATTCCGGTGCACGGCTGAAATTTCGTTTCCGAATTAAGCAAAACATTTCCTATAGAATGATGTAAAAAAATTCAGATTTTTATGTTGTTCGCAGGGGTATTTTTCTAAAAGTTTAAATGAAATATATCTAAATGCATTGTTTCAACAATGAATCCATTGTTGAAAAAATGTTTAAAATGAAATTTTACACATAAAAAAAGCAGTTTCTTCTTATTAAATTCAGGTGCTCGGCTGAAATTTTGTTTCCGAATAAATCAGTACTTTTCCTATCGAATGATGTAAAAAAATTCCGATTTTTATGTTGTTCGCAGGGGTATTTTTCTAAAAGTTTAAATGACATGTATCTGAATACATTGTTTCAACAATGAATCCATTGTTGTAAAAATGTCTAAAATGAAATTTTACACATACAACGAGCAGTATCTTCTTATTAAATTCCGGTGCACGGCTGGAATTTTGTTTCCGAATAAATCAGTACTTTTTCTATCGAATGATGTAAAACAATTCCGATTTTTAGGTTGTTCGCAGGGGTATTTTTCTACAAGTTTAAAAGAAATGTATCAGAATACATTGTTCCAACAATGAATCCATTGTTGTAAAATTGTTTAAAATGAAATTTTACACATAAAACGAGCAGTATCTTCTTATTATATTCCGGTGCACGGCTGAAATTTTGTTTCCGAATAAATCAGTACTTTTCCTATCGAATGATGTAAAAAAATTCCGATTTTTAGGTTGTTCGCAGGGGTATTTTTCTACAAGTTTAAATGAAATGTATCAGAATATATTGTTTCAACAATGAATCCATTGTTGTAAAAAAGTCTAAAATGAAATTTTACACATAAAACGAGCAGTATCTTCTTATTATATTCCGGTGCACGGCTGAAATTTTGTTTCCGAATAAATCAGTACTTTTCCTATCGAATGATGTAAAAAAATTCCGATTTTTATGTTGTTCGCAGGGGTATTTTTCGACAAGTTTAAATGAAATATATCAGAATACATTGTTTCAACAATGAATCCATTGTTGTAAAAATGTCTAAAATGAAATTTTACTTATAAAACAAGCAGTATCTTCTTATTATATTCTGGTGCACGGCTGAAATTTCGTTTCCGAATAAAACAGTACTTTTCCTTTCGAATTATGTAAAAAAATTCCGATATTTAGGTGGTTCGCAGGGGCATTTCTCTAAAATTTTAAATGAAATATATCTAAATACATTTGTTTCAACAATGAATCCATTGTTGTAAAATTGTTTAAAATGAAATTTTACACATAAAACAAGCAGTATCTTCTTATTATATTCTGGTGCACGGCTGAAATTTCGTTTCCGAATAAAATAGTACTTTTCCTATCGAATGATCTAAAAAAATTCCGATTTTAAAGTTGTTCGCAGGGGTATTCTTCTAAAAGTTTAAATAAAATATATATAAATACATTGTTTCAACAATGAATCCGTTGTTGTAAAAATGTCTAAAATGAAATTTTACACATAAAACGAGCAGTATCTTCTTATTAAATTCCGGTGCACGGCTGGAATTTTGTTTCCGAATAAATCAGTACTTTTCCTATCGAATGATGTAAAAAAATTCCAATTTTTAGGTGGTTCGCAGGGGCATTTCCCTAAAATTTTAAATGAAATATATCTAAATACATTTGTTTCAACAATGAATCCGTTGTTGTAAAAGTGATTAAAATGAAATTTTACACATAAAGCGAGCAGTATCTTCTTATTAAATTCCGGTGCACGGCTGAAATTTTGTTTCCGAATAAATCAGTACTTTTCCTATCGAATGATGTAAAAAAATTTCGATTTTTAGGTTATTCGCAGGGGTATTTTTCTACAAGTTTAAATGAAATATATCAGAATACATTGTTTCAACAATGAATCTATTGTTGTAAAAATGTCTAAAATGAAATTTTACACATAAAACAAGCAGTATCTTCTTATTATATTCTTGTGCACGGCTGAAATTTCGTTTCCGAATAAAACAGTACTTTTCCTATCGAATGATGTAAAAAAATTCCGAGTTTAAAGTTGTTCGCAGGGGTATTCTTCTAAAAGTTTAAATAAAATATATATAAATACATTGTTTCAACAATGAATCCATTGTTGTAAAAATGTTTAAAATGAAATTTTACACATAAAACGAGCATTATCTTCTCATTAAATTCCGGTGCACGGCTGAAATTTCGTTTCCGAATTAAGCAAAACATTTCCTATCGAATGATGTAAAAAAATTCGGATTTTTATGTTGTTCGCAGGGGTATTTTTCTAAAAGTTTAAATGATATGTATCTGAATACATTGTTTCAACAATGAATCCATTGTTGTAAAAATGTGTAGAATGAAATTTTACTTATAAAACAAGCAGTATCTTCTTATTAAATTCTGGTGCACGGCAGAAATTTCGTTTCCGAATAAATCAGTACTTTTCCTATCGAATGATGTAAAAAAATTCCGATTTTTAGGTGATTCGCAGGGGCATTTCTCTAAAATTTTAAATGAAATATATCTAAATACATTTGTTACAACAATGAATCCATTGTTGTAAAAGTGTTTAAAATGAAATTTTACACATAAAACGAGCAGTATCTTCTTATTAAATTCCGGAGCACGGCTAAAATTTTGTATCCGAATAAATCAGTACTTTTCCTATCGAATGATGTAAAAAAATTCCGATTTTAAAGTAGTTCGCAGGGGTATTCTTCTAAAAGTTTAAATGAAATATATCTAAATGCATTGTTTCAACAATGAATCCATTGTTGAAAAAATGTTTAAAATGAAATTTTACACATAAAAAAAGCAGTTTCTTCTTTTTAAATTCAGGTGCACGGCTGAAATTTTGTTTCCGAATAAATCAGTACTTTTTCTATCGAATGATGTAAAACAATTTCGACTTTTAGGTTGTTCGCAGGGGTATTTTTCTACAACTTTAAAAGAAATGTATCAGAATACATTGTTCCAACAATGAATCCATTGTTGTAAAAGTGTTTAAAATGAATTTTTACACATAAAACGAGCAGTATCTTCTTATTATATTCCGGTGCACGGCTGAAATTTTGTTTCCGAATAAATCAGTACTTTTCCTACCGAATGATGTAAAAAAAATCCGATTATTAGGTTGTTCGCAGGGGTATTTTTCTACAAGTTTAAATGACATGTATCAGAATATATTGTTTCAACAATGAATCCATTGCTGTAAAAATGTCTAAAATGAAATTTAACACATAAAACGAGCAGTATCTTCTTATTAAATTTAGGTGCACGGCTGAAATTTTGTTTCCGAATAAATCAGTACTTTTCCTATCGAATGATGTAAACAAATTCCGATTTTTAGGTGGTTCGCAAGGCCATTTCTCTAAAATTTTAAATGAAATATATCTAAATACATTTGTTTCAACAATGAATCCATTGTTGTAAAAGAGTTTAAAATGAAATTTTACACATGAAACGATCAGTATCTTCTTATTAAAATCCGGTGCACGGCTGAAATTTTGTTTCCGAATAAATCAGTACAATTCCTACCGAATGATGTAAAAAAATTCCGATTTTTAGGTTGTTCGCAGGGCTATTTTTCTACAAGTATAAATGAAATGTATCAGAATACATTGTTTCAACAATGAATCCATTGTTGTAAAAGAGTTTAAAATGAAATTTTACACATAAAACAAGCAGTATCTTCTTATTAAATTCTGGTGCACGGCTGAAATTTTGTTTCCGAATAAATCAGTACTTTTCCTATCGAATGATGAAAAAAAATTCCGATTTTAAAGTTGTTCGCAGGGGTATTCTTCTAAAAGTTTAAATAAAAAATATATAGATACATTGTTTCAACAATGAATCCATTGTTGTAAAAATGTTTAAAATGAAATTATACTTTTAAAACGAGCAGTATCTTCTCATTAAATTCCGGTGCACGGCTGAAATTTCGTTTCCGAATTAAGCAAAACATTTCCTATCGAATGATGTAAAAAAATTCCGATTTTTATGTTGTTCGCGGGGGTATTTTTCTACAAGTTTAAATGAAATGTATCAGAATACATTGTTTCAACAATGAATCCATTGTTTTAAAAATGTCTAAAATGAAATTTTACACCTAAAACAAGCAGTATCTTCTTAATATATTCTGGTGCACGGCTGAAATTTCGTTTCCGAATAAAACAGTACTTTTCCTATCGAATGATGTAAAAAAATCCGATTTTAAAGTTGTTCGCAGGGGTATTCTTCTAAAAGTTTAAATAAAATATATATAAATACATTGTTTCAACAATAAATCCATTGTTGTAAAAATGTTTAAAATGAAATTTTACACATAAAACTAGCAGTATCTTCTCATTAAATTCCGGTGCACGGCTGAAATTTCGTTTCCGAATTAAGCGAAACATTTCCTATCGAATGATGAAAAAAATTTCGATTTTTATGTTGTTCGCAGGGGTATTTTTCTAAAAGTTTAAATGACATGTATCTGAATACATTGTTTCAACAATAAATCCATTGTTGTAAAAATGTCTAAAATGAAATTTTACACATAAAACGAGCAGTATCTTCTTATTATATTCCGGTGCACGGCTGAAATTTTGTTTCGAATAAATCAGTACTTTTCCTATCGAATGATGTAAAAAAATTCCGATTTTAAAGTTGTTCGCAGGGGTATTTTTCTGCAAGTTTAAATGAAATGTATCAGAATACATTGTTTCAACAATGAATCCATTGTTGTAAAAATGTTTAAAATGAAATTTTACACATAAAACGAGCAGTATCATCTCATTAAATTCCGGTGCACGGCTGAAATTTCGTTTCCGAATTAAGCAAAACATTTCCTATAGAATGATGTAAAAAAATTCAGATTTTTATGTTGTTCGCAGAGGTATTTTTCTAAAAGTTTAAATGAAATATATCTAAATGCATTGTTTCAACAATGAATCCATTGTTGAAAAAATGTTTAAAATGAAATTTTACACATAAAAAAAGCAGTTTCTTCTTATTAAATTCAGGTGCTCGGCTGAAATTTTGTTTCCGAATAAATCAGTACTTTTCCTATCGAATGATGTAAAAAAATTCCGATTTTTATGTTGTTCGCAGGGGTATTTTTCTAAAAGTTTAAATGACATGTATCTGAATACATTGTTTCAACAATGAATCCATTGTTGTAAAAATGTCTAAAATGAAGTTTTACACATACAACGAGCAGTATCTTCTTATTAAATTCCGGTGCACGGCTGGAATTTTGTTTCCGAATAAATCAGTACTTTTTCTATCGAATGATGTAAAACAATTCCGATTTTTAGGTTGTTCGCAGGGGTATTTTTCTACAAGTTTAAAAGAAATGTATCAGAATACATTGTTCCAACAATGAATCCATTGTTGTAAAATTGTTTAAAATGAAATTTTACACATAAAACGAGCAGTATCTTCTTATTATATTCCGGTGCACGGCTGAAATTTTGTTTCCGAATAAATCAGTACTTTTCCTATCGAATGATGTAAAAAAATTCCGATTTTTAGGTTGTTCGCTGGGGTATTTTTCTACAAGTTTAAATGAAATGTATCAGAATATATTGTTTCAACAATGAATCCATTGTTGTAAAAAAGTCTAAAATGAAATTTTACACATAAAACGAGCAGTATCTTCTTATTATATTCCGGTGCACGGCTGAAATTTTGTTTCCGAATAAATCAGTACTTTTCCTATCGAATGATGTAAAAAAATTCCGATTTTTAGGTTGTTCGCAGGGGTATTTTTCTACAAGTTTAAATGAAATGTATCAGAATACATTGTTTCAACAATGAATCCATTGATGTAAAAATGTCTAAAATGAAATTTTACACATAAAACGAGCAGTATCTTCATATTAAATTCCGGTGCACGGCTGGAATTTTGTTTCCGAATAAATCAGTACTTTTTCTATCGAATGATGTAAAACAATTCCGATTTTAAAGTTGTTCGCAGGGGTATTCTTCTAAAAGTTTAAATAAAATATATATAAATACATTGTTTCAACAATGAATCCATTGTTGTAAAAATGTTTAAAATGAAATTTTACACATAAAACGAGCATTATCTTCTCATTAAATTCCGGTGCACGGCTGAAATTTCGTTTCCGAATTAAGCAAAACATTTCCTATCGAATGATGTAAAAAAATTCGGATTTTTATGTTGTTCGCAGGGGTATTTTTCTAAAAGTTTAAATGATATGTATCTGAATACATTGTTTCAACAATGAATCCATTGTTGTAAAAATGTGTAGAATGAAATTTTACTTATAAAACAAGCAGTATCTTCTTATTAAATTCTGGTGCACGGCAGAAATTTCGTTTCCGAATAAATCAGTACTTTTCCTATCGAATGATGTAAAAAAATTCCGATTTTTAGGTGATTCGCAGGGGCATTTCTCTAAAATTTTAAATGAAATATATCTAAATACATTTGTTACAACAATGAATCCATTGTTGTAAAAGTGTTTAAAATGAAATTTTACACATAAAACGAGCAGTATCTTCTTATTAAATTCCGGAGCACGGCTAAAATTTTGTATCCGAATAAATCAGTACTTTTCCTATCGAATGATGTAAAAAAATTCCGATTTTAAAGTAGTTCGCAGGGGTATTCTTCTAAAAGTTTAAATGAAATATATCTAAATGCATTGTTTCAACAATGAATCCATTGTTGAAAAAATGTTTAAAATGAAATTTTACACATAAAAAAAGCAGTTTCTTCTTTTTAAATTCAGGTGCACGGCTGAAATTTTGTTTCCGAATAAATCAGTACTTTTTCTATCGAATGATGTAAAACAATTTCGACTTTTAGGTTGTTCGCAGGGGTATTTTTCTACAACTTTAAAAGAAATGTATCAGAATACATTGTTCCAACAATGAATCCATTGTTGTAAAAGTGTTTAAAATGAAATTTTACACATAAAACTAGCAGTATCTTCTTATTATATTCCGGTGCACGGCTGAAATTTTGTTTCCGAATAAATCAGTACTTTTCCTACCGAATGATGTAAAAAAAATCCGATTTTTAGGTTGTTCGCAGGGGTATTTTTCTACAAGTTTAAATGACATGTATCAGAATATATTGTTTCAACAATGAATCCATTGTTGTAAAAATGTCTAAAATGAAATTTAACACATAAAACGAGCAGTATCTTCTTATTAAATTTAGGTGCACGGCTGAAATTTTGTTTCCGAATAAATCAGTACTTTTCCTAACGAATGATGTAAACAAATTCCGATTTTTAGGTGGTTCGCAAGGCCATTTCTCTAAAATTTTAAATGAAATATATCTAAATACATTTGTTTCAACAATGAATCCATTGTTGTAAAAGAGTTTAAAATGAAATTTTACACATGAAACGATCAGTATCTTCTTATTAAAATCCGGTGCACGGCTGAAATTTTGTTTCCGAATAAATCAGTACAATTCCTACCGAATGATGTAAAAAAATTCCGATTTTTAGGTTGTTCGCAGGGCTATTTTTCTACAAGTATAAATGAAATGTATCAGAATACATTGTTTCAACAATGAATCCATTGTTGTAAAAATGTCTAAAATGAAATTTTACACATAAAACAAGCAGTATCTTCTTATTAAATTCTGGTGCACGGCTGAAATTTTGTTTCCGAATAAATCAGTACTTTTCCTATCGAATGATGAAAAAAAATTCCGATTTTAAAGTTGTTCGCAGGGGTATTCTTCTAAAAGTTTAAATAAAAAATATATAGATACATTGTTTCAACAATGAATCCATTGTTGTAAAAATGTTTAAAATGAAATTATACTTTTAAAACGAGCAGTATCTTCTCATTAAATTCCGGTGCACGGCTGAAATTTCGTTTCCGAATTAAGCAAAACATTTCCTATCGAATGATGTAAAAAAATTCCGATTTTTATGTTGTTCGCGGGGGTATTTTTCTACAAGTTTAAATGAAATGTATCAGAATACATTTGTTACAACAATGAATCCATTGTTGTAAAAGTGTTTAAAATGAAATTTTACACATAAAACGAGCAGTATCTTCTTATTAAATTCCGGAGCACGGCTAAAATTTTGTATCCGAATAAATCAGTACTTTTCCTATCGAATGATGTAAAAAAATTCCGATTTTAAAGTAGTTCGCAGGGGTATTCTTCTAAAAGTTTAAATGAAATATATCTAAATGCATTGTTTCAACAATGAATCCATTGTTGAAAAAATGTTTAAAATGAAATTTTACACATAAAAAAAGCAGTTTCTTCTTTTTAAATTCAGGTGCACGGCTGAAATTTTGTTTCCGAATAAATCAGTACTTTTTCTATCGAATGATGTAAAACAATTTCGACTTTTAGGTTGTTCGCAGGGGTATTTTTCTACAACTTTAAAAGAAATGTATCAGAATACATTGTTCCAACAATGAATCCATTGTTGTAAAAGTGTTTAAAATGAAATTTTACACATAAAACGAGCAGTATCTTCTTATTATATTCCGGTGCACGGCTGAAATTTTGTTTCCGAATAAATCAGTACTTTTCCTACCGAATGATGTAAAAAAAATCCGATTTTTAGGTTGTTCGCAGGGGTATTTTTCTACAAGTTTAAATGACATGTATCAGAATATATTGTTTCAACAATGAATCCATTGCTGTAAAAATGTCTAAAATGAAATTTAACACATAAAACGAGCAGTATCTTCTTATTAAATTTAGGTGCACGGCTGAAATTTTGTTTCCGAATAAATCAGTACTTTTCCTATCGAATGATGTAAACAAATTCCGATTTTTAGGTGGTTCGCAAGGCCATTTCTCTAAAATTTTAAATGAAATATATCTAAATACATTTGTTTCAACAATGAATCCATTGTTGTAAAAGAGTTTAAAATGAAATTTTACACATGAAACGATCAGTATCTTCTTATTAAAATCCGGTGCACGGCTGAAATTTTGTTTCCGAATAAATCAGTACAATTCCTACCGAATGATGTAAAAAAATTCCGATTTTTAGGTTGTTCGCAGGGCTATTTTTCTACAAGTATAAATGAAATGTATCAGAATACATTGTTTCAACAATGAATCCATTGTTGTAAAAGAGTTTAAAATGAAATTTTACACATAAAACAAGCAGTATCTTCTTATTAAATTCTGGTGCACGGCTGAAATTTTGTTTCCGAATAAATCAGTACTTTTCCTATCGAATGATGAAAAAAAATTCCGATTTTAAAGTTGTTCGCAGGGGTATTCTTCTAAAAGTTTAAATAAAAAATATATAGATACATTGTTTCAACAATGAATCCATTGTTGTAAAAATGTTTAAAATGAAATTATACTTTTAAAACGAGCAGTATCTTCTCATTAAATTCCGGTGCACGGCTGAAATTTCGTTTCCGAATTAAGCAAAACATTTCCTATCGAATGATGTAAAAAAATTCCGATTTTTATGTTGTTCGCGGGGGTATTTTTCTACAAGTTTAAATGAAATGTATCAGAATACATTGTTTCAACAATGAATCCATTGTTTTAAAAATGTCTAAAATGAAATTTTACACCTAAAACAAGCAGTATCTTCTTAATATATTCTGGTGCACGGCTGAAATTTCGTTTCCGAATAAAACAGTACTTTTCCTATCGAATGATGTAAAAAAATCCGATTTTAAAGTTGTTCGCAGGGATATTCTTCTAAAAGTTTAAATAAAATATATATAAATACATTGTTTCAACAATAAATCCATTGTTGTAAAAATGTTTAAAATGAAATTTTACACATAAAACTAGCAGTATCTTCTCATTAAATTCCGGTGCACGGCTGAAATTTCGTTTCCGAATTAAGCGAAACATTTCCTATCGAATGATGAAAAAAATTTCGATTTTTATGTTGTTCGCAGGGGTATTTTTCTAAAAGTTTAAATGACATGTATCTGAATACATTGTTTCAACAATAAATCCATTGTTGTAAAAATGTCTAAAATGAAATTTTACACATAAAACGAGCAGTATCTTCTTATTATATTCCGGTGCACGGCTGAAATTTTGTTTCGAATAAATCAGTACTTTTCCTATCGAATGATGTAAAAAAATTCCGATTTTAAAGTTGTTCGCAGGGGTATTTTTCTGCAAGTTTAAATGAAATGTATCAGAATACATTGTTTCAACAATGAATCCATTGTTGTAAAAATGTTTAAAATGAAATTTTACACATAAAACGAGCAGTATCATCTCATTAAATTCCGGTGCACGGCTGAAATTTCGTTTCCGAATTAAGCAAAACATTTCCTATAGAATGATGTAAAAAAATTCAGATTTTTATGTTGTTCGCAGAGGTATTTTTCTAAAAGTTTAAATGAAATATATCTAAATGCATTGTTTCAACAATGAATCCATTGTTGAAAAAATGTTTAAAATGAAATTTTACACATAAAAAAAGCAGTTTCTTCTTATTAAATTCAGGTGCTCGGCTGAAATTTTGTTTCCGAATAAATCAGTACTTTTCCTATCGAATGATGTAAAAAAATTCCGATTTTTATGTTGTTCGCAGGGGTATTTTTCTAAAAGTTTAAATGACATGTATCTGAATACATTGTTTCAACAATGAATCCATTGTTGTAAAAATGTCTAAAATGAAGTTTTACACATACAACGAGCAGTATCTTCTTATTAAATTCCGGTGCACGGCTGGAATTTTGTTTCCGAATAAATCAGTACTTTTTCTATCGAATGATGTAAAACAATTCCGATTTTTAGGTTGTTCGCAGGGGTATTTTTCTACAAGTTTAAAAGAAATGTATCAGAATACATTGTTCCAACAATGAATCCATTGTTGTAAAATTGTTTAAAATGAAATTTTACACATAAAACGAGCAGTATCTTCTTATTATATTCCGGTGCACGGCTGAAATTTTGTTTCCGAATAAATCAGTACTTTTCCTATCGAATGATGTAAAAAAATTCCGATTTTTAGGTTGTTCGCAGGGGTATTTTTCTACAAGTTTAAATGAAATGTATCAGAATATATTGTTTCAACAATGAATCCATTGTTGTAAAAAAGTCTAAAATGAAATTTTACACATAAAACGAGCAGTATCTTCTTATTATATTCCGGTGCACGGCTGAAATTTTGTTTCCGAATAAATCAGTACTTTTCCTATCGAATGATGTAAAAAAATTCCGATTTTTATGTTGTTCGCAGGGGTATTCTTCTAAAAGTTTAAATAAAATATATATAAATACATTGTTTCAACAATGAATCCATTGTTGTAAAAATGTTTAAAATGAAATTTTACACATAAAACGAGCAGTATCTTCTCATTAAATTCCGGTGCACGGCTGAAATTTCGTTTCCGAATTAAGCAAAACATTTCCTATCGAATGATGAAAAAAAATTTCGATTTTTATGTTGTTCGCAGGGGTATTCTTCTAAAAGTTTAAATAAAATATATATAAATACATTGTTTCAACAATGAATCCATTGTTGTAAAAATGTTTAAAATGAAATTTTACACATAAAACGAGCAGTATCTTCTCATTAAATTCCGGTGCACGGCTGAAATTTCGTTTCCGAATTAAGCAAAACATTTCCTATCGAATGATGAAAAAAAATTTCGATTTTTATGTTGTTCGCAGGGGTATTTTTCTAAAAGTTTAAATGACATGTATCTGAATACATTATTTCAACAATGAATCCATTGTTGTAAAAGTGTTTAAAATGAAATTTTACACATAAAACGAGCAGTATCTTCTTATTATATTCCGGTGCACGGCTGAAATTTTGTTTCCGAATAAATCAGTACTTTTCCTATCGAATGATGTAAAAAAATTCCGATTTTTAGGTTGTTCGCAGGGGTATTTTTCTGCAACTTTAAATGAAATGTATCAGAATACATTGTTTCAACAATGAATCCATTGTTGTAAAAATGTTAAAAATGAAATTTTACACATAAAACGAGCAGTATCATCTCATTAAATTCCGGTGCACGGCTGAAATTTCGTTTCCGAATTAAGCAAAACATTTCCTATCGAATGATGTAAAAAAATTCCGATATTTATGTTGTTCGCAGGGGTATTTTTCTAAAATTTTAAATGAAATATATCTAAATGCATTGTTTCAACAATGAATCCATTGTTGAAAAAATGTTTAAAATGAAATTTTACACATAAAAAAAGCAGTTTCTTCTTATTAAATTCAGGTGCTCGGCTGAAATTTTGTTTCCGAATAAATCAGTACTTTTCCTATCGAATGATGTAAAAAAATTCCGATTTTTATGTTGTTCGCAGGGGTATTTTTCTAAAAGTTTAAATGACATGTATCTAAATACATTGTTTCAACAATGAATCCATTGTTGTAAAAATGTCTAAAATGAAATTTTACACATACAACGAGCAGTATCTTCTTATTAAATTCCGGTGCACGGCTGGAATTTTGTTTCCGAATAAATCAGTACTTTTTCTATCGAATGATGTAAAACTATTCCGATTTTTAGGTTGTTCGCAGGGGTATTTTTCTACAAGTTTAAAAGAAATGTATCAGAACACATTGTTCCAACAATGAATCCATTGTTGTAAAATTGTTTAAAATGAAATTTTACACATAAAACGAGCAGTATCTTCTTATTATATTCCGGTGCACGGCTGAAATTTTGTTTCCGAATAAATCAGTACTTTTCCTATCGAATGATGTAAAAAAATTCCGATTTTTAGGTTGTTCGCAGGGGTATTTTTCTACAAGTTTAAATGAAATGTATCAGAATACATTGTTTCAACAATGAATCCATTGATGTAAAAATGTCTAAAATGAAATTTTACACATAAAACGAGCAGTATCTTCATATTAAATTCCGGTGCACGGCTGGAATTTTGTTTCCGAATAAATCAGTACTTTTTCTATCGAATGATGTAAAACAATTCCGATTTTTATGTTGTTCGCAGGGGCATTTCTCTAAAATTTTAAATGAAATATATCTAAATACATTTGTTTCAACAATGAATCCATTGTTGTAAAATTGTTTAAAATGAAATTTTACACATAAAACGAGCAGTATCTTCTTATTATATTCCGGTGCACGGCTGGAATTTTGTTTCCGAATAAATCAGTACTTTATCTATCGAATGATGTAAAAAAACTTCGATTTTTATGTTGTTCGCAGGGGTGTTTTTCTACAAGTTTAAATGAAATGTATCAGAATACATTGTTTCAACAATGAATCCATTGTTGTAAAAATGTCTAAAATGAACTTTTACACATAAAACAAGCAGTATCTTCTTATTATATTCTGGTACACGGCTGAAATTTCGTTTCCGAATAAAACAGTACTTTTCCTATCGAATGATGTAAAAAAATTCCGACTTTTAGGTGGTTCGCAGGGGCATTTCTCTAAAATTTTAAATGAAATATATCTAAATACATTTTTTTCAACAATGAATCCATTGTTGTAAAAGAGTTTAAAATGAAATTTTACACATAAAACGAGCAGTATCTTCTTATTAAATTCCGGTGCACGGCTGAAACTTTGTTTCCGAAAAAATCAGTACTTTTCCTATCGAATGATGTAAAAAAATTCCGATTTTTAGGTTGTTCGCAGGGGTATTTTTCTACAAGTTTAAATGAAATGTATCAGAATACATTGTTTCAACAATGAATCCAGTGTTGTAAAAATGTCTAAAATGAAATTTTACACATAAAACAAGCAGTATCTTCTTATTAAATTTTGGTGCACGGCTGAAATTTCGTTTCCGAATAAAACAGTACTTTTCCTATCGAATTATGTAAAAAAATTCCGATTTTAAAGTTGTTCGCAGTTGTATTCTTCTAAAAGTTTAAATAAAATATGTATAAATACATTGTTTCAACAATGAATCCATTGTTGTAAAAATGTTTAAAATGAAATTATACTTTTAAAACAAGCAGTATCTTCTCATTAAATTCCGGTGCACGGCTGAAATTTCGTTTCCGAATCAAGCAAAACATTTCCTATCGAATGATGTAAAAAAATTCCGATTTTTATGTTGTTCGCAGGGGTATTTTTCAACAAGTTTAAATGAAATGTATCAGAATACATTGTTTCAACAATGAATCCATTGTTGTAAAAATGTCTAAAATGCAATTTTACACATAAAACAAGCAGTATCTTCTTAATATATTCTGGTGCACGGCTGAAATTTCGTTTCCGAATAAAACAGTACTTTTCCTATCGAATGATGTAAAAAAAATTCGATTTTAAAGTTGTTCGCAGGGGTATTCTTCTAAAAGTTTAAATAAAATATATATAAATACATTGTTTCAACAATAAATCCATTGTTGTAAAAATGTTTAAAATGAAATTTTACACATAAAACGAGCAGTATCTTCTTATTAAATTCCGGTGCACGGCGGAAATTTTGTTTCCGAAAAAATCAGTACTTTTCCTATCGAATGATGTAAAAAAATTCCGATTTTAAAGTTGTTCGCAGGAGTATTCTTCTAAAAGTTTAAATGAAATATATCTAAATGCATTGTTTCAACAATGAATCCATTGTTAAAAAAATGTTTAAAATGAAATTTTACACATAAAAAAGCAGTTTCTTCTTATTAAATTCAGGTGCACGGCTGAAATTTTGTTTCCGAATAAATCAGTACTTTTCATATCGAATGATGTAAAAAAATTCCGATTTTTATGTTGTTCGCAGGGGTATTTTTCGACAAGTTTAAATGAAATATATCAGAATACATTGTTTCAACAATGAATCCATTGTTGTAAAAATGTCTAAAATGAAATTTTACTTATAAAACAAGCAGTATCTTCTTATTATATTCTGGTGCACGGCTGAAATTTCGTTTCCGAATAAAACAGTACTTTTCCTATCGAATTATGTAAAAAAATTCCGATATTTAGGTGGTTCGCAGGGGCATTTCTCTAAAATTTTAAATGAAATATATCTAAATACATTTGTTTCAACAATGAATCCATTGTTGTAAAAGTGTTTAAAATGAAATTTTACACATAAAACAAGCAGTATCTTCTTATGATATTCTGGTGCACGGCTGAAATTTCGTTTCCGAATAAAACAGTACTTTTCCTATCGAATGATCTAAAAAAATTCCGATTTTAAAGTTGTTCGCAGGGGTATTCTACTAAAAGTTTAAATAAAATATACATAAATACATTGTTTCAACAATGAATCCATTGTTGTAAAAATGTCTAAAATGAAATTTTACACATAAAACGAGCAGTATCTTCTTATTAAATTCCGGTGCACGGCTGGAATTTTGTTTCCGAATAAATCAGTACTTTTCCTATCGAATGATGTAAAAAAAGTCCGATTTTTAGGTGGTTCGCAAGGCCATTTCTCTAAAATTTTAAATGAAATATATCTAAATACATTTGTTTCAACAATGAATCCATTGTTCTAAAAGAGTTTAAAATGAAATTTTACACATAAAACGAACAGTATCTTCTTATTAAATTCCGGTGCACGGCTGAAATTTTGTTTCCGAATAAATCAGTACTTTTCCTATCGAATGATGAAAAAAAATTTCGATTTTAAAGTTGTTCGCAGGGGTATTCTTCTAAAAGTTTAAATAAAAAACATATAGATACATTGTTTCAACAATGAATCCATTGTTGTAAAAATGTTTAAAATGAAATTTTACACATAATACGAGCAGTATCTTCTCATTAAATTCCGGTGCACGGCTGAAATTTTGTTTTTGAATTAAGGAAAACATTTCCTATCGAATGATATAAAAAAATTCCGATTTTTATGTTGTTCGCAGGGGTATTTTTTCGAAATGTTTAAATGATATGTATCTGAATACATTTTTTCAACAATGAATCCATTGTTGTAAAAATGTCTAGAATGAAATTTTACTTATAAAACAAGCAGTATCTTCTTATTAAATTCTGATGCACGGCTGAAATTTTGTTTCCGAATAAATCAGTACTTTTCCTATCGAATGATGTAAAAAAATTCCGATTTTTAGGTGGTTCGCAGAAGCATTTCTCTAAAAGTTTAAATGAAATATATCTAAATGCATTGTTTCAACAATGAATCCATTGTTGAAAAAATGTTCAAAATGAAATTTTACACATAAAACAAGCAGTATCTTCTTATTAAATTTAGGTGCACTGCTGAAATTTTGTTTCCGAATAAATCAGTACTTTTCCTATCGAATGATGTAAAAAAATTCCAATTTTTAGGTGGTTCGCAAGGCCATTTCTCTAAAATTTTAAATGAAATATATCTAAATACATTTGTTTCAACAATGAATCCGTTGTTGTAAAAGTGTTTAAAATGAAATTTTACACATAAAACGAACAGTATCTTCTTATTAAATTCCGGTGCACGGCTGAAATTTTGTTTCCGAATAAATCAGTACTATTCCTATCGAATGATGTAAAAAAATTCCGATTTTTATGTTGTTCGCAGGGGTATTTTTCTAAAAGTTTAAATGATATGTATCTGAATACATTGTTTCAACAATGAATCCATTGTTGTAAAAATGTCTAGAATGAAATTTTGCTTATAAAACAAGCAGTATCTTCTTATTAAATTCTGGTGCACGGCTGAAATTTTGTTTCCGAATAAATCAGTACTTTTCCTATCGAATGATGTAAAAAAATTCCAATTTTTAGGTTGTTCGCAGGGGTATTTTTCTACAAGTTTAAATGAAATGTATCAGAATATATTGTTTCAACAATGAATCCATTGTTGTAAAAATGTCTAAAATGAAATTTTACACATAAAACGAGCAGTATCTTCTTATTAAATTCCGGTGCACGGCTGAAATCTTGTTTCCGAAAAAATCAGTACTTTTCCTATCGAATGATGTAAAAAAATTCCGATTTTAAAGTTGTTCGCAGGAGTATTCTTCTAAAAGTTTAAATGAAATATATCTAAATGCATTGTTTCAACAATGAATCCATTGTTAAAAAAATGTTTAAAATGAAATTTTACACATAAAAAAGCAGTTTCTTCTTATTAAATTCAGGTGCACGGCTGAAATTTTGTTTCCGAATAAATCAGTACTTTTCATATCGAATGATGTAAAAAAATTCCGATTTTTATGTTGTTCGCAGGGGTATTTTTCGACAAGTTTAAATGAAATATATCAGAATACATTGTTTCAACAATGAATCCATTGTTGTAAAAATGTCTAAAATTAAATTTTACTTATAAAACTAGCAGTATCTTCTTATGATATTCTGGTGCACGGCTGAAATTTCGTTTCCGAATAAAACAGTACTTTTCCTATCGAATGATCTAAAAAAATTCCGATTTTAAAGTTGTTCGCAGGGGTATTCTACTAAAAGTTTAAATAAAATATACATAAATACATTGTTTCAACAATGAATCCATTGTTGTAAAAATGTCTAAAATGAAATTTTACACATAAAACGAGCAGTATCTTCTTATTAAATTCCGGTGCACGGCTGAAATTTTGTTTCCGAATAAATCAGTACTTTTCCTATCGAATGATGTTAAAAAATTCCGATTTTAAAATTGTTCGCAGGGGTATTCTTCTAAAAGTTTAAATAAAATATATATAAATACATTGTTTCAACAATGAATCCATTGTTGTAAAAATGTTTAAAATGAAATTTTACACATAAAACGAGCAGTATCTTCTTATTAAATTTTGGTGCACGGCTAAAATTTCGTTTCCGAATTAAGCAAAACATTTCCTATCGAATGATGAAAAAAATTTCGATTTTTATGTTTTTTGCAGGGGTATTTTTCTAAAAGTTTAAATAAAATATATATAAATACATTGTTTCAACAATGAATCCATTGTTGTAAAAATGTTTAAAATGAAATTTTACACATAAAACGAGCAGTATATTCTCATTAAATTCCGGTGCACGGCTGAAATTTCGTTTCCGAATTAAGCAAAACATTTCCTATCGAATGATGTAAAAAAATTCCGATTTTTATGTTGTTCGCAGGGGTATTTTTCTAAAAGTTTAAATGACATGTATCTGAATACATTGTTTCAACAATGAATCCATTTTTGTAAAAATGTCTAAAATGAAATTTTACACATAAAACGAGCAGTATCTTCTTATTAAATTCCGGTGCACGGCTGGAATTTTGTTTCCGAATAAATCAGTACTTTTTCTATCGAATGATGTAAAACAATTTCGATTTTTAGGTTGTTCGCAGGGGTATTTTTCTACAAGTTTAAAAGAAATGTATCAGAATACATTGTTCCAACAGTGAATCCATTGTTGTAAAAGTGTTTAAAATGAAATTTTACACATAAAACGAGCAGTATCTTCTTATTATATTCCGGTGCACGGCTGAAATTTTGTTTCCGAATAAATCAGTACTTTTCCTACCGAATGATGTAAAAAAATTCCGATTTTTAGGTTGTTCGCAGGGGTATTTTTCTACAAGTTTGAATGACATGTATCAGAATATATTGTTTCAACAATGAATCCATTGTTGTAAAAATGTCTAAAATGAAATTTAACACATAAAACGAGCAGTATCTTCTTATTAAATTCCGGTGCACGGCTGAAATTTTGTTTCCGAATAAATCAGTACTATTCCTATCGAATGATGTAAAAAAATTCCAATTTTTATGTTGTTCGCAGGGGTATTTTTCTAAAAGTTTAAATGATATGTATCTGAATACATTGTTTCAACAATGAATCCATTGTTGTAAAAATGTCTAGAATGAAATTTTGCTTATAAAACAAGCAGTATCTTCTTATTAAATTCTGGTGCACGGCTGAAATTTTGTTTCCGAATAAATCAGTACTTTTCCTATCGAATGATGTAAAAAAATTCCAATTTTTAGGTGGTTCGCAGGGGCATTTCTCTAAAATTTTAAATGAAATATATCTAAATACATTTGTTTCAACAGTGAATCCATTGTTGTAAAAGAGTTTAAAATGAAATTTTACACATAAAACGAACAGTATCTTCTTATTAAATTCCGGTGCACGGCTGAAATTTTGTTTCCGAATAAATCAGTACAATTCCTATCGAATGATGTAAAAAAATTCCGATTTTTAGGTTGTTCGCAGGGGTATTTTTCTACAAGTTTAAATGAAATGTATCAGAATACATTGTTTCAACAATGAATCCATTATTGTAAAAATGTCTAAAATGAAACTTTACACATAAAACAAGCAGTATCTTCTTATTAAATTCTGGTGCACGGCTGAAATTTTGTTTCCGAATAAATCAGTACTTTTCCTGTCGAATGATGAAAAAAAATTTCGATTTTAAAGTTGTTCGCAGGGGTATTCTTCTAAAAGTTTAAATAAAAAACATATAGATACATTGTTTCAACAATGAATCCATTGTTGTAAAAATGTTTAAAATGAAATTTTACACATAATACGAGCAGTATCTTCTCATTAAATTCCGGTGCACGGATGAAATTTTGTTTCCGAATTAAGGAAAACATTTCCTATCGAATGATATAAAAAAATTCCGATTTTTATGTTGTTCGCAGGGGTATTTTTCTAAATGTTTAAATGATATGTATCTGAATACATTTTTTAAACAATGAATCCATTGTTGTAAAAATGTCTAGAATGAAATTTTACTTATAAAACAAGCAGTATCTTCTTATTAAATTCTGATGCACGGCTGAAATTTTGTTTCCGAATAAATCAGTACTTTTCCTATCGAATGATGTAAAAAAATTCCGATTTTTAGGTGGTTCGCAGAAGCATTTCTCTAAAAGTTTAAATGAAATATATCTAAATGCATTGTTTCAACAATGAATCCATTGTTGAAAAAATGTTCAAAATGAAATTTTACACATAAAACAAGCAGTATCTTCTTATTAAATTTAGGTGCACTGCTGAAATTTTGTTTCCGAATAAATCAGTACTTTTCCTATCGAATGATGTAAAAAAATTCCAATTTTTAGGTGGTTCGCAAAGTCATTTCTCTAAAATTTTAAATGAAATATATCTAAATACATTTGTTTCAACAATGAATCCGTTGTTGTAAAAGTGTTTAAAATGAAATTTTACACATAAAACGAACAGTATCTTCTTATTAAATTCCGGTGCACGGCTGAAATTTTGTTTCCGAATAAATCAGTACTATTCCTATCGAATGATGTAAAAAAATTCCGATTTTTATGTTGTTCGCAGGGGTATTTTTCTAAAAGTTTAAATGATATGTATCTGAATACATTGTTTAAACAATGAATCAATTGTTGTAAAAATGTCTAGAATGAAATTTTGCTTATAAAACAAGCAGTATCTTCTTATTAAATTCTGGTGCACGGCTGAAATTTTGTTTCCGAATAAATCAGTACTTTTCCTATCGAATGATGTAAAAAAATTCCAATTTTTAGGTGGTTCGCAGGGGCATTTCTCTAAAATTTTAAATGAAATATATCTAAATACATTTGTTTCAACAATGAATACATTGTTGTAAAAGTGATTAAAATGAAATTTTACACATAAAGCGAGCAGTATCTTCTTATTAAATTCCGGTGCACGGCTGAAATTTTGTTTCCGAATAAATCAGTACTTTTCCTATCGAATGATGTAAAAAAATTTCGATTTTTAGGTTATTCGCAGGGGTATTTTTCTACAAGTTTAAATGAAATATATCAGAATACATTGTTTCAACAATGAATCTATTGTTGTAAAAATGTCTAAAATGAAATTTTACGCATAAAACAAGCAGTATATTCTTATTATATTCTTGTGCACGGCTGAAATTTCGTTTCCGAATAAAACATTACTTTTCCTATCGAATGATGTAAAAAAATTCCGATTTTAAAGTTGTTCGCAGGGGTATTCTTCTAAAAGTTTAAATAAAATATATATAAATACATTGTTTCAACAATGAATCCATTGTTGTAAAAATGTTTAAAATGAAATTTTACACATAAAACGAGCATTATCTTCTCATTAAATTACGGTGCAAGGCTGAAATTTCGTTTCCGAATTAAGCAAAACATTTCCTATCGAATGATGTAAAAAAATTCGGATTTTTATGTTGTTCGCAGGGGTATTTTTCTAAAAGTTTAAATGATATGTATCTGAATACATTGTTTCAACAATGAATCCATTGTTGTAAAAATGTGTAGAATGAAATTTTACACATAAAACGAGCAGTATCTTCTTATTAAATTCTGGTGCACGGCAGAAATTTTGTTTCCGAATAAATCAGTACTTTTCCTATCGAATGATGTAAAAAAATTCCGATTTTTAGGTGGTTCGCAGGGGCATTTCTCTAAAATTTTAAATGAAATATATCTAAATACATTTGTTTCAACAATGAATCCATTGTTGTAAAAGTGTTTAAAATGAAATTTTACACATAAAACGAGCAGTATCTTCTTATTATATTCCGGTGCATGGCTGAAATTTTGTTTCCGAATAAATCAGTACTTTTCCTATCGAATGATGTAAAAAAATTCCGATTTTAAAGTTGTTCGCAGGGGTATTTTTCTGCAAGTTTAAATGAAATGTATCAGAATACATTGTTTCAACAATGAATCCATTGTTGTAAAAATGTTTAAAATGAAACTTTACACATAAAACAAGCAGTATCTTCTTATTAAATTCTGGTGCACGGCTGAAATTTTGTTTCCGAATAAATCAGTATTTTTCCTATCGAATGATGAAAAAAAATTTCGATTTTAAAGTTGTTCGCAGGGGTATTCTTCTAAAAGTTTAAATAAAAAACATATAGATACATTGTTTCAACAATGAATCCATTGTTGTAAAAATGTTTAAAATGAAATTTTACACATATTACGAGCAGTATCTTCTCATTAAATTCCGGTGCACGGCTGAAATTTTGTTTCCGAATTAAGGAAAACATTTCCTATCGAATGATATAAAAAAATTCCGATTTTTATGTTGTTCGCAGGGGTATTTTTCTAAATGTTTAAATGATATGTATCATAATACATTTTTTCAACAAAGAATCCATTGTTGTAAAAATGTCTAGAATGAAATTTTACTTATAAAACAAGCAGTATCTTCTTATTAAATTCTGATGCACGGCTGAAATTTTGTTTCCGAATAAATCAGTACTTTTCCTATCGAATGATGTAAAAAAATTCCGATTTTTAGGTGGTTCGCAGAAGCATTTCTCTAAAAGTTTAAATGAAATATAACTAAATGCATTGTTTCAACAATGAATCCATTGTTGAAAAAATGTTCAAAATGAAATTTTACACATAAAACAAGCAGTATCTTCTTATTAAATTTAGGTGCACTGCTGAAATTTTGTTTCCGAATAAATCAGTACTTTTCCTATCGAATGATGTAAAAAAATTCCAATTTTTAGGTGGTTCGCAAGGTCATTTCTCTAAAATTTTAAATGAAATATATCTAAATACATTTGTTTCAACAATGAATCCGTTGTTGTAAAAGTGTTTAAAATGAAATTTTACACATAAAACGAACAGTATCTTCTTATTAAATTCCGGTGCACGGCTGAAATTTTGTTTCCGAATAAATCAGTACTATTTCTATCGAATGATGTAAAAAAATTCCGATTTTTATGTTGTTCGCAGGGGTATTTTTCTAAAAGTTTAAATGATATGTATCTGAATACATTGTTTAAACAATGAATCCATTGTTGTAAAAATGTCTAGAATGAAATTTTGCTTATAAAACAAGCAGTATCTTCTTATTAAATTCTGGTGCACGGCTGAAATTTTGTTTCCGAATAAATCAGTACTTTTCCTATCGAATGATGTAAAAAAATTCCAATTTTTAGGTGGTTCGCAGGGGCATTTCTCTAAAATTTTAAATGAAATATATCTAAATACATTTGTTTCAACAATGAATACATTGTTGTAAAAGTGATTAAAATGAAATTTTACACATAAAGCGAGCAGTATCTTCTTATTAAATTCCGGTGCACGGCTGAAATTTTGTTTCCGAATAAATCAGTACTTTTCCTATCGAATGATGTAAAAAAATTTCGATTTTTAGGTTATTCGCAGGGGTATTTTTCTACAAGTTTAAATGAAATATATCAGAATACATTGTTTCAACAATGAATCTATTGTTGTAAAAATGTCTAAAATGAAATTTTACACATAAAACAAGCAGTATCTTCTTATTATATTCTTGTGCACGGCTGAAATTTCGTTTCCGAATAAAACATTACTTTTCCTATCGAATGATGTAAAAAAATTCCGATTTTAAAGTTGTTCGCAGGGGTATTCTTCTAAAAGTTTAAATAAAATATATATAAATACATTGTTTCAACAATGAATCCATTGTTGTAAAATGTTTAAAATGAAATTTTACACATAAAACGAGCATTATCTTCTCATTAAATTACGGTGCAAGGCTGAAATTTCGTTTCCGAATTAAGCAAAACATTTCCTATCGAATGATGTAAAAAAATTCGGATTTTTATGTTGTTCGCAGGGGTATTTTTCTAAAAGTTTAAATGATATGTATCTGAATACATTGTTTCAACAATGAATCCATTGTTGTAAAAATGTGTAGAATGAAATTTTACTTATAAAACAAGCAGTATCTTCTTATTAAATTCTGGTGCACGGCAGAAATTTTGTTTCCGAATAAATCAGTACTTTTCCTATCGAATGATGTAAAAAAATTCCGATTTTTAGGTGGTTCGCAGGGGCATTTCTCTAAAATTTTAAATGAAATATATCTAAATACATTTGTTTCAACAATGAATCCATTGTTGTAAAAGTGTTTAAAATGAAATTTTACACATAAAACGAGCAGTATTTTCTTATTATATTCCGGTGCACGGCTGAAATTTTGTTTCCGAATAAATCAGTACTTTTCCTATCGAATGATGTAAAAAAATTCCGATTTTAAAGTTGTTCGCAGGGGTATTTTTCTGCAAGTTTAAATGAAATGTATCAGAATACATTGTTTCAACAATGAATCCATTGTTGTAAAAATGTTTAAAATGAAATTTTACACATAAAACGAGCAGTATCATCTCATTAAATTCCGGTGCACGGCTGAAATTTCGTTTCCGAATTAAGCAAAACATTTCCTATAGAATGATGTAAAAAAATTCAGATTTTTATGTTGTTCGCAGGGGTATTTTTCTAAAAGTTTAAATGAAATATATCTAAATGCATTGTTTCAACAATGAATCCATTGTTGAAAAAATGTTTAAAATGAAATTTTACACATAAAAAAAGCAGTTTCTTCTTATTAAATTCAGGTGCTCGGCTGAAATTTTGTTTCCGAATAAATCAGTACTTTTCCTATCGAATGATGTAAAAAAATTCCGATTTTTATGTTGTTCGCAGGGGTATTTTTCTAAAAGTTTAAATGACATGTATCTGAATACATTGTTTCAACAATGAATCCATTGTTGTAAAAATGTCTAAAATGAAATTTTACACATACAACGAGCAGTATCTTCTTATTAAATTCCGGTGCACGGCTGGAATTTTGTTTCCGAATAAATCAGTACTTTTTCTATCGAATGATGTAAAACAATTCCGATTTTTAGGTTGTTCGCAGGGGTATTTTTCTACAAGTTTAAAAGAAATGTATCAGAATACATTGTTCCAACAATGAATCCATTGTTGTAAAATTGTTTAAAATGAAATTTTACACATAAAACGAGCAGTATCTTCTTATTATATTCCGGTGCACGGCTGAAATTTCGTTTCCGAATAAAACAGTACTTTTCCTTTCGAATTATGTAAAAAAATTCCGATATTTAGGTGGTTCGCAGGGGCATTTCTCTAAAATTTTAAATGAAATATATCTAAATACATTTGTTTCAACAATGAATCCATTGTTGTAAAAGTGTTTAAAATGAAATTTTACACATAAAACAAGCAGTATCTTCTTATTATATTCTGGTGCACGGCTGAAATTTCGTTTCCGAATAAAACAGTACTTTTCCTATCGAATGATCTAAAAAAAATCCGATTTTAAAGTTGTTCGCAGGGGTATTCTAAAAGTTTAAATAGAATATATATAAATACATTGTTTCAACAATGAATCCATTGTTGTAAAAATGTCTAAAATGAAATTTTACACATAAAACGAGCAGTATCTTCTTATTAAATTCCGGTGCACGGCTGGAATTTTGTTTCCGAATAAATCAGTACTTTTCCTATCGAATGATGTAAAAAAATTCCGATTTTTATGTTGTTCGCAGGGGTATTTTTCTACAAGTTTAAATGAAATGTATCAGAATACATTGTTTCAACAATGAATCCATTGTTGTAAAAATGTCTAAAATGAAATTTTACACATAAAAAAAGCAGTATCTTCTTAATATATTCTGGTGCACGGCTGAAATTTCGTTTCCGAATAAAACAGTACTTTTCCTATCGAATGATGTAAAAAAATTCCGATTTTAAAGTTGTTCGCAGGGGTATTCTTCTAAAAGTTTAAATAAAATATATATAAATACATTGTTTCAACAATGAATCCATTGTTGTAAAAATGTTTAAAATGAAATTTTACACATAAAACGAGCAGTATCTTCTCATTTAATTCCGGTGCACGGCTGAAATTTCGTTTCCGAATTAAGCAAAACATTTCCTATCGAATGATGAAAAAAAATTTCGATTTTTATGTTGTTCGCAGGGGTATTCTTCTAAAAGTTTAAATAAAATATATATAAATACATTGTTTCAACAATGAATCCATTGTTGTAAAAATGTTTAAAATGAAATTTTACACATAAAACGAGCAGTATCTTCTTATTAAATTCCGGTGCACGGCTGGAATTTTGTTTCCGAATAAATCAGTACTTCTTCTATCGAATGATGTAAAAATATTCCGATTTTTAGGTTGTTCGCAGGGGTATTTTTCTACAAGTTTAAATGAAATGTATCAGAATACATTGTTCCAACAATGATTCCATTGTTGTAAAAGTGTTTAAAATGAAATTTTATACATAAAACGAGCAGTATCTTCTTATTAAATTCCGGTGCACGGCTGGAATTTTGTTTCCGAATAAATCAGTACTTCTTCTATCGAATGATGTAAAAATATTCCGATTTTTAGGTTGTTCGCAGGGGTATTTTTCTAAAATTTTAAATGAAATATATCTAAATGCATTGTTTCAACAATGAATCCATTGTTGAAAAAATGTTTAAAATGAAATTTTACACATAAAAAAAGCAGTTTCTTCTTATTAAATTCAGGTGCTCGGCTGAAATTTTGTTTCCGAATAAATCAGTACTTTTCCTATCGAATGATGTAAAAAAATTCCGATTTTTATGTTGTTCGCAGGGGTATTTTTCTAAAAGTTTAAATGACATGTATCTAAATACATTGTTTCAACAATGAATCCATTGTTGTAAAAATGCCTAAAATGAAATTTAACACATAAAACGAGCAGTATCTTCTTATTAAATTCCGGTGCACGGCTGAAATTTTGTTTCCAAATAAATCAGTACTATTCCTATCGAATGATGTAAAAAAATTCCGATTTTTATGTTGTTCGCAGGGGTATTTTTCTAAAAGTTTAAATGATATGTATCTGAATACATTGTTTCAACAATGAATCCATTGTTGTAAAAATGTCTAGACTGAAACTTTGTTTATAAAACAAGCAGTATCTTCTTATTAAATTCTGGTGCACGGCTTAAATTTTGTTTCCGAATAAATCAGTACTTTTCCTATAGAATGATGTAAAAAAATTCCGATTTTTAGGTGGTTCGCAGAAGCATTTCTCTAAAAGTTTAATGAAATATATCTAAATGCATTGTTTCAACAATGAATCCATTGTTGAAAAAATGTTCAAAATGAAATTTTACACATAAAACAAGCAGTATCTTCTTATTAAATTTAGGTGCACGGCTGAAATTTTGTCTCCGAAAAAATCAGTACTTTTCCTATGGAATGATGTAAAAAAATTCCGATTTTAAAGTTGTTCGCAGGAGTATTCTTCTAAAATTTTTATGTGCTTCGCAGGGGCATTTCTCTAAAATTTAAAAAAAAATGTATATAAATACATTGTTTCAACAATGAATCCATTGTTGTAAAAGAGTTTAAAATGAAATTTTACACATGAAACGATCAGTATCTTCTTATTAAAATCCGGTGCACGGCTGAAATTTTGTTTCCGAATAAATCAGTACAATTCCTATCGAATGATGTAAAAAAATTCCGATTTTTAGGTTGTTCGCAGGGATATTTTTCTACAAGTTTAAATGAAATGTATCAGAATATATTGTTTCACCAATGAATCCATTGTTGTAAAAAAGTCTAAAATGAAATTTTACACATAAAACGAGGAGTATCTTCTTATTAAATTCCGGTGCACGGCTGAAATTTTGTTTCCGAAAAAATCAGTACTTTTCCTATCGAATGATGTAAAAAAATTCCGATTTTAAAGTTGTTCGCAGGAGTATTCTTCTAAAAGTTTAAATGAAATATATCTAAATGCATTGTTTCAACAGTGAATCCATTGTTAAAAAAATGTTTAAAATGAAATTTTACACATAAGTATAAATAAAAGATAAGTAAAATAAAAAAGTATAAATAAAATATATATAAATACATTGTTTCAACAATGAATCCATTGTTGTAAAAATGTTTAAAATGAAATTTTACACATAAAACGAGCATTATCTTCTCATTAAATTCCGGTGCACGGCTGAAATTTCGTTTCCGAATTAAGCAAAACATTTCCTATCGAATGATGTAAAAAAATTCGGATTTTTATATTGTTCGCAGGGGTATTTTTCTAAAATTTTAAATGAAATATATCTAAATACATTTGTTTCAACAATGAATCCATTGTTGTAAAAGTGTTTAAAATGAAATTTTACACATAAAACGAGCAGTATCTTCTTATAAAAATTCCGGAGCACGGCTAAAATTTTGTATCCGAATAAATCAGTACTTTTCCTATCGAATGATGTAAAAAAATTCCGATTTTAAAGTAGTTCGCAGGGGTATGCTTCTAAAAGTTTAAATGAAATATATCTAAATGCATTGTTTCAACAATGAATCCATTGTTGAAAAAATGTTTAAAATGAAATTTTACACATAAAAAAAGCAGTTTCTTCTTTTTAAATTCAGGTGCACGGCTGAAATTTTGTTTCCGAATAAATCAGTACTTTTTCTATCGAATGATGTAAAACAATTTCGATTTTTAGGTTGTTCGCAGGGGTATTTTTCTACAAGTTTAAAAGAAATGTATCAGAATACATTGTTCCAACAATGAATCCATTGTTGTAAAAGTGTTTAAAATGAAATTTTACACATAAAACGAGCAGTATCTTCTTATTATATTCCGGTGCACGGCTGAAATTTTGTTTCCGAATAAATTAGTACTTTTCCTACCGAATGATGTAAAAAAATTCCGATTTTTAGGTTGTTCGCAGGGGTATTTTTCTACAAGTTTAAATGACATGTATCAGAATATATTGTTTCAACAATGAATCCATTGTTGTAAAAATGTCTAAAATGAAATTTAACACATAAAACGAGCAGTATCTTCTTATTAAATTCCGGTGCACGGCTGAAATTTTGTTTCCAAATAAATCAGTACTATTCCTATCGAATGATGTAAAAAAATTCCGATTTTTATGTTGTTCGCAGGGGTATTTTTCTAAAAGTTTAAATGATATGTATCTGAATACATTGTTTCAACAATGAATCCATTGTTGTAAAAATGTCTAGACTGAAACTTTGTTTATAAAACAAGCAGTATCTTCTTATTAAATTCTGGTGCACGGCTGAAATTTTGTTTCCGAATAAATCAGTACTTTTCCTATAGAATGATGTAAAAAAATTCCGATTTTTAGGTGGTTCGCAGAAGCACTTCTCTAAAAGTTTAATGAAATATATCTAAATGCATTGTTTCAACAATGAATCCATTGTTGAAAAAATGTTCAAAATGAAATTTTACACATGAAACGATCAGTATCTTCTTATTAAAATCCGGTGCACGGCTGAAAATTTGTTTCCGAATAAATCAGTACAATTCCTATCGAATGATGTAAAAAAATTCCGATTTTTAGGTTGTTCGCAGGGGTATTTTTCTACAAGTTTAAATGAAATGTATCAGAATACATTGTTTCAACAATGAATCCATTGTTGTAAAAATGTCTAAAATGAAATTTTACACATAAAACAAGCAGTATCTTCTTATTAAATTCTGGTGCACGGCTGAAATTTTGTTTCCGAATAAATCAGTACTTTTCCTATCGAATGATGTAAAAAAATTCCGATTTTAAAGTTGTTCGCAGGAGTATTCTTCTAAAAGTTTAAATGAAATATATCTAAATGCATTGTTTCAACAGTGAATCCATTGTTAAAAAAATGTTTAAAATGAAATTTTACACATAAAAAAGCAGTTTCTTCTTATTAAATTCAGGTGCATGGCTGAAATTTTGTTTCTGAATAAATCAGTACTTTTCATATCGAATGATGTAAAAAAATTCCGATTTTTATGTTGTTCGCAGGGGTATTTTTCGACAAGTTTAAATGAAATATATCAGAATACATTGTTTCAACAATGAATCCATTGTTGTAAAAATGTCTAAAATGAAATTTTACTTATAAAACAAGCAGTATCTTCTTATTATATTCTGGTGCACGGCTGAAATTTCGTTTCCGAATAAAACAGTACTTTTCCTTTCGAATTATGTAAAAAAATTCCGATTTTTATGTTGTTCGCAGGGGTATTTTTCTACAAGTTTAAATGAAATGTATCAGAATACATTGTTTCAACAATGAATCCATTGTTGTAAAAATGTCTAAAATGAAATTTTACACATAAAACAAGCAGTATCTTCTTAATATATTCTGGTGCACGGCTGAAATTTCGTTTCCGAATATAACAGTACTTTTCCTATCGAATGATCTAAAAAAATTCCGATTTTAAAGTTGTTCGCAGGGGTATTCTTCTAAAAGTTTAAATAAAATATATATAAATACATTGTTTCAACAATGAATCCATTGTTGTAAAAATGTCTAAAATGAAATTTTACACATAAAACGAGCAGTATCTTCTTATTAAATTCCGGTGCACGGCAGGAATTTTGTTTCCGAATAAATCAGTACTTTTCCTATCGAATGATGTAAAAAAATTCCGATTTTTATGTTGTTCGCAGGGGTATTTTTCTACAAGTTTAAATAAAATATATATAAATACATTGTTTCAACAATGAATCCATTGTTGTAAAAATGTTTAAAATGAAATTTTACACATAAAACGAGCAGTATCTTCTTATTATATTCTGGTGCACGGCTGAAATTTCGTTTCCGAATAAAACAGTACTTTTCCTATCGAATGATCTAAAAAAATTCCGATTTTAAAGTTGTTCGCAGGGGTATTCTTCTAAAAGTTTAAATAAAATATATATAAATACATTGTTTCAACAATGAATCCATTGTTGTAAAAATGTCTAAAATGAAATTTTACACATAAAACGAGCAGTATCTTCTTATTAAATTCCGGTGCACGGCTGGAATTTTGTTTCCGAATAAATCAGTACTTTTCCTATCGAATGATGTAAAAAAATTCCGATTTTTATGTTGTTCGCAGGGGTATTTTTCTACAAGTTTAAATGAAATGTATCAGAATACATTGTTTCAACAATGAATCCATTGTTGTAAAAATGTCTAAAATGAAATTTTACACATAAAACAAGCAGTATCTTCTTAATATATTCTGGTGCACGGCTGAAATTTCGTTTCCGAATAAAACAGTACTTTTCCTATCGAATGATGTAAAAAAATTCCGATTTTAAAGTTGTTCGCAGGGGTATTCTTCTAAAAGTTTAAATAAAATATATATAAATACATTGTTTCAACAATGAATCCATTGTTGTAAAAATGTTTAAAATGAAATTTTACACATAAAACGAGCAGTATCTTCTCATTAAATTCCGGTGCACGGCTGAAATTTCGTTTCCGAATTAAGCAAAACATTTCCTATCGAATGATGAAAAAAAATTTCGATTTTTATGTTGTTCGCAGGGGTATTCTTCTAAAAGTTTAAATAAAATATATATAAATACATTGTTTCAACAATGAATCCATTGTTGTAAAAATGTTTAAAATGAAATTTTACACATAAAACGAGCAGTATCTTCTCATTAAATTCCGGTGCACGGCTGAAATTTCGTTTCCGAACTAAGCAAAACATTTCCTGTCGAATGATAAAAAAAATTTCGATTTTTATGTTGTTCGCAGGGGTATTTTTCTAAAAGTTTAAATGACATGTATCTGAATACATTATTTCAACAATGAATCCATTGTTGTAAAAATGTCTAAAATGAAATTTTATACATAAAACGAGCAGTATCTTCTTATTAAATTCCGGTGCACGGCTGGAATTTTGTTTCCGAATAAATCAGTACTTCTTCTATCGAATGATGTAAAAATATTCCGATTTTTAGGTTGTTCGCAGGGGTATTTTTCTACAAGTTTAAATGAAATGTATCAGAATACATTGTTCCAACAATGATTCCATTGTTGTAAAAGTGTTTAAAATGAAATTTTACACTTAAAACGAGCAGTATCTTCTTATTATATTCCGGTGCACGGCTGAAATTTTGTTTCCGAATAAATCAGTACTTTTCCTATCGAATGATGTAAAACAATTCCGATTTTTAGGTTGTTCGCAGGGGTATTTTTCTAAAATTTTAAATGAAATATATCTAAATGCATTGTTTCAACAATGAATCCATTGTTGAAAAAATGTTTAAAATGAAATTTTACACATAAAAAAAGCAGTTTCTTCTTATTAAATTCAGTTGCTCGGCTGAAATTTTGTTTCCGAATAAATCAGTACTTTTCCTATCGAATGATGTAAAAAAATTCCGATTTTTATGTTGTTCGCAGGGGTATTTTTCTAAAAGTTTAAATGACATGTATCTAAATACATTGTTTCAACAATGAATCCATTGTTGTAAAAATGCCTAAAATGAAATTTAACACATAAAACGAGCAGTATCTTCTTATTAAATTCCGGTGCACGGCTGAAATTTTGTTTCCAAATAAATCAGTACTATTCCTATCGAATGATGTAAAAAAATTCCGATTTTTATGTTGTTCGCAGGGGTATTTTTCTAAAAGTTTAAATGATATGTATCTGAATACATTGTTTCAACAATGAATCCATTGTTGTAAAAATGTCTAGACTGAAACTTTGTTTATAAAACAAGCAATATCTTCTTATTAAATTCTGGTGCACGGCTGAAATTTTGTTTCCGAATAAATCAGTACTTTTCCTATAGAATGATGTAAAAAAATTCCGATTTTTAGGTGGTTCGCAGAAGCATTTCTCTAAAAGTTTAATGAAATATATCTAAATGCATTGTTTCAACAATGAATCCATTGTTGAAAAAATGTTCAAAATGAAATTTTACACATAAAACAAGCAGTATCTTCTTATTAAACTTAGGTGCACGGCTGAAATTTTGTTTCCGAAAAAATCAGTACTTTTCCTATGGAATGATGTAAAAAAATCCGATTTTTATGTGCTTCGCAGGGGCATTTCTCTAAAATTTAAAAAAAAATGTATATAAATACATTGTTTCAACAATGAATCCATTGTTGTAAAAGAGTTTAAAATGAAATTTTACACATGAAACGATCAGTATCTTCTTATTAAAATCCGGTGCACGGCTGAAATTTTGTTTCCGAATAAATCAGTACAATTCCTATCGAATGATGTAAAAAAATTCCGATTTTTAGGTTGTTCGCAGGGATATTTTTCTACAAGTTTAAATGAAATGTATCAGAATACATTGTTTCAACAATGAATCCATTGTTGTAAAAATGTCTAAAATGAAAGTTTACACATAAAACAAGCAGTATCTTCTTATTAAATTCTGGTGCACGGCTGAAATTTTGTTTCCGAATAAATCAGTACTTTTCCTATCGAATGATGAAAAAAAAATTCCGATTTTAAAGTTGTTCGCAGGGGTATTCTTCTAAAAGTTTAAATAAAAAATATATAGATACATTATTTCAACAATGAATCCTTTGTTGTAAAAATGTTTAAAATGTAATTTTACACATAATACGAGCAGTATCTTCTCATTAAATTCCGGTGCACGGCTGAAATTTTGTTTCCGAATTAAGGAAAACATTTTCTATCGAATGATATAAAAAAATTCCGATTTTTATGTTGTTCGCAGGGGTATTTTTGTAAATGTTTAAATGAAATATATCTAAATACATTGTTTCAACAATGAATCCATTGTTGAAAAAATGTTCAAAATGAAATTTTACACATAAAACAAGCAGTATCTTCTTATTAAATTTAGGTGCACGGCTGAAATTCTGTTTCCGAATAAATCAGTACTTTTCCTATCGAATGATGTAAGAAAATTCCAATTTTTAGGTGGTTCGCAAGGCCATTTCTCTAAAATTTTAAATGAAATATATCTAAATACATTTGTTTCAACAATGAATCCGTTGTTGTAAAAGTGTTTAAAATGAAATTTTACACATAAAACGAACAGTATCTTCTTATTAAATTCCGGTGCACGGCTGAAATTTTGTTTCCGAATAAATCAGTACTATTCCTATCGAATGATGTAAAAAAATTCCGATATTTATGTTGTTCGCAGGGGTATTTTTCTAAAAGTTTAAATGATATGTATCTGAATACATTGTTTCAACAATGAATCCATTGTTGTAAAAATGTCTAGAATGAAATTTTGCTTATAAAACAAGCAGTATTTTCTTATTAAATTCTGGTTCACGGCTGAAATTTTGTTTCCGAATAAATCAGTACTTTTCCTATCGAGTGATGTAAAAAAATTCCAATTTTTAGGTGGTTCGCAGGGGCATTTCTCTAAAATTTTAAATGAAATATATCTAAATACATTTTTTCAACAATGAATCCATTGTTGTAAAAGTGATTAAAATGAAATTTTACACATAAAGCGAGCAGTATCTTTTTATTAAATTCCGGTGCACGGCTGAAATTTTGTTTCCGAATAAATCAGTACTTTTCCTATCGAATGATGTAAAATAATTTCGATTTTTAGGTTATTCGCAGGGGTATTTTTCTACAAGTTAAAATGAAATATATCAGAATACATTGTTTCAACAATGAATCTATTGTTGTAAAAATGTCTAAAATGAAATTTTACACATAAAACAAGCAGTATCTTCTTATTATATTCTCGTGCACGGCTGAAATTTCGTTTCCGAATAATACCGTACTTTTCCTATCGAATGATGTAAAAAAATTCCGATTTTAAAGTTGTTCGCAGGGGTATTCTTCTAAAAGTTTAAATAAAATATATATAAATACATTGTTTCAACAATGAATCCATTGTTGTAAAAATGTTTAAAATGAAATTTTACACATAAAACGAGCATTATCTTCTCATTAAATTCCGGTGCACGGCTGAAATTTCGTTTCCGAATTAAGCAAAACATTTCCTATCGAATGATGTAAAAAAATTCGGATTTTTATGTTGTTCGCAGGGGTATTTTTCTAAAATTTTAAATGAAATATATCTAAATACATTTGTTTCAACAATGAATCCATTGTTGTAAAAGTGTTTAAAATGAAATTTTACACATAAAACGAGCAGTATCTTCTTATAAAAATTCCGGAGCACGGCTAAAATTTTGTATCCGAATAAATCAGTACTTTTCCTATCGAATGATGTAAAAAAATTCCGATTTTAAAGTAGTTCGCAGGGGTATGCTTCTAAAAGTTTAAATGAAATATATCTAAATGCATTGTTTCAACAATGAATCCATTGTTGAAAAAATGTTTAAAATGAAATTTTACACATAAAAAAAGCAGTTTCTTCTTTTTAAATTCAGGTGCACGGCTGAAATTTTGTTTCCGAATAAATCAGTACTTTTTCTATCGAATGATGTAAAACAATTTCGATTTTTAGGTTGTTCGCAGGGGTATTTTTCTACAAGTTTAAAAGAAATGTATCAGAATACATTGTTCCAACAATGAATCCATTGTTGTAAAAGTGTTTAAAATGAAATTTTACACATAAAACGAGCAGTATCTTCTTATTATATTCCGGTGCACGGCTGAAATTTTGTTTCCGAATAAATTAGTACTTTTCCTACCGAATGATGTAAAAAAATTCCGATTTTTAGGTTGTTCGCAGGGGTATTTTTCTACAAGTTTAAATGACATGTATCAGAATATATTGTTTCAACAATGAATCCATTGTTGTAAAAATGTCTAAAATGAAATTTAACACATAAAACGAGCAGTATCTTCTTATTAAATTCCGGTGCACGGCTGAAATTTTGTTTCCAAATAAATCAGTACTATTCCTATCGAATGATGTAAAAAAATTCCGATTTTTATGTTGTTCGCAGGGGTAATTTTCTAAAAGTTTAAATGATATGTATCTGAATACATTGTTTCAACAATGAATCCATTGTTGTAAAAATGTCTAAAATGAAATTTTACACATAAAACGAGCAGTATCTTCTTATTAAATTCCGGTGCACGGCTGAAATTTTGTTTCCGAATAAATCAGTACTATTCCTATCGAATGATGTAAAAAAATTCCGATATTTATGTTGTTCGCAGGGGTATTTTTCTAAAAGTTTAAATGATATGTATCTGAATACATTGTTTCAACAATGAATCCATTGTTGTAAAAATGTCTAGAATGAAATTTTGCTTATAAAACAAGCAGTATTTTCTTATTAAATTCTGGTTCACGGCTGAAATTTTGTTTCCGAATAAATCAGTACTTTTCCTATCGAGTGATGTAAAAAAATTCCAATTTTTAGGTGGTTCGCAGGGGCATTTCTCTAAAATTTTAAATGAAATATATCTAAATACATTTTTTCAACAATGAATCCATTGTTGTAAAAGTGATTAAAATGAAATTTTACACATAAAGCGAGCAGTATCTTTTTATTAAATTCCGGTGCACGGCTGAAATTTTGTTTCCGAATAAATCAGTACTTTTCCTATCGAATGATGTAAAATAATTTCGATTTTTAGGTTATTCGCAGGGGTATTTTTCTACAAGTTAAAATGAAATATATCAGAATACATTGTTTCAACAATGAATCTATTGTTGTAAAAATGTCTAAAATGAAATTTTACACATAAAACAAGCAGTATCTTCTTATTATATTCTCGTGCACGGCTGAAATTTCGTTTCCGAATAATACCGTACTTTTCCTATCGAATGATGTAAAAAAATTCCGATTTTAAAGTTGTTCGCAGGGGTATTCTTCTAAAAGTTTAAATAAAATATATATAAATACATTGTTTCAACAATGAATCCATTGTTGTAAAAATGTTTAAAATGAAATTTTACACATAAAACGAGCATTATCTTCTCATTAAATTCCGGTGCACGGCTGAAATTTCGTTTCCGAATTAAGCAAAACATTTCCTATCGAATGATGTAAAAAAATTCGGATTTTTATGTTGTTCGCAGGGGTATTTTTCTAAAATTTTAAATGAAATATATCTAAATACATTTGTTTCAACAATGAATCCATTGTTGTAAAAGTGTTTAAAATGAAATTTTACACATAAAACGAGCAGTATCTTCTTATAAAAATTCCGGAGCACGGCTAAAATTTTGTATCCGAATAAATCAGTACTTTTCCTATCGAATGATGTAAAAAAATTCCGATTTTAAAGTAGTTCGCAGGGGTATGCTTCTAAAAGTTTAAATGAAATATATCTAAATGCATTGTTTCAACAATGAATCCATTGTTGAAAAAATGTTTAAAATGAAATTTTACACATAAAAAAAGCAGTTTCTTCTTTTTAAATTCAGGTGCACGGCTGAAATTTTGTTTCCGAATAAATCAGTACTTTTTCTATCGAATGATGTAAAACAATTTCGATTTTTAGGTTGTTCGCAGGGGTATTTTTCTACAAGTTTAAAAGAAATGTATCAGAATACATTGTTCCAACAATGAATCCATTGTTGTAAAAGTGTTTAAAATGAAATTTTACACATAAAACGAGCAGTATCTTCTTATTATATTCCGGTGCACGGCTGAAATTTTGTTTCCGAATAAATTAGTACTTTTCCTACCGAATGATGTAAAAAAATTCCGATTTTTAGGTTGTTCGCAGGGGTATTTTTCTACAAGTTTAAATGACATGTATCAGAATATATTGTTTCAACAATGAATCCATTGTTGTAAAAATGTCTAAAATGAAATTTAACACATAAAACGAGCAGTATCTTCTTATTAAATTCCGGTGCACGGCTGAAATTTTGTTTCCAAATAAATCAGTACTATTCCTATCGAATGATGTAAAAAAATTCCGATTTTTATGTTGTTCGCAGGGGTAATTTTCTAAAAGTTTAAATGATATGTATCTGAATACATTGTTTCAACAATGAATCCATTGTTGTAAAAATGTCTAGAATGAAATTTTGCTTATAAAACGAGCAGTATCTTCTTATTATATTCCGGTGCACGGCTGAAATTTTGTTTCCGAATAAATTAGTACTTTTCCTACCGAATGATGTAAAAAAATTCCGATTTTTAGGTGGTTCGCAGAAGCATTTCTCTAAAAGTTTAATGAAATATATCTAAATGCATTGTTTCAACAATGAATCCATTGTTGAAAAAATGTTCAAAATGAAATTTTACACATAAAACAAGCAGTATCTTCTTATTAAATTTAGGTGCACGGCTGAAATTTTGTTTCCGAAAAAATCAGTACTTTTCCTATGGAATGATGTAAAAAAAATCCGATTTTTATGTGCTTCGCAGGGGCATTTCTCTAAAATTAAAAAAAAATGTATATAAATACATTGTTTCAACAATGAATCCATTGTTGTAAAAGAGTTTAAAATGAAATTTTACACATGAAACGATCAGTATCTTCTTATTAAAATCCGGTGCACGGCTGAAATTTTGTTTCTGAATAAATCAGTACAATTCCTATCGAATGATGTAAAAAAATTCCGATTTTTAGGTTGTTCGCAGGGGTATTTTTCTACAAGTTTAAATGAAATGTATCAGAATACATTGTTTCAACAATGAATCCATTGTTGTAAAAATGTCTAAAATGAAATTTTACACATAAAACAAGCAGTATCTTCTTATTAAATTCTGGTGCACGGCTGAAATTTTGTTTCCGAATAAATCAGTACTTTTCCTATCGAATGATGAAAAAAATTCCGATTTTAAAGTTGTTCGCAGGGGTATTCTTCTAAAAGTTTAAAAAAAAATATATAGATACATTATTTCAACAATGAATCCTTTGTTGTAAAAATGTTTAAAATGTAATTTTACACATAATACGAGCAGTATCTTCTCATTAAATTCCGGTGCACGGCTGAAATTTTGTTTCCGAATTAAGGAAAACATTTTCTATCGAATGATATAAAAAAATTCCGATTTTTATGTTGTTCGCAGGGGTATTTTTGTAAATGTTTAAATGATATGTATCTGAATACATTTTTTCAACAATGAATCCATTGTTGTAAAAATGTCTAGAATGAAATTTTACTTATAAACAAGCAGTATCTTCTTATTAAATTCTGCTGCACGGCTGAAATTTTGTTTCCGAATAAATCAGTACTTTTCCTATCGAATGATGTAAAAAAAATTCCAATTTTTAGGTGGTTCGCAAGGCCAATTCTCTAAAATTTTAAATTAAATATATCTAAATACATTTGTTTCAACAATGAATCCGTTGTTGTAAAAGTGTTTAAAATGAAATTTTACACATAAAACGAGCAGTATCTTCTTATTAAATTCCGGAGCACGGCTAAAATTTTGTATCCGAATAAATCAGTACTTTTATTATCGAATGATGTAAAAAAAATCCGATTTTAAAGTAGTTCGCAGGGGTATGCTTCTAAAAGTTTAAATGAAATATATCTAAATGCATTGTTTCAACAATGAATCCATTGTTGAAAAAATGTTCAAAATGAAATTTTACACATAAAACAAGCAGTATCTTCTTATTAAATTTAGGTGCACGGCTGAAATTTTGTTTCCGAAAAAATCAGTACTATTCCTATCGAATGATGTAAAAAAATTCCGATTTTTATGTTGTTCGCAGGGGTATTTTTCTAAAAGTTTAAATGATATGTATCTGAATACATTGTTTCAACAATGAATCCATTGTTGTAAAAATGTCTAGAATGAAATTTTGCTTATAAAACAAGCAGTATCTTCTTATTATATTCTGGTGCACGGCTGAAATTTTGTTTCCGAATAAATCAGTACTTTTCCTATTGAATGATGTAAAAAAATTCCAATTTTTAGGTGGTTCGCATAGGCATTTCTCTAAAATTTTAAATGAAATATATCTAAATACATTTGTTTCAACAATGAATCCATTGTTGTAAAAGTGTTTAAAATGAAATTTTACACATAAAGCGAGCAGTATCTTCTTATTAAATTCCGGTGCACGGCTGAAATTTTGTTTCCGAATAAATCAGTACTTTTCCTATCGAATGATGTAAAAAAATTTCGATTTTTAGGTTATTCGCAGGGGTATTTTTCTACAAGTTTAAATGAAATATATCAGAATACATTGTTTCAACAATGAATCTATTGTTGTAAAAATGTCTAAAATGAAATTTTACACATAAAACAAGCAGTATCTTCTTATTATACTCTGGTGCACGGCTGAAATTTCGTTTCCGAATAAAACAGTACTTTTCCTATCGAATTATGTAAAAAAATTCCGATTTTAAAGTTGTTCGCAGGAGTATTCTTCTAAAAGTTTAAATGAAATATATCTAAATGCATTGTTTCAACAGTGAATCCATTGTTAAAAAAATGTTTAAAATGAAATTTTACACATAAAAAAGCAGTTTCTTCTTATTAAATTCAGGTGCACGGCTGAAATTTTGTTTCCGAATAAATCAGTACTTTTCATATCGAATGATGTAAAAAAATTCCGATTTTTATGTTGTTCGCAGGGGTATTTTTCGACAAGTTTAAATAAAAAATATATAGATACATTATTTCAACAATGAATCCTTTGTTGTAAAAATGTTTAAAATGTAATTTTACACATAATACGAGCAGTATCTTCTCATTAAATTCCGGTGCACAGCTGAAATTTTGTTTCCGAATTAAGGAAAACATTTTCTATCGAATGATATAAAAAAATTCCGATTTTTATGTTGTTCGCAGGGGTATTTTTGTAAATGTTTAAATGATATGTATCTGAATACATTTTTTCAACAATGAATCCATTGTTGTAAAAATGTCTAGAATGAAATTTTACTTATAAAACAAGCAGTATCTTCTTATTAAATTCTGATGCACGGCTGAAATTTTGTTTCCGAATAAATCAGTACTTTTCCTATCGAATGATGTAAAAAAATTCCGATTTTTAGGTGGTTCGCAGAAGCATTTCTCTAAAAGTTTAAATGAAATATATCTAAATACATTGTTTCAACAATGAATCCATTGTTGAAAAAATGTTCAAAATGAAATTTTACACATAAAACAAGCAGTATCTTCTTATTAAATTTAGGTGCACGGCTGAAATTCTGTTTCCGAATAAATCAGTACTTTTCCTATCGAATGATGTAAAAAAATTCCGATTTTTAGGTGGTTCGCAGGGGCATTTCTCTAAAATTTTAAATGAAATATATCTAAATACATTTGTTTCAACAATGAATCCATTGTTGTAAAAGTGTTTAAAATGAAATTTTACACATAAAACGAGCAGTATCTTCTTATTAAATTCCGGAGCACTTCTAAAATTTTGTATCCGAATAAATCAGTACTTTTCCTATCGAATGATGTAAAAAAATTCCGATTTTAAAGTAGTTCGCAGGGGTATGCTTCTAAAAGTTTAAATGAAATATATCTAAATGCATTGTTTCAACAATGAATCCATTGTTGAAAAAATGTTTAAAATGAAATTTTACACATAAAAAAAGCAGTTTCTTCTTTTTAAATTCAGGTGCACGGCTGAAATTTTGTTTCCGAATAAATCAGTACTTTTCCTATCGAATGATGTAAAAAAATTCCGATTTTAAAGTTGTTCGCAGGAGTATTCTTCTAAAAGTTTAAATGAAATATATCTAAATGCATTGTTTCAACAGTGAATCCATTGTTAAAAAAATGTTTAAAATGAAATTTTACACATAAAAAAGCAGTTTCTTCTTATTAAATTCAGGTGCACGGCTGAAATTTTGTTTCCGAATAAATCAGTACTTTTCATATCGAATGATGTAAAAAAATTCCGATTTTTATGTTGTTCGCAGGGGTATTTTTCGACAAGTTTAAATGAAATATATCAGAATACATTGTTTCAACAATGAATCCATTGTTGTAAAAATGTCTAAAATGAAATTTTACTTATAAAACAAGCAGTATCTTCTTATTATATTCTGGTGCACGGCTGAAATTTCGTTTCCGAATAAAACAGTACTTTTCCTTTCGAATTATGTAAAAAAATTCCGATTTTTATGTTGTTCGCAGGGGTATTTTTCTACAAGTTTAAATGAAATGTATCAGAATACATTGTTTCAACAATGAATCCATTGTTGTAAAAATGTCTAAAATGAAATTTTACACATAAAACAAGCAGTATCTTCTTAATATATTCTGGTGCACGGCTGAAATTTCGTTTCCGAATATAACAGTACTTTTCCTATCGAATGATCTAAAAAAATTCAAATTTTAAAGTTGTTCGCAGGGGTATTCTTCTAAAAGTTTAAATAAAATATATATAAATACATTGTTTCAACAATGAATCCATTGTTGTAAAAATGTCTAAAATGAAATTTTACACATAAAACGAGCAGTATCTTCTTATTAAATTCCGGTGCACGGCTGGAATTTTGTTTCCGAATAAATCAGTACTTTTCCTATCGAATGATGTAAAAAAATTCCGATTTTTATGTTGTTCGCAGGGGTATTTTTCTACAAGTTTAAATAAAATATATATAAATACATTGTTTCAACAATGAATCCATTGTTGTAAAAATGTTTAAAATGAAATTTTACACATAAAACGAGCAGTATCTTCTTATTATATTCTGGTGCACGGCTGAAATTTCGTTTCCGAATAAAACAGTACTTTTCCTATCGAATGATCTAAAAAAATTCCGATTTTAAAGTTGTTCGCAGGGGTATTCTTCTAAAAGTTTAAATAAAATATATATAAATACATTGTTTCAACAATGAATCCATTGTTGTAAAAATGTCTAAAATGAAATTTTACACATAAAACGAGCAGTATCTTCTTATTAAATTCCGGTGCACGGCTGGAATTTTGTTTCCGAATAAATCAGTACTTTTCCTATCGAATGATGTAAAAAAATTCCGATTTTTATGTTGTTCGCAGGGGTATTTTTCTACAAGTTTAAATGAAATGTATCAGAATACATTGTTTCAACAATGAATCCATTGTTGTAAAAATGTCTAAAATGAAATTTTACACATAAAACAAGCAGTATCTTCTTAATATATTCTGGTGCACGGCTGAAATTTCGTTTCCGAATAAAACAGTACTTTTCCTATCGAATGATGTAAAAAAATTCCGATTTTAAAGTTGTTCGCAGGGGTATTCTTCTAAAAGTTTAAATAAAATATATATAAATACATTGTTTCAACAATGAATCCATTGTTGTAAAAATGTTTAAAATGAAATTTTACACATAAAACGAGCAGTATCTTCTCATTAAATTCCGGTGCACGGCTGAAATTTCGTTTCCGAATTAAGCAAAACATTTCCTATCGAATGATGAAAAAAAATTTCGATTTTTATGTTGTTCGCAGGGGTATTCTTCTAAAAGTTTAAATAAAATATATATAAATACATTGTTTCAACAATGAATCCATTGTTGTAAAAATGTTTAAAATGAAATTTTACACATAAAACGAGCAGTATCTTCTCATTAAATTCCGGTGCACGGCTGAAATTTCGTTTCCGAACTAAGCAAAACATTTCCTATCGAATGATGAAAAAAAATTTCGATTTTTATGTTGTTCGCAGGGGTATTTTTCTAAAAGTTTAAATGACATGTATCTGAATACATTATTTCAACAATGAATCCATTGTTGTAAAAATGTCTAAAATGAAATTTTATACATAAAACGAGCAGTATCTTCTTATTAAATTCCGGTGCACGGCTGGAATTTTGTTTCCGAATAAATCAGTACTTCTTCTATCGAATGATGTAAAAATATTCCGATTTTTAGGTTGTTCGCAGGGGTATTTTTCTACAAGTTTAAATGAAATGTATCAGAATACATTGTTCCAACAATGATTCCATTGTTGTAAAAGTGTTTAAAATGAAATTTTACACATAAAACGAGCAGTATCTTCTTATTATATTCCGGTGCACGGCTGAAATTTTGTTTCCGAATAAATCAGTACTTTTCCTATCGAATGATGTAAAACAATTCCGATTTTTAGGTTGTTCGCAGGGGTATTTTTCTAAAATTTTAAATGAAATATATCTAAATGCATTGTTTCAACAATGAATCCATTGTTGAAAAAATGTTTAAAATGAAATTTTACACATAAAAAAAGCAGTTTCTTCTTATTAAATTCAGGTGCTCGGCTGAAATTTTGTTTCCGAATAAATCAGTACTTTTCCTATCGAATGATGTAAAAAAATTCCGATTTTTATGTTGTTCGCAGGGGTATTTTTCTAAAAGTTTAAATGACATGTATCTAAATACATTGTTTCAACAATGAATCCATTGTTGTAAAAATGCCTAAAATGAAATTTAACACATAAAACGAGCAGTATCTTCTTATTAAATTCCGGTGCACGGCTGAAATTTTGTTTCCAAATAAATCAGTACTATTCCTATCGAATGATGTAAAAAAATTCCGATTTTTATGTTGTTCGCAGGGGTATTTTTCTAAAAGTTTAAATGATATGTATCTGAATACATTGTTTCAACAATGAATCCATTGTTGTAAAAATGTCTAGACTGAAACTTTGTTTATAAAACAAGCAATATCTTCTTATTAAATTCTGGTGCACGGCTGAAATTTTGTTTCCGAATAAATCAGTACTTTTCCTATAGAATGATGTAAAAAAATTCCGATTTTTAGGTGGTTCGCAGAAGCATTTCTCTAAAAGTTTAATGAAATATATCTAAATGCATTGTTTCAACAATGAATCCATTGTTGAAAAAATGTTCAAAATGAAATTTTACACATAAAACAAGCAGTATCTTCTTATTAAATTTAGGTGCACGGCTGAAATTTTGTTTCCGAAAAAATCAGTACTTTTCCTATGGAATGATGTAAAAAAATCCGATTTTTATGTGCTTCGCAGGGGCATTTCTCTAAAATTTAAAAAAAAATGTATATAAATACATTGTTTCAACAATGAATCCATTGTTGTAAAAGAGTTTAAAATGAAATTTTACACATGAAACGATCAGTATCTTCTTATTAAAATCCGGTGCACGGCTGAAATTTTGTTTCCGAATAAATCAGTACAATTCCTATCGAATGATGTAAAAAAATTCCGATTTTTAGGTTGTTCGCAGGGATATTTTTCTACAAGTTTAAATGAAATGTATCAGAATACATTGTTTCAACAATGAATCCATTGTTGTAAAAATGTCTAAAATGAAATTTTACACATAAAACAAGCAGTATCTTCTTATTAAATTCTGGTGCACGGCTGAAATTTTGTTTCCGAATAAATCAGTACTTTTCCTATCGAATGATGAAAAAAAAATTCCGATTTTAAAGTTGTTCGCAGGGGTATTCTTCTAAAAGTTTAAATAAAAAATATATAGATACATTATTTCAACAATGAATCCTTTGTTGTAAAAATGTTTAAAATGTAATTTTACACATAATACGAGCAGTATCTTCTCATTAAATTCCGGTGCACGGCTGAAATTTTGTTTCCGAATTAAGGAAAACATTTTCTATCGAATGATATAAAAAAATTCCGATTTTTATGTTGTTCGCAGGGGTATTTTTGTAAATGTTTAAATGAAATATATCTAAATACATTGTTTCAACAATGAATCCATTGTTGAAAAAATGTTCAAAATGAAATTTTACACATAAAACAAGCAGTATCTTCTTATTAAATTTAGGTGCACGGCTGAAATTCTGTTTCCGAATAAATCAGTACTTTTCCTATCGAATGATGTAAGAAAATTCCAATTTTTATGTGGTTCGCAAGGCCATTTCTCTAAAATTTTAAATGAAATATATCTAAATACATTTGTTTCAACAATGAATCCGTTGTTGTAAAAGTGTTTAAAATGAAATTTTACACATAAAACGAACAGTATCTTCTTATTAAATTCCGGTGCACGGCTGAAATTTTGTTTCCGAATAAATCAGTACTTTTCCTATCGAGTGATGTAAAAAAATTCCAATTTTTAGGTGGTTCGCAGGGGCATTTCTCTAAAATTTTAAATGAAATATATCTAAATACATTTTTTCAACAATGAATCCATTGTTGTAAAAGTGATTAAAATGAAATTTTACACATAAAGCGAGCAGTATCTTCTTATTAAATTCCGGTGCACGGCTGAAATTTTGTTACCGAATAAATCAGTACTTTTCCTATCGAATGATGTAAAATAATTTCGATTTTTAGGTTATTCGCAGGGGTATTTTTCTACAAGTTTAAATGAAATATATCAGAATACATTGTTTCAACAATGAATCTATTGTTGTAAAAATGTCTAAAATGAAATTTTACACATAAAACAAGCAGTATCTTCTTATTATATTCTCGTGCACGGCTGAAATTTCGTTTCCGAATAATACCGTACTTTTCCTATCGAATGATGTAAAAAAATTCCGATTTTAAAGTTGTTCGCAGGGGTATTCTTCTAAAAGTTTAAATAAAATATATATAAATACATTGTTTCAACAATGAATCCATTGTTGTAAAAATGTTTAAAATGAAATTTTACACATAAAACGAGCATTATCTTCTCATTAAATTCCGGTGCACGGCTGAAATTTCGTTTCCGAATTAAGCAAAACATTTCCTATCGAATGATGTAAAAAAATTCGGATTTTTATGTTGTTCGCAGGGGTATTTTTCTAAAATTTTAAATGAAATATATCTAAATACATTTGTTTCAACAATGAATCCATTGTTGTAAAAGTGTTTAAAATGAAATTTTACACATAAAACGAGCAGTATCTTCTTATAAAAATTCCGGAGCACGGCTAAAATTTTGTATCCGAATAAATCAGTACTTTTCCTATCGAATGATGTAAAAAAATTCCGATTTTAAAGTAGTTCGCAGGGGTATGCTTCTAAAAGTTTAAATGAAATATATCTAAATGCATTGTTTCAACAATGAATCCATTGTTGAAAAAATGTTTAAAATGAAATTTTACACATAAAAAAAGCAGTTTCTTCTTTTTAAATTCAGGTGCACAGCTGAAATTTTGTTTCCGAATAAATCAGTACTTTTTCTATCGAATGATGTAAAACAATTTCGATTTTTAGGTTGTTCGCAGGGGTATTTTTCTACAAGTTTAAAAGAAATGTATCAGAATACATTGTTCCAACAATGAATCCATTGTTGTAAAAGTGTTTAAAATGAAATTTTACACATAAAACGAGCAGTATCTTCTTATTATATTCCGGTGCACGGCTGAAATTTTGTTTCCGAATAAATTAGTACTTTTCCTACCGAATGATGTAAAAAAATTCCGATTTTTAGGTTGTTCGCAGGGGTATTTTTCTACAAGTTTAAATGACATGTATCAGAATATATTGTTTCAACAATGAATCCATTGTTGTAAAAATGTCTAAAATGAAATTTAACACATAAAACGAGCAGTATCTTCTTATTAAATTCCGGTGCACGGCTGAAATTTTGTTTCCAAATAAATCAGTACTATTCCTATCGAATGATGTAAAAAAATTCCGATTTTTATGTTGTTCGCAGGGGTATTTTTCTAAAAGTTTAAATGATATGTATCTGAATACATTGTTTCAACAATGAATCCATTGTTGTAAAAATGTCTAAAATGAAATTTTACACATAAAACGAGCAGTATCTTCTTATTATATTCCGGTGCACGGCTGAAATTTTGTTTCCGAATAAATTAGTACTTTTCCTACCGAATGATGTAAAAAAATTCCGATTTTTAGGTGGTTCGCAGAAGCATTTCTCTAAAAGTTTTATGAAATATATCTAAATGCATTGTTTCAACAATGAATCCATTGTTGAAAAAATGTTCAAAATGAAATTTTACACATAAAACAAGCAGTATCTTCTTATTAAATTTAGGTGCACGGCTGAAATTTTGTTTCCGAAAAAATCAGTACCTTTCCTATGGAATGATGTAAAAAAAATCCGATTTTTATGTGCTTCGCACTGGCATTTCTCTAAAATTAAAAAAAAATGTATATAAATACATTGTTTCAACAATGAATCCATTGTTGTAAAAGAGTTTAAAATGAAATTTTACACATGAAACGATCAGTATCTTCTTATTAAAATCCGGTGCACGGCTGAAATTTTGTTTCCGAATAAATCAGTACAATTCCTATCGAATGATGTAAAAAAATTCCGATTTTTAGGTTGTTCGCAGGGGTATTTTTCTACAAGTTTAAATGAAATGTATCAGAATACATTGTTTCAACAATGAATCCATTGTTGTAAAAATGTCTAAAATGAAATTTTACACATAAAACAAGCAGTATCTTCTTATTAAATTCTGGTGCACGGCTGAAATTTTGTTTCCGAATAAATCAGTACTTTTCCTATCGAATGATGAAAAAAAATTCCGATTTTAAAGTTGTTCGCAGGGGTATTCTTCTAAAAGTTTAAAAAAAAAATATATAGATACATTATTTCAACAATGAATCCTTTGTTGTAAAAATGTTTAAAATGTAATTTTACACATAATACGAGCAGTATCTTCTCATTAAATTCCGGTGCACGGCTGAAATTTTGTTTCCGAATTAAGGAAAACATTTCCTATCGAATGATATAAAAAATTCCGATTTTTATGTTGTTCGCAGGGGTATTTTTGTAAATGTTTAAATGATATGTATCTGAATACATTTTTTCAACAATGAATCCATTGTTGTAAAAATGTCTAGAATGAAATTTTACTTATAAAACAAGCAGTATCTTCTTATTAAATTCTGCTGCACGGCTGAAATTTTGTTTCCGAATAAATCAGTACTTTTCCTATCGAATGATGTAAAAAAATTCCGATTTTTAGGTGGTTCGCAGAAGCATTTCTCTAAAAGTTTAAATGAAATATATCTAAATGCATTGTTTCAACAATGAATCCATTGTTGAAAAAATGTTCAAAATGAAATTTTACACATAAAACAAGCAGTATCTTCTTATTAAATTTAGGTGCACGGCTGAAATTTTGTTTCCGAATAAATCAGTACTTTTCCTATCGAATGATGTAAAAAAAATTCCAATTTTTAGGTGGTTCGCAAGGCCAATTCTCTAAAATTTTAAATTAAATATATCTAAATACATTTGTTTCAACAATGAATCCGTTGTTGTAAAAGTGTTTAAAATGAAATTTTACACATAAAACGAGCAGTATCTTCTTATTAAATTCCGGAGCACGGCTAAAATTTTGTATCCGAATAAATCAGTACTTTTATTATCGAATGATGTAAAAAAATTCCGATTTTAAAGTAGTTCGCAGGGGTATGCTTCTAAAAGTTTAAATGAAATATATCTAAATGCATTGTTTCAACAATGAATCCATTGTTGAAAAAATGTTCAAAATGAAATTTTACACATAAAACAAGCAGTATCTTCTTATTAAATTTAGGTGCACGGCTGAAATTTTGTTTCCGAAAAAATCAGTACTATTCCTATCGAATGATGTAAAAAAATTCCGATTTTTATGTTGTTCGCAGGGGTATTTTTCTAAAAGTTTAAATGATATGTATCTGAATACATTGTTTCAACAATGAATCCATTGTTGTAAAAATGTCTAGAATGAAATTTTGCTTATAAAACAAGCAGTATCTTCTTATTATATTCTGGTGCACGGCTGAAATTTTGTTTCCGAATAAATCAGTACTTTTCCTATCGAATGATGTAAAAAAATTCCAATTTTTAGGTGGTTTGCAGGGGCATTTCTCTAAAATTTTAAATGAAATATATCTAAATACATTTGTTTCAACAATGAATCCATTGTTGTAAAAGTGTTTAAAATGAAATTTTACACATAAAGCGAGCAGTATCTTCTTATTAAATTCCGGTGCACGGCTGAAATTTTGTTTCCGAATAAATAGTACTTTTCCTATCGAATGATGTAAAAAAATTTCGATTTTTAGGTTATTCGCAGGGGTATTTTTCTACAAGTTTAAATGAAATATATCAGAATACATTGTTTCAACAATGAATCTATTGTTGTAAAAATGTCTAAAATGAAATTTTACACATAAAACAAGCAGTATCTTCTTATTATTATACTCTGGTGCACGGCTGAAATTTCGTTTCCGAATAAAACAGTACTTTTCCTATCGAATTATGTAAAAAAATTCCGATTTTAAAGTTGTTCGCAGGGGTATTCTTCTAAAAGTTTAAATAAAAAATATATAGATACATTATTTCAACAATGAATCCTTTGTTGTAAAAATGTTTAAAATGTAATTTTACACATAATACGAGCAGTATCTTCTCATTAAATTCCGGTGCACGGCTGAAATTTTGTTTCCGAATTAAGGAAAACATTTTCTATCGAATGATATAAAAAAATTCCGATTTTTATGTTGTTCTCAGGGGTATTTTTCTAAAAGTTTAAATGATATGTATCTGAATACATTGTTTCAACAATGAATCCATTGTTGTAAAAATGTCTAGAATGAAATTTTGCTTATAAAACAAGCAGTATCTTCTTATTATATTCTTCTGCACGGCTGAAATTTTGTTTCCGAATAAATCAGTACTTTTCCTATCGAATGATGTAAAAAAATTCCAATTTTTAGGTGGTTCGCAGGGGCATTTCTCTAAAAGTTTAAATGAAATATATCTAAATACATTGTTTCAACAATGAATCCATTGTTGAAAAAATGTTCAAAATGAAATTTTACACATAAAACAAGCAGTATCTTCTTATTAAATTTAGGTGCACGGCTGAAATTCTGTTTCCGAATAAATCAGTACTTTTCCTATCGAATGATGTAAAAAAATTCCGATTTTTAGGTGGTTCGCAGGGGCATTTCTCTAAAATTTTAAATGAAATATATCTAAATACATTTGTTTCAACAATGAATCCATTGTTGTAAAAGTGTTTAAAATGAAATTTTACACATAAAACGAGCAGTATCTTCTTATTAAATTCCGGAGCACGGCTAAAATTTTGTATCCGAATAAATCAGTACTTTTCCTATCGAATGATGTAAAAAAATTCCGATTTTAAAGTAGTTCGCAGGGTTATGCTTCTAAAAGTTTAAATGAAATATATCTAAATGCATTGTTTCAACAATGAATCCATTGTTGAAAAAATGTTTAAAATGAAATTTTACACATAAAAAAAGCAGTTTCTTCTTTTTAAATTCAGGTGCACGGCTGAAATTTTGTTTCCGAATAAATCAGTACTTTTTCTATCGAATGATGTAAAACAATTTCGATTTTTAGGTTGTTCGCAGGGGTATTTTTCAACAAGTTTATAAGAAATGTATCAGAATACATTGTTCCAACAATGAATCCATTGTTGTAAAAGTGTTTAAAATGAAATTTTACACATAAAACGAGCAGTATCTTCTTATTATATTCCGGTGCACGGCTGAAATTTTGTTTCCGAATAAATCAGTACTTTTCCTACCGAATGATGTAAAAAAATTCCGATTTTTAGGTTGTTCGCAGGGGTATTTTTCTACAAGTTTAAATGACATGTATCAGAATATATTGTTTCAACAATGAATCCATTGTTGTAAAAATGTCTAAAATGAAATTTAACACATAAAGCGAGCAGTATCTTCTTATTAAATTCCGGTGCACGGCTGAAATTTTGTTTCCAAATAAATCAGTACTATTCCTATCGAATGATGTAAAAAAATTCCGATTTTTATGTTGTTCGCAGGGGTATTTTTCTAAAAGTTTAAATGATATGTATCTGAATACATTGTTTCAACAATGAATCCATTGTTGTAAAAATGTCTAGACTGAAACTTTGTTTATAAAACAAGCAGTATCTTCTTATTAAATTCTGGTGCACGGCTGAAATTTTGTTTCCGAATAAATCAGTACTTTTCCTATAGAATGATGTAAAAAAATTCCGATTTTTAGGTGGTTCGCAGAAGCATTTCTCTAAAAGTTTAATGAAATATATCTAAATGCATTGTTTCAACAATGAATCCATTGTTGAAAAAATGTTCAAAATGAAATTTTACACATAAAACAAGCAGTATCTTCTTATTAAATTTAGGTGCACGGCTGAAATTATGTTTCCGAAAAAATCAGTACTTTTCCTATGGAATGATGTAAAAAAAATCCGATTTTTATGTGCTTCGCAGGGGCATTTCTCTAAAATTTAAAAAAAAATGTATATAAATACATTGTTTCAACAATGAATCCATTGTTGTAAAAGTGTTTAAAATGAAATTTTACACATAAAACAAGCAGTATCTTCTTATTAAATTTAGGTGCACGGCTGAAATTTTGTTTCCGAATAAATCAGTACAATTCCTATCGAATGATGTAAAAAAATTCCGATTTTTAGGTTGTTCGCAGGTGTATTTTTCTACAAGTTTAAATGAAATGTATCAGAATACATTGTTTCAACAATGAATCCATTGTTGTAAAAATGTCTAAAATGAAATTTTACACAAAAAACAAGCAGTATCTTCTTATTAAATTCTGGTGCACGGCTGAAATTTTGTTTCCGAATAAATCAGTACTTTTCCTATCGAATGATGAAAAAAAATTCCGATTTTAAAGTTGTTCGCAGGGGTATTCTTCTAAAAGTTTAAATAAAAAATATATAGATACATTATTTCAACAATGAATCCTTTGTTGTAAAAATTTTTAAAATGTAATTTTACATATAATACGAGCAGTATCTTCTCATTAAATTCCGGTGCACGGCTGAAATTTTGTTTCCGAATTAAGGAAAACATTTCCTATCGAATGATATAAAAAAATTCCGATTTTTATGTTGTTCGCAGGGGTATTTTTGTTAATGTTTAAACGATATGTATCAGAATACATTTTTTCAACAATGAATCCATTGTTGTAAAAATGTCTAGAATGAAATTTTACTTATAAAACAAGCAGTATCTTCTTATTAAATTCTGCTGCACGGCTGAAATTTGTTTCCGAATAAATCAGTACTTTTCCTATCGAATGATGTAAAAAAATTCCGATTTTTAGGTGGTTCGCAGAAGCATTTCTCTAAAAGTTTAAATGAAATATATCTAAATGCATTGTTTCAACAATGAATCCATTGTTGAAAAAATGTTCAAAATGAAATTTTACACATAAAACAAGCAGTATCTTCTTATTAAATTTAGGTGCAAGGCTGAAATTTTGTTTCCGAATAAATCAGTACTTTTCCTATCGAATGATGTAAAAAAAATTCCAATTTTTAGGTGGTTCGCAAGGCCAATTCTCTAAAATTTTAAATGAAATATATCTAAATACATTTGTTTCAACAATGAATCCGTTGTTGTAAAAGTGTTTAAAATGAAATTTTACACATAAAACGAACAGTATCTTCTTATTAAATTCCGGTGCACGGCTGAAATTTTGTTTCCGAATAAATCAGGACTATTCCTATCGAATGATGTAAAAAAATTCCGATTTTTATGTTGTTCGCAGGGGTATTTTTCTAAAAGTTTAAATGACATGTATCTGAATACATTGTTTCAACAATGAATCCATTGTTGTAAAAATGTCTAGAATGAAATTTTGCTTATAAAACAAGCAGTATCTTCTTATTATATTCTGGTGCACGGCTGAAATTTTGTTTCCGAATAAATCAGTACTTTTCCTATCGAATGATGTAAAAAAATTTCGATTTTTAGGTTATTCGCAGGGGTCTTTTTCTACAAGTTTAAATGAAATATATCAGAATACATTGTTTCAACAATGAATCTATTGTTGTAAAAATGTCTAAAATGAAATTTTACACATAAAACAAGCAGTATCTTCTTATTATATTCTGGTGCACGGCTGAAATTTCGTTTCCGAATAAAACAGTACTTTTTCTATCGAATGATGTAAAAAATTCCGATTTTAAAGTTGTTCGCAGGGGTATTCTTCTAAAAGTTTAAATAAAATATATATAAATACATTGTTTCAACAATGAATCCATTGTTGTAAAAATGTTTAAAATGAAATTTTACACATAAAACGAGCATTATCTTCTCATTAAATTTCGGTGCACGGCTGAAATTTCGTTTCCGAATTAAGCAAAACATTTCCTATCGAATGATGTAAAAAAATTTCGATTTTTAGGTTATTCGCAGGGGTATTTTTCTAAAATTTTAAATGAAATATATCTAAATACATTTGTTTCAACAATGAATCCATTGTTGTAAAAGTGTTTAAAATGAAATTTTACACATAAAACGAGCAGTATCTTCTTATTAAATTCCGGAGCACGGCTAAAATTTTGTTTCTGAATGAATCAGTACTTTTCCTATCGAATGATGTAAAAAAATTCGATTTTTACGTTGTTCGCAGGGGTATTTTTCTACAAGTTTAAATGAAATGTATCAGAATACATTGTTTCAACAATGAATCCATTGATGTAAAAATGTCTAAAATGAAATTTTACACTTAAAACGAGCAGTATCTTCTTATTAAATTCCGGTGCACGGCTGAAATTTTGTTTCCGAATAAATCAGTACTTTACCTATCGAATGATGTAAAAAAATTCCGATTTTAAAGTTGTTCGCAGGGGTATTCTTCTAAAAGTTTAAATAAAATATATATAAATACATTGTTTCAACAATGAATCCATTGTTGTAAAAATGTTTAAAATGAAATTTTACACATAAAACGAGCAGTATCTTCTCATTAAATTCCGGTGCACTGCTGAAATTTCGTTTCCGAATTAAGCAAAACATTTCCTATCGAATGATGTAAAAAAAGTCCGATTTTTATGTTGTTCGCAGGGGTATTTTTCTAAAAGTTTAAATTATATGTATCTGAATACATTGTTTCAACAATGAATCCATTGTTGTAAAAATGTCTAAAATGAACTTTTACACATAAAACAAGCAGTATCTTCTTATTATATTCTGGTGCGCGGCTGAAATTTCGTTTCCGAATAAAACAGTACTTTTCCTATCGAATGATGTAAAAAAATTCCGATTTTTATGTGGTTCGCAGGGGCATTTCTCTAAAATTTTAAATGAAATATATCTAAATACATTTGTTTCAACAATGAATCCATTGTTGTAAAAGTGTTTAAAATGAAATTTTACACATAAAACGAGCAGTATCTTCTTATTAAATTTTGGTGCACGGCTGAAATTTCGTTTCCGAATAAAACAGTACTTTTCCTATCGAATTATGTAAAAAAATTAAGATTTTAAAGTTGTTCGCAGGGGTATTCTTCTAAAAGTTTAAATAAAATATGTATAAATACATTGTTTCAACAATGAATCCATTGTTGTAAAAATGTCTAAAATGGAATTTTACACATAAAACAAGCAGTATCTTCTTATTATATTCTGGTGTACGGCTGAAATTTCGTTTCCGAATAAAACAGTACTTTTCCTATCGAATGATGTAAAAAAATTCCGATTTTAAAGTTGTTCGCAGGGGTATTCTTCTAAAAGTTTAAATAAAAAATATATAGATACATTATTTCAACAATGAATCCTTTGTTGTAAAAATTTTTAAAATGTAATTTTACATATAATACGAGCAGTATCTTCTCATTAAATTCCGGTGCACGGCTGAAATTTTGTTTCCGAATTAAGGAAAACATTTCCTATCGAATGATATAAAAAAATTCCGATTTTTATGTTGTTCGCAGGGGTATTTTTGTTAATGTTTAAACGATATGTATCAGAATACATTTTTTCAACAATGAATCCATTGTTGTAAAAATGTCTAGAATGAAATTTTACTTATAAAACAAGCAGTATCTTCTTATTAAATTCTGCTGCACGGCTGAAATTTGTTTCCGAATAAATCAGTACTTTTCCTATCGAATGATGTAAAAAAATTCCGATTTTTAGGTGGTTCGCAGAAGCATTTCTCTAAAAGTTTAAATGAAATATATCTAAATGCATTGTTTCAACAATGAATCCATTGTTGAAAAAATGTTCAAAATGAAATTTTACACATAAAACAAGCAGTATCTTCTTATTAAATTTAGGTGCAAGGCTGAAATTTTGTTTCCGAATAAATCAGTACTTTTCCTATCGAATGATGTAAAAAAAATTCCAATTTTTAGGTGGTTCGCAAGGCCAATTCTCTAAAATTTTAAATGAAATATATCTAAATACATTTGTTTCAACAATGAATCCGTTGTTGTAAAAGTGTTTAAAATGAAATTTTACACATAAAACGAACAGTATCTTCTTATTAAATTCCGGTGCACGGCTGAAATTTTGTTTCCGAATAAATCAGGACTATTCCTATCGAATGATGTAAAAAAATTCCGATTTTTATGTTGTTCGCAGGGGTATTTTTCTAAAAGTTTAAATGACATGTATCTGAATACATTGTTTCAACAATGAATCCATTGTTGTAAAAATGTCTAGAATGAAATTTTGCTTATAAAACAAGCAGTATCTTCTTATTATATTCTGGTGCACGGCTGAAATTTTGTTTCCGAATAAATCAGTACTTTTCCTATCGAATGATGTAAAAAAATTTCGATTTTTAGGTTATTCGCAGGGGTCTTTTTCTACAAGTTTAAATGAAATATATCAGAATACATTGTTTCAACAATGAATCTATTGTTGTAAAAATGTCTAAAATGAAATTTTACACATAAAACAAGCAGTATCTTCTTATTATATTCTGGTGCACGGCTGAAATTTCGTTTCCGAATAAAACAGTACTTTTTCTATCGAATGATGTAAAAAATTCCGATTTTAAAGTTGTTCGCAGGGGTATTCTTCTAAAAGTTTAAATAAAATATATATAAATACATTGTTTCAACAATGAATCCATTGTTGTAAAAATGTTTAAAATGAAATTTTACACATAAAACGAGCATTATCTTCTCATTAAATTTCGGTGCACGGCTGAAATTTCGTTTCCGAATTAAGCAAAACATTTCCTATCGAATGATGTAAAAAAATTTCGATTTTTAGGTTATTCGCAGGGGTATTTTTCTAAAATTTTAAATGAAATATATCTAAATACATTTGTTTCAACAATGAATCCATTGTTGTAAAAGTGTTTAAAATGAAATTTTACACATTAAACGAGCAGTATCTTCTTATTAAATTCCGGAGCACGGCTAAAATTTTGTTTCTGAATGAATCAGTACTTTTCCTATCGAATGATGTAAAAAAATTCGATTTTTACGTTGTTCGCAGGGGTATTTTTCTACAAGTTTAAATGAAATGTATCAGAATACATTGTTTCAACAATGAATCCATTGATGTAAAAATGTCTAAAATGAAATTTTACACTTAAAACGAGCAGTATCTTCTTATTAAATTCCGGTGCACGGCTGAAATTTTGTTTCCGAATAAATCAGTACTTTACCTATCGAATGATGTAAAAAAATTCCGATTTTAAAGTTGTTCGCAGGGGTATTCTTCTAAAAGTTTAAATAAAATATATATAAATACATTGTTTCAACAATGAATCCATTGTTGTAAAAATGTTTAAAATGAAATTTTACACATAAAACGAGCAGTATCTTCTCATTAAATTCCGGTGCACTGCTGAAATTTCGTTTCCGAATTAAGCAAAACATTTCCTATCGAATGATGTAAAAAAAGTCCGATTTTTATGTTGTTCGCAGGGGTATTTTTCTAAAAGTTTAAATTATATGTATCTGAATACATTGTTTCAACAATGAATCCATTGTTGTAAAAATGTCTAAAATGAACTTTTACACATAAAACAAGCAGTATCTTCTTATTATATTCTGGTGCGCGGCTGAAATTTCGTTTCCGAATAAAACAGTACTTTTCCTATCGAATGATGTAAAAAAATTCCGATTTTTATGTGGTTCGCAGGGGCATTTCTCTAAAATTTTAAATGAAATATATCTAAATACATTTGTTTCAACAATGAATCCATTGTTGTAAAAGTGTTTAAAATGAAATTTTACACATAAAACGAGCAGTATCTTCTTATTAAATTTTGGTGCACGGCTGAAATTTCGTTTCCGAATAAAACAGTACTTTTCCTATCGAATTATGTAAAAAAATTAAGATTTTAAAGTTGTTCGCAGGGGTATTCTTCTAAAAGTTTAAATAAAATATGTATAAATACATTGTTTCAACAATGAATCCATTGTTGTAAAAATGTCTAAAATGGAATTTTACACATAAAACAAGCAGTATCTTCTTATTATATTCTGGTGTACGGCTGAAATTTCGTTTCCGAATAAAACAGTACTTTTCCTATCGAATGATGTAAAAAAATTCCGATTTTAAAGTTGTTCGCAGGGGTATTCTTCTAAAAGTTTAAATAAAATATATATAAATACATTGTTTCAACAATGAATCCATTGTTGTAAAAATGTTTAAAATGAAATTTTACACATAAAACGAGCATTATCTTCTCATTAAATTCCGGTGCACGGCTGAAATTTCGTTTCCGAATTAAGCAAAACATTTCCTATCGAATGATGTAAAAAAATTCGGATTTTTATGTTGTTCGCAGGGGTATTTTTCTAAAAGTTTAAATGATATGTATCTGAATACATTGTTTCAACAATGAATCCATTGTTGTAAAAATGTGTAGAACGAAATTTTACTTATAAAACAAGCAGTATCTTCTTATTAAATTCTGGTGCACGGCAGAAATTTTGTTTCCGAATAAATCAGTACTTTTCCTATCGAATGATGTAAAAAAATTCCGATTTTTAGGTGGTTCGCAGGGGCATTTCTCTAAAATTTTAAATGAAATATATCTAAATACATTTGTTTCAACAATGAATCCATTGTTGTAAAAGTGTTTAAAATGAAATTTTACACATAAAACGAGCAGTATCTTCTTATTAAATTCCGGAGCACGGCTAAAATTTTGTTTCTGAATGAATCAGTACTTTTCCTATCGAATGATGTAAAAAAATTCCGATTTTAAAGTAGTTCGCAGGGGTATTCTTCTAAAAGTTTAAATGAAATATATCTAAATGCATTGTTTCAACAATGAATCCATTGTTGAAAAAATGCTTAAAAAGAAATTTTACACATAAAAAAGCAGTTTCTTCTTTTTAAATTCAGGTGCACGGCTGAAAATTTGTTTCCGAATAAATCAGTACTTTTCCTGACGAATGAAGTAAAAAATTCCGATTTTTATGTTGTTCGCAGGGGTATTTTTCTACAAGTTTAAATGAAATGTATCAGAATACATTGTTTCAACAATGAATCCATTGTTGTAAAAATGTCTAAAATGAAATTTTACATATTAAACAAGCAGTATCTTCTTATTATATTCTGGTGCACGGCTGAAATTTCGTTTCCGAATAAAACAGTACTTTTCCTATCGAATGATGTAAAAAAATTCCGATTTTTAGGTGGTTCGCAGGGGCATTTCTCTAAAATTTTAAATGAAATATATCTAAATACATTTGTTTCAACAATGAATCCATTGTTGTAAAAGTGTTTAAAATGAAATTTTACACATAAAACAAGCAGTATCTTCTTATTATATTCTAGTGCACGGCTGAAATTTCGTTTCCGAATAAAACAGCACTTTTCCTATCGAATGATTTAAAAAAATTCCGATTTTAAAGTTGTTCGCAGGGGTATTCTTCTAAAAGTTTAAATAAAATATATATAAATACATTGTTTCAACAATGAATCCATTGTTGTAAAAATGTTTGAAATGAAATTTTACACACAAAACGAGCAGTATCTTCTCATTAAATTCCGGTGCACGGCTGAAATTTCGTTTCCGAATTAAGCAAAACATTTCCTATCGAATGATGAAAAAAATTTCGATTTTTATGTTGTTCGCAGGGGTATTTTTCTAAAAGTTTAAATGACATGTATCTGAATACATTGTTTCAACAATGAATCCATTGTTGTAAAAATGTGTAGAATGAAATTTTACACATAAAACAAGCAGTATCTTCTTATTATATTCTGGTGCGCGGCTGAAATTTCGTTTCCGAATAAAACAGTACTTTTCCTATCGAATGATGTAAAAAAATTCCGATTTTTAGGTGGTTCGCAGGGGCATTTCTCTAAAATTTTAAATGAAATATATCTAAATACATTTGTTTCAACAATGAATCCATTGTTGTAAAAATGTCTAAAATGAAATTTTACACATAAAACGAGCAGTATCTTCTTATTAAATTCCGGTGCACGGCTGGAATTTTGTTTCTGAATAAATCAGTACTTTTCCAATCGAATGATGTAAAAAAATTCCGATTTTTATGTTGTTCGCAGGGGTATTTTCCTAAAAGTTTAAATGATATGTATCTGAATACATTGTTTCAACAATTAATACATTGTTGTAAAAATGTCTAAAATGAACTTTTACACATAAAACAAGCAGTATCTTCTTATTATATTCTGGTGCGCGGCTGAAATTTCGTTTCCGAATAAAACAGTACTTTTCCTATCGAATGATGTAAAAAAATTCCGATTTTTAGGTGGTTCGCAGGGGCATTTCTCTAAAATTTTAAATGAAATATATCTAAATACATTTGTTTCAACAATGAATCCATTGTTGTAAAAGTGTTTAAAATGAAATTTTACACATAAAACGAGCAGTATCTTCTTATTAAATTTTGGTGCACGGCTGAAATTTCGTTTCCGAATAAAACAGTACTTTTCCTATCGAATTATGTAAAAAAAATAAGATTTTAAAGTTGTTCGCAGGGGTATTCTTCTAAAAGTTTAAATAAAATATGTATAAATACATTGTTTCAACAATGAATCCATTGTTGTAAAAATGTCTAAAATGAAATTTTACACATAAAACAAGCAGTATCTTCTTATTATATTCTGGTGCACGGATGAAATTTCGTTTCCGAATAAGACAGTACTTTTCCTATCGAATGATGTAAAAAAATTCCGATTTTAAAGTTGTTCGCAGGGGTATTCTTCTAAAAGTTTAAATAAAATATATATAAATACATTGTTTCAACAATGAATCCATTGTTGTAAAAATGTTTAAAATGAAATTTTACACATAAAACGAGCATTATCTTCTCATTAAATTCCGGTGCACGGCTGAAATTTCGTTTCCGAATTAAGCAAAACATTTCCTATCGAATGATGTAAAAAAATTCGGATTTTTATGTTGTTCGCAGGGGTATTTTTCTAAAAGTTTAAATGATATGTATCTGAATACATTGTTTCAACAATGAATCCATTGTTGTAAAAATGTGTAGAATGAAATTTTACTTATAAAACAAGCAGTATCTTCTTATTAAATTCTGGTGCACGGCAGAAATTTTGTTTCCGAATAAATCAGTACTTTTCCTATCGAATGATGTAAAAAAATTCCGATTTTTAGGTGGTTCGCAGGGGCATTTCTCTAAAATTTTAAATGAAATATATCTAAATAGATTTGTTTCAACAATGAATCCATTGTTGTAAAAGTGTTTAAAATGAAATTTTACACATAAAACGAGCAGTTTCTTCATTTTAAATTCAGGTGCACGGCTGGAATTTTGTTTCCGAATAAATCAGTACTTTTCCTATCGAATGATGTAAAAAAATTCGATTTTTACGTTGTTCGCAGGGGTATTTTTCTACAAGTTTAAATGAAATGTATCAGAATACATTGTTTCAACAATGAATCCATTGATTTAAAAATGTCTAAAATGAAATTTTACACTTAAAACGAGCAGTATCTTCTTATTAAATTCCGGTGCACGGCTGAAATTTTGTTTCCGAATAAATCAGTACTTTACCTATCGAATGATGTAAAAAAATTCCGATTTTAAAGTTGTTCGCAGGGGTATTCTTCTAAAAGTTTAAATAAAATATATATAAATACATTGTTTCAACAATGAATCCATTGTTGTAAAAATGTTTAAAATGAAATTTTACACATAAAACGAGCAGTATCTTCTCATTAAATTCCGGTGCACGGCTGAAATTTCGTTTCCGAATTAAGCAAAACATTTCCTATCGAATGATGTAAAAAAAGTCCGATTTTTATGTTGTTCGCAGGGGTATTTTTCTAAAAGTTTAAATTATATGTATCTGAATACATTGTTTCAACAATGAATCCATTGTTGTAAAAATGTCTAAAATGAACTTTTACACATAAAACAAGCAGTATCTTCTTATTATATTCTGGTGCGCGGCTGAAATTTCGTTTCCGAATAAAACAGTACTTTTCCTATCGAATGATGTAAAAAAATTCCGATTTTTATGTGGTTCGCAGGGGCATTTCTCTAAAATTTTAAATGAAATATATCTAAATACATTTGTTTCAACAATGAATCCATTGTTGTAAAAGTGTTTAAAATGAAATTTTACACATAAAACGAGCAGTATCTTCTTATTAAATTTTGGTGCACGGCTGAAATTTCGTTTCCGAATAAAACAGTACTTTTCCTATCGAATTATGTAAAAAAATTAAGATTTTAAAGTTGTTCGCAGGGGTATTCTTCTAAAAGTTTAAATAAAATATGTATAAATACATTGTTTCAACAATGAATCCATTGTTGTAAAAATGTCTAAAATGGAATTTTACACATAAAACAAGCAGTATCTTCTTATTATATTCTGGTGTACGGCTGAAATTTCGTTTCCGAATAAAACAGTACTTTTCCTATCGAATGATGTAAAAAAATTCCGATTTTAAAGTTGTTCGCAGGGGTATTCTTCTAAAAGTTTAAATAAAATATATATAAATACATTGTTTCATCAATGAATCCATTGTTGTAAAAATGTTTAAAATGAAATTTTACACATAAAACGAGCATTATCTTCTCATTAAATTCCGGTGCACGGCTGAAATTTCGTTTCCGAATTAAGCAAAACATTTCCTATCGAATGATGTAAAAAAATTCGGATTTTTATGTTGTTCGCAGGGGTATTTTTCTAAAAGTTTAAATGATATGTATCTGAATACATTGTTTCAACAATGAATCCATTGTTGTAAAAATGTGTAGAATGAAATTTTACTTATAAAACAAGCAGTATCTTCTTATTAAATTCTGGTGCACGGCAGAAATTTTGTTTCCGAATAAATCAGTACTTTTCCTATCGAATGATGTAAAAAAATTCCAATTTTTAGGTGTTTCGCAGGGGCATTTCTCTAAAATTTTAAATGAAATATATCTAAATACATTTGTTTCAACAATGAATCCATTGTTGTAAAAGTGTTTAAAATGAAATTTTACACATAAAACGAGCAGTTTCTTCTTTTTAAATTCAGGTGCACGGCTGAAATTTTGTTTCCGAATAAATCAGTACTTTTCCTAACGAATGAAGTAAAAAATTCCGATTTTTATGTTGTTCGCAGGGGTATTTTTCTACAAGTTTAAATGAAATGTATCAGAATACATTGTTTCAACAATGAATCCATTGTTGTAAAAATGTCTAAAATGAAATTTTACATATTAAACAAGCAGTATCTTCTTATTATATTCCGGTGCACGGCTGAAATTTCGTTTCCGAATAAAACAGTACTTTTCCTGTCGAATGATGTAAAAAAATTCCGATTTTTAGGTGGTTCGCAGGGGCATTTCTCTAAAATTTTAAATGAAATATATCTAAATACATTTGTGTCAACAATGAATCCATTGTTGTAAAAGTGTTTAAAATGAAATTTTACACATAAAACAAGCAGTATCTTCTTATTATATTCTGGTGCATGGCTGAAATTTCGTTTCCGAATAAAACAGTACTTTTCCTATCGAATGATTTAAAAAAATTCCGATTTTAAAGTTGTTCGCAGGGGTATTCTTCTAAAAGTTTAAAAAAAATTTATATAAATACATTGTTTCAACAATGAATCCATTGTTGTAAAAATGTTTAAAATGAAATTTTACACATAAAACGAGCAGTATCTTCTCATTAAATTCCGGTGCACGGCTGAAATTTCGTTTCCGAATTAAGCAAAACATTTCCTATCGAATGATGTAAAAAAATTCGGATTTTTATGTTGTTCGCAGGGGTATTTTTCTAAAAGTTTAAATGATATGTATCTGAATACATTGTTTCAACAATGAATCCATTGTTGTAAAAATGTGTAGAATGAAATTTTACTTATAAAACAAGCAGTATCTTCTTATTAAATTCTGGTGCACGGCAGAAATTTTGTTTTCGAATAAATCAGTACTTTTCCTATCGAATGATGTAAAAAAATTCCGATTTTTAGGTGCTTCGCAGGGGCATTTCTCTAAAATTTTAAATGAAATATATCTAAATACATTTGTTTCAACAATGAATCCATTGTTGTAAAAGTGTTTAAAATGAAATTTTACACATAAAACGAGCAGTTTCTTCTTTTTAAATTCAGGTGCACGGCTGAAATTTTGTTTCCGAATAAATCAGTACTTTTCCTAACGAATGAAGTAAAAAATTCCGATTTTTATGTTGTTCGCAGGGGTATTTTTCTACAAGTTTAAATGAAATGTATCAGAATACATTGTTTCAACAATGAATCCATTGTTGTAAAAATGTCTAAAATGAAATTTTACATATTAAACAAGCAGTATCTTCTTATTATATTCTGGTGCACGGCTGAAATTTCGTTCCCGAATAATACAGTACTTTTCCTATCGAATGATGTAAAAAAATTCCGATTTTTAGGTGGTTCGCAGGGGCATTTCTCTAAAATTTTAAATGAAATATATCTAAATACATTTGTTTCAACAATGAGTCCATTGTTGTAAAAGTGTTTAAAATGAAATTTTACACATAAAACAAGCAGTATCTTCTTATTATATTCTGGTGCATGGCTGAAATTTCGTTTCCGAATAAAACAGTACTTTTCCTATCGAATGATTTAAAAAAATTCCGATTTTAAAGTTGTTCGCAGGGGTATTCTTCTAAAAGTTTAAATAAAATATATATAAATACATTGTTTCAACGATGAATCCATTGTTGTAAAAATGTTTGAAATGAAATTTTACACACAAAACGAGCAGTATCTTCTCATTAAATTCCGGTGCACGGCTGAAATTTCGTTTCCGAATTAAGCAAAACATTTCCTATCGAATGATGAAAAAAAATTTCGATTTTTATGTTGTTCGCAGGGATATTTTTCTAAAAGTTTAAATGACATGTATCTGAATACATTGTTTCAACAATGAATCCATTGTTGTAAAAATGTCTAAAATGAAATTTTACACATAAAACGAGCGGTATCTTCTTATTAAATTCCGGTGCACGGCTGGAATTTTGTTTCCGAATAAATCAGTACTTTTCCTATGGAATGATGTAAAAAAATTCCGATTTTTAGGTGGTTCGCAGGGGCATTTCTCTAAAATTTTAAATGAAATATATCTAAACACATTTGTTTCAACAATGAATCCATTGTTGTAAAAGTGTTTAAAATGAAATTTTACACATAAAACGAGCAGTATCTTCTTATTAAATTTTGGTGCACGGCTTAAATTTCGTTTCCGAATAAAACAGTACTTTTCCTATCGAATTATGTAAAAAAATTCCAATTTTTATGTTGTTCGCAGGGGTATTTTTCTAAAAGTTTAAATGACATGTATCTGAATACATTGTTGTAAAAATGTCTAAAATGAAATTTTACACATAAAACGAGCGGTATCTTCTTATTAAATTCCGGTGCACGGCTGGAATTTTGTTTCCGAATAAATCAGTACTTTTCCTATGGAATGATGTAAAAAAAAATCCGAATTTTAGGTGGTTCGCAGGGGCATTTCTCTAAAATTTTAAATGAAATGTATCAGAATACATTGTTTCAACAATGAATCCATTGATGTAAAAATGTCTAAAATGAAATTTTACACATAAAACGAGCAGTATCTTCTCATTAAATTCCGGTGCACGGCTGAAATTTCGTTTCCGAATTAAGCAAAACATTTCCTATCGAATGATGTAAAAAAATTCCGATTTTTAGGTGGTTCGCAGGGGCATTTCTCTAAAATTTTAAATGAAATATATCTAAATACATTTGTTTCAACAATGAATCCATTGTTGTAAAAGTGTTTAAAATGAAATTTTACACATAAAACGAGCAGTATCTTCTTATTAAATTTTCGTGCACGGCTGAAATTTCGTTTCCGAATAAAACAGTACTTTTCCTATCGAATTATGTAAAAAAATTCCGATTTTAAAGTTGTTCGCAGGGGTATTCTTCTAAAAGTTTAAATAAAATATGTATAAATACATTGTTTCAACAATGAATCCATTGTTGTAAAAATGTTTAAAATGAAATTATACTTTTAAAACGAGCAGTATCTTCTCATAAAATTCCGGTGCACGGCTGAAATTTCGTTTCCGAATTAAGCAAAACATTTCCTATCGAATGATGTAAAAAAATTCCGATTTTTATGTTGTTCGCAGGGGTATTTTTCTACAAGTTTAAATGAAATGTATCAGAATACATTGTTTCAACAATGAATCCATTGTTGTAAAAATGTCTAAAATGAAATTTTACACATAAAACAAGCAGTATCGTCTTAATATATTCTGGTGCACGGCTGAAATTTCGTTTCCGAATAAAACAGTACTTTTCCTATCGAATGATGTAAAAAAATTCCGATTTTAAAGTTGTTCGCAGGGATATTCTTCTAAAAGTTTAAATAAAATATATATAAATACATTGTTTCAACAATGAATCCATTGTTGTAAAAATGTTTAAAATGAAATTTTACACATAAAACGAGCAGTATCTTCTCATTAAATTCCGGTGCACGGCTGAAATTTCGTTTCCGAATTAAGCAAAACATTTCCTATCGAATGATGAAAAAAAATTTCGATTTTTATGTTGTTCGCAGGGGTATTTTTCTAAAAGTTTAAATGACATGTATCTGAATACATTATTTCAACAATGAATCCATTGTTGTAAAAATGTCTAAAATGAAATTTTATACATAAAACGAGCAGTATCTTCTTATTAAATTCCGGTGCACGGCTGAAATTTCGTTTCCGAATTAAGCAAAACATTTCCTATCGAATGATGTAAAAAAATTCCGATTTTTATGTTGTTCGCAGGGGTATTTTTCTAAAAGTTTAAATGATATGTATCTGAATACATTGTTTCAACAATGAATCCATTGTTGTAAAAATGTCTAAAATGAGCTTTTACACATAAAACAAGCAGTATCTTCTTATTATATTCTGGTGCGCGGCTGAAATTTCGTTTCCGAATAAAACAGTACTTTTCCTATCGAATGATGTAAAAAAATTCCGATTTTTAGGTGGTTCGCATTGGCATTTCTCTAAAATTTTAAATGAAATATATCTAAATACATTTGTTTCAACAATGAATCCATTGTTGTAAAAGTGTTTAAAATGAAATTTTACACATAAATCGAGCAGTATCTTCTTATTAAATTTTGGTGCACGGCTGAAATTTCGTTTCCGAATAAAACAGTACTTTTCCTATCGAATTATGTAAAAAAATTCCGATTTTAAAGTTGTTCGCAGGGGTATTCTTCTAAAAGTTTAAATAAAATATGTATAAATACATTGTTTCAACAATGAATCCATTGTTGTAAAAATGTTTAAAATGAAAGTATACTTTTAAAACGAGCAGTATCTTCTCATAAAATTCCGGTGCACGGCTGAAATTTCGTTTCCGAATTAAGCAAAACATTTCCTATCGAATGATGTAAAAAAATTCCGATTTTTTTGTTGTTCGCAGGGGTATTTTTCTACAAGTTTAAATGAAATGTATCAGAATACATTGTTTCAACAATGAATCCATTGTTGTAAAAATGTCTAAAATGAAATTTTACACATAAAACAAGCAGTATCTTCTTAATATATTCTGGTGCACGGCTGAAATTTCGTTTCCGAATAAAACAGTACTTTTCCTATCGAATAATGTAAAAAAATTCCGATTTTAAAGTTGTTCGCAGGGATATTCTTCTAAAAGTTTAAATAAAATATATATAAATACATTGTTTCAACAATGAATCCATTGTTGTAAAAATGTTTAAAATGAAATTTTACATAAAAACGAGCAGTATCTTCTCATTAAATTCCGGTGCACGGCTGAAATTTCGTTTCCGAATTAAGCAAAACATTTCCTATCGAATGATGAAAAAGAATTTCGATTTTTATGTTGTTCGCAGGGGTATTTTTCTAAAAGTTTAAATGACATGTATCTGAATACATTATTTCAACAATGAATCCATTGTTGTAAAAATGTCTATACATAAAACGAGCAGTATCTTCTTATTAAATTCCGGTGCACGGCTGGAATTTTGTTTCCGAATAAATCAGTACTTTTTCTATCGAATGATGTAAAAATATTCCGATTTTTAGGTTGTTCGCAGGGGTATTTTTCTACAAGTTTAAATGAAATGTATCAGAATACATTGTTCCAACAATGAATCCATTGTTGTAAAAGTGTTTAAAATGAAATTTTACACATAAAACGAGCAGTATCTTCTTATTATATTCCGGTGCACGGCTGGAATTTTGTTTCCGAATAAATCAGTATTTCTTCTATCGAATGATGTAAAACAATTCCGATTTTTAGGTTGTTCGCAGGGGTATTTTTCTACAAGTTTAAAAGAAATGTATCAGAATACATTGTTCCAACAATGAATCCATTGTTGTAAAATTGTTTAAAATGAAATTTTACACATAAAACGAGCAGTATCTTCTTATTATATTCCGCTGCACGGCTGAAATTTTGTTTCCGAATAAATCAGTACTTTTCCTATCGAATGATGTAAAAAAATTCCGATTTTTAGGTTGTTCGCAGGGGTATTTTTCTACAAGTTTAAATGAAATGTATCAGAATACATTGTTTCAACAATGAATCCATTGATGTAAAAATGTCTAAAATGAAATTTTACACATAAAACGAGCAGTATCTTCTTATTAAATTCCGGTGCACGGCTGAAATTTCGTTTCCGAATTAAGCAAAACATTTCCTATCGAATGATGTAAAAAAATTCCGATTTTTATGTTGTTCGCAGGGGTATTTTTCTAAAAGTTTAAATGATATGTATCTGAATACATTGTTTCAACAATGAATCCATTGTTGTAAAAATGTCTAAAATGAGCTTTTACACATAAAACAAGCAGTATCTTCTTATTATATTCTGGTGCGCGGCTGAAATTTCGTTTCCGAATAAAACAGTACTTTTCCTATCGAATGATGTAAAAAAATTCCGATTTTTAGGTGGTTCGCAGGGGCATTTCTCTAAAATTTTAAATGAAATATATCTAAATACATTTGTTTCAACAATGAATCCATTGTTGTAAAAGTGTTTAAAATGAAATTTTACACATAAAACGAGCAGTATCTTCTTATTAAATTTTGGTGCACGGCTGAAATTTCGTTTCCGAATAAAACAGTACTTTTCCTATCGAATTATGTAAAAAAATTCCGATTTTAAAGTTGTTCGCAGGGGTATTCTTCTAAAAGTTTAAATAAAATATGTATAAATACATTGTTTCAACAATGAATCCATTGTTGTAAAAATGTTTAAAATGAAATTATACTTTTAAAACGAGCAGTATCTTCTCATTAAATTCCGGTGCACGGCTGAAATTTCGTTTCCGAATTAAGCAAAACATTTCCTATCGAATGATGAAAAAAAATTTCGATTTTTATGTTGTTCGCAGGGGTATTTTTCTAAAAGTTTAAATGACATGTATCTGAATACATTATTTCAACAATGAATCCATTGTTGTAAAAATGTCTAAAATGAAATTTTATACATAAAACGAGCAGTATCTTCTTATTAAATTCCGGTGCACGGCTGGAATTTTGTTTCCGAATAAATCAGTACTTTTTCTATCGAATGATGTAAAAATATTCCGATTTTTAGGTTGTTCGCAGGGGTATTTTTCTACAAGTTTAAATGAAATGTATCAGAATACATTGTTCCAACAATGAATCCATTGTTGTAAAAGTGTTTAAAATGAAATTTTACACATAAAACGAGCAGTATCTTCTTATTATATTCCGGTGCACGGCTGAAATTTTGTTTCCGAATAAATCAGTACTTTTCCTATCGAATGATGTAAAAAAATTCCGATTTTTATGTTGTTCGCAGGGGTATTTTTCTAAACGTTTAAATGAAATATATCTAAATGCATTGTTTCAATAATGAATCCATTGTTGAAAAAATGTTTAAAATGAAATTTTGCACATAAAAAAAGCAGTTTCTTCTTATTAAATTCAGGTGGTCAGCTGAAATTCTGTTTCCGAATAAATCAGTACTTTTCCTATCGAATGATGTAAAAAAATTCCGATTTTTATGTTGTTCGCAGGGGTATTTTTCTAAAAGTTTAAATGACATGTATCTGAATACATTGTTTCAACAATGAATCCATTGTTGTAAAAATGTCTAAAATGAAATTTTACACATACAACGAGCAGTATCTTCTTATTAAATTCCGGTGCACGGCTGGAATTTTGTTTCCGAATAAATCAGTATTTTTTCTATCGAATGATGTAAAACAATTCCGATTTTTAGGTTGTTCGCAGGGGTATTTTTCTACAAGTTTAAAAGAAATGTATCAGAATACATTGTTCCAACAATGAATCCATTGTTGTAAAATTGTTTAAAATGAAATTTTACACATAAAACGAGCAGTATCTTCTTATTATATTCCGCTGCACGGCTGAAATTTTGTTTCCGAATAAATCAGTACTTTTCCTATCGAATGATGTAAAAAAATTCCGATTTTTAGGTTGTTCGCAGGGGTATTTTTCTACAAGTTTAAATGAAATGTATCAGAATACATTGTTTCAACAATGAATCCATTGATGTAAAAATGTCTAAAATGAAATTTTACACATAAAACGAGCAGTATCTTCTTATTAAATTCCGGTGCACGGCTGGAATTTTGTTTCTGAATAAATCAGTACTTTTCCTATCGAATAATGTAAAAAAATTCCGATTTTTACGTTGTTCGCAGGGGTATTTTTCTACAAGTTTAAATGAAATGTATCAGAATACATTGTTTCAACAATGAATCCATTGATGTAAAAATGTCTAAAATGAAATTTTACACTTAAAACGAGCAGTATCTTCTTATTAAATTCCGGTGCACGGCTGAAATTTTGTTTCCGAAAAAATCAGTACTTTTCCTATCGAATGATGTAAAAAAATTCCGATTTTAAAATTGTTCGCAGGGGTATTTTTCTAAAAGTTTAAATAAAATATATATAAATACATTGTTTCAACAATGAATCCATTGTTGTAAAAATGTTTAAAATGAAATTTTACACATAAAACGAGCAGTATCTTCTTATTAAATTTTGGTGCACGGCTAAAATTTCGTTTCCGAATTAAGCAAAACATTTCCTATCGAATGATGAAAAAAAAATTTCGATTTTTATGTTTTTTGCAGGGGTATTTTTCTAAAAGTTTAAATAAAATATATATAAATACATTGTTTCAACAATGAATCCATTGTTGTAAAAATGTTTAAAATGAAATTTTACACATAAAACGAGCAGTATCTTCTCATTAAATTCCGGTGCACGGCTGGAATTTTGTTTCCGAATAAATCAGTACTTTTTCTATCGAATGATGTAAAACAATTTCGATTTTTAGGTTGTTCGCAGATGTATTTTTCTACAAGTTTAAAAGAAATGTATCAGAATACATTGTTCCAACAATGAATCCATTGTTGTAAAAGTGTTTAAAATGAAATTTTACACATAAAACGAGCAGTATCTTCTTATTATATTCCGGTGCACGGCTGAAATTTTGTTTCCGAATAAATCAGTACTTTTCCTACCGAATGATGTAAAAAAATTCCGATATTTAGGTTGTTTGCAGGGGTATTTTTCTGCAAGTTTAAATGAAATGTATCAGAAAACATTGTTTCAACAATGAATCCATTGTTGTAAAAATGTTTAAAATGAAATTTTACACATAAAACGAGCAGTATCATCTCATTAAATTCCGGTGCACGGCTGAAATTTCGTTTCCGAATTAAGCAAAACATTTCCTATCGAATGATGTAAAAAAATTCCGATTTTTATGTTGTTCGCAGGGGTATTTTTCTAAACGTTTAAATGAAATATATCTAAATGCATTGTTTCAACAATGAATCCATTGTTGAAAAAATGTTTAAAATGAAATTTTGCACATAAAAAAGCAGTTTCTTCTTATTAAATTCAGGTGCTCGGCTGAAATTCTGTTTCCGAATAAATCAGTACTTTTCCTATCGAATGATGTAAAAAATTCCGATTTTTATGTTGTTCGCAGGGGTATTTTTCTAAAAGTTTAAATGACATGTATCTGAATACATTGTTTCAACAATGAATCCATTGTTGTAAAAATGTCTTAAATGAAATTTTACACATACAACGAGCAGTATCTTCTTATTAAATTCCGGTGCACGGCTGGAATTTTGTTTCCGAATAAATCAGTATTTTTTCTATCGAATGATGTAAAACAATTCCGATTTTTAGGTTGTTCGCAGGGGTATTTTTCTACAAGTTTAAAAGAAATGTATCAGAATACATTGTTCCAACAATGAATCCATTGTTGTAAAATTGTTTAAAATGAAATTTTACACATAAAACGAGCAGTATCTTCTTATTAAATTCCGGTGCACGGATGGAATTTTGTTTCCGAATAAATCAGTACTTTTCCTATCGAATGATGTAAAAAAATTCCGATTTTTACGTTGTTCGCAGGGGTATTTTTCTACAAGTTTAAATGAAATGTATCAGAATACATTGTTTCAACAATGAATCCATTGATGTAAAAATGTCTAAAATGAAATTTTACACTTAAAACGAGCAGTATCTTCTTATTAAATTCCGGTGCACGGCTGAAATTTTGTTTCCGAAAAAATCAGTACTTTTCCTATCGAATGATGTAAAAAAATTCCGATTTTAAAATTGTTCGCAGGGGTATTCTTCTAAAAGTTTAAATAAAATATATATAAATACATTGTTTCAACAATGAATCCATTGTTGTAAAAATGTTTAAAATGAAATTTTACACATAAAACGAGCAGTATCTTCTTATTAAATTTTGGTGCACGGCTAAAATTTCGTTTCCGAATTAAGCAAAACATTTCCTATCGAATGATGAAAAAAAATTTCGATTTTTATGTTTTTTGCAGGGGTATTTTTCTAAAAGTTTAAATAAAATATATATAAATACATTGTTTCAACAATGAATCCATTGTTGTAAAAATGTCTAAAATGAAATTTAACACATAAAACGAGCAGTATCTTCTTATTAAATTCCGGTGCACGGCTGAAATTTTGTTTCCGAATAAATCAGTACTATTCCTATCGAATGATGTAAAAAAATTCCGATTTTTATGTTGTTCGCAGGGGTATTTTTCTAAAAGTTTAAATGATATGTATCTGAATACATTGTTTCAACAATGAATCCATTGTTGTAAAAATGTCTAGACTGAAATTTTGTTTATAAAACAAGCAGTATCTTCTTATTAAATTCTGGTGCACGGCTGAAATTTTGTTTCCGAATAAATCAGTACTTTTCCTATCGAATGATGTAAAAAAAATCCGATTTTTATGTGCTTCGCAGGGGCATTTCTCTAAAATTTTAAATAAAATATATGTAAATACATTGTTTCAACAATGCATCCATTGTTGTAAAAGTGTTTAAAATGAAATTTTACACATAAAACGAGCAGTATCTTCTTATTAAATTTAGGTGCACGGCTGAAATTTTGTTTCCGAATAAATCAGTACTTTTCCTATCGAATGATGAAAAAAAATTCCGATTTTAAAGTTGTTCGCAGGGGTATTCTTCTAAAAGTTTAAATAAAAAATATATAGATACATTGTTTCAACAATGAATCCATTGTTGTAAAAATGTTTAAAATGAAATTTTACACATAATACGAGCAGTATCTTCTCATTAAATTCCGGTGCACGGCTGAAATTTTGTTTCCGAATTAAGTAAAACATTTCCTATCGAATGATATAAAAAAATTCCGATTTTTATGTTGTTCGCAGGGGTATTTTTCTAAATGTTTAAATGATATGTATCTGAATACATTTTTTCAACAATGAATCCATTGTTGTAAAAATGTCTGGAATGAATTTTTACTTATAAAACAAGCAGTATCTTCTTATTAAATTCTGCTGCACGGCTGAAATTGTGTTTCCGAATAAATCAGTACTTTTCCTATCGAATGATGTAAAAAAATTCGATTTTTAGGTGGTTCGCAGAAGCATTTCTCTAAAAGTTTAAATGAAATATATCTAAATGCATTGTTTCAACAATGAATCCATTGTTGAAAAAATGTTCAAAATGAAATTTTACACATAAAACAAGCAGTATCTTCTTATTAAATTTAGGTGCACGGCTGAAATTTTGTTTCCGAATAAATCAGTACTTTTCCTATCGAATGATGTAAACAAATTCCAATTTTTAGGTTGTTCGCAAGGCCATTTCTCTAAAATTTTAAATGAAATATATCTAAATACATTTGTTTCAACAATGAATCCGTTGTTGTAAAAGTGTTTAAAATGAAATTTTACACATAAAACGAACAGTATCTTCTTATTAAATTCCGGTGCACGGCTGAAATTTTGTTTCCGAATAAATCAGTACTATTCCTATCGAATGATGTAAAAAAATTCCGGTTTTTATGTTGTTCGCAGGGGTATTTTTCTAAAAGTTTAAATCATATGTATCTGAATACATTGTTTCAACAATGAATCCATTGTTGTAAAAATGTCTAGAATGAAATTTTGCTTATAAAACAAGCAGTATCTTCTTATTAAATTCTGGTGCACGGCTGAAATTTTGTTTCCGAATAAATCAGTACTTTTCCTATCGAATGATGTAAAAAAATTCCAATTTTTAGGTGGTTCGCAGGGGCATTTCTCTAAAATTTTAAATGAAATATATCTAAATACATTTGTTTCAACAATGAATCCATTGTTGTAAAAGTGTTTAAAATGAAATTTTACACATAAAGCGAGCAGTATCTTCTTATTAAATTCCGGTGCACGGCTGAAATTTTGTTTCCGAATAAATCAGTACTTTTCCTATCGAATGATGTAAAAAAATTTCGATTTTTAGGTTATTCGCAGGGGTATTTTTCTACAAGTTTAAATGAAATATATCAGAATACATTGTTTCAACAATGAATCCATTGTTGTAAAAATGTCTAAAATGAAATTTTACACATAAAACAAGCAGTATCTTCTTATTATATTCTGGTGCACGGCTGAAATTTCGTTTCCGAATAAAACAGTACTTTTTCTATCGAATGATGTAAAAAAATTCCAATTTTAAAGTTGTTCGCAGGGGTATTCTTCTAAAAGTTTAAATAAAATATATATAAATACATTGTTTCAACAATGAATCCATTGTTGTAAAAATGTTTAAAATGAAATTTTACACATAAAACGAGCATTATCTTCTCATTAAATTCCGGTGCACGGCTGAAATTTCGTTTCCGAATTAAGCAAAACATTTCCTATCGAATGATGTAAAAAAATTCGGATTTTTATGTTGTTCGCAGGGGTATTTTTCTAAAAGTTTAAATGATATGTATCTCAATACATTGTTTCAACAATGAATCCATTGTTGTAAAAATGTGTAGAATGAAATTTTACTTATAAAACGAGCAGTATCTTCTTATTAAATTCTGGTGCACGGCAGAAATTTTGTTTCCGAATAAATCAGTACTTTTCCTATCGAATGATGTAAAAAAATTCCGATTTTTAGGTGGTTCGCAGGGGCATTTCTCTAAAATTTTAAATGAAATATATCTAAATACATTTGTTTCAACAATGAATCCATTGTTGTAAAAGTGTTTAAAATGAAATTTTACACATAAAACGAGCAGTATCTTCTTATTAAATTCCGGAGCACGGCTGAAATTTTGTTTCCGAATAAATCAGTATTTTTCCTATCGAATGATGTAAAAAAATTCCGATTTTAAAGTAGTTCGCAGGGGTATTCTTCTAAAAGTTTAAATGAAATATATCTAAATGCATTGTTTCAACAATGAATCCATTGTTGAAAAAATGTTTAAAATGAAATTTTACACATAAAAAAAGCAGTTTCTTCTTTTTAAATTCAGGTGCACGGCTGAAATTTTGTTTCCGAATAAATCTGTACTTTTCCTAACGAATGAAGTAAAAAATTCCGATTTTTATGTTGTTCGCAGGGGTATTTTTCTACAAGTTTAAATGAAATGTATCAGAATACATTGTTTCAACAATGAATCCATTGTTGTAAAAATGTCTAAAATGAAATTTTACACATACAACGAGCAGTATCTTCTTATTAAATTCCGGTGCACGGCTGGAATTTTGTTTCCGAATAAATCAGTACTTTTCCTATCGAATGATGTAAATAAATTCCGATTTTTATGTTGTTCGCAGGGGTATTTTTCTACAAGTTTAAATGAAATGTATCAGAATACATTGTTTCAACAATGAATCCATTGTTGTAAAAATGTCTAAAATGAAATTTTACACATAAAACTAGTAGTATCTTCTTAATATATTCTGGTGCACGGCTGAAATTTCGTTTCCGAATTAAGCAAAAAATTTCCTATCGAATGATGAAAAAAATTTCGATTTTTATGTTTTTCGCAGGGGTATTTTTCTAAAAGTTTAAATGACATGTATCTGAATACATTGTTTCAACAATAAATCCATTGTTGTAAAAATGTCTAAAATGAAATTTTACACATAAAACAAGCAGTATCTTCTTATTAAATTCCGGTGCACGGCTGGAATTTTGTTTCCGAATAAATCAGTCCTTTTTCTATCGAATGATGTAAAAATATTCCGATTTTTAGGTTGTTCGCAGGGGTATTTTTCTACAAGTTTAAATGAAATGTATCAGAATACATTGTTCCAACAATGAATCCATTGTTGTAAAAGTGTTTAAAATGAACATTTACACATAAAACGAGCAGTATCTTCTTATTAAATTCCGGTGCACGGCTGGAATTTTGTTTCCGAATAAATCAGTACTTTTCCTATCGAATGATGTAAAAAAATTCCGATTTTAAAGTTGTTCGCAGGGGTATTCTTCTAAAAGTTTAAATAAAATATATATAAATACATTGTTTCAACAATGAATCCATTGTTGTAAAAATGTCTAAAATGAAATTTTACACATAAAACAAGCAGTATCTTCTTAATATATTCTGGTGCACGGCTGAAATTTCGTTTCCGAATAAAACAGTACTTTTCCTATCGAATGATGTAAAAAAAATCCGATTTTAAAGTTGTTCGCAGGGGTATTCTTCTAAAAGTTTAAATAAAATATATATAAATACATTGTTTCAACAATGAATCCATTGTTGTAAAAATGTCTAAAATGAAATTTTACACATAAAACGAGCAGTATCTTCTTATTAATTTCCGGTGCACGGCTGGAATTTTGTTTCCGAATAAATCAGTACTTTTCCTATCGAATGATGTAAAAAAATTCCGATTTTTACGTTGTTCGCAGGGGTATTTTTCTACAAGTTTAAATGAAATGTATCAGAATACATTGTTTCAACAATGAATCCATTGATGTAAAAATGTCTAAAATGAAATTTTACACTTAAAACGAGCAGTATCTTCTTATTAAATTCCGGTGCACGGCTGAAATTTTGTTTCCGAATAAATCAGTACTTTTCCTATCGAATGATGTAAAAAAATACCGATTTTAAAGTTGTTCGCAGGGGTATTCTTCTAAAAGTTTAAATAAAATATATATAAATACATTGTTTTAACAATGAATCCATTGTTGTAAAAATGTTTAAAATGAAATTTTACACATAAAACGAGCAGTATCTTCTCATTAAATTCCGGTGCACGGCTGAAATTTCGTTTCCGAATAGGGCAAAACATTTCCTATCGAATGATGTAAAAAAATTCCGATTTTTATGTTGTTCGCAGGGGTATTTTTCGAAAAGTTTAAATGATATGTATCTGAATACATTGTTTCAACAATGAATCCATTGTTGTAAAAATGTCTAAAATGAACTTTTACACATAAAACAAGCAGTATCTTCTTATTATATTCTGGTGCACGGCTGAAATTTCGTTTCCGAATAAAACAGTACTTTTCCTATCGAATGATGTAAAAAAATTCCGATTTTTAGGTGGTTCGCAGGGGCATTTCTCTAAAATTTTAAATGAAATATATCTAAAAACATTTGTTTCAACAATGAATCCATTGTTGTAAAAGCGTTTAAAATGAAATTTTACACATAAAACGAGCAGTATCTTCTTATTAAAATCCGGTGCACGGCTGAAATTTTGTTTCCGAAAAAATCAGTACTTTTCCTATCGAATGATGTAAAAAAATTCCGATTTTTATGTTGTTCGCAGGGGTATTTTTCTACAAGTTTAAATGAAATGTATCAGAATACATTGTTTCAACAATGAATCCATTGTTGTAAAAATGTCTAAAATGAAATTTTACACATAAAACAAGCAGTATCTTCTTAATATATTCTGGTGCACGGCTGAAATTTCGTTTCCGAATAAAACAGTACTTTTCCTATCGAATGATGTAAAAAAAATCCGATTTTAAAGTTGTTCGCAGGGGTATTCTTCTAAAAGTTTAAATAAAATATATATAAATACATTGTTTCAACAATGAATCCATTGTTGTAAAAATGTTTAAAATGAAATTTTACACATAAAACGAGCAGTATCTTCTCATTAAATTCCGGAGCACGGCTGAAATTTTGTTTCCGAATAAATCAGTACTATTCCTATCGAATGATGTAAAAAAATTCCGATTTTTATGTTGTTCGCAGGGGTATTTTTCTAAAAGTTTAAATGATATGTATCTGAATACATTGTTTCAACAATGAATCCATTGTTGTAAAAATGTCTAGACTGAAATTTTGCTTATAAAACAAGCAGTATCTTCTTATTAAATTCTGGTGCACGGCTGAAATTTTGTTTCCGAATAAATCAGTACTTTTCCTATCGAATGATGTAAAAAAATTCCGATTTTTAGGTGGTTCGCAGAAGCATTTCTCTAAAAGTTTAAATGAAATATATCTAAATGCATTGTTTCAACAATGAATCCATTGTTGAAAAAATGTTCAAAATGAAATTTTACACATAAAAAAAGCAGTATCTTCTTATTAAATTTAGGTGCACGGCTGAAATTTTGTTTCCGAATAAATCAGTACTTTTCCTATCGAATGATGTAAAAAAATTCCGATTTTTAGGTGGTTCGCAAGGCCATTTCTCTAAAATTTTAAATGAAATATATCTAAATACATTTGTTTCAACAATGAATTCATTGTTGTAAAAGTGTTTAAAATGAAATTTTACACATAAAACGAGCAGTATCTTCTCATTAAATTCCGGAGCACGGCTGAAATTTTGTTTCCGAATAAATCAGTACTATTCCTATCGAATGATGTAAAAAAATTCCGATTTTTATGTTGTTCGCAGGGGTATTTTTCTAAAAGTTTAAATGATATGTATCTGAATACATTGTTTCAACAATGAATCCATTGTTGTAAAAATGTCTAGACTGAAATTTTGCTTATAAAATATATCTAAATGCACTGCTTCAACAATGAATCCATTGTTCAATAAATGTTCAAAATGAAATTTTACACATAAAACAAGCAGTATCTTCTTATTAAATTTAGGTGCACGGCTGAAATTTTGTTTCCGAATAAATCAGTACTTTTCCTATGGAATGATGTAAAAAAAATCCGATTTTTATGTGCTTCGCAGGGACATTTCTCTAAAATTTTAAATAAAATATATATAAATACATTGTTTCAACAATGAATCCATTGTTGTAAAAGTGTTTAAAATGAAATTTTACACATAAAACAAGCAGTATCTTCTTATTAAATTTAGGTGAACGGCTGAAATTTTGTTTCCGAATAAATCAGTACTTTTCCTATCGAATGATGTAAAAAAATTCCGATTTTTAGGTGGTTCGCAAGGCCATTTCTCTAAAATTTTAAATGAAATATATCTAAATACATTTGTTTCAACAATGAATCCATTGTTGTAAAAGTGTTTAAAATGAAATTTTACACATAAAACGAACAGTATCTTCTTATTAAATTCCGGTGCACGGCTGAAAATTTGTTTCCGAATAAATCAGTACTTTTCCTATTGAAAGATGTAAAAAAAATCCGATTTTTATGTGCTTCGCAGAAGCATTTCTCTAAAAGTTTAAATGAAATATATCTAAATGCATTGTTTCAACAATAAATCCATTGTTGTAAAAATGTTTAAAATGAAATTTTACACATAATACGAGCAGTATCTTCTCATTAAATTCCGGTGCACGGCTGAAATTTTGTTTCCGAATAAATCAGTACTTTTCCTATCGAATGATGTAAAAAAATTCCGATTTTTAGGTGGTTCGCAAGGCCATTTCTCTAAAATTTTAAATGAAATATATCTAAATACATTTGTTTCAACAATGAATCCATTGTTGTAAAAGTGTTTAAAATGAAATTTTACACATAAAACGAACAGTATCTTCTTATTAAATTCCGGTGCACGGCTGAAATTTTGATTCCGAATAAATCAGTACTTTTCCTATTGAATGATGAAAAAAAATTCTGATTTTAAAGTTGTTCGCAGGGGTATTCTTCTAAAAGTTTAAATAAAAAATATATAGATACATTGTTTCAACAATGAATCCATTGTTGTAAAAATGTTTAAAATGAAATTTTACACATAATACGAGCAGTATCTTCTTATTAAATTCTGGTGCACGGCTGAAATTTTGTTTCCGAATAAATCAGTACTTTTCCTATCGAATGATGAAAAAATTCCGATTTTAAAGTTGTTCGCAGGGGTATTCTTCTAAAAGTTTAAATAAAAAATATATAGATACATTGTTTCAACAATGAATCCATTGTTGTAAAAATGTTTAAAATGAAATTTTACACATAATACGAGCAGTATCTTTTCATTAAATTCCGGTGCACGGCTGAAATTTTGTTTCCGAATTAAGGAAAACATTTCCTATCGAATGATATAAAAAAATTCCGATTTTTATGTTGTTCGCAGGGGTATTTTTCTAAATGTTTAAATGATATGTATCTGAATACATTTTTTCAACAATGAATCCATTGTTGTAAAAATGTCTAGAATGAAATTTTACTTATAAAACAAGCAGTATCTTCTTATTAAATTCTGCTGCACGGCTGAAATTTTGTTTCCGAATAAATCAGTACTTTTCCTATCGAATGATGTAAAAAATTCCGATTTTTAGGTTGTTCGCAGGGGTATTTTTCTGCAAGTTTAAATGAAATGTATCAGAATACATTGTTTCAACAATGAATCCATTGTTGTAAAAATGTTTAAAATGAAATTTTACACATAAAACGAGCAGTATCATCTCATTAAATTCCGGTGCACGGCTGAAATTTCGTTTCCGAATTAAGCAAAACATTTCCTATAGAATGATGTAAAAAACTTCCGATTTTTATGTTGTTCGCAGGGGTATTTTTCTAAAAGTTTAAATGAAATATATCTAAATGCATTGTTTCAACAATGAATCCATTGTTGAAAAAATGTTTAAAATGAAATTTTACACATAAAAAAAGCAGTTTCTTCTTATTAAATTCAGGTGCTCGGCTGAAATTTTGTTTCCGAATAAATCAGTACTTTTCCTATCGAATGATGTAAAAAAATTCCGATTTTTATGTTGTTCGCAGGGGTATTTTTCTAAAAGTTTAAATGACATGTATCTGAATACATTGTTTCAACAATGAATCCATTGTTGTAAAAATGTCTAAAATGAAATTTTACACATACAACGAGCAGTATCTTCTTATTAAATTCCGGTGCACGGCTGGAATTTTGTTTCCGAATAAATCAGTACTTTTCCTATCGAATGATGTAAATAAATTCCGATTTTTAGGTTGTTCGCAGGGGTATTTTTCTACAAGTTTAAATGAAATGTATCAGAATATATTGTTTCAACAATGGATCCATTGTTGTAAAAATGTCTAAAATGAAATTTTACACATAAAACGAGCAGTATCTTCTTATTAAATTCCGGTGCACGGCTGAAATTTTGTTTCCGAAAAAATCAGTACTTTTCCTATCGAATGATGTAAAAAATTTCCGATTTTAAAGTTGTTCGCAGGGGTATTCTTCTAAAAATTTAAATGAAATATATCTAAATGCATTGTTTCAACAATGAATCCATTGTTAAAAAAATGTTTAAAATGAAATTTTACACATAAAAAAGCAGTTTCTTCTTATTAAATTCAGGTGCACGGCTGAAATTTTGTTTCCGAATAAATCAGTACTTTTCATATCGAATGATGTAAAAAAATTCCGATTTTTATGTTGTTCGCAGGGGTATTTTTCTACAAGTTTAAATGAAATGTATCAGAATACATTGTTTCAACAATGAATCCATTGATGTAAAAATGTCTAAAATGAACATTTACACATAAAACGAGCAGTATCTTCTTATTAAATTCCGGTGCACGGCTGGAATTTTGTTTCCGAATAAATCAGTACTTTTCCTATCGAATGATGTAAAAAAATTCCGATTTTAAAGTTGTTCGCAGGGGTATTCTTCTAAAAGTTTAAATAAAATATATATAAATACATTGTTTCAACAACGAATCCATTGTTGTAAAAATGTTTAAAATGAAATTTTACACATAAAACGAGCAGTATCTTTTTATTAAATTCCGGTGCACGGCTGAAATTTCGTTTCCGAAATAAGCAAAACATTTCCTATCGAATGATGTAAAAAAACTCCGATTTTTATGTTGTTCGCAGGGGTATTTTTCTACAAGTTTAAATGAAATGTATCAGAATACATTGTTTCAACAATGAATCCATTGTTGTAAAAATGTCTAAAATGAACTTTTACACATAAAACAAGCAGTATCTTCTTATTATATTCTGGTGCACGGCTGAAATTTCGTTTCCGAATAAAACAGTACTTTTCCTATGGAATGATGTAAAAAAATTCCGATTTTTAGGTGGTTCGCAGGGGCATTTCTCTAAAATTTTAAATGAAATATATCTAAATACATTTGTTTCAACAATGAATCCATTGTTGTAAAAGTGTTTAAAATGAAATTTTACACATAAAACGAGCAGTATCTTCTTATTAAATTCCGGTGCACGGCTGAAACTTTGTTTCCGAAAAAATCAGTACTTTTCCTATCGAATTATGTAAAAAAATTCCGATTTTAAAGTTGTTCGCAGTTGTATTCTCCTAAAAGTTTAAATAAAATATGTATAAATACATTGTTTCAACAATGAATCCATTGTTGTAAAAATGTTTAAAATGAAATTATACTTTTAAAACGAGCAGTATCTTCTCATTAAATTCCGGTGCACGGCTGAAATTTCGTTTCCGAATTAAGCAAAACATTTCCTATCGAATGATGTAAAAAAATTCCGATTTTTATGTTGTTCGCAGGGGTATTTTTCTACAAGTTTAAATGAAATGTATCTGAATACATTGTTTCAACAATAAATCCATTGTTGTAAAAATGTCTAAAATGAAATTTTACACCAAAAACAAGCAGTATCTTCTTATTAAATTCCGGTGCACGGCTGGAATTTTGTTTCCGAATAAATCAGTCCTTTTTCTATCGAATGATGTAAAAATATTCCGATTTTTAGGTTGTTCGCAGGGGTATTTTTCTACAAGTTTAAATGAAATGTATCAGAATACATTGTTCCAACAATGAATCCATTGTTGTAAAAGTGTTTAAAATGAACATTTACACATAAAACGAGCAGTATCGTCTTATTAAATTCCGGTGCACGGCTGGAATTTTGTTTCCGAATAAATCAGTACTTTTCCTATCGAATGATGTAAAAAAATTCCGATTTTAAAGTTGTTCGCAGGGGTATTCTTCTAAAAGTTTAAATAAAATATATATAAATACATTGTTTCAACAATGAATCCATTGTTGTAAAAATGTTTAAAATGAAATTTTACACATAAAACGAGCAGTATCTTCTCATTAAATTCCGGTGCACGGTTGAAATTTCGTTTCCGAATTAAGCAAAACATTTGCTATCGAATGATGTAAAAAAATTCAGATTTTTATGTTGTTCGCAGGGGTATTTTTCTAAAAGTTTAAATGATATGTATCTGAATACATTGTTTCAACAATGAATCCATTGTTGTAAAAATATCTAGAATGAAATTTTACTTATAAAACAAGCAATATCTTCTTATTAAATTCTGGTGCACGGCTGAAATTTTGTTTCCGAATAAATCAGTACTTTTCCTATCGAATGATGTAAAAAAATTCCGATTTTTTAGGTGGTTCGCAGGGGCATTTCTCTAAAATTTTAAATGAAATATATCTAAATACATTTGTTTCAACAATGAATCCATTGTTGTAAAAGTGTTTAAAATGAAATTTTACACATAAAACGAGCAGTATCTTTTTATTAAATTCCGGTGCACGGCTGAAATTTCGTTTCCGAAATAAGCAAAACATTTCCTATCGAATGATGTAAAAAAACTCCGATTTTTATGTTGTTCGCAGGGGTATTTTTCTACAAGTTTAAATGAAATGTATCAGAATACATTGTTTCAACAATGAATCCATTGTTGTAAAAATGTCTAAAATGAACTTTTACACATAAAACAAGCAGTATCTTCTTATTAAATTTTGGTGCACGGCTGAAATTTCGTTTCCGAATAAAACAGTACTTTTCCTATCGAATTATGTAAAAAAATTCCGATTTTAAAGTTGTTCGCAGTTGTATTCTTCTAAAAGTTTAAATAAAATATGTATAAATACATTGTTTCAATAATGAATCCATTGTTGTAAAAATGTTTAAAATGAAATTATACTTTTAAAACGAGCAGTATCTTCTCATTAAATTCCGGTGCACGGCTGAAATTTCGTTTCCGAATTAAGCAAAACATTTCCTATCGAATGATGTAAAAAAATTCCGATTTTTATGTTGTTCGCAGGGGTATTTTTCTACAAGTTTAAATGAAATGTATCAGAATACATTGTTTCAACAATGAATCCATTGTTGTAAAAATGTCTAAAATGAAATTTTACACATAAAACTAGCAGTATCTTCTTAATATATTCTGGTGCACGGCTGAAATTTCGTTTCCGAATAAAACAGTACTTTTCCTATCGAATGATGTAAAAAAAAATCCGATTTTAAAGTTGTTCGCAGGGGTATTCTTCTAAAAGTTTAAATAAAATATATATAAATACATTGTTTCAACAATGAATCCATTGTTGTAAAAATGTTTAAAATGAAATTTTACACATAAAACGAGCAGTATCTTCTCATTAAATTCCGGTGCACGGCTGAAATTTCGTTTCCGAATTAAGCAAAAAATTTCCTATCGAATGATGAAAAAAAATTTCGATTTTTATGTTTTTCGCAGGGGTATTTTTCTAAAAGTTTAAATGACATGTATCTGAATACATTGTTTCAACAATAAATCCATTGTTGTAAAAATGTCTAAAATGAAATTTTACACATAAAACAAGCAGTATCTTCTTATTAAATTCCGGTGCACGGCTGGAATTTTGTTTCCGAATAAATCAGTCCTTTTTCTATCGAATGATGTAAAAATATTCCGATTTTTAGGTGGTTCGCAGGGGCATTTCTCTAAAATTTTAAATGAAATATATCTAAATACATTTGTTTCAACAATGAATCCATTGTTGTAAAAGTGTTTAAAATGAAATTTTACACATAAAACGAGCAGTATCTTTTTATTAAATTCCGGTGCACGGCTGAAATTTCGTTTCCTAAATAAGCAAAACATTTCCTATCGAATGATGTAAAAAAACTCCGATTTTTATGTTGTAGGCAGGGGTATTTTTCTACAAGTTTAAATGAAATGTATCAGAATACATTGTTTCAACAATGAATCCATTGTTGTAAAAATGTCTAAAATGAACTTTTACACATAAAACAAGCAGTATCTTCTTATTATATTCTGGTGCACGGCTGAAATTTCGTTTCCGAATAAAACAGTACTTTTCCTATCGAATGATGTAAAAAAATTCCGATTTTTAGGTGGTTCGCAGGGGCATTTCTCTAAAATTTTAAATGAAATATATCTAAATACATTTGTTTCAACAATGAATCCATTGTTGTAAAAGTGTTTAAAATGAAATTTTACACATAAAACGAGCAGTATCTTCTTATTAAATTCCGGTGCACGGCTGAAACTTTGTTTCCGAAAAAATCAGTACTTTTCCTATCGAATGATGTAAAAAAATTCCTATTTTTAGGTTGTTCGCAGGGGTATTTTCCTACAAGTTTAAATGAAATGTATCAGAATACATTGTTTCAACAATGAATCCATTGTTGTAAAAATGTCTAAAATGAAATTTTACACATAAAACAAGCAGTATCTTCTTATTAAATTTTGGTGCACGGCTGAAATTTCGTTTCCGAATAAAACAGTACTTTTCCTATCGAATTATGTAAAAAAATTCCGATTTTAAAGTTGTTCGCAGTTGTATTCTTCTAAAAGTTAAAATAAAATATGTATAAATACATTGTTTCAACAATGAATCCATTGTTGTAAAAATGTTTAAAATGAAATTATACTTTTAAAACGAGCAGTATCTTCTCATTAAATTCCGGTGCACGGCTGAAATTTCGTTTCCGAATTAAGCAAAACATTTCCTATCGAATGATGTAAAAAAATTCCGATTTTTATGTTGTTCGCAGGGGTATTTTTCTACAAGTTTAAATGAAATGTATCAGAATACATTGTTTCAACAATGAATCCATTGTTGTAAAAATGTCTAAAATGAAATTTTACACATAAAACTAGCAGTATCTTCTTAATATATTCTGGTGCACGGCTGAAATTTCGTTTCCGAATAAAACAGTACTTTTCCTATCGAATGATGTAAAAAAAAATCCGATTTTAAAGTTGTTCGCAGGGGTATTCTTCTAAAAGTTTAAATAAAATATATATAAATACATTGTTTCAACAATGAATCCATTGTTGTAAAAATGTTTAAAATGAAATTTTACACATAAAACGAGCAGTATCTTCTCATTAAATTCCGGTGCACGGCTGAAATTTCGTTTCCGAATTAAGCAAAAAATTTCCTATCGAATGATGAAAAAAAATTTCGATTTTTATGTTTTTCGCAGGGGTATTTTTCTAAAAGTTTAAATGACATGTATCTGAATACATTGTTTCAACAATAAATCCATTGTTGTAAAAATGTCTAAAATTAAATTTTACACATAAAACAAGCAGTATCTTCTTATTAAATTCCGGTGCACGGCTGGAATTTTGTTTCCGAATAAATCAGTCCTTTTTCTATCGAATGATGTAAAAATATTCCGATTTTTAGGTTGTTCGCAGGGGTATTTTTCTACAAGTTTAAATGAAATGTATCAGAATACATTGTTCCAACAATGAATCCATTGTTGTAAAAGTGTTTAAAATGAACATTTACACATAAAACGAGCAGTATCTTCTTATTAAATTCCGGTGCACGGCTGGAATTTTGTTTCCGAATAAATCAGTACTTTTCCTATCGAATGATGTAAAAAAATTCCGATTTTAAAGTTGTTCGCAGGGGTATTCTTCTAAAAGTTTAAATAAAATATATATAAATACATTGTTTCAACAATGAATCCATTGTTGTAAAAATGTTTAAAATGAAATTTTACACATAAAACGAGCAGTATCTTCTCATTAAATTCCGGTGCACGGTTGAAATTTCGTTTCCGAATTAATCAAAACATTTCCTATCGAATGATGTAAAAAAATTCAGATTTTTATGTTGTTCGAAGGGGTATTTTTCTAAAAGTTTAAATGATATGTATCTGAATACATTGTTTCAACAATGAATCCATTGTTGTAAAAATGCCTAGAATGAAATATTACTTATAAAACAAGCAATATCTTCTTATTAAATTCTGGTGCACGGCTGAAATTTTGTTTCCGAATAAATCAGTACTTTTCCTATCGAATGATGTAAAAAAATTCCGATTTTTTAGGTGGTTCGCAGGGGCATTTCTCTAAAATTTTAAATGAAATATATCTAAATACATTTGTTTCAACAATGAATCCATTGTTGTAAAAATGTTTAAAATGAAATTATACTTTTAAAACGAGCAGTATCTTCTCATTAAATTCCGGTGCACGGCTGAAATTTCGTTTCCGAATTAAGCAAAACATTTCCTATCGAATGATGTAAAAAAATTCCGATTTTTATGTTGTTCGCAGGGGTATTTTTCTACAAGTTTAAATGAAATGTATCAGAATACATTGTTTCAACAATGAATCCATTGTTGTAAAAATGTCTAAAATGAAATTTTACACATAAAACTAGCAGTATCTTCTTAATATATTCTGGTGCACGTCTGAAATTTCGTTTCCGAATAAAACAGTACTTTTCCTATCGAATGATGTAAAAAAAAATCCGATTTTAAAGTTGTTCGCAGGGGTATTCTTCTAAAAGTTTAAATAAAATATATATAAATACATTGTTTCAACAATGAATCCATTGTTGTAAAAATGTTTAAAATGAAATTTTACACATAAAACGAGCAGTATCTTCTCATTAAATTCCGGTGCACGGCTGAAATTTCGTTTCCGAATTAAGCAAAAAATTTCCTATCGAATGATGAAAAAAAATTTCAATTTTTATGTTTTTCGCAGGGGTATTTTTCTAAAAGTTTAAATGACATGTATCTGAATACATTGTTTCAACAATAAATCCATTGTTGTAAAAATGTCTAAAATGAAATTTTACACATAAAACAAGCAGTATCTTCTTATTAAATTCCGGTGCACGGCTGGAATTTTGTTTCCGAATAAATCAGTCCTTTTTCTATCGAATGATGTAAAAATATTCCGATTTTTAGGTTGTTCGCAGGGGTATTTTTCTACAAGTTTAAATGAAATGTATCAGAATACATTGTTCCAACAATGAATCCATTGTTGTAAAAGTGTTTAAAATGAACATTTACACATAAAACGAGCAGTATCTTCTTATTAAATTCCGGTGCACGGCTGGAATTTTGTTTCCGAATAAATCAGTACTTTTCCTATCGAATGATGTAAAAAAATTCCGATTTTAAAGTTGTTCGCAGGGGTATTCTTCTAAAAGTTTAAATAAAATATATATAAATACATTGTTTGAACAATGAATCCATTGTTGTAAAAATGTTTAAAATGAAATTTTACACATAAAACGAGCAGTATCTTCTCATTAAATTCCGGTGCACGGTTGAAATTTCGTTTCCGAATTAAGCAAAACATTTCCTATCGAATGATGTAAAAAAATTCAGATTTTTATGTTGTTCGAAGGGGTATTTTTCTAAAAGTTTAAATGATATGTATCTGAATACATTGTTTCAACAATGAATCCATTGTTGTAAAAATGCCTAGAATGAAATATTACTTATAAAACAAGCAATATCTTCTTATTAAATTCTGGTGCACGGCTGAAATTTTGTTTCCGAATAAATCAGTACTTTTCCTATCGAATGATGTAAAAAAATTCCTATTTTTTAGGTGGTTCGCAGGGGCATTTCTCTAAAATTTTAAATGAAATATATCTAAATACATTTGTTTCAACAATGAATCCATTGTTGTAAAAGTGTTTAAAATGAAATTTTACACATAAAACGAGCAGTATCATCTCATTAAATTCCGGTGCACGGCTGAAATTTCGTTTCCGAATTAAGCAAAACATTTCCTATAGAATGATGTAAAAAACTTCCGATTTTTATGTTGTTCGCAGGGGTATTTTTCTAAAAGTTTAAATGAAATATATCTAAATGCATTGTTTCAACAATGAATCCATTGTTGAAAAAATGTTTAAAATGAAATTTTACACATAAAAAAAGCAGTTTCTTCTTATTAAATTCAGGTGCTCGGCTGAAATTTTGTTTCCGAATAAATCAGTACTTTTCCTATCGAATGATGTAAAAAAATTCCGATTTTTATGTTGTTCGCAGGGGTATTTTTCTAAAAGTTTAAATGACATGTATCTGAATACATTGTTTCAACAATGAATCCATTGTTGTAAAAATGTCTAAAATGAAATTTTACACATACAACGAGCAGTATCTTCTTATTAAATTCCGGTGCACGGCTGGAATTTTGTTTCCGAATAAATCAGTACTTTTCCTATCGAATGATGTAAATAAATTCCGATTTTTAGGTTGTTCGCAGGGGTATTTTTCTACAAGTTTAAATGAAATGTATCAGAATATATTGTTTCAACAATGAATCCATTGTTGTAAAAATGTTTAAAATGAAATTTTACACATAAAACGAGCAGTATCATCTCATTAAATTCCGGTGCACGGCTGAAATTTCGTTTCCGAATTAAGCAAAACATTTCCTATAGAATGATGTAAAAAACTTCCGATTTTTATGTTGTTCGCAGGGGTATTTTTCTAAAAGTTTAAATGAAATATATCTAAATGCATTGTTTCAACAATGAATCCATTGTTGAAAAAATGTTTAAAATGAAATTTTACACATAAAAAAAGCAGTTTCTTCTTATTAAATTCAGGTGCTCGGCTGAAATTTTGTTTCCGAATAAATCAGTACTTTTCCTATCGAATGATGTAAAAAAATTCCGATTTTTATGTTGTTCGCAGGGGTATTTTTCTAAAAGTTTAAATGACATGTATCTGAATACATTGTTTCAACAATGAATCCATTGTTGTAAAAATGTCTAAAATGAAATTTTACACATACAACGAGCAGTATCTTCTTATTAAATTCCGGTGCACGGCTGGAATTTTGTTTCCGAATAAATCAGTACTTTTCCTATCGAATGATGTAAATAAATTCCGATTTTTAGGTTGTTCGCAGGGGTATTTTTCTACAAGTTTAAATGAAATGTATCAGAATATATTGTTTCAACAATGGATCCATTGTTGTAAAAATGTCTAAAATGAAATTTTACACAAAAAACGAGCAGTATCTTCTTATTAAATTCCGGTGCACGGCTGAAATTTTGTTTCCGAAAAAATCAGTACTTTTCCTATCGAATGATGTAAAAAATTTCCGATTTTAAAGTTGTTCGCAGGGGTATTCTTCTAAAAATTTAAATGAAATATATCTAAATGCATTGTTTCAACAATGAATCCATTGTTAAAAAAATGTTTAAAATGAAATTTTACACATAAAAAAGCAGTTTCTTCTTATTAAATTCAGGTGCACGGCTGAAATTTTGTTTCCGAATAAATCAGTACTTTTCATATCGAATGATGTAAAAAAATTCCGATTTTTATGTTGTTCGCAGGGGTATTTTTCTACAAGTTTAAATGAAATGTATCAGAATACATTGTTTCAACAATGAATCCATTGATGTAAAAATGTCTAAAATGAACATTTACACATAAAACGAGCAGTATCTTCTTATTAAATTCCGGTGCACGGCTGGAATTTTGTTTCCGAATAAATCAGTACTTTTCCTATCGAATGATGTAAAAAAATTCCGATTTTAAAGTTGTTCGCAGGGGTATTCTTCTAAAAGTTTAAATAAAATATATATAAATACATTGTTTCAACAACGAATCCATTGTTGTAAAAATGTTTAAAATGAAATTTTACACATAAAACGAGCAGTATCTTTTTATTAAATTCCGGTGCACGGCTGAAATTTCGTTTCCGAAATAAGCAAAACATTTCCTATCGAATGATGTAAAAAAACTCCGATTTTTATGTTGTTCGCAGGGGTATTTTTCTACAAGTTTAAATGAAATGTATCAGAATACATTGTTTCAACAATGAATCCATTGTTGTAAAAATGTCTAAAATGAACTTTTACACATAAAACAAGCAGTATCTTCTTATTATATTCTGGTGCACGGCTGAAATTTCGTTTCCGAATAAAACAGTACTTTTCCTATGGAATGATGTAAAAAAATTCCGATTTTTAGGTGGTTCGCAGGGGCATTTCTCTAAAATTTTAAATGAAATATATCTAAATACATTTGTTTCAACAATGAATCCATTGTTGTAAAAGTGTTTAAAATGAAATTTTACACATAAAACGAGCAGTATCTTCTTATTAAATTCCGGTGCACGGCTGAAACTTTGTTTCCGAAAAAATCAGTACTTTTCCTATCGAATTATGTAAAAAAATTCCGATTTTAAAGTTGTTCGCAGTTGTATTCTCCTAAAAGTTTAAATAAAATATGTATAAATACATTGTTTCAACAATGAATCCATTGTTGTAAAAATGTTTAAAATGAAATTATACTTTTAAAACGAGCAGTATCTTCTCATTAAATTCCGGTGCACGGCTGAAATTTCGTTTCCGAATTAAGCAAAACATTTCCTATCGAATGATGTAAAAAAACTCCGATTTTTATGTTGTTCGCAGGGGTATTTTTCTACAAGTTTAAATGAAATGTATCAGAATACATTGTTTCAACAATGAATCCATTGTTGTAAAAATGTCTAGAATGAAATTTTACTTATAAAACAAGCAATATCTTCTTATTAAATTCTGGTGCACGGCTGAAATTTTGTTTCCGAATAAATCAGTACTTTTCCTATCGAATGATGTAAAAAAATTCCGATTTTTTAGGTGGTTCGCAGGGGCATTTCTCTAAAATTTTAAATGAAATATATCTAAATACATTTGTTTCAACAATGAATCCATTGTTGTAAAAGTGTTTAAAATGAAATTTTACACATAAAACGAGCAGTATCTTTTTATTAAATTCCGGTGCACGGCTGAAATTTCGTTTCCGAAATAAGCAAAACATTTCCTATCGAATGATGTAAAAAAACTCCGATTTTTATGTTGTTCGCAGGGGTATTTTTCTACAAGTTTAAATGAAATGTATCAGAATACATTGTTTCAACAATGAATCCATTGTTCTAAAAATGTCTAAAATGAACTTTTACACATAAAACAAGCAGTATCTTCTTATTATATTCTGGTGCACGGCTGAAATTTCGTTTCCGAATAAAACAGTACTTTTCCTATCGAATGATGTAAAAAAATTCCGATTTTTATGTGGTTCGCAGGGGCATTTCTCTAAAATTTTAAATGAAATATATCTAAATACATTTGTTTCAACAATGAATCCATTGTTGTAAAAGTGTTTAAAATGAAATTTTACACATAAAACGAGCAGTATCTTCTTATTAAATTCCGGTGCACGGCTGAAACTTTGTTTCCGAAAAAATCAGTACTTTTCCTATCGAATGATGTAAAAAAATTCCGATTTTTAGGTTGTTCGCAGGGGTATTTTTCTACAAGTTTAAATGAAATGTATCAGAATACATTGTTTCAACAATGAATCCATTGTTGTAAAAATTTCTAAAATGAAATTTTACACATAAAACAAGCAGTATCTTCTTATTAAATTTTGGTGCACGGCTGAAATTTCGTTTCCGAATAAAACAGTACTTTTCCTATCGAATTATGTAAAAAAATTCCGATTTTAAAGTTGTTCGCAGTTGTATTCTTCTAAAAGTTTAAATAAAATATGTATAAATACATTGTTTCAATAATGAATCCATTGTTGTAAAAATGTTTAAAATGAAATTATACTTTTAAAACGAGCAGTATCTTCTCATTAAATTCCGGTGCACGGCTGAAATTTCGTTTCCGAATTAAGCAAAACATTTCCTATCGAATGATGTAAAAAAATTCCGATTTTTATGTTGTTCGCAGGGGTATTTTTCTACAAGTTTAAATGAAATGTATCAGAATACATTGTTTCAACAATGAATCCATTGTTGTAAAAATGTCTAAAATGAAATTTTACACATAAAACTAGCAGTATCTTCTTAATATATTCTGGTGCACGGCTGAAATTTCGTTTCCGAATAAAACAGTACTTTTCCTATCGAATGATGTAAACAAAAATCCGATTTTAAAGTTGTTCGCAGGGGTATTCTTCTAAAAGTTTAAATAAAATATATATAAATACATTGTTTCAACAATGAATCCATTGTTGTAAAAATGTTTAAAATGAAATTTTACACATAAAACGAGCAGTATCTTCTCATTAAATTCCGGTGCACGGCTGAAATTTCGTTTCCGAATTAAGCAAAAAATTTCCTATCGAATGATGAAAAAAAATTTCGATTTTTATGTTTTTCGCAGGGGTATTTTTCTAAAAGTTTAAATGACATGTATCTGAATACATTGTTTCAACAATAAATCCATTGTTGTAAAAATGTCTAAAATGAAATTTTACACATAAAACAAGCAGTATCTTCTTATTAAATTCCGGTGCACGGCTGGAATTTTGTTTCCGAATAAATCAGTCCTTTTTCTATCGAATGATGTAAAAATATTCCGATTTTTAGGTTGTTCGCAGGGGTATTTTTCTACAAGTTTAAATGAAATGTATCAGAATACATTGTTCCAACAATGAATCCATTGTTGTAAAAGTGTTTAAAATGAACATTTACACATAAAACGAGCAGTATCTTCTTATTAAATTCCGGTGCACGGCTGGAATTTTGTTTCCGAATAAATCAGTACTTTTCCTATCGAATGATGTAAAAAAATTCCGATTTTAAAGTTGTTCGCAGGGGTATTCTTCTAAAAGTTTAAATAAAATATATATAAATACATTGTTTCAACAATGAATCCATTGTTGTAAAAATGTTTAAAATGAAATTTTACACATAAAACGAGCAGTATCTTCTCATTAAATTCCGGTGCACGGTTGAAATTTCGTTTCCGAATTAATCAAAACATTTCCTATCGAATGATGTAAAAAAATTCAGATTTTTATGTTGTTCGAAGGGGTATTTTTCTAAAAGTTTAAATGATATGTATCTGAATACATTGTTTCAACAATGAATCCATTGTTGTAAAAATGCCTAGAATGAAATATTACTTATAAAACAAGCAATATCTTATTAAATTCTGGTGCACGGCTGAAATTTTGTTTCCGAATAAATCAGTACTTTTCCTATCGAATGATGTAAAAAAATTCCGATTTTTTAGGTGGTTCGCAGGGGCATTTCTCTAAAATTTTAAATGAAATATATCTAAATACATTTGTTTCAACAATGAATCCATTGTTGTAAAAATGTTTAAAATGAAATTATACTTTTAAAACGAGCAGTATCTTCTCATTAAATTCCGGTGCACGGCTGAAATTTCGTTTCCGAATTAAGCAAAACATTTCCTATCGAATGATGTAAAAAAATTCCGATTTTTATGTTGTTCGCAGGGGTATTTTTCTACAAGTTTAAATGAAATGTATCAGAATACATTAATTCAACAATGAATCCATTGTTGTAAAAATGTCTAAAATGAAATTTTACACATAAAACTAGCAGTATCTTCTTAATATATTCTGGTGCACGTCTGAAATTTCGTTTCCGAATAAAACAGTACTTTTCCTATCGAATGATGTAAAAAAAAATCCGATTTTAAAGTTGTTCGCAGGGGTATTCTTCTAAAAGTTTATATAAAATATATATAAATACATTGTTTCAACAATGAATCCATTGTTGTAAAAATGTTTAAAATGAAATTTTACACATAAAACGAGCAGTATCTTCTCATTAAATTCCGGTGCACGGCTGAAATTTCGTTTCCGAATTAAGCAAAAAATTTCCTATCGAATGATGAAAAAAAATTTCGATTTTTATGTTTTTCGCAGGGGTATTTTTCTAAAAGTTTAAATGACATGTATCTGAATACATTGTTTCAACAATAAATCCATTGTTGTAAAAATGTCTAAAATGAAATTTTACACATAAAACAAGCAGTATCTTCTTATTAAATTCCGGTGCACGGCTGGAATTTTGTTTAAGAATAAATCAGTCCTTTTTCTATCGAATGATGTAAAAATATTCCGATTTTTAGGTTGTTCGCAGGGGTATTTTTCTACAAGTTTAAATGAAATGTATCAGAATACATTGTTCCAACAATGAATCCATTGTTGTAAAAGTGTTTAAAATGAACATTTACACATAAAACGAGCAGTATCTTCTTATTAAATTCCGGTGCAAGGCTGGAATTTTGTTTCCGAATAAATCAGTACTTTTCCTATCGAATGATGTAAAAAAATTCCGATTTTAAAGTTGTTCGCAGGGGTATTCTTCTAAAAGTTTAAATAAAATATATATAAATACATTGTTTCAACAATGAATCCATTGTTGTAAAAATGTTTAAAATGAAATTTTACACATAAAACGAGCAGTATCTTCTCATTAAATTCCGGTGCACGGTTGAAATTTCGTTTCCGAATTAAGCAAAACATTTCCTATGGAATGATGTAAAAAAATTCAGATTTTTATGTTGTTCGAAGGGGTATTTTTCTAAAAGTTTAAATGATATGTATCTGAATACATTGTTTCAACAATGAATCCATTGTTGTAAAAATGCCTAGAATGAAATATTACTTATAAAACAAGCAATATCTTCTTATTAAATTCTGGTGCACGGCTGAAATTTTGTTTCCGAATAAATCAGTACTTTTCCTATCGAATGATGTAAAAAAATTTCTATTTTTTAGGTGGTTCGCAGGGGCATTTCTCTAAAATTTTAAATGAAATATATCTAAATACATTTGTTTCAACAATGAATCCATTGTTGTAAAAGTGTTTAAAATGAAATTTTACACATAAAACGAGCAGTATCTTTTTATTAAATTCCGGTGCACGGCTGAAATTTCGTTTCCGAAATAAGCAAAACATTTCCTATCGAATGATGTAAAAAAACTCCGATTTTTATGTTGTTCGGAGGGGTATTTTTCTACAAGTTTAAATGAAATGTGTCAGAATACATTGTTTCAACAATGAATCCATTGTTGTAAAAATGTCTAAAATGAACTTTTACACATAAAACAAGCAGTATCTTCTTATTATATTCTGGTGCACGGCTGAAATTTCGTTTAAGAATAAAACAGTACTTTTCCTATCGAATGATGTAAAAAAATTCCGATTTTTAGGTGGTTCGCAGGGGCATTTCTCTAAAATTTTAAATGAAATATATCTAAATACATTTTTTTCAACAATGAATCCATTGTTGTAAAAGTGTTTAAAATGAAATTTTACACATAAAACGAGCAGTATCTTCTTATTAAATTCCGGTGCACGGCTGAAACTTTGTTTCCGAAAAAATCAGTACTTTTCCTATCGAATGATGTAAAAAAATTCCTATTTTTAGGTTGTTCGCAGGGGTATTTTCCTACAAGTTTAAATGAAATGTATCAGAATACATTGTTTCAACAATGAATCCATTGTTGTAAAAATGTCTAAAATGAAATTTTACACATAAAACAAGCAGTATCTTCTTATTAAATTTTGGTGCACGGCTGAAATTTCGTTTCCGAATAAAACAGTACTTTTCCTATCGAATTATGTAAAAAAATTCCGATTTTAAAGTTGTTCGCAGTTGTATTCTTCTAAAAGTTAAAATAAAATATGTATAAATACATTGTTTCAACAATGAATCCATTGTTGTAAAAATGTTTAAAATGAAATTATACTTTTAAAACGAGCAGTATCTTCTCATTAAATTCCGGTGCACGGCTGAAATTTCGTTTCCGAATTAAGCAAAACATTTCCTATCGAATGATGTAAAAAAATTCAGATTTTTATGTTGTTCGCAGGGGTATTTTTCTACAAGTTTAAATGAAATGTATCAGAATACATTGTTTCAACAATGAATCCATTGTTGTAAAAATGTCTAAAATGAAATTTTACACATAAAACAAGCAGTATCTTCTTAATATATTCTGGTGCACGGCTGAAATTTCGTTTCCGAATAAAACAGTACTTTTCCTATCGAATGATGTAAAAAAAATCCGATTTTAAAGTTGTTCGCAGGGGTATTCTTCTAAAAGTTTAAATAAAATATATATAAATACATTGTTTCAACAATGAATCCATTGTTGTAAAAATGTCTAAAATGAAATTTTACACATAAAACGAGCAGTATCTTCTTATTAAATTCCGGTGCACGGCTGGAATTTTGTTTCCGAATAAATCAGTACTTTTCCTATCGAATGATGTAAAAAAATTCCGATTTTTACGTTGTTCGCAGGGGTATAATTCTACAAGTTTAAATGAAATGTATCAGAATACATTGTTTCAACAATGAATCCATTGATGTAAAAATGTCTAAAATGAAATTTTACACTTAAAACGAGCAGTATCTTCTTATTAAATTCCGGTGCACGGCTGAAATTTTGTTTCCGAATAAATCAGTACTTTTCCTATCGAATGATGTAAAAAAATTCCGATTTTAAAGTTGTTCGCAGGGGTATTCTTCTAAAAGTTTAAATAAAATATATATAAATACATTTTTTTAACAATGAATCCATTGTTGTAAAAATGTTTAAAATGAAATTTTACACATAAAACGAGCAGTATCTTCTCATTAAATTCCGGTGCACGGCTGAAATTTCGTTTCCGAATAAAGCAAAACATTTCCTATCGAATGATGTAAAAAAATTCCGATTTTTATGTTGTTCGCAGGGGTATTTTTCGAAAAGTTTAAATGATATGTATCTGAATACATTGTTTCAACAATGAATCCATTGTTGTAAAAATGTCTAAAATGAACTTTTACACATAAAACAAGCAGTATCTTCTTATTATATTCTGGTGCACGGCTGAAATTTCGTTTCCGAATAAAACAGTACTTTTCCTATCGAATGATGTAAAAAAATTCCGATTTTTAGTTGGTTCGCAGGGGCATTTCTCTAAAATTTTAAATGAAATATATCTAAAAACATTTGTTTCAACAATGAATCCATTGTTGTAAAAGTGTTTAAAATGAAATTTTACACATAAAACGAGCAGTATCTTCTTATTAAATTCCGGTGCACGGCTGAAATTTTGTTTCCGAAAAAATCAGTACTTTTCCTATCGAATGATGTAAAAAAATTCCGATTTTAAAGTTGTTCGCAGGGGTATTCTTCTAAAAGTTTAAATAAAATATATATAAATACATTGTTTTAACAATGAATCCATTGTTGTAAAAATGTTTAAAATGAAATTTTACACATAAAACGAGCAGTATCTTCTCATTAAATTCCGGTGCACGGCTGAAATTTCGTTTCCGAATAAAGCAAAACATTTCCTATCGAATGATGTAAAAAAATTCCGATTTTTATGTTGTTCGCAGGGGTATTTTTCGAAAAGTTTAAATGATATGTATCTGAATACATTGTTTCAACAATGAATCCATTGTTGTAAAAATGTCTAAAATGAACTTTTACACATAAAACAAGCAGTATCTTCTTATTATATTCTGGTGCACGGCTGAAATTTCGTTTCCGAATAAAACAGTACTTTTCCTATCGAATGATGTAAAAAAATTCCGATTTTTAGTTGGTTCGCAGGGGCATTTCTCTAAAATTTTAAATGAAATATATCTAAAAACATTTGTTTCAACAATGAATCCATTGTTGTAAAAGTGTTTAAAATGAAATTTTACACATAAAACGAGCAGTATCTTCTTATTAAATTCCGGTGCACGGCTGAAATTTTGTTTCCGAAAAAATCAGTACTTTTCCTATCGAATGATGTAAAAAAATTCCGATTTTAAAGTTGTTCGCAGGGGTATTCTTCTAAAAGTTTAAATAAAATATATATAAATACATTGTTTTAACAATGAATCCATTGTTGTAAAAATGTTTAAAATGAAATTTTACACATAAAACGAGCAGTATCTTCTCATTAAATTCCGGTGCACGGCTGAAATTTCGTTTCCGAATAAAGCAAAACATTTCCTATCGAATGATGTAAAAAAATTCCGATTTTTATGTTGTTCGCAGGGGTATTTTTCTACAAGTTTAAATGAAATGTATCAGAATACATTGTTTCAACAATGAATCCATTGTTGTAAAAATGTCTAAAATGAAATTTTACACATAAAACAAGCAGTATCTTCTTAATATATTCTGGTGCACGGCTGAAATTTCGTTTCCGAATAAAACAGTACTTTTCCTATCGAATGATGTAAAAAAAATCCGATTTTAAAGTTGTTCGCAGGGGTATTCTTCTAAAAGTTTAAATAAAATATATATAAATATATTGTTTCAACAATGAATCCATTGTTGTAAAAATGTTTAAAATGAAATTTTACACATAAAACGAGCAGTATCTTCTCATTAAATTCCGGTGCACGGCTGAAATTTCGTTTCCGAATTAAGCAAAACATTTCCTATCGAATGATGAAAAAAAATTTCGATTTTTATGTTTTTCGCAGGGGTATTTTTCTAAAAGTTTAAATGACATGTATCTGAATACATTGTTTCAACAATAAATCCATTGTTGTAAAAATGTCTAAAATGAAATTTTACACATAAAACGAGCAGTAACTTCTTATTAAATTCCGGTGCACGGCTGGAATTTTGCTTCCGCATAAATCAGTCCTTTTTCTATCGAATGATGTAAAAATATTCCGATTTTTAGGTTGTTCGCAGGGGTATTTTTCTACAAGTTTAAATGAAATGTATCAGAATACATTGTTTCAACAATGAATCCATTGTTGTAAAAATGTTTAAAATGAAATTTTACACATAATACGAGCAGTATCTTCTCATTAAATTCCGGTGCACGGCTGAAATTTTGTTTCCGAATTAAGGAAAACATTTCCTATCGAATGATATAAAAAAATTCCGATTTTTATGTTGTTCGCAGGGGTATTTTTCTAAATGTTTAAATGATATGTATCTGAATACATTTTTTCAACAATGAATCCATTGTTGTAAAAATGTCTAGAATGAAATTTTACTTATAAAACAAGCAGTATCTTCTTATTAAATTCTGCTGCACGGCTGAAATTTTGTTTCCGAATAAATCAGTACTTTTCCTATCGAATGATGTAAAAAAATTCCGATTTTTAGGTGGTTCGCAGAAGCATTTCTCTAAAAGTTTAAATGAAATATATCTAAATGCATTGTTTCAACAATGAATCCATTGTTGAAAAAATGTTCAAAATGAAATTTTACACATAAAAAAAGCAGTATCTTCTTATTAAATTTAGGTGCACGGCTGAAATTTTGTTTCCGAATAAATCAGTACTTTTCCTATCGAATGATGTAAAAAAATTCCGATTTTTAGGTGGTCCGCAAGGCCATTTCTCTAAAATTTTAAATGAAATATATCTAAATACATTTGTTTCAACAATGAATTCATTGTTGTAAAAGTGTTTAAAATGAAATTTTACACATAAAACGAGCAGTATCTTCTCATTAAATTCCGGAGCACGGCTGAAATTTTGTTTCCGAATAAATCAGTACTATTCCTATCGAATGATGTAAAAAAATTCCGATTTTTATGTTGTTCGCAGGGGTATTTTTCTAAAAGTTTAAATGATATGTATCTGAATACATTGTTTCAACAATGAATCCATTGTTGTAAAAATGTCTAGACTGAAATTTTGCTTATAAAACAAGCAGTATCTTCTTATTAAATTCTGGTGCACGGCTGAAATTTTGTTTCCGAATAAATCAGTACTTTTCCTATCGAATGATGTAAAAAAATTCCGATTTTTAGGTGGTTCGCAGAAGCATTTCTCTAAAAGTTTAAATGAAATATATCTAAATGCACTGCTTCAACAATGAATCCATTGTTCAATAAATGTTCAAAATGAAATTTTACACATAAAACAAGCAGTATCTTCTTATTAAATTTAGGTACACGGCTGAAATTTTGTTTCCGAATAAATCAGTACTTTTACTATGGAATGATGTAAAAAAAATCCGATTTTTATGTGCTTCGCAGGGGCATTTCTCTAAAATTTTAAATGAAATATATCTAAATACATTTGTTTCAACAATGAATCCATTGTTGTAAAAGTGTTTAAAATGAAATTTTACACATAAAACGAACAGTATCTTCTTATTAAATTCCGGTGCACGGCTGAAAATTTGTTTCTGAATAAATCAGTACTTTTCCTATGGAAAGATGTAAAAAAAATCCGATTTTTATGTGCTTCGCAGAAGCATTTCTCTAAAAGTTTAAATGAAATATATCTAAATGCATTGTTTCAACAATGAATCCATTGTTGTAAAAATGTTTAAAATGAAATTTTACACATAAAACGAGCAGTATCTTCTCATTAAATTCCGGAGCACGGCTGAAATTTTGTTTCCGAATAAATCAGTACTATTCCTATCGAATGATGTAAAAAAATTCCGATTTTTATGTTGTTCGCAGGGGTATTTTTCTAAAAGTTTAAATGATATGTATCTGAATACATTGTTTCAACAATGAATCCATTGTTGTAAAAATGTCTAGACTGAAATTTTGCTTATAAAACAAGCAGTATCTTCTTATTAAATTCTGGTGCACGGCTGAAATTTTGTTTCCGAATAAATCAGTACTTTTCCTATCGAATGATGTAAAAAAATTCCGATTTTTAGGTGGTTCGCAGAAGCATTTCTCTAAAAGTTTAAATGAAATATATCTAAATGCACTGCTTCAACAATGAATCCATTGTTCAATAAATGTTCAAAATGAAATTTTACACATAAAACAAGCAGTATCTTCTTATTAAATTTAGGTACACGGCTGAAATTTTGTTTCCGAATAAATCAGTACTTTTACTATGGAATGATGTAAAAAAAATCCGATTTTTATGTGCTTCGCAGGGGCATTTCTCTAAAATTTTAAATGAAATATATCTAAATACATTTGTTTCAACAATGAATCCATTGTTGTAAAAGTGTTTAAAATGAAATTTTACACATAAAACGAACAGTATCTTCTTATTAAATTCCGGTGCACGGCTGAAAATTTGTTTCTGAATAAATCAGTACTTTTCCTATGGAAAGATGTAAAAAAAATCCGATTTTTATGTGCTTCGCAGAAGCATTTCTCTAAAAGTTTAAATGAAATATATCTAAATGCATTGTTTCAACAATGAATCCATTGTTGTAAAAGTGTTTAAAATGAAATTTTACACATAAAACGAACAGTATCTTCTTATTAAATTCCGGTGCACGGCTGAAATTTTGATTCCGAATAAATCAGTACTTTTCCTATCGAATGATGAAAAAAAATTCCGATTTTAAAGTTGTTCGCAGGGGTATTCTTCTAAAAGTTTAAATAAAAAATATATAGATACATTGTTTCAACAATGAATCCATTGTTGTAAAAATGTTTAAAATGAAATTTTACACATAATACGAGCAGTATCTTCTTATTAAATTCTGGTGCACGGCTGAAATTTTGTTTCCGAATAAATCAGTACTTTTCCTATCGAATGATGAAAAAAATTCCGATTTTAAAGTTGTTCGCAGGGGTATTCTTCTAAAAGTTTAAATAAAAAATATATAGATACATTGTTTCAACAATGAATCCATTGTTGTAAAAATGTTTAAAATGAAATTTTACACATAATACGAGCAGTATCTTTTCATTAAATTCCGGTGCAAGGCTGAAATTTTGTTTCCGAATTAAGGAAAACATTTCCTATCGAATGATATAAAAAAATTCCGATTTTTATGTTGTTCGCAGGGGTATTTTTCTAAATGTTTAAATGATATGTATCTGAATACATTTTTTCAACAATGAATCCATTGTTGTAAAAATGTCTAGAATGAAATTTTACTTATAAAACAAGCAGTATCTTCTTATTAAATTCTGCTGCACGGCTGAAATTTTGTTTCCGAATAAATCAGTACTTTTCCTATCGAATGATGTAAAAAAATTCCGATTTTTATGTTGTTCGCAGGGGTATTTTTCTACAAGTTTAAATGAAATGTATCAGAATACATTGTTTCAACAATGAATCCATTGTTGTAAAAATGTTTAAAATGAAATTTTAGACATAAAACGAGCAGTATCTTCTTATTAAATTTTGGTGCACGGCTAAAATTTCTTTTCCGAATTAAGCAAAACATTTCCTATCGAATGATGTAAAAAAATTCCGATTTTTATGTTGTTCGCAGGGGTATTTTTCTACAAGTTTAAATGAAATGTATCAGAATACATTGTTCCAACAATGAATCCATTGTTGTAAAAGTGTTTAAAATGAAATTTTACACATAAAACGAGCAGTATCTTCTTATTATATTCCGGTGCACGGCTGAAATTTTGTTTCCGAATAAAGCAGTACTTTTCCTATCGAATGATGTAAAAAACTTCCGATTTTTATGTTGTTCGCAGGGGTATTTTTCTAAAAGTTTAAATGAAATGTATCAGAACACATTGTTCCAACAATGAATAAATTGTTGTAAAAGTGTTTAAAATGAAATTTTACACATAAAACGAGCAGTATCTTCTCATTAAATTCCGGTGCACGGCTGAAATTTCGTTTCCGAATTAAGCAAAACATTTCCTATCGAATGATGTAAAAAAATTCCGATTTTTATGTTGTTCGCAGGGGTATTTTTCTACAAGTTTAAATGAAATGTATCAGAATATATTGTTTCAACAATGGATCCATTGTTGTAAAAATGTCTAAAATGAAATTTTACACATAAAACGAGCAGTATCTTCTTATTAAATTCCGGTGCACGGCTGAAATTTTGTTTCCGAAAAAATCAGTACTTTTCCTATCGAATGATGTAAAAAAATTCCGATTTTAAAGTTGTTCGCAGGGGTATTCTTCTAAAAGTTTAAATAAAATATATATAAATACATTGTTTCAACAATGAATCCATTGTTGTAAAAATGTTTGAAATGAAATTTTACACACAAAACGAGCAGTATCTTCTCATTAAATTCCGGTGCACGGCTGAAATTTCGTTTCCGAATTAAGCAAAACATTTCCTATCGAATGATGAAAAAAAATTTCGATTTTTATGTTGTTCGCAGGGGTATTTTTCTAAATGTTTAAATGATATGTATCTGAATACATTGTTTCAACAAGGAATCCATTGTTGTAAAAATGTCTAAAATGAAATTTTACACATAAAACGACCAGTATCTTCTTATTAAATTCCGGTGCACGGCTGGAATTTTGTTTCCGAATAAATCAGTACTTTTCCTATCGAATGATGTAAAAAAATTCCGATTTTTACGTTGTTCGCAGGGGTATTTTCTACAAGTTTAAATGAAATGTATCAGAATACATTGTTTCAACAATAAATCCATTGATGTAAAAATGTCTAAAATGAAATTTTACACTTAAAACGAGCAGTATCTTCTTATTAAATTCCGGTGCACGGCTGAAATTTTGTTTCCGAATAAATCAGTACTTTTCCTATCGAATGATGTAAAAAAATTCCGATTTTAAAGTTGTTCGCAGGGGTATTCTTCTAAAAGTTTAAATAAAATATATATAAATACATTGTTTTAACAATGAATCCATTGTTGTAAAAATGTTTAAAATGAAATTTTACACATAAAACGAGCAGTATCTTCTCATTAAATTCCGGTGCACGGCTGAAATTTCGTTTCCGAATCAAGCAAAACATTTCCTATCGAATGATGTAAAAAAATTCCGATTTTTATGTTGTTCGCAGGGGTATTTTTCGAAAAGTTTAAATGATATGTATCTGAATACATTGTTTCAACAATGAATCCATTGTTGTAAAAATGTCTAAAATGAACTTTTACACATAAAACAAGCAGTATCTTCTTATTATATTCTGGTGCACGGCTGAAATTTCGTTTCCGAATAAAACAGTACTTTTCCTATCGAATGATGTAAAAAAATTCCGATTTTTAGGTGGTTCGCAGGGGCATTTCTCTAAAATTTTAAATGAAATATATCTAAAAACATTTGTTTCAACAATGAATCCATTGTTGTAAAAGTGTTTAAAATGAAATTTTACACATAAAACGAGCAGTATCTTCTTATTAAATTCCGGTGCACGGCTGAAATTTTGTTTCCGAAAAAATCAGTACTTTTCCTATCGAATGATGTAAAAAAATTCCGATTTTTATGTTGTTCGCAGGGGTATTTTTCTACAAGTTTAAATGAAATGTATCAGAATACATTGTTTCAACAATGAATCCATTGTTGTAAAAATGTCTAAAATGAAATTTTACACATAAAACAAGCAGTATCTTCTTAATATATTCTGGTGCACGGCTGAAATTTCGTTTCCGAATAAAACAGTACTTTTCCTATCGAATGATGTAAAAAAAATCCGATTTTAAAGTTGTTCGCAGGGGTATTCTTCTAAAAGTTTAAATAAAATATATATAAATACATTGTTTCAACAATGAATCCATTGTTGTAAAAATGTTTAAAATGAAATTTTACACATAAAACGAGCAGTATCTTCTCATTAAATTCCGGTGCACGGCTGAAATTTCGTTTCCGAATTAAGCAAAACATTTCCTATCGAATGATGAAAAAAAATTTCGATTTTTATGTTTTTCGCAGGGGTATTTTTCTAAAAGTTTAAATGACATGTATCTGAATACATTGTTTCAACAATAAATCCATTGTTGTAAAAATGTCTAAAATGAAATTTTACACATAAAACGAGCAGTATCTTCTTATTAAATTCCGGTGCACGGCTGGAATTTTGTTTCCGAATAAATCAGTCCTTTTTCTATCGAATGATGTAAAAATATTCCGATTTTTAGGTTGTTCGCAGGGGTATTTTTCTGCAAGTTTAAATGAAATGTATCAGAATACATTGTTTCAACAATGGATCCATTGTTGTAAAAATGTCTAAAATGAAATTTTACACATAAAACGAGCAGTATCTTCTTATTAAATTCCGGTGCACGGCTGAAATTTTGTTTCCGAATAAATCAGTACTTTTCCTATCGAATGATGTAAAAAAATTGCGATTTTAAAGTTGTTCGCAGGGGTATTCTTCTAAAAGTTTAAATAAAATATATATAAATACGTTGTTTTAACAATGAATCCATTGTTGTAAAAATGTTTAAAATGAAATTTTACACATAAAACGAGCAGTATCTTCTTATTAAATTCCGGTGCACGGCTGAAATTTTGTTTCCAAAAAAATCAGTACTTTTCCTATCGAATGATGTAAAAAAATTCCGATTTTTATGTTGTTCGCAGGGGTATTTTTCTACAAGTTTAAATGAAATGTATCAGAATACATTGTTTACACAATGAATCCATTGTTGTAAAAATGTCTAAAATGAAATTTTACACATAAAACAAGCAGTATCTTCTTAATATATTCTGGTGCACGGCTGAAATTTCGTTTCCGAATAAAACAGTACTTTTCCTATCGAATGATGTAAAAAAAATCCGATTTTAAAGTTGTTCGCAGGGGTATTCTTCTAAAAGTTTAAATAAAATATATATAAATACATTGTTTCAACAATGAATCCATTGTTGTAAAAATGTTTAAAATGAAATTTTACACATAAAACGAGCAGTATCTTCTCATTAAATTCCGGTGCACGGCTGAAATTTCGTTTCCGAATTAAGCAAAACATTTCCTATCGAATGATGAAAAAAAATTTCGATTTTTATGTTTTTCGCAGGAATATTTTTCTAAAAGTTTAAATGACATGTATCTGAATACATTGTTTCAACAATAAATCCATTGTTGTAAAAATGTCTAAAATGAAATTTTACACATAAAACGAGCAGTATCTTCTTATTAAATTCCGGTGCACGGCTGGAATTTTGTTTCCGAATAAATCAGTCCTTTTTCTATCGAATGATGTAAAAATATTCCGATTTTTAGGTTGTTCGCAGGGGTATTTTTCTGCAAGTTTAAATGAAATGTATCAGAATACATTGTTTCAACAATGAATCCATTGTTGTAAAAATGTTTAAAATGAAATTTTACACATAAAACGAGCAGTATCATCTCATTAAATTCCGGTGCACGGCTGAAATTTCGTTTCCGAATTAAGCAAAACATTTCCTATAGAATGATGTAAAAAACTTCCGATTTTTATGTTGTTCGCAGGGGTATTTTTCTAAAAGTTTAAATGAAATATATCTAAATGCATTGTTTCAACAATGAATCCATTGTTGAAAAAATGTTTAAAATGAAATTTTACACATAAAAAAAGCAGTTTCTTCTTATTAAATTCAGGTGCTCGGCTGAAATTTTGTTTCCGAATAAATCAGTACTTTTCCTATCGAATGATGTAAAAAAATTCCGATTTTTATGTTGTTCGCAGGGGTATTTTTCTAAAAGTTTAAATGACATGTATCTGAATACATTGTTTCAACAATGAATCCATTGTTGTAAAAATGTCTAAAATGAAATTTTACACATACAACGAGCAGTATCTTCTTATTAAATTCCGGTGCACGGCTGAAATTTTGTTTCCGAAAAAATCAGTACTTTTCCTATCGAATGATGTAAAAAAATTCCGATTTTAAAGTTGTTCGCAGGGGTATTCTTCTAAAAATTTAAATGAAATATATCTAAATGCATTGTTTCAACAATGAATCCATTGTTAAAAAAATGTTTAAAATGAAATTTTACACATAAAAAAGCAGTTTCTTCTTATTAAATTCAGGTGCACGGCTGAAATTTTGTTTCCGAATAAATCAGTCCTTTTCATATCGAATGATGTAAAAAAATTCCGATTTTTATGATGTTCGCAGGGGTATTTTTCTACAAGTTTAAATGAAATGTATCAGAATACATTGTTTCAACAATGAATCCATTGATGTAAAAATGTCTAAAATGAACATTTACACATAAAACGAGCAGTATCTTCTTATTAAATTCCTGTGCACGGCTGGAATTTTGTTTCCGAATAAATCAGTACTTTTCCTATCGAATGATGTAAAAAAATTCCGATTTTAAAGTTGTTCGCAGGGGTATTCTTCTAAAAGTTTAAATAAAATATATATAAATACATTGTTTAAACAATGAATCCATTGTTGTAAAAATGTTTAAAATGAAATTTTACACATAAAACGAGCAGTATCTTCTCATTAAATTCCGGTGCACGGTTGAAATTTCGTTTCCGAATTAAGCAAAACATTTCCTATCGAATGATGTAAAAAAATTCAGATTTTTATGTTGTTCGCAGGGGTATTTTTCTAAAAGTTTAAATGATATGTATCTGAATACATTGTTTCAACAATGAATCCATTGTTGTAAAAATGTCTAGAATGAAATTTTACTTATAAAACAAGCAATATCTTCTTATTAAATTCCGGTGCACGGCTGAAATTTTGTTTCCGAATAAATCAGTACTTTTCCTACCGAATGATGTAAAAAAATTCCGATTTTTTAGGTGGTTCGCAGGGGCATTTCTCTAAAATTTTAAATGAAATATATCTAAATACATTTGTTTCAACAATGAATCCATTGTTGTAAAAGTGTTTAAAATGAAATTTTACACATAAAACGAGCAGTATCTTTTTATTAAATTCCGGTGCACGGCTGAAATTTCGTTTCCGAAATAAGCAAAACATTTCCTATCGAATGATGTAAAAAAACTCCGATTTTTATGTTGTTCGCAGGGGTATTTTTCTACAAGTTTAAATGAAATGTATCAGAATACATTGTTTCAACAATGAATCCATTGTTGTAAAAATGTCTAAAATGAACTTTTACACATAAAACAAGCAGTATCTTCTTATTATATTCTGGTGCACGGCTGAAATTTCGTTTCCGAATAAAACAGTACTTTTCCTATCGAATGATGTAAAAAAATTCCGATTTTTAGGTGGTTCGCAGGGGCATTTCTCTAAAATTTTAAATGAAATATATCTAAATACATTTGTTTCAACAATGAATCCATTGTTGTAAAAGTGTTTAAAATGAAATTTTACACATAAAACGAGCAGTATCTTCTTATTAAATTCCGGTGCACGGCTGAAACTTTGTTTCCGAAAAAATCAGTACTTTTCCTATCGAATGATGTAAAAAAAGTGTGATTTTTAGGTTGTTCGCAGGGGTAAGTTTCTAAAAGTTAAAAAAAAATATATCTAAATACATTGTTTCAACAATGAATCCATTGTTGTAAAAATGTCTAAAATGAAATTTTACACATAAAACTAGCAGTATCTTCTTAATATATTCTGGTGCACGGCTGAAATTTCGTTTCCGAATAAAACAGTACTATTCCTATCGAATGATGTAAAAAAAAAATCCGATTTTAAAGTTGTTCGCAGGGGTATTCTTCTAAAAGTTTAAATAAAATATATATAAATACATTGTTTCAACAATGAATCCATTGTTGTAAAAATGTTTAAAATGAAATTTTACACATAAAACGAGCAGTATCTTCTCATTAAATTCCGGTGCACGGCTGAAATTTCGTTTCCGAATTAAGCAAAAAATTTCCTATCGAATGATGAAAAAAAATTTCGATTTTTATGTTTTTCGCAGGGGTATTTTTCTAAAAGTTTAAATGACATGTATCTGAATACATTGTTTCAACAATAAATCCATTGTTGTAAAAATGTCTAAAATGAAATTTTACACATAAAACAAGCAGTATCTTCTTATTAAATTCCGGTGCACGGCTGGAATTTTGTTTCCGAATAAATCAGTCCTTTTTCTATCGAATGATGTAAAAATATTCCGATTTTTAGGTTGTTTGCAGGGGTATTTTTCTACAAGTTTAAATGAAATGTATCAGAATACATTGTTCCAACAATGAATCCATTGTTGTAAAAGTGTTTAAAATGAACATTTACACATAAAACGAGCAGTATCTTCTTATTAAATTCCGGTGCACGGCTGGAATTTTGTTTCCGAATAAATCAGGACTTTTCCTATCGAATGATGTAAAAAAATTCCGATTTTAAAGTTGTTCGCAGGGGTATTCTTCTAAAAGTTTAAATAAAATATATATAAATACATTCTTTCAACAAAGAATCCATTGTAAAAATGTTTAAAATGAAATTTTACACATAAAACGAGCAGTATCTTCTCATTAAATTCCGGTGCACGGTTGAAATTTCGTTTCCGAATTAAGCAAAACATTTCCTATCGAATGATGTAAAAAAATTCAGATTTTTATGTTGTTCGCAGGGGTATTTTTCTAAAAGTTTAAATGATATGTATCTGAATACATTGTTTCAACAATGAATCCATTGTTGTAAAAATGTCTAGAATGAAATTTTACTTATAAAACAAGCAATATCTTCTTATTAAATTCTGGTGCACGGCTGAAATTTTGTTTCCGAATAAATCAGTACTTTTCTTATCGAATGATGTAAAAAAATTCCGATTTTTTAGGTGGTTCGCAGGGGCATTTCTCTAAAATTTTAAATGAAATATATCTAAATACATTTGTTTCAACAATGAATCCATTGTTGTAAAAGTGTTTAAAATGAAATTTTACACATAAAACGAGCAGTATCTTTTTATTAAATTCCGGTGCACGGCTGAAATTTCGTTTCCGAAATAAGCAAAACATTTCCTATCGAATGATGTAAAAAAACTCCGATTTTTATGTTGTTCGCAGGGGTATTTTTCTACAAGTTTAAATGAAATGTATCAGAATACATTGTTTCAACAATGAATCCATTGTTGTAAAAATGTCTAAAATGAACTTTTACACATAAAACAAGCAGTATCTTCTTATTATATTCTGGTGCACGGCTGAAATTTCGTTTCCGAATAAAACAGTACTTTTCCTATCGAATGATGTAAAAAAATTCCGATTTTTATGTGGTTCGCAGGGGCATTTCTCTAAAATTTTAAATGAAATATATCTAAATACATTTGTTTCAACAATGAATCCATTGTTGTAAAAGTGTTTAAAATGAAATTTTACACATAAAACGAGCAGTATCTTCTTATTGAATTCCGGTGCACGGCTGAAACTTTGTTTCCGAAAAAATCAGTACTTTTCCTATCGAATGATGTAAAAAAAGTGTGATTTTTAGGTTGTTCGCAGGGGTAAGTTTCTAAAAGTTAAAAAAAATATATCTAAATACATTGTTTCAACAATGAATCCATTGTTGTAAAAATGTCTAAAATGAAATTTTACACATAAAACTAGCAGTATCTTCTTAATATATTCTGGTGCACGGCTGAAATTTCGTTTCCGAATAAAACAGTACTTTTCCTATCGAATGATGTAAAAAAAAATCCGATTTTAAAGTTGTTCGCAGGGGTATTCTTCTAAAAGTTTAAATAAAATATATATAAATACATTGTTTCAACAATGAATCCATTGTTGTAAAAATGTTTAAAATGAAATTTTACACATAAAACGAGCAGTATCTTCTCATTAAATTCCGGTGCACGTCTGAAATTTCGTTTCCGAATTAAGCAAAAAATTTCCTATCGAATGATGAAAAAAAATTTCGATTTTTATGTTTTTCGCAGGGGTATTTTTCTAAAAGTTTAAATGACATGTATCTGAATACATTGTTTCAACAATAAATCCATTGTTGTAAAAATGTCTAAAATGAAATTTTACACATAAAACAAGCAGTATCTTCTTATTAAATTCCGGTGCACGGCTGGAATTTTGTTTCCGAATAAATCAGTCCTTTTTCTATCGAATGATGTAAAAATATTCCGATTTTTAGGTTGTTCGCAGGGGTATTTTTCTACAAGTTTAAATGAAATGTATCAGAATACATTGTTCCAACAATGAATCCATTGTTGTAAAAGTGTTTAAAATGAACATTTACACATAAAACGAGCAGTATCTTCTTATTAAATTCCGGTGCACGGCTGGAATTTTGTTTCCGAATAAATCAGTACTTTTCCTATCGAATGATGTAAAAAAATTCCGATTTTAAAGTTGTTCGCAGGGGTATTCTTCTAAAAGTTTAAATAAAATATATATAAATACATTGTTTCAACAATGAATCCATTGTTGTAAAAATGTTTAAAATGAAATTTTACACATAAAACGAGCAGTATCTTCTCATTAAATTCCGGTGCACGGTTGAAATTTCGTTTCCGAATTAAGCAAAACATTTCCGATCGAATGATGTAAAAAAATTCAGATTTTTATGTTGTTCGCAGGGGTATTTTTCTAAAAGTTTAAATGATATGAATCTGAATACATTGTTTCAACAATGAATCCATTGTTGTAAAAATGTCTAAAATGAACTTTTACACATAAAACAAGCAGTATCTTCTTATTATATTCTGGTGCACGGCTGAAATTTCGTTTCCGAATAAAACAGTACTTTTCCTATCGAATGATGTAAAAAAATTCCGATTTTTAGGTGGTTCGCAGGGGCATTTCTCTAAAATTTTAAATGAAATATATCTAAATACATTTGTTTCAACAATGAATCCATTGTTGTAAAAGTGTTTAAAATGAAATTTTACACATAAAACGAGCAGTATCTTCTTATTAAATTCCGGTGCACGGCTGAAACTTTGTTTCCGAAAAAATCAGTACTTTTCCTATCGAATGATGTAAAAAAATTCCTATTTTTAGGTTGTTCGCAGGGGTATTTTCCTACAAGTTTAAATGAAATGTATCAGAATACATTGTTTCAACAATGAATCCATTGTTGTAAAAATGTCTAAAATGAAATTTTACACATAAAACAAGCAGTATCTTCTTATTAAATTTTGGTGCACGGCTGAAATTTCGTTTCCGAATAAAACAGTACTTTTCCTATCGAATTATGTAAAAAAATTCCGATTTTAAAGTTGTTGGCAGTTGTATTCTTCTAAAAGTTAAAATAAAATATGTATAAATACATTGTTTCAACAATGAATCCATTGTTGTAAAAATGTTTAAAATGAAATTATACTTTTAAAACGAGCAGTATCTTCTCATTAAATTCCGGTGCACGGCTGAAATTTCGTTTCCGAATTAAGCAAAACATTTCCTATCGAATGATGTAAACAAATTCTGATTTGTATGTTGTTCGCAGGGGTATTTTTCTACAAGTTTAAATGAAATGTATCAGAATACATTGTTTCAACAATGAATCCATTGTTGTAAAAATGTCTAAAATGAAATTTTACATATAAAACAAGCAGTATCTTCTTAATATATTCTGGTGCACGGCTGAAATTTCGTTTCCGAATAAAACAGTACTTTTCCTATCGAATGATGTAAAAAAATCCGATTTTAAAGTTGTTCGCAGGGGTATTCTTCTAAAAGTTTAAATAAAATATATATAAATACATTGTTTCAACAATGAATCCATTGTTGTAAAAATGTCTAAAATGAAATTTTACACATAAAACGAGCAGTATCTTCTTATTAAATTCCGGTGCACGGCTGGAATTTTGTTTCCGAATAAATCAGTACTTTTCCTATCGAATGATGTAAAAAAATTCCGATTTTTACGTTGTTCGCAGGGGTATTTTTCTACAAGTTTAAATGAAATGTATCAGAATACATTGTTTCAACAATGAATCCATTGATGTAAAAATGTCTAAAATGAAATTTTACACTTAAAACGAGCAGTATCTTCTTATTAAATTCCGGTGCACGGCTGAAATTTTGTTTCCGAATAAATCAGTACTTTTCCAATCGAATGATGTAAAAAAATTCCGATTTTAAATTTGTTCGCAGGGGTATTCTTCTAAAAGTTTAAATAAAATATATATAAATACATTGTTTTAACAATGAATCCATTGTTGTAAAAATGTTTAAAATGAAATTTTACACATAAAACGAGCAGTATCTTCTTATTAAATTCCGGTGCACGGCTGAAATTTTGTTTCCGAAAAAATCAGTACTTTTCCTATCGAATGATGTAAAAAAATTCCGATTTTTATGTTGTTCGCAGGGGTATTTTTCTACAAGTTTAAATGAAATGTATCAGAATACATTGTTTCAACAATGAATCCATTGTTGTAAAAATGTCTAAAATGAAATTTTACACATAAAACAAGCAGTATCTTCTTAATATATTCTGGTGCACGGCTGAAATTTCGTTTCCGAATAAAACAGTACTTTTCCTATCGAATGATGTAAAAAAAATCCGATTTTAAAGTTGTTCGCAGGGGTATTCTTCTAAAAGTTTAAATAAAATATATATAAATACATTGTTTCAACAATGAATCCATTGTTGTAAAAATGTTTAAAATGAAATTTTACACATAAAACGAGCAGTATCTTCTCATTAAATTCCGGTGCAAGGCTGAAATTTCGTTTCCGAATTAAGCAAAACATTTCCTATCGAATGATGAAAAAAAATTTCGATTTTTATGTTTTTCGCAGGGGTATTTTTCTAAAAGTTTAAATGACATGTATCTGAATACATTGTTTCAACAATAAATCCATTGTTGTAAAAATGTCTAAAATGAAATTTTACACATAAAACGAGCAGTAACTTCTTATTAAATTCCGGTGCACGGCTGGAATTATGTTTCCGAATAAATCAGTCCTTTTTCTATCGAATGATGTAAAAAAATTCCGATTTTTAGGTTGTTCGCAGGGGTATTTTTCTGCAAGTTTAAATGAAATGTATCAGAATACATTGTTTCAACAATGAATCCATTGTTGTAAAAATGTTTAAAATGAAATTTTACACATAAAACGAGCAGTATCATCTCATTAAATTCCGGTGCACGGCTGAAATTTCGTTTCCGAATTAAGCAAAACATTTCCTATAGAATGATGTAAAAAAATTCCGATTTTTATGTTGTTCGCAGGGGTATTTTTCTAAAAGTTTAAATGAAATATATCTAAATGCATTGTTTCAACAATGAATCCATTGTTGAAAAAATGTTTAAAATGAAATTTTACACATAAAAAAAGCAGTTTCTTCTTATTAAATTCAGGTGCTCGGCTGAAATTTTGTTTCCGAATAAATCAGTACTTTTCCTATCGAATGATGTAAAAAAATTCCGATTTTTATGTTGTTCGCAGGGGTATTTTTCTAAAAGTTTAAATGACATGTATCTGAATACATTGTTTCAACAATGAATCCATTGTTGTAAAAATGTCTAAAATGAAATTTTACACATACAACGAGCAGTATCTTCTTATTAAATTCCGGTGCACGGCTGGAATTTTTTTTCCGAATAAATCAGTACTTTTTCTATCGAATGATGTAAAACAATTCCGATTTTTAGGTTGTTCGCAGGGGTATTTTTCTACAAGTTTAAAAGAAATGTATCAGAATACATTGTTTCAACAATAAATCCATTGTTGTAAAATTGTTTAAAATGAAATTTTACACATACAACGAGCAGTATCTTCTTATTAAATTCCGGTGCACGGCTGGAATTTTGTTTCCGAATAAATCAGTACTTTTCCTATCGAATGATGTAAATAAATTCCGATTTTTAGGTTGTTCGCAGGGGTATTTTTCTACAAGTTTAAATGAAATGTATCAGAATATATTGTTTCAACAATGGATCCATTGTTGTAAAAATGTCTAAAATGAAATTTTACACATAAAACGAGCAGTATCTTCTTATTAAATTCCGGTGCACGGCTGAAATTTTGTTTCCGAAAAAATCAGTACTTTTCCTATCGAATGATGTAAAAAAATTCCGATTTTAAAGTTGTTCGCAGGGGTATTCTTCTAAAAATTTAAATGAAATATATCTAAATGCATTGTTTCAACAATGAATCCATTGTTAAAAAAATGTTTAAAATGAAATTTTACACATAAAAAAGCAGTTTCTTCTTATTAAATTCAGGTGCACGGCCTAAATTTTGTTTCCGAATAAATCAGTACTTTTCATATCGAATGATGTAAAAAAATTCCGATTTTTATGTTGTTCGCAGGGGAATTTTTCTACAAGTTTAAATGAAATGTATCAGAATACATTGTTTCAACAATGAATCCATTGATGTAAAAATGTCTAAAATGAACATTTACACATAAAACGAGCAGTATCTTCTTATTAAATTCCGGTGCACGGCTGGAATTTTGTTTCCGAATAAATCAGTACTTTTCCTATCGAATGATGTAAAAAAATTCCGATTTTAAAGTTGTTCGCAGGGGTATTCTTCTAAAAGTTTAAATAAAATATATATAAATACATTGTTTCAACAATGAATCCATTGTTGTAAAAGTGTTTAAAATGAAATTTTACACATAAAACGAGCAGTATCTTCTCATTAAATTCCGGTGCACGGTTGAAATTTCGTTTCCGAATTAAGCAAGACATTTCCTATCGAATGATGTAAAAAAATTCAGATTTTTATGTTGTTCGCAGGGGTATTTTTCTAAAAGTTTAAATGATATGTATCTGAATACATTGTTTCAACAATGAATCCATTGTTGTAAAAATGTCTAGAATGAAATTTTACTTATAAAACAAGCAATATCTTCTTATTAAATTCTGGTGCACGGCTGAAATTTTGTTTCCGAATAAATCAGTACTTTTCCTATCGAATGATGTAAAAAAATTCCGATTTTTTAGGTGGTTCGCAGGGGCATTTCTCTAAAATTTTAAATGAAATATATCTAAATACATTTGTTTCAACAATGAATCCATTGTTGTAAAAGTGTTTAAAATGAAATTTTACACATAAAACGAGCAGTATCTTTTTATTAAATTCCGGTGCACGGCTGAAATTTCGTTTCCGAAATAAGCAAAACATTTCCTATCGAATGATGTAAAAAAACTCCGATTTTTATGTTGTTCGCAAGGGTATTTTTCTACAAGTTTAAATGAAATGTATCAGAATACATTGTTTCAACAATGAATCCATTGTTGTAAAAATGTCTAAAATGAACTTTTACACATAAAACAAGCAGTATCTTCTTATTATATTCTGGTGCACGGCTGAAATTTCGTTTCCGAATAAAACAGTACTTTTCCTATCGAATGATGTAAAAAAATTCCGATTTTTAGGTGGTTCGGAGGGGCATTTCTCTAAAATTTTAAATGAAATATATCTAAATACATTTGTTTCAACAATGAATCCATTGTTGTAAAAGTGTTTAAAATGAAATTTACACATAAAACGAGCAGTATCTTCTTATTAAAATCCGGTGCACGGCTGAAACTTTGTTTCCGAAAAAATCAGTACTTTTCCTATCGAATGATGTAACAAAATTCCGATTTTTAGGTTGTTCGCAGGGGTATTTTTCTACAAGTTTAAATGAAATGTATCAGAATACATTGTTTCAACAATGAATCCATTGTTGTAAAAATGTCTAAAATGAAATTTTACACATAAAACAAGCAGTATCTTCTTATTAAATTTTGGTGCACGGCTGAAATTTCGTTTCCGAATAAAACAGTACTTTTCCTATCGAATTATGTAAAAAAATTCCGATTTTAAAGTTGTTCGCAGTTGTATTCTTCTAAAAGTTTAAATAAAATATGTATAAATACATTGTTTCAACAATGAATCCATTGTTGTAAAAATGTTTAAAATGAAATTATACTTTTAAAACGAGCAGTATCTTCTCATTAAATTCCGGTGCACGGCTGAAATTTCGTTTCCGAATTAAGCAAAACATTTCCTATCGAATGATGTAAAAAAATTCCGATTTTTATGTTGTTCGCAGGGGTATTTTTCTAAAAGTTTAAATGACATGTATCTGAATACATTGTTTCAACAATAAATCCATTGTTGTAAAAATGTCTAAAATGAAATTTTACACATAAAACAAGCAGTATCTTCTTATTAAATTCCGGTGCACGGCTGGAATTTTGTTTCCGAATAAATCAGTCCTTTTTCTATCGAATGATGTAAAAATATTCCGATTTTTAGGTTGTTCGCAGGGGTATTTTTCTACAAGTTTAAATGAAATGTATCAGAATACATTGTTCCAACAATGAATCCATTGTTGTAAAAGTGTTTAAAATGAACATTTACACATAAAACGAGCAGTATCTTCTTATTAAATTCCGGTGCACGGCTGGAATTTTGTTTCCAAATAAATCAGAACTTTTCCTATCGAATGATGTAAAAAAATTCCGATTTTAAAGTTGTTCGCAGGGGTATTCTTCTAAAAGTTTAAATAAAATATATATAAATACATTGTTTCAACAATGAATCCATTGTTGTAAAAATGTTTAAAATGAAATTTTACACATAAAACGAGCAGTATCTTCTCATTAAATTCCGGTGCACGGTTGAAATTTCGTTTCCGAATTAAGCAAAACATTTCCTATCGAATGATGTAAAAAAATTCAGATTTTTGTGTTGTTCGCAGGGGTATTTTTCTAAAAGTTTAAATGATATGTATCAGAATACATTGTTTCAACAATGAATCCATTGTTGTAAAAATGTCTAAAATGAAATTTTACACATAAAACAAGCAGTATCTTCTTAATATATTCTGGTGCACGGCTGAAATTTCGTTTCCGAATAAAACAGTACTTTTCCTATCGAATGATGTAAAAAAAATCCGATTTTAAAGTTGTTCGCAGGGGTATTCTTCTAAAAGTTTAAATAAAATATATATAAATACATTGTTTCAACAATGAATCCATTGTTGTAAAAATGTCTAAAATGAAATTTTACACATAAAACGAGCAGTATCTTCTTATTAAATTCCGGTGCACGGCTGGAATTTTGTTTCCGAATAAATCAGTACTTTTCCTATCGAATGATGTAAAAAAATTCCGATTTTTAGGTTGTTCGCAGGGGTATTTTTCTACAAGTTTAAATGAAATGTATCAGAATACATTGTTTCAACAATGAATCCATTGTTGTAAAAATGGCTAAAATGAAATTTTACACATAAAACGAGCAGTATCTTCTTATTAAATTCCGGTGCACGGCTGAAATTTTGTTTCCGAATAAATCAGTACTTTTCCTATCGAATGATGTTAAAAAATTCCGATTTTAAAATTGTTCGCAGGGGTATTCTTCTAAAAGTTTAAATAAAATATATATAAATACATTGTTTCAACAATGAATCCATTGTTGTAAAAATGTTTAAAATGAAATTTTACACATAAAACGAGCAGTATCTTCTCATTAAATTCCGGTGCACGGCTGAAATTTCGTTTCCGAATCAAGCAAAACATTTCCTATCGAATGATGTAAAAAAATTCCGATTTTTATGTTGTTCGCAGGGGTATTTTTCGAAAAGTTTAAATGATATGTATCTGAACACATTGTTTCAACAATGAATCCATTGTTGTAAAAATGTCTAAAATGAACTTTTACACATAAAACAAGCAGTATCTTCTTATTATATTCTGGTGCACGGCTGAAATTTCGTTTCCGAATAAAACAGTACTTTTCCTATCGAATGATGTAAAAAAATTCCGATTTTTAGGTTGTTCGCAGGTTCATTTCTCTAAAATTTTAAATGAAATATATCTAAAAACATTTGTTTCAACAATGAATCCATTGTTGTAAAAGTGTTTAAAATGAAATTTTACACATAAAACGAGCAGTATCTTCTTATTAAATTCCGGTGCACGGCTGAAATTTTGTTTCCGAAAAAATCAGTACTTTTCCTATCGAATGATGTAAAAAAATTCCGATTTTTATGTTGTTCGCAGGGGTATTTTTCTACAAGTTTAAATGAAATGTATCAGAATACATTGTTTCAACAATGAATCCATTGTTGTAAAAATGTCTAAAATGAAATTTTACACATAAAACTAGCAGTATCTTCTTAATATATTCTGGTGCACGGCTGAAATTTCGTTTCCGAATAAAACAGTACTTTTCCTATCGAAGGATGTAAAAAAATCCGATTTTAAAGTTGTTCGCAGGGGTATTCTTCTAAAAGTTTAAATAAAATATATATAAATACATTGTTTCAACAATGAATCCATTGTTGTAAAAATGTTTAAAATGAAATTTTACACATAAAACGAGCAGTATCTTCTCATTAAATTCCGGTGCACGGCTGAAATTTCGTTTCCGAATTAAGCAAAACATTTCCTATCGAATGATGAAAAAAAATTTCGATTTTTATGTTTTTCGCAGGGGTATTTTTCTAAAAGTTTAAATGACATGTATCTGAATACATTGTTTCAACAATAAATCCATTGTTGTAAAAATGTCTAAAATGAAGTTTTACACATAAAACGAGCAGTATCTTCTTATTAAATTCCGGTGAGACTGTAATTCCGTAAACTGAAATTTCGTTTCCGAATTAAGCAAAACATTTCCTATCGAATGATGAAAAAAAATTTCGATTTTTATGTTTTTCGCAGGGGTATTTTTCTAAAAGTTTAAATGACATGTATCTGAATACATTGTTTCAACAATAAATCCATTGTTGTAAAAATGTCTAAAATGAAATTTTACACATAAAACAAGCAGTATCTTCTTATTAAATTCCGGTGCACGGCTGGAATTTTGTTTCCGAATAAATCAGTCCTTTTTCTATCGAATGATGTAAAAATATTCCGATTTTTAGGTTGTTCGCAGGGGTATTTTTCTACAAGTTTAAATGAAATGTATCAGAATACATTGTTCCAACAATGAATCCATTGTTGTAAAAGTGTTTAAAATGAACATTTACACATAAAACGAGCAGTATCTTCTTATTAAATTCCGGTGCACGGCTGGAATTTTGTTTCCGAATAAATCAGTACTTTTCCTATCGAATGATGTAAAAAAATTCCGATTTTAAAGTTGTTCGCAGGGGTATTCTTCTAAAAGTTTAAATAAAATATATATAAATACATTGTTTCAACAATGAATCCATTGTTGTAAAAATGTTTAAAATGAAATTTTACACATAAAACGAGCAGTATCTTCTCATTAAATTCCGGTGCACGGTTGAAATTTCGTTTCCGAATTAAGCAAAACATTTCCTATCGAATGATGTAAAAAAATTCAGATTTTTGTGTTGTTCGCAGGGGTATTTTTCCAAAAGTTTAAATGATATGTATCTGAATACATTGTTTCAACAATGAATCCATTGTTGTAAAAATGTCTAGAATGAAATTTTACTTATAAAACAAGCAATATCTTCTTATTAAATTCTGGTGCACGGCTGAAATTTTGTTTCCGAATAAATCAGTACTTTTCCTATCGAATGATGTAAAAAAATTCCGATTTTTTAGGTGGTTCGCAGGGGCATTTCTCTAAAATTTTAAATGAAATATATCTAAATACATTTGTTTCAACAATGAATCCATTGTTGTAAAAGTGTTTAAAATGAAATTTTACACATAAAACGAGCAGTATCTTTTTATTAAATTCCGGTGCACGGCTGAAATTTCGTTTCCGAAATAAGCAAAACATTTCCTATCGAATGATGTAAAAAAACTCCGATTTTTATGTTGTTCGCAGGGGTATTTTTCTACAAGTTTAAATGAAATGTATCAGAATACATTGTTTCAACAATGAATCCATTGTTGTAAAAATGTCTAAAATGAACTTTTACACATAAAACAAGCAGTATCTTCTTATTATATTCTGGTGCACGGCTGAAATTTCGTTTCCGAATAAAACAGTACTTTTCCTATCGAATGATGTAAAAAAATTCCGATTTTTAGGTGGTTCGCAGGGGCATTTCTCTAAAATATTAAATGAAATATATCTAAATACATTTGTTTCAACAATGAATCCATTGTTGTAAAAGTGTTTAAAATGAAATTTTACACATAAAACGAGCAGTATCTTCTTATTAAATTCCGGTGCACGGCTGAAACTTTGTTTCCGAAAAAATCAGTACTTTTCCTATCGAATTATGTAAAAAAATTCCGATTTTAAAGTTGTTCGCAGTTGTATTCTTCTAAAAGTTAAAATAAAATATGTATAAATACATTGTTTCAACAATGAATCCATTGTTGTAAAAATGTTTAAAATGAAATTATACTTTTAAAACGAGCAGTATCTTCTCTTTAAATTCCGGTGCACGGCTGAAATTTCGTTTCCGAATTAAGCAAAACATTTCCTATCGAACGATGTAAAAAAATTCCGATTTTTATGTTGTTCGCAGGGGTATTTTTCTACAAGTTTAAATGAAATGTATCAGAATAGATTGTTTCAACAATGAATCCATTGTTGTAAAAATGTCTAAAATGAAATTTTACACATAAAACAAGCAGTATCTTCTTAATATATTCTGGTGCACGGCTGAAATTTCGTTTCCGAATAAAACAGTACTTTTCCTATCGAATGATGTAAAAAAAATCCGATTTTAAAGTTGTTCGCAGGGGTATTCTTCTAAAAGTTTAAATAAAATACATATAAATACATTGTTTCAACAATGAATCCATTGTTGTAAAAATGTTTAAAATGAAATTTTACACATAAAACGAGCAGTATCTTCTCATTAAATTCCGGTGCACGGCTGAAATTTCGTTTCCGAATCAAGCAAAACATTTCCTATCGAATGATGTAAAAAAATTCCGATTTTTATGTTGTTCGCAGGGGTATTTTTCGAAAAGTTTAAATGATATGTATCTGAACACATTGTTTCAACAATGAATCCATTGTTGTAAAAATGTCTAAAATGAACTTTTACACATAAAACAAGCAGTATCTTCTTATTATATTCTGGTGCACGGCTGAAATTTCGTTTCCGAATAAAACAGTACTTTTCCTATCGAATGATGTAAAAAAATTCCGATTTTTAGGTGGTTCGCAGGGGCATTTCTCTAAAATTTTAAATGAAATATATCTAAAAACATTTGTTTCAACAATGAATCCATTGTTGTAAAAGTGTTTAAAATGAAATTTTACACATAAAACGAGCAGTATCTTCTTATTAAATTCCGGTGCACGGCTGAAATTTTGTTTCCGAAAAAATCAGTACTTTTCCTATCGAATGATGTAAAAAAATTCCGATTTTTATGTTGTTCGCAGGGGTATTTTTCTACAAGTTTAAATGAAATGTATCAGAATACATTGTTTCAACAATGAATCCATTGTTGTAAAAATGTCTAAAATGAAATTTTACACATAAAACTAGCAGTATCTTCTTAATATATTCTGGTGCACGGCTGAAATTTCGTTTCCGAATAAAACAGTACTTTTCCTATCGAAGGATGTAAAAAAATCCGATTTTAAAGTTGTTCGCAGGGGTATTCTTCTAAAAGTTTAAATAAAATATATATAAATACATTGTTTCAACAATGAATCCATTGTTGTAAAAATGTTTAAAATGAAATTTTACACATAAAACGAGCAGTATCTTCTCATTAAATTCCGGTGCACGGCTGAAATTTCGTTTCCGAATTAAGCAAAACATTTCCTATCGAATGATGAAAAAAAATTTCGATTTTTATGTTTTTCGCAGGGGTATTTTTCTAAAAGTTTAAATGACATGTATCTGAATACATTGTTTCAACAATAAATCCATTGTTGTAAAAATGTCTAAAATGAAGTTTTACACATAAAACGAGCAGTATCTTCTTATTAAATTCCGGTGAGACTGTAATTCCGTAAACTGAAATTTCGTTTCCGAATTAAGCAAAACATTTCCTATCGAATGATGAAAAAAAATTTCGATTTTTATGTTTTTCGCAGGGGTATTTTTCTAAAAGTTTAAATGACATGTATCTGAATACATTGTTTCAACAATAAATCCATTGTTGTAAAAATGTCTAAAATGAAATTTTACACATAAAACAAGCAGTATCTTCTTATTAAATTCCGGTGCACGGCTGGAATTTTGTTTCCGAATAAATCAGTCCTTTTTCTATCGAATGATGTAAAAATATTCCGATTTTTAGGTTGTTCGCAGGGGTATTTTTCTACAAGTTTAAATGAAATGTATCAGAATACATTGTTCCAACAATGAATCCATTGTTGTAAAAGTGTTTAAAATGAACATTTACACATAAAACGAGCAGTATCTTCTTATTAAATTCCGGTGCACGGCTGGAATTTTGTTTCCGAATAAATCAGTACTTTTCCTATCGAATGATGTAAAAAAATTCCGATTTTAAAGTTGTTCGCAGGGGTATTCTTCTAAAAGTTTAAATAAAATATATATAAATACATTGTTTCAACAATGAATCCATTGTTGTAAAAATGTTTAAAATGAAATTTTACACATAAAACGAGCAGTATCTTCTCATTAAATTCCGATGCACGGTTGAAATTTCGTTTCCGAATTAAGCAAAACATTTCCTATCGAATGATGTAAAAAAACTCCGATTTTTATGTTGTTCGCAGGGGTATTTTTCTACAAGTTTAAATGAAATGTATCAGAATACATTGTTTCAACAATGAATCCATTGTTGTAAAAATGTCTAAAATGAACTTTTACACATAAAACAAGCAGTATCTTCTTATTATATTCTGGTGCACGGCTGATATTTCGTTTCCGAATAAAACAGTACTTTTCCTATCGAATGATGTAAAAAAATTCCGATTTTTAGGTGGTTCGCAGGGGCATTTCTCTAAAATATTAAATGAAATATATCTAAATACAATTGTTTCAACAATGAATCCATTGTTGTAAAAGTGTTTAAAATGAAATTTTACACATAAAACGAGCAGTATCTTCTTATTAAATTCCGGTGCACGGCTGAAACTTTGTTTCCGAAAAAATCAGTACTTTTCCTATCGAATTATGTAAAAAAATTCCGATTTTAAAGTTGTTCGCAGTTGTATTCTTCTAAAAGTTAAAATAAAATATGTATAAATACATTGTTTCAACAATGAATCCATTGTTGTAAAAATGTTTAAAATGAAATTATACTTTTAAAACGAGCAGTATCTTCTCATTAAATTCCGGTGCACGGCTGAAATTTCGTTTCCGAATTAAGCAAAACATTTCCTATCGAACGATGTAAAAAAATTCCGATTTTTATGTTGTTCGCAGGGGTATTTTTCTACAAGTTTAAATGAAATGTATCAGAATAGATTGTTTCAACAATGAATCCATTGTTGTAAAAATGTCTAAAATGAAATTTTACACATAAAACAAGCAGTATCTTCTTAATATATTCTGGTGCACGGCTGAAATTTCGTTTCCGAATAAAACAGTACTTTTCCTATCGAATGATGTAAAAAAAATCCGATTTTAAAGTTGTTCGCAGGGGTATTCTTCTAAAAGTTTAAATAAAATACATATAAATACATTGTTTCAACAATGAATCCATTGTTGTAAAAATGTCTAAAATGAAATTTTACACATAAAACGAGCAGTATCTTCTTATTAAATTCCGGTGCACGGCTGGAATTTTGTTTCCGAATAAATCAGTACTTTTCCTATCGAATGATGTAAAAAAATTCCGATTTTTAGGTTGTTCGCAGGGGTATTTTTCTACAAGTTTAAATGAAATGTATCAGAATACATTGTTTCAACAATGAATCCATTGTTGTAAAAATGGCTAAAATGAAATTTTACACATAAAACGAGCAGTATCTTCTTATTAAATTCCGGTGCACGGCTGAAATTTTGTTTCCGAATAAATCAGTACTTTTCCTATCGAATGATGTTAAAAAATTCCGATTTTAAAATTGTTCGCAGGGGTATTCTTCTAAAAGTTTAAATAAAATATATATAAATACATTGTTTCAACAATGAATCCATTGTTGTAAAAATGTCTAAAATGAACTTTTACACATAAAACAAGCAGTATCTTCTTATTATATTCTGGTGCACGGCTGAAATTTCGTTTCCGAATAAAACAGTACTTTTTCTATCGAATGATGTAAAAATATTCCGATTTTTAGGTTGTTCGCAGGGGTATTTTTCTACAAGTTTAAATGAAATGTATCAGAATACATTGTTCCAACAATGAATCCATTGTTGTAAAAGTGTTTAAAATGAAATTTTACACATAAAACGAGCAGTATCTTCTTATTATATTCCGGTGTACGGCTGAAATTTTGTTTCCGAATAAATCAGTACTTTTCCTATCGAATGATGTAAAAAAATTCCGATTTTTAGGTTGTTCGCAGGGGTATTTTTCTGCAAGTTTAAATGAAATGTATCAGAATACATTGTTTCAACAATGAATCCATTGTTGTAAAAATGTTTAAAATGAAATTTTACACATAAAACGAGCAGTATCATCTCATTAAATTCCGGTGCACGGCTGAAATTTCGTTTCCGAATTAAGCAAAACATTTCCTATAGAATGATGTAAAAAAATTCCGATTTTTATGTTGTTCGCAGGGGTATTTTTCTAAAAGTTTAAATGAAATATATCTAAATGCATTGTTTCAACAATGAATCCATTGTTGAAAAAATGTTTAAAATGAAATTTTACACATAAAAAAAGCAGTTTCTTCTTATTAAATTCAGGTGCTCGGCTGAAATTTTGTTTCCGAATAAATCAGTACTTTTCCTATCGAATGATGTAAAAAAATTCCGATTTTTATGTTGTTCGCAGGGGTATTTTTCTAAAAGTTTAAATGACATGTATCTGAATACATTGTTTCAACAATGAATCCATTGTTGTAAAAATGTCTAAAATGAAATTTTACACATACAACGAGCAGTATCTTCTTATTAAATTCCGGTGCACGGCTGGAATTTTGTTTCCGAATAAATCAGTACTTTTTCTATCGAATGATGTAAAACAATTCTGATTTTTAGGTTGTTCGCAGGGGTATTTTTCTACAAGTTTAAAAGAAATGTATCAGAATACATTGTTCCAACAATAAATCCATTGTTGTAAAATTGTTTAAAATGAAATTTTACACATACAACGAGCAGTATCTTCTTATTAAATTCCGGTGCACGGCTGGAATTTTGTTTCCGAATAAATCAGTACTTTTCCTATCGAATGATGTAAAAAAATTCCGATTTTAAAGTTGTTCGCAGGGGTATTCTTCTAAAAATTTAAATGAAATATATCTAAATGCATTGTTTCAACAATGAATCCATTGTTAAAAAAATGTTTAAAATGAAATTTTACACATAAAAAAGCAGTTTCTTCTTATTAAATTCAGGTGCACGGCTGAAATTTTGTTTCCGAATAAATCAGTACTTTTCATATCGAATGATGTAAAAAAATTCCGATTTTTATGTTGTTCGCAGGGGAATTTTTCTACAAGTTTAAATGAAATGTATCAGAATACATTGTTTCAACAATGAATCCATTGATGTAAAAATGTCTAAAATGAACATTTACACATAAAACGAGCAGTATCTTCTTATTAAATTCCGGTGCACGGCTGGAATTTTGTTTCCGAATAAATCAGTACTTTTCCTATCGAATGATGTAAAAAAATTCCGATTTTAAAGTTGTTCGCAGGGGTATTCTTCTAAAAGTTTAAATAAAATATATATAAATACATTGTTTCAACAATGAATCCATTGTTGTAAAAGTGTTTAAAATGAAATTTTACACATAAAACGAGCAGTATCTTCTCATTAAATTCCGGTGCACGGTCGAAATTTCGTTTCCGAATTAAGCAAGACATTTCCTATCGAATGATGTAAAAAAATTCAGATTTTTATGTTGTTCGCAGGGGTATTTTTCTAAAAGTTTAAATGATATGTATCTGAATACATTGTTTCAACAATGAATCCATTGTTGTAAAAATGTCTAGAATGAAATTTTACTTATAAAACAAGCAATATCTTCTTATTAAATTCTGGTGCACGGCTGAAATTTTGTTTCCGAATAAATCAGTACTTTTCCTATCGAATGATGTAAAAAAATTCCGATTTTTTAGGTGGTTCGCAGGGGCATTTCTCTAAAATTTTAAATGAAATATATCTAAATACATTTGTTTCAACAATGAATCCATTGTTGTAAAAGTGTTTAAAATGAAATTTTACACATAAAACGAGCAGTATCTTTTTATTAAATTCCGGTGCACGGCTGAAATTTCGTTTCCGAAATAAGCAAAACATTTCCTATCGAATGATGTAAAAAAACTCCGATTTTTATGTTGTTCGCAAGGGTATTTTTCTACAAGTTTAAATGAAATGTATCAGAATACATTGTTTCAACAATGAATCCATTGTTGTAAAAATGTCTAAAATGAACTTTTACACATAAAACAAGCAGTATCTTCTTATTATATTCTGGTGCACGGCTGAAATTTCGTTTCCGAATAAAACAGTACTTTTCCTATCGAATGATGTAAAAAAATTCCGATTTTTAGGTGGTTCGCAGGGGCATTTCTCTAAAATTTTAAATGAAATATATCTAAATACATTTGTTTCAACAATGAATCCATTGTTGTAAAAGTGTTTAAAATGAAATTTTACACATAAAACGAGCAGTATCTTCTTATTAAATTCCGGTGCACGGCTGAAACTTTGTTTCCGAAAAAATCAGTACTTTTCCTATCGAATGATGTAAAAAAATTCCAATTTTTAGGTTGTTCGCAGGGGTATTTTCCTACAAGTTTAAATGAAATGTATCAGAATGCATTGTTTCAACAATGAATCCATTGTTGTAAAAATGTCTAAAATGAAATTTTACACATAAAACAAGCAGTATCTTCTTATTAAATTTTGGTGCACGGCTGAAATTTCGTTTCCGAATAAAACAGTACTTTTCCTATCGAATTATGTAAAAAAATTCCGATTTTAAAGTTGTTCGCAGTTGTATTCTTCTAAAAGTTAAAATAAAATATGTATAAATACATTGTTTCAACAATGAATCCATTGTTGTAAAAATGTTTAAAATGAAATTATACTTTTAAAACGAGCAGTATCTTCTCATTAAATTCCGGTGCACGGCTGAAATTTCGTTTCCGAATTAAGCAAAACATTTCCTATCGAACGATGTAAAAAAATTCCGATTTTTATGTTGTTCGCAGGGGTATTTTTCTACAAGTTTAAATGAAATGTATCAGAATACATTGTTTCAACAATGAATCCATTGTTGTAAAAATGTCTAAAATGAAATTTTACACATAAAACAAGCAGTATCTTCTTAATATATTCTGGTGCACGGCTGAAATTTCGTTTCCGAATAAAACAGTACTTTTCCTATCGAATGATGTAAAAAAAATCCGATTTTAAAGTTGTTCGCAGGGGTATTCTTCTAAAAGTTTAAATAAAATATATATAAATACATTGTTTCAACAATGAATCCATTGTTGTAAAAATGTTTAAAATGAAATTTTACACATAAAACGAGCAGTATCTTCTTATTAAATTCCGGTGCACGGCTGGAATTTTGTTTCCGAATAAATCAGTACTTTTCCTATCGAATGATGTAAAAAAATTCCGATTTTTAGGTTGTTCGCAGGGGTATTTTTCTACAAGTTTAAATGAAATGTATCAGAATACATTGTTTCAACAATGAATCCATTGTTGTAAAAATGGCTAAAATGAAATTTTACACATAAAACGAGCAGTATCTTCTTATTAAATTCCGGTGCACGGCTGAAATTTTGTTTCCGAATAAATCAGTACTTTTCCTATCGAATGATGTAAAAAAATTCCGATTTTTAGGTGGTTCGCAGAAGCATTTCTCTAAAAGTTTAAATGAAATGTATCAGAATACATTGTTTCAACAATGAATCCATTGTTGTAAAAATGTTTAAAATGAAATTTTACACATAAAACGAGCAGTATCTTCTCATTAAATTCCGGTGCACGGCTGAAATTTCGTTTCCGAATCAAGCAAAACATTTCCTATCGAATGATGTAAAAAAATTCCGATTTTTATGTTGTTCGCAGGGGTATTTTTCGAAAAGTTTAAATGATATGTATCTGAACACATTGTTTCAACAATGAATCCATTGTTGTAAAAATGTCTAAAATGAACTTTTACACATAAAACAAGCAGTATCTTCTTATTATATTCTGGTGCACGGCTGAAATTTCGTTTCCGAATAAAACAGTACTTTTCCTATCGAATGATGTAAAAAAATTCCGATTTTTAGGTGGTTCGCAGGGGCATTTCTCTAAAATTTTAAATGAAATATATCTAAAAACATTTGTTTCAACAATGAATCCATTGTTGTAAAAGTGTTTAAAATGAAATTTTACACATAAAACGAGCAGTATCTTCTTATTAAATTCCGGTGCACGGCTGAAATTTTGTTTCCGAAAAAATCAGTACTTTTCCTATCGAATGATGTAAAAAAATTCCGATTTTTATGTTGTTCGCAGGGGTATTTTTCTACAAGTTTAAATGAAATGTATCAGAATACATTGTTTCAACAATGAATCCATTGTTGTAAAAATGTCTAAAATGAAATTTTACACATAAAACTAGCAGTATCTTCTTAATATATTCTGGTGCACGGCTGAAATTTCGTTTCCGAATAAAACAGTACTTTTCCTATCGAAGGATGTAAAAAAAATCCGATTTTAAAGTTGTTCGCAGGGGTATTCTTCTAAAAGTTTAAATAAAATATATATAAATACATTGTTTCAACAATGAATCCATTGTTGTAAAAATGTTTAAAATGAAATTTTACACATAAAACGAGCAGTATCTTCTCATTAAATTCCGGTGCACGGCTGAAATTTCGTTTCCGAATTAAGCAAAACATTTCCTATCGAATGATGAAAAAAAATTTCGATTTTTATGTTTTTCGCAGGGGTATTTTTCTAAAAGTTTAAATGACATGTATCTGAATACATTCAACAATAAATCCATTGTTGTAAAAATGTCTAAAATGAAGTTTTACACATAAAACGAGCAGTATCTTCTTATTAAATTCCGGTGAGACTGTAATTCCGTAAACTGAAATTTCGTTTCCGAATTAAGCAAAACATTTCCTATCGAATGATGAAAAAAAATTTCGATTTTTATGTTTTTCGCAGGGGTATTTTTCTAAAAGTTTAAATGACATGTATCTCAATACATTGTTTCAACAATAAATCCATTGTTGTAAAAATGTCTAAAATGAAATTTTACACATAAAACAAGCAGTATCTTCTTATTAAATTCCGGTGCACGGCTGGAATTTTGTTTCCGAATAAATCAGTCCTTTTTCTATCGAATGATGTAAAAATATTCCGATTTTTAGGTTGTTCGCAGGGGTATTTTTCTACAAGTTTAAATGAAATGTATCAGAATACATTGTTCCAACAATGAATCCATTGTTGTAAAAGTGTTTAAAATGAACATTTACACATAAAACGAGCAGTATCTTCTTATTAAATTCCGGTGCACGGCTGGAATTTTGTTTCCGAATAAATCAGTACTTTTCCTATCGAATGATGTAAAAAAATTCCGATTTTAAAGTTGTTCGCAGGGGTATTCTTCTAAAAGTTTAAATAAAATATATATAAATACATTGTTTCAACAATGAATCCATTGTTGTAAAAATGTTTAAAATGAAATTTTACACATAAAACGAGCAGTATCTTCTCATTAAATTCCGGTGCACGGTTGAAATTTCGTTTCCGAATTAAGCAAAACATTTCCTATCGAATGATGTAAAAAAATTCAGATTTTTGTGTTGTTCGCAGGGGTATTTTTCTAAAAGTTTAAATGATATGTATCTGAATACATTGTTTCAACAATGAATCCATTGTTGTAAAAATGTCTAGAATGAAATTTTACTTATAAAACAAGCAATATCTTCTTATTAAATTCTGGTGCACGGCTGAAATTTTGTTTCCGAATAAATCAGTACTTTTCCTATCGAATGATGTAAAAAAATTCCGATTTTTTAGGTGGTTCGCAGGGGCATTTCTCTAAAATTTTAAATGAAATATATCTAAATACATTTGTTTCAACAATGAATCCATTGTTGTAAAAGTGTTTAAAATGAAATTTTACACATAAAACGAGCAGTATCTTTTTATTAAATTCCGGTGCACGGCTGAAATTTCGTTTCCGAAATAAGCAAAACATTTCCTATCGAATGATGTAAAAAAACTCCGATTTTTATGTTGTTCGCAGGGGTATTTTTCTACAAGTTTAAATGAAATGTATCAGAATACATTGTTTCAACAATGAATCCATTGTTGTAAAAATGTCTAAAATGAACTTTTACACATAAAACAAGCAGTATCTTCTTATTATATTCTGGTGCACGGCTGAAATTTCGTTTCCGAATAAAACAGTACTTTTCCTATCGAATGATGTAAAAAAATTCCGATTTTTAGGTGGTTCGCAGGGGCATTTCTCTAAAATATTAAATGAAATATATCTAAATACATTTGTTTCAACAATGAATCCATTGTTGTAAAAGTGTTTAAAATGAAATTTTACACATAAAACGAGCAGTATCTTCTTATTAAATTCCGGTGCACGGCTGAAACCTTGTTTCCGAAAAAATCAGTACTTTTCCTATCGAATTATGTAAAAAAATTCCGATTTTAAAGTTGTTCGCAGTTGTATTCTTCTAAAAGTTAAAATAAAATATGTATAAATACATTGTTTCAACAATGAATCCATTGTTGTAAAAATGTTTAAAATGAAATTATACTTTTAAAACGAGCAGTATCTTCTCATTAAATTCCGGTGCACGGCTGAAATTTCGTTTCCGAATTAAGCAAAACATTTCCTATCGAACGATGTAAAAAAATTCCGATTTTTATGTTGTTCGCAGGGGTATTTTTCTACAAGTTTAAATGAAATGTATCAGAATAGATTGTTTCAACAATGAATCCATTGTTGTAAAAATGTCTAAAATGAAATTTTACACATAAAACAAGCAGTATCTTCTTAATATATTCTGGTGCACGGCTGAAATTTCGTTTCCGAATAAAACAGTACTTTTCCTATCGAATGATGTAAAAAAAATCCGATTTTAAAGTTGTTCGCAGGGGTATTCTTCTAAAAGTTTAAATAAAATACATATAAATACATTGTTTCAACAATGAATCCATTGTTGTAAAAATGTCTAAAATGAAATTTTACACATAAAACGAGCAGTATCTTCTTATTAAATTCCGGTGCACGGCTGGAATTTTGTTTCCGAATAAATCAGTACTTTTCCTATCGAATGATGTAAAAAAATTCCGATTTTTAGGTTGTTCGCAGGGGTATTTTTCTACAAGTTTAAATGAAATGTATCAGAATACATTGTTTCAACAATGAATCCATTGTTGTAAAAATGGCTAAAATGAAATTTTACACATAAAACGAGCAGTATCTTCTTATTAAATTCCGGTGCACGGCTGAAATTTTGTTTCCGAAAAAATCAGTACTTTTCCTATCGAATGATGTAAAAAAATTCCGATTTTTATGTTGTTCGCAGGGGTATTTTTCTACAAGTTTAAATGAAATGTATCAGAATACATTGTTTCAACAATGAATCCATTGTTGTAAAAATGTCTAAAATGAAATTTTACACATAAAACAAGCAGTATCTTCTTAATATATTCTGGTGCACGGCTGAAATTTCGTTTCCGAATAAAACAGTACTTTTCCTATCGAAGGATGTAAAAAAAATCCGATTTTAAAGTTGTTCGCAGGGGTATTCTTCTAAAAGTTTAAATAAAATATATATAAATACATTGTTTCAACAATAAATCCATTGTTGTAAAAATGTCTAAAATGAAGTTTTACACATAAAACGAGCAGTATCTTCTTATTAAATTCCGGTGCACGGCTGGAATTTTGTTTCCGAATAAATCAGTCCTTTTTCTATCGAATGATGTAAAAATATTCCGATTTTTAGGTTGTTCGCAGGGGTATTTTTCTACAAGTTTAAATGAAATGTATCAGAATACATTGTTCCAACAATGAATCCATTGTTGTAAAAGTGTTTAAAATGAAATTTTACACATAAAACGAGCAGTATCTTCTTATTATATTCCGGTGTACGGCTGAAATTTTGTTTCCGAATAAATCAGTACTTTTCCTATCGAATGATGTAAAAAAATTCCGATTTTTAGGTTGTTCGCAGGGGTATTTTTCTGCAAGTTTAAATGAAATGTATCAGAATACATTGTTTCAACAATGTATCCATTGTTGTAAAAAATTTTTAAAATGAAATTTTACACATAAAACGAGCAGCATCATCTCATTAAATTCCGGTGCACGGCTGAAATTTCGTTTCCGAATTAAGCAAAACATTTCCTATAGAATGATGTAAAAAAATTCCGATTTTTATGTTGTTCGCAGGGGTATTTTTCTAAAAGTTTAAATGAAATATATCTAAATGCATTGTTTCAACAATGAATCCATTGTTGAAAAAATGTTTAAAATGAAATTTTACACATAAAAAAAGCAGTTTCTTCTTATTAAATTCAGGTGCTCGGCTGAAATTTTGTTTCCGAATAAATCAGTACTTTTCCTATCGTATGATGTAAAAAAATTCCGATTTTTATGTTGTTCGCAGGGGTATTTTTCTAAAAGTTTAAATGACATGTATCTGAATACATTGTTTCAACAATGAATCCATTGTTGTAAAAATGTCTAAAATAAAATTTTACACATACAACGAGCAGTATCTTCTTATTAAATTCCGGTGCACGGCTGGAATTTTGTTTCCGAATAAATCAGTACTTTTTCTATCGAATGATGTAAAACAATTCCGATTTTTAGGTTGTTCGCAGGGGTATTTTTCTACAAGTTTAAAAGAAATGTATCAGAATACATTGTTCCAACAAAAAATCCATTGTTGTAAAATTGTTTAAAATGAAATTTTACACATACAACGAGCAGTATCTTCTTATTAAATTCCGGTGCACGGCTGGAATTTTGTTTCCGAATAAATCAGTACTTTTTCTATCGAATGATGTAAAACAATTCCGATTTTTATTTTGTTCGCAGGGGTATTTTTCTACAAGTTTAAATGAAATGTATCAGAATACATTGTTTCAACAATGAATCCATTGTTGTAAAAATGGCTAAAATGAAATTTTACACATAAAACGAGCAGTATCTTCTTATTAAATTCCGGTGCACGGCTGAAATTTTGTTTCCGAATAAATCAGTACTTTTCCTATCGAATGATGTTAAAAAATTCCGATTTTAAAATTGTTCGCAGGGGTATTCTTCTAAAAGTTTAAATAAAATATATATAAATACATTGTTTCAACAATGAATCCATTGTTGTAAAAATGTTTAAAATGAAATTTTACACATAAAACGAGCAGTATCTTCTCATTAAATTCCGGTGCACGGCTGAAATTTCGTTTCCGAATCAAGCAAAACATTTCCTATCGAATGATGTAAAAAAATTCCGATTTTTATGTTGTTCGCAGGGGTATTTTTCGAAAAGTTTAAATGATATGTATCTGAACACATTGTTTCAACAATGAATCCATTGTTGTAAAAATGTCTAAAATGAACTTTTACACATAAAACAAGCAGTATCTTCTTATTATATTCTGGTGCACGGCTGAAATTTCGTTTCCGAATAAAACAGTACTTTTCCTATCGAATGATGTAAAAAAATTCCGATTTTTAGGTGGTTCGCAGGGGCATTTCTCTAAAATTTTAAATGAAATATATCTAAAAACATTTGTTTCAACAATGAATCCATTGTTGTAAAAGTGTTTAAAATGAAATTTTACACATAAAACGAGCAGTATCTTCTTATTAAATTCCGGTGCACGGCTGAAATTTTGTTTCCGAAAAAATCAGTACTTTTCCTATCGAATGATGTAAAAAAATTCCGATTTTTATGTTGTTCGCAGGGGTATTTTTCTACAAGTTTAAATGAAATGTATCAGAATACATTGTTTCAACAATGAATCCATTGTTGTAAAAATGTCTAAAATGAAATTTTACACATAAAACTAGCAGTATCTTCTTAATATATTCTGGTGCACGGCTGAAATTTCGTTTCCGAATAAAACAGTACTTTTCCTATCGAAGGATGTAAAAAAAATCCGATTTTAAAGTTGTTCGCAGGGGTATTCTTCTAAAAGTTTAAATAAAATATATATAAATACATTGTTTCAACAATGAATCCATTGTTGTAAAAATGTTTAAAATGAAATTTTACACATAAAACGAGCAGTATCTTCTCATTAAATTCCGGTGCACGGCTGAAATTTCGTTTCCGAATTAAGCAAAACATTTCCTATCGAATGATGAAAAAAAATTTCGATTTTTATGTTTTTCGCAGGGGTATTTTTCTAAAAGTTTAAATGACATGTATCTGAATACATTGTTTCAACAATAAATCCATTGTTGTAAAAATGTCTAAAATGAAGTTTTACACATAAAACGAGCAGTATCTTCTTATTAAATTCCGGTGAGACTGTAATTCCGTAAACTGAAATTTCGTTTCCGAATTAAGCAAAACATTTCCTATCGAATGATGAAAAAAAATTTCGATTTTTATGTTTTTCGCAGGGGTATTTTTCTAAAAGTTTAAATGACATGTATCTGAATACATTGTTTCAACAATAAATCCATTGTTGTAAAAATGTCTAAAATGAAATTTTACACATAAAACAAGCAGTATCTTCTTATTAAATTCCGGTGCACGGCTGGAATTTTGTTTCCGAATAAATCAGTCCTTTTTCTATCGAATGATGTAAAAATATTCCGATTTTTAGGTTGTTCGCAGGGGTATTTTTCTACAAGTTTAAATGAAATGTATCAGAATACATTGTTCCAACAATGAATCCATTGTTGTAAAAGTGTTTAAAATGAACATTTACACATAAAACGAGCAGTATCTTCTTATTAAATTCCGGTGCACGGCTGGAATTTTGTTTCCGAATAAATCAGTACTTTTCCTATCGAATGATGTAAAAAAATTCCGATTTTAAAGTTGTTCGCAGGGGTATTCTTCTAAAAGTTTAAATAAAATATATATAAATACATTGTTTCAACAATGAATCCATTGTTGTAAAAATGTTTAAAATGAAATTTTACACATAAAACGAGCAGTATCTTCTCATTAAATTCCGGTGCACGGTTGAAATTTCGTTTCCGAATTAAGCAAAACATTTCCTATCGAATGATGTAAAAAAATTCAGATTTTTGTGTTGTTCGCAGGGGTATTTTTCTAAAAGTTTAAATGATATGTATCTGAATACATTGTTTCAACAATGAATCCATTGTTGTAAAAATGTCTAGAATGAAATTTTACTTATAAAACAAGCAATATCTTCTTATTAAATTCTGGTGCACGGCTGAAATTTTGTTTCCGAATAAATCAGTACTTTTCCTATCGAATGATGTAAAAAAATTCCGATTTTTTAGGTGGTTCGCAGGGGCATTTCTCTAAAATTTTAAATGAAATATATCTAAATACATTTGTTTCAACAATGAATCCATTGTTGTAAAAGTGTTTAAAATGAAATTTTACACATAAAACGAGCAGTATCTTTTTATTAAATTCCGGTGCACGGCTGAAATTTCGTTTCCGAAATAAGCAAAACATTTCCTATCGAATGATGTAAAAAAACTCCGATTTTTATGTTGTTCGCAGGGGTATTTTTCTACAAGTTTAAATGAAATGTATCAGAATACATTGTTTCAACAATGAATCCATTGTTGTAAAAATGTCTAAAATGAACTTTTACACATAAAACAAGCAGTATCTTCTTATTATATTCTGGTGCACGGCTGAAATTTCGTTTCCGAATAAAACAGTACTTTTCCTATCGAATGATGTAAAAAAATTCCGATTTTTAGGTGGTTCGCAGGGGCATTTCTCTAAAATATTAAATGAAATATATCTAAATACATTTGTTTCAACAATGAATCCATTGTTGTAAAAGTGTTTAAAATGAAATTTTACACATAAAACGAGCAGTATCTTCTTATTAAATTCCGGTGCACGGCTGAAACTTTGTTTCCGAAAAAATCAGTACTTTTCCTATCGAATTATGTAAAAAAATTCCGATTTTAAAGTTGTTCGCAGTTGTATTCTTCTAAAAGTTAAAATAAAATATGTATAAATACATTGTTTCAACAATGAATCCATTGTTGTAAAAATGTTTAAAATGAAATTATACTTTTAAAACGAGCAGTATCTTCTCATTAAATTCCGGTGCACGGCTGAAATTTCGTTTCCGAATTAAGCAAAACATTTCCTATCGAACGATGTAAAAAAATTCCGATTTTTATGTTGTTCGCAGGGGTATTTTTCTACAAGTTTAAATGAAATGTATCAGAATAGATTGTTTCAACAATGAATCCATTGTTGTAAAAATGTCTAAAATGAAATTTTACACATAAAACAAGCAGTATCTTCTTAATATATTCTGGTGCACGGCTGAAATTTCGTTTCCGAATAAAACAGTACTTTTCCTATCGAATGATGTAAAAAAAATCCGATTTTAAAGTTGTTCGCAGGGGTAATCTTCTAAAAGTTTAAATAAAATACATATAAATACATTGTTTCAACAATGAATCCATTGTTGTAAAAATGTCTAAAATGAAATTTTACACATAAAACGAGCAGTATCTTCTTATTAAATTCCGGTGCACGGCTGGAATTTTGTTTCCGAATAAATCAGTACTTTTCCTATCGAATGATGTAAAAAAATTCCGATTTTTAGGTTGTTCGCAGGGGTATTTTTCTACAAGTTTAAATGAAATGTATCAGAATACATTGTTTCAACAATGAATCCATTGTTGTAAAAATGGCTAAAATGAAATTTTACACATAAAACGAGCAGTATCTTCTTATTAAATTCCGGTGCACGGCTGAAATTTTGTTTCCGAAAAAATCAGTACTTTTCCTATCGAATGATGTAAAAAAATTCCGATTTTTATGTTGTTCGCAGGGGTATTTTTCTACAAGTTTAAATGAAATGTATCAGAATACATTGTTTCAACAATGAATCCATTGTTGTAAAAATGTCTAAAATGAAATTTTACACATAAAACAAGCAGTATCTTCTTAATATATTCTGGTGCACGGCTGAAATTTCGTTTCCGAATAAAACAGTACTTTTCCTATCGAAGGATGTAAAAAAAATCCGATTTTAAAGTTGTTCGCAGGGGTATTCTTCTAAAAGTTTAAATAAAATATATATAAATACATTGTTTCAACAATAAATCCATTGTTGTAAAAATGTCTAAAATGAAGTTTTACACATAAAACGAGCAGTATCTTCTTATTAAATTCCGGTGCACGGCTGGAATTTTGTTTCCGAATAAATCAGTCCTTTTTCTATCGAATGATGTAAAAATATTCCGATTTTTAGGTTGTTCGCAGGGGTATTTTTCTACAAGTTTAAATGAAATGTATCAGAATACATTGTTCCAACAATGAATCCATTGTTGTAAAAGTGTTTAAAATGAAATTTTACACATAAAACGAGCAGTATCTTCTTATTATATTCCGGTGTACGGCTGAAATTTTGTTTCCGAATAAATCAGTACTTTTCCTATCGAATGATGTAAAAAAATTCCGATTTTTAGGTTGTTCGCAGGGGTATTTTTCTGCAAGTTTAAATGAAATGTATCAGAATACATTGTTTCAACAATGTATCCATTGTTGTAAAAAATTTTTAAAATGAAATTTTACACATAAAACGAGCAGCATCATCTCATTAAATTCCGGTGCACGGCTGAAATTTCGTTTCCGAATTAAGCAAAACATTTCCTATAGAATGATGTAAAAAAATTCCGATTTTTATGTTGTTCGCAGGGGTATTTTTCTAAAAGTTTAAATGAAATATATCTAAATGCATTGTTTCAACAATGAATCCATTGTTGTAAAAATGTTTAAAATGAAATTTTACACATAAAACGAGCAGTATCTTCTCATTAAATTCCGGTGCACGGCTGAAATTTCGTTTCCGAATCAAGCAAAACATTTCCTATCGAATGATGTAAAAAAATTCCGATTTTTATGTTGTTCGCAGGGGTATTTTTCGAAAAGTTTAAATGATATGTATCTGAACACATTGTTTCAACAATGAATCCATTGTTGTAAAAATGTCTAAAATGAACTTTTACACATAAAACAAGCAGTATCTTCTTATTATATTCTGGTGCACGGCTGAAATTTCGTTTCCGAATAAAACAGTACTTTTCCTATCGAATGATGTAAAAAAAATCCGATTTTAAAGTTGTTCGCAGGGGTATTCTTCTAAAAGTTTAAATAAAATATATATAAATACATTGTTTCAACAATGAATCCATTGTTGTAAAAATGTTTAAAATGAAATTTTACACATAAAACGAGCAGTATCTTCTCATTAAATTCCGGTGCACGGCTGAAATTTCGTTTCCGAATTAAGCAAAACATTTCCTATCGAATGATGAAAAAAAATTTCGATTTTTATGTTTTTCGCAGGGGTATTTTTCTAAAAGTTTAAATGACATGTATCTGAATACATTGTTTCAACAATAAATCCATTGTTGTAAAAATGTCTAAAATGAAGTTTTACACATAAAACGAGCAGTATCTTCTTATTAAATTCCGGTGAGACTGTAATTCCGTAAACTGAAATTTCGTTTCCGAATTAAGCAAAACATTTCCTATCGAATGATGAAAAAAAATTTCGATTTTTATGTTTTTCGCAGGGGTATTTTTCTAAAAGTTTAAATGACATGTATCTGAATACATTGTTTCAACAATAAATCCATTGTTGTAAAAATGTCTAAAATGAAATTTTACACATAAAACAAGCAGTATCTTCTTATTAAATTCCGGTGCACGGCTGGAATTTTGTTTCCGAATAAATCAGTCCTTTTTCTATCGAATGATGTAAAAATATTCCGATTTTTAGGTTGTTCGCAGGGGTATTTTTCTACAAGTTTAAATGAAATGTATCAGAATACATTGTTCCAACAATGAATCCATTGTTGTAAAAGTGTTTAAAATGAACATTTACACATAAAACGAGCAGTATCTTCTTATTAAATTCCGGTGCACGGCTGGAATTTTGTTTCCGAATAAATCAGTACTTTTCCTATCGAATGATGTAAAAAAATTCCGATTTTAAAGTTGTTCGCAGGGGTATTCTTCTAAAAGTTTAAATAAAATATATATAAATACATTGTTTCAACAATGAATCCATTGTTGTAAAAATGTTTAAAATGAAATTTTACACATAAAACGAGCAGTATCTTCTCATTAAATTCCGGTGCACGGTTGAAATTTCGTTTCCGAATTAAGCAAAACATTTCCTATCGAATGATGTAAAAAAATTCAGATTTTTGTGTTGTTCGCAGGGGTATTTTTCTAAAAGTTTAAATGATATGTATCTGAATACATTGTTTCAACAATGAATCCATTGTTGTAAAAATGTCTAGAATGAAATTTTACTTATAAAACAAGCAATATCTTCTTATTAAATTCTGGTGCACGGCTGAAATTTTGTTTCCGAATAAATCAGTACTTTTCCTATCGAATGATGTAAAAAAATTCCGATTTTTTAGGTGGTTCGCAGGGGCATTTCTCTAAAATTTTAAATGAAATATATCTAAATACATTTGTTTCAACAATGAATCCATTGTTGTAAAAGTGTTTAAAATGAAATTTTACACATAAAACGAGCAGTATCTTTTTATTAAATTCCGGTGCACGGCTGAAATTTCGTTTCCGAAATAAGCAAAACATTTCCTATCGAATGATGTAAAAAAACTCCGATTTTTATGTTGTTCGCAGGGGTATTTTTCTACAAGTTTAAATGAAATGTATCAGAATACATTGTTTCAACAATGAATCCATTGTTGTAAAAATGTCTAAAATGAACTTTTACACATAAAACAAGCAGTATCTTCTTATTATATTCTGGTGCACGGCTGAAATTTCGTTTCCGAATAAAACAGTACTTTTCCTATCGAATGATGTAAAAAAATTCCGATTTTTAGGTGGTTCGCAGGGGCATTTCTCTAAAATATTAAATGAAATATATCTAAATACATTTGTTTCAACAATGAATCCATTGTTGTAAAAGTGTTTAAAATGAAATTTTACACATAAAACGAGCAGTATCTTCTTATTAAATTCCGGTGCACGGCTGAAACTTTGTTTCCGAAAAAATCAGTACTTTTCCTATCGAATTATGTAAAAAAATTCCGATTTTAAAGTTGTTCGCAGTTGTATTCTTCTAAAAGTTAAAATAAAATATGTATAAATACATTGTTTCAACAATGAATCCATTGTTGTAAAAATGTTTAAAATGAAATTATACTTTTAAAACGAGCAGTATCTTCTCATTAAATTCCGGTGCACGGCTGAAATTTCGTTTCCGAATTAAGCAAAACATTTCCTATCGAACGATGTAAAAAAATTCCGATTTTTATGTTGTTCGCAGGGGTATTTTTCTACAAGTTTAAATGAAATGTATCAGAATAGATTGTTTCAACAATGAATCCATTGTTGTAAAAATGTCTAAAATGAAATTTTACACATAAAACAAGCAGTATCTTCTTAATATATTCTGGTGCACGGCTGAAATTTCGTTTCCGAATAAAACAGTACTTTTCCTATCGAATGATGTAAAAAAAATCCGATTTTAAAGTTGTTCGCAGGGGTAATCTTCTAAAAGTTTAAATAAAATACATATAAATACATTGTTTCAACAATGAATCCATTGTTGTAAAAATGTCTAAAATGAAATTTTACACATAAAACGAGCAGTATCTTCTTATTAAATTCCGGTGCACGGCTGGAATTTTGTTTCCGAATAAATCAGTACTTTTCCTATCGAATGATGTAAAAAAATTCCGATTTTTAGGTTGTTCGCAGGGGTATTTTTCTACAAGTTTAAATGAAATGTATCAGAATACATTGTTTCAACAATGAATCCATTGTTGTAAAAATGGCTAAAATGAAATTTTACACATAAAACGAGCAGTATCTTCTTATTAAATTCCGGTGCACGGCTGAAATTTTGTTTCCGAAAAAATCAGTACTTTTCCTATCGAATGATGTAAAAAAATTCCGATTTTTATGTTGTTCGCAGGGGTATTTTTCTACAAGTTTAAATGAAATGTATCAGAATACATTGTTTCAACAATGAATCCATTGTTGTAAAAATGTCTAAAATGAAATTTTACACATAAAACAAGCAGTATCTTCTTAATATATTCTGGTGCACGGCTGAAATTTCGTTTCCGAATAAAACAGTACTTTTCCTATCGAAGGATGTAAAAAAAATCCGATTTTAAAGTTGTTCGCAGGGGTATTCTTCTAAAAGTTTAAATAAAATATATATAAATACATTGTTTCAACAATAAATCCATTGTTGTAAAAATGTCTAAAATGAAGTTTTACACATAAAACGAGCAGTATCTTCTTATTAAATTCCGGTGCACGGCTGGAATTTTGTTTCCGAATAAATCAGTCCTTTTTCTATCGAATGATGTAAAAATATTCCGATTTTTAGGTTGTTCGCAGGGGTATTTTTCTACAAGTTTAAATGAAATGTATCAGAATACATTGTTCCAACAATGAATCCATTGTTGTAAAAGTGTTTAAAATGAAATTTTACACATAAAACGAGCAGTATCTTCTTATTATATTCCGGTGTACGGCTGAAATTTTGTTTCCGAATAAATCAGTACTTTTCCTATCGAATGATGTAAAAAAATTCCGATTTTTAGGTTGTTCGCAGGGGTATTTTTCTGCAAGTTTAAATGAAATGTATCAGAATACATTGTTTCAACAATGTATCCATTGTTGTAAAAAATTTTTAAAATGAAATTTTACACATAAAACGAGCAGCATCATCTCATTAAATTCCGGTGCACGGCTGAAATTTCGTTTCCGAATTAAGCAAAACATTTCCTATAGAATGATGTAAAAAAATTCCGATTTTTATGTTGTTCGCAGGGGTATTTTTCTAAAAGTTTAAATGAAATATATCTAAATGCATTGTTTCAACAATGAATCCATTGTTGAAAAAATGTTTAAAATGAAATTTTACACATAAAAAAGCAGTTTCTTCTTATTAAATTCAGGTGCTCGGCTGAAATTTTGTTTCCGAATAAATCAGTACTTTTCCTATCGTATGATGTAAAAAAATTCCGATTTTTATGTTGTTCGCAGGGGTATTTTTCTAAAAGTTTAAATGACATGTATCTGAATACATTGTTTCAACAATGAATCCATTGTTGTAAAAATGTCTAAAATAAAATTTTACACATACAACGAGCAGTATCTTCTTATTAAATTCCGGTGCACGGCTGGAATTTTGTTTCCGAATAAATCAGTACTTTTTCTATCGAATGATGTAAAACAATTCCGATTTTTAGGTTGTTCGCAGGGGTATTTTTCTACAAGTTTAAAAGAAATGTATCAGAATACATTGTTCCAACAAAAAATCCATTGTTGTAAAATTGTTTAAAATGAAATTTTACACATACAACGAGCAGTATCTTCTTATTAAATTCCGGTGCACGGCTGGAATTTTGTTTCCGAATAAATCAGTACTTTTTCTATCGAATGATGTAAAACAATTCCGATTTTTATTTTGTTCACAGGGGTATTTTTCTACAAGTTTAAATGAAATGTATCAGAATACATTGTTTCAACAATGAATCCATTGATGTAAAAATGTCTAAAATGAACATTTACACATAAAACGAGCAGTATCTTCTTATTAAATTCCGGTGCACGGCTGGAATTTTGTTTCCGAATAAATCAGTACTTTTCCTATCGAATGATGTAAATAAATTCCGATTTTTAGGTTGTTCGCAGGGGTATTTTTCTACAAGTTTAAATGAAATGTATCAGAATATATTGTTTCAACAATGGATCCATTGTTGTAAAAATGTCTAAAATGAAATTTTACACATAAAACGAGCAGTATCTTCTTATTAAATTCCGGTGCACGGCTGAAATTTTGTTTCCGAAAAAATCAGTACTTTTCCTATCGAATGATGTAAAAAAATTCCGATTTTAAAGTTGTTCGCAGGGGTATTCTTCTAAAAGTTTAAATAAAATATATATAAATACATTGTTTCAACAATGAATCCATTGTTGTAAAAATGTTTAAAATGAAATTTTACACATAAAACGAGCAGTATCTTCTCATTAAATTCCGGTGCACGGTTGAAATTTCGTTTCCGAATTAAGCAAAACATTTCCTATCGAATGATGTAAAAAAATTCAGATTTTTATGTTGTTCGCAGGGGTATTTTTCTAAAAGTTTAAATGATATGTATCTGAATACATTGTTTCAACAATGAATCCATTGTTGTAAAAATGTCTAGAATGAAATTTTACTTATAAAACAAGCAATATCTTCTTATTAAATTCTGGTGCACGGCTGAAATTTTGTTTCCGAATAAATCAGTACTTTTCCTATCGAATGATGTAAAAAAATTCCAATTTTTTAGGTGGTTCGCAGGGGCATTTCTCTAAAATTTTAAATGAAATATATCTAAATACATTTGTTTCAACAATGAATCCATTGTTGTAAAAATGTCTAAAATGAAATTTTACACATAAAACGAGCAGTATCTTTTTATTAAATTCCGGTGCACGGCTGAAATTTCGTTTCCGAAATAAGCAAAACATTTCCTATCGAATGATGTAAAAAAACTCCGATTTTTATGTTGTGCGCAGGGGTATTTTTCTACAAGTTTAAATGAAATGTATCAGAATACATTGTTTCAACAATGAATCCATTGTTGTAAAAATGTCTAAAATGAACTTTTACACATAAAACAAGCAGTATCTTCTTATTATATTCTGGTGCACGGCTGAAATTTCGTTTCCGAATAAAACAGTACTTTTCCTATCGAATGATGAAAAAAAATTCCGATTTTTAGGTGGTTCGCAGGGGCATTTCTCTAAAATTTTAAATGAAATATATCTAAATACATTTGTTTCAACAATGAATCCATTGTTGTAAAAGTGTTTAAAATGAAATTTTACACATAAAACGAGCAGTATCTTCTTATTAAATTCCGGTGCACGGCTGAAACTTTGTTTCCGAAAAAATCAGTACTTTTCCTATCGAATGATGTAAAAAAATTCCGATTTTTAGGTTGTTCGCAGGGGTATTTTTCTACAAGTTTAAATGAAATGTATCAGAATACATTGTTTCAACAATGAATCCATTGTTGTAAAAATGTCTAAAATGAAATTTTACACATAAAACAAGCAGTATCTTCTTAATATATTCTGGTGCACGGCTGAAATTTCGTTTCCGAATAAAACAGTACTTTTCCTATCGAATGATGTAAAAAAATCCGATTTTAAAGTTGTTCGCAGGGGTATTCTTCTAAAAGTTTAAATAAAATATATATAAATACATTGTTTCAACAATGAATCCATTGTTGTAAAAATGTTTAAAATGAAATTTTACACATAAAACGAGCAGTATCTTCTCATTAAATTCCGGTGCACGGCTGAAATTTCGTTTCCGAATTAAGCAAAAAATTTCCTATCGAATGATGAAAAAAAATTTCGATTTTTATGTTTTTCGCAGGGGTATTTTTCTAAAAGTTTAAATGACATGTATCTGAATACATTGTTTCAACAATAAATCCATTGTTGTAAAAATGTCTAAAATGAAATTTTACACATAAAACAAGCAGTATCTTCTTATTAAATTCCGGTGCACGGCTGGAATTTTGTTTCCGAATAAATCAGTCCTTTTTCTATCGAATGATGTAAAAATATTCCGATTTTTAGGTTGTTCGCAGGGGTATTTTTCTACAAGTTTAAATGAAATGTATCAGAATACATTGTTCCAACAATGAATCCATTGTTGTAAAAGTGTTTAAAATGAAATTTTACACATAAAACGAGCAGTATCTTCTTATTATATTCCGGTGTACGGCTGAAATTTTGTTTCCGAATAAATCAGTACTTTTCCTATCGAATGATGTAAAAAAATTCCGATTTTTAGGTTGTTCGCAGGGGTATTTTTCTGCAAGTTTAAATGAAATGTATCAGAATACATTGTTTCAACAATGAATCCATTGTTGTAAAAATGTTTAAAATGAAATTTTACACATAAAACGAGCAGTATCATCTCATTAAATTCCGGTGCACGGCTGAAATTTCGTTTCCGAATTAAGCAATACATTTCCTATAGAATGATGTAAAAAAATTCCGATTTTTATGTTGTTCGCAGGGGTATTTTTCTAAAAGTTTAAATGACATGTATCTGAATACATTGTTTCAACAATGAATCCATTGTTGTAAAAATGTCTAAAATGAAATTTTACACATAAAACGAGCAGTATCTTCTTATTAAATTCCGGTGCACGGCTGGAATTTTGTTTCCGAATAAATCAGTCCTTTTTCTATCGAATGATGTAAAAATATTCCGATTTTTAGGTTGTTCGCAGGGGTATTTTTCTACAAGTTTAAATGAAATGTATCAGAATACATTGTTCCAACAATGAATCCATTGTTGTAAAAATGTCTAAAATGAAATTTTACACATAAAACGAGCAGTATCTTCTTATTAAATTCCGGTGCACGGCTGGAATTTTGTTTCCGAATAAATCAGTCCTTTTTCTATCGAATGATGTAAAAATATTCCGATTTTTAGGTTGTTCGCAGGGGTATTTTTCTACAAGTTTAAATGAAATGTATCAGAATACATTGTTCCAACAATGAATCCATTGTTGTAAAAATGTCTAAAATGAAATTTTACACATAAAACGAGCAGTATCTTCTTATTAAATTCCGGTGCACGGCTGGAATTTTGTTTCCGAATAAATCGGTCCTTTTTCTATCGAATGATGTAAAAATATTCCGATTTTTAGGTTGTTCGCAGGGGTATTTTTCTACAAGTTTAAATGAAATGTATCAGAATACATTGTTCCAACAATGAATCCATTGTTGTAAAAGTGTTTAAAATGAAATTTTACACATAAAACGAGCAGTATCTTCTTAATAAATTCTGGTGCACGGCTGAAATTTCGTTTCCGAATAAAACAGTACTTTTCCTATCGAAGGATGTAAAAAAAATCCGATTTTAAAGTTGTTCGCAGGAGTATTCTTCTAAAAGTTTAAATAAAATATATATAAATACATTGTTTCAACAATGAATCCATTGTTGTAAAAATGTTTAAAATGAAATTTTACACATAAAACGAGCAGTATCTTCTCATTAAATTCCGGTGCACGGCTGAAATTTCGTTTCCGAATTAAGCAAAACATTTCCTATCGAATGATGAAAAAAAATTTCGATTTTTATGTTTTTCGCAGGGGTATTTTTCTAAAAGTTTAAATGACATGTATCTGAATACATTGTTTCAACAATAAATCCATTGTTGTAAAAATGTCTAAAATGAAATTTTACACATAAAACAAGCAGTATCTTCTTATTAAATTCCGGTGCACGGCTGGAATTTTGTTTCCGAATAAATCAGTCCTTTTTCTATCGAATGATGTAAAAATATTCCGATTTTTAGGTTGTTCGCAGGGGTATTTTTCTACAAGTTTAAATGAAATGTATCAGAATACATTGTTCCAACAATGAATCCATTGTTGTAAAAGTGTTTAAAATGAAATTTTACACATAAAACGAGCAGTATCTTCTTATTATATTCCGGTGTACGGCTGAAATTTTGTTTCCGAATAAATCAGTACTTTTCCTATCGAATGATGTAAAAAATTCCGATTTTTAGGTTGTTCGCAGGGGTATTTTTCTGCAAGTTTAAATGAAATGTATCAGAATACATTGTTTCAACAATGAATCCATTGTTGTAAAAATGTTTAAAATGAAATTTTACACATAAAACGAGCAGTATCATCTCATTAAATTCCGGTGCACGGCTGAAATTTCGTTTCCGAATTAAGCAATACATTTCCTATAGAATGATGTAAAAAAATTCCGATTTTTATGTTGTTCGCAGGGGTATTTTTCTAAAAGTTTAAATGACATGTATCTGAATACATTGTTTCAACAATGAATCCATTGTTGTAAAAATGTCTAAAATGAAATTTTACACATAAAACGAGCAGTATCTTCTTATTAAATTCCGGTGCACGGCTGGAATTTTGTTTCCGAATAAATCAGTCCTTTTTCTATCGAATGATGTAAAAATATTCCGATTTTTAGGTTGTTCGCAGGGGTATTTTTCTACAAGTTTAAATGAAATGTATCAGAATACATTGTTCCAACAATGAATCCATTGTTGTAAAAATGTCTAAAATGAAATTTTACACATAAAACGAGCAGTATCTTCTTATTAAATTCCGGTGCACGGCTGGAATTTTGTTTCCGAATAAATCAGTCCTTTTTCTATCGAATGATGTAAAAATATTCCGATTTTTAGGTTGTTCGCAGGGGTATTTTTCTACAAGTTTAAATGAAATGTATCAGAATACATTGTTCCAACAATGAATCCATTGTTGTAAAAGTGTTTAAAATGAAATTTTACACATAAAACGAGCAGTATCTTCTTAATAAATTCTGGTGCACGGCTGAAATTTCGTTTCCGAATAAAACAGTACTTTTCCTATCGAATGATGTAAAAAAAATCCGATTTTAAAGTTGTTCGCAGGGGTATTCTTCTAAAAGTTTAAATAAAATATATATAAATACATTGTTTCAACAATGAATCCATTGTTGTAAAAATGTCTAAAATGAAATTTTACACATAAAACAAGCAGTATCTTCTTAATATATTCTGGTGCACGGCTGAAATTTCGTTTCCGAATAAAACAGTACTTTTCCTATCGAAGGATGTAAAAAAAATCCGATTTTAAAGTTGTTCGCAGGGGTATTCTTCTAAAAGTTTAAATAAAATATATATAAATACATTGTTTCAACAATGAATCCATTGTTGTAAAAATGTTTAAAATGAAATTTTACACATAAAACGAGCAGTATCTTCTCATTAAATTCCGGTGCACGGCTGAAATTTCGTTTCCGAATTAAGCAAAACATTTCCTATCGAATGATGAGAAAAAATTTCGATTTTTATGTTTTTCGCAGGGGTATTTTTCTAAAAGTTTAAATGACATGTATCTGAATACATTGTTTCAACAATAAATCCATTGTTGTAAAAATGTCTAAAATGAAGTTTTACACATAAAACGAGCAGTATCTTCTTATTATATTCCGGTGTACGGCTGAAATTTTGTTTCCGAATAAATCAGTACTTTTCCTATCGAATGATGTAAAAAAATTCCGATTTTTAGGTTGTTCGCAGGGGTATTTTTCTGCAAGTTTAAATGAAATGTATCAGAATACATTGTTTCAACAATGAATCCATTGTTGTAAAAATTTTTAGAATGAAATTTTACACATAAAACGAGCAGCATCATCTCATTAAATTCCGGTGCACGGCTGAAATTTCGTTTCCGAATTAAGCAAAACATTTCCTATAGAATGATGTAAAAAAATTCCGATTTTTATGTTGTTCGCAGGGGTATTTTTCTAAAAGTTTAAATGAAATATATCTAAATGCATTGTTTCAACAATGAATCCATTGTTGAAAAAATGTTTAAAATGAAATTTTACACATAAAAAAAGCAGTTTCTTCTTATTAAATTCAGGTGCTCGGCTTAAATTTTGTTTCTGAATAAATCAGTACTTTTCCTATCGTATGATGTAAAAAAATTCCGATTTTTTTGTTGTTCGCAGGGGTATTTTTCTAAAAGTTTAAATGACATGTATCTGAATACATTGTTTCTACAATGAATCCATTGTTGTAAAAATGTCTAAAATAAAATTTTACACATACAACGAGCAGTATCTTCTTATTAAATTCCGGTGCACGGCTGGAATTTTGTTTCCGAATAAATCAGTACTTTTTCTATCGAATGATGTAAAACAATTCCGATTTTTAGGTTGTTCGCAGGGGTATTTTTCTACAAGTTTAAAAGAAATGTATCAGAATACATTGTTCCAACAAAAAATCCATTGTTGTAAAATTGTTTAAAATGAAATTTTACACATACAACGAGCAGTATCTTCTTATTAAATTCCGGTGCACGGCTGGAATTTTGTTTCCGAATAAATCAGTACTTTTTCTATCGAATGATGTAAAACAATTCCGATTTTTATTTTGTTCGCAGGGGTATTTTTCTACAAGTTTAAATGAAATGTATCAGAATACATTGTTTCAACAATGAATCCATTGTTGTAAAAATGTCTAAAATGAAATTTTACACATAAAACGAGCAGTATCTTCTTATTAAATTGCGGTGCACGGCTGGAATTTTGTTTCCGAATAAATCAGTCCTTTTTCTATCGAATGATGTAAAAATATTCCGATTTTTAGGTTGTTCGCAGGGGTATTTTTCTACAAGTTTAAATGAAATGTATCAGAATACATTGTTCCAACAATGAATCCATTGTTGTAAAAATGTCTAAAATGAAATTTTACACATAAAACGAGCAGTATCTTCTTATTAAATTCCGGTGCACGGCTGGAATTTTGTTTCCGAATAAATCAGTCCTTTTTCTATCGAATGATGTAAAAATATTCCGATTTTTAGGTTGTTCGCAGGGGTATTTTTCTACAAGTTTAAATGAAATGTATCAGAATACATTGTTCCAACAATGAATCCATTGTTGTAAAAGTGTTTAAAATGAAATTTTACACATAAAACGAGCAGTATCTTCTTAATAAATTCTGGTGCACGGCTGAAATTTCGTTTCCGAATAAAACAGTACTTTTCCTATCGAATGATGTAAAAAAAATCCGATTTTAAAGTTGTTCGCAGGGGTATTCTTCTAAAAGTTTAAATAAAATATATATAAATACATTGTTTCAACAATGAATCCATTGTTGTAAAAATGTCTAAAATGAAATTTTACACATAAAACAAGCAGTATCTTCTTAATATATTCTGGTGCACGGCTGAAATTTCGTTTCCGAATAAAACAGTACTTTTCCTATCGAAGGATGTAAAAAAAATCCGATTTTAAAGTTGTTCGCAGGGGTATTCTTCTAAAAGTTTAAATAAAATATATATAAATACATTGTTTCAACAATGAATCCATTGTTGTAAAAATGTTTAAAATGAAATTTTACACATAAAACGAGCAGTATCTTCTCATTAAATTCCGGTGCACGGCTGAAATTTCGTTTCCGAATTAAGCAAAACATTTCCTATCGAATGATGAAAAAAAATTTCGATTTTTATGTTTTTCGCAGGGGTATTTTTCTAAAAGTTTAAATGACATGTATCTGAATACATTGTTTCAACAATAAATCCATTGTTGTAAAAATGTCTAAAATGAAATTTTACACATAAAACAAGCAGTATCTTCTTATTAAATTCCGGTGCACGGCTGGAATTTTGTTTCCGAATAAATCAGTCCTTTTTCTATCGAATGATGTAAAAATATTCCGATTTTTAGGTTGTTCGCAGGGGTATTTTTCTACAAGTTTAAATGAAATGTATCAGAATACATTGTTCCAACAATGAATCCATTGTTGTAAAAGTGTTTAAAATGAAATTTTACACATAAAACGAGCAGTATCTTCTTATTATATTCCGGTGTACGGCTGAAATTTTGTTTCCGAATAAATCAGTACTTTTTCTATCGAATGATGTAAAAAAATTCCGATTTTTAGGTTGTTCGCAGGGGTATTTTTCTGCAAGTTTAAATGAAATGTATCAGAATACATTGTTTCAACAATGAATCCATTGTTGTAAAAATGTTTAAAATGAAATTTTACACATAAAACGAGCAGTATCATCTCATTAAATTCCGGTGCACGGCTGAAATTTCGTTTCCGAATTAAGCAATACATTTCCTATAGAATGATGTAAAAAAATTCCGATTTTTATGTTGTTCGCAGGGGTATTTTTATAAAAGTTTAAATGACATGTATCTGAATACATTGTTTCAACAATGAATCCATTGTTGTAAAAATGTCTAAAATGAAATTTTACACATAAAACGAGCAGTATCTTCTTATTAAATTCCGGTGCACGGCTGGAATTTTGTTTCCGAATAAATCAGTCCTTTTTCTATCGAATGATGTAAAAATATTCCGATTTTTAGGTTGTTCGCAGGGGTATTTTTCTACAAGTTTAAATGAAATGTATCAGAATACATTGTTCCAACAATGAATCCATTGTTGTAAAAATGTCTAAAATGAAATTTTACACATAAAACGAGCAGTATCTTCTTATTAAATTCCGGTGCACGGCTGGAATTTTGTTTCCGAATAAATCAGTCCTTTTTCTATCGAATGATGTAAAAATATTCCGATTTTTAGGTTGTTCGCAGGGGTATTTTTCTACAAGTTTAAATGAAATGTATCAGAATACATTGTTCCAACAATGAATCCATTGTTGTAAAAGTGTTTAAAATGAAATTTTACACATAAAACGAGCAGTATCTTCTTAATAAATTCTGGTGCACGGCTGAAATTTCGTTTCCGAATAAAACAGTACTTTTCCTATCGAATGATGTAAAAAAAATCCGATTTTAAAGTTGTTCGCAGGGGTATTCTTCTAAAAGTTTAAATAAAATATATATAAATACATTGTTTCAACAATGAATCCATTGTTGTAAAAATGTCTAAAATGAAATTTTACACATAAAACAAGCAGTATCTTCTTAATATATTCTGGTGCACGGCTGAAATTTCGTTTCCGAATAAAACAGTACTTTTCCTATCGAAGGATGTAAAAAAAATCCGATTTTAAAGTTGTTCGCAGGGGTATTCTTCTAAAAGTTTAAATAAAATATATATAAATACATTGTTTCAACAATGAATCCATTGTTGTAAAAATGTTTAAAATGAAATTTTACACATAAAACGAGCAGTATCTTCTCATTAAATTCCGGTGCACGGCTGAAATTTCGTTTCCGAATTAAGCAAAACATTTCCTATCGAATGATGAAAAAAAATTTCGATTTTTATGTTTTTCGCAGGGGTATTTTTCTAAAAGTTTAAATGACATGTATCTGAATACATTGTTTCAACAATAAATCCATTGTTGTAAAAATGTCTAAAATGAAGTTTTACACATAAAACGAGCAGTATCTTCTTATTATATTCCGGTGTACGGCTGAAATTTTGTTTCCGAATAAATCAGTACTTTTCCTATCGAATGATGTAAAAAAATTCCGATTTTTAGGTTGTTCGCAGGGGTATTTTTCTGCAAGTTTAAATGAAATGTATCAGAATACATTGTTTCAACAATGAATCCATTGTTGTAAAAATTTTTAAAATGAAATTTTACACATAAAACGAGCAGCATCATCTCATTAAATTCCGGTGCACGGCTGAAATTTCGTTTCCGAATTAAGCAAAACATTTCCTATAGAATGATGTAAAAAAATTCCGATTTTTATGTTGTTCGCAGGGGTATTTTTCTAAAAGTTTAAATGAAATATATCTAAATGCATTGTTTCAACAATGAATCCATTGTTGAAAAAATGTTTAAAATGAAATTTTACACATAAAAAAAGCAGTTTCTTCTTATTAAATTCAGGTGCTCGGCTTAAATTTTGTTTCCGAATAAATCAGTACTTTTCCTATCGTATGATGTAAAAAAATTCCGATTTTTATGTTGTTCGCAGGGGTATTTTTCTAAAAGTTTAAATGACATGTATCTGAATACATTGTTTCTACAATGAATCCATTGTTGTAAAAATGTCTAAAATAAAATTTTACACATACAACGAGCAGTATCTTCTTATTAAATTCCGGTGCACGGCTGGAATTTTGTTTCCGAATAAATCAGTACTTTTTCTATCGAATGATGTAAAACAATTCCGATTTTTAGGTTGTTCGCAGGGGTATTTTTCTACAAGTTTAAAAGAAATGTATCAGAATACATTGTTCCAACAAAAAATCCATTGTTGTAAAATTGTTTAAAATGAAATTTTACACATACAACGAGCAGTATCTTCTTATTAAATTCCGGTGCACGGCTGGAATTTTGTTTCCGAATAAATCAGTACTTTTTCTATCGAATGATGTAAAACAATTCCGATTTTTATTTTGTTCGCAGGGGTATTTTTCTACAAGTTTAAATGAAATGTATCAGAATACATTGTTTCAACAATGAATCCATTGATGTAAAAATGTCTAAAATGAAAATTTACACATAAAACGAGCAGTATCTTCTTATTAAATTCCGGTGCACGGCTGGAATTTTGTTTCCGAATAAATCAGTACTTTTCCTATCGAATGATGTAAATAAATTCCGATTTTTAGGTTGTTCGCAGGGGTATTTTTCTACAAGTTTAAATGAAATGTATCAGAATATATTGTTTCAACAATGGATCAATTGTTGTAAAAATGTCTAAAATGAAATTTTACACATAAAACGAGCAGTATCTTCTTATTAAATTCCGGTGCACGGCTGAAATTTTGTTTCCGAAAAAATCAGTACTTTTCCTATCGAATGATGTAAAAAAATTCCGATTTTAAAGTTGTTCGCAGGAGTATTCTTCTAAAAATTTAAATGAAATATATCTAAATGCATTGTTTCAACAATGAATCCATTGTTAAAAAAATGTTTAAAATGAAATTTTACACATAAAAAAGCAGTTTCTTCTTATTAAATTCAGGTGCACGGCTGAAATTTTGTTTCCGAATAAATCAGTACTTTTCATATCGAATGATGTAAAAATATTCCGATTTTTAGGTTGTTCGCAGGGGTATTTTTCTACAAGTTTAAATGAAATGTATCAGAATACATTGTTCCAACAATGAATCCATTGTTGTAAAAATGTCTAAAATGAAATTTTACACATAAAACGAGCAGTATCTTCTTATTAAATTCCGGTGCACGGCTGGAATTTTGTTTCCGAATAAATCAGTCCTTTTTCTATCGAATGATGTAAAAATATTCCGATTTTTAGGTTGTTCGCAGGGGTATTTTTCTACAAGTTTAAATGAAATGTATCAGAATACATTGTTCCAACAATGAATCCATTGTTGTAAAAGTGTTTAAAATGAAATTTTACACATAAAACGAGCAGTATCTTCTTAATAAATTCTGGTGCACGGCTGAAATTTCGTTTCCGAATAAAACAGTACTTTTCCTATCGAATGATGTAAAAAAAATCCGATTTTAAAGTTGTTCGCAGGGGTATTCTTCTAAAAGTTTAAATAAAATATATAAAAATTCATTGTTTCAACAATGAATCCATTGTTGTAAAAATGTCTAAAATGAAATTTTACACATAAAACAAGCAGTATCTTCTTAATATATTCTGGTGCACGGCTGAAATTTCGTTTCCGAATAAAACAGTACTTTTCCTATCGAAGGATGTAAAAAAAATCCGATTTTAAAGTTGTTCGCAGGGGTATTCTTCTAAAAGTTTAAATAAAATATATATAAATACATTGTTTCAACAATGAATCCATTGTTGTAAAAATGTTTAAAATGAAATTTTACACATAAAACGAGCAGTATCTTCTCATTAAATTCCGGTGCAAGGCTGAAATTTCGTTTCCGAATTAAGCAAAACATTTCCTATCGAATGATGAAAAAAAATTTCGATTTTTATGTTTTTCGCAGGGGTATTTTTCTAAAAGTTTAAATGACATGTATCTGAATACATTGTTTCAACAATAAATCCATTGTTGTAAAAATGTCTAAAATGAAGTTTTACACATAAAACGAGCAGTATCTTCTTATTATATTCCGGTGTACGGCTGAAATTTTGTTTCCGAATAAATCAGTACTTTTCCTATCGAATGATGTAAAAAAATTCCGATTTTTAGGTTGTTCGCAGGGGTATTTTTCTGCAAGTTTAAATGAAATGTATCAGAATACATTGTTTCAACAATGAATCCATTGTTGTAAAAATTTTTAAAATGAAATTTTACACATAAAACGAGCAGCATCATCTCATTAAATTCCGGTGCACGGCTGAAATTTCGTTTCCGAATTAAGCAAAACATTTCCTATAGAATGATGTAAAAAAATTCCGATTTTTATGTTGTTCGCAGGGGTATTTTTCTAAAAGTTTAAATGAAATATATCTAAATGCATTGTTTCAACAATGAATCCATTGTTGAAAAAATGTTTAAAAAGAAATTTTACACATAAAAAAAGCAGTTTCTTTTTATTAAATTCAGGTGCTCGGCTTAAATTTTGTTTCCGAATAAATCAGTATTTTTCCTATCGTATGATGTAAAAAAATTCCGATTTTTATGTTGTTCGCAGGGGTATTTTTCTAAAAGTTTAAATGACATGTATCTGAATACATTGTTTCAACAATGAATCCATTGTTGTAAAAATGTCTAAAATAAAATTTTACACATACAACGAGCAGTATCTTCTTATTAAATTCCGGTGCACGGCTGGAATTTTGTTTCCGAATAAATCAGTACTTTTTCTATCGAATGATGTAAAACAATTCCGATTTTTAGGTTGTTCGCAGGGGTATTTTTCTACAAGTTTAAAAGAAATGTATCAGAATACATTGTTCCAACAAAAAATCCATTGTTGTAAAATTGTTTAAAATGAAATTTTACACATACAACGAGCAGTATCTTCTTATTAAATTCCGGTGCACGGCTGGAATTTTGTTTCCGAATAAATCAGTACTTTTTCTATCGAATGATGTAAAACAATTCCGATTTTTATTTTGTTCGCAGGGGTATTTTTCTACAAGTTTAAATGAAATGTATCAGAATATATTGTTTCAACAATGGATCCATTGTTGTAAAAATGTCTAAAATGAAATTTTACACATAAAACGAGCAGTATCTTCTTATTAAATTCCGGTGCACGGCTGAAATTTTGTTTCCGAAAAAATCAGTACTTTTCCTATCGAATGATGTAAAAAAATTCCGATTTTAAAGTTGTTCGCAGGAGTATTCTTCTAAAAATTTAAATGAAATATATCTAAATGCATTGTTTCAACAATGAATCCATTGTTAAAAAAATGTTTAAAATGAAATTTTACACATAAAAAAGCAGTTTCTTCTTATTAAATTCAGGTGCACGGCTGAAATTTTGTTTCCGAATAAATCAGTACTTTTCATATCGAATGATGTAAAAAAATTCCGATTTTTATGTTGTTCGCAGGGGTATTTTTCTACAAGTTTAAATGAAATGTATCAGAATACATTGTTTCAACAATGAATCCATTGATGTAAAAATGTCTAAAATGAACATTTACACATAAAACGAGCAGTATCTTCTTATTAAATTCCGGTGCACGGCTGGAATTTTGTTTCCGAATAAATCAGTACTTTTCCTATCGAATGATGTAAAAAAATTCCGATTTTAAAGTTGTTCGCAGGGGTATTCTTCTAAAAGTTTAAATAAAATATATATAATTACATTGTTTCAACAATGAATCCATTGTTGTAAAAATGTTTAAAATGAAATTTTACACATAAAACGAGCAATATCTTCTCATTAAATTCCGGTGCACGGTTGAAATTTCGTTTCCGAATTAAGCAAAACATTTCCTATCGAATGATGTAAAAAAATTCAGATTTTTATGTTGTTCGCAGGGGTATTTTTCTAAAAGTTTAAATGATATGTATCTGAATACATTGTTTCAACAATGAATCCATTGTTGTAAAAATGTCTAGAATGAAATTTTACTTATAAAACAAGCAATATCTTCTTATTAAATTCTGGTGCACGGCTGAAATTTTGTTTCCGAATAAATCAGTACTTTTCCTATCGAATGATGTAAAAAAATTCCGATTTTTTAGGTGGTTCGCAGGGGCATTTCTCTAAAATTTTAAATGAAATATATCTAAATACATTTGTTTCAACAATGAATCCATTGTTGTAAAAATGTCTAAAATGAAATTTTACACATAAAACGAGCAGTATCTTTTTATTAAATTCCGGTGCACGGCTGAAATTTCGTTTCCGAAATAAGCAAAACATTTCCTATCGAATGATGTAAAAAAACTCCGATTTTTATGTTGTTCGCAGGGGTATTTTTCTACAAGTTTAAATGAAATGTATCAGAATACATTGTTTCAACAATGAATCCATTGTTGTAAAAATGTCTAAAATGAACTTTTACACATAAAACAAGCAGTATCTTCTTATTATATTCTGGTGCACGGCTGAAATTTCGTTTCCGAATAAAACAGTACTTTTCCTATCGAATGATGAAAAAAAATTCCGATTTTTAGGTGGTTCGCAGGGGCATTTCTCTAAAATTTTAAATGAAATATATCTAAATACATTTGTTTCAACAATGAATCCATTGTTGTAAAAGTGTTTAAAATGAAATTTTACACATAAAACGAGCAGTATCTTCTTATTAAATTCCGGTGCACGGCTGAAACTTTGTTTCCGAAAAAATCAGTACTTTTCCTATCGAATGATGTAAAAAAATTCCGATTTTTAGGTTGTTCGCAGGGGTATTTTTCTACAAGTTTAAATGAAATGTATCAGAATACATTGTTTCAACAATGAATCCATTGTTGAAAAAATGTCTAAAATGAAATTTTACACATAAAACAAGCAGTATCTTCTTAATATATTCTGGTGCACGGCTGAAATTTCGTTTCCGAATAAAACAGTACTTTTCCTATCGAATGATGTAAAAAAATCCGATTTTATAGTTGTTCGCAGGGGTATTCTTCTAAAAGTTTAAATAAAATATATATAAATACATTGTTTCAACAATGAATCCATTGTTGTAAAAATGTTTAAAATGAAATTTTACACATAAAACGAGCAGTATCATCTCATTAAATTCCGGTGCACGGCTGAAATTTTGTTTCCGAATAAATCAGTACTTTTCCTATCGAATGATGTAAAAAAATTCCGATTTTTAGGTTGTTCGCAGGGGTATTTTTCTGCAAGTTTAAATGAAATGTATCAGAATACATTGTTTCAACAATGAATCCATTGTTGTAAAAATGTTTAAAATGAAATTTTACACATAAAACGAGCAGTATCATCTCATTAAATTCCGGTGCACGGCTGAAATTTCGTTTCCGAATTAAGCAAAACATTTCCTATAGAATGATGTAAAAAAATTCCGATTTTTATGTTGTTCGCAGGGGTATTTTTCTAAAAGTTTAAATGACATGTATCTGAATACATTGTTTCAACAATGAATCCATTGTTGTAAAAATGTCTAAAATGAAATTTTACACATAAAACGAGCAGTATCTTCTTATTAAATTCCGGTGCACGGCTGGAATTTTGTTTCCGAATAAATCAGTCCTTTTTCTATCGAATGATGTAAAAATATTCCGATTTTTAGGTTGTTCGCAGGGGTAATTTTCTACAAGTTTAAATGAAATGTATCAGAATACATTGTTCCAACAATGAATCCATTGTTGTAAAAATGTCTAAAATGAAATTTTACACATAAAACGAGCAGTATCTTCTTATTAAATTCCGGTGCACGGCTGGAATTTTGTTTCCGAATAAATCAGTCCTTTTTCTATCGAATGATGTAAAAATATTCCGATTTTTAGGTTGTTCGCAGGGGTATTTTTCTACAAGTTTAAATGAAATGTATCAGAATACATTGTTCCAACAATGAATCCATTGTTGTAAAAGTGTTTAAAATGAAATTTTACACATAAAACGAGCAGTATCTTCTTAATATATTCTGGTGCACGGCTGAAATTTCGTTTCCGAATAAAACAGTACTTTTCCTATCGAATGATGTAAAAAAAATCCGATTTTAAAGTTGTTCGCAGGGGTATTCTTCTAAAAGTTTAAATAAAATATATATAAATACATTGTTTCAACAATGAATCCATTGTTGTAAAAATGTTTAAAATGAAATTTTACACATAAAACGAGCAGTATCTTCTCATTAAATTCCGGTGCACGGCTGAAATTTCGTTTTCGAATAAATCAGTCCTTTTTCTATCGAATGATGTAAAAAAATTCCGATTTTTATGTTGTTCGCAGGGGTATTTTTCTGCAAGTTTAAATGAAATGTATCAGAATACATTGTTTCAACAATGAATCCATTGTTGTAAAAATGTTTAAAATGAAATTTTACACATAAAACGAGCAGTATCATCTCATTAAATTCCGGTGCACGGCTGAAATTTCGTTTCCGAATTAAGCAAAACATTTCCTATAGAATGATGTAAAAAAATTTCGATTTTTATGTTGTTCGCAGGGGTATTTTTCTAAAAGTTTAAATGACATGTATCTGAATACATTGTTTCAACAATGAATCTATTGTTGTAAAAATGTCTAAAATGAAATTTTACACATAAAACGAGCAGTATCTTCTTATTAAATTCCGGTGCACGGCTGGAATTTTGTTTCCGAATAAATCAGTCCTTTTTCTATCGAATGATGTAAAAATATTCCGATTTTTAGGTTGTTCGCAGGGGTATTTTTCTACAAGTTTAAATGAAATGTATCAGAATACATTGTTCCAACAATGAATCCATTGTTGTAAAAATGTCTAAAATGAAATTTTACACATAAAACGAGCAGTATCTTCTTATTAAATTCCGGTGCACGGCTGGAATTTTGTTTCCGAATAAATCAGTCCTTTTTCTATCGAATGATGTAAAAATATTCCGATTTTTAGGTTGTTCGCAGGGGTATTTTTCTACAAGTTTAAATGAAATGTATCAGAATACATTGTTTCAACAATGAATCCATTGTTGTAAAAATGTCTAAAATGAAATTTTACACATAAAACAAGCAGTATCTTCTTAATATATTCTGGTGCACGGCTGAAATTTCGTTTCCGAATAAAACAGTACTTTTCCTATCGAATGATGTAAAAAAAATCCGATTTTAAAGTTGTTCGCAGGGGTATTCTTCTAAAAGTTTAAATAAAATATATATAAATACATTGTTTCAACAATGAATCCATTGTTGTAAAAATGTTTAAAATGAAATTTTACACATAAAACGAGCAGTATCTTCTCATTAAATTCCGGTGCACGGCTGAAATTTCGTTTCCGAATTAAGCAAAAAATTTCCTATCGAATGATGAAACAAAATTTCGATTTTTATGTTTTTCGCAGGGGTATTTTTCTAAAAGTTTAAATGACATGTATCTGAATACATTGTTTCAACAATAAATCCATTGTTGTAAAAATGTCTAAAATGAAATTTTACACATAAAACAAGCAGTATCTTCTTATTAAATTCCGGTGCACGGCTGGAATTTTGTTTCCGAATAAATCAGTCCTTTTTCTATCGAATGATGTAAAAATATTCCGATTTTTAGGTTGTTCGCAGGGGTATTTTTCTGCAAGTTTAAATGAAATGTATCAGAATACATTGTTTCAACAATGAATCCATTGATGTAAAAATGTCTAAAATGAACATTTACACATAAAACGAGCAGTATCTTCTTATTAAATTCCGGTGCACGGCTGGAATTTTGTTTCCGAATAAATCAGTACTTTTCCTATCGAATGATGTAAAAAAATTCCGATTTTAAAGTTGTTCGCAGGGGTATTCTTCTAAAAGTTTAAATAAAATATATATAAATACATTGTTTCAACAATGAATCCATTGTTGTAAAAATGTTTAAAATGAAATTTTACACATAAAACGAGCAGTATCTTCTCATTAAATTCCGGTGCACGGTTGAAATTTCGTTTCCGAATTAAGCAAAACATTTCCTATCGAATGATGTAAAAAAAATTCAGATTTTTATGTTGTTCGCAGGGGTATTTTTCTAAAAGTTTAAATGATATGTATCTGAATACATTGTTTCAACAATGAATCCATTGTTGTAAAAATGTCTAGAATGAAATTTTACTTATAAAACAAGCACTATCTTCTTATTAAATTCTGGTGCACGGCTGAAATTTTGTTTCCGAATAAATCAGTACTTTTCCTATCGAATGATGTAAAAAAATTCCGATTTTTTAGGTGGTTCGCAGGGGCATTTCTCTAAAATTTTAAATGAAATATATCTAAATACATTTGTTTCAACAATGAATCCATTGTTGTAAAAATGTCTAAAATGAAATTTTACACATAAAACGAGCAGTATCTTTTTATTAAATTCCGGTGCACGGCTGAAATTTCGTTTCCGAAATAAGCAAAACATTTCCTATCGAATGATGTAAAAAAACTCCGATTTTTATGTTGTTCGCAGGGGTATTTTTCTACAAGTTTAAATGAAATGTATCAGAATACATTGTTTCAACAATGAATCCATTGTTGTAAAAATGTCTAAAATGAACTTTTACACATAAAACAAGCAGTATCTTCTTATTATATTCTGGTGCAAGGCTGAAATTTCGTTTCCGAATAAAACAGTACTTTTCCTATCGAATGATGAAAAAAAATTCCGATTTTTAGGTGGTTCGCAGGGGCATTTCTCTAAAATTTTAAATGAAATATATCTAAATACATTTGTTTCAACAATGAATCCATTGTTGTAAAAGTGTTTAAAATGAAATTTTACACATAAAACGAGCAGTATCTTCTTATTAAATTCCGGTGCACGGCTGAAACTTTGTTTCCGAAAAAATCAGTACTTTTCCTATCGAATTATGTAAAAAAATTCCGATTTTTAGGTTGTTCGCAGGGGTATTTTTCTACAAGTTTAAATGAAATGTATCAGAATACATTGTTTCAACAATGAATCCATTGTTGTAAAAATGTCTAAAATGAAATTTTACACATAAAACGAGCAGTATCTTCTTAATAAATTCTGGTGCACGGCTGAAATTTCGTTTCCGAATAAAACAGTACTTTTCCTATCGAATGATGTAAAAAAAATCCGATTTTAAAGTTGTTCGCAGGGGTATTCTTCTAAAAGTTTAAATAAAATATATATAAATACATTGTTTCAACAATGAATCCATTGTTGTAAAAATGTCTAAAATGAAATTTTACACATAAAACAAGCAGTATCTTCTTAATATATTCTGGTGCACGGCTGAAATTTCGTTTCCGAATAAAACAGTACTTTTCCTATCGAAGGATGTAAAAAAAATCCGATTTTAAAGTTGTTCGCAGGGGTATTCTTCTAAAAGTTTAAATAAAATATATATAAATACATTGTTTCAACAATGAATCCATTGTTGTAAAAATGTTTAAAATGAAATTTTACACATAAAACGAGCAGTATCTTCTCATTAAATTCCGGTGCACGGCTGAAATTTCGTTTCCGAATTAAGCAAAACATTTCCTATCGAATGATGAAAAAAAATTTCGATTTTTATGTTTTTCGCAGGGGTATTTTTCTAAAAGTTTAAATGACATGTATCTGAATACATTGTTTCAACAATAAATCCATTGTTGTAAAAATGTCTAAAATGAAGTTTTACACATAAAACGAGCAGTATCTTCTTATTATATTCCGGTGTACGGCTGAAATTTTGTTTCCGAATAAATCAGTACTTTTCCTATCGAATGATGTAAAAAAATTCCGATTTTTAGGTTGTTCGCAGGGGTATTTTTCTGCAAGTTTAAATGAAATGTATCAGAATACATTGTTTCAACAATGAATCCATTGTTGTAAAAATTTTTAGAATGAAATTTTACACATAAAACGAGCAGCATCATCTCATTAAATTCCGGTGCACGGCTGAAATTTCGTTTCCGAATTAAGCAAAACATTTCCTATAGAATGATGTAAAAAAATTCCGATTTTTATGTTGTTCGCAGGGGTATTTTTCTAAAAGTTTAAATGAAATATATCTAAATGCATTGTTTCAACAATGAATCCATTGTTGAAAAAATGTTTAAAATGAAATTTTACACATAAAAAAAGCAGTTTCTTCTTATTAAATTCAGGTGCTCGGCTTAAATTTTGTTTCCGAATAAATCAGTACTTTTCCTATCGTATGATGTAAAAAAATTCCGATTTTTATGTTGTTCGCAGGGGTATTTTTCTAAAAGTTTAAATGACATGTATCTGAATACATTGTTTCTACAATGAATCCATTGTTGTAAAAATGTCTAAAATAAAATTTTACACATACAACGAGCAGTATCTTCTTATTAAATTCCGGTGCACGGCTGGAATTTTGTTTCCGAATAAATCAGTACTTTTTCTATCGAATGATGTAAAACAATTCCGATTTTTAGGTTGTTCGCAGGGGTATTTTTCTACAAGTTTAAAAGAAATGTATCAGAATACATTGTTCCAACAAAAAATCCATTGTTGTAAAATTGTTTAAAATGAAATTTTACACATACAACGAGCAGTATCTTCTTATTAAATTCCGGTGCACGGCTGGAATTTTGTTTCCGAATAAATCAGTACTTTTTCTATCGAATGATGTAAAACAATTCCGATTTTTATTTTGTTCGCAGGGGTATTTTTCTACAAGTTTAAATGAAATGTATCAGAATACATTGTTTCAACAATGAATCCATTGATGTAAAAATGTCTAAAATGAAAATTTACACATAAAACGAGCAGTATCTTCTTATTAAATTCCGGTGCACGGCTGGAATTTTGTTTCCGAATAAATCAGTACTTTTCCTATCGAATGATGTAAATAAATTCCGATTTTTAGGTTGTTCGCAGGGGTATTTTTCTACAAGTTTAAATGAAATGTATCAGAATATATTGTTTCAACAATGGATCAATTGTTGTAAAAATGTCTAAAATGAAATTTTACACATAAAACGAGCAGTATCTTCTTATTAAATTCCGGTGCACGGCTGAAATTTTGTTTCCGAAAAAATCAGTACTTTTCCTATCGAATGATGTAAAAAAATTCCGATTTTAAAGTTGTTCGCAGGAGTATTCTTCTAAAAATTTAAATGAAATATATCTAAATGCATTGTTTCAACAATGAATCCATTGTTAAAAAAATATTTAAAATGAAATTTTACACATAAAAAAGCAGTTTCTTCTTATTAAATTCAGGTGCACGGCTGAAATTTTGTTTCCGAATAAATCAGTACTTTTCATATCGAATGATGTAAAAATATTCCGATTTTTAGGTTGTTCGCAGGGGTATTTTTCTACAAGTTTAAATGAAATGTATCAGAATACATTGTTCCAACAATGAATCCATTGTTGTAAAAATGTCTAAAATGAAATTTTACACATAAAACGAGCAGTATCTTCTTATTAAATTCCGGTGCACGGCTGGAATTTTGTTTCCGAATAAATCAGTCCTTTTTCTATCGAATGATGTAAAAATATTCCGATTTTTAGGTTGTTCGCAGGGGTATTTTTCTACAAGTTTAAATGAAATGTATCAGAATACATTGTTCCAACAATGAATCCATTGTTGTAAAAGTGTTTAAAATGAAATTTTACACATAAAACGAGCAGTATCTTCTTAATAAATTCTGGTGCACGGCTGAAATTTCGTTTCCGAATAAAACAGTACTTTTCCTATCGAATGATGTAAAAAAATCCGATTTTAAAGTTGTTCGCAGGGGTATTCTTCTAAAAGTTTAAATAAAATATATATAAATACATTGTTTCAACAATGAATCCATTGTTGTAAAAATGTCTAAAATGAAATTTTACACATAAAACAAGCAGTATCTTCTTAATATATTCTGGTGCACGGCTGAAATTTCGTTTCCGAATAAAACAGTACTTTTCCTATCGAAGGATGTAAAAAAAATCCGATTTTAAAGTTGTTCGCAGGGGTATTCTTCTAAAAGTTTAAATAAAATATATATAAATACATTGTTTCAACAATGAATCCATTGTTGTAAAAATGTTTAAAATGAAATTTTACACATAAAACGAGCAGTATCTTCTCATTAAATTCCGGTGCAAGGCTGAAATTTCGTTTCCGAATTAAGCAAAACATTTCCTATCGAATGATGAAAAAAAATTTCGATTTTTATGTTTTTCGCAGGGGTATTTTTCTAAAAGTTTAAATGACATGTATCTGAATACATTGTTTCAACAATAAATCCATTGTTGTAAAAATGTCTAAAATGAAGTTTTACACATAAAACGAGCAGTATCTTCTTATTATATTCCGGTGTACGGCTGAAATTTTGTTTCCGAATAAATCAGTACTTTTCCTATCGAATGATGTAAAAAAATTCCGATTTTTAGGTTGTTCGCAGGGGTATTTTTCTGCAAGTTTAAATGAAATGTATCAGAATACATTGTTTCAACAATGAATCCATTGTTGTAAAAATTTTTAAAATGAAATTTTACACATAAAACGAGCAGCATCATCTCATTAAATTCCGGTGCACGGCTGAAATTTCGTTTCCGAATTAAGCAAAACATTTCCTATAGAATGATGTAAAAAAATTCCGATTTTTATGTTGTTCGCAGGGGTATTTTTCTAAAAGTTTAAATGAAATATATCTAAATGCATTGTTTCAACAATGAATCCATTGTTGAAAAAATGTTTAAAAAGAAATTTTACACATAAAAAAAGCAGTTTCTTCTTATTAAATTCAGGTGCTCGGCTTAAATTTTGTTTCCGAATAAATCAGTATTTTTCCTATCGTATGATGTAAAAAAATTCCGATTTTTATGTTGTTCGCAGGGGTATTTTTCTAAAAGTTTAAATGACATGTATCTGAATACATTGTTTCAACAATGAATCCATTGTTGTAAAAATGTCTAAAATAAAATTTTACACATACAACGAGCAGTATCTTCTTATTAAATTCCGGTGCACGGCTGGAATTTTGTTTCCGAATAAATCAGTACTTTTTCTATCGAATGATGTAAAACAATTCCGATTTTTAGGTTGTTCGCAGGGGTATTTTTCTACAAGTTTAAAAGAAATGTATCAGAATACATTGTTCCAACAAAAAATCCATTGTTGTAAAATTGTTTAAAATGAAATTTTACACATACAACGAGCAGTATCTTCTTATTAAATTCCGGTGCACGGCTGGAATTTTGTTTCCGAATAAATCAGTACTTTTTCTATCGAATGATGTAAAACAATTCCGATTTTTATTTTGTTCGCAGGGGTATTTTTCTACAAGTTTAAATGAAATGTATCAGAATATATTGTTTCAACAATGGATCCATTGTTGTAAAAATGTCTAAAATGAAATTTTACACATAAAACGAGCAGTATCTTCTTATTAAATTCCGGTGCACGGCTGAAATTTTGTTTCCGAAAAAATCAGTACTTTTCCTATCGAATGATGTAAAAAAATTCCGATTTTAAAGTTGTTCGCAGGAGTATTCTTCTAAAAATTTAAATGAAATATATCTAAATGCATTGTTTCAACAATGAATCCATTGTTAAAAAAATGTTTAAAATGAAATTTTACACATAAAAAAGCAGTTTCTTCTTATTAAATTCAGGTGCACGGCTGAAATTTTGTTTCCGAATAAATCAGTACTTTTCATATCGAATGATGTAAAAAAATTCCGATTTTTATGTTGTTCGCAGGGGTATTTTTCTACAAGTTTAAATGAAATGTATCAGAATACATTGTTTCAACAATGAATCCATTGATGTAAAAATGTCTAAAATGAACATTTACACATAAAACGAGCAGTATCTTCTTATTAAATTCCGGTGCACGGCTGGAATTTTGTTTCCGAATAAATCAGTACTTTTCCTATCGAATGATGTAAAAAAATTCCGATTTTAAAGTTGTTCGCAGGGGTATTCTTCTAAAAGTTTAAATAAAATATATATAATTACATTGTTTCAACAATGAATCCATTGTTGTAAAAATGTTTAAAATGAAATTTTACACATAAAACGAGCAATATCTTCTCATTAAATTCCGGTGCACGGTTGAAATTTCGTTTCCGAATTAAGCAAAACATTTCCTATCGAATGATGTAAAAAAATTCAGATTTTTATGTTGTTCGCAGGGGTATTTTTCTAAAAGTTTAAATGATATGTATCTGAATACATTGTTTCAACAATGAATCCATTGTTGTAAAAATGTCTAGAATGAAATTTTACTTATAAAACAAGCAATATCTTCTTATTAAATTCTGGTGCACGGCTGAAATTTTGTTTCCGAATAAATCAGTACTTTTCCTATCGAATGATGTAAAAAAATTCCGATTTTTTAGGTGGTTCGCAGGGGCATTTCTCTAAAATTTTAAATGAAATATATCTAAATACATTTGTTTCAACAATGAATCCATTGTTGTAAAAATGTCTAAAATGAAATTTTACACATAAAACGAGCAGTATCTTTTTATTAAATTCCGGTGCACGGCTGAAATTTCGTTTCCGAAATAAGCAAAACATTTCCTATCGAATGATGTAAAAAAACTCCGATTTTTATGTTGTTCGCAGGGGTATTTTTCTACAAGTTTAAATGAAATGTATCAGAATACATTGTTTCAACAATGAATCCATTGTTGTAAAAATGTCTAAAATGAACTTTTACACATAAAACAAGCAGTATCTTCTTATTATATTCTGGTGCACGGCTGAAATTTCGTTTCCGAATAAAACAGTACTTTTCCTATCGAATGATGAAAAAAAATTCCGATTTTTAGGTGGTTCGCAGGGGCATTTCTCTAAAATTTTAAATGAAATATATCTAAATACATTTGTTTCAACAATGAATCCATTGTTGTAAAAGTGTTTAAAATGAAATTTTACACATAAAACGAGCAGTATCTTCTTATTAAATTCCGGTGCACGGCTGAAACTTTGTTTCCGAAAAAATCAGTACTTTTCCTATCGAATGATGTAAAAAAATTCCGATTTTTAGGTTGTTCGCAGGGGTATTTTTCTACAAGTTTAAATGAAATGTATCAGAATACATTGTTTCAACAATGAATCCATTGTTGAAAAAATGTCTAAAATGAAATTTTACACATAAAACAAGCAGTATCTTCTTAATATATTCTGGTGCACGGCTGAAATTTCGTTTCCGAATAAAACAGTACTTTTCCTATCGAATGATGTAAAAAAATCCGATTTTAAAGTTGTTCGCAGGGGTATTCTTCTAAAAGTTTAAATAAAATATATATAAATACATTGTTTCAACAATGAATCCATTGTTGTAAAAATGTTTAAAATGAAATTTTACACATAAAACGAGCAGTATCATCTCATTAAATTCCGGTGCACGGCTGAAATTTTGTTTCCGAATAAATCAGTACTTTTCCTATCGAATGATGTAAAAAAATTCCGATTTTTAGGTTGTTCGCAGGGGTATTTTTCTGCAAGTTTAAATGAAATGTATCAGAATACATTGTTTCAACAATGAATCCATTGTTGTAAAAATGTTTAAAATGAAATTTTACACATAAAACGAGCAGTATCATCTCATTAAATTCCGGTGCACGGCTGAAATTTCGTTTCCGAATTAAGCAAAACATTTCCTATAGAATGATGTAAAAAAATTCCGATTTTTATGTTGTTCGCAGGGGTATTTTTCTAAAAGTTTAAATGACATGTATCTGAATACATTGTTTCAACAATGAATCCATTGTTGTAAAAATGTCTAAAATGAAATTTTACACATAAAACGAGCAGTATCTTCTTATTAAATTCCGGTGCACGGCTGGAATTTTGTTTCCGAATAAATCAGTCCTTTTTCTATCGAATGATGTAAAAATATTCCGATTTTTAGGTTGTTCGCAGGGGTAATTTTCTACAAGTTTAAATGAAATGTATCAGAATACATTGTTCCAACAATGAATCCATTGTTGTAAAAATGTCTAAAATGAAATTTTACACATAAAACGAGCAGTATCTTCTTATTAAATTCCGGTGCACGGCTGGAATTTTGTTTCCGAATAAATCAGTCCTTTTTCTATCGAATGATGTAAAAATATTCCGATTTTTAGGTTGTTCGCAGGGGTATTTTTCTACAAGTTTAAATGAAATGTATCAGAATACATTGTTCCAACAATGAATCCATTGTTGTAAAAGTGTTTAAAATGAAATTTTACACATAAAACGAGCAGTATCTTCTTAATATATTCTGGTGCACGGCTGAAATTTCGTTTCCGAATAAAACAGTACTTTTCCTATCGAATGATGTAAAAAAAATCCGATTTTAAAGTTGTTCGCAGGGGTATTCTTCTAAAAGTTTAAATAAAATATATATAAATACATTGTTTCAACAATGAATCCATTGTTGTAAAAATGTTTAAAATGAAATTTTACACATAAAACGAGCAGTATCTTCTCATTAAATTCCGGTGCACGGCTGAAATTTCGTTTTCGAATAAATCAGTCCTTTTTCTATCGAATGATGTAAAAAAATTCCGATTTTTATGTTGTTCGCAGGGGTATTTTTCTGCAAGTTTAAATGAAATGTATCAGAATACATTGTTTCAACAATGAATCCATTGTTGTAAAAATGTTTAAAATGAAATTTTACACATAAAACGAGCAGTATCATCTCATTAAATTCCGGTGCACGGCTGAAATTTCGTTTCCGAATTAAGCAAAACATTTCCTATAGAATGATGTAAAAAAATTTCGATTTTTATGTTGTTCGCAGGGGTATTTTTCTAAAAGTTTAAATGACATGTATCTGAATACATTGTTTCAACAATGAATCTATTGTTGTAAAAATGTCTAAAATGAAATTTTACACATAAAACGAGCAGTATCTTCTTATTAAATTCCGGTGCACGGCTGGAATTTTGTTTCCGAATAAATCAGTCCTTTTTCTATCGAATGATGTAAAAATATTCCGATTTTTAGGTTGTTCGCAGGGGTATTTTTCTACAAGTTTAAATGAAATGTATCAGAATACATTGTTCCAACAATGAATCCATTGTTGTAAAAATGTCTAAAATGAAATTTTACACATAAAACGAGCAGTATCTTCTTATTAAATTCCGGTGCACGGCTGGAATTTTGTTTCCGAATAAATCAGTCCTTTTTCTATCGAATGATGTAAAAATATTCCGATTTTTAGGTTGTTCGCAGGGGTATTTTTCTACAAGTTTAAATGAAATGTATCAGAATACATTGTTTCAACAATGAATCCATTGTTGTAAAAATGTCTAAAATGAAATTTTACACATAAAACAAGCAGTATCTTCTTAATATATTCTGGTGCACGGCTGAAATTTCGTTTCCGAATAAAACAGTACTTTTCCTATCGAATGATGTAAAAAAAATCCGATTTTAAAGTTGTTCGCAGGGGTATTCTTCTAAAAGTTTAAATAAAATATATATAAATACATTGTTTCAACAATGAATCCATTGTTGTAAAAATGTTTAAAATGAAATTTTACACATAAAACGAGCAGTATCTTCTCATTAAATTCCGGTGCACGGCTGAAATTTCGTTTCCGAATTAAGCAAAAAATTTCCTATCGAATGATGAAACAAAATTTCGATTTTTATGTTTTTCGCAGGGGTATTTTTCTAAAAGTTTAAATGACATGTATCTGAATACATTGTTTCAACAATAAATCCATTGTTGTAAAAAAGTCTAAAATGAAATTTTACACATAAAACAAGCAGTATCTTCTTATTAAATTCCGGTGCACGGCTGGAATTTTGTTTCCGAATAAATCAGTCCTTTTTCTATCGAATGATGTAAAAATATTCCGATTTTTAGGTTGTTCGCAGGGGTATTTTTCTGCAAGTTTAAATGAAATGTATCAGAATACATTGTTTCAACAATGAATCCATTGATGTAAAAATGTCTAAAATGAACATTTACACATAAAACGAGCAGTATCTTCTTATTAAATTCCGGTGCACGGCTGGAATTTTGTTTCCGAATAAATCAGTACTTTTCCTATCGAATGATGTAAAAAAATTCCGATTTTAAAGTTGTTCGCAGGGGTATTCTTCTAAAAGTTTAAATAAAATATATATAAATACATTGTTTCAACAATGAATCCATTGTTGTAAAAATGTTTAAAATGAAATTTTACACATAAAACGAGCAGTATCTTCTCATTAAATTCCGGTGCACGGTTAAAATTTCGTTTCCGAATTAAGCAAAACATTTCCTATCGAATGATGTAAAAAAAATTCAGATTTTTATGTTGTTCGCAGGGGTATTTTTCTAAAAGTTTAAATGATATGTATCTGAATACATTGTTTCAACAATGAATCCATTGTTGTAAAAATGTCTAGAATGAAATTTTACTTATAAAACAAGCACTATCTTCTTATTAAATTCTGGTGCAAGGCTGAAATTTTGTTTCCGAATAAATCAGTACTTTTCCTATCGAATGATGTAAAAAAATTCCGATTTTTTAGGTGGTTCGCAGGGGCATTTCTCTAAAATTTTAAATGAAATATATCTAAATACATTTGTTTCAACAATGAATCCATTGTTGTAAAAATGTCTAAAATGAAATTTTACACATAAAACGAGCAGTATCTTTTTATTAAATTCCGGTGCACGGCTGAAATTTCGTTTCCGAAATAAGCAAAACATTTCCTATCGAATGATGTAAAAAAACTCCGATTTTTATGTTGTTCGCAGGGGTATTTTTCTACAAGTTTAAATGAAATGTATCAGAATACATTGTTTCAACAATGAATCCATTGTTGTAAAAATGTCTAAAATGAACTTTTACACATAAAACAAGCAGTATCTTCTTATTATATTCTGGTGCAAGGCTGAAATTTCGTTTCCGAATAAAACAGTACTTTTCCTATCGAATGATGAAAAAAAATTCCGATTTTTAGGTGGTTCGCAGGGGCATTTCTCTAAAATTTTAAATGAAATATATCTAAATACATTTGTTTCAACAATGAATCCATTGTTGTAAAAGTGTTTAAAATGAAATTTTACACATAAAACGAGCAGTATCTTCTTATTAAATTCCGGTGCACGGCTGAAACTTTGTTTCCGAAAAAATCAGTACTTTTCCTATCGAATTATGTAAAAAAATTCCGATTTTTAGGTTGTTCGCAGGGGTATTTTTCTACAAGTTTAAATGAAATGTATCAGAATACATTGTTTCAACAATGAATCCATTGTTGTAAAAATGTCTAAAATGAAATTTTACACATAAAACAAGCAGTATCTTCTTAATATATTCTGGTGCACGGCTGAAATTTCGTTTCCGAATAAAACAGTACTTTTCCTATCGAATGATGTAAAAAAATCCGATTTTAAAGTTGTTCGCAGGGGTATTCTTCTAAAAGTTTAAATAAAATATATATAAATACATTGTTTCAACAATGAATCCATTGTTGTAAAAATGTTTAAAATGAAATTTTACACATAAAACGAGCAGTATCTTCTCATTAAATTCCGGTGCACGGCTGAAATTTCGTTTCCGAATTAAGCAAAAAATTTCCTATCGAATGATGAAAAAAAATTTCGATTTTTATGTTTTTCGCAGGGGTATTTTTCTAAAAGTTTAAATGACATGTATCTGAATACATTGTTTCAACAATAAATCCATTGTTGTAAAAATGTCTAAAATGAAATTTTACACATAAAACAAGCAGTATCTTCTTATTAAATTCCGGTGCACGGCTGGAATTTTGTTTCCGAATAAATCAGTCCTTTTTCTATCGAATGATGTAAAAATATTCCGATTTTTAGGTTGTTCGCAGGGGTATTTTTCTACAAGTTTAAATGAAATGTATCAGAATACATTGTTCCAACAATGAATCCATTGTTGTAAAAGTGTTTAAAATGAAATTTTACACATAAAACGAGCAGTATCTTCTTATTATATTCCGGTGTACGGCTGAAATTTTGTTTCCGAATAAATCAGTACTTTTCCTATCGAATGATGTAAAAAAATATTCCGATTTTTAGGTTGTTCGCAGGGGTATTTTTCTGCAAGTTTAAATGAAATGTATCAGAATACATTGTTTCAACAATGAATCCATTGTTGTAAAAATGTTTAAAATGAAATTTTACACATAAAACGAGCAGTATCATCTCATTAAATTCCGGTGCACGGCTGAAATTTCGTTTCCGAATTAAGCAAAACATTTCCTATAGAATGATGTAAAAAAATTCCGATTTTTATGTTGTTCGCAGGGGTATTTTTCTAAAAGTTTAAATGACATGTATCTGAATACATTGTTTCAACAATGAATCCATTGTTGTAAAAATGTCTAAAATGAAATTTTACACATAAAACGAGCAGTATCTTCTTATTAAATTCCGGTGCACGGCTGGAATTTTGTTTCCGAATAAATCAGTCCTTTTTCTATCGAATGATGTAAAAATATTCCGATTTTTAGGTTGTTCGCAGGGGTATTTTTCTACAAGTTTAAATGAAATGTATCAGAATACATTGTTCCAACAATGAATCCATTGTTGTAAAAATGTCTAAAATGAAATTTTACACATAAAACGAGCAGTATCTTCTTATTAAATTCCGGTGCACGGCTGGAATTTTGTTTCCGAATAAATCAGTCCTTTTTCTATCGAATGATGTAAAAATATTCCGATTTTTAGGTTGTTCGCAGGGGTATTTTTCTACAAGTTTAAATGAAATGTATCAGAATACATTGTTCCAACAATGAATCCATTGTTGTAAAAGTGTTTAAAATGAAATTTTACACATAAAACGAGCAGTATCATCTCATTAAATTCCGGTGCACGGCTGAAATTTCGTTTCCGAATAAAACAGTACTTTTCCTATCGAATGATGTAAAAAAAATCCGATTTTAAAGTTGTTCGCAGGGGTATTCTTCTAAAAGTTTAAATAAAATATATATAAATACATTGTTTCAACAATGAATCCATTGTTGTAAAAATGTTTAAAATGAAATTTTACACATAAAACGAGCAGTATCTTCTCATTAAATTCCGGTGCACGGCTGAAATTTCGTTTCCGAATAAATCAGTTCTTTTTCTATCGAATGATGTAAAAAAATTCCGATTTTTATGTTGTTCGCAGGGGTATTTTTCTGCAAGTTTAAATGAAATGTATCAGAATACATTGTTTCAACAATGAATCCATTGTTGTAAAAATGTTTAAAATGAAATTTTACACATAAAACGAGCAGTATCATCTCATTAAATTCCGGTGCACGGCTGAAATTTCGTTTCCGAATTAAGCAAAACATTTCCTATAGAATGATGTAAAAAAATTCCGATTTTTATGTTGTTCGCAGGGGTATTTTTCTAAAAGTTTAAATGACATGTATCTGAATACATTGTTTCAACAATGAATCCATTGTTGTAAAAATGTCTAAAATGAAATTTTACACATAAAACGAGCAGTATCTTCTTATTAAATTCCGGTGCACGGCTGGAATTTTGTTTCCGAATAAATCAGTCCTTTTTCTATCGAATGATGTAAAAATATTCCGATTTTTAGGTTGTTCGCAGGGGTATTTTTCTACAAGTTTAAATGAAATGTATCAGAATACATTGTTCCAACAATGAATCCATTGTTGTAAAAATGTCTAAAATGAAATTTTACACATAAAACGAGCAGTATCTTCTTATTAAATTCCGGTGCACGGCTGGAATTTTGTTTCCGAATAAATCAGTCCTTTTTCTATCGAATGATGTAAAAATATTCCGATTTTTAGGTTGTTCGCAGGGGTATTTTTCTACAAGGTTAAATGAAATGTATCAGAATACATTGTTCCAACAATGAATCCATTGTTGTAAAAGTGTTTAAAATGAAATTTTACACATAAAACGAGCAGTATCGTCTTAATATATTCTGGTGCACGGCTGAAATTTCGTTTCCGAATAAAACAGTACTTTTCCTATCGAATGATGTAAAAAAAATCCGATTTTAAAGTTGTTCGCAGGGGTATTCTTCTAAAAGTTTAAATAAAATATATATAAATACATTGTTTCAACAATGAATCCATTGTTGTAAAAATGTTTAAAATGAAATTTTACACATAAAACGAGCAGTATCTTCTCATTAAATTCCGGTGCACGGCTGAAATTTCGTTTCCGAATAAATCAGTCCTTTTTCTATCGAATGATGTAAAAAAATTCCGATTTTTATGTTGTTCGCAGGGGTATTTTTCTGCAAGTTTAAATGAAATGTATCAGAATACATTGTTTCAACAATGAATCCATTGTTGTAAAAATGTTTAAAATGAAATTTTACACATAAAACGAGCAGTATCATCTCATTAAATTCCGGTGCACGGCTGAAATTTCGTTTCCGAATTAAGCAAAACATTTCCTATAGAATGATGTAAAAAAATTTCGATTTTTATGTTGTTCGCAGGGGTATTTTTCTAAAAGTTTAAATGACATGTATCTGAATACATTGTTTCAACAATGAATCTATTGTTGTAAAAATGTCTAAAATGAAATTTTACACATAAAACGAGCAGTATCTTCTTATTAAATTCCGGTGCACGGCTGGAATTTTGTTTCCGAATAAATCAGTCCTTTTTCTATCGAATGATGTAAAAATATTCCGATTTTTAGGTTGTTCGCAGGGGTATTTTTCTAAAAGTTTAAATGATATGTATCTGAATACATTGTTTCAACAATGAATCCATTGTTGTAAAAATGTCTAGAATGAAATTTTACTTATAAAACAAGCACTATCTTCTTATTAAATTCTGGTGCACGGCTGAAATTTTGTTTCCGAATAAATCAGTACTTTTCCTATCGAATGATGTAAAAAAATTCCGATTTTTTAGGTGGTTCGCAGGGGCATTTCTCTAAAATTTTAAATGAAATATATCTAAATACATTTGTTTCAACAATGAATCCATTGTTGTAAAAATGTCTAAAATGAAATTTTACACATAAAACGAGCAGTATCTTTTTATTAAATTCCGGTGCACGGCTGAAATTTCGTTTCCGAAATAAGCAAAACATTTCCTATCGAATGATGTAAAAAAACTCCGATTTTTATGTTGTTCGCAGGGGTATTTTTCTACAAGTTTAAAAGAAATGTATCAGAATACATTGTTTCAACAATGAATCCATTGTTGTAAAAATGTCTAAAATGAACTTTTACACATAAAACAAGCAGTATCTTCTTATTATATTCTGGTGCAAGGCTGAAATTTCGTTTCCGAATAAAACAGTACTTTTCCTATCGAATGATGAAAAAAAATTCCGATTTTTAGGTGGTTCGCAGGGGCATTTCTCTAAAATTTTAAATGAAATATATCTAAATACATTTGTTTCAACAATGAATCCATTGTTGTAAAAGTGTTTAAAATGAAATTTTACACATAAAACGAGCAGTATCTTCTTATTAAATTCCGGTGCACGGCTGAAACTTTGTTTCCGAAAAAATCAGTACTTTTCCAATCGAATTATGTAAAAAAATTCCGATTTTTAGGTTGTTCGCAGGGGTATTTTTCTACAAGTTTAAATGAAATGTATCAGAATACATTGTTTCAACAATGAATCCATTGTTGTAAAAATGTCTAAAATGAAATTTTACACATAAAACAAGCAGTATCTTCTTAATATATTCTGGTGCACGGCTGAAATTTCGTTTCCGAATAAAACAGTACTTTTCCTATCGAATGATGTAAAAAAATCCGATTTTAAAGTTGTTCGCAGGGGTATTCTTCTAAAAGTTTAAATAAAATATATATAAATACATTGTTTCAACAATGAATCCATTGTTGTAAAAATGTTTAAAATGAAATTTTACACATAAAACGAGCAGTATCTTCTCATTAAATTCCGGTGCACGGCTGAAATTTCGTTTCCGAATTAAGCAAAAAATTTCCTATCGAATGATGAAAAAAAATTTCGATTTTTATGTTTTTCGCAGGGGTATTTTTCTAAAAGTTTAAATGACATGTATCTGAATACATTGTTTCAACAATAAATCCATTGTTGTAAAAATGTCTAAAATGAAATTTTACACATAAAACAAGCAGTATCTTCTTATTAAATTCCGGTGCACGGCTGGAATTTTGTTTCCGAATAAATCAGTCCTTTTTCTATCGAATGATGTAAAAATATTCCGATTTTTAGGTTGTTCGCAGGGGTATTTTTCTACAAGTTTAAATGAAATGTATCAGAATACATTGTTCCAACAATGAATCCATTGTTGTAAAAGTGTTTAAAATGAAATTTTACACATAAAACGAGCAGTATCTTCTTATTATATTCCGGTGTACGGCTGAAATTTTGTTTCCGAATAAATCAGTACTTTTCCTATCGAATGATGTAAAAAAATATTCCGATTTTTAGGTTGTTCGCAGGGGTATTTTTCTGCAAGTTTAAATGAAATGTATCAGAATACATTGTTTCAACAATGAATCCATTGTTGTAAAAATGTTTAAAATGAAATTTTACACATAAAACGAGCAGTATCATCTCATTAAATTCCGGTGCACGGCTGAAATTTCGTTTCCGAATTAAGCAAAACATTTCCTATAGAATGATGTAAAAAAATTCCGATTTTTATGTTGTTCGCAGGGGTATTTTTCTAAAAGTTTAAATGACATGTATCTGAATACATTGTTTCAACAATGAATCCATTGTTGTAAAAATGTCTAAAATGAAATTTTACACATAAAACGAGCAGTATCTTCTTATTAAATTCCGGTGCACGGCTGGAATTTTGTTTCCGAATAAATCAGTCCTTTTTCTATCGAATGATGTAAAAATATTCCGATTTTTAGGTTGTTCGCAGGGGTATTTTTCTACAAGTTTAAATGAAATGTATCAGAATACATTGTTCCAACAATGAATCCATTGTTGTAAAAATGTCTAAAATGAAATTTTACACATAAAACGAGCAGTATCTTCTTATTAAATTCCGGTGCACGGCTGGAATTTTGTTTCCGAATAAATCAGTCCTTTTTCTATCGAATGATGTAAAAATATTCCGATTTTTAGGTTGTTCGCAGGGGTATTTTTCTACAAGTTTAAATGAAATGTATCAGAATACATTGTTCCAACAATGAATCCATTGTTGTAAAAGTGTTTAAAATGAAATTTTACACATAAAACGAGCAGTATCATCTCATTAAATTCCGGTGCACGGCTGAAATTTCGTTTCCGAATAAAACAGTACTTTTCCTATCGAATGATGTAAAAAAAATCCGATTTTAAAGTTGTTCGCAGGGGTATTCTTCTAAAAGTTTAAATAAAATATATATAAATACATTGTTTCAACAATGAATCCATTGTTGTAAAAATGTTTAAAATGAAATTTTACACATAAAACGAGCAGTATCTTCTCATTAAATTCCGGTGCACGGCTGAAATTTCGTTTCCGAATAAATCAGTCCTTTTTCTATCGAATGATGTAAAAAAATTCCGATTTTTATGTTGTTCGCAGGGGTATTTTTCTGCAAGTTTAAATGAAATGTATCAGAATACATTGTTTCAACAATGAATCCATTGTTGTAAAAATGTTTAAAATGAAATTTTACACATAAAACGAGCAGTATCATCTCATTAAATTCCGGTGCACGGCTGAAATTTCGTTTCCGAATTAAGCAAAACATTTCCTATAGAATGATGTAAAAAAATTCCGATTTTTATGTTGTTCGCAGGGGTATTTTTCTAAAAGTTTAAATGACATGTATCTGAATACATTGTTTCAACAATGAATCCATTGTTGTAAAAATGTCTAAAATGAAATTTTACACATAAAACGAGCAGTATCTTCTTATTAAATTCCGGTGCACGGCTGGAATTTTGTTTCCGAATAAATCAGTCCTTTTTCTATCGAATGATGTAAAAATATTCCGATTTTTAGGTTGTTCGCAGGGGTATTTTTCTACAAGTTTAAATGAAATGTATCAGAATACATTGTTCCAACAATGAATCCATTGTTGTAAAAATGTCTAAAATGAAATTTTACACATAAAACGAGCAGTATCTTCTTATTAAATTCCGGTGCACGGCTGGAATTTTGTTTCCGAATAAATCAGTCCTTTTTCTATCGAATGATGTAAAAATATTCCGATTTTTAGGTTGTTCGCAGGGGTATTTTTCTACAAGGTTAAATGAAATGTATCAGAATACATTGTTCCAACAATGAATCCATTGTTGTAAAAGTGTTTAAAATGAAATTTTACACATAAAACGAGCAGTATCGTCTTAATATATTCTGGTGCACGGCTGAAATTTCGTTTCCGAATAAAACAGTACTTTTCCTATCGAATGATGTAAAAAAAATCCGATTTTAAAGTTGTTCGCAGGGGTATTCTTCTAAAAGTTTAAATAAAATATATATAAATACATTGTTTCAACAATGAATCCATTGTTGTAAAAATGTTTAAAATGAAATTTTACACATAAAACGAGCAGTATCTTCTCATTAAATTCCGGTGCACGGCTGAAATTTCGTTTCCGAATAAATCAGTCCTTTTTCTATCGAATGATGTAAAAAAATTCCGATTTTTATGTTGTTCGCAGGGGTATTTTTCTGCAAGTTTAAATGAAATGTATCAGAATACATTGTTTCAACAATGAATCCATTGTTGTAAAAATGTTTAAAATGAAATTTTACACATAAAACGAGCAGTATCATCTCATTAAATTCCGGTGCACGGCTGAAATTTCGTTTCCGAATTAAGCAAAACATTTCCTATAGAATGATGTAAAAAAATTTCGATTTTTATGTTGTTCGCAGGGGTATTTTTCTAAAAGTTTAAATGACATGTATCTGAATACATTGTTTCAACAATGAATCTATTGTTGTAAAAATGTCTAAAATGAAATTTTACACATAAAACGAGCAGTATCTTCTTATTAAATTCCGGTGCACGGCTGGAATTTTGTTTCCGAATAAATCAGTCCTTTTTCTATCGAATGATGTAAAAATATTCCGATTTTTAGGTTGTTCGCAGGGGTATTTTTCTAAAAGTTTAAATGATATGTATCTGAATACATTGTTTCAACAATGAATCCATTGTTGTAAAAATGTCTAGAATGAAATTTTACTTATAAAACAAGCACTATCTTCTTATTAAATTCTGGTGCACGGCTGAAATTTTGTTTCCGAATAAATCAGTACTTTTCCTATCGAATGATGTAAAAAAATTCCGATTTTTTAGGTGGTTCGCAGGGGCATTTCTCTAAAATTTTAAATGAAATATATCTAAATACATTTGTTTCAACAATGAATCCATTGTTGTAAAAATGTCTAAAATGAAATTTTACACATAAAACGAGCAGTATCTTTTTATTAAATTCCGGTGCACGGCTGAAATTTCGTTTCCGAAATAAGCAAAACATTTCCTATCGAATGATGTAAAAAAACTCCGATTTTTATGTTGTTCGCAGGGGTATTTTTCTACAAGTTTAAATGAAATGTATCAGAATACATTGTTTCAACAATGAATCCATTGTTTTAAAAATGTCTAAAATGAACTTTTACACATAAAACAAGCAGTATCTTCTTATTATATTCTGGTGCAAGGCTGAAATTTCGTTTCCGAATAAAACAGTACTTTTCCTATCGAATGATGAAAAAAAATTCCGATTTTTAGGTGGTTCGCAGGGGCATTTCTCTAAAATTTTAAATGAAATATATCTAAATACATTTGTTTCAACAATGAATCCATTGTTGTAAAAGTGTTTAAAATGAAATTTTACACATAAAACGAGCAGTATCTTCTTATTAAATTCCGGTGCACGGCTGAAACTTTGTTTCCGAAAAAATCAGTACTTTTCCTATCGAATTATGTAAAAAAATTCCGATTTTTAGGTTGTTCGCAGGGGTATTTTTCTACAAGTTTAAATGAAATGTATCAGAATACATTGTTTCAACAATGAATCCATTGTTGTAAAAATGTCTAAAATGAAATTTTACACATAAAACAAGCAGTATCTTCTTAATATATTCTGGTGCACGGATGAAATTTCGTTTCCGAATAAAACAGTACTTTTCCTATCGAATGATGTAAAAAAATCCGATTTTAAAGTTGTTCGCAGGGGTATTCTTCTAAAAGTTTAAATAAAATATATATAAATACATTGTTTCAACAATGAATCCATTGTTGTAAAAATGTTTAAAATGAAATTTTACACATAAAACGAGCAGTATCTTCTCATTAAATTCCGGTGCACGGCTGAAATTTCGTTTCCGAATTAAGCAAAAAATTTCCTATCGAATGATGAAAAAAAATTTCGATTTTTATGTTTTTCGCAGGGGTATTTTTCTAAAAGTTTAAATGACATGTATCTGAATACATTGTTTCAACAATAAATCCATTGTTGTAAAAATGTCTAAAATGAAATTTTACACATAAAACAAGCAGTATCTTCTTATTAAATTCCGGTGCACGGCTGGAATTTTGTTTCCGAATAAATCAGTCCTTTTTCTATCGAATGATGTAAAAATATTCCGATTTTTAGGTTGTTCGCAGGGGTATTTTTCTACAAGTTTAAATGAAATGTATCAGAATACATTGTTCCAACAATGAATCCATTGTTGTAAAAGTGTTTAAAATGAAATTTTACACATAAAACGAGCAGTATCTTCTTATTATATTCCGGTGTACGGCTGAAATTTTGTTTCCGAATAAATCAGTACTTTTCCTATGGAATGATGTAAAAAAATATTCCGATTTTTAGGTTGTTCGCAGGGGTATTTTTCTGCAAGTTTAAATGAAATGTATCAGAATACATTGTTTCAACAATGAATCCATTGTTGTAAAAATGTTTAAAATGAAATTTTACACATAAAACGAGCAGTATCATCTCATTAAATTCCGGTGCACGGCTGAAATTTCGTTTCCGAATTAAGCAAAACATTTCCTATAGAATGATGTAAAAAAATTCCGATTTTTATGTTGTTCGCAGGGGTATTTTTCTAAAAGTTTAAATGACATGTATCTGAATACATTGTTTCAACAATGAATCCATTGTTGTAAAAATGTCTAAAATGAAATTTTACACATAAAACGAGCAGTATCTTCTTATTAAATTCCGGTGCACGGCTGGAATTTTGTTTCCGAATAAATCAGTCCTTTTTCTATCGAATGATGTAAAAATATTCCGATTTTTAGGTTGTTCGCAGGGGTATTTTTCTACAAGTTTAAATGAAATGTATCAGAATACATTGTTCCAACAATGAATCCATTGTTGTAAAAATGTCTAAAATGAAATTTTACACATAAAACGAGCAGTATCTTCTTATTAAATTCCGGTGCACGGCTGGAATTTTGTTTCCGAATAAATCAGTCCTTTTTCTATCGAATGATGTAAAAATATTCCGATTTTTAGGTTGTTCGCAGGGGTATTTTTCTACAAGTTTAAATGAAATTTATCAGAATACATTGTTCCAACAATGAATCCATTGTTGTAAAAGTGTTTAAAATGAAATTTTACACATAAAACGAGCAGTATCGTCTTAATATATTCTGGTGCACGGCTGAAATTTCGTTTCCGAATAAAACAGTACTTTTCCTATCGAATGATGTAAAAAAAATCCGATTTTAAAGTTGTTCGCAGTTGTATTCTTCTAAAAGTTTAAATAAAATATATATAAATACATTGTTTCAACAATGAATCCATTGTTGTAAAAATGTTTAAAATGAAATTTTACACATAAAACGAGCAGTATCTTCTCATTAAATTCCGGTGCACGGCTGAAATTTCGTTTCCGAATAAATCAGTCCTTTTTCTATCGAATGATGTAAAAAAATTCCGATTTTTATGTTGTTCGCAGGGGTATTTTTCTGCAAGTTTAAATGAAATGTATCAGAATACATTGTTTCAACAATGAATCCATTGTTGTAAAAATGTTTAAAATGAAATTTTACACATAAAACGAGCAGTATCATCTCATTAAATTCCGGTGCACGGCTGAAATTTCGTTTCCGAATTAAGCAAAACATTTCCTATAGAATGATGTAAAAAAATTCCGATTTTTATGTTGTTCGCAGGGGTATTTTTCTAAAAGTTTAAATGACATGTATCTGAATACATTGTTTCAACAATGAATCCATTGTTGTAAAAATGTCTAAAATGAAATTTTACACATAAAACGAGCAGTATCTTCTTATTAAATTCCGGTGCACGGCTGGAATTTTGTTTCCGAATAAATCAGTCCTTTTTCTATCGAATGATGTAAAAATATTCCGATTTTTAGGTTGTTCGCAGGGGTATTTTTCTACAAGTTTAAATGAAATGTATCAGAATACATTGTTCCAACAATGAATCCATTGTTGTAAAAATGTCTAAAATGAAATTTTACACATAAAACGAGCAGTATCTTCTTATTAAATTCCGGTGCACGGCTGGAATTTTGTTTCCGAATAAATCAGTCCTTTTTCTATCGAATGATGTAAAAATATTCCGATTTTTAGGTTGTTCGCAGGGGTATTTTTCTACAAGTTTAAATGAAATGTATCAGAATACATTGTTTCAACAATGAATCCATTGTTGTAAAAATGTCTAAAATGAAATTTTACACATAAAACAAGCAGTATCTTCTTAATATATTCTGGTGCACGGCTGAAATTTCGTTTCCGAATAAAACAGTACTTTTCCTATCGAATGATGTAAAAAAAATCCGATTTTAAAGTTGTTCGCAGGGGTATTCTTCTAAAAGTTTAAATAAAATATATATAAATACATTGTTTCAACAATGAATCCATTGTTGTAAAAATGTTTAAAATGAAATTTTACACATAAAACGAGCAGTATCTTCTCATTAAATTCCGGTGCACGGCTGAAATTTCGTTTCCGAATTAAGCAAAAAATTTCCTATCGAATGATGAAAAAAAATTTCGATTTTTATGTTTTTCGCAGGGGTATTTTTCTAAAAGTTTAAATGACATGTATCTGAATACATTGTTTCAACAATAAATCCATTGTTGTAAAAATGTCTAAAATGAAATTTTACACATAAAACAAGCAGTATCTTCTTATTAAATTCCGGTGCACGGCTGGAATTTTGTTTCCGAATAAATCAGTCCTTTTTCTATCGAATGATGTAAAAATATTCCGATTTTTAGGTTGTTCGCAGGGGTATTTTTCTACAAGTTTAAATGAAATGTATCAGAATACATTGTTCCAACAATGAATCCATTGTTGTAAAAGTGTTTAAAATGAAATTTTACACATAAAACGAGCAGTATCTTCTTATTATATTCCGGTGTACGGCTGAAATTTTGTTTCCGAATAAATCAGTACTTTTCCTATCGAATGATGTAAAAAAATTCCGATTTTTAGGTTGTTCGCAGGGGTATTTTTCTGCAAGTTTAAATGAAATGTATCAGAATACATTGTTTCAACAATGAATCCATTGTTGTAAAAATGTTTAAAATGAAATTTTACACATAAAACGAGCAGTATCATCTCATTAAATTCCGGTGCACGGCTGAAATTTCGTTTCCGAATTAAGCAAAACATTTCCTATAGAATGATGTAAAAAAATTCCGATTTTTATGTTGTTCGCAGGGGTATTTTTCTAAAAGTTTAAATGACATGTATCTGAATACATTGTTTCAACAATGAATCCATTGTTGTAAAAATGTCTAAAATGAAATTTTACACATAAAACGAGCAGTATCTTCTTATTAAATTCCGGTGCACGGCTGGAATTTTGTTTCCGAATAAATCAGTCCTTTTTCTATCGAATGATGTAAAAATATTCCGATTTTTAGGTTGTTCGCAGGGGTATTTTTCTACAAGTTGAAATGAAATGTATCAGAATACATTGTTCCAACAATGAATCCATTGTTGTAAAAATATCTAAAATGAAATTTTACACATAAAACGAGCAGTATCTTCTTATTAAATTCCGGTGCACGGCTGGAATTTTGTTTCCGAATAAATCAGTCCTTTTTCTATCGAATGATGTAAAAATATTCCGATTTTTAGGTTGTTCGCAGGGGTATTTTTCTACAAGTTTAAATGAAATGTATCAGAATACATTGTTTCAACAATGAATCCATTGTTGTAAAAATGTCTAAAATGAAATTTTACACATAAAACAAGCAGTATCTTCTTAATATATTCTGGTGCACGGCTGAAATTTCGTTTCCGAATAAAACAGTACTTTTCCTATCGAATGATGTAAAAAAAATCCGATTTTAAAGTTGTTCGCAGGGGTATTCTTCTAAAAGTTTAAATAAAATATATATAAATACATTGTTTCAACAATGAATCCATTGTTGTAAAAATGTTTAAAATGAAATTTTACACATAAAACGAGCAGTATCTTCTCATTAAATTCCGGTGCACGGCTGAAATTTCGTTTCCGAACTAAGCAAAAAATTTCCTATCGAATGATGAAAAAAAATTTCGATTTTTATGTTTTTCGCAGGGGTATTTTTCTAAAAGTTTAAATGACATGTATCTGAATACATTGTTTCAACAATAAATCCATTGTTGTAAAAATGTTTAAAATGAAATTTTACACATAAAACGAGCAGTATCTTCTCATTAAATTCCGGTGCACGGCTGAAATTTCGTTTCCGAATTAAGCAAAAAATTTCCTATCGAATGATGAAAAAAAATTTCGATTTTTATGTTTTTCGCAGGGGTATTTTTCTAAAAGTTTAAATGACATGTATCTGAATACATTGTTTCAACAATAAATCCATTGTTGTAAAAATGTCTAAAATGAAATTTTACACATAAAACAAGCAGTATCTTCTTATTAAATTCCGGTGCACGGCTGGAATTTTGTTTCCGAATAAATCAGTCCTTTTTCTATCGAATGATGTAAAAATATTCCGATTTTTAGGTTGTTCGCAGGGGTATTTTTCTACAAGTTTAAATGAAATGTATCAGAATACATTGTTCCAACAATGAATCCATTGTTGTAAAAGTGTTTAAAATGAAATTTTACACATAAAACGAGCAGTATCTTCTTATTATATTCCGGTGTACGGCTGAAATTTTGTTTCCGAATAAATCAGTACTTTTCCTATCGAATGATGTAAAAAAATTCCGATTTTAAGGTTGTTCGCAGGGGTATTTTTCTGCAAGTTTAAATGAAATGTATCAGAATACATTGTTTCAACAATGAATCCATTGTTGTAAAAATGTTTAAAATGAAATTTTACACATAAAACGAGCAGTATCATCTCATTAAATTCCGGTGCACGGCTGAAATTTCGTTTCCGAATTAAGCAAAACATTTCCTATAGAATGATGTAAAAAAATTCCGATTTTTATGTTGTTCGCAGGGGTATTTTTCTAAAAGTTTAAATGACATGTATCTGAATACATTGTTTCAACAATGAATCCATTGTTGTAAAAATGTCTAAAATGAAATTTTACACATAAAACGAGCAGTATCTTCTTATTAAATTCCGTGCACGGCTGGAATTTTGTTTCCGAATAAATCAGTCCTTTTTCTATAGAATGATGTAAAAATATTCCGATTTTTAGGTTGTTCGCAGGGGTATTTTTCTACAAGTTTAAATGAAATGTATCAGAATACATTGTTCCAACAATGAATCCATTGTTGTAAAAATGTCTAAAATGAAATTTTACACATAAAACCAGCAGTATCTTCTTATTAAATTCCGGTGCACGGCTGGAATTTTGTTTCCGAATAAATCAGTCCTTTTTCTATCGAATGATGTAAAAATATTCCGATTTTTAGGTTGTTCGCAGGGGTATTTTTCTACAAGTTTAAATGAAATGTATCAGAATACATTGTTCCAACAATGAATCCATTGTTGTAAAAGTGTTTAAAATGAAATTTTACACATAAAACGAGCAGTATCTTCTTAATATATTCTGGTGCACGGCTGAAATTTCGTTTCCGCATAAAACAGTACTTTTCCTATCGAATGATGTAAAAAAAATCCGATTTTAAAGTTGTTCGCAGGGGTATTCTTCTAAAAGTTTAAATAAAATATATATAAATACATTGTTTCAACAATGAATCCATTGTTGTAAAAATGTTTAAAATGAAATTTTACACATAAAACGAGCAGTATCTTCTCATTAAATTCCGGTGCACGGCTGAAATTTCGTTTCCGAATAAATCAGTCCTTTTTCTATCGAATGATGTAAAAAAATTCCGATTTTTATGTTGTTCGCAGGGGTATTTTTCTGCAAGTTTAAATGAAATGTATCAGAATACATTGTTTCAACAATGAATCCATTGTTGTAAAAATGTTTAAAATGAAATTTTACACATAAAACGAGCAGTATCATCTCATTAAATTCCGGTGCACGGCTGAAATTTCGTTTCCGAATTAAGCAAAACATTTCCTATAGAATGATGTAAAAAAATTTCGATTTTTATGTTGTTCGCAGGGGTATTTTTCTAAAAGTTTAAATGACATGTATCTGAATACATTGTTTCAACAATAAATCCATTGTTGTAAAATTGTTTAAAATGAAATTTTACACATACAACGAGCAGTATCTTCTTATTAAATTCCGGAGCACGGCTGGAATTTTGTTTCCGAATAAATCAGTACTTTTTCTATCGAATGATGTAAAACAATTCCGATTTTTATGTTGTTCGCAGGGGTATATTTCTACAAGTTTAAATGAAATGTATCAGAATACATTGTTTCAACAATGAATCCATTGATGTAAAAATGTCTAAAATGAACATTTACACATAAAACGAGCAGTATCTTCTTATTAAATTCCGGTGCACGGCTGAAATTTTGTTTCCGAATAAATCAGTACTTTTCCTATCGAATGATGTAAATAAATTCCGATTTTTAGGTTGTTCGCAGGGGTATTTTTCTACAAGTTTAAATGAAATGTATCAGAATATATTGTTTCAACAATGGATCCATTGTTGTAAAAATGTCTAAAATGAAATTTTACACATAAAACGAGCAGTATCTTCTTATTAAATTCCGGTGCACGGCTGAAATTTTGTTTCCGAAATAATCAGTACTTTTCCTATCGAATGATGTAAAAAAATTCCGATTTTAAAGTTGTTCGCAAGGGTATTCTTCTAAAAATTTAAATGAAATATATCTAAATGCATTGTTTCAACAATGAATCCATTGTTAAAAAAATGTTTAAAATGAAATTTTACACATAAAAAAGCAGTTTCTTCTTATTAAATTCAGCTGCACGGCTGAAATTTTGTTTCCGAATAAATCAGTACTTTTCATATCGAATGATGTAAAAAAATTCCGATTTTTATGGTTTTCGCAGGGGTATTTTTCTACAAGTTTAAATGAAATGTATCAGAATACATTGTTTCAACAATGAATCCATTGATGTAAAAATGTCTAAAATGAACATTTACACATAAAACGAGCAGTATCTTCTTATTAAATTCCGGTGCACGGCTGGAATTTAGTTTCCGAATAAATCAGTACTTTTCCTATCGAATGATGTAAATAAATTCCGATTTTTAGGTTGTTCGCAGGGGTATTTTTCTACAAGTTTAAATGAAATGTATCAGAATATATTGTTTCAACAATGGATCCATTGTTGTAAAAATGTCTAAAATGAAATTTTACACATAAAACGAGCAGTATCTTCTTATTAAATTCCGGTGCACGGCTGAAATTTTGTTTCCGAAAAAATCAGTACTTTTCCTATCGAATGATGTAAAAAAATTCCGATTTTAAAGTTGTTCGCAGGGGTATTCTTCTAAAAATTTAAATGAAAAATATCTAAATGCATTGTTTCAACAATGAATCCATTGTTAAAAAAATGTTTAAAATGAAATTTTACACATAAAAAAGCAGTTTCTTCTTATTAAATTCAGGTGCACGGCTGAAATTTTGTTTCCGAATAAATCAGTACTTTTCATATCGAATGATGTAAAAAAATTCCGATTTTTATGTTGTTCGCAGGGGTATTTTTCTACAAGTTTAAATGAAATGTATCAGAATACATTGTTTCAACAATGAATCCATTGATGTAAAAATGTCTAAAATGAACATTTAGACATAAAACGAGCAGTATCTTCTTATTAAATTCCGGTGCACGGCTGGAATTTTGTTTCCGAATAAATCAGTACTTTTCCTATCGAATGATGTAAAAAAATTCCGATTTTTAGGTGGTTCGCAGGGGCATTTCTCTAAAATTTTAAATGAAATATATCTAAATACATTTGTTTCAACAATGAATCCATTGTTGTAAAAGTGTTTAAAATGAAATTTTACACATAAAACGAGCAGTATCTTCTTATTAAATTCCGGTGCACGGCTGAAACTTTGTTTCCGAAAAAATCAGTACTTTTCCTATCGAATGATGTAAAAAAATTCCGATTTTTAGGTTGTTCGCAGGGGTATTTTTCTACAAGTTTAAATGAAATGTATCAGAATACATTGTTTCAACAATGAATCCATTGTTGTAAAAATGTCTAAAATGAAATTTTACACATAAAACAAGCAGTATCTTCTTAATATATTCTGGTGCACGGCTGAAATTTCGTTTCCGAATAAAACAGTACTTTTCCTATCGAATGATGTAAAAAAATCCGATTTTAAAGTTGTTCGCAGGGGTATTCTTCTAAAAGTTTAAATAAAATATATATAAATACATTGTTTCAACAATGAATCCATTGTTGTAAAAATGTTTAAAATGAAATTTTACACATAAAACGAGCAGTATCTTCTCATTAAATTCCGGTGCACGGCTGAAATTTCGTTTCCGAATTAAGCAAAAAATTTCCTATCGAATGATGAAAAAAAATTTCGATTTTTATGTTTTTCGCAGGGGTATTTTTCTAAAAGTTTAAATGACATGTATCTGAATACATTGTTTCAACAATAAATCCATTGTTGTAAAAATGTCTAAAATGAAATTTTACACATAAAACAAGCAGTATCTTCTTATTAAATTCCGGTGCACGGCTGGAATTTTGTTTCCGAATAAATCAGTCCTTTTTCTATCGAATGATGTAAAAATATTCCGATTTTTAGGTTGTTCGCAGGGGTATTTTTCTACAAGTTTAAATGAAATGTATCAGAATACATTGCTCCAACAATGAATCCATTGTTGTAAAAGTGTTTAAAATGAAATTTTACACATAAAACGAGCAGTATCTTCTTATTATATTCCGGTGTACGGCTGAAATTTTGTTTCCGAATAAATCAGTACTTTTCCTATCGAATGATGTAAAAAAATTCCGATTTTAAGGTTGTTCGCAGGGGTATTTTTCTGCAAGTTTAAATGAAATGTATCAGAATACATTGTTTCAACAATGAATCCATTGTTGTAAAAATGTTTAAAATGAAATTTTACACATAAAACGAGCAGTATCATCTCATTAAATTCCGGTGCACGGCTGAAATTTCGTTTCCGAATTAAGCAAAACATTTCCTATAGAATGATGTAAAAAAATTCCGATTTTTATGTTGTTCGCAGGGGTATTTTTCTAAAAGTTTAAATGACATGTATCTGAATACATTGTTTCAACAATGAATCCATTGTTGTAAAAATGTCTAAAATGAAATTTTACACATAAAACGAGCAGTATCTTCTTATTAAATTCCGGTGCACGGCTGGAATTTTGTTTCCGAATAAATCAGTCCTTTTTCTATCGAATGATGTAAAAATATTCCGATTTTTAGGTTTTTCGCAGGGGTATTTTTCTACAAGTTTAAATGAAATGTATCAGAATACATTGTTCCAACAATGAATCCATTGTTGTAAAAATGTCTAAAATGAAATTTTACACATAAAACGAGCAGTATCTTCTTATTAAATTCCGGTGCACGGCTGGAATTTTGTTTCCGAATAAATCAGTCCTTTTTCTATCGAATGATGTAAAAAAATTCCGATTTTTAGGTTGTTCGCAGGGGTATTTTTCTACAAGTTTAAATGAAATGTATCAGAATACATTGTTTCAACAATGAATCCATTGTTGTAAAAATGTTTAAAATGAAATTTTACACATAAAACGAGCAGTATCATCTCATTAAATTCCGGTGCACGGCTGAAATTTCGTTTCCGAATAAAACAGTACTTTTCCTATCGAATGATGTAAAAAAAATCCGATTTTAAAGTTGTTCGCAGGGGTATTCTTCTAAAAGTTTAAATAAAATATATATAAATACATTGTTTCAACAATGAATCCATTGTTGTAAAAATGTTTAAAATGAAATTTTACACATTAAACGAGCAGTATCTTCTCATTAAATTCCGGTGCACGGCTGAAATTTCGTTTCCGAATTAAGCAAAAAATTTCCTATCGAATGATGAAAAAAAATTTCGATTTTTATGTTTTTCGCAGGGGTATTTTTCTAAAAGTTTAAATGACATGTATCTGAATACATTGTTTCAACAATAAATCCATTGTTGTAAAAATGTCTAAAATGAAATTTTACACATAAAACAAGCAGTATCTTCTTATTAAATTCCGGTGCACGGCTGGAATTTTGTTTCCGAATAAATCAGTCCTTTTTCTATCGAATGATGTAAAAATATTCCGATTTTTAGGTTGTTCGCAGGGGTATTTTTCTACAAGTTTAAATGAAATGTATCAGAATACATTGTTCCAACAATGAATCCATTGTTGTAAAAGTGTTTAAAATGAAATTTTACACATAAAACGAGCAGTATCTTCTTATTATATTCCGGTGTACGGCTGAAATTTTGTTTCCGAATAAATCAGTACTTTTCCTATCGAATGATGTAAAAAAATTCCGATTTTTAGGTTGTTCGCAGGGGTATTTTTCTGCAAGTTTAAATGAAATGTATCAGAATACATTGTTTCAACAATGAATCCATTGTTGTAAAAATGTTTAAAATGAAATTTTACACATAAAACGAGCAGTATCATCTCATTAAATTCCGGTGCACGGCTGAAATTTCGTTTCCGAATTAAGCAAAACATTTCCTATAGAATGATGTAAAAAAATTCCGATTTTTATGTTGTTCGCAGGGGTATTTTTCTAAAAGTTTAAATGACATGTATCTGAATACATTGTTTCAACAATGAATCCATTGTTGTAAAAATGTCTAAAATGAAATTTTACACATAAAACGAGCAGTATCTTCTTATTAAATTCCGGTGCACGGCTGGAATTTTGTTTCCGAATAAATCAGTCCTTTTTCTATCGAATGATGTAAAAATATTCCGATTTTTAGGTTGTTCGCAGGGGTATTTTTCTACAAGTTTAAATGAAATGTATCAGAATACATTGTTCCAACAATGAATCCATTGTTGTAAAAATATCTAAAATGAAATTTTACACATAAAACGAGCAGTATCTTCTTATTAAATTCCGGTGCACGGCTGGAATTTTGTTTCCGAATAAATCAGTCCTTTTTCTATCGAATGATGTAAAAATATTCCGATTTTTAGGTTGTTCGCAGGGGTATTTTTCTACAAGTTTAAATGAAATGTATCAGAATACATTGTTTCAACAATGAATCCATTGTTGTAAAAATGTCTAAAATGAAATTTTACACATAAAACAAGCAGTATCTTCTTAATATATTCTGGTGCACGGCTGAAATTTCGTTTCCGAATAAAACAGTACTTTTCCTATCGAATGATGTAAAAAAAAATCCGATTTTAAAGTTGTTCGCAGGGGTATTCTTCTAAAAGTTTAAATAAAATATATATAAATACATTGTTTCAACAATGAATCCATTGTTGTAAAAATGTTTAAAATGAAATTTTACACATAAAACGAGCAGTATCTTCTCATTAAATTCCGGTGCACGGCTGAAATTTCGTTTCCGAATTAAGCAAAAAATTTCCTATCGAATGATGAAAAAAAATTTCGATTTTTATGTTTTTCGCAGGGGTATTTTTCTAAAAGTTTAAATGACATGTATCTGAATACATTGTTTCAACAATAAATCCATTGTTGTAAAAATGTCTAAAATGAAATTTTACACATAAAACAAGCAGTATCTTCTTATTAAATTCCGGTGCACGGCTGAAATTTTGTTTCCGAATAAATCAGTCCTTTTTCTATCGAATGATGTAAAAATATTCCGATTTTTAGGTTGTTCGCAGGGGTATTTTTCTACAAGTTTAAATGAAATGTATCAGAATACATTGTTCCAACAATGAATCCATTGTTGTAAAAGTGTTTAAAATGAAATTTTACACATAAAACGAGCAGTATCTTCTTCTTATATTCCGGTGTACGGCTGAAATTTTGTTTCCGAATAAATCAGTACTTTTCCTATCGAATGATGTAAAAAAATTCTGATTTTTAGGTTGTTCGCAGGGGTATTTTTCTGCAAGTTTAAATGAAATGTATCAGAATACATTGTTCCAACAATGAATCCATTGTTGTAAAAGTGTTTAAAATGAAATTTTACACATAAAACGAGCAGTATCTTCTTATTATATTCCGGTGTACGGCTGAAATTTTGTTTCCGAATAAATCAGTACTTTTCCTATCGAATGATGTAAAAATATTCCGATTTTTAGGTTGTTCGCAGGGGTATTTTTCTGCAAGTTTAAATGAAATGTATCAGAATACATTGTTTCAACAATGAATCCATTGTTGTAAAAATGTTTAAAATGAAATTTTACACATAAAACGAGCAGTATCATCTCATTAAATTCCGGTGCACGGCTGAAATTTCGTTTCCGAATTAAGCAAAACATTTCCTATAGAATGATGTAAAAAAATTCCGATTTTTATGTTGTTCGCAGGGGTATTTTTCTAAAAGTTTAAATGACATGTTTCTGAATATAGTGTTTCAACAATGAATCCATTGTTGTAAAAATGTCTAAAATGAAATTTTACACATAAAACGAGCAGTATCTTCTTATTAAATTCCGGTGCACGGCTGGAATTTTGTTTCCGAATAAATCAGTCCTTTTTCTATCGAATGATGTAAAAATATTCCGATTTTTAGGTTGTTCGCAGGGGTATTTTTCTACAAGTTTAAATGAAATGTATCAGAATACATTGTTCCAACAATGAATCCATTGTTGTAAAAATGTCTAAAATGAAATTTTACACATAAAACGAGCAGTATCTTCTTATTAAATTCCGGTGCACGGCTGGAATTTTGTTTCCGAATAAATCAGTCCTTTTTCTATCGAATGATGTAAAAATATTCCGATTTTTAGGTTGTTCGCAGGGGTATTTTTCTACAAGTTTAAATGAAATGTATCAGAATACATTGTTCCAACAATGAATCCATTGTTGTAAAAATGTCTAAAATGAAATTTTACACATAAAACGAGCAGTATCTTCTTATTAAATTCCGGTGCACGGCTGGAATTTTGTTTCCGAATAAATCAGTCCTTTTTCTATCGAATGATGTAAAAATATTCCGATTTTTAGGTTGTTCGCAGGGGTATTTTTCTACAAGTTTAAATGAAATGTATCAGAATACATTGTTTCAACAATGAATCCATTGTTGTAAAAATGTCTAAAATGAAATTTTACACATAAAACAAGCAGTATCTTCTTAATATATTCTGGTGCACGGCTGAAATTTCGTTTCCGAATAAAACAGTACTTTTCCTATCGAATGATGTAAAAAAAATCCGATTTTAAAGTTGTTCGCAGGGGTATTCTTCTAAAAGTTTAAATAAAATATATATAAATACATTGTTTCAACAATGAATCCATTGTTGTAAAAATGTTTAAAATGAAATTTTACACATAAAACGAGCAGTATCTTCTCATTAAATTCCGGTGCACGGCTGAAATTTCGTTTCCGAATTAAGCAAAAAATTTCCTATCGAATGATGAAAAAAAATTTCGATTTTTATGTTTTTCGCAGGGGTATTTTTCTAAAAGTTTAAATGACATGTATCTGAATACATTGTTTCAACAATAAATCCATTGTTGTAAAAATGTCTAAAATGAAATTTTACACATAAAACAAGCAGTATCTTCTTATTAAATTCCGGTGCACGGCTGGAATTTTGTTTCCGAATAAATCAGTCCTTTTTCTATCGAATGATGTAAAAATATTCCGATTTTTAGGTTGTTCGCAGGGGTATTTTTCTACAAGTTTAAATGAAATGTATCAGAATACATTGTTCCAACAATGAATCCATTGTTGTAAAAGTGTTTAAAATGAAATTTTACACATAAAACGAGCAGTATCTTCTTATTATATTCCGGTGTACGGCTGAAATTTTGTTTCCGAATAAATCAGTACTTTTCCTATCGAATGATGTAAAAAAATTCCGATTTTTAGGTTGTTCGCAGGGGTATTTTTCTGCAAGTTTAAATGAAATGTATCAGAATACATTGTTTCAACAATGAATCCATTGTTGTAAAAATGTTTAAAATGAAATTTTACACATAAAACGAGCAGTATCATCTCATTAAATTCCGGTGCACGGCTGAAATTTCGTTTCCGAATTAAGCAAAACATTTCCTATAGAATGATGTAAAAAAATTCCGATTTTTATGTTGTTCGCAGGGGTATTTTTCTAAAAGTTTAAATGACATGTATCTGAATACATTGTTTCAACAATGAATCCATTGTTGTAAAAATGTCTAAAATGAAATTTTACACATAAAACGAGCAGTATCTTCTTATTAAATTCCGGTGCACGGCTGGAATTTTGTTTCCGAATAAATCAGTCCTTTTTCTATCGAATGATGTAAAAATATTCCGATTTTTAGGTTGTTCGCAGGGGTATTTTTCTACAAGTTTAAATGAAATGTATCAGAATACATTGTTCCAACAATGAATCCATTGTTGTAAAAATGTCTAAAATGAAATTTTACACATAAAACGAGCAGTATCTTCTTATTAAATTCCGGTGCACGGCTGCAATTTTGTTTCCGAATAAATCAGTCCTTTTTCTATCGAATGATGTAAAAATATTCCGATTTTTAGGTTGTTCGCAGGGGTATTTTTCTACAAGTTTAAATGAAATGTATCAGAACACATTGTTCCAACAATGAATCCATTGTTGTAAAAGTGTTTAAAATGAAATTTTACACATAAAACGAGCAGTATCTTCTTATTAAATTCCGGTGCACGGCTGGAATTTTGTTTCCGAATAAATCAGTCCTTTTTCTATCGAATGATGTAAAAATATTCCGATTTTTAGGTTGTTCGCAGGGGTATTTTTCTACAAGTTTAAATGAAATGTATCAGAATACATTGTTTCAACAATGAATCCATTGTTGTAAAAATGTCTAAAATGAAATTTTACACATAAAACAAGCAGTATCTTCTTAATATATTCTGGTGCACGGCTGAAATTTCGTTTCCGAATAAAACAGTACTTTTCCTATCGAATGATGTAAAAAAAATCCGATTTTAAAGTTGTTCGCAGGGGTATTCTTCTAAAAGTTTAAATAAAATATATATAAATACATTGTTTCAACAATGAATCCATTGTTGTAAAAATGTTTAAAATGAAATTTTACACATAAAACGAGCAGTATCTTCTCATTAAATTCCGGTGCACGGCTGAAATTTCGTTTCCGAATTAAGCAAAAAATTTCCTATCGAATGATGAAAAAAAATTTCGATTTTTATGTTTTTCGCAGGGGTATTTTTCTAAAAGTTTAAATGACATGTATCTGAATACATTGTTTCAACAATAAATCCATTGTTGTAAAAATGTCTAAAATGAAATTTTACACATAAAACAAGCAGTATCTTCTTATTAAATTCCGGTGCACGGCTGGAATTTTGTTTCCGAATAAATCAGTCCTTTTTCTATCGAATGATGTAAAAATATTCCGATTTTTAGGTTGTTCGCAGGGGTATTTTTCTACAAGTTTAAATGAAATGTATCAGAATACATTGTTCCAACAATGAATCCATTGTTGTAAAAGTGTTTAAAATGAAATTTTACACATAAAACGAGCAGTATCTTCTTATTATATTCCGGTGTACGGCTGAAATTTTGTTTCCGAATAAATCAGTACTTTTCCTATCGAATGATGTAAAAAAATTCCGATTTTTAGGTTGTTCGCAGGGGTATTTTTCTGCAAGTTTAAATGAAATGTATCAGAATACATTGTTTCAACAATGAATCCATTGTTGTAAAAATGTTTAAAATGAAATTTTACACATAAAACGAGCAGTATCATCTCATTAAATTCCGGTGCACGGCTGAAATTTCGTTTCCGAATTAAGCAAAACATTTCCTATAGAATGATGTAAAAAAATTCCGATTTTTATGTTGTTCGCAGGGGTATTTTTCTAAAAGTTTAAATGACATGTATCTGAATACATTGTTTCAACAATGAATCCATTGTTGTAAAAATGTCTAAAATGAAATTTTACACATAAAACGAGCAGTATCTTCTTATTAAATTCCGGTGCACGGCTGGAATTTTGTTTCCGAATAAATCAGTCCTTTTTCTATCGAATGATGTAAAAATATTCCGATTTTTAGGTTGTTCGCAGGGGTATTTTTCTACAAGTTTAAATGAAATGTATCAGAATACATTGTTCCAACAATGAATCCATTGTTGTAAAAATGTCTAAAATGAAATTTTACACATAAAACGAGCAGTATCTTCTTATTAAATTCCGGTGCACGGCTGCAATTTTGTTTCCGAATAAATCAGTCCTTTTTCTATCGAATGATGTAAAAATATTCCGATTTTTAGGTTGTTCGCAGGGGTATTTTTCTACAAGTTTAAATGAAATGTATCAGAACACATTGTTCCAACAATGAATCCATTGTTGTAAAAGTGTTTAAAATGAAATTTTACACATAAAACGAGCAGTATCTTCTTAATATATTCTGGTGCACGGCTGAAATTTCGTTTCCGAATAAAACAGTACTTTTCCTATCGAATGATGTAAAAAAAATCCGATTTTAAAGTTGTTCGCAGGGGTATTCTTCTAAAAGTTTAAATGAAATGTATCAGAATACATTGTTTCAACAATGAATCCATTGTTGTAAAAATGTTTAAAATGAAATTTTACACATAAAACGAGCAGTATCATCTCATTAAATTCCGGTGCACGGCTGAAATTTCGTTTCCGAATTAAGCAAAACATTTCCTATAGAATGATGTAAAAAAATTCCGATTTTTATGTTGTTCGCAGGGGTATTTTTCTAAAAGTTTAAATGACATGTATCTGAATATAGTGTTTCAACAATGAATCCATTGTTGTAAAAATGTCTAAAATGAAATTTTACACATAAAACGAGCAGTATCTTCTTATTAAATTCCGGTGCACGGCTGGAATTTTGTTTCCGAATAAATCAGTCCTTTTTCTATCGAATGATGTAAAAATATTCCGATTTTTAGGTTGTTCGCAGGGGTATTTTTCTACAAGTTTAAATGAAATGTATCAGAATACATTGTTCCAACAATGAATCCATTGTTGTAAAAATGTCTAAAATGAAATTTTACACATAAAACGAGCAGTATCTTCTTATTAAATTCCGGTGCACGGCTGGAATTTTGTTTCCGAATAAATCAGTCCTTTTTCTATCGAATGATGTAAAAATATTCCGATTTTTAGGTTGTTCGCAGGGGTATTTTTCTACAAGTTTAAATGAAATGTATCAGAATACATTGTTCCAACAATGAATCCATTGTTGTAAAAATGTCTAAAATGAAATTTTACACATAAAACGAGCAGTATCTTCTTATTAAATTCCGGTGCACGGCTGGAATTTTGTTTCCGAATAAATCAGTCCTTTTTCTATCGAATGATGTAAAAATATTCCGATTTTTAGGTTGTTCGCAGGGGTATTTTTCTACAAGTTTAAATGAAATGTATCAGAATACATTGTTTCAACAATGAATCCATTGTTGTAAAAATGTCTAAAATGAAATTTTACACATAAAACAAGCAGTATCTTCTTAATATATTCTGGTGCACGGCTGAAATTTCGTTTCCGAATAAAACAGTACTTTTCCTATCGAATGATGTAAAAAAAATCCGATTTTAAAGTTGTTCGCAGGGGTATTCTTCTAAAAGTTTAAATAAAATATATATAAATACATTGTTTCAACAATGAATCCATTGTTGTAAAAATGTTTAAAATGAAATTTTACACATAAAACGAGCAGTATCTTCTCATTAAATTCCGGTGCACGGCTGAAATTTCGTTTCCGAATTAAGCAAAAAATTTCCTATCGAATGATGAAAAAAAATTTCGATTTTTATGTTTTTCGCAGGGGTATTTTTCTAAAAGTTTAAATGACATGTATCTGAATACATTGTTTCAACAATAAATCCATTGTTGTAAAAATGTCTAAAATGAAATTTTACACATAAAACAAGCAGTATCTTCTTATTAAATTCCGGTGCACGGCTGGAATTTTGTTTCCGAATAAATCAGTCCTTTTTCTATCGAATGATGTAAAAATATTCCGATTTTTAGGTTGTTCGCAGGGGTATTTTTCTACAAGTTTAAATGAAATGTATCAGAATACATTGTTCCAACAATGAATCCATTGTTGTAAAAGTGTTTAAAATGAAATTTTACACATAAAACGAGCAGTATCTTCTTATTATATTCCGGTGTACGGCTGAAATTTTGTTTCCGAATAAATCAGTACTTTTCCTATCGAATGATGTAAAAAAATTCCGATTTTTAGGTTGTTCGCAGGGGTATTTTTCTGCAAGTTTAAATGAAATGTATCAGAATACATTGTTTCAACAATGAATCCATTGTTGTAAAAATGTTTAAAATGAAATTTTACACATAAAACGAGCAGTATCATCTCATTAAATTCCGGTGCACGGCTGAAATTTCGTTTCCGAATTAAGCAAAACATTTCCTATAGAATGATGTAAAAAAATTCCGATTTTTATGTTGTTCGCAGGGGTATTTTTCTAAAAGTTTAAATGACATGTATCTGAATACATTGTTTCAACAATGAATCCATTGTTGTAAAAATGTCTAAAATGAAATTTTACACATAAAACGAGCAGTATCTTCTTATTAAATTCCGGTGCACGGCTGGAATTTTGTTTCCGAATAAATCAGTCCTTTTTCTATCGAATGATGTAAAAATATTCCGATTTTTAGGTTGTTCGCAGGGGTATTTTTCTACAAGTTTAAATGAAATGTATCAGAATACATTGTTCCAACAATGAATCCATTGTTGTAAAAATGTCTAAAATGAAATTTTACACATAAAACGAGCAGTATCTTCTTATTAAATTCCGGTGCACGGCTGCAATTTTGTTTCCGAATAAATCAGTCCTTTTTCTATCGAATGATGTAAAAATATTCCGATTTTTAGGTAGTTCGCAGGGGTATTTTTCTACAAGTTTAAATGAAATGTATCAGAACACATTGTTCCAACAATGAATCCATTGTTGTAAAAGTGTTTAAAATGAAATTTTACACATAAAACGAGCAGTATCTTCTTAATATATTCTGGTGCACGGCTGAAATTTCGTTTCCGAATAAAACAGTACTTTTCCTATCGAATGATGTAAAAAAAATCCGATTTTAAAGTTGTTCGCAGGGGTATTCTTCTAAAAGTTTAAATAAAATATATATAAATACATTGTTTCAACAATGAATCCATTGTTGTAAAAATGTTTAAAATGAAATTTTACACATAAAACGAGCAGTATCTTCTCATTAAATTCCGGTGCACGGCTGAAATTTCGTTTCCGAATAAATCAGTCCTTTTTCTATCGAATGATGTAAAAAAATTCCGATTTTTATGTTGTTCGCAGGGGTATTTTTCTGCAAGTTTAAATGAAATGTATCAGAATACATTGTTTCAACAATGAATCCATTGTTGTAAAAATGTTTAAAATGAAATTTTACACATAAAACGAGCAGTATCATCTCATTAAATTCCGGTGCACGGCTGAAATTTCGTTTCCGAATTAAGCAAAACATTTCCTATAGAATGATGTAAAAAAATTTCGATTTTTATGTTGTTCGCAGGGGTATTTTTCTAAAAGTTTAAATGAAATATATCTAAATGCATTGTTTTAACAATGAATCCATTGTTGAAAAAATGTTTAAAATGAAATTTTACACTTAAAAAAAGCAGTTTCTTCTTATTAAATTCAGGTGCTCTTCTGAAATTTTGTTTCCGAATAAATCAGTACTTTTCCTATCGAATGATGTAAAAAAATTCCGATTTTTATGTTGTTCGCAGGGGTATTTTTCTAAAAGTTTAAATGACATGTATCTGAATACATTGTTTCAACAATAAATCCATTGTTGTAAAATTGTTTAAAATGAAATTTTACACATACAACAAGCAGTATCTTCTTATTAAATTCCGGAGCACGGCTGGAATTTTGTTTCCGAATAAATCAGTACTTTTTCTATCGAATGATGTAAAACAATTCCGATTTTTATGTTGTTCGCAGGGGTATTTTTCTAAAAGTTTAAATGACATGTATCTGAATACATTGTTTCAACAATAAATCCATTGTTGTAAAATTGTTTAAAATGAAATTTTACACATACAACGAGCAGTATCTTCTTATTAAATTCCGGAGCACGGCTGGAATTTTGTTTCCGAATAAATCAGTACTTTTTCTATCGAATGATGTAAAAAAATTCCGATTTTTAGGTTGTTCGCAGGGGTATTTTTCTGCAAGTTTAAATGAAATGTATCAGAATACATTGTTTCAACAATGAATCCATTGTTGTAAAAATGTTTAAAATGAAATTTTACACATAAAACGAGCAGTATCATCTCATTAAATTCCGGTGCACGGCTGAAATTTCGTTTCCGAATTAAGCAAAACATTTCCTATAGAATGATGTAAAAAAATTCCGATTTTTATGTTGTTCGCAGGGGTATTTTTCTAAAAGTTTAAATGACATGTATCTGAATACATTGTTTCAACAATGAATCCATTGTTGTAAAAATGTCTAAAATGAAATTTTACACATAAAACGAGCAGTATCTTCTTATTAAATTCCGGTGCACGGCTGGAATTTTTTTTCCGAATAAATCAGTCCTTTTTCTATCGAATGATGTAAAAATATTCCGATTTTTAGGTTGTTCGCAGGGGTATTTTTCTACAAGTTTAAATGAAATGTATCAGAATACATTGTTCCAACAATGAATCCATTGTTGTAAAAATGTCTAAAATGAAATTTTACACATAAAACGAGCAGTATCTTCTTATTAAATTCCGGTGCACGGCTGCAATTTTGTTTCCGAATAAATCAGTCCTTTTTCTATCGAATGATGTAAAAATATTCCGATTTTTAGGTTGTTCGCAGGGGTATTTTTCTACAAGTTTAAATGAAATGTATCAGAATACATTGTTCCAACAATGAATCCATTGTTGTAAAAGTGTTTAAAATGAAATTTTACACATAAAACGAGCAGTATCTTCTTAATATATTCTGGTGCACGGCTGAAATTTCGTTTCCGAATAAAACAGTACTTTTCCTATCGAATGATGTAAAAAAAATCCGATTTTAAAGTTGTTCGCAGGGGTATTCTTCTAAAAGTTTAAATAAAATATATATAAATACATTGTTTCAACAATGAATCCATTGTTGTAAAAATGTTTAAAATGAAATTTTACACATAAAACGAGCAGTATCTTCTCATTAAATTCCGGTGCACGGCTGAAATTTCGTTTCCGAATAAATCAGTCCTTTTTCTATCGAATGATGTAAAAAAATTCCGATTTTTATGTTGTTCGCAGGGGTATTTTTCTGCAAGTTTAAATGAAATGTATCAGAATACATTGTTTCAACAATGAATCCATTGTTGTAAAAATGTTTAAAATGAAATTTTACACATAAAACGAGCAGTATCATCTCATTAAATTCCGGTGCACGGCTGAAATTTCGTTTCCGAATTAAGCAAAACATTTCCTATAGAATGATGTAAAAAAATTTCGATTTTTATGTTGTTCGCAGGGGTATTTTTCTAAAAGTTTAAATGAAATATATCTAAATGCATTGTTTTAACAATGAATCCATTGTTGAAAAAATGTTTAAAATGAAATTTTACACATAAAAAAAGCAGTTTCTTCTTATTAAATTCAGGTGCTCGGCTGAAATTTTGTTTCCGAATAAATCAGTACTTTTTCTATCGAATGATGTAAAAAAATTCCGATTTTTATGTTGTTCGCAGGGGTATTTTTCTAAAAGTTTAAATGACATGTATCTGAATACATTGTTTCAACAATAAATCCATTGTTGTAAAATTGTTTAAAATGAAATTTTACACATACAACGAGCAGTATCTTCTTATTAAATTCCGGAGCACGGCTGGAATTTTGTTTCCGAATAAATCAGTACTTTTTCTATCGAATGATGTAAAACAATTCCGATTTTTATGTTGTTCGCAGGGGTATATTTCTACAAGTTTAAATGAAATGTATCAGAATACATTGTTTCAACAATGAATCCATTGATGTAAAAATGTCTAAAATGAACATTTACACATAAAACGAGCAGTATCTTCTTATTAAATTCCGGTGCACGGCTGGAGTTTTGTTTCCGAATAAATCAGTACTTTTCCTATCGAATGATGTAAATAAATTCCGATTTTTAGGTTGTTCGCAGGGGTATTTTTCTACAAGTTTAAATGAAATGTATCAGAATATATTGTTTCAACAATGGATCCATTGTTGTAAAAATGTCTAAAATGAAATTTTACACATAAAACGAGCAGTATCTTCTTATTAAATTCCGGTGCACGGCTGAAATTTTGTTTCCGAAATAATCAGTACTTTTCCTATCGAATGATGTAAAAAAATTCCGATTTTAAAGTTGTTCGCAAGGGTATTCTTCTAAAAATTTAAATGAAATATATCTAAATGCATTGTTTCAACAATGAATCCATTGTTAAAAAAATGTTAAAATGAAATTTTACACATAAAAAAGCAGTTTCTTCTTATTAAATTCAGGTGCACGGCTGAAATTTTGTTTCCGAATAAATCAGTACTTTTCATATCGAATGATGTAAAAAAATTCCGATTTTTATGTTGTTCGCAGGGGTATTTTTCTACAAGTTTAAATGAAATGTATCAGAATACATTGTTTCAACAATGAATCCATTGATGTAAAAATGTCTAAAATGAACATTTACACATAAAACGAGCAGTATCTTCTTATTAAATTCCGGTGCACGGCTGGAATTTTGTTTCCGAATAAATCAGTACTTTTCCTATCGAATGATGTAAATAAATTCCGATTTTTAGGTTGTTCGCAGGGGTATTTTTCTACAAGTTTAAATGAAATGTATCAGAATATATTGTTTCAACAATGGATCCATTGTTGTAAAAATGTATAAAATGAAATTTTACACATAAAACGAGCAGTATCTTCTTATTAAATTCCGGTGCACGGCTGAAATTTTGTTTCCGAAAAAATCAGTACTTTTCCTATCGAATGATGTAAAAAAATTCCGATTTTAAAGTTGTTCGCAGGGGTATTCTTCTAAAAATTTAAATGAAATATATCTAAATGCATTGTTTCAACAATGAATCCATTGTTAAAAAAATGTTTAAAATGAAATTTTACACATAAAAAAGCAGTTTCTTCTTATTAAATTCAGGTGCACGGCTGAAATTTTGTTTCCGAATAAATCAGTACTTTTCATATCGAATGATGTAAAAAAATTCCGATTTTTATGTTGTTCGCAGGGGTATTTTTCTACAAGTTTAAATGAAATGTATCAGAATACATTGTTTCAACAATGAATCCATTGATGTAAAAATGTCTAAAATGAACATTTACAAATAAAACGAGCAGTATCTTCTTATTAAATTCCGGTGCACGGCTGGAATTTTGTTTCCGAATAAATCAGTACTTTTCCTATCGAATGATGTAAAAAAATTCCGATTTTTACGTTGTTCGCAGGGGTATTTTTCTACAAGTTTAAATGAAATGTATCAGAATACATTGTTTCAACAATGAATCCATTGATGTAAAAATGTCTAAAATGAAATTTTACACTTAAAACGAGCAGTATCTTCTTATTAATTTCCGGTGCACGGCTGAAATTTTGTTTCCGAATAAATCAGTACTTTTCCTATCGAATGATGTAAAAAAATTCCAATTTTAAAGTTGTTCGCAGGGGTATTCTTCTAAAAGTTTAAATAAAATATATATAAATACATTGTTTCAACAATGAATCCATTGTTGTAAAAATGTTTAAAATGAAATTTTACACATAAAACGAGCAGTATCTTCTCATTAAATTCCGGTGCACGGTTGAAATTTCGTTTCCGAATTAAGTAAAACATTTCCTATCGAATGATGTAAAAAAATTCCGATTTTTATGTTGTTCGCAGGGGTATTTTTCTAAAAGTTTAAATGATATGTATCTGAATACATTGTTTCAAAAATGAATCCATTGTTGTAAAAATGTCTAGAATGAAATTTTACTTATAAAACAAGCAATATCTTCTTATTAAATTCTGGTGCACGGCTGAAATTTTGTTTCCGAATAAATCAGTACTTTTCCTATCGAATGATGTAAAAAAATTCCGATTTTTTAGGTGGTTCGCAGGGGCATTTCTCTAAAATTTTAAATGAAATATATCTAAATACATTTGTTTCAACAATGAATCCATTGTTGTAAAAGTGTTTAAAATGAAATTTTACACATAAAACGAGCAGTATCTTTTTATTAAATTCCGGTGCACGGCTGAAATTTCGTTTCCGAAATAAGCAAAACATTTCCTATCAAATGATGTAAAAAAATTCCGATTTTTAGGTTGTTCGCAGGGGTATTTTTCTACAAGTTTAAATGAAATGTATCAGAATACATTGTTTCAACAATGAATCCATTGTTGTAAAAATGTCTAAAATGAAATTTTACACATAAAACAAGCAGTATCTTCTTATTAAATTTTGGTGCACGGCTGAAATTTCGTTTCCGAATAAAACAGTACTTTTCCTATCGAATTATGTAAAAAAATTCCGATTTTAAAGTTGTTCGCAGTTGTATGCTTCTAAAAGTTTAAATAAAATATGTATAAATACATTGTTTCAACAATGAATCCATTGTTGTAAAAATGTTTAAAATGAAAATATACTTTTAAAACGAGCAGTATCTTCTCATTAAATTCCGGTGCACGGCTGAAATTTCGTTTCCGAATAAATCAGTCCTTTTTCTATCGAATGATGTAAAAAAATTCCGATTTTTATGTTGTTCGCAGGGGTATTTTTCTGCAAGTTTAAATGAAATGTATCAGAATACATTGTTTCAACAATGAATCCATTGTTGTAAAAATGTTTAAAATGAAATTTTACACATAAAACGAGCAGTATCATCTCATTAAATTCCGGTGCACGGCTGAAATTTCGTTTCCGAATTAAGCAAAACATTTCCTATAGAATGATGTAAAAAAATTTCGATTTTTATGTTGTTCGCAGGGGTATTTTTCTAAAAGTTTAAATGAAATATATCTAAATGCATTGTTTTAACAATGAATCCATTGTTGAAAAAATGTTTAAAATGAAATTTTACACATAAAAAAAGCAGTTTCTTCTTATTAAATTCAGGTGCTCGGCTGAAATTTTGTTTCCGAATAAATCAGTACTTTTTCTATCGAATGATGTAAAAAAATTCCGATTTTTATGTTGTTCGCAAGGGTATTCTTCTAAAAATTTAAATGAAATATATCTAAATGCATTGTTTCAACAATGAATCCATTGTTAAAAAAATGTTAAAATGAAATTTTACACATAAAAAAGCAGTTTCTTCTTATTAAATTCAGGTGCACGGCTGAAATTTTGTTTCCGAATAAATCAGTACTTTTCATATCGAATGATGTAAAAAAATTCCGATTTTTATGTTGTTCGCAGGGGTATTTTTCTACAAGTTTAAATGAAATGTATCAGAATACATTGTTTCAACAATGAATCCATTGATGTAAAAATGTCTAAAATGAACATTTACACATAAAACGAGCAGTATCTTCTTATTAAATTCCGGTGCACGGCTGGAATTTTGTTTCCGAATAAATCAGTACTTTTCCTATCGAATGATGTAAATAAATTCCGATTTTTAGGTTGTTCGCAGGGGTATTTTTCTACAAGTTTAAATGAAATGTATCAGAATATATTGTTTCAACAATGGATCCATTGTTGTAAAAATGTATAAAATGAAATTTTACACATAAAACGAGCAGTATCTTCTTATTAAATTCCGGTGCACGGCTGAAATTTTGTTTCCGAAAAAATCAGTACTTTTCCTATCGAATGATGTAAAAAAATTCCGATTTTAAAGTTGTTCGCAGGGGTATTCTTCTAAAAATTTAAATGAAATATATCTAAATGCATTGTTTCAACAATGAATCCATTGTTAAAAAAATGTTTAAAATGAAATTTTACACATAAAAAAGCAGTTTCTTCTTATTAAATTCAGGTGCACGGCTGAAATTTTGTTTCCGAATAAATCAGTACTTTTCATATCGAATGATGTAAAAAAATTCCGATTTTTATGTTGTTCGCAGGGGTATTTTTCTACAAGTTTAAATGAAATGTATCAGAATACATTGTTTCAACAATGAATCCATTGATGTAAAAATGTCTAAAATGAACATTTACAAATAAAACGAGCAGTATCTTCTTATTAAATTCCGGTGCACGGCTGGAATTTTGTTTCCGAATAAATCAGTACTTTTCCTATCGAATGATGTAAAAAAATTCCGATTTTTACGTTGTTCGCAGGGGTATTTTTCTACAAGTTTAAATGAAATGTATCAGAATACATTGTTTCAACAATGAATCCATTGATGTAAAAATGTCTAAAATGAAATTTTACACTTAAAACGAGCAGTATCTTCTTATTAATTTCCGGTGCACGGCTGAAATTTTGTTTCCGAATAAATCAGTACTTTTCCTATCGAATGATGTAAAAAAATTCCGATTTTAAAGTTGTTCGCAGGGGTATTCTTCTAAAAGTTTAAATAAAATATATATAAATACATTGTTTCAACAATGAATCCATTGTTGTAAAAATGTTTAAAATGAAATTTTACACATAAAACGAGCAGTATCTTCTCATTAAATTCCGGTGCACGGTTGAAATTTCGTTTCCGAATTAAGTAAAACATTTCCTATCGAATGATGTAAAAAAATTCCGATTTTTATGTTGTTCGCAGGGGTATTTTTCTAAAAGTTTAAATGATATGTATCTGAATACATTGTTTCAAAAATGAATCCATTGTTGTAAAAATGTCTAGAATGAAATTTTACTTATAAAACAAGCAATATCTTCTTATTAAATTCTGGTGCACGGCTGAAATTTTGTTTCCGAATAAATCAGTACTTTTCCTATCGAATGATGTAAAAAAATTCCGATTTTTTAGGTGGTTCGCAGGGGCATTTCTCTAAAATTTTAAATGAAATATATCTAAATACATTTGTTTCAACAATGAATCCATTGTTGTAAAAGTGTTTAAAATGAAATTTTACACATAAAACGAGCAGTATCTTTTTATTAAATTCCGGTGCACGGCTGAAATTTCGTTTCCGAAATAAGCAAAACATTTCCTATCAAATGATGTAAAAAAATTCCGATTTTTAGGTTGTTCGCAGGGGTATTTTTCTACAAGTTTAAATGAAATGTATCAGAATACATTGTTTCAACAATGAATCCATTGTTGTAAAAATGTCTAAAATGAAATTTTACACATAAAACAAGCAGTATCTTCTTATTAAATTTTGGTGCACGGCTGAAATTTCGTTTCCGAATAAAACAGTACTTTTCCTATCGAATTATGTAAAAAAATTCCGATTTTAAAGTTGTTCGCAGTTGTATGCTTCTAAAAGTTTAAATAAAATATGTATAAATACATTGTTTCAACAATGAATCCATTGTTGTAAAAATGTTTAAAATGAAAATATACTTTTAAAACGAGCAGTATCTTCTCATTAAATTCCGGTGCACGGCTGAAATTTCGTTTCCGAATTAAGCAAAACATTTCCTATCGAATGATGTAAAAAAATTCCGATTTTTTTGTTGTTAGCAGGGGTATTTTTCTACAAGTTTAAATGAAATGTATCAGAATACATTGTTTCAACAATGAATCCATTGTTGTAAAAATGTCTAAAATGAAATTTTACACATAAAACAAGCAGTATCTTCTTAATATATTCTGGTGCACGGCTGAAATTTCGTTTCCGAATAAAACAGTACTTTTCCTATCGAATGATGTAAAAAAAATCCGATTTTAAAGTTGTTCGCAGGGGTATTCTTCTAAAAGTTTAAATAAAATATATATAAATACATTGTTTCAACAATGAATCCATTGTTGTAAAAATGTTTAAAATGAAATTTTACACATAAAACGAGCAGTATCTTCTCATTAAATTCCGGTGCACGGCTGAAATTTCGTTTCCGAATTAAGCAAAAAATTTCCTATCGAATGATGAAAAAAAATTTCGATTTTTATGTTTTCGCAGGGGTATTTTTCTAAAAGTTTAAATGACATGTATCTGAATACATTGTTTCAACAATAAATCCATTGTTGTAAAAATGTCTAAAATGAAATTTTACACATAAAACAAGCAGTATCTTCTTATTAAATTCCGGTGCACGGCTGGAATTTTGTTTCCGAATAAATCAGTCCTTTTTCTATCGAATGATGTAAAAATATTCCGATTTTCAGGTTGTTCGCAGGGGTATTTTTCTACAAGTTTAAATGAAATGTATCAGAATACATTGTTCCAACTATGAATGCATTGTTGTAAAAGTGTTTAAAATGAAATTTTACACATAAAACGAGCAGTATCTTCTTATTATATTCCGGTGTACGGCTGAAATTTTGTTTCCGAATAAATCAGTACTTTTCCTATCGAATGATGTAAAAAAATTCCGATTTTTAGGTTGTTCGCAGGGGTATTTTTCTGCAAGTTTAAATGAAATGTATCAGAATACATTGTTTCAACAATGAATCCATTGTTGAAAAAATGTTTAAAATGAAATTTTACACATAAAAAAAGCAGTTTCTTCTTATTAAATTCAGGTGCTCGGCTGAAATTTTGTTTCCGAATAAATCAGTACTTTTCCTATCGAATGATGTTAAAAAATTCCGATTTTTATGTTGTTCGCAGGGGTATTTTTCTAAAAGTTTAAATGACATGTATCTGAATACATTGTTTCAACAATGAATCCATTGTTAAAAAAATGTTTAAAATGAAATTTTACACATAAAAAAGCAGTTTCTTCTTATTAAATTCAGGTGCACGGCTGAAATTTTGTTTCCGAATAAATCAGTACTTTTCCTATCGAATGATGTAAAAAAATTCCGATTTTTATGTTGTTCGCAGGGGTATTTTTCGACAAGTTTAAATGAAATGTATCAGAATACATTGTTTCAACAATGAATCCATTGTTGTAAAAATGTCTAAAATGAAATTTTACTTATAAAACAAGCAGTATCTTCTTATTATATTCTGGTGCACGGCTGAAATTTCGTTTCCGAATAAAACAGTACTTTTCCTATCGAATTATGTAAAAATATTCCGATATTTAGGTGGTTCGCAGGGGCATTTCTCTAAAATTTTAAATGAAATATATCTAAATACATTTGTTTCAACAATGAATCCATTGTTGTAAAAGTGTTTAAAATGAAATTTTACACATAAAACAAGCAGTATCTTCTTATTATATTCTGGTGCACGGCTGAAATTTCGTTTCCGAATAAAACAGTACTTTTCCTATCGGATGATCTAAAAAAATTCCGATTTTAAAGTTGTTCTCAGGGGTATTCTTCTAAAAGTTTAAATAAAATATATATAAATACATTGTTTCAACAATGAATCCATTGTTGTAAAAATGTCTAAAATGAAATTTTACACATTAAACGAGCAGTATCTTCTTATTAAATTCCGGTGCACGGCTCGAATTTTGTTTCCGAATAAATCAGTACTTTTCCTATCGAATGATGTAAAAAAATTCCGATTTTTATGTTGTTCGCAGGGGTATTTTTCTACAAGTTTAAATGAAATGTATCAGAATACATTGTTTCAACAATGAATCCATTGTTGTAAAAATGGCTAAAATGAAATTTTACACATAAAACGAGCAGTATCTTCTTATTAAATTCCGGTGCACGGCTGAAATTTTGTTTCCGAATAAATCAGTACTTTTCCTATCGAATGATGTTAAAAAATTCCGATTTTAAAATTGTTCGCAGGGGTATTCTTCTAAAAGTTTAAATAAAATATATATAAATACATTGTTTCAACAATGAATCCATTGTTGTAAAAATGTTTAAAATGAAATTTTACACATAAAACGAGCAGTATCTTCTTATTAAATTTTGGTGCACGGCTAAAATTTCGTTTCCGAACTAAGCAAAACATTTCCTATCGAATGATGAAAAAAAATTTCGATTTTTATGTTGTTTGCAGGGGTATTTTTCTAAAAGTTTAAATAAAATATATATAAATACATTGTTTCAACAATGAATCCATTGTTGTAAAAAAGTTTAAAATGAAATTTTACACATAAAACGAGCAGTATCTTCTCATTAAATTCCGGTGCACGGCTGAAATTTCGTTTCCGAATTAAGCAAAACATTTCCTATCGAATGATGTAAAAAAATTCCGATTTTTATGTTGTTCGCAGGGGTATTTTTCTAAAAGTTTAAATGACATGTATCTGAATACATTGTTTCAACAATGAATCCATTGTTGTAAAAATGTCTAAAATGAAATTTTACACATAAAACGAGCAGTATCTTCTTATTAAATTCCGGTGCACTGCTGGAATTTTGTTTCCGAATAAATCAGTACTTTTTCTATCGAATGATGTAAAATAATTTCGATTTTTAGGTTGTTCGCAGGGGTATTTGTCTACAAGTTTAAAAGAAATGTATCAGAATACATTGTTCCAACAATGAATCCATTGTTGTAAAAGTGTTTAAAATGAAATTTTACACATAAAACGACCAGTATCTTCTTATTATATTCCGGTGCACGGCTGAAATTTTGTTTCCGAATAAATCAGTACTTTTCCTACCGAATGATGTAAAAAAATTCCGATTTTTAGGTTGTTCGCAGGGGTATTTTTCTACAAGTTTAAATGACATGTATCAGAATATATTGTTTCAACAATGAATCCATTGTTGTAAAAATGTCTAAAATGAAATTTAACACATAAAACGAGCAGTATCTTCTTATTAAATTCCGGTGCACGGCTGAAATTTTGTTTCCGAATAAATCAGTACTTTTCCTACCGAATGATGTAAAAAAAATTCCGATTTTTAGGTTGTTCGCAGGGGTATTTTTCTACAAGTTTAAATGACATGTATCAGAATATATTGTTTCAACAATGAATCCATTGTTGTAAAAATGTCTAAAATGAAATTTAACACATAAAACGAGCAGTATCTTCATATTAAATTCTGGTGCACGGCTGAAATTTTGTTTCCGAATAAATCAGTACTTTTCCTATCGAATGATGAAAAAAAATTCCGATTTTAAAGTTGTTCGCAGGGGTATTCTTCTAAAAGTTTAAATAAAAAATATATAGATACATTGTTTCAACAATGAATCCATTGTTGTAAAAATGTTTAAAATGAAATTTTACACATAATACGAGCAGTATCGTCTCATTAAATTCCGGTGCACGGCTGAAATTTTGTTTCCGAATTAAGGAAAACATTTCCTATCGAATGATATAAAAAAATTCCGATTTTTATGTTGTTCGCAGGGGTATTTTTCTAAATGTTTAAATGATATGTATCTGAATACATTTTTTCAACAATGAATCCATTGTTGTAAAAATGTCTAGAATGAAATTTTACTTATAAAACAAGCAGTATCTTCTTATTAAATTCTGCTGCACGGCTGAAATTTTGTTTCCGAATAAATCAGTACTTTTCCTATCGAATGATGTAAAAAAATTCCGATTTTTAGGTGGTTCGCAGAAGCATTTCTCTAAAAGTTTAAATGAAATATATCTAAATGCATTTGTTTCAACAATGAATCCGTTGTTGTAAAAGTGTTTAAAATGAAATTTTACACATAAAACGAGCAGTATCGTCTTATTAAATTCCGGTGCACGGCTGAAATTTTGTTTCCGAATAAATCAGTACTATTCCTATGGAATGATGTAAAAAAATTCCGATTTTTATGTTGTTCGCAGGGGTATTTTTCTAAAAGTTTAAATGACATGTATCTGAATACATTGTTTCAACAATGAATCCATTGTTGTAAAAATGTCTAAAATGAAATTTTACACATACAACGAGCAGTATCGTCTTATTAAATTCCGGTGCACGGCTGGAATTTTGTTTCCGAATAAATCAGTACTTTTTCTATCGAATGATGTAAAACAATTCCGATTTTTAGGTTGTTCGCAGGGGAATTTTTCTACAAGTTTAAAAGAAATGTATCAGAATACATTGTTCCAACAATGAATCCATTGTTGTAAAATTGTTTAAAATGAAATTTTACACATAAAACGAGCAATATCTTCTTATTATATTCCGGTGCACGGCTGAAATTTTGTTTCCGAATAAATCAGTACTTTTCCTATCGAATGATGTAAAAAAATTCCGATTTTTAGGTTGTTCGCAGGGGTATTTTTCTACAAGTTTAAATGAAATGTATCAGAATATATTGTTTCAACAATGAATCCATTGTTGTAAAAATGTCTAAAATGAAATTTTACACATAAAACGAGCAGTATCTTCTTATTAAATTCCGGTGCACGGCTGAAATTTTGTTTCCGAAAAAATCAGTACTTTTCCTATCGAATGATGTAAAAAAATTCCGATTTTAAAAAAGTTCGCAGGGGTATTCTTCTAAAAGTTTAAATGAAATATATCTAAATGCATTGTTTCAACAATGAATCCATTGTTAAAAAAATGTTTAAAATGATATTTTACACATAAAAAAGCAGTTTCTTCTTATTAAATTCAGGTGCACGGCTGAAATTTTGTTTCCGAATAAATCAGTACTTTTCATATCGAATGATGTAAAAAAATTCCGATTTTTATGTTGTTCGCAGGGGTATTTTTCGACAAGTTTAAATGAAATGTATCAGAATACATTGTTTCAACAATGAATCCATTGTTGTAAAAATGTCTAAAATGAAATTTTACTTATAAAACAAGCAGTATCTTCTTATTATATTCTGGTGCACGGCTGAAATTTCGTTTTCGAATAAAACAGTACTTTTCCTATCGAATTATGTAAAAAAATTCCGATATTTTGGTGGTTCGCAGGGGCATTTCTCTAAAAATTTAAATGAAATATATCTAAATACATTTGTTTCAACAATGAATCCATTGTTGTAAAAGTGTTTAAAATGAAATTTTACACATAAAACAAGCAGTATCTTCTTATTATATTCTGGTGCACGGCTGAAATTTCGTTTCCGAATAAAACAGTACTTTTCCTATCGAATGATCTAAAAAAATTCCGATTTTAAAGTTGTTCGCCGGGGTATTCTTCTAAAAGTTTAAATAAAATATATATAAATACATTGTTTCAACAATGAATCCATTGTTGTAAAAATGTCTAAAATGAAATTTTACACATAAAACGAGCAGTATCTTCTTATTAAATTCCGGTGCACGGCTGGAATTTTGTTTCCGAATAAATCAGTACTTTTCCTATCGAATGATGTAAAAAAATTCCAATTTTTAGGTTGTTCGCAGGGGTATTTTTCTACAAGTTTAAATGAAATGTATCAGAATACATTGTTTCAACAATGAATCCATTGTTGTAAAAATGTCTAAAATGAAATTTTACACATAAAACGAGCAGTATCTTCTTATTAAATTCCGGTGCACGGCTGAAAATTTGTTTCCGAATAAATCAGTACTTTTTCTATCGAATAATGTAAAACAATTTCGATTTTTAGGTTGTTCGCAGGGGTATTTTTCTACAAGTTTAAAAGAAATGTATCAGAATACATTGTTCCAACAATGAATCCATTGTTGTAAAAGTGTTTAAAATGAAATTTTACACATAAAACGAGCAGTATCTTCTTATTATATTCCGGTGCACGGCTGAAATTTTGTTTCCGAATAAATCAGTACTTTTCCTACCGAATGATGTAAAAAAAATTCCGATTTTTAGGTTGTTCGCAGGGGTATTTTTCTGCAAGTTTAAATGACATGTATCAGAATATATTGTTTCAACAATGAATCCATTGTTGTAAAAATGTCTAAAATGAAATTTAACACATAAAACGAGCAGTATCTTCTTATTAAATTCCGGTGCACGGCTGAAATTTTGTTTCCGAATAAATCAGTACTATTCCTATCGAATGATGTAAAAAAATTCCGATTTTTATGTTGTTCGCAGGGGTATTTTTCTAAAAGTTTAAATGATATGTATCTGAATACATTGTTTCAACAATGAATCCATTGTTGTAAAAATGTCTAGACTGAAATTTTGTTTATAAAACAAGCAGTATCTTCTTATTAAATTCTGGAGCACGGCTGAAATTTTGATTAAGAATAAATCAGTACTTTTCCTTTCGAATTATGTACAAAAAAGTCCGATTTTTAGGTGGTTCGCAGAAGCATTTCTCTAAAAGTTTAATGAAATATATCTAAATGCATTGTTTCAACAATGAATCCATTGTTGTAAAAATGTTCAAAATGAAATTTTACACATAAAACAAGCAGTATCTTCTTATTAAATTTAGGTGCACGGCTGAAATTTTGTTTCCGAATAAATCAGTACTTTTCCTATCGAATGATGTTAAAAAATTCCGATTTTAAAATTGTTCACAGGGGTATTCTTCTAAAAGTTTAAATAAAATATATATAAATACATTGTTTCAACAATGAATCCATTGTTGTAAAAATGTTTAAAATGAAATTTTACACATAAAACGAGCAGTATCTTCTTATTAAATTTTGGTGCACGGCTAAAATTTCGTTTCCGAATTAAGCAAAACATTTCCTATCGAATGATGAAAAAAAATTTCGATTTTTATGTTGTTTGCAGGGGTATTTTTCTAAAAGTTTAAATAAAATATATATAAATACATTGTTTCAACAATGAATCCATTGTTGTAAAAATGTTTAAAATGAAATTTTACACATAAAACGAGCAGTATCATCTCATTAAATTCCGGTGCACGGCTGGAATTTCGTTTCCGAATTAAGCAAAACATTTCCTATCGAATGATGTAAAAAAATTCCGATTTTTATGTTGTTCGCAGGGGTATTTTTCTAAACGTTTAAATGAAATATATCTAAATGCATTGTTTCAACAATGAATCCATTGTTGAAAAAATGTTTAAAATAAGATTTTACACATAAAAAAAGCAGTTTCTTCATATTAAATTCAGGTGCTCGGCTGAAATTTTGTTTCCGAATAAATCAGTACTTTTCCTATCGAATGATGTAAAAAAATTCCGATTTTTATGTTGTTCGCAGGGGTATTTTTCTAAAAGATTAAATGACATGTATCTGAATACATTGTTTCAACAATGAATCCATTGTTGTAAAAATGTCTAAAATGAAATTTTACACATACAACGAGCAGTATCTTCTTATTAAATTCCGGTGCACGGCTGGAATTTTCTTTCCGAATAAATCAGTACTTTTTCTATCGAATGATGTAAAACAATTCCGATTTTTAGGTTGTTCGCAGGGGTATTTTTCTACAAGTTTAAAAGAAATGTATCAGAATACATTGTTACAACAATGAATCCATTGTTGTAAAAATGTTTAAAATGAAATTTTACACATAAAACGAGCATTATCATCTCATTAAATTCCGGTGCACGGCTGAAATTTCGTTTCCGAATTAAGCAAAACATTTCCTATCGAATGATGTAAAAAAATTCGGATTTTTATGTTGTTCGCAGGGGTACTTTTCTACAAGTTTAAATGAAATGTATCAGAATATATTGTTTCAACAATGAATCCATTGTTAAAAAAATGTTTAAAATGAAATTTTACACATAAAAAAGCAGTTTCTTCTTATTAAATTCTGGTGCACGGCTGAAATTTTGTTTCCGAATAAATCAGTACTTTTCATATCGAATGATGTAAAAAAATTCCGATTTTTATGTTGTTCGCAGGGGTATTTTTCTACAAGTTTAAAAGAAATGTATCAGAATACATTGTTCCAACAAAGAATCCATTGTTGTAAAAGTGTTTAAAATGAAATTTTACACATAAAACGAGCTGTATCTTCTTATTATATTCCGGTGCAAGGCTGAAATTTTGTTTCCGAATAAATCAGTACTTTTCCTACCGAATGATGTAAAAAAATTCCGATTTTTAGGTTGTTCGCAGGGGTATTTTTCTACAAGTTTAAATGACATGTATCAGAATATATTGTTTCAACAATGAATCCATTGTTGTAAAAATGTCTAAAATGAAATTTTATACATAAAACAAGAAGTATCTTTTTATTAAATTTAGGTGCACGGCTGAAATTTTGTTTCCGAATAAATCAGTACTTTTCCTATGGAATGATGTAAAAAAAATCCGATTTTTATGTGCTTCGCAGGGGCATTTCTCTAAAATTTTAAATAAAATATATATAAATACATTGTTTCAACAATGAATCCTTTGTTGTAAAAGTGTTTAAAATGAAATTTTACACATAAAACGAGCAGTATCTTCTCATTAAATTCCGGTGCACGGCTGAAATTTCGTTTCCGAATTAAGCAAAACATTTCCTATCGAATGATGTAAAAAAATTTCGATTTTTATGTTGTTCGCAGGGGTATTTTTCTAAAAGTTTAAATGACATGTATCTGAATACATTGTTTCAACAATGAATCCATTGTTGTAAAAATGTCTAAAATGAAATTTTACACATACAACGAGCAGTATCTTCTTATTAAATTCCGGTGCACGGCTGGAATTTTGTGTCCGAATAAATCAGTACTTTTTCTATCGAATGATGTAAAAGAATTCCGATTTTTAGGTTGTTCGCAGGGGTATTTTTCTACAAGTTTAAAAGAAATGTATCAGAATACATTGTTCCAACAATGAATCCATTGTTGTAAAATTGTTTAAAATGAAATTTTACACATAAAACGAGCAATATCTTCTTATTATATTCCGGTGCACGGCTGAAATTTTGTTTCCGAATAAATCAGTACTTTTCCTATCGAATGATGTAAAAAAATTCCGATTTTTAGGTTGTTCGCAGGGGTATTTTTCTACAAGTTTAAATGAAATGTATCAGAATACATTGTTTCAACAATGAATCCATTGATGTAAAAATGTCTAAAATGAAATTTTACACATAAAACGAGCAGTATCTTCTTATTAAATTCCGGTGCACGGCTGGAATTTTGTTTCCGAATAAATCAGTACTTTTCCTATCGAATGATGTAAAAAAATTCCGATTTTTACGTTGTTCGCAGGGGTATTTTTCTACAAGTTTAAATGATATGTATCAGAATACATTGTTTCAACAATGAATCCATTGATGTAAAAATGTCTAAAATGAAATTTTACACTTAAAACGAGCAGTATCTTCTTATTAAATTCCGGTGCACGGCTGAAATTTTGTTTCCGAATAAATCAGTACTTTTCCTATCGAATGATGTAAAAAAATTCCGATTTTAAATTTGTTCGCAGGGGTATTCTTCTAAAAGTTTAAATAAAATATATATAAATACATTGTTTCAACAATGAATCCATTGTTGTAAAAATGTTTAAAATGAAATTTTAAACATAAAACGAGCAGTATCTTCTCATTAAATTCCGGTGCACGGCTGAAATTTCGTTTCCGAATTAAGCAAAACATTTCCTATCGAATGATGTAAAAAAATTCCGATTTTTATGTTGTTCGCAGGGGTATTTTTCTAAAAGTTTAAATGATATGTATCTGAATACATTGTTTCAACAATGAATCCATTGTTGTAAAAATGTCTAGAATGAAATTTTACTTATAAAACAAGCAATATCTTCTTATTAAATTCTGGTGCTCGGCTGAAATTTTGTTTCCGAATAAATCAGTACTTTTCCTATCGAATGATGTAAAAAAATTCCGATTTTTTAGGTGGTTCGCAGGGGCATTTCTCTAAAATTTTAAATGAAATATATCTAAATACATTTGTTTCAACAATGAATCCATTGTTGTAAAAGTGTTTAAAATGAAATTTTACACATAAAACGAGCAGTATCTTCTTATTAAATTCCGGTGCACGGCTGAAATTTCGTTTCCGAAATAAGCAAAACATTTCCTATCGAATGATGTAAAAAAACGCCGATTTTTATGTTGTTCGCAGGGTATTTTTCTACAAGTTTAAATGAAATGTATCAGAATACATTGTTTCAACAATGAATCCATTGTTGTAAAAATGTCTAAAATGAACTTTTACACATAAAACAAGCAGTATCTTCTTATTATATTCTGGTGCACGGCTGAAATTTCGCTTCCGAATAAAACAGTACTTTTCCTATCGAATGATGTAAAAATATTCCGATTTTTAGGTTTTTCGCTGGGGTATTTTTCTACAAGTTTAAATGAAATGTATCAGAATACATTGTTCCAACAATGAATCCATTGTTGTAAAAGTGTTTAAAATGAAATTTTACACATAAAACGAGCAGTATCATCTCATTAAATTCCGGTGCACGGCTGAAATTTCGTTTCCGAATTAAGCAAAACATTTCCTATCGAATGATGTAAAAAAATTCCGATTTTTATGTTGTTCGCAGGGGTATTTTTCTAAACGTTTAAATGAATTATATCTAAATGCATTGTTTCAACAATGAATCCATTGTTGAAAAAATGTTTAAAATGAAATTTTACACATAAAAAAAGCAGTTTCTTCATATTAAATTCAGGTGCTCGGCTGAAATTTTGTTTCCGAATAAATCAGTACTTTTCCTATCGAATGATGTAAAAAAATTCCGATTTTTATGTTGTTCGCAGGGGTACTTTTCTAAAAGATTAAATGACATGTATCTGAATACATTGTTTCAACAATGAATCCATTGTTGTAAAAATGTCTAAAATGAAATTTTACACATACAACGAGCAGTATCTTCTTATTAAATTCCGGTGCACGGCTGGAATTTTCTTTCCGAATAAATCAGTACTTTTCCTATCGAATGATGTAAAAAAATTCCGATTTTTACGTTGTTCGCAGGGGTATTTTTCTACAAGTTTAAATGATATGTATCAGAATACATTGTTTCAACAATGAATCCATTGATGTAAAAATGTCTAAAATGAAATTTTACACTTAAAAGGAGCAGTATCTTCTTATTAAATTCCGATGCACGGCTGAAATTTTGTTTCCGAATAAATCAGTACTTTTCCTTACGAATGATGTAAAAAAATTCCGATTTTAAATTTGTTCGCAGGGGTATTCTTCTAAAAGTTTAAATAAAATATATATAAATACATTGTTTCAACAATGAATCCATTGTTGTAAAAATGTTTAAAATGAAATTTTAAACATAAAACGAGCAGTATCTTCTCATTAAATTCCGGTGCACGGCTGAAATTTCGTTTCCGAATTAAGCAAAACATTTCCTATCGAATGATGTAAAAAAATTCCGATTTTTATGTTGTTCGCAGGGGTATTTTTCTAAAAGTTTAAATGATATGTATCTGAATACATTGTTTCAACAATGAATCCATTGTTGTAAAAATGTCTAGAATGAAATTTTACTTATAAAACAAGCAATATCTTCTTATTAAATTCTGGTGCACGGCTGAAATTTTGTTTCCGAATAAATCAGTACTTTTCCTATCGAATGATGTAAAAAAATTCCGATTTTTTAGGTGGTTCGCAGGGGCATTTCTCTAAAATTTTAAATGAAATATATCTAAATACATTTGTTTCAACAATGAATCCATTGTTGTAAAAGTGTTTAAAATGAAATTTTACACATAAAACGAGCAGTATCTTCTTATTAAATTCCGGTGCACGGCTGAAATTTCGTTTCCGAAATAAGCAAAACATTTCCTATCGAATGATGTAAAAAAACGCCGATTTTTATGTTGTTCGCAGGGGTATTTTTCTACAAGTTTAAATGAAATGTATCAGAATACATTGTTTCAACAATGAATCTATTGTTGTAAAAATGTCTAAAATGAACTTTTACACATAAAACAAGCAGTATCTTCTTATTATATTCTGGTGCACGGCTGAAATTTCGTTTCCGAATAAAACAGTACTTTTCCTATCGAAAGATGTAAAAAAATTCCGATTTTTAGGTTGTTCGCAGGGGTATTTTTCTACAAGTTTAAATGAAATGTATCAGAATACATTGTTTCAACAATGAATCCATTGTTGTAAAAATGTCTAAAATGAAATTTTACACATAAAACAAGCAGTATCTTCTTATTAAATTTTGGTGCACGGCTGAAATTTCGTTTCCGAATAAAACAGTACTTTTCCTATCGAATTATGTAAAAAAATTCCGATTTTAAAGTTGTTAGCAGTTGTATTCTTCTAAAAGTTTAAATAAAATATGTATAAATGCATTGTTTCAACAATGAATCCATTGTTGTAAAAATGTTTAAAATGAAATTTTACACATAAAACGAGCAGTATCATCTCATTAAATTCCGGTGCACGGCTGAAATTTCGTTTCCGAATTAAGCAAAACATTTCCTATAGAATGATGTAAAAAAATTCCGATTTTTATGTTGTTCGCAGGGGTATTTTTCTACAAGTTTAAAAGAAATGTATCAGAATACATTGTTCCAACAATGAATCCATTGTTGTAAAATTGTTTAAAATGAAATTTTACACATAAAACGAGCAGTATCTTCTTATTATATTCCGGTGCACGGCTGACATTTTGTTTCCGAACTAAGCAAAACATTTCCTATCGAATGATGTAAAAAAATTCCGATTTTTATGTTGTTCGCAGGGGTATTTTTCTAAAAGTTTAAATGAAATATATCTAAATGCATTGTTTCAACAATGAATCCATTGTTAAAAAAATGTTTAAAATGAAATTTTACACATAAAAAAGCAGTTTCTTCTTATTAAATTCAGGTGCACGGCTGAAATTTTGTTTCCGAATAAATCAGTAATTTTCATATCGAATGATGTAAAAAAATTCCGATTTTTATGTTGTTCGCAGGGGTAATTTTCTACAAGTTTAAATGAAATGTATCAGAATACATTGTTTCAACAATGAATCCATTGTTGTAAAAATGTCTAAAATGAAATTTTACTTATAAAACAAGCAGTATCTTCTTATTATATTCTGGTGCACGGCTGAAATTTCGTTTCCGAATAAAACAGTACTTTTCCTATCGAATTATGTAAAAAAATTCGGATATTTAGGTGGTTCGCAGGGGCATTTCTCTAAAATTTTAAATGAAATATACCTAAATACATTTGTTTCAACAATGAATCCATTGTTGTAAAAGTGTTTAAAATGAAATTTTACACATAAAACAAGCAGTATCTTCTTATTATATTCCGGTGCACGGCTGAAATTTCGTTTCCGAATTAAGCAAAACATTTCCTATCGAATGATGTAAAAAAATTCCGATTTTTATGTTGTTCGCAGGGGTATTTTTCTAAAAGTTTAAATGAAATATATCTAAATGTATTGTTTCAACAATGAATCCATTGTTGAAAAAATGTCTAAAATGAAATTTTACACATAAAACGAGCAGTATCTTCTTATTATATTCCGGTGCACGGCTGAAATTTCGTTTCCGAATTAAGCAAAACATTTCCTATCGAATGATGTAAAAAAATTCCGATTTTTATGTTGTTCGCAGGGGTATTTTTCTAAAAGTTTAAATGAAATATATCTAAATGTATTGTTTCAACAATGAATCCATTGTTGAAAAAATGTTTAAAATGAAATTTTACACATAAAAAAGCAGTTTCTTCTTATTAAATTCAGGTGCTCGGCTGAAATTTTGTTTCCGAATAAATCAGTACTTTTCCTATCGAATGATGTAAAAAAATTCCGATTTTTATGTTGTTCGCAGGGGTATTTTTCTACAAGTTTAAATGAAATGTATCAGAATATATTGTTTCAACAATGAATCCATTGTTGTAAAAATGTCTAAAATGAAATTTTACACATAAAACGAGCAGTATCTTCTTATTAAATTCCGGTGCACGGCTGAAATTTTGTTTCCGAATAAATCAGTACTTTTCCTATCGAATGATGTAAAAAAATTCCGATTTTAAAGTTGTTCGCAGGGGTATTCTTCTAAAAGTTTAAATGAAATATATCTAAATGCATTGTTTCAACAATGAATCCATTGTTGAAAAAATGTTTAAAATGAAATTTTACACATAAAAAAAGCAGTTTCTTCTTATTAAATTCAGGTGCACGGCTGAAATTTTGTTTCCGAATAAATCAGTACTTTTCCTATCGAATGATGTAAAAAAATTCCGATTTTTATGTTGTTCGCAGGGGTATTTTTCTACAAGTTTAAATGAAATGTATCAGAATATATTGTTTCAACAATGAATCCATTGTTGTAAAAATGTCTAAAATGAAATTTTACAAATAAAACGAGCAGTATCTTCTTATTAAATGCCGTTGCACGGCTGGAATTTTGTTTCCGAATAAATCAGTACTTTTCCTATCGAATGATGTAAAAAAAGTCCGATTTTTATGTTGTTCGCAGGGGTATTTTTCTACAAGTTTAAATGAAATGTATCAGAATACATTGTTTCAACAATGAATCCATTGTTGTAAAAATGTTTAAAATGAAATTTTACACATAAAACGAGCAGTATCTTCTTATTAAATTTTGGTGCACGGCTAAAATTTCGTTTCCGATTTAAGCAAAACATTTCCTATCGAATGATGAAAAAAATTTTCGATTTTTATGTTGTTCGCAGGGGTATTTTTCTAAAAGTTTAAATGACATGTATCTGAATACATTGTTTCAACAATGAATCCATTGTTGTAAAAATGTCTAAAATGAAATTTTACACACAAAACGAGCAGTATCTTCTTAATAAATTCCGGTGCACGGCTGGAATTTTGTTTCCGATTAAATCAGTACTTTTTCTATCGAATGATGTAAAAAAATTCCGATTTTTAGGTTTTTCGCAGGGGTATTTTTCTACAAGTTTAAATGAAATATATCAGAATACATTGTTCCAACAATGAATCCATTGTTGTAAAAGTGTTTAAAATGAAATTTTACACATAAAACGAGCAGTATCTTCTTATTATATTCCGGTGCACGGCTGAAATTTTGTTTTCGACTAAATAATACTTTTCCTATCGAATGATGTAATAAAATTCCGATTTTTAGGTTGTTCGCAGGGGTATTTTTCTACAAGTTTAAATGAAATGCATCAGAATACATTGTTTCAACAATGAATCCATTGTTGTAAAAATGTCTAAAATGAAATTTTACACATAAAACGAGCAGTATCTTCTTATTAAATGCCGGTGCACGGCTGGAATTTTGTTTCCGAATAAATCAGTACTTTTCCTATCGAATGATGTAAAAAAATTCCGATTTTTATGTTGTTCGCAGGGGTATTTTTCTACAAGTTTAAATGACATGTATCAGAATATATTGTTTCAACAATGAATCCATTGTTGTAAAAATGTCTAAAATGAAATTTAACACATAAAACGAGCAATATCTTCTTATTAAATTCCGGTGCACGGCTGAAATTTTGTTTCCGAATAAATCAGTACTTTTCCTATCGAATGATGTAAAAAAATTCCGATTTTAAAGTTGTTCGCTGGGGTATTCTTCTAAAAGTTTAAATGAAATATATCTAAATGCATTGTTTCAATAATGAATCCATTGTTGTAAAAATGTCTAAAATGAAATTTTACACATACAACGAGCAGTATCTTCTTATTAAATTCCGGTGCACGGCTGAAATTTTGTTTCCGAATAAATCAGTACTTTTCCTATCGAATGATGTAAAAAAATTCCGATTTTTATGTTGTTCGCAGGGGTATTTTTCTAAAAGTTTAAATGACATGTATCTGAATACATTGTTCCAACAATGAATCCATTGTTGTAAAAGTGTTTAAAATGAAATTTTACACATAAAACGAGCAGTATCTTCTTATTATATTCCGGTGCACGGCTGAAATTTTGTTTAAGAATAAAGCAGTACTTATCCTATCGAATGATGTAAAAAATTTCCGATTTTTATGTTGTTCGCAGGGGTATTTTTCTAAAAGTTTAAATGAAATGCATCAGTATACATTGTTCCAACAATGAATCCAATGTTGTAAAAGTGTTTAAAATGAAATTTTACACATAAAACGAGCAGTATCTTCTCATTAAATTCCGGTGCACGGCTGAAATTTCGTTTCCGAATTAAGCAAAACATTTCCTATCGAATGATGTAAAAAAATTCCGATTTTTATGTTGTTCGCAGGGGTATTTTTCTAAAAGTTTAAATGAAATATATCTAAATGTATTGTTTCAACAATGAATCCATTGTTGAAAAAATGTTTAAAATGAAATTTTACACATAAAAAAGCAGTTTCTTCTTATTAAATTCAGGTGCTCGGCTGAAATTTTGTTTCCGAAAAAATCAGTACTTTTCCTATCGAATGATGTAAAAAAATTCCGATTTTTATGTTGTTCGCAGGGGTATTTTTCTACAAGTTTAAATGAAATGTATCAGAATATATTGTTTCAACAATGAATCCATTGTTGTAAAAATGTCTAAAATGAAATTTTACACATAAAACGAGCAGTATCTTCTTATTAAATTCCGGTGCACGGCTGAAATTTTGTTTCCGAATAAATCAGTACTTTTCCTATCGAATGATGTAAAAAAATTCCGATTTTAAAGTTGTTCGCAGGGGTATTCTTCTAAAAGTTTAAATGAAATATATCTAAATGCATTGTTTCAACAATGAATCCATTGTTGAAAAAATGTTTAAAATGAAGTTTTACACATAAAAAAAGCAGTTTCTTCTTATTAAATTCGGGTGCACGGCTGAAATTTTGTTTCCGAATAAATCAGTACTTTTCCTATCGAATGATGTAAAAAAATTCCGATTTTAAAGTTGTTCGCAGGGGTATTCTTCTAAAAGTTTAAATGAAATATATCTAAATGCATTGTTTCAACAATGAATCCATTGTTGAAAAAATGTTTAAAATGAAGTTTTACACATAAAAAAAGCAGTTTCTTCTTATTAAATTCCGGTGCACGGCTAAAATTTCGTTTCCGAATTAAGCAAAACATTTCCTATCGAATGATGAAAAAAAATTTCGATTTTTATGTTGTTCGCAGGGGTATTTTTCTAAAAGTTTAAATGACATGTATCTGAATACATTGTTTCAACAATGAATCCATTGTTGTAAAAATGTCTAAAATGAAATTTTACACATAAAACGAGCAGTATCTTCTTATTAAATTCCGGTGCACGGCTGGAATTTTGTTTCCGATTAAATCAGTACTTTTTCTATCGAATGATGTAAAAAAATTCCGATTTTTAGGTTTTTCGCAGGGGTATTTTTCTACAAGTTTAAATGAAATATATCAGAATACATTGTTCCAACAATGAATCCATTGTTGTAAAAGTGTTTAAAATGAAATTTTACACATAAAACGAGCAGTATCTTCTTATTAAATTCCGGTGCACGGCTGGAATTTTGTTTCCGATTAAATCAGTACTGTTCCTATCGAATGATGTAAAAAAATTCCGATTTTTAGGTTGTTCACAGGGGTATTTTTCTGCAAGTTTAAATGAAATGTATTAGAATACATTGTTTCAACAATGAATCCATTGTTGTAAAAATGTGTAAAATGAAATTTTACACATAAAACGAGCAGTATCTTCTTATTAAATGCCGGTGAACGGCTGGAATTTTGTTTCCGAATAAATCAGTACTTTTTCTATCGAATGATGTAAAAAAATTCCGATTTTTAGGTTTTTCGCAGGGGTATTTTTCTACAAGTTTAAATGAAATATATCAGAATACATTGTTCCAACAATGAATCCATTGTTGTAAAAGTGTTTAAAATGAAATTTTACACATAAAACGAGCAGTATCTTCTTATTATATTCCGGTGCACGGCTGAAATTTTGTTTTCGACTAAATAATACTTTTCCTATCGAATGATGTAATAAAATTCCGATTTTTAGGTTGTTCGCAGGGGTATTTTTCTACAAGTTTAAATGAAATGCATCAGAATACATTGTTTCAACAATGAATCCATTGTTGTAAAAATGTCTAAAATGAAATTTTACACATAAAACGAGCAGTATCTTCTTATTAAATGCCGGTGCACGGCTGGAATTTTGTTTCCGAATAAATCAGTACTTTTCCTATCGAATGATGTAAAAAAATTCCGATTTTTATGTTGTTCGCAGGGGTATTTTTCTACAAGTTTAAATGACATGTATCAGAATATATTGTTTCAACAATGAATCCATTGTTGTAAAAATGTCTAAAATGAAATTTAACACATAAAACGAGCAATATCTTCTTATTAAATTCCGGTGCAAGGCTGAAATTTTGTTTCCGAATAAATCAGTACTTTTCCTATCGAATGATGTAAAAAAATTCCGATTTTAAAGTTGTTCGCTGGGGTATTCTTCTAAAAGTTTAAATGAAATATATCTAAATGCATTGTTTCAATAATGAATCCATTGTTGTAAAAATGTCTAAAATGAAATTTTACACATACAACGAGCAGTATCTTCTTATTAAATTCCGGTGCACGGCTGAAATTTTGTTTCCGAATAAATCAGTACTTTTCCTATCGAATGATGTAAAAAAATTCCGATTTTTATGTTGTTCGCAGGGGTATTTTTCTAAAAGTTTAAATGACATGTATCTGAATACATTGTTCCAACAATGAATCCATTGTTGTAAAAGTGTTTAAAATGAAATTTTACACATAAAACGAGCAGTATCTTCTTATTATATTCCGGTGCACGGCTGAAATTTTGTTTAAGAATAAAGCAGTACTTATCCTATCGAATGATGTAAAAAATTTCCGATTTTTATGTTGTTCGCAGGGGTATTTTTCTAAAAGTTTAAATGAAATGCATCAGTATACATTGTTCCAACAATGAATCCAATGTTGTAAAAGTGTTTAAAATGAAATTTTACACATAAAACGAGCAGTATCTTCTCATTAAATTCCGGTGCACGGCTGAAATTTCGTTTCCGAATTAAGCAAAACATTTCCTATCGAATGATGTAAAAAAATTCCGATTTTTATGTTGTTCGCAGGGGTATTTTTCTAAAAGTTTAAATGAAATATATCTAAATGTATTGTTTCAACAATGAATCCATTGTTGAAAAAATGTTTAAAATGAAATTTTACACATAAAAAAGCAGTTTCTTCTTATTAAATTCAGGTGCTCGGCTGAAATTTTGTTTCCGAAAAAATCAGTACTTTTCCTATCGAATGATGTAAAAAAATTCCGATTTTTATGTTGTTCGCAGGGGTATTTTTCTACAAGTTTAAATGAAATGTATCAGAATATATTGTTTCAACAATGAATCCATTGTTGTAAAAATGTCTAAAATGAAATTTTACACATAAAACGAGCAGTATCTTCTTATTAAATTCCGGTGCACGGCTGAAATTTTGTTTCCGAATAAATCAGTACTTTTCCTATCGAATGATGTAAAAAAATTCCGATTTTAAAGTTGTTCGCAGGGGTATTCTTCTAAAAGTTTAAATGAAATATATCTAAATGCATTGTTTCAACAATGAATCCATTGTTGAAAAAATGTTTAAAATGAAGTTTTACACATAAAAAAAGCAGTTTCTTCTTATTAAATTCGGGTGCACGGCTGAAATTTTGTTTCCGAATAAATCAGTACTTTTCCTATCGAATGATGTAAAAAAATTCCGATTTTAAAGTTGTTCGCAGGGGTATTCTTCTAAAAGTTTAAATGAAATATATCTAAATGCATTGTTTCAACAATGAATCCATTGTTGAAAAAATGTTTAAAATGAAGTTTTACACATAAAAAAAGCAGTTTCTTCTTATTAAATTCCGGTGCACGGCTAAAATTTCGTTTCCGAATTAAGCAAAACATTTCCTATCGAATGATGAAAAAAAATTTCGATTTTTATGTTGTTCGCAGGGGTATTTTTCTAAAAGTTTAAATGACATGTATCTGAATACATTGTTTCAACAATGAATCCATTTTTGTAAAAATGTCTAAAATGAAATTTTACACATAAAACGAGCAGTATCTTCTTATTAAATTCCGGTGCACGGCTGGAATTTTGTTTCCGATTAAATCAGTACTTTTTCTATCGAATGATGTAAAAAAATTCCGATTTTTAGGTTTTTCGCAGGGGTATTTTTCTACAAGTTTAAATGAAATATATCAGAATACATTGTTCCAACAATGAATCCATTGTTGTAAAAGTGTTTAAAATGAAATTTTACACATAAAACGAGCAGTATCTTCTTATTAAATTCCGGTGCACGGCTGGAATTTTGTTTCCGATTAAATCAGTACTGTTCCTATCGAATGATGTAAAAAAATTCCGATTTTTAGGTTGTTCACAGGGGTATTTTTCTGCAAGTTTAAATGAAATGTATTAGAATACATTGTTTCAACAATGAATCCATTGTTGTAAAAATGTGTAAAATGAAATTTTACACATAAAACGAGCAGTATCTTCTTATTAAATGCCGGTGAACGGCTGGAATTTTGTTTCCGAATAAATCAGTACTTTTTCTATCGAATGATGTAAAAAAAATTCCGATTTTTAGGTTGTTCGCAGGGGTATTTTTCTACAAGTTTAAATGAAATGTATCAGAATACATTGTTTCAACAATGAATCCATTGTTGTAAAAATGTCTAAAATGAAATTTTACACATAAAACGAGCAGTATCTTCTTATTAAATTCCGGTGCACGGCTGGAATTTTGTTTCCGAATAAATCAGTACTTTTTCTATCGAATGATGTAAAAAATTCCGATTTTTAGGTTGTTCGTAGGGGTATTTTTCTACAAGTTTAAATGAAATGTATCAGAATACATTGTTCCAACAATGAATCCATTGTTGTAAAAGTGTTTAAAATGAAATTTTACACAAAAAACGAGCAGTATCTTCTTATTATATTCCGGTGCACGGCTGAAATTTTGTTTTTGAATAAATCAGTACTTTTCCTATCGAATGATGTAATAAAATTCCGATTTTTATGTTGTTCGCAGGGGTATTTTTCTACAAGTTTAACAGAAATGTATCAGAATACATTGTTTCAACAATGAATCCATTGTTGTAAAAATGTTTAAAATGAAATTTTACACATAAAACGAGCAGTATCTTCTTATTAAATTTTGGTGCACGGCTAAAATTTCGTTTCAGAATTAAGCAAAACATTTCCTATCGAATGATGAAAAAAAATTTCGATTTTTATGTTGTTCGCAGGGGTATTTTTCTAAAAGTTTAAATTACATGTATCTGAATACAATGTTTCAACAATGAATCCATTGTTGTAAAAATGTCTAAAATGAAATTTTACACATAAAACGAGCAGTATCTTCTTATTAAATTCCGGTGCACGGCTGGAATTTTGTTTCCGAATAAAGCAGTACTTTTCCTATCGAATGATGTAAAAAAATTCCGATTTTTATGTTGTTCGCAGGGGTATTTTTCTAAAAGTTTAAATAAAATGTTTCAGAATACATTGTTCCAACAATGAATCCATTGTTGTAAAAGTGTTTAAAATGAAATTTTACACATAAAACGAGCAGTATCTTCTCATTAAATTCCGGTGCACGGCTGAAATTTCGTTTCCGAATTAAGCAAAACATTTCCTATCGAATGATGTAAAAAAATTCCGATTTTTATGTTGTTCGCAGGGGTATTTTTCTAAAAGTTTAAATGAAATATATCTAAATGAATAGTTTCAACAATGAATGCATTGTTGTAAAAGTGTTTAAAATGAAATTTTACACATAAAACGAGCAGTATCTTCTTATTAAATTTTGGTGCACGGCTGAAATTTCGTTTCCGAATAAAACAGTACTTTTCCTATCGAATTATGTAAAAAAATTCCGATTTTAAAGTTGTTCGCAGGGGCATTCTTCTAAAAGTTTAAATAAAATATGTATAAATACATTGTTTCAACAATGAATCCATTGTTGTAAAAATGTTTAAAATGAAATTATACTCTTAAAACGAGCAGTATCTTCTCATTAAATTCCGGTGCACGGCTGAAATTTCGTTTCCGAATTAAGCAAAACATTTCCTATCGAATGCTGTAAAAAAATTCCGAATTTTATGTTGTTCGCAGGGGTATTTTTCTACAAGTTTAAATGAAATGTATCAGAATACATTGTTTCAACAATGAATCCATTGTTGTAAAAATGTCTAATATGAAATTTTACACATAAAACAAGCAGTATCTTCTTATTATATTCTGGTGCACGGCTGAAATTTCGTTTCCGAATAAAACAGTACTTTTCCTATCGAATGATGTAAAAAAATTCCGATTTTAAAGTTGTTCGCAGGGGTATTCTTCTAAAAGTTTAAATAAAATATATATAAATACATTGTTTCAACAATGAATCCATTGTTGTAAAAATGTTTGAAATGAAATTTTACACATAAAACGAGCAGTATCTTCTCATTAAATTCCGGTGCACGGCTGAAATTTCGTTTCCGAATTAAGCAAAACATTTCCTATCGAATGATGAAAAAAATTTCGATTTTTATGTTGTTCGCAGGGGTATTTTTCTAAAAGTTTAAATGACATGTATCTGAATACATTGTTTCAACAATGAATCCATTGTTGTAAAAATGTCTAAAATGAAATTTTACACATAAAACGAGCAGTATCTTCTTATTAAATTCCGGTGCACGTCTGGAATTCTGTTTCCGAATAAATCAGTACTTTTTCTATCGAATGATGTAAAACAATTCCAATTTTTAGGTTGTTCGCAGGGGTATTTTTCTACAAGTTTAAAAGAAATGTATCAGATTACATTGTTCCAACAAGGAATCCATTGTTGTAAAAGTGTTTAAAATGAAATTTTACACATAAAACGAGCAGTATCTTCTTATTATATTCCGGTGCACGGCTGAAATTTTGTTTCCGAATAAATCAGTACTTTTCCTATCGAATGATGTAAAAAAATGCCGATTTTTAGGTTGTTCGCAGGGGTATTTTTCTACAAGTTTAAATAATATGTATCTGAATACATTGTTTCAACAATGAATCCATTGTTGTAAAAATGTGTAGAATGAAATTTTACTTATAAAACAAGGAGTATCTTCTTATTAAATTCTAGTGCACGGCAGAATTTTTTTTTCCGAATAAATCAGTACTTTTCCTATCGAATGATGTAAAAAAAGTCCGATTTTTAGGTGGTTCGCAGGGGCATTTCTCTAAAATTTTAAATGAAATATATCTAAATACATTTGTTTCAACATTGAATCCATTGTTTTAAAAGTGTTTAAAATGAAATTTTACACATAAAACGAGCAGTATCTTCTTATTAAATTCCGGAGCACGGCCGAAATTTTGTTTCCGAATAAAACAGTACTTTTCCTATCGAATTATGTAAAAAAATTCCGATTTTAAAGTTGTTCGCAGGGGTATTTTTCTACAAGTTTAAAAGAAATGTATCAGAATACATTGTTTCAACAATGAATCCATTGTTGTAAAAATGTCTAAAATGAAATTTTACACATAAAACAAGCAGTATCTCCTTATTATATTCTGGTGCACGGCTGAAATTTCGTTTCCGAATAAAACAGTACTTTTCCTATCGAATGATGTAAAAAAATTCCGATTTTAAAGTTGTTCGCAGGGGTATTCTTCTAAAAGTTTAAATAAAATATATATAAATACATTGTTTCAACAATGAATCCATTGTTGTAAAAATGTTTGAAATGAAATTTTACACATAAAACGAGCAGTATCTACTCATTAAATTCCGGTGCACGGCTGAAATTTCTTTTCCGAATTAAGCAAAACATTTCCTATCGAATGATGAAAAAAATTTCGATTTTTATGTTGTTCGCAGGGGTATTTTTCTAAAAGTTTAAATGACATGTATCTGAATACATTGTTTCAACAATGAATCCATTGTTGTAAAAATGTCTAAAATGAAATTTTACACATAAAACGAGCAGTATCTTCTTATTAAATTCCGGTGCACGGCTGGAATTTTGTTTCCGAATAAATCAGTACTTTTTCTATCGAATGATGTAAACCAATTCCAATTTTTAGGTTGTTCGCAGGGGTATTTTTCTACAAGTTTAAAAGAAATGTATCAGATTACATTGTTCCAACAATGAATCCATTGTTGTAAAAGTGTTTAAAATGAAATTTTACACATAAAACGAGCAGTATCTTCTTATTATATTCCGGTGCGCGGCTGAAATTTTGTTTCCGAATAAATCAGTACTTTTCCTATCGAATGATGTAAAAAAATTCCGATTTTATGTTGTTCGCAGGGGTATTTTTCTACAAGTTTAAATGAAATGTATCAGAATATATTGTTTCAACAATGAATCCATTGTTGTAAAAATGTCTAAAATGAAATTTTACACATAAGACGAGCAGTATCTTCTTATTAAAATCCGGTGCACGGCTGAAATTTTGTTTCCGAATAAATCAGTACTTTTCCTATCGAATGATGTAAAAAAATTCCGATTTTAAAGTAGTTCGCAGGGGTATTCTTCTAAAAGTTTAAATGAAATATATCTAAATGCATTGTTTCAACAATGAATCCATTGTTGAAAAAATGTTTAAAATGAAATTTTACACATAAAAAAAGCAGTTTATTCTTTTTAAATTCAGGTGCACGGCTGAAATTTTGTTTCCGAATAAATCAGTACTTTTCCTAACGAATGAAGTAAAAAATTCCGATTTTTATGTTGTTCGCAGGGGTATTTTTCTACAAGTTTAAATGAAATGTATCAGAATACATTGTTTCAACAATGAATCCATTGTTGTAAAAATGTCTAAAATGAAATTTTACATATTAAACAAGCAGTATCTTCTTATTATATTCTGGTGCACGGCTGAAATTTCATTTCCGAATAAAACAGTACTTTTCCTATCGAATGATGTAAAAAAATTCCGATTTTTAGGTGGTTCGCAGGGGCATTTCTCTAAAATTTTAAATGAAATATATCTAAATACATTTGTTTCAACAATGAATCCATTGTTGTAAAAGTGTTTAAAATGAAATTTTACACATAAAACAAGCAGTATCTTCTTATTATATTCTGGTGCACGGCTGAAATTTCGTTTCCGAATAAAACAGTACTTTTCCTATCGAATGATTTAAAAAAATTCCGATTTTAAAGTTGTTCGCAGGGGTATTCTTCTAAAAGTTTAAATAAAATATATATAAATACATTGTTTCAACAATGAATCCATTGTTGTAAAAATGTTTGAAATGAAATTTTACACACAAAACGAGCAGTATCTTCTCATTAAATTCCGGTACACGGCTGACATTTCGTTTCCGAATTAAGCAAAACATTTCCTAGCGAATGATGAAAAAAAATTTCGATTTTTATGTTGTTCGCAGGGGTATTTTTCTAAAAGTTTAAATAACATGTATCTGAATACATTGTTTCAACAATGAATCCATTGTTGTAAAAATGTCTAAAATGAAATTTTACACATAAAACGAGCAGTATCTTCTTATTAAATTCCGGTGCACGGCTGGAATTTTGTTTCCGAATAAATCAGTACTTTTCCTATCGAATGATGTAAAAAAATTCCGATTTTAAAGTTGTTCGCAGGGGTATTCTTCTAAAAGTTTAAATAAAATATATATAAATACATTGTTTCAACAATGAATCCTTTGTTGTAAAAATGTTTAAAATGAAATTTTACACATAAAGCGAGCAGTATCTTCTCATTAAATTCCGGTGCACGGCTGAAATTTCGTTTCCGAATTAAGCAAAACATTTCCTATCGAATGATGTAAAAAAATTCCGATTTTTATGTTGTTCGCAGGGGTATTTTTCTAGAAGTTTAAATGATATGTATCTGAATACATTGTTTCAACAATGAATCCATTGTTGTAAAAATGTCTAAAATGAACTTTTACACATAAAACAAGCAGTATCTTCTTATTATATTCTGGTGCACGGCGTTAATTTCGTTTCCGAATAAAACAGTACTTTTCCTATCGAATGATGTAAAAAAATTCCGATTTTTAGGTGGTTCGCAGGGGCATTTCTCTAAAATTTTAAATGAAATATATCTAAATACATTTGTTTCAACAATGCATCCATTGTTGTAAAAGTGTTTAAAATGAAATTTTACACATAAAACAAGCAGTATCTTCTTATTATATTCTGGTGCACGGCTGAAATTTCGTTTCCGAATAAAACAGTACTTTTCCTATCGAATGATTTAAAAAAATTCCGATTTTAAAGTTGTTCGCAGGGGTATTCTTCTAAAAGTTTAAATAAAATATATATAAATACATTGTTTCAACAATGAATCCATTGTTGTAAAAATGTTTGAAATGAAATTTTACACACAAAACGAGCAGTATCTTCTCATTAAATTCCGGTACACGGCTGACATTTCGTTTCCGAATTAAGCAAAACATTTCCTATCGAATGATGAAAAAAAATTTCGATTTTTATGTTGTTCGCAGGGGTATTTTTCTAAAAGTTTAAATGACATGTATCTGAATACATTGTTTCAACAATGAATCCATTGTTGTAAAAATGTCTAAAATGAAATTTTACACATAAAACGAGCAGTATCTTCTTATTAAAATCCGGTGCACGGCTGGAATTTTGTTTCCGAATAAATCAGTACTTTTCCTATCGAGTGATGTAAAAAAATTCCGATTTGAAAGTTGTTCGCAGGGGTATTCTTCTAAAAGTTTAAATAAAATATATATAAATACATTGTTTCAACAATGAATCCTTTGTTGTAAAAATGTTTAAAATGAAATTTTACACATAAAGCGAGCAGTATCTTCTCATTAAATTCCGGTGCACGGCTGAAATTTCGTTTCCGAATTAAGCAAAACATTTCCTATCGAATGATGTAAAAAAATTCCGATTTTTATGTTGTTCGCAGGGGTATTTTTCTAGAAGTTTAAATGATATGTATCTGAATACATTGTTTCAACAATGAATCCATTGTTGTAAAAATGTCTAAAATGAACTTTTACACATAAAACAAGCAGTATCTTCTTATTATATTCTGGTGCACGGCGTTAATTTTGTTTCCGAATAAATCAGTACTTTTTCTATCGAATGATGTAAAAAAATTCCGATTTTTAGGTTGTTCGCAGGGGTATTTTTCTACAAGTTTAAATGAAATGTATCAGAATACATTGTTCCAACAATGAATCCATTGTTGTAAAAGTGTTTAAAATGAAATTTTACACATAAAACGAGAAGTATCTTCTTATTATATTCCGGTGCACGGCTGAAATTTTGTTTCCGAATAAAGCAGTACTTTTCCTATCGAATGATGTAAAAAACGTCCGATTTTTATGTTGTTCGCAGGGGTATTTTTCTAAAAGTTTAAATGAAATGTATCAGAATACATTGTTCCAACAATGAATCCAGTGTTGTAAAAGTGTTTAAAATGAAATTTTACACATAAAATGAGCAGTATCTTCTCATTAAATTCCGGTGCACGGCTGAAATTTCGTTTCCGAATTAAGCAAAACATTTCCTATCGAATGATGTAAAAAAATTCCGATTTTTATGTTGTTCGCAGGGGTATTTTTCTAAAAACTTAAATGAAATATATCTAAATGCATTGTTTCAACAATGAATCCATTGTTGAAAAAATATTTAAAGGTGAATTCCATGAAAATGCGACATGGACATCATTTTTTAAATTTGAACTAAATTAGTATTTTTTTGTTCCAATTGATAGAAAATAAGTCAAATTTCATGAAAATAACAAGATATAATAAGATAATTGTAAAAAGAAATTTTTATAGTTACTTATTATCAAGACTAACTTTGAAATCAAAAATCTGCTATTTTTATCTCTAGTTTAATGTCCCTTGAAGCATTTAAATATCACATAGATTTTTGAAACAAATATATCTTTTTAAAAAATGACTAACAGTATGTTTAAAAACACCAAAGTTTTCACCTGAAATATTTTAATTATTTTGCTATTGCCCCCAAACTTTATATTAGTCTTCATGTCATGTCTGTCACAGAAAATGTCGATTTTTTTATTTTCAAGAAAATCTACTTGATAAAAATTATTAACATTTTATTTTCTCTTTTTATATGTCAAAAGGAACAGTTCATAAAAAAATTGAAAGATAAATTTAAAATCTGAGTGAAATATAAAGCATTACATTTTGTCATGTCTGTCACATTTGTCATGTCTGTCACGCTAGTCATGTCTGTCACAATTAGTTTTTCAAGCAACTTTACCTTAATCTCTTTCCTAGAAAGTTATTTTTGTAATTTTTAGGTGCGTTCGTAATTATGTAAATGCGTAGCACCTATTGTTGTCGCTCAGTCCGTCTGTCCGTCCGTCCGTCTGTCTGTCTATCTGTCCGTCCGCATATAACAACGCAAAAATTATCCATCCGAATCGTTTGAAATTTAAAATTTATAATTATTACATAATTTTGTCGAGTCATTTCAAATTTTATGAAAATCAGATGGATAGATCAATTACAGGGACACTCAAAAGTATTTCATTACATTACGTCAATGGAAAAAAAAAAGTTTCAAATGCATTTTAATCGTTTGAAATTTAAAATGTTTAATTATTACATAATTTTGTCGAGTCATTTCAAATGTTATGAAAATCGGATGCATAGATCAGTTACAGGGACAATCAAAAGTATTCCGTTACATTATGATCAATGGGGAAAAATGTTTCAAATGCATTTTAATGGTGTTACACTTATTTGAACATAATATAATTGACATGAATCTATGATGTATGTATTAAAATCTACATTGTACAATCTGGGATGCAGAGAATATTTATTATTAAATTACAGGGCCACACAAATGTATTCCACTAAATAATGTTATACGGGGAAACATTGTTTGGGGCGTGTTTTAATTATATTAACCTACTTCACATTTTATGAATAAGATATACGTTAATGAAGTATAATAAAAATTACTCCCTGCATATTTACAGGAACACAAAGATTTCGACCACTATACTGTATCCAAAGTACGTTCTACTATATCAGCAAGATCTGAATATTTTAAAACTTATAGTACGAACGCACCTCATTTGCTACGCTTCACGTGCAATTTCCAACTTGTTTAACTTAGTATTGATGCCAATAATATTTCTTTATAACTCAACTCAACAAAATGCTTAAATTTAGAATGCATGTCATAGTTACCAGATAATTATGTCGATACCAATTTCTTTGTTTCAGATATATTATCTGTCACAATTATTTTTTCAAACAGTTTTGCTTTAATCTTGTGATTTGAAAGTTGTTATTATCTAACTTGGAATTGATGGCTATGGTATTTCTTCATGTGAAACGTACACAATCTAAAGTTTTCTACTATTTAAAAGAAAATCTGCCAAATAGAAAATTTCTGGTAAAAACTCATTTCAGTGAAAACTTCCAAGGGATTTTATAAATTTAATTTTTTTTTTTTTTTTGAGATTTTTTTAACATAATGTACCGTTATATCATATTCTAATCTCCAAGTTGTGATAAAAGTAAAGAAAGTAATATTTAAGAAAAAAATACTTAAATTCATAGAAAATTGTACACGTGTCATGTCTGTCACAAAACTTTGTCATGTCTGTCACGCTGATAAATATTTTTTAATATTTTTCTATTTGCAAATTTTTCAATATTTTTCTTTCTGCTTTCCATATCCAAGTCTTATTTTGTTTCCTAAAAAATTCTGGACTTGGTATGCATGCCAATTAAGAGCAAATGATGATAATATGTGTCTAGTCAAAATCTATGTCTAAATTTTGTCATGTCTGTCACGGCGGATTTTAACCCTCAATTAAATTAAGTTTTTCCTTGAATTAAAATTTTAGTGTTTTTTTATAGCATAAGGCCTATATTTACATCACCCCATGCATTTTTTTAACTATCAATTAATATTTAGTACTTAAAGATGAACAAAAAAGTTCTCTCAGTCATGTCTGTCACAAAATGGAATTCACCTAAAATGAAATTTTACAGATAAAAAAGCAGTTTCTTCTTATTAAATTCAGGTGCTCCAATGAAAGTTTGTTTATGAATAAATCAGTACTTTTCCTATCGAATGATGTAAAAAAATTCCGATTTTTATGTTGTTCGCAGGGGTATTTTTCTAAAAGTTAAATGACATGTATCTGAATACATTGTTTCAACAATGAATCCATTGTTGTAAAAATGTCTAAAATGAAATTTTACACATAAAACGAGCAGTATCTTCTTATTAAATTCCGGTGCAAGGCTGGAATTTTGTTTCCGAATAAATCAGTACTTTTTCTATCGAATGATGTAAAACAATTCCGATTTTTAGGTTGTTCGCAGGGGTATTTTTCTACAAGTTTAAAAGAAATGTATCAGAATACATTGTTCCAACAATGAATCCCTTGTTGTAAAAGTGTTTAAAATGAAATTTTACACATTAAACGAGCAGTATCTTCTTATTATATTCCGGTGCACGGCTGAAATTTTGTTTCCGAATTAAGCAAAACATTTCCTATCGAATGATGTAAAAAAAATCCGATTTTTATGTGCTTTGCAGGGGCATTTCTCTAAAATTTTAAATAAAATATATATAAATACATTGTTTCAACAATGAATCCATTGTTGTAAAAGTGTTTAAAATGAAATTTTACACATAAAACAAGCAGTATCTTCTTATTAAATTTAGGTGCACGCCTGAAATTTTGTTTCCGAATAAATCAGTACTTTTCCTATTGAATGATGTAAAAAAATTCCGATTTTTAGGTGGTTCGCAAGGCCATTTCTCTAAAATTTTAAATGAAATATATCTAAATACATTTGTTTCAACAATGAATCCATTGTTGTAAAAGTGTTTAAAATGAAATTTTACACATAAAACGAACAGTATCTTCTCATTAAATTCCGGTGCACGGCTGAAATTTTGTTTCCGAATAAATCAGTACAATTCCTATCGAATGATGTAAAAAAATTCGGATTTTTATGTTGTTCGCAGGGGTATTTTTCTAAAAGTTTAAATGATATGTATCTGAATACAATGTTTCAACAATGAATCCATTGTTGTAAAAATGTGTAGAATGAAATTTTACTTATAAAACAAGCAGTATCTTCTTATTAAATTCTGGTGCACGGCAGAAATTATGTTTCCGAATAAATCTGTACTTTTCCTATCGAATGATGTAAAAAAATTCCGATTTTTAGGTGGTTCGCAGGGGCATTTCTCTAAAATTTTAAATGAAATATATCTAAATACATTTGTTTCAAGAATGAATCCATTGTTGTAAAAAGGTTTAAAATGAAATTTTACACATAAAACGAGCAGAATCTTCTTATTAAATTCCGGAGCACGGCTGAAATTTTGTTTCCGAATAAATCAGTACTTTTCCTACCGAATGATGTAAAAAAATTCCGATTTTTAGGTGGTTCGCAGAAGCATTTCTCTAAAAGTTTAAATGAAATATATCGAAATGCATTGTTTCAAAAATGAATCCATTGTTGAAAAAATGTTCAAAATGAAATTTTACACATAAAACAAGCAGTATCTTCTAATTAAATTTAGGTGCACGGCTGAAATTTTGTTTCCGAATAAATCAGTACTTTTCCTATCGAATGATGTAAAAAAATTCCGATTTTTAGGTGGTTCGCAAGGCCATTTCTCTAAAATTTTAAATGAAATATATCTAAATACATTTGTTTCAACAATGAATCCATTGTTGTAAAAGTGTTTAAAATGAAATTTTACACATAAAACGAGCAGTATCTTCTTATTAAATTCCGGTGCACGGCTGAAATTTTGTTTCCGAATAAATCAGTACTATTCCTATCGAATGATGTAAAAAAATTCCGATTTTAAAGTTGTTCGCAGGAGTATTCTTCTAAAAGTTTAAATAAAATATGTATAAATACATTGTTTCAACAATGAATCCATTGTTGTAAAAATGTTTAAAATGAAATTATACTCTTAAAACGAGCAGTATCTTCTAATTAAATTCCGGTGCACGGCTAAAATTTCGTTTCCGAATTAAGCAAAACATTTCCTATCGAATGATGTAAAAAAATTCCGAATTTTATGTTGTTCGCAGGGGTATTTTTCTACAAGTTTAAATGAAATGTATCAGAATACATTGTTTCAACAATGAATCCATTGTTGTAAAAATGTCTAAAATGAAATTTTACACATAAAACAAGCAGTATCTCCTTATTATATTCTGGTGCACGGCTGAAATTTCGTTTCCGAATAAAACAGTACTTTTCCTATCGAATGATGTAAAAAAATTCCGATTTTAAAGTTGTTCGCAGGGGTATTCTTCTAAAAGTTTAAATAAAATATATATAAATACATTGTTTCAACAATGAATCCATTGTTGTAAAAATGTTTGAAATGAAATTTTACACATAAAACGAGCAGTATCTACTCATTAAATTCCGGTGCACGGCTGAAATTTCTTTTCCGAATTAAGCAAAACATTTCCTATCGAATGATGAAAAAAATTTCGATTTTTATGTTGTTCGCAGGGGTATTTTTCTAAAAGTTTAAATGACATGTATCTGAATACATTGTTTCAACAATGAATCCATTGTTGTAAAAATGTCTAAAATGAAATTTTACACATAAAACGAGCAGTATCTTCTTATTAAATTCCCGTGCACGGCTGGAATTTTGTTTCCGAATAAATCAGTACTTTTTCTATCGAATGATGTAAAACAATTCCAATTTTTAGGTTGTTCGCAGGGGTATTTTTCTACAAGTTTAAAAGAAATGTATCAGATTACATTGTTCCAACAATGAATCCATTGTTGTAAAAGTGTTTAAAATGAAATTTTACACATAAAACGAGCAGTATCTTCTTATTATATTCCGGTGCGCGGCTGAAATTTTGTTTCCGAATAAATCAGTACTTTTCCTATCGAATGATGTAAAAAAATTCCGATTTTAAAGTAGTTCGCAGGGGTATTCTTCTAAAAGTTTAAATGAAATATATCTAAATGCATTGTTTCAACAATGAATCCATTGTTGAAAAAATGTTTAAAATGAAATTTTACACATAAAAAAAGCAGTTTCTTCTTTTTAAATTCAGGTGCACGGCTGAAATTTTGTTTCCGAATAAATCAGTACTTTTCCTAACGAATGAAGTAAAAAATTCCGATTTTTATTTTGTTCGCAGGGGTATTTTTCTACAAGTTTAAATGAAATGTATCAGAATACATTGTTTCAACAATGAATCCATTGTTGTAAAAATGTCTAAAATGAAATTTTACATATTAAACAAGCAGTATCTTCTTATTATATTCTGGTGCACGGCTGAAATTTCATTTCCGAATAAAACAGTACTTTTCCTATCGAATGATGTAAAAAAATTCCGATTTTTAGGTGGTTCGCAGGGGCATTTCTCTAAAATTTTAAATGAAATATATCTAAATACATTTGTTTCAACAATGAATCCATTGTTGTAAAAGTGTTTAAAATGAAATTTTACACATAAAACAAGCAGTATCTTCTTATTATATTCTGGTGCACGGCTGAAATTTCGTTTCCGAATAAAACAGTACTTTTCCTATCGAATGATTTAAAAAAATTCCGATTTTAAAGTTGTTCGCAGGGGTATTCTTCTAAAAGTTTAAATAAAATATATATAAATACATTGTTTCAACAATGAATCCATTGTTGTAAAAATGTTTGAAATGAAATTTTACACACAAAACGAGCAGTATCTTCTCATTAAATTCCGGTACACGGCTGACATTTCGTTTCCGAATTAAGCAAAACATTTCCTAGCGAATGATGAAAAAAAATTTCGATTTTTATGTTGTTCGCAGGGGTATTTTTCTAAAAGTTTAAATAACATGTATCTGAATACATTGTTTCAACAATGAATCCATTGTTGTAAAAATGTCTAAAATGAAATTTTACACATAAAACGAGCAGTATCTTCTTATTAAATTCCGGTGCACGGCTGGAATTTTGTTTCCGAATAAATCAGTACTTTTCCTATCGAATGATGTAAAAAATTCCGATTTTAAAGTTGTTCGCAGGGGTATTCTTCTAAAAGTTTAAATAAAATATATATAAATACATTGTTTCAACAATGAATCCTTTGTTGTAAAAATGTTTAAAATGAAATTTTACACATAAAGCGAGCAGTATCTTCTCATTAAATTCCGGTGCACGGCTGAAATTTCGTTTCCGAATTAAGCAAAACATTTCCTATCGAATGATGTAAAAAAATTCCGATTTTTATGTTGTTCGCAGGGGTATTTTTCTAGAAGTTTAAATGATATGTATCTGAATACATTGTTTCAACAATGAATCCATTGTTGTAAAAATGTCTAAAATGAACTTTTACACATAAAACAAGCAGTATCTTCTTATTATATTCTGGTGCACGGCGTTAATTTCGTTTCCGAATAAAACAGTACTTTTCCTATCGAATGATGTAAAAAAATTCCGATTTTTAGGTGGTTCGCAGGGGCATTTCTCTAAAATTTTAAATGAAATATATCTAAATACATTTGTTTCAACAATGCATCCATTGTTGTAAAAGTGTTTAAAATGAAATTTTACACATAAAACAAGCAGTATCTTCTTATTATATTCTGGTGCACGGCTGAAATTTCGTTTCCGAATAAAACAGTACTTTTCCTATCGAATGATTTAAAAAAATTCCGATTTTAAAGTTGTTCGCAGGGGTATTCTTCTAAAAGTTTAAATAAAATATATATAAATACATTGTTTCAACAATGAATCCATTGTTGTAAAAATGTTTGAAATGAAATTTTACACACAAAACGAGCAGTATCTTCTCATTAAATTCCGGTACACGGCTGACATTTCGTTTCCGAATTAAGCAAAACATTTCCTATCGAATGATGAAAAAAAATTTCAATTTTTATGTTGTTCGCAGGGGTATTTTTCTAAAAGTTTAAATGACATGTATCTGAATACATTGTTTCAACAATGAATCCATTGTTGTAAAAATGTCTAAAATGAAATTTTACACATAAAACGAGCAGTATCTTCTTATTAAATTCCGGTGCACGGCTGGAATTTTGTTTCCGAATAAATCAGTACTTTTCCTATCGAATGATGTAAAAAAATTCCGATTTTAAAGTTGTTCGCAGGGGTATTCTTCTAAAAGTTTAAATAAAATATATATAAATACATTGTTTCAACAATGAATCCTTTGTTGTAAAAATGTTTAAAATGAAATTTTACACATAAAGCGAGCAGTATCTTCTCATTAAATTCCGGTGCACGGCTGAAATTTCGTTTCCGAATTAAGCAAAACATTTCCTATCGAATGATGTAAAAAAATTCCGATTTTTATGTTGTTCGCAGGGGTATTTTTCTAGAAGTTTAAATGATATGTATCTGAATACATTGTTTCAACAATGAATCCATTGTTGTAAAAATGTCTAAAATGAACTTTTACACATAAAACAAGCAGTATCTTCTTATTATATTCTGGTGCACGGCGTTAATTTTGTTTCCGAATAAATCAGTACTTTTTCTATCGAATGATGTAAAAAAATTCCGATTTTTAGGTTGTTCGCAGGGGTATTTTTCTACAAGTTTAAATGAAATGTATCAGAATACATTGTTCCAACAATGAATCCATTGTTGTAAAAGTGTTTAAAATGAAATTTTACACATAAAACGAGAAGTATCTTCTTATTATATTCCGGTGCACGGCTGAAATTTTGTTTCCGAATAAAGCAGTACTTTTCCTATCGAATGATGTAAAAAACGTCCGATTTTTATGTTGTTCGCAGGGGTATTTTTCTAAAAGTTTAAATGAAATGTATCAGAATACATTGTTCCAACAATGAATCCAGTGTTGTAAAAGTGTTTAAAATGAAATTTTACACATAAAATGAGCAGTATCTTCTCATTAAATTCCGGTGCACGGCTGAAATTTCGTTTCCGAATTAAGCAAAACATTTCCTATCGAATGATGTAAAAAAATTCCGATTTTTATGTTGTTCGCAGGGGTATTTTTCTAAAAACTTAAATGAAATATATCTAAATGCATTGTTTCAACAATGAATCCATTGTTGAAAAAATGTTTAAAGGTGAATTCCATGAAAATGCGACATGGACATCATTTTTTAAATTTGAACTAAATTAGTATTTTTTTGTTCCAATTGATAGAAAATAAGTCAAATTTCATGAAAATAACAAGATATAATAAGATAATTGTAAAAAGAAATTTTTATAGTTACTTATTATCAAGACTAACTTTGAAATCAAAAATCTGCTATTTTTATCTCTAGTTTAATGTCCCTTGAAGCATTTAAATATCACATAGATTTTTGAAACAAATATATCTTTTTAAAAAATGACTAACAGTATGTTTAAAAACACCAAAGTTTTCACCTGAAATATTTTAATTATTTTGCTATTGCCCCCAAACTTTATATTAGTCTTCATGTCATGTCTGTCACAGAAAATGTCGATTTTTTTATTTTCAAGAAAATCTACTTGATAAAAATTATTAACATTTTATTTTCTCTTTTTATATGTCAAAAGGAACAGTTCATAAAAAAATTGAAAGATAAATTTAAAATCTGAGTGAAATATAAAGCATTACATTTTGTCATGTCTGTCACATTTGTCATGTCTGTCACGCTAGTCATGTCTGTCACAATTAGTTTTTCAAGCAACTTTACCTTAATCTCTTTCCTAGAAAGTTATTTTTGTGATTTTTAGGTGCGTTCGTAATTATGTAAATGCGTAGCACCTATTGTTGTCGCTCAGTCCGTCTGTCCGTCCGTCCGTCTGTCTGTCTATCTGTCCGTCCGCATATAACAACGCAAAAATTATCCATCCGAATCGTTTGAAATTTAAAATTTATAATTATTACATAATTTTGTCGAGTCATTTCAAATTTTATGAAAATCAGATGGATAGATCAATTACAGGGACACTCAAAAGTATTTCATTACATTACGTCAATGGAAAAAAAAAAGTTTCAAATGCATTTTAATCGTTTGAAATTTAAAATGTTTAATTATTACATAATTTTGTCGAGTCATTTCAAATGTTATGAAAATCGGATGCATAGATCAGTTACAGGGACAATCAAAAGTATTCCGTTACATTATGATCAATGGGGAAAAATGTTTCAAATGCATTTTAATGGTGTTACACTTATTTGAACATAATATAATTGACATGAATCTATGATGTATGTATTAAAATCTACATTGTACAATCTGGGATGCAGAGAATATTTATTATTAAATTACAGGGCCACACAAATGTATTCCACTAAATAATGTTATACGGGGAAACATTGTTTGGGGCGTGTTTTAATTATATTAACCTACTTCACATTTTATGAATAAGATATACGTTAATGAAGTATAATAAAAATTACTCCCTGCATATTTACAGGAACACAAAGATTTCGACCACTATACTGTATCCAAAGTACGTTCTACTATATCAGCAAGATCTGAATATTTTAAAACTTATAGTACGAACGCACCTCATTTGCTACGCTTCACGTGCAATTTCCAACTTGTTTAACTTAGTATTGATGCCAATAATATTTCTTTATAACTCAACTCAACAAAATGCTTAAATTTAGAATGCATGTCATAGTTACCAGATAATTATGTCGATACCAATTTCTTTGTTTCAGATATATTATCTGTCACAATTATTTTTTCAAACAGTTTTGCTTTAATCTTGTGATTTGAAAGTTGTTATTATCTAACTTGGAATTGATGGCTATGGTATTTCTTCATGTGAAACGTACACAATCTAAAGTTTTCTACTATTTAAAAGAAAATCTGCCAAATAGAAAATTTCTGGTAAAAACTCATTTCAGTGAAAACTTCCAAGGGATTTTATAAATTTAATTTTTTTTTTTTTTTTGAGATTTTTTTAACATAATGTACCGTTATATCATATTCTAATCTCCAAGTTGTGATAAAAGTAAAGAAAGTAATATTTAAGAAAAAAATACTTAAATTCATAGAAAATTGTACACGTGTCATGTCTGTCACAAAACTTTGTCATGTCTGTCACGCTGATAAATATTTTTTAATATTTTTCTATTTGCAAATTTTTCAATATTTTTCTTTCTGCTTTCCATATCCAAGTCTTATTTTGTTTCCTAAAAAATTCTGGACTTGGTATGCATGCCAATTAAGAGCAAATGATGATAATATGTGTCTAGTCAAAATCTATGTCTAAATTTTGTCATGTCTGTCACGGCGGATTTTAACCCTCAATTAAATTAAGTTTTTCCTTGAATTAAAATTTTAGTGTTTTTTTATAGCATAAGGCCTATATTTACATCACCCCATGCATTTTTTTAACTATCAATTAATATTTAGTACTTAAAGATGAACAAAAAAGTTCTCTCAGTCATGTCTGTCACAAAATGGAATTCACCTAAAATGAAATTTTACAGATAAAAAAGCAGTTTCTTCTTATTAAATTCAGGTGCTCCAATGAAAGTTTGTTTATGAATAAATCAGTACTTTTCCTATCGAATGATGTAAAAAAATTCCGATTTTTATGTTGTTCGCAGGGGTATTTTTCTAAAAGTTAAATGACATGTATCTGAATACATTGTTTCAACAATGAATCCATTGTTGTAAAAATGTCTAAAATGAAATTTTACACATAAAACGAGCAGTATCTTCTTATTAAATTCCGGTGCAAGGCTGGAATTTTGTTTCCGAATAAATCAGTACTTTTTCTATCGAATGATGTAAAACAATTCCGATTTTTAGGTTGTTCGCAGGGGTATTTTTCTACAAGTTTAAAAGAAATGTATCAGAATACATTGTTCCAACAATGAATCCCTTGTTGTAAAAGTGTTTAAAATGAAATTTTACACATTAAACGAGCAGTATCTTCTTATTATATTCCGGTGCACGGCTGAAATTTTGTTTCCGAATTAAGCAAAACATTTCCTATCGAATGATGTAAAAAAAATCCGATTTTTATGTGCTTTGCAGGGGCATTTCTCTAAAATTTTAAATAAAATATATATAAATACATTGTTTCAACAATGAATCCATTGTTGTAAAAGTGTTTAAAATGAAATTTTACACATAAAACAAGCAGTATCTTCTTATTAAATTTAGGTGCACGCCTGAAATTTTGTTTCCGAATAAATCAGTACTTTTCCTATCGAATGATGTAAAAAAATTCCGATTTTTAGGTGGTTCGCAAGGCCATTTCTCTAAAATTTTAAATGAAATATATCTAAATACATTTGTTTCAACAATGAATCCATTGTTGTAAAAGTGTTTAAAATGAAATTTTACACATAAAACGAACAGTATCTTCATATTAAATTCCGGTTCACGGCTGAAATTTTGTTTCCGAATAAATCAGTACAATTCCTATCGAATGATGTAAAAAAATTCCGATTTTTAGGTTGTTCGCAGGGGTATTTTTCTACAAGTTTAAATGAAATGTATCAGAATACATTGTTTCAACAATGAATCCATTGTTGTAAAAATGTCTAAAATGAAATTTTACACATAAAACAAGCAGTATCTTCTTACTAAATTCTGGTGCACGGCTGAAATTTTGTTTCCGAATAAATCAGTACTTTTCCTATCGAATGATGAAAAAAAAATCCGATTTAAAAGTTGTTCGCAGGGGTATTTTTCTAAAAGTTTAAATAAAAAATATATAGATACACTGTTTCAACAATGAATCCATTGTTGTAAAAATGTTTAAAATGAAATTTTACACATAATACGAGCAGTATCTTCTCATTAAATTCCGGTGCACGGCTGAAATTTCGTTTCCGAATTAAGCAAAACATTTCCTATCGAATGATGTAAAAAAATTCGGATTTTTATGTTGTTCGCAGGGGTATTTTTCTAAAAGTTTAAATGATATGTATCTGAATACAATGTTTCAACAATGAATCCATTGTTGTAAAAATGTGTAGAATGAAATTTTACTTATAAAACAAGCAGTATCTTCTTATTAAATTCTGGTGCACGGCAGAAATTATGTTTCCGAATAAATCTGTACTTTTCCTATCGAATGATGTAAAAAAATTCCGATTTTTAGGTGGTTCGCAGGGGCATTTCTCTAAAATTTTAAATGAAATATATCTAAATACATTTGTTTCAAGAATGAATCCATTGTTGTAAAAAGGTTTAAAATGAAATTTTACACATAAAACGAGCAGAATCTTCTTATTAAATTCCGGAGCACGGCTGAAATTTTGTTTCCGAATAAATCAGTACTTTTCCTACCGAATGATGTAAAAAAATTCCGATTTTTAGGTGGTTCGCAGAAGCATTTCTCTAAAAGTTTAAATGAAATATATCGAAATGCATTGTTTCAAAAATGAATCCATTGTTGAAAAAATGTTCAAAATGAAATTTTACACATAAAACAAGCAGTATCTTCTTATTAAATTTAGGTGCACGGCTGAAATTTTGTTTCCGAATAAATCAGTACTTTTCCTATCGAATGATGTAAAAAAATTCCGATTTTTAGGTGGTTCGCAAGGCCATTTCTCTAAAATTTTAAATGAAATATATCTAAATACATTTGTTTCAACAATGAATCCATTGTTGTAAAAGTGTTTAAAATGAAATTTTACACATAAAACGAGCAGTATCTTCTTATTAAATTCCGGTGCACGGCTGAAATTTTGTTCCCGAATAAATCAGTACTATTCCTATCGAATGATGTAAAAAAATTCCGATTTTTATGTTGTTCGCAGGGGTATTTTTCTAAATATTTAAATGATATGTATCTGAATACATTGTTTCAACAATGAATCCATTGTTGTAAAAATGTCTAGACTGAAATTTTGCTTATAAAACAAGCAGTATCTTCTTATTAAATTCTGGTGCACGGCTGAAATTTTGTTTCCGAATAAATCAGAACTTTTCCTATGGAATGATGTAAAAAAAATCCGATTTTTATGTGCTTCGCAGGAGCATTTCTCTAAAATTTTAAATAAAATATATATAAATACATTGTTTCAACAATGAATCCATTGTTGTAAAAGTGTTTAAAATGCAATTTTACACATAAAACAAGCAGTATCTTCTTATTAAATTTAGGTGCACGGCTGAAATTTTGTTTCCGAATAAATCAGTACTTTTCCTATAGAATGATGTAAAAAAATTCCGATTTTTAGGTGGTTCGCAAGGCCATTTCTCTAAAATTTTAAATGAAATATATCTAAATACATTTGTTTCAACAATGAATCCATTGTTGTAAAAGTGTTTAAAATGAAATTTTACACACAAAAGGAGCAGTATCTTCTCATTAAATTCCGGTTCACGGCTGAAATTTCGTTTCCGAATTAAGCAAAACATTTCCTATCGAATGATGTAAAAAATTTGGATTTTTATGTTGTTCGCAGGGGTATTTTTCTAAAAGTTTAAATGATATGTATCTGAATACATTGTTTCAACAATGAATCCATTGTTGTAAAAATGTGTAGAATGAAATTTTACTTATAAAACAAGCAGTATCTTCTTATTAAAATCTGGTGCACGGCAGAAATTTTGTTTCCGAATAAATCAGTACTTTTCCTATCGAATGATGTAAAAAAATTCCGATTTTGTAGGTGGTTCGCAGGGGCATTTCTCTAAAATTTTAAATGAAATATATCTAAATACATTTGTTTCAACAATGAATCCATTGTTGTAAAAGTGTTTAAAATGAAATTTTACACATAAAACGAGCAGTATCTTCTTATTAAATTCCGGAGCACGGCAGAAATTTTTTTTCCGAATAAATCAGTACTTTTCCTATCGAATGATGTAAAAAAATTCCGATTTTTAGGTGGTTCGCAGAAGCATTTCTCTAAAAGTTTAAATGAAATATATCTAAATGCATTGTTTCAACAATGAATCCATTGTTGAAAAAATGTTCAAAATGAAATTTTACACATAAAACAAGCAGTATCTTCTTATTAAATTTAGGTGCACGGCTGAAATTTTGTTTCCGAATAAATCAGTACTTTTCCTATCGAATGATGTAAAAAAATTCCGATTTTTAGGTGGTTCGCAGAAGCATTTCTCTAAAAGTTTAAATGAAATATATCTAAATGCATTGTTTCAACAATGAATCCATTGTTGAAAAAATGTTCAAAATGAAATTTTACACATAAAACAAGCAGTATCTTCTTATTAAATTTAGGTGCACGGCTGAAATTTTGTTTCCGAATAAATCAGTACTTTTTCTATCGAATGATGTAAAAAAATTCCGATTTTTAGGTGGTTCGCAGAAGCATTTCTCTAAAAGTTTAAATGAAATATATCTAAATGCATTGTTCCAACAATGAATCCATTGTTGTAAAAGTGTTTAAAATGAAATTTTACACATAAAACGAGAAGTATCTTCTTATTATATTCCGGTGCACGGCTGAAATTTTGTTTCCGAATAAAGCAGTACTTTTCCTATCGAATGATGTAAAAAACTTCCGATTTTTATGTTGTTCGCAGGGGTATTTTTCTAAAAGTTTAAATGAAATGTATCAGAATACATTGTTCCAACAATGAATCCAGTGTTGTAAAAGTGTTTAAAATGAAATTTTACACATAAAATGAGCAGTATCTTCTCATTAAATTCCGGTGCACGGCTGAAATTTCGTTTCCGAATTAAGCAAAACATTTCCTATCGAATGATGTAAAAAAATTCCGATTTTTATGTTGTTCGCAGGGGTATTTTTCTAAAAACTTAAATGAAATATATCTAAATGCATTGTTTCAACAATGAATCCATTGTTGAAAAAATGTTTAAAATGAAATTTTACAGATAAAAAAGCAGTTTCTTCTTATTAAATTCAGGTGCTCCAATGAAATTTTGTTTCCGAATAAATCAGTACTTTTCCTATCGAATGATGTAAAAAAATTCCGATTTTTATGTTGTTCGCAGGGGTATTTTTCTAAAAGTTTAAATGACATGTATCTGAATACATTGTTTCAACAATGAATCCATTGTTGTAAAAATGTCTAAAATGAAATTTTACACATAAAACGAGCAGTATCTTCTTATTAAATTCCGGTGCACGGCTGGAATTTTGTTTCCGAATAAATCAGTACTTTTTCTATCGAATGATGTAAAACAATTCCGATTTTTAGGTTGTTCGCAGGGGTATTTTTCTACAAGTTTAAAAGAAATGTATCAGAATACATTGTTCCAACAATGAATCCCTTGTTGTAAAAGTGTTTAAAATGAAATTTTACACATAAAACGAGCAGTATCTTCTTATTATATTCCGGTGCACGGCTGAAATTTTGTTTCCAAATAAATCAGTACTTTTCCTATCGAATGATGAAAAAAAAATTCCGATTTTTAGGTTGTTCGGAGGGGTATTTGTCTACAAGTTTAAATGAAATGTATCAGAATATATTGTTTCAACAATGAATCCATTGTTGTAAAAATGTCTAAAATGAAATTTTACACATAAAACGTGCAATATCTTCTTATTAAATTCCGGCGCACGGCTGAAATTTTGTTTCCGAATAAATCAGTACTTTTCCTATCGAATGATGTAAAAAAATTCCGATTTTTAGGTGGTTCGCAGAAGCATTTCTCTAAAAGTTTAAATGAAATATATCTAAATGCATTGTTTCAACAATGAATCCATTGTTGAAAAAATGTTCAAAATGAAATTTTACACATAAAACAAGCAGTATCTTCTTATTAAATTTAGGTGCACGGCTGAAATTTTGTTTCCGAATAAATCAGTACTTTTCCTATGGAATGATGTAAAAAAAATCCGATTTTTATGTGCTTTGCAGGGGCATTTCTCTAAAATTTTAAATAAAATATATATAAATACATTGTTTCAACAATGAATCCATTGTTGTAAAAGTGTTTAAAATGAAATTTTACACATAAAACAAGCAGTATCTTCTTATTAAATTTAGGTGCACGCATGAAATTTTGTTTCCGAATAAATCAGTACTTTTCCTATCGAATGATGTAAAAAAATTCCGATTTTTAGGTGGTTCGCAAGGCCATTTCTCTAAAATTTTAAATGAAATATATCTAAATACATTTGTTTCAACAATGAATCCATTGTTGTAAAAGTGTTTAAAATGAAATTTTACACATAAAACGAACAGTATCTTCATATTAAATTCCGGTGCACGGCTGAAATTTTGTTACCGAATAAATCAGTACAATTCCTATCGAATGATGTAAAAAAATTCCGATTTTTAGGTTGTTCGCAGGGGTATTTTTCTACAAGTTTAAATGAAATGTATCAGAATACATTGTTTCAACAATGAATCCATTGTTGTAAAAATGTCTAAAATGAAATTTTACACATAAAACAAGCAGTATCTTCTTATTAAATTCTGGTGCACGGCTGAAATTTTGTTTCCGAATAAATCAGTACTTTTCCTATCGAATGATGAAAAAAAATTCCGATTTAAAAGTTGTTCGCAGGGGTATTCTTCTAAAAGTTTAAATAAAAAATATATAGATACATTGTTTCAACAATGAATCCATTGTTGTAAAAATGTTTAAAATGAAATTTTACACATAATACGAGCAGTATCTTCTCATTAAATTCCGGTGCACTGCTGAAATTTCGTTTCCGAATTAAGCAAAACATTTCCTATCGAATGATGTAAAAAAATTCGGATTTTTATGTTGTTCGCAGGGGTATTTTTCTAAAAGTTTAAATGATATGTATCTGAATACAATGTTTCAACAATGAATCCATTGTTGTAAAAATGTGTAGAATGAAATTTTACTTATAAAACAAGCAGTATCTTCTTATTAAATTCTGGTGCACGGCAGAAATTATGTTTCCGAATAAATCTGTACTTTTCCTATCGAATGATGTAAAAAAAATCCGATTTTTATGTGCTTTGCAGGGGCATTTCTCTAAAATTTTAAATAAAATATATATAAATACATTGTTTCAACAATGAATCCATTGTTGTAAAAGTGTTTAAAATGAAATTTTACACATAAAACAAGCAGTATCTTCTTATTAAATTTAGGTGCACGCCTGAAATTTTGTTTCCGAATAAATCAGTACTTTTCCTATCGAATGATGTAAAAAAATTCCGATTTTTAGGTGGTTCGCAAGGCCATTTCTCTAAAATTTTAAATGAAATATATCTAAATACATTTGTTTCAACAATGAATCCATTGTTGTAAAAGTGTTTAAAATGAAATTTTACACATAAAACGAGCAGAATCTTCTTATTAAATTCCGGAGCACGGCTGAAATTTTGTTTCCGAATAAATCAGTACTTTTCCTATCGAATGATGTAAAAAAATTCCGATTTTTAGGTTGTTCGCATTGGTATTTTTCTAAAAGTTTAAGTGATATGTATCTGAATACATTGTTTCAACAATGAATCCATTGTTGTAAAAATGTGTAGAATGAAATTTTACTTATAAAACAAGCAGTATCTTCTTATTAAATTCTGGTGCACGACTGAAATTTTGTTTCCGAATAAATCAGTACTTTTCCTACCGAATGATGTAAAAAAATTCCGATTTTTAGGTGGTTCGCAGAAGCATTTCTCTAAAAGTTTAAATGAAATATATCGAAATGCATTGTTTCAAAAATGAATCCATTGTTGAAAAAATGTTCAAAATGAAATTTTACACATAAAACAAGCAGTATCTTCTTATTAAATTTAGGTGCACGGCTGAAATTTTGTTTCCGAATAAATCAGTACTTTTCCTATCGAATGATGTAAAAAAATTCCGATTTTTAGGTGGTTCGCAAGGCCATTTCTCTAAAATTTTAAATGAAATATATCTAAATACATTTGTTTCAACAATGAATCCATTGTTGTAAAAGTGTTTAAAATGAATTTTTACACATAAAAGGAGCAGTATCTTCTCATTAAATTCCGGTTCACGGCTGAAATTTCGTTTCCGAATTAAGCAAAACATTTCCTATCGAATGATGTAAAAAATTTGGATTTTTATGTTGTTCGCAGGGGTATTTTTCTAAAAGTTTAAATGATATGTATCTGAATACATTGTTTCAACAATGAATCCATTGTTGTAAAAATGTGTAGAATGAAATTTTACTTATAAAACAAGCAGTATCTTCTTATTAAAATCTGGTGCACGGCAGAAATTTTGTTTCCGAATAAATCAGTACTTTTCCTATCGAATGATGTAAAAAAATTCCGATTTTGTAGGTGGTTCGCAGAAGCATTTCTCTAAAAGTTTAAATGAAATATATCTAAATGCATTGTTTCAACAATGAATCCATTGTTGAAAAAATGTGCAAAATGAAATTTTACACATAAAACAAGCAGTATCTTCTTATTAAATTTAGGTGCACGGCTGAAATTGTGTTTCCGAATAAATCAGTACTTTTCCTATGGAATGATTTAAAAAAAATCCGATTTTTATGTGCTTCGCAAGGCCATTTCTCTAAAATTTTAAATGAAATATATCTAAATACATTTGTTTCAACAATGAATCCATTGTTGTAAAAGTGTTTAAAATGAAATTTTACACATAAAACGAACAGTATCTTCTTATTAAATTCCGGTGCACGGCTGAAATTTTGTTTCCGAATAAATCAGTACAATTCCTATCGAATGATGTAAAAAAATTCCGATTTTTAGGTTGTTCGCAGGGGTATTTTTCTACAAGTTTAAATGAAATGTATCAGAATACATTGTTTCAACAATGAATCCATTGTTGTAAAAATGTCTAAAATGAAATTTTACACATAAAACAAGCAGTATCTTCTTATTAAATTCTGGTGCACGGCTGAAATTTTGTTTCCGAATAAATCAGTACTTTTCCTATCGAATGATGAAAAAAAATTCCGATTTTAAAGTTGTTCGCAGGGTTATTCTTCTAAAAGTTTAAATAAAAAATATATAGATACATTGTTTCAACAATGAATCCATTGCTGTAAAAATGTTTAAAATGAAATTTTACACATAATACGAGCAGTATCTTCTCATTAAATTCCGGTGCACGGCTGAAATTTTGTTTCCGAATTAAGGAAACATTTCCTATCGAATGATATAAAAAAATTCCGATTTTTATGTTGTTCGCAGGGGTATTTTCCTAAATGTTTAAATGATATGTATCTGAATACATTTTATCAACAATGAATCCATTGTTGTAAAAATGTCTAGAATGAAATTTTACTTATAAAACAAGCAGTATCTTCTTATTAAATTCTGCTGCACGGCTGAAATTTTGTTTCCGAATAAATCAGTACTTTTCCTATCGAATGATGTAAAAAAATTCCGATTTTTAGGTGGTTCGCAGGGGCATTTCTCTAAAATTTTAAATGAAATATATCTAAATACATTTGTTTCAACAATGAATCCATTGTTGTAAAAGTGTTTAAAATGAAATTTTACACATAAAAGGAGCAGTATCTTCTTATTAAATTCCGGAGCACGGCTGAAATTTTGTTTCCGAATAAATCAGTACTTTTCCTATCGAATGATGTAAAAAAATTCCGATTTTTAGGTTGTTCGCAGGGGTATTTTTCTACAAGTTTAAATGAAATGTATCAGAATACATTGTTTCAACAATGAATCCATTGTTGTAAAAATGTCTAAAATGAAATTTTACACATAAAACAAGCAGTATCTTCTTATTATATTCTGGTGCACGGCTGAAATTTCGTTTCCGAATAAAACAGTACTTTTCCTATCGAATGATGTAAAAAAATTCCGATTTTAAAGTTGTTCGCAGGGGTATTCTTCTAAAAGTTTAAATAAAATATATATAAATACATTGTTTCAACAATGAATCCATTGTTGTAAAAATGTTTGAAATGAAATTTTACACATAAAACGAGCAGTATCTTCTCATTAAATTCCGGTGCACGTCTGAAATTTCGTTTCCGAATTAAGCAAAACATTTCCTATCGAATGATGAAAAAAATTTCGATTTTTATGTTGTTCGCAGGGGTATTTTTCTAAAAGTTTAAATGACATGTATCTAAATACATTGTTTCAACAATGAATCCATTGTTGTAAAAATGTCTAAAATGAAATTTTACACATAAAACGAGCAGTATCTTCTTATTAAATTCCGGTGCACGGCTGGAATTTTGTTTCCGAATAAATCAGTACTTTTTCTATCGAATGATGTAAAACAATTCCAATTTTTAGGTTGTTCGCAGGGGTATTTTTCTACAAGTTTAAAAGAAATGTATCAGATTACATTGTTCCAACAATGAATCTATTGTTGTAAAAGTGTTTAAAATGAAATTTTACACATAAAACGAGCAGTATCTTCTTATTATATTCCGGTGCACGGCTGAAATTTTGTTTCCGAATAAATCAGTACTTTTCCTATCGAATGATGTAAAAAAATTCCGATTTTTAGGTTGTTCGCAGGGGTATTTTTCTACAAGTTTAAATGAAATGTATCAGAATATATTGTTTCAACAATGAATCCATTGTTGTAAAAATGTCTAAAATGAAATTTTACACATAAAACGAGCAGTATCTTCTTATTAAATTCCGGTGCACGGCTGAAATTTCGTTTCCGAATAAATCAGTACTTTGCCTATCGAATGATGTAAAAAAATTCCGATTTTAAAGTAGTTCGCAGGGGTATTCTTCTAAAAGTTTAAATGAAATATATCTAAATGCATTGTTTCAACAATGAATCCATTGTTGAAAAAATGTTTAAAATGAAATTTTACACATAAAAAAAGCAGTTTCTTCTTTTTAAATTCAGGTGCACGGCTGAAATTTTGTTTCCGAATAAATCAGTACTTTTCCTAACGAATGAAGTAAAAAATTCCGAATTTTATGTTGTTCGCAGAGGTATTTTTCTACAAGTTTAAATGAAATGTATCAGAATACATTGTTTCAACAATGAATCCATTGTTGTAAAAATGTCTAAAATGAAATTTTACATATTAAACAAGCAGTATCTTCTTATTATATTCTGGTGCACAGCTGAAATTTCGTTTCCGAATAAAACAGTACTTTTCGTATCGAATGATGTAAAAAAATTCCGATTTTTAGGTGGTTCGCAGGGGCATTTCTCTAAAATTTTAAATGAAATATATCTAAATACATTTGTTTCAACAATGAATCCATTGTTGTAAAAGTGTTTAAAATGAAATTTTACACATAAAACAAGCAGTATCTTCTTATTATATTCTGGTGCACGGCTGAAATTTCGTTTCCGAATAAAACAGTACTTTTCCTATCGAATGATTTAAAAAAATTCCGATTTTAAAGTTGTTCGCAGGGGTATTCTTGTAAAAGTTTAAATGACATGTATCTGAATACATTGTTTCAACAATGAATCCATTGTTGTAAAAATGTCTAAAATGAAATTTTACACATAAAACGAGCAGTATCTTCTTATTAAATTCCGGTGCACGGCTGGAATTTTGTTTCCGAATAAATCCGTACTTTTCCTATCGAATGATGTAAAAAAATTCCGATTTTTACGTTGTTCGCAGGGGTATTTTTCTACAAGTTTAAATGAAATGTATCAGAATACATTGTTTCAACAATGAATCCATTGATGTAAAAATGTCTAAAATGAAATTTTACACTTAAAACGAGCAGTATCTTCTTATTAAATTCCGGTGCACGGCTGAATTTTTGTTTCCGAATAAATCAGTACTTTTCCTATCGAATGATGTAAAAAAATTCCGATTTTAAAGTTGTTCGCAATGGTATTCTTCTAAAAGTTTAAATAAAATATATATAAATACATTGTTTCAACAATGAATCTATTGTTGTAAAAATGTTTAAAATGAAATTTTACACATAAAACGAGCAGTATCTTCTCATTAAATTCCGGTGCACGGCTGAAATTTCGTTTCCGAATTAAGCAAAACATTTCCTATCGAATGATGTAAAAAAATTCCGATTTTTATGTTGTTCGCAGGGGTATTTTTCTAAAAGTTTAAATGATATGTATCTGAATACATTGTTTCAACAATGAATCCATTGTTGTAAAAATGTCTAAAATGAACTTTTACACATAAAACAAGCAGTATCTTCTTATTATATTCTGGTGCACGGCTGAAATTTCGTTTCCGAATAAAACAGTACTTTTCCTATCGAATGATGTTAAAAAATTCCGATTTTTAGGTGGTTCGCAGGGGCATTTCTCTAAAATTTTAAATGAAATATATCTAAAAACATTTGTTTCAACAATGAATCCATTGTTGTAAAAGTGTTTAAAATGAAATTGTACACATAAAACGAGCAGTATCTTCTTATTAAATTCCGGTGCACGGCTGAAATTTTGTTTCCGAAAAAATCAGTACTTTTCCTATCGAATGATGCAAAAAAATTCCGATTTTAAAGTTGTTCGCAGGGGTATTCTTCTACAAGTTTAAATGAAATGTATCAGAATACATTGTTTCAACAATGAATCCATTGTTGTAAAAATGTCTAAAATGAAATTTTACACATAAAACAAGCAGTATCTTCTTATTAAATTTTGGTGCACGGCTGAAATTTCGTTTCCGAATAAAACAGTACTTTTCCTATCGAATTATGTAAAAAAATTCTGATTTTAAAGTTGTTCGCAGGGGTATTCTTCTAAAAGTTTAAATAAAATATGTATAAATACATTGTTTCAACAATGAATCCATTGTTGTACAAATGTTTAAAATGAAATTATACTTTTAAAACAAGCAGTATCTTCTCATTAAATTCCGGTGCACGGCTGAAATTTCGTTTCCGAATTAAACAAAATATTTCCTATCGAATGATGTAAAAAAATTCCGATTTTTATGTTGTTCGCAGGGGTATTTTTCTACAAGTTTAAATGAAATGTATCTGAATACATTGTTTCAACAATGAATCCATTGTTGTAAAAATGTCTAAAATGAAATTTTACACATAAAACAAGCAGTATCTTCTTAATATATTCTGGTGCACGGCTGAAATTTCGTTTCCGAATAAAACAGTACTTTTCCTATCGAATGATGTAAAGAAATTCCGATTTTATAGTTGTTCGCAGGGGTATTCTTCTAAAAGTTTAAATAAAATATATATAAATACATTGTTTCAACAATGAATCCATTGTTGTAAAAATGTTTAAAATGAAATTTTACACATAAAACGAGCAGTATCTTCTAATTAAATTCCGGTGCACGGCTGAAATTTCGTTTCCGAATTAAGCAAAACATTTCCTATCGAATGATGAAAAAAAATTTCGATTTTTATGTTGTTCGCAGGGGTATTTTTCTAAAAGTTTAAATGACATGTATCTGAATACATTGTTTCAACAATGAATCCATTGTTGTAAAAATGTCTAAAATGAAATTTTACACATAAAACGAGCAGTATCTTCTTATTAAATTCCGGTGCACGGCTGGAATTTTGTTTCCGAATAAATCAGTACTTTTCCTATCGAATGATGTAAAAAAATTCCGATTTTTACGTTGTTCGCAGGGGTATTTTTCTACAAGTTTAAATGAAATGTATCAGAATACATTGTTTCAACAATGAATCCATTGATGTAAAAATGTCTAAAATGAAATTTTACACATAAAACGAGCAGTATCTTCTCATTAAATTCCGGTGCACGGCTGAAATTTCGTTTCCGAATTAAGCAAAACATTTCCTTTCGAATGATGAAAAAAAATTTCGATTTTTATGTTGTTCGCAGGGGTATTTTTCTAAAAGTTTAAATGACATGTATCTGAATACATTATTTCAACAATGAATCCATTGTTGTAAAAATGTCTAAAATGAAATTTTATACATAAAACGAGCAGTATCTTCTTATTAAATTCCGGTGCACGGCTGGAATTTTGTTTCCGAATAAAACAGTACTTCTTCTATCGAATGATGTAAAAAAATTCCGATTTTTATGTTGTTCGCAGGGGTATTTTTCTAAAATTTTAAATGAAATATATCTAAATGCATTGTTTCAACAATGAATCCATTGTTGAAAAAATGTTTAAAATGAAATTTTACACATAAAAAAAGCAGTTTCTTCTTATTAAATTCAGGTGCTCGGCTGAAATTTTGTTTCCGAATAAATCAGTACTTTTCCTATCGAATGATGTAAAAAAATTCCGATTTTTATGTTGTTCGCAGGGGTATTTTTCTAAAAGATTAAATGACATGTATCTAAATACATTGTTTCAACAATGAATCCATTGTTGTAAAAATGTCTAAAATGAAATTTTACACATACAACGAGCAGTATCTTCTTATTAAATTCCGGTGCACGGCTGGAATTTTGTTTCCGAATAAATCAGTACTTTTTCTATCGAATGATGTAAAACAATTCCGATTTTTAGGTTGTTCGCAGGGGTATTTTTCTACAAGTTTAAAAGAAATGTATCAGAATACATTGTTCCAACAATGAATCCATTGTTGTAAAAATGTCTAAAATGAAATTTTACACATAAAACAAGCAGTATCTTCTTATTAAATTTTGGTGCACGGCTGAAATTTCGTTTCCGAATAAAACAGTACTTTTCCTATCGAATGATGTAAAAAAATTCCGATTTTAAAGTTGTTCACAGGGGTATTCTTCTAAAAGTTTAAATAAAATATATATAAATACATTGTTTCAACAATGAATCCATTGTTGTAAAAATGTTTAAAATGAAATTTTACACATAAAACGAGCAGTATCTTCTCATTAAATTCCGGTGCACGGTTGAAATTTCGTTTCCGAAATAAGCAAAACATTTCCTATCGAATGATGTAAAAAACTCCGATTTTTATGTTGTTCGCAGGGGTATTTTTCTGCAAGTTTAAATGAAATGTATCAGAATACATTGTTTCAACAATGAATCCAGTGTTGTAAAAATGTCTAAAATGAAATTTTACACATAAAACAAGCAGTATCTTCTTATTAAATTTTGGTGCACGGCTGAAATTTCGTTTCCGAATAAAACAGTACTTTTCCTATCGAATTATGTAAAAAAAATCCGATTTTAAAGTTGTTCGCTGGGGTATTCTTCTAAAAGTTTAAATAAAATATATATAAATACATTGTTTCAACAATAAATCCATTGTTGTAAAAATGTTTAAAATGAAATTTTACACATAAAACGAGCAGTATCTTCTCATTAAATTCCGGTGCACGGCTGACATTTCGTTTCCGAATTAAGCAAAACATTCCCTATCGAATGATGAAAAAAAATTTCGATTTTTATGTTGTTCGCAGGGGTATTTTTCTAAAAGTTTAAATGACATGTATCTGAATACATTGTTTCAACAATAAATCCATTGTTGTAAAAATGTCTAAAATGAAATTTTACACATAAAACGAGCAGTATCTTCTTATTAAATTCCGGTGCACGGCTGGAATTTTGTTTCCGAATAAATCAGTCCTTTTTCTATCGAATGATGTAAAAATATTCCGATTTTTAGATTGTTCGAAGGGGTATTTTTCTACAAGTTTAAATGAAATGTATCAGAATACATTGTTCCAACAATGAATCCATTGTTGTAAAAGTGTTTAAAATGAAATTTTACACATAAAACGAGCAGTATCTTCTTATTAAATTCCGGTGCACGGCTGAAATTTCGTTTCCGAAATAAGCAAAACATTTCCTATCGAATGATGTAAAAAAACTCCGATTTTTATGTTGTTCGCAGGGGTATTTTTCTACAAGTTTAAATGAAATGTATCAGAATACATTGTTTCAACAATGAATCCATTGTTGTAAAAATGTCTAAAATGAACTTTTACACATAAAACAAGCAGTATCTTCTTATTATATTCTGGTGCACGGCTGAAATTTCGTTTCCGAATAAAACAGTACTTTTCCTATCGAATGATGTAAAAAAATTCCGATTTTTAGGTTGTTCGCAGGGGCATTTCTCTAAAATTTTAAATGAAATATATCTAAATACATTTGTTTCAACAATGAATCCATTGTTGTAAAAGTGTTTAAAATGAAATTTTACACATAAAACGAGCAGTATCTTCTTATTAAATTCCGGTGCACGGCTGAAACTTTGTTTCCGAAAAAATCAGTACTTTTCCTATCGAATGATGTAAAAAAATTCCGATTTTTAGGTTGTTCGCAGTTGTATTCTTCTAAAAGTTTAAATAAAATATGTATAAATACATTGTTTCAACAATGAATCCATTGTTGTAAAAATGTTTAAAATGAAATTATACTTTTAAAACGAGCAGTATCTTCTCATTAAATTCCGGTGCACGGCTGAAATTTCGTTTCCGAATTAAGCAAAACATTTCCTATCGAATGATGTAAAAAAATTCCGATTTTTATGTTGTTCGCAGGGATATTTTTCTACAAGTTTAAATGAAATGTATCAGAATACATTGTTTCAACAATGAATCCATTGTTGTAAAAATGTCTAAAATGAAATTTTACACATAAAACAAGCAGTATCTTCTTAATATATTCTGGTGCACGGCTGAAATTTCGTTTCCGAATAAAACAGTACTTTTCCTATCGAATGATGTAAAAAAAATCCGATTTTAAAGTTGTTCGCAGGGGTATTCTTCTAAAAGTTTAAATAAAATATATATAAATACATTGTTTCAACAATAAATCCATTGTTGTAAAAATGTTTAAAATGAAATTTTACACATAAAACGAGCAGTATCTTCTCATTAAATTCCGGTGCACGGCTGAAATTTAGTTTCCGAATTAAGCGAAACATTTCCTATCGAATGATGAAAAAAAATTTCGATTTTTATGTTGTTCGCAGGGGTATTTTTCTAAAAGTTTAAATGACATGTATCTGAATACATTGTTTCAACAATAAATCCATTGTTGTAAAAATGTCTAAAATGAAATTTTACACATAAAACGAGCAGTATCTTCTTATTAAATTCCGGTGCACGGCTGGAATTTTGTTTCCGAATAAATCAGTCCTTTTTCTATCGAATGATGTAAAAATATTCCGATTTTTAGGTTGTTCGCAGGGGTATTTTTCTACAAGTTTAAATGAAATGTATCAGAATACATTGTTCCAACAATGAATCCATTGTTGTAAAAGTGTTTAAAATGAAATTTTACACATAAAACGAGCAGTATCTTCTTATTATATTCCGGTGCACGGCTGAAATTTTGTTTCCGAATAAATCAGTACTTTTCCTATCGAATGATGTAAAAAAATTTCGATTTTTAGGTTGTTCGCAGGGGTATTTTTCTGCAAGTTTAAATGAAATGTATCAGAATACATTGTTTCAACATTGAATCCATTGTTGTAAAAATGTTTAAAATGAAATTTTACACATAAAACGAGCAGTATCATCTCATTAAATTCCGGTGCACGGATGAAATTTCGTTTCCGAATTAAGCAAAACATTTCCTATAGAATGATGTAAAAAAATTCCGATTTTTATGTTGTTCGCAGGGGTATTTTTCTAAAAGTTTAAATGAAATATATCTAAATGCATTGTTTCAACAATGAATCCATTGTTGAAAAAATGTTTAAAATGAAATTTTACACATAAAAAAAGCTGTTTCTTCTTATTAAATTCAGGTGCTCGGCTGAAATTTTGTTTCCGAATAAATCAGTACTTTTCCTATCGAATGATGTAAAACAATTCCGATTTTTAGGTTGTTCGCAGGGGTATTTTTCTGCATGTTTAAATGAAATGTATCAGAATACATTGTTTCAACATTGAATCCATTGTTGTAAAAATGTTTAAAATGAAATTTTACACATAAAACGAGCAGTATCATCTCATTAAATTCCGGTGCACGGATGAAATTTCGTTTCCGAATTAAGCAAAACATTTCCTATAGAATGATGTAAAAAAATTCCGATTTTTATGTTGTTCGCAGGGGTATTTTTCTAAAAGTTTAAATGAAATATATCTAAATGCATTGTTTCAACAATGAATCCATTGTTGAAAAAATGTTTAAAATGAAATTTTACACATAAAACAAGAAGTATCTTCTTATTATATTCTGGTGCACGGCTGAAATTTCGTTTCCGAATAAAACAGTACTTTTCCTATCGAATGATCTAAAAAAATTCCGATTTTAAAGTTGTTCGCAGGGGTATTCTTCTAAAAGTTTAAATAAAATATATATAAATACATTGTTTCATCAATGAATCCATTGTTGTAAAAATGTCTAAAATGAAATTTTACACATAAAACGAGCAGTATCTTCTTATTATATTCCGGTGCACGGCTGAAATTTTGTTTCCGAATAAATCAGTACTTTTCCTATCGAATGATGTAAAAAAATTCCGATTTTTAGGTTGTTCGCAGGGGTATTTTTCTACAAGTTTAAATGAAATGTATCAGAATACATTGTTCCAACAATGAATCCATTGTTGTAAAATTGTTTAAAATGAAATTTTACACATAAAACGAGCAGTATCTTCTTATTATATTCCGGTGCACGGCTGAAATTTTGTTTCCGAATAAATCAGTACTTTTCCTATCGAATGATGTAAAAAAATTCCGATTTTTAGGTTGTTCGCAGGGGTATTTTTCTAAAAGTTTAAATGAAATGTATCAGAATACATTGTTTCAACAATGAATCCATTGATGTAAAAATGTCTAAAATGAAATTTTACACATAAAACGAGCAGTATCTTCATATTAAATTCCGGTGCACGGCTGGAATTTTGTTTCCGAATAAATCAGTACTTTTCCTATCGAATGATGTAAAAAAATTCCGATTTTAAAGTTGTTCGCAGGGGTATTCTTCTAAAAGTTTAAATAAAATATATATAAATACATTGTTTCAACAATGAATCCATTGTTGTAAAAATGTTTAAAATGAAATTTTACACATAAAACGAGCAGTATCTTCTCATTAAATTTTGGTGCACGGCTAAAATTTCGTTTCCGAATTAAGCAAAACATTTCCTATCGAATGATGAAAAAAAATTTCGATTTTTATGTTGTTTGCAGGGGTATTTTTCTAAAAGTTTAAATAAAATATATATAAATACATTGTTTCAACAATGAATCCATTGTTGTAAAAATGTTTAAAATGAAATTTTACACATAAAACGAGCAGTATATTCTCATTAAATTCCGGTGCACGGCTGAAATTTCGTTTCCGAATTAAGCAAAACATTTCCTATCGAATGATGTAAAAAAATTCCGATTTTTCTGTTGTTCGCAGGGGTATTTTTCTAAAATTTTAAATGAAATATATCTAAATGCATTGTTTCAACAATGAATCCATTGTTGAAAAAATGTTTAAAATGAAATTTTACACATTAAAAAAAGCAGTTTCTTCTTATTAAATTCAGGTGCTCGGCTGAAATTTTGTTTCCGAATAAATCAGTACTTTTCCTATCGAATGATGTAAAAAAATTCCGATTTTTAGGTTGTTCGCAGGGGTATTTTTCTACAAGTTTAAATGAAATGTATCTGAATACATTGTTTCAACAATGAATCCATTATTATAAAAATGTCTAGAATGAAATTTTACTTATAAAACAAGCAATATCTTCTTATTAAATTCTGGTGCACGGCTGAAATTTTGTTTCCGAATAAATCAGTACTTTTCCCATCAAATGATGTAAAAAAATTCCGATTTTTTAGGTGGTTCGCAGGGGCATTTCTCTAAAATTTTAAATGAAATATATCTAAATACATTTGTTTCAACAATGAATCCATTGTTGTAAAAGTGTTTAAAATGAAATTTTACACATAAAACGAGCAGTATCTTCTTATTAAATTCCGGTGCACGGCTGAAATTTCGTTTCCGAAATAAGCAAAACATTTCCTATCGAATGATGTAAAAAAACTCCGATTTTTATGTTGTTCGCAGGGGTATTTTTCTACAAGTTTAAATGAAATGTATCAGAATACATTGTTTCAACAATGAATCCATTGTTGTAAAAATGTCTAAAATGAAATTTTACACATAAAACAAGCAGTATCTTCTTATTATATTCTGGTGCGCGGCTGAAATTTCGTTTCCGAATAAAACAGTACTTTTCCTATCGAATGATGTAAAAAAATTCCGATTTTTAGGTGGTTCGCAGGGGCATTTCTCTAAAATTTTAAATGAAATATATCTAAATACATTTGTTTCAACAATGAATCCATTGTTGTAAAAGTGTTTAAAATGAAATTTTACACATAAAACGAGCAGTATCTTCTTATTAAATTCCGGGCCACGGCTGAAACTTTGTTTCCGAAAAAATCAGTACTTTTCCTATCGAATGATGTAAAAAAATTCCGATTTTTAGGTTGTTCGCAGGGGTATTTTTCTACAAGTTTAAATGAAATGTATCAGAATACATTGTTTCAACAATGAATCCAGTGTTGTAAAAATGTCTAAAATGAAATTTTACACATAAAACAAGCAGTATCTTCTTATTAAATTTTGGTGCACGGCTGAAATTTCGTTTCCGAATAAAACAGTACTTTTCCTATCGAATAATGTAAAAAAATTCCGATTTTAAAGTTGTTCGCAGTTGTATTCTTCTAAAAGTTTAAATAAAATATGTATAAATACATTGTTTCAACAATGAATCCATTGTTGTAAAAATGTTTAAAATGAAATTATACTTTTAAAACGAGCAGTATCTTCTCATTAAATTCCGGTGCACGGCTGAAATTTCGTTTCCGAATTAAGCAAAACATTTCCTATCGAATGATGTAAAAAAATTCCGATTTTTATGTTGTTCGCAGGGGTATTTTTCTACAAGTTTAAATGAAATGTATCAGAATACATTGTTTCAACAATGAATCCATTGTTGTAAAAATGTCTAAAATGAAATTTTACACATAAAACAAGCAGTATCTTCTTAATATATTCTGGTGCACGGCTAAAATTTCGTTTCCGAATAAAACAGTACGTTTCCTATCGAATGATGTAAAAAAAATCCGATTTTAAAGTTGTTCGCAGGGGTATTCTTCTAAAAGTTTAAATAAAATATATATAAATACATTGTTTCAACAATAAATCCATTGTTGTAAAAATGTTTAAAATGAAATTTTACACATAAAACGAGCAGTATCTTCTCATTAAATTCCGGTGCACGGCTGACATTTCGTTTCCAAAATAAGCAAAACATTCCCTATCGAATGATGAAAAAAAATTTCGATTTTTATGTTGTTCGCAGGGGTATTTTTCTAAAAGTTTAAATGACATGTATCTGAATACATTGTTTCAACAATAAATCCATTGTTGTAAAAATGTCTAAAATGAAATTTTACACATAAAACGAGCAGTATCTTCTTATTAAATTCCGGTGCACGGCTGAAATTTTGTTTCCGAATAAGTCAGTCCTTTTTCTATCGAATGATGTAAAAATATTCCGATTTTTAGGTTGTTCGAAGGGGTATTTTTCTACAAGTTTAAATGAAATGTATCAGAATACATTGTTCCAACAATGAATCCATTGTTGTAAAAGTGTTTAAAATGAAATTTTACACATAAAACGAGCAGTATCTTCTTATTAAATTCCGGTGCACGGCTGAAATTTCGTTTCCGAAATAAGCAAAACATTTCCTATCGAATGATGTAAAAAAACTCCGATTTTTATGTTGTTCGCAGGGGTATTTTTCTACAAGTTTAAATGAAATGTATCAGAATACATTGTTTCAACAATGAATCCATTGTTGTAAAAATGTCTAAAATGAACTTTTACACATAAAACAAGCAGTATCTTCTTATTATATTCTGGTGCACGGCTGAAATTTCGTTTCCGAATAAAACAGTACTTTTCCTATCGAATGATGTAAAAAAATTCCGATTTTTAGGTGGTTCGCAGGGGCATTTCTCTAAAATTTTAAATGAAATATATCTAAATACATTTGTTTCAACAAGGAATCCATTGTTGTAAAAGTGTTTAAAATGAAATTTTACACATAAAACGAGCAGTATCTTCTTATTAAATTCCGGTGCACGGCTGAAACTTTGTTTCCGAAAAAATCAGTACTTTTCCTATCGAATGATGTAAAAAAATTCCGATTTTTAGGTTGTTCGCAGGGGTATTTTTCTACAAGTTTAAATGAAATGTATCAGAATACATTGTTTCAACAATGAATCCAGTGTTGTAAAAATGTCTAAAATGAAATTTTACACATAAAACAAGCAGTATCTTCTTATTAAATTTTGGTGCACGGCTGAAATTTCGTTTCCGAATAAAACAGTACTTTTCCTATCGAATTATGTAAAAAAATTCCGATTTTAAAGTTGTTCGCAGTTGTATTCTTCTAAAAGTTTAAATAAAATATGTATAAATACATTGTTTCAACAATGAATCCATTGTTGTAAAAATGTTTAAAATGAAATTATACTTTTAAAACGAGCAGTATCTTCTCATTAAATTCCGGTGCACGGCTGAAATTTCGTTTCCGAATTAAGCAAAACATTTCCTATCGAATGATGAAAAAAAATTTCGATTTTTATGTTGTTCGCAGGGGTATTTTTCTAAAAGTTTAAATGACATGTATCTGAATACATTGTTTCAACAATAAATCCATTGTTGTAAAAATGTCTAAAATGAAATTTTACACATAAAACGAGCAGTATCTTCTTATTAAATTCCGGTGCACGGCTGGAATTTTGTTTCCGAATAAATCAGTCCTTTTTCTATCGAATGATGTAAAAATATTCCGATTTTTAGGTTGTTCGCAGGGGTATTTTTCTACAAGTTTAAATGAAATGTATCAGAATACATCGTTCCAACAATGAATCCATTGTTGTAAAAGTGTTTAAAATGAAATTTTACACATAAAACGAGCAGTATCTTCTTATTATATTCCGGTGCACGGCTGAAATTTTGTTTCCGAATAAATCAGTACTTTTCCTATCGAATGATGTAAAAAAATTTCGATTTTTAGGTTGTTCGCAGGGGTATTTTTCTGCAAGTTTAAATGAAATGTATCAGAATACATTGTTTCAACAATGAATCCATTGTTGTAAAAATGTCTAAAATGAAATTTTACACATAAAACAAGCAGTATCTTCTTAATATATTCTGGTGCACGGCTGAAATTTCGTTTCCGAATAAAACAGTACGTTTCCTATCGAATGATGTAAAAAAAATCCGATTTTAAAGTTGTTCGCAGGGGTATTCTTCTAAAAGTTTAAATAAAATATATATAAATACATTGTTTCAACAATAAATCCATTGTTGTAAAAATGTTTAAAATGAAATTTTACACATAAAACGAGCAGTATCTTCTCATTAAATTCCGGTGCACGGCTGACATTTCGTTTCCAAAATAAGCAAAACATTCCCTATCGAATGATGAAAAAAAATTTCGATTTTTATGTTGTTCGCAGGGGTATTTTTCTAAAAGTTTAAATGACATGTATCTGAATACATTGTTTCAACAATAAATCCATTGTTGTAAAAATGTCTAAAATGAAATTTTACACATAAAACGAGCAGTATCTTCTTATTAAATTCCGGTGCACGGCTGGAATTTTGTTTCCGAATAAGTCAGTCCTTTTTCTATCGAATGATGTAAAAATATTCCGATTTTTAGGTTGTTCGAAGGGGTATTTTTCTACAAGTTTAAATGAAATGTATCAGAATACATTGTTCCAACAATGAATCCATTGTTGTAAAAGTGTTTAAAATGAAATTTTACACATAAAACGAGCAGTATCTTCTTATTAAATTCCGGTGCACGGCTGAAATTTCGTTTCCGAAATAAGCAAAACATTTCCTATCGAATGATGTAAAAAAACTCCGATTTTTATGTTGTTCGCAGGGGTATTTTTCTACAAGTTTAAATGAAATGTATCAGAATACATTGTTTCAACAATGAATCCATTGTTGTAAAAATGTCTAAAATGAACTTTTACACATAAAAGAAGCAGTATCTTCTTATTATATTCTGGTGCACGGCTGAAATTTCGTTTCCGAATAAAACAGTACTTTTCCTATCGAATGATGTAAAAAAATTCCGATTTTTAGGTGGTTCGCAGGGGCATTTCTCTAAAATTTTAAATGAAATATATCTAAATACATTTGTTTCAACAATGAATCCATTGTTGTAAAAGTGTTTAAAATGAAATTTTACACATAAAACGAGCAGTATCTTCTTATTAAATTCCGGTGCACGGCTGAAACTTTGTTTCCGAAAAAATCAGTACTTTTCCTATCGAATGATGTAAAAAAATTCCGATTTTTAGGTTGTTCGCAGGGGTATTTTTCTACAAGTTTAAATGAAATGTATCAGAATACATTGTTTCAACAATGAATCCAGTGTTGTAAAAATGTCTAAAATGAAATTTTACACATAAAACAAGCAGTATCTTCTTATTAAATTTTGGTGCACGGCTGAAATTTCGTTTCCGAATAAAACAGTACTTTTCCTATCGAATTATGTAAAAAAATTCCGATTTTAAAGTTGTTCGCAGTTGTATTCTTCTAAAAGTTTAAATAAAATATGTATAAATACATTGTTTCAACAATGAATCCATTGTTGTAAAAATGTTTAAAATGAAATTATACTTTTAAAACGAGCAGTATCTTCTCATTAAATTCCGGTGCACGGCTGAAATTTCGTTTCCGAATTAAGCAAAACATTTCCTATCGAATGATGAAAAAAAATTTCGATTTTTATGTTGTTCGCAGGGGTATTTTTCTAAAAGTTTAAATGACATGTATCTGAATACATTGTTTCAACAATAAATCCATTGTTGTAAAAATGTCTAAAATGAAATTTTACACATAAAACGAGCAGTATCTTCTTATTAAATTCCGGTGCACGGCTGGAATTTTGTTTCCGAATAAATCAGTCCTTTTTCTATCGAATGATGTAAAAATATTCCGATTTTTAGGTTGTTCGCAGGGGTATTTTTCTACAAGTTTAAATGAAATGTATCAGAATACATCGTTCCAACAATGAATCCATTGTTGTAAAAGTGTTTAAAATGAAATTTTACACATAAAACGAGCAATATCTTCTTATTATATTCCGGTGCACGGCTGAAATATATCTAAATGCATTGTTTCAACAATGAATCCATTGTTGAAAAAATGTTTAAAATGAAATTTTACACATAAATTACGTTTCACATTAAATTTCGTTTCCGAATTAAGCAAAACTTTTCCTATAGAATGATGTAAAAATATTCCGATTTTTAGGTTGTTCGCAGGGGTATTTTTCTACAAGTTTAAATGAAATGTATCAGAATACATCGTTCCAACAATGAATCCATTGTTGTAAAAGTGTTTAAAATGAAATTTTACACATAAAACGAGCAGTATCTTCTTATTATATTCCGGTGCACGGCTGAAATTTTGTTTCCGAATAAATCAGTACTTTTCCTATCGAATGATGTAAAAAAATTTCGATTTTTAGGTTGTTCGCAGGGGTATTTTTCTGCAAGTTTAAATGAAATGTATCAGAATACATTGTTTCAACAATGAATCCATTGTTGTAAAAATGTTTAAAATGAAATTTTACACATAAAACGAGCAGTATCATCTCATTAAATTCCGGTGCACGGCTTAAATTTCGTTTCCGAATTAAGCAAAACTTTTCCTATAGAATGATGTAAAAAATTCCGATTTTTATGTTGTTCGCAGGGGTATTTTTCTAAAAGTTTAAATGAAATATATCTAAATGCATTGTTTCAACAATGAATCCATTGTTGAAAAAATGTTTAAAATGAAATTTTACACATAAAAAAAGCAGTTTCTTCTTATTAAATTCAGGTGCTCGGCTGAAATTTTGTTTCCGAATAAATCAGTACTTTTCCTATCTAATGATGTAAAAAAATTCCGATTTTTATGTTGTTCGCAGGGGTATTTTTCTAAAAGTTTAAATGACATGTATCTGAATACATTGTTTCAACAATGAATCCATTGTTGTAAAAATGTCTAAAATCAAATTTTACACATACAACGAGCAGTATCTTCTTATTAAATTCCGGTGCACGGCTGGAATTTTGTTTCCGAATAAATCAGTACTTTTTCTATCGAATGATGTAAAACAATTCCGATTTTTAGGTTGTTCGCAGGGGTATTTTTCTACAAGTTTAAAAGAAATGTATCAGAATACATTGTTCCAACAATGAATCCATTGTTGTAAAATTGTTTAAAATGAAATTTTACACATAAAACGAGCAGTATCTTCTTATTATATTCCGGTGCACGGCTGAAATTTCGTTTCCGAATAAATCAGTACTTTTCCTATCGAATGATGTAAAAAAATTCCGATTTTTAGGTTGTTCGCAGGGGTATTTTTCTACAAGTTTAAATGAAATGTATCAGAATATATTGTTTCAACAATGAATCCATTTGTTAAAAATGTCTAAAATGAAATTTTACACATAAAACGAGCAGTATCTTCTTATTAAATTCCGGTGCACGGCTGGAATTTTGTTTCCGAATAAATCAGTACTTTTTCTATCGAATGATGTAAAACAATTCCGATTTTTAGGTTGTTCGCAGGGGTATTTTTCTACAAGTTTAAAAGAAATGTATCAGAATACATTGTTCCAACAATGAATCCATTGATGTAAAAATGTCTAAAATGAAATTTTACACATAAAACGAGCAGTATCTTCATATTATATTCTGGTGCACGGCTGGAATTTCGTTTCCGAATAAAACAGTACTTTTCCTATCGAATTATGTAAAAAAATTCCGATATTTAGGTGGTTCGCAGGGGCATTTCTCTAAAATTTTAAATGAAATATATCTAAATACATTTGTTTCAACAATGAATCCATTGTTGTAAAAATGTCTAAAATGAAATTTTACACATAAAACAAGCAGTATCTTCTTAATATATTCTGGTGCACGGCTGAAATTTCGTTTCCGAATAAAACAGTACTTTTCCTATCGAATGATGTAAAAAAATTCCGATTTTAAAGTTGTTCGCAGGGGTATTCTTCTAAAAGTTTAAATAAAATATGTATAAATACATTGTTTCAACAATGAATCCATTGTTGTAAAAATGTTTAAAATGAAATTATACTTTTAAAACAAGCAGTATCTTCTCATTAAATTCCGGTGCACGGCTGAAATTTCGTTTCCGAATTAAGCAAAACATTTCCTATCGAATGATGTAAAAAAATTCCGATTTTTATGTTGTTCGCAGGGGTATTTTTCTACAAGTTTAAATGAAATGTATCAGAATACATTGTTTCAACAATGAATCCATTGTTGTAAAAATGTCTAAAATGAAATTTTACACATAAAACAAGCAGTATCTTCTTAATATATTCTGGTGCACGGCTGAAATTTCGTTTCCGAATAAAACAGTACTTTTCCTATCGAATGATGTAAAAAAAATCCGATTTTAAAGTTGTTCGCAGGGGTATTCTTCTAAAAGTTTAAATAAAATATATATAAATACATTGTTTCAACAATAAATCCATTGTTGTAAAAATGTTTAAAATGAAATTTTACACATAAAACGAGCAGTATCTTCTCATTAAATTCCGGTGCACGGCTGAAATTTAGTTTCCGAATTAAGCGAAACATTTCCTATCGAATGATGAAAAAAAATTTCGATTTTTATGTTGTTCGCAGGGGTATTTTTCTAAAAGTTTAAATGACATGTATCTGAATACATTGTTTCAACAATAAATCCATTGTTGTAAAAATGTCTAAAATGAAATTTTACACATAAAACGAGCAGTATCTTCTCATTAAATTCCGGTGCACGGCTGAAATTTAGTTTCCGAATTAAGCGAAACATTTCCTATCGAATGATGAAAAAAAATTTCGATTTTTATGTTGTTCGCAGGGGTATTTTTCTACAAGTTTAAATGAAATGTATCAGAATACATTGTTCCAACAATGAATCCATTGTTGTAAAAGTGTTTAAAATGAAATTTTACACATAAAACGAGCAGTATCTTCTTATTATATTCCGGTGCACGGCTGAAATTTTGTTTCCGAATAAATCAGTACTTTTCCTATCGAATGATGTAAAAAAATTTCGATTTTTAGGTTGTTCGCAGGGGTATTTTTCTGCAAGTTTAAATGAAATGTATCAGAATACATTGTTTCAACATTGAATCCATTGTTGTAAAAATGTTTAAAATGAAATTTTACACATAAAACGAGCAGTATCATCTCATTAAATTCCGGTGCACGGATGAAATTTCGTTTCCGAATTAAGCAAAACATTTCCTATAGAATGATGTAAAAAAATTCCGATTTTTATGTTGTTCGCAGGGGTATTTTTCTAAAAGTTTAAATGAAATATATCTAAATGCATTGTTTCAACAATGAATCCATTGTTGAAAAAATGTTTAAAATGAAATTTTACACATAAAAAAAGCAGTTTCTTCTTATTAAATTCAGGTGCTCGGCTGAAATTTTGTTTCCGAATAAATCAGTACTTTTCCTATCGAATGATGTAAAACAATTCCGATTTTTAGGTTGTTCGCAGGGGTATTTTTCTACAAGTTTAAAAGAAATGTATCAGAATACATTGTTCCAACAATGAATAAATTGTTGTAAAATTGTTTAAAATGAAATTTTACACATAAAACGAGCAGTATCTTCTTATTATATTCCGGTGCACGGCTGAAATTTTGTTTCCGAATAAATCAGTACTTTTCCTATCGAATGATGTAAAAAAATTCCGATTTTTAGGTTGTTCGCAGGGGTATTTTTCTACAAGTTTAAATGAAATGTATCAGAATATATTGTTTCAACAATGAATCCATTGTTGTAAAAATGTCTAAAATGAAATTTTACACATAAAACGAGCAGTATCTTCTTATTAAATTCCGGTGCACGGCTGGAATTTTGTTTCCGAATAAATCAGTACTTTTCCTATCGAATGATGTAAAAAAATTCCGATTTTTAGGTTGTTCGCAGGGGTATTTTTCTACAAGTTTAAATGAAATGTATCAGAATACATTGTTTCAACAATGAATCCATTGTTGTAAAAATGTCTAAAATGAAATTTTACACATAAAACGAGCAGTATCTTCTTATTAAATTCCGGTGCACGGCTGAAATTTTGTTTCCGATTAAATCAGTACTTTTCCTATCGAATGATGTTAAAAAATTCCGATTTTAAAATTGTTCGCAGGGGTATTCTTCTAAAAGTTTAAATAAAATATATATAAATACATTGTTTCAACAATGAATCCATTGTTGTAAAAATGTTTAAAATGAAATTTTACACATAAAACGAGCAGTATCTTCTTATTAAATTTTGGTGCACGGCTAAAATTTCGTTTCCGAATTAAGCAAAACATTTCCTATCGAATGATGTAAAAAAATTCCGATTTTTCTGTTGTTCGCAGGGGTATTTTTCTAAAATTTTAAATGAAATATATCTAAATGCATTGTTTCAACAATGAATCCATTGTTGAAAAAATGTTTAAAATGAAATTTTACACATAAAAAAAGCAGTTTCTTCTTATTAAATTCAGGTGCTCGGCTGAAATTTTGTTTCCGAATAAATCAGTACTTTTCCTATCGAATGATGTAAAAAAATTCCGATTTTTAGGTTGTTCGCAGGGGTATTTTTCTACAAGTTTAAATGAAATGTATCAGAATACATTGTTCCAACAATGAATCCATTGTTGTAAAATTGTTTAAAATGGAATTTTACACATAAAACGAGCAGTATCTTCTTATTATATTCCGGTGCACGGCTGAAATTTTGTTTCCGAATAAATCAGTACTTTTCCTATCGAATGATGTAAAAAAATTCCGATTTTTAGGTTGTTCGCAGGGGTATTTTTCTACAAGTTTAAATGAAATGTATCAGAATACATTGTTTCAACAATGAATCCATTGATGTAAAAATGTCTAAAATGAAATTTTACACATAAAACGAGCAGTATCTTCATATTATATTCTGGTGCACGGCTGGAATTTCGTTTCCGAATAAAACAGTACTTTTCCTATCGAATTATGTAAAAAAATTCCGATATTTAGGTGGTTCGCAGGGGCATTTCTCTAAAATTTTAAATGAAATATATCTAAATACATTTGTTTCAACAATGAATCCATTGTTGTAAAAATGTCTAAAATGAAATTTTACACATAAAACAAGCAGTATCTTCTTAATATATTCTGGTGCACGGCTGAAATTTCGTTTCCGAATAAAACAGTACTTTTCCTATCGAATGATGTAAAAAAATTCCGATTTTAAAGTTGTTCGCAGGGGTATTCTTCTAAAAGTTTAAATAAAATATGTATAAATACATTGTTTCAACAATGAATCCATTGTTGTAAAAATGTTTAAAATGAAATTATACTTTTAAAACAAGCAGTATCTTCTCATTAAATTCCGGTGCACGGCTGAAATTTCGTTTCCGAATTAAGCAAAACATTTCCTATCGAATGATGTAAAAAAATTCCGATTTTTATGTTGTTCGCAGGGGTATTTTTCTACAAGTTTAAATGAAATGTATCAGAATACATTGTTTCAACAATGAATCCATTGTTGTAAAAATGTCTAAAATGAAATTTTACACATAAAACAAGCAGTATCTTCTTAATATATTCTGGTGCACGGCTGAAATTTCGTTTCCGAATAAAACAGTACTTTTCCTATCGAATGATGTAAAAAAAATCCGATTTTAAAGTTGTTCGCAGGGGTATTCTTCTAAAAGTTTAAATAAAATATATATAAATACATTGTTTCAACAATAAATCCATTGTTGTAAAAATGTTTAAAATGAAATTTTACACATAAAACGAGCAGTATCTTCTCATTAAACTCCGGTGCACGGCTGAAATTTAGTTTCCGAATTAAGCGAAACATTTCCTATCGAATGATGAAAAAAAATTTCGATTTTTATGTTGTTCGCAGGGGTATTTTTCTAAAAGTTTAAATGACATGTATCTGAATACATTGTTTCAACAATAAATCCATTGTTGTAAAAATGTCTAAAATGAAATTTTACACATAAAACGAGCAGTATCTTCTCATTAAATTCCGGTGCACGGCTGAAATTTAGTTTCCGAATTAAGCGAAACATTTCCTATCGAATGATGAAAAAAAATTTCGATTTTTATGTTGTTCGCAGGGGTATTTTTCTACAAGTTTAAATGAAATGTATCAGAATACATTGTTCCAACAATGAATCCATTGTTGTAAAAGTGTTTAAAATGAAATTTTACACATAAAACGAGCAGTATCTTCTTATTATATTCCGGTGCACGGCTGAAATTTTGTTTCCGAATAAATCAGTACTTTTCCTATCGAATGATGTAAAAAAATTTCGATTTTTAGGTTGTTCGCAGGGGTATTTTTCTGCAAGTTTAAATGAAATGTATCAGAATACATTGTTTCAACATTGAATCCATTGTTGTAAAAATGTTTAAAATGAAATTTTACACATAAAACGAGCAGTATCATCTCATTAAATTCCGGTGCACGGATGAAATTTCGTTTCCGAATTAAGCAAAACATTTCCTATAGAATGATGTAAAAAAATTCCGATTTTTATGTTGTTCGCAGGGGTATTTTTCTAAAAGTTTAAATGAAATATATCTAAATGCATTGTTTCAACAATGAATCCATTGTTGAAAAAATGTTTAAAATGAAATTTTACACATAAAAAAAGCAGTTTCTTCTTATTAAATTCAGGTGCTCGGCTGAAATTTTGTTTCCGAATAAATCAGTACTTTTCCTATCGAATGATGTAAAACAATTCCGATTTTTAGGTTGTTCGCAGGGGTATTTTTCTACAAGTTTAAAAGAAATGTATCAGAATACATTGTTCCAACAATGAATAAATTGTTGTAAAATTGTTTAAAATGAAATTTTACACATAAAACGAGCAGTATCTTCTTATTATATTCCGGTGCACGGCTGAAATTTTGTTTCCGAATAAATCAGTACTTTTCCTATCGAATGATGTAAAAAAATTCCGATTTTTAGGTTGTTCGCAGGGGTATTTTTCTACAAGTTTAAATGAAATGTATCAGAATATATTGTTTCAACAATGAATCCATTGTTGTAAAAGTGTTTAAAATGAAATTTTACACATAAAACAAGCAGTATCTTCTTATTATATTCTGGTGCACGGCTGAAATTTCGTTTCCGAATAAAACAGTACTTTTCCTATCGAATGATCTAAAAAAATTCCGATTTTAAAGTTGTTCGCAGGGGTATTCTTCTAAAAGTTTAAATAAAATATATATAAATACATTGTTTCAACAATGAATCCATTGTTGTAAAAATGTCTAAAATGAAATTTTACACATAAAACGAGCAGTATCTTCTTATTAAATTCCGGTGCACGGCTGGAATTTTGTTTCCGAATAAATCAGTACTTTTCCTATCGAATGATGTAAAAAAATTCCGATTTTTAGGTTGTTCGCAGGGGTATTTTTCTACAAGTTTAAATGAAATGTATCAGAATACATTGTTTCAACAATGAATCCATTGTTGTAAAAATGTCTAAAATGAAATTTTACACATAAAACGAGCAGTATCTTCTTATTAAATTCCGGTGCACGGCTGAAATTTTGTTTCCGATTAAATCAGTACTTTTCCTATCGAATGATGTTAAAAAATTCCGATTTTAAAATTGTTCGCAGGGGTATTCTTCTAAAAGTTTAAATAAAATATATATAAATACATTGTTTCAACAATGAATCCATTGTTGTAAAAATGTTTAAAATGAAATTTTACACATAAAACGAGCAGTATCTTCTTATTAAATTTTGGTGCACGGCTAAAATTTCGTTTCCGAATTAAGCAAAACATTTCCTATCGAATGATGTAAAAAAATTCCGATTTTTCTGTTGTTCGCAGGGGTATTTTTCTAAAATTTTAAATGAAATATATCTAAATGCATTGTTTCAACAATGAATCCATTGTTGAAAAAATGTTTAAAATGAAATTTTACACATAAAACGAGCAGTATCTTCTTATTATATTCCGGTGCACGGCTGAAATTTTGTTTCCGAATAAATCAGTACTTTTCCTATCGAATGATGTAAAAAAATTCCGATTTTTAGGTTGTTCGCAGGGGTATTTTTCTACAAGTTTAAATGAAATGTATCAGAATACATTGTTTCAACAATGAATCCATTGATGTAAAAATGTCTAAAATGAAATTTTACACATAAAACGAGCAGTATCTTCATATTAAATTCCGGTGCACGGCTGGAATTTTGTTTCCGAATAAATCAGTACTTTTCCTATCGAATGATGTAAAAAAATTCCGATTTTAAAGTTGTTCGCAGGGGTATTCTTCTAAAAGTTTAAATAAAATATATATAAATACATTGTTTCAACAATGAATCCATTGTTGTAAAAATGTTTAAAATGAAATTTTACACATAAAACGAGCAGTATCTTCTCATTAAATTCCGGTGCACGGTTGAAATTTCGTTTCCGAATTAAGCAAAACATTTCCTATCGAATGATGTAAAACAATTCCGATTTTTATGTTGTTCGCAGGGGTATTTTTCTAAAAGTTTAAATGATATGTATCTGAATACATTGTTTCAACAATGAATCCATTATTATAAAAATGTCTAGAATGAAATTTTACTTATAAAACAAGCAATATCTTCTTATTAAATTCTGGTGCACGGCTGAAATTTTGTCTCCGAATAAATCAGTACTTTTCCTATCAAATGATGTAAAAAAATTCCGATTTTTTAGGTGGTTCGCAGGGGCATTTCTCTAAAATTTTAAATGAAATATATCTAAATACATTTGTTTCAACAATGAATCCATTGTTGTAAAAGTGTTTAAAATGAAATTTTACACATAAAACGAGCAGTATCTTCTTATTAAATTCCGGTGCACGGCTGAAATTTCGTTTCCGAAATAAGCAAAACATTTCCTATCGAATGATGTAAAAAAACTCCGATTTTTATGTTGTTCGCAGGGGTATTTTTCTACAAGTTTAAATGAAATGTATCAGAATACATTGTTCCAACAATGAATCCATTGTTGTAAAAATGTCTAAAATGAACTTTTACACATAAAACAAGCAGTATCTTCTTATTATATTCTGGTGCGCGGCTGAAATTTCGTTTCCGAATAAAACAGTACTTTTCCTATCGAATGATGTAAAAAAATTCCGATTTTTAGGTGGTTCGCAGGGGCATTTCTCTAAAATTTTAAATGAAATATATCTAAATACATTTGTTTCAACAATGAATCCATTGTTGTAAAAGTGTTTAAAATGAAATTTTACACATAAAACGAGCAGTATCTTCTTATTAAATTCCGGTGCAAGGCTGAAACTTTGTTTCCGAAAAAATCAGTACTTTTCCTATCGAATGATGTAAAAAAATTCCGATTTTTAGGTTGTTCGCAGGGGTATTTTTCTACAAGTTTAAATGAAATGTATCAGAATACATTGTTTCAACAATGAATCCAGTGTTGTAAAAATGTCTAAAATGAAATTTTACACATAAAACAAGCAGTATCTTCTTATTAAATTTTGGTGCACGGCTGAAATTTCGTTTCCGAATAAAACAGTACTTTTCCTATCGAATTATGTAAAAAAATTCCGATTTTAAAGTTGTTCGCAGTTGTATTCTTCTAAAAGTTTAAATAAAATATGTATAAATACATTGTTTCAACAATGAATCCATTGTTGTAAAAATGTTTAAAATGAAATTATACTTTTAAAACGAGCAGTATCTTCTCATTAAATTCCGGTGCACGGCTGAAATTTCGTTTCCGAATTAAGCAAAACATTTCCTATCGAATGATGTAAAAAAATTCCGATTTTTATGTTGTTCGCAGGGGTATTTTTCTACAAGTTTAAATGAAATGTATCAGAATACATTGTTTCAACAATGAATCCATTGTTGTAAAAATGTCTAAAATGAAATTTTACACATAAAACAAGCAGTATCTTCTTAATATATTCTGGTGCACGGCTGAAATTTCGTTTCCGAATAAAACAGTACGTTTCCTATCGAATGATGTAAAAAAAATCCGATTTTAAAGTTGTTCGCAGGGGTATTCTTCTAAAAGTTTAAATAAAATATATATAAATACATTGTTTCAACAATAAATCCATTGTTGTAAAAATGTTTAAAATGAAATTTTACACATAAAACGAGCAGTATCTTCTCATTAAATTCCGGTGCACGGCTGACATTTCGTTTCCAAAATAAGCAAAACATTCCCTATCGAATGATGAAAAAAAATTTCGATTTTTATGTTGTTCGCAGGGGTATTTTTCTAAAAGTTTAAATGACATGTATCTGAATACATTGTTTCAACAATAAATCCATTGTTGTAAAAATGTCTAAAATGAAATTTTACACATAAAACGAGCAGTATCTTCTTATTAAATTCCGGTGCACGGCTGGAATTTTGTTTCCGAATAAGTCAGTCCTTTTTCTATCGAATGATGTAAAAATATTCCGATTTTTAGGTTGTTCGAAGGGGTATTTTTCTACAAGTTTAAATGAAATGTATCAGAATACATTGTTCCAACAATGAATCCATTGTTGTAAAAGTGTTTAAAATGAAATTTTACACATAAAACGAGCAGTATCTTCTTATTAAATTCCGGTGCACGGCTGAAATTTCGTTTCCGAAATAAGCAAAACATTTCCTATCGAATGATGTAAAAAAACTCCGATTTTTATGTTGTTCGCAGGGGTATTTTTCTAAAAGTTTAAATGAAATATATCTAAATGCATTGTTTCAACAATGAATCCATTGTTGAAAAAATGTTTAAAATGAAATTTTACACATAAAAAAAGCAGTTTCTTCTTATTAAATTCAGGTGCTCGGCTGAAATTTTGTTTCCGAATAAATCAGTACTTTTCCTATCGAATGATGTAAAAAAATTCCGATTTTTATGTTGTTCGCAGGGGTATTTTTCTAAAAGTTTAAATGACATGTATCTGAATACATTGTTTCAACAATGAATCCATTGTTGTAAAAATGTCTAAAATCAAATTTTACACATACAACGAGCAGTATCTTCTTATTAAATTCCGGTGCACGGCTGGAATTTTGTTTCCGAATAAATCAGTACTTTTTCTATCGAATGATGTAAAACAATTCCGATTTTTAGGTTGTTCGCAGGGGTATTTTTCTACAAGTTTAAAAGAAATGTATCAGAATACATTGTTCCAACAATGAATCCATTGTTGTAAAATTGTTTAAAATGAAATTTTACACATAAAACGAGCAGTATCTTCTTATTATATTCCGGTGCACGGCTGAAATTTCGTTTCCGAATAAATCAGTACTTTTCCTATCGAATGATGTAAAAAAATTCCGATTTTTAGGTTGTTCGCAGGGGTATTTTTCTACAAGTTTAAATGAAATGTATCAGAATATATTGTTTCAACAATGAATCCATTTGTTAAAAATGTCTAAAATGAAATTTTACACATAAAACGAGCAGTATCTTCTTATTAAATTCCGGTGCACGGCTGAAACTTTGTTTCCGAAAAAATCAGTACTTTTCCTATCGAATGATGTAAAAAAATTCCGACTTTAAAGTTGTTCGCAGGAGTATTCTTCTAAAAGTTTAAATGAAATATATCTAAATGCATTGTTTCAACAATGAATCCATTGTTAAAAAAATGTTTAAAATGAAATTTTACACATAAAAAAGCAGTTTCTTCTTATTAAATTCAGGTGCACGGCTGAAATTTTGTTTCCGAATAAATCAGTACTTTTCATATCGAATGATGTAAAAAAATTCCGATTTTTATGTTGTTCGCAGGGGTATTTTTCGACAAGTTTAAATGAAATATATCAGAATACATTGTTTCAACAATGAATCCATTGTTATAAAAATGTCTAAAATTAAATTTTACTTATAAAACAAGCAGTATCTTCTTATTATATTCTGGTGCACGGCTGAAATTTCGTTTCCGAATAAAACAGTACTTTTCCTATCGAATTATGTAAAAAAATTCCGATATTTAGGTGGTTCGCAGGGGCATTTCTCTAAAATTTTAAATGAAATATATCTAAATACATTTGTTTCAACAATGAATCCATTGTTGTAAAAATGTCTAAAATGAAATTTTACACATAAAACAAGCAGTATCTTCTTAATATATTCTGGTGCACGGCTGAAATTTCGTTTCCGAATAAAACAGTACTTTTCCTATCGAATGATGTAAAAAAATTCCGATTTTAAAGGTTTTCAAAGGGGTATTCTTCTAAAAGTTTAAATAAAATATGTATAAATACATTGTTTCAACAATGAATCCATTGTTGTAAAAATGTTTAAAATGAAATTATACTTTTAAAACAAGCAGTATCTTCTCATTAAATTCCGGTGCACGGCTGAAATTTCGTTTCCGAATTAAGCAAAACATTTCCTATCGAATGATGTAAAAAAATTCCGATTTTTATGTTGTTCGCAGGGGTATTTTTCTACAAGTTTAAATGAAATGTATCAGAATACATTGTTTCAACAATGAATCCATTGTTGTAAAAATGTCTAAAATGAAATTTTACACATAAAACAAGCAGTATCTTCTTAATATATTCTGGTGCACGGCTGAAATTTCGTTTCCGAATAAAACAGTACTTTTCCTATCGAATGATGTAAAAAAATTCCGATTTTAAAGTTGTTCGCAGGGGTATTCTTCTAAAAGTTTAAATAAAATATATATAAATACATTGTTTCAACAATGAATCCATTGTTGTAAAAATGTTTAAAATGAAATTTTACACATAAAACGAGCAGTATCTTCTCATTAAATTCCGGTGCACGGCTGAAATTTCGTTTCCGAATTAAGCAAAACATTTCCTATCGAATGATGAAAAAAAATTTCGATTTTTATGTTGTTCGCAGGGGTATTTTTCTAAAAGTTTAAATGAAATATATCTAAATGCATTGTTTCAACAATGAATCCATTGTTGAAAAAATGTTTAAAATGAAATTTTGCACATAAAAAAGCAGTTTCTTCTTATTAAATTCAGGTGCTCGGCTGAAAGTTTGTTTCCGAATAAATCAGTACTTTTCCTATCGAATGATGTAAAAAAATTCCGATTTTTATGTTGTTCGCAGGGGTATTTTTCTAAAAGTTTAAATGACATGTATCTAAATACATTGTTTCAACAATGAATCCATTGTTGTAAAAATGTTTAAAATGAAATTTTACACATAAAACGAGCAGTATCTTCTCATTAAATTCCGGTGCACGGCTGAAATTTCGTTTCCGAATTAAGCAAAACATTTCCTATCGAATGATGTAAAAAAATTCCGATTTTTATGTTGTTCGCAGGGGAATTTTTCTAAAAGTTTAAATGATATGTATCTGAATCCATTGTTATAAAAATGTCTAGAATGAAATTTTACTTATAAGACAAGCAATATCTTCTTATTAAATTCTGGTGCACGGCTGAAATTTTGTTTCCGAATAAATCAGTACTTTTCCTATCGAATGATGTAAAAAAATTCCGATTTTTTAGGTGGTTCGCAGGGGCATTTCTCTAAAATTTTAAATGAAATATATCTAAATACATTTGTTTCAACAATGAATCCATTGTTGTAAAAGTGTTTAAAATGAAATTTTACACATAAAACGAGCAGTATCTTCTTATTAAATTCCGGTGCACGGCTGAAATTTCGTTTCCGAAATAAGCAAAACATTTCCTATCGAATGATGTAAAAAAACTCCGATTTTTATGTTGTTCGCAGGGGTATTTTTCTACAAGTTTAAATGAAATGTATCAGAATACATTGTTTCAACAATGAATCCATTGTTGTAAAAATGTCTAAAATGAACTTTTACACATAAAACAAGCAGTATCTTCTTATTATATTCTGGTGCACGGCTGAAATTTCGTTTCCGAATAAAACAGTACTTTTCCTATCGAATGATGTAAAAAAATTCCGATTTTTAGGTGGTTCGCAGGGGCATTTCTCTAAAATTTTAAATGAAATATATCTAAATACATTTGTTTCAACAATGAATCCATTGTTGTAAAAGTGTTTAAAATGAAATTTTACACATAAAACGAGCAGTATCTTCTTATTAAATTCCGGTGCACGGCTGAAACTTTGTTTCCGAAAATGCAGTACTTTTCCTATCGAATGATGTAAAAAAATTCCGATTTTTAGGTTGTTCGCAGGGGTATTTTTCTACAAGTTTAATTGAAATGTATCAGAATACATTGTTTCAACAATGAATCCAGTGTTGTAAAAATGTCTAAAATGAAATTTTACACATAAAACAAGCAGTATCTTCTTATTAAATTTTGGTGCACGGCTGAAATTTCGTTTCCGAATAAAACAGTACTTTTCCTATCGAATTATGTAAAAAAATTCCGATTTTAAAGTTGTTCGCAGTTGTATTCTTCTAAAAGTTTAAATAAAATATGTATAAATACATTGTTTCAACAATGAATCCATTGTTGTAAAAATGTTTAAAATGAAATTATACTTTTAAAACGAGCAGTATCTTCTCATTAAATTCCGGTGCACGGCTGAAATTTCGTTTAAGAATTAAGCAAAACATTTCCTATCGAATGATGTAAAAAAATTCCGATTTTTAGGTTGTTCGCAGGGGTATTTTTCTACAAGTTTAAATGAAATGTATCAGAATACATTGTTCCAACAATGAATCCATTGTTGTAAAAGTGTTTAAAATGAAATTTTACACATAAAACGAGCAGCATCTTCTTATTATATTCCGGTGCACGGCTGAAATTTTGTTTCCGAATAAATCAGTACTTTTCCTATCGAATGATGTAAAAAAATTTCGATATTTAGGTTGTTCGCAGGGGTATTTTTCTGCAAGTTTAAATGAAATGTATCAGAATACATTGTTTCAACAATGAATCCATTGTTGTAAAAATGTTTAAAATGAAATTTTACACATAAAACGAGCAGTATCATCTCATTAAATTCCGGTGCACGGCTGAAATTTCGTTTCCGAATTAAGCAAAACATTTCCTATAGAATGATGTAAAAAAATTCCGATTTTTATGTTGTTCGTAGGGGTATTTTTCTAAAAGTTTAAATGAAATATATCTAAATGCATTGTTTTAACAATGAATCCATTGTTGAAAAAATGTTTAAAATGAAATTTTACACATAAAAAAGCAGTTTCTTCTTATTAAATTCAGGTGCTCGGCTGAAATTTTGTTTCCGAATAAATCAGTACTTTTCCTATCGAATGATGTAAAAAAATTCCGATTTTTATGTTGTTCGCAGGGGTATTTTTCTAAAAGTTTAAATGACATGTATCTGAATACATTGTTTCAACAATGAATCCATTGTTGTAAAAATGTCTAAAATGAAATTTTACACATAAAACGAGCAGTATCTTCTTATTAAATTCCGGTGCACGGCTGAAATTTTGTTTCCGAATAAATCAGTACTTTTCCTATCGAATGATGTAAAAAAATTTCGATATTTAGGTTGTTCGCAGGGGTATTTTTCTGCAAGTTTAAATGAAATGTATCAGAATACATTGTTTCAACAATGAATCCATTGTTGTAAAAATGTTTAAAATGAAATTTTACACATAAAACGAGCAGTATCATCTCATTAAATTCCGGTGCACGGCTGAAATTTCGTTTCCGAATTAAGCAAAACATTTCCTATCGAATGATGAAAAAAAATTTCGATTTTTATGTTGTTCGCAGGGGTATTTTTCTAAAAGTTTAAATGACATGTATCTGAATACATTGTTTCAACAATAAATCCATTGTTGTAAAAATGTCTAAAATGAAATTTTACACATAAAACGAGCAGTATCTTCTTATTAAATTCCGGTGCACGGCTGGAATTTTGTTTCCGAATAAATCAGTCCTTTTTCTATCGAATGATGTAAAAATATTCCGATTTTTAGGTTGTTCGCAGGGGTATTTTTCTACAAGTTTAAATGAAATGTATCAGAATACATTGTTCCAACAATGAATCCATTGTTGTAAAAGTGTTTAAAATGAAATTTTACACATAAAACGAGCAGCATCTTCTTATTATATTCCGGTGCACGGCTGAAATTTTGTTTCCGAATAAATCAGTACTTTTCCTATCGAATGATGTAAAAAAATTTCGATATTTAGGTTGTTCGCAGGGGTATTTTTCTGCAAGTTTAAATGAAATGTATTAGAATACATTGTTTCAACAATGAATCCATTGTTGTAAAAATGTTTAAAATGAAATTTTACACATAAAACGAGCAGTATCATCTCATTAAATTCCGGTGCACGGCTGAAATTTCGTTTCCGAATTAAGCAAAACATTTCCTATAGAATGATGTAAAAAAATTCCGATTTTTATGTTGTTCGCAGGGGTATTTTTCTAAAAGTTTAAATGAAATATATCTAAATGCATTGTTTTAACAATGAATCCATTGTTGAAAAAATGTTTAAAACGAAATTTTACACATAAAAAAAGCAGTTTCTTCTTATTAAATTCAGGTGCTCGGCTGAAATTTTGTTTCCGAATAAATCAGTACTTTTCCTATCGAATGATGTAAAAAAATTCCGATTTTTATGTTGTTCGCAGGGGTATTTTTCTAAAAGTTTAAATGACATGTATCTGAATACATTGTTTCAACAATGAATCCATTGTTGTAAAAATGTCTAAAATGAAATTTTACACATACAACGAGCAGTATCTTCTTATTATATTCCGGTGCACGGCTGGAATTTTGTTTCCGAATAAATCAGTACTTTTTCTATCGAATGATGTAAAACAATTCCGATTTTTAGGTTGTTCGCAGGGGTATTTTTCTACAAGTTTAAAAGAAATGTATCAGAATACATTGTTCCAACAATGAATCCATTGTTGTAAAATTGTTTAAAATGAAATTTTACACATAAAACGAGCAGTATCTTCTTATTATATTCCGGTGCACGGCTGAAATTTTGTTTCCGAATAAATCAGTACTTTTCCTATCGAATGATGTAAAAAAATTCCGATTTTTAGGTTGTTCGCAGGGGTATTTTTCTACAAGTTTAAATGAAATGTATCAGAATATATTGTTTCAACAATGAATCCATTGTTGTAAAAATGTCTAAAATGAAATTTTACACATAAAACGAGCAGTATCTTCTTATTAAATTCCGGTGCACGGCTGAAATTTTGTTTCCGAAAAAATCAGTACTTTTCCTATCGAATGATGTAAAAAAATTCCGATTTTAAAGTTGTTCGCAGGAGTATTCTTCTAAAAGTTTAAATGAAATATATCTAAATGCATTGTTTCAACAATGAATCCATTGTTAAAAAAATGTTTAAAATGAAATTTTACACATAAAAAAGCAGTTTCTTCTTATTAAATTCAGGTGCACGGCTGAAATTTTGTTTCCGAATAAATCAGTACTTTTCCTATCGAATGATGAAAAAAAATTTCGATTTTTATGTTGTTCGCAGGGGTATTTTTCTAAAAGTTTAAATGACATGTATCTGAATACATTGTTTCAACAATAAATCCATTGTTGTAAAAATGTCTAAAATGAAATTTTACACATAAAACGAGCAGTATCTTCTTATTAAATTCCGGTGCACGGCTTGAATTTTGTTTCCGAATAAATCAGTCCTTTTTCTATCGAATGATGTAAAAATATTCCGATTTTTAGGTTGTTCGCAGGGGTATTTTTCTACAAGTTTAAATGAAATGTATCAGAATACATTGTTCCAACAATGAATCCATTGTTGTAAAAGTGTTTAAAATGAAATTTTACACATAAAACGAGCAGTATCTTCTTATTAAATTCCGGTGCACGGCTGAAATTTTGTTTCCGAAAAAATCAGTACTTTTCCTATCGAATGATGTAAAAAAATTCCGATTTTAAAGTTGTTCGCAGGAGTATTCTTCTAAAAGTTTAAATGAAATATACCTAAATGCATTGTTTCAACAATGAATCCATTGTTAAAAAAAATGTTTAAAATGAAATTTTACACATAAAAAAGCAGTTTCTTCTTATTAAATTCAGGTGCACGGCTGAAATTTTGTTTCCGAATAAATCAGTACTTTTCATATCGAATGATGTAAAAAAATTCCGATTTTTATGTTGTTCGCAGGGGTATTTTTCGACAAGTTTAAATGAAATATATCAGAATACATTGTTTCAACAATGAATCCATTGTTGTAAAAATGTCTAAAATGAAATTTTATACATAAAACGAGCAGTATCTTATTATTAAATTCCGGTGCACGGCTGGAATTTTGTTTCCGAATAAATCAGTACTTCTTCTATCGAATGATGTAAAAATATTCCGATTTTTAGGTTGTTCGCAGGGGTATTTTTCTACAAGTTTAAATGAAATGTATCAGAATACATTGTTCCAACAATGAATCCATTGTTGTAAAAGTGTTTAAAATGAAATTTTACACATAAAACGAGCAGTATCTTCTTATTATATTCCGGTGCACGTCTGAAATTTTGTTTCCGAATAAATCAGTACTTTTCCTATCGAATGATGTAAAAAAATTCCGATTTTTAGGTTGTTCGCAGGGGTATTTTTCTGCAAGTTTAAATGAAATGTATCAGAATACATTGTTTCAACAATGAATCCATTGTTGTAAAAATGCTTAAAATGAAATTTTACACATAAAACGAGCAGTATCATCTCATTAAATTCCGGTGCACGGCTGAAATTTCGTTTCCGAATTAAGCAAAACATTTCCTATCGAATGATGTAAAAAAATTCCGATTTTTATGTTGTTCGCAGGGGTATTTTTCTAAAATTTTAAATGAAATATATCTAAATGCATTGTTTCAACAATGAATCCATTGTTGAAAAAATGTTTAAAATGAAATTTTACACATAAAAAAAGCAGTTTCTTCTTATTAAATTCAGGTGCTCGGCTGAAATTTTGTTTCCGAATAAATCAGTACTTTTCCTATCGAATGATGTAAAAAAATTCCGATTTTTATGTTGTTCGCAGGGGTATTTTTCTAAACGTTTAAATGACATGTATCTAAATACATTGTTTCAACAATGAATCCATTGTTGTAAAAATGTCTAAAATGAAATTTTACACATACAACGAGCAGTATCTTCTTATTAAATTCCGGTGCACGGCTGGAATTTTGTTTCCGAACAAATCAGTACTTTTTCTATCGAATGATGTAAAACAATTCCGATTTTTAGGTTGTTCGCAGGGGTATTTTTCTACAAGTTTAAAAGAAATGTATCAGAATACATTGTTCCAACAATGAATCCATTGTTGTAAAATTGTTTAAAATGAAATTTTACACATAAAACGAGCAGTATCTTCTTATTATATTCCGGTGCACGGCTGAAATTTTGTTTCCGAATAAATCAGTACTTTTCCTATCGAATGATGTAAAAAAATTCCGATTTTTAGGTTGTTCGCAGGGGTATTTTTCTACAAGTTTAAATGAAATGTATCAGAATACATTGTTTCAACAATGAATCCATTGATGTAAAAATGTCTAAAATGAAATTTTACACATAAAACGAGCAGTATCTTCATATTGAATTCCGGTGCACGGCTGGAATTTTGTTTCCGAATAAATCAGTACTTTTCCTATCGAATGATGTAAAAAAATTCCGATTTTAAAGTTGTTCGCAGGGGTATTCTTCTAAAAGTTTAAATAAAATATATATAAATACATTGTTTCAACAATGAATCCATTGTTGTAAAAATGTTTAAAATGAAATTTTACACATAAAACGAGCAGTATCTTCTCATTAAATTCCGGTGCACGGTTGAAATTTCGTTTCCGAATTAAGCAAAACATTTCCTATCGAATGATGTAAAAAAATTCCGATTTTTATGTTGTTCGCAGGGGTATTTTTCTAAAAGTTTAAATGATATGTATCTGAATACATTGTTTCAACAATGAATCCATTGTTATGAAAATGTCTAGAATGAAATTTTACTTATAAAACAAGCAATATCTTCTTATTAAATTCTGGTGCACGGCTGAAATTTTGTTTCCGAATAAATCAGTACTTTTCCTATCGAATGATGTAAAAAAATTCCGATTTTTTAGGTGGTTCGCAGGGGCATTTCTCTAAAATTTTAAATGAAATATATCTAAATACATTTGTTTCAACAATGAATCCATTGTTGAAAAAGTGTTTAAAATGAAATTTTACACATAAAACGAGCAGTATCTTCTTATTAAATTCCGGTGCACGGCTGAAATTTCGTTTCCGAAATAAGCAAAACATTTCCTATCGAATGATGTAAAAAAACTCCGATTTTTATGTTGTTCGCAGGGGTATTTTTCTACAAGTTTAAATGAAATGTATCAGAATACATTCTTTCAACAATGAATCCATTGTTGTAAAAATGTCTAAAATGAACTTTTACACATAAAACAAGCAGTATCTTCTTATTATATTCTGGTGCACGGCTGAAATTTCGTTTCCGAATAAAACAGTACTTTTCCTATCGAATGATGTAAAAAAATTCAGATTTTTAGGTGGTTCGCAGGGGCATTTCTCTAAAATTTTAAATGAAATATATCTAAATACATTTGTTTCAACAATGAATCCATTGTTGTAAAAGTGTTTAAAATGAAATTTTACACATAAAACGAGCAGTATCTTCTTATTAAATTCCGGTGCACGGCTGAAACTTTGTTTCCGAAAAAATCAGTACTTTTCCTATCGAATGATGTAAAAAAATTCCGATTTTTAGGTTGTTCGCAGGGGTATTTTTCTACAAGTTTAAATGAAATGTATCAGAATACATTGTTTCAACAATGAATCCAGTGTTGTAAAAATGTCTAAAATGAAATTTTACACATAAAACAAGCAGTATCTTCTTATTAAATTTTGGTGCACAACTGAAATTTCGTTTCCGAATAAAACAGTACTTTTCCTATCGAATTATGTAAAAAAATTCCGATTTTAAAGTTGTTCGCAGTTGTATTCTTCTAAAAGTTTAAATAAAATATGTATAAATACATTGTTTCAACAATGAATCCATTGTTGTAAAAATGTTTAAAATGAAATTATACTTTTAAAACGAGCAGTATCTTCTCATTAAATTCCGGTGCACGCCTGAAATTTCGTTTCCGAATTAAGCAAAACATTTCCTATCGAATGATGTAAAAAAATTCCGATTTTTATGTTGTTCGCAGGGGTATTTTTCTACAAGTTTAAATGAAATGTATCAGAATACATTGTTTCAACAATGAATCCATTGTTGTAAAAATGTCTAAAATGAAATTTTACACATAAAACAAGCAGTATCTTCTTAATATATTCTGGTGCACGGCTGAAATTTCGTTTCCGAATAAAACAGTACTTTTCCTATCGAATGATGTAAAAAAAATCCGATTTTAAAGTTGTTCGCAGGGGTATTCTTCTAAAAGTTTAAATAAAATATATATAAATACATTGTTTCAACAATATATCCATTGTTGTAAAAATGTTTAAAATGAAATTTTACACATAAAACGAGCAGTATCTTCTCATTAAATTCCGGTGCACGGCTGACATTTCGTTTCCAAATTAAGCAAAACATTCCCTATCGAATGATGAAAAAAAATTTCGATTTTTATGTTGTTCGCAGGGGTATTTTTCTAAAAGTTTAAATGACATGTATCTGAATACATTGTTTCAACAATAAATCCATTGTTGTAAAAATGTCTAAAATGAAATTTTACACATAAAACGAGCAGTATCTTCTTATTAAATTCCGGTGCACGGCTGGAATTTTGTTTCCGAATAAATCAGTCCTTTTTCTATCGAATGATGTAAAAATATTCCGATTTTTAGGTTGTTCGAAGGGGTATTTTTCTACAAGTTTAAATGAAATGTGTCAGAATACATTGTTCCAACAATGAATCCATTGTTGTAAAAGTGTTTAAAATGAAATTTTACACATAAAACGAGCAGTATCTTCTTATTAAATTCCGGTGCACGGCTGAAATTTCAGTCCGAAATAAGCAAAACATTTCCTATCGAATGATGTAAAAAAACTCCGATTTTTATGGTTTTCGCAGGGGTATTTTTCTACAAGTTTAAATGAAATGTATCAGAATACATTCTTTCAACAATGAATCCATTGTTGTAAAAATGTCTAAAATGAACTTTTACACATAAAACAAGCAGTATCTTCTTATTATATTCTGGTGCACGGCTGAAATTTCCTTTCCGAATAAAACAGTACTTTTCCTATCGAATGATGTAAAAAAATTCCGATTTTTAGGTGGTTCGCAGGGGCATTTCTCTAAAATTTTAAATGAAATATATCTAAATACATTTGTTTCAACAATGAATCCATTGTTGTAAAAGTGTTTAAAATGAAATTTTACACATAAAACGAGCAGTATCTTCTTATTAAATTCCGGTGCACGGCTGAAACTTTGTTTCCGAAAAAATCAGTACTTTTCCTATCGAATGATGTAAAAAAATTCCGATTTTTAGGTTGTTCGCAGGGGTATTTTTCTACAAGTTTAAATGAAATGTATCAGAATACATTGTTTCAACAATGAATCCAGTGTTGTAAAAATGTCTAAAATGAAATTTTACACATAAAACAAGCAGTATCTTTTTATTAAATTTTGGTGCACGGCTGAAATTTCGTTTCCGAATAAAACAGTACTTTTCCTATCGAATTATATTAAAAATATTCCAATTTTAAAGTTGTTCGCAGGGGTATTCTTCTAAAAGTTTAAATAAAATATATATAAATACATTGTTTCAACAATAAATCCATTGTTGTAAAAATGTTTAAAATGAAATTTTACACATAAAACGAGATGTATCTTCTCATTAAATTCCGGTGCACGGCTGAAATTTCGTTTCCGAATTAAGCAAAACATTTCCTATCGAATGATGTAAAAAAATTCCGATTTTTATGTTGTTCGCAGGGGTATTTTTCTACAAGTTTAAATGAAATGTATCAGAATACATTGTTTCAACAATGAATCCATTGTTGTAAAAATGTCTAAAATGAAATTTTACACATAAAACAAGCAGTATCTTCTTAATATATTCTGGTGCACGGCTGAAATTTCGTTTCCGAATAAAACAGTACTTTTCCTATCGAATGATGTAAAAAAATCCGATTTTAAAGTTGTTCGCAGGGGTATTCTTCTAAAAGTTTAAATAAAATATATATAAATACATTGTTTCAACAATAAATCCATTGTTGTAAAAATGTTTAAAATGAAATTTTACACATAAAACGAGCAGTATCTTCTTATTAAATTCCGGTGCACGGCTGGAATTTTGTTTCCGAATAAATCAGTCCTTTTTCTATCGAATGATGTAAAAATATTCCGATTTTTAGGTTGTTCGTAGGGGTATTTTTCTACAAGTTTAAATGAAATGTATCAGAATACATTGTTCCAACAATGAATCCATTGTTGTAAAAGTGTTTAAAATGAAATTTTACACATAAAACGAGCAGTATCTTCTTATTATATTCCGGTGCACGGCTGAAATTTTGTTTCCGAATAAATCAGTACTTTTCCTATCGAATGATGTAAAAAAATTCCGATTTTTAGGTTGTTCGCAGGGGTATTTTTCTACAAGTTTAAATGAAATGTATCAGAATATATTGTTTCAACAATGAATCCATTGTTGTAAAAATGTCTAAAATGAAATTTTACACATAAAACGAGCAGTATCTTCTTATTAAATTCCGGTGCACGGCTGAAATTTTGTTTCCGAAAAAATCAGTACTTTTCCTATCGAATGATGTAAAAAAATTCCGATTTTAAAGTTGTTCGCAGGAGTATTCTTCTAAAAGTTTAAATGAAATATATCTAAATGCATTGTTTCAACAATGAATCCATTGTTAAAAAAATGTTTAAAATGAAATTTTACACATAAAAAAGCAGTTTCTTCTTATTAAATTCAGGTGCACGGCTGAAATTTTGTTTCCGAATAAATCAGTACTTTTCATATCGAATGATGTAAAAAAATTCCGATTTTTATGTTGTTCGCAGGGGTATTTTTCGACAAGTTTAAATGAAATATATCAGAATACATTGTTTCAACAATGAATCCATTGTTGTAAAAATGTCTAAAATGAAATTTTACTTATAAAACAAGCAGTATCTTCTTATTATATTCTGGTGCACGGCTGAAATTTCGTTTCCGAATAAAACAGTACTTTTCCTATCGAATTATGTAAAAAAATTCCGATATTTAGGTGGTTCGCAGGGGCATTTCTCTAAAATTTTAAATGAAATATATCTAAATACATTTGTTTCAACAATGAATCCATTGTTCTAAAAATGTCTAAAATGAAATTTTACACATAAAACAAGCAGTATCTTCTTAATATATTCTGGTGCACGGCTGAAATTTCGTTTCCGAATAAAACAGTACTTTTCCTATCGAATGATGTAAAAAAATTCCGATTTTAAAGTTGTTCGCAGGGTTAATCTTCTAAAAGTTTAAATAAAATATGTATAAATACATTGTTTCAACAATGAATCCATTGTTGTAAAAATGTTTAAAATGAAAATATACTTTTAAAACAAGCAGTATCTTCTCATTAAATTCCGGTGCACGGCTGAAATTTCGTTTCCGAATTAAGCAAAACATTTCCTATCGAATGATGTAAAAAAATTCCGATTTTTATGTTGTTCGCAGGGGTATTTTTCTACAAGTTTAAATGAAATGTATCAGAATACATTGTTTCAACAATGAATCCATTGTTGTAAAAATGTCTAAAATGAAATTTTACACATAAAACAAGCAGTATCTTCTTAATATATTCTGGTGCACGGCTGAAATTTCGTTTCCGAATAAAACAGTACTTTTCCTATCGAATGATGTAAAAAAAATCCGATTTTAAAGTTGTTCGCAGGGGTATTCATCTAAAAGTTTAAATAAAATATATATAAATACATTGCTTCAACAATGAATCCATTGTTGTAAAAATGTTTAAAATGAAATTTTACACATAAAACGAGCAGTATCTTCTCATTATATTCCGGTGCACGGCTGAAATTTCGTTTCCGAATTAAGCAAAACATTTCCTATCGAATGATGAAAAAAAATTTCGATTTTTATGTTGTTCGCAGGGGTATTTTTCTAAAAGTTTAAATGACATGTATCTGAATACATTATTTCAACAATGAATCCATTGTTGTAAAAATGTCTAAAATGAAATTTTATACATAAAACGATCAGTATCTTCTTATTAAATTCCGGTGCACGGCTGGAATTTTGTTTCCGAATAAATCAGTACTTCTTCTATCGAATGATGTAAAAATATTCCGATTTTTAGGTTGTTCGCAGGGGTATTTTTCTACAAGTTTAAATGAAATGTATCAGAATACATTGTTCCAACAATGAATCCATTGTTGTAAAAGTGTTTAAAATGAAATTTTACACATAAAACGAGCAGTATCTTCTTATTATATTCCGGTGCACGGCTGAAATTTTGTTTCCGAATAAATCAGTACTTTTCCTATCGAATGATGTAAAAAAATTCCGATTTTTAGGTTGTTCGCAGGGGTATTTTTCTGCAAGTTTAAATGAAATGTATGAGAATACATTGTTTCAACAATGAATCCATTGTTGTAAAAATGTTTAAAATGAAATTTTACACATAAAACGAGCAGTATCATCTCATTAAATTCCGGTGCACGGCTGAAATTTCGTTTCCGAATTAAGCAAAACATTTCCTATCGACTGATGTAAAAAAATTCCGATTTTTATGTTGTTCGCAGGGGTATTTTTCTAAAATTTTAAATGAAATATATCTAAATGCATTGTTTCAACAATGAATCCATTGTTGAAAAAATGTTTAAAATGAAATTTTACACATAAAAAAAGCAGTTTCTTCTTATTAAATTCAGGTGCTCGGCTGAAATTTTGTTTCCGAATAAATCAGTACTTTTCCTATCGAATGATGTAAAAAAATTCCGATTTTTATGTTGTTCGCAGGGGTATTTTTCTAAAAGTTTAAATGACATGTATCTAAATACATTGTTTCAACAATGAATCCATTGTTGTAAAAATGTCTAAAATGAAATTTTACACATACAACGAGCAGTATCTTCTTATTAAATTCCGGTGCACGGCTGGAATTTTGTTTCCGAATAAATCAGTACTTTTTCTATCGAATGATGTAAAACAATTCCGATTTTTAGGTTGTTCGCAGGGGTATTTTTCTACAAGTTTAAAAGAAATGTATCAGAATACATTGTTCCAACAATGAATCCATTGTTGTAAAATTGTTTAAAATGAAATTTTACACATAAAACGAGCAGTATCTTCTTATTATATTCCGGTGCACGGCTGAAATTTTGTTTCCGAATAAATCAGTACTTTTCCTATCGAATGATGTAAAAAAATTCCGATTTTTAGGTTGTTCGCAGGGGTATTTTTCTACAAGTTTAAATGAAATGTATCAGAATACATTGTTTCAACAATGAATCCATTGATGTAAAAATGTCTAAAATGAAATTTTACACATAAAACGAGCAGTATCTTCATATTAAATTCCGGTGCACGGCTAGAATTTTGTTTCCGAATAAATCAGTACTTTTCCTATCGAATGATGTAAAAAAATTCCGATTTTAAAGTTGTTCGCAGGGGTATTCTTCTAAAAGTTTAAATAAAATATATATAAATACATTGTTTCAACAATGAATCCATTGTTCTAAAAATGTTTAAAATGAAATTTTACACATAAAACGAGCAGTATCTTCTCATTAAATTCCGGTGCACGGTTGAAATTTCGTTTCCGAATTAAGCAAAACATTTCCTATCGAATGATGTAAAAAAATTCCGATTTTTATGTTGTTCGCAGGGGTATTTTTCTAAAAGTTTAAATGATATGTATCTGAATACATTGTTTCAACAATGAATCCATTGTTATAAAAATGTCTAGAATGAAATTTTACTTATAAAACAAGCAATATCTTCTTATTAAATTCTGGTGCACGGCTGAAATTTTGTTTCCGAATAAATCAGTACTTTTCCTATCGAATGATGTAAAAAAATTCCGATTTTTTAGGTGGTTCGCAGGGGCATTTCTCTAAAATTTTAAATGAAATATATCAAAATACATTTGTTTCAACAATGAATCCATTGTTGTAAAAGTGTTTAAAATGAAATTTTACACATAAAACGAGCAGTATCTTCTTATTAAATTCCGGTGCACGGCTGAAATTTCGTTTCCGAAATAAGCAAAACATTTCCTATCGAATGATGTAAAAAAACTCCGATTTGTATGTTGTTCGCAGGGGTATTTTTCTACAAGTTTAAATGAAATGTATCAGAATACATTGTTTCAACAATGAATCCATTGTTGTAAAAATGTCTAAAATGAACTTTTACACATAAAACAAGCAGTATCTTCTTATTATATTCTGGTGCACGGCTGAAATTTCGTTTCCGAATAAAACAGTACTTTTCCTATCGAATGATGTAAAAAAATTCCGATTTTTAGGTGGTTCGCAGGGGCATTTCTCTAAAATTTTAAATGAAATATATCTAAAAACATTTGTTTCAACAATGAATCCATTGTTGTAAAAGTGTTTAAAATGAAATTTTACACATAAAACGAGCAGTATCTTCTTATTAAATTCCGGTGCACGGCTGAAACTTTGTTTCCGAAAAAATCAGTACTTTTCCTATCGAATTATGTTAAAATATTCCGATTTTTAGGTTGTTCGCAGGGGTATTTTTCTACAAGTTTAAATGAAATGTATCAGAATACATTGTTTCAACAATGAATCCAGTGTTGTAAAAATGTCTAAAATGAAATTTTACACATAAAACAAGCAGTATCTTCTTATTAAATTTTGGTGCACGGCTGAAATTTCGTTTCCGAATAAAACAGTACTTTTCCTATCGAATTATGTAAAAAAATTCCGATTTTAAAGTTGTTCGCAGTTGTATTCTTCTGAAAGTTTAAATAAAATATGTATAAATACATTGTTTCAACAATGAATCCATTGTTGTAAAAATGTTTAAAATGAAATTATACTTTTAAAACGAGCAGTATCTTCTCATTAAATTCCGGTGCACGGCTGAAATTTCGTTTCCGAATTAAGCAAAACATTTCCTATCGAATGATGTAAAAAAATTCCGATTTTTATGTTGTTCGCAGGGGTATTTTTCTACAAGTTTAAATGAAATGTATCAGAATACATTGTTTCAACAATGAATCCATTGTTGTAAAAATGTCTAAAATGAAATTTTACACATAAAACAAGCAGTATCTTCTTAATATATTCTGGTGCACGGCTGAAATTTCGTTTCCGAATAAAACAGTACTTTTCCTATCGAATGATGTAAAAAAATCCGATTTTAAAGTTGTTCGCAGGGGTATTCTTCTAAAAGTTTAAATAAAATATATATAAATACATTGTTTCAACAATGAATCCATTGTTGTAAAAATGTCTAAAATGAACTTTTACACATAAAACAAGCAGTATCTTCTTATTATATTCTGGTGCACGGCTGAAATTTCGTTTCCGAATAAAACAGTACTTTTCCTATCGAATGATGTAAAAAAATTCCGATTTTTAGGTGGTTCGCAGGGGAATTTCTCTAAAATTTTAAATGAAATATATCTAAAAACATTTGTTTCAACAATGAATCCATTGTTGTAAAAGTGTTTAAAATGAAATTTTACACATAAAACGAGCAGTATCTTCTTATTAAATTCCGGTGCACGGCTGAAACTTTGTTTCCGAAAAAATCAGTACTTTTCCTATCGAATTATGTTAAAATATTCCGATTTTTAGGTTGTTCGCAGGGGTATTTTTCTACAAGTTTAAATGAAATGTATCAGAATACATTGTTTCAACAATGAATCCAGTGTTGTAAAAATGTCTAAAATGAAATTTTACACATAAAACAAGCAGTATCTTCTTATTAAATTTTGGTGCACGGCTGAAATTTCGTTTCCGAATAAAACAGTACTTTTCCTATCGAATTATGTAAAAAAATTCCGATTTTAAAGTTGTTCGCAGTTGTATTCTTCTGAAAGTTTAAATAAAATATGTATAAATACATTGTTTCAACAATGAATCCATTGTTGTAAAAATGTTTAAAATGAAATTATACTTTTAAAACGAGCAGTATCTTCTCATTAAATTCCGGTGCACGGCTGAAATTTCGTTTCCGAATTAAGCAAAACATTTCCTATCGAATGATGTAAAAAAATTCCGATTTTTATGTTGTTCGCAGGGGTATTTTTCTACAAGTTTAAATGAAATGTATCAGAATACATTGTTTCAACAATGAATCCATTGTTGTAAAAATGTCTAAAATGAAATTTTACACATAAAACAAGCAGTATCTTCTTAATATATTCTGGTGCACGGCTGAAATTTCGTTTCCGAATAAAACAGTACTTTTCCTATCGAATGATGTAAAAAAATCCGATTTTAAAGTTGTTCGCAGGGGTATTCTTCTAAAAGTTTAAATAAAATATATATAAATACATTGTTTCAACAATAAATCCATTGTTGTAAAAATGTTTAAAATGAAATTTTACACATAAAACGAGCAGTATCTTCTCATTAAATTCCGGTGCACGGCTGAAATTTCGTTTCCGAATTAAGCAAAACATTTCCTATCGAATGATGAAAAAAATTTCGATTTTTATGTTGTTCGCAGGGGTATTTTTCTAAAAGTTTAAATGACATGTATCTGAATACATTGTTTCAACAATAAATCCATTGTTGTAAAAATGTCTAAAATGAAATTTTACACATAAAACGAGCAGTATCTTCTTATTAAATTCCGGTGCACGGCTGGAATTTTGTTTCCGAATAAATCAGTCCTTTTTCTATCGAATGATGTAAAAATATTCCGATTTTTAGGTTGTTCGTAGGGGTATTTTTCTACAAGTTTAAATGAAATGTATCAGAATACATTGTTCCAACAATGAATCCATTGTTGTAAAAGTGTTTAAAATGAAATTTTACACATAAAACGAGCAGTATCTTCTTATTATATTCCGGTGCACGGCTGAAATTTTGTTTCCGAAAAAATCAGTACTTTTCCTATCGAATGATGTAAAAAAATTCCGATTTTTAGGTTGTTCGCAGGGGTATTTTTCTACAAGTTTAAATGAAATGTATCAGAATATATTGTTTCAACAATGAATCCATTGTTGTAAAAATGTCTAAAATGAAATTTTACACATAAAACGAGCAGTATCTTCTTATTAAATTCCGGTGCACGGCTGAAATTTTGTTTCCGAAAAAATCAGTACTTTTCCTATCGAATGATGTAAAAAAATTCCGATTTTAAAGTTGTTCGCAGGAGTATTCTTCTAAAAGTTTAAATGAAATATATCTAAATGCATTGTTTCAACAATGAATCCATTGTTAAAAAAATGTTTAAAATGAAATTTTACACATAAAAAAGCAGTTTCTTCTTATTAAATTCAGGTGCACGGCTGAAATTTTGTTTCCGAATAAATCAGTACTTTTCATATCGAATGATGTAAAAAAATTCCGATTTTTATGTTGTTCGCAGGGGTATTTTTCGACAAGTTTAAATGAAATATATCAGAATACATTGTTTCAACAATGAATCCATTGTTGTAAAAATGTCTAAAATGAAATTTTACTTATAAAACAAGCAGTATCTTCTTATTATATTCTGGTGCACGGCTGAAATTTCGTTTCCGAATAAAACAGTACTTTTCCTATCGAATTATGTAAAAAAATTCCGATATTTAGGTGGTTCGCAGGGGCATTTCTCTAAAATTTTAAATGAAATATATCTAAATACATTTGTTTCAACAATGAATCCATTGTTCTAAAAATGTCTAAAATGAAATTTTACACATAAAACAAGCAGTATCTTCTTAATATATTCTGGTGCACGGCTGAAATTTCGTTTCCGAATAAAACAGTACTTTTCCTATCGAATGATGTAAAAAAATTCCGATTTTAAAGTTGTTCGCAGGGGTATTCTTCTAAAAGTTTAAATAAAATATATATAAATACATTGCTTCAACAATGAATCCATTGTTGTAAAAATGTTTAAAATGAAATTTTACACATAAAACGAGCAGTATCTTCTCATTATATTCCGGTGCACGGCTGAAATTTCGTTTCCGAATTAAGCAAAACATTTCCTATCGAATGATGAAAAAAAATTTCGATTTTTATGTTGTTCGCAGGGGTATTTTTCTAAAAGTTTAAATGACATGTATCTGAATACATTATTTCAACTATGAATCCATTGTTGTAAAAATGTCTAAAATGAAATTTTATACATAAAACGATCAGTATCTTCTTATTAAATTCCGGTGCACGGCTGGAATTTTGTTTCCGAATAAATCAGTACTTCTTCTATCGAATGATGTAAAAATATTCCGATTTTTAGGTTGTTCGCAGGGGTATTTTTCTACAAGTTTAAATGAAATGTATCAGAATACATTGTTCCAACAATGAATCCATTGTTGTAAAAGTGTTTAAAATGAAATTTTACACATAAAACGAGCAGTATCTTCTTATTATATTCCGGTGCACGGCTGAAATTTTGTTTCCGAATAAATCAGTACTTTTCCTATCGAATGATGTAAAAAAATTCCGATTTTTAGGTTGTTCGCAGGGGTATTTTTCTGCAAGTTTAAATGAAATGTATGAGAATACATTGTTTCAACAATGAATCCATTGTTGTAAAAATGTTTAAAATGAAATTTTACACATAAAACGAGCAGTATCATCTCATTAAATTCCGGTGCACGGCTGAAATTTCGTTTCCGAATTAAGCAAAACATTTCCTATCGACTGATGTAAAAAAATTCCGATTTTTATGTTGTTCGCAGGGGTATTTTTCTAAAATTTTAAATGAAATATATCTAAATGCATTGTTTCAACAATGAATCCATTGTTGAAAAAATGTTTAAAATGAAATTTTACACATAAAAAAAGCAGTTTCTTCTTATTAAATTCAGGTGCTCGGCTGAAATTTTGTTTCCGAATAAATCAGTACTTTTCCTATCGAATGATGTAAAAAAATTCCGATTTTTATGTTGTTCGCAGGGGTATTTTTCTAAAAGTTTAAATGACATGTATCTAAATACATTGTTTCAACAATGAATCCATTGTTGTAAAAATGTCTAAAATGAAATTTTACACATACAACGAGCAGTATCTTCTTATTAAATTCCGGTGCACGGCTGGAATTTTGTTTCCGAATAAATCAGTACTTTTTCTATCGAATGATGTAAAACAATTCCGATTTTTAGGTTGTTCGCAGGGGTATTTTTCTACAAGTTTAAAAGAAATGTATCAGAATACATTGTTCCAACAATGAATCCATTGTTGTAAAATTGTTTAAAATGAAATTTTACACATAAAACGAGCAGTATCTTCTTATTATATTCCGGTGCACGGCTGAAATTTTGTTTCCGAATAAATCAGTACTTTTCCTATCGAATGATGTAAAAAAATTCCGATTTTTAGGTTGTTCGCAGGGGTATTTTTCTACAAGTTTAAATGAAATGTATCAGAATACATTGTTTCAACAATGAATCCATTGATGTAAAAATGTCTAAAATGAAATTTTACACATAAAACGAGCAGTATCTTCATATTAAATTCCGGTGCACGGCTGGAATTTTGTTTCCGAATAAATCAGTACTTTTCCTATCGAATGATGTAAAAAAATTCCGATTTTAAAGTTGTTCGCAGGGGTATTCTTCTAAAAGTTTAAATAAAATATATATAAATACATTGTTTCAACAATGAATCCATTGTTCTAAAAATGTTTAAAATGAAATTTTACACATAAAACGAGCAGTATCTTCTCATTAAATTCCGGTGCACGGTTGAAATTTCGTTTCCGAATTAAGCAAAACATTTCCTATCGAATGATGTAAAAAAATTCCGATTTTTATGTTGTTCGCAGGGGTATTTTTCTAAAAGTTTAAATGATATGTATCTGAATACATTGTTTCAACAATGAATCCATTGTTATAAAAATGTCTAGAATGAAATTTTACTTATAAAACAAGCAATATCTTCTTATTAAATTCTGGTGCACGGCTGAAATTTTGTTTCCGAATAAATCAGTACTTTTCCTATCGAATGATGTAAAAAAATTCCGATTTTTTAGGTGGTTCGCAGGGGCATTTCTCTAAAATTTTAAATGAAATATATCAAAATACATTTGTTTCAACAATGAATCCATTGTTGTAAAAGTGTTTAAAATGAAATTTTACACATAAAACGAGCAGTATCTTCTTATTAAATTCCGGTGCACGGCTGAAATTTCGTTTCCGAAATAAGCAAAACATTTCCTATCGAATGATGTAAAAAAACTCCGATTTGTATGTTGTTCGCAGGGGTATTTTTCTACAAGTTTAAATGAAATGTATCAGAATACATTGTTTCAACAATGAATCCATTGTTGTAAAAATGTCTAAAATGAACTTTTACACATAAAACAAGCAGTATCTTCTTATTATATTCTGGTGCACGGCTGAAATTTCGTTTCCGAATAAAACAGTACTTTTCCTATCGAATGATGTAAAAAAATTCCGATTTTTAGGTGGTTCGCAGGGGCATTTCTCTAAAATTTTAAATGAAATATATCTAAAAACATATCTAAATATAAATATAAATATCTAATATCTAAATTATCTAAATATAAAATTTTAAATGAAATATATCTAAAAACATTTGTTTCAACAATGAATCCAGTGTTGTAAAAATGTCTAAAATGAAATTTTACACATAAAACAAGCAGTATCTTCTTATTAAATTTTGGTGCACGGCTGAAATTTCGTTTCCGAATATAACAGTACTTTTCCTATCGAATTATGTAAAAAAATTCCGATTTTAAAGTTGTTCGCAGTTGTATTCTTCTGAAAGTTTAAATAAAATATGTATAAATACATTGTTTCAACAATGAATCCATTGTTGTAAAAATGTTTAAAATGAAATTATACTTTTAAAACGAGCAGTATCTTCTCATTAAATTCCGGTGCACGGCTGAAATTTCGTTTCCGAATTAAGCAAAACATTTCCTATCGAATGATGTAAAAAAATTCCGATTTTTATGTTGTTCGCAGGGGTATTTTTCTACAAGTTTAAATGAAATGTATCAGAATACATTGTTTCAACAATGAATCCATTGTTGTAAAAATGTCTAAAATGAAATTTTACACATAAAACAAGCAGTATCTTCTTAATATATTCTGGTGCACGGCTGAAATTTCGTTTCCGAATAAAACAGTACTTTTCCTATCGAATGATGTAAAAAAAATCCGATTTTAAAGTTGTTCGCAGGGGTATTCTTCTAAAAGTTTAAATAAAATATATATAAATACATTGTTTCAACAATAAATCCATTGTTGTAAAAATGTTTAAAATGAAATTTTACACATAAAACGAGCAGTATCTTCTCATTAAATTCCGGTGCACGGCTGACATTTCGTTTCCGAATTAAGCAAAACATTCCCTATCGAATGATGAAAAAAAATTTCGATTTTTATGTTGTTCGCAGGGGTAATTTTCTAAAAGTTGAAATGACATGTATCTGAATACATTGTTTCAACAATAAATCCATTGTTGTAAAAATGTCTAAAATGACATTTTACACATAAAACGAGCAGTATCTTCTTATTAAATTCCGGTGCACGGCTGGAATTTTGTTTCCGAATAAATCAGTCCTTTTTCTATCGAATGATGTAAAAATATTCCGATTTTTAGGTTGTTCGAAGGGGTATATTTCTAAGGGTTTAAATGAAATGTATCAGAATACATTGTTCCAACAATGAATCCATTGTTGTAAAAGTGTTTAAAATGAAATTTTACACATAAAACGAGCAGTATCTTCTTATTAAATTCCAGTGCACGGCTGAAATTTCGTTTCCGAAATAAGCAAAACATTTCCTATCGAATGATGTAAAAAAACTCCGATTTTTATGTTGTTCGCAGGGGTATTTTTCTACAAGTTTAAATGAAATGTATCAGAATACATTGTTTCAACAATGAATCCATTGTTGTAAAAATGTCTAAAATGAAATTTTACACATAAAACAAGCAGTATCTTCTTAATATATTCTGGTGCACGGCTGAAATTTCGTTTCCGAAAAAAACAGTACTTTTCCTATCGAATGATGTAAAAAAAATCCGATTTTAAAGTTGTTCGCAGGGGTATTCTTCTAAAAGTTTAAATAAAATATATATAAATACATTGTTTCAACAATAAATCCATTGTTGTAAAAATGTTTAAAATGAAATTTTACACATAAAACGAGCAGTATCTTCTCATTAAATTCCGGTGCACGGCTGACATTTCGTTTCCAAATTAAGCAAAACATTCCCTATCGAATGATGAAAAAAAATTTCGATTTTTATGTTGTTCGCAGGGGTATTTTTCTAAAAGTTTAAATGACATGTATCTGAATACATTGTTTCAACAATAAATCCATTGTTGTAAAAATGTCTAAAATGAAATTTTACACATAAAACGAGCAGTATCTTCTTATTAAATACCGGTGCACGGCTGGAATTTTGTTTCCGAATAAATCAGTCCTTTTTCTATCGAATGATGTAAAAATATTCCGATTTTTAGGTTGTTCGAAGGGGTATTTTTCTACAAGTTTAAATGAAATGTATCAGAATACATTGTTCCAACAATGAATCCATTGTTGTAAAAGTGTTTAAAATGAAATTTTACCCATAAAACGAGCAGTATCTTCTTATTAAATTCCGGTGCACGGCTGAAATTTCGTTTCCGAAATAAGCAAAACATTTCCTATCGAATGATGTAAAAAAACTCCGATTTTTATGTTGTTCGCAGGGGTATTTTTCTACAAGTTTAAATGAAATGTATCAGAATACATTGTTTCAACAATGAATCCATTGTTGTAAAAATGTCTAAAATGAACTTTTACACATAAAACAAGCAGTATCTTCTTATTATATTCTGGTGCACGGCTGAAATTTCGTTTCCGAATAAAACAGTACTTTTCCTATCGAATGATGTAAAAAAATTCCGATTTTTAGGTGGTTCGCAGGGGCATTTCTCTAAAATTTTAAATGAAATATATCTAAATACATTTGTTTCAACAATGAATCCATTGTTGTAAAAGTGTTTAAAATGAAATTTTACACATAAAACGAGCAGTATCTTCTTATTAAATTCCGGTGCACGGCTGAAACTTTGTTTCCGAAAAAATCAGTACTTTTCCTATCGAATGATGTAAAAAAATTCCGATTTTTAGGTTGTTCGCAGGGGTATTTTTCTACAAGTTTAAATGAAATGTATCAGAATACATTGTTTCAACAATGAATCCAGTGTTGTAAAAATGTCTAAAATGAAATTTTACACATAAAACAAGCAGTATCTTCTTATTAAATTTTGGTGCACGGCTGAAATTTCGTTTCCGAATAAAACAGTACTTTTCCTATCGAATTATGTAAAAAAATTCCGATTTTAAAGTTGTTCGCAGTTGTATTCTTCTAAAAGTTTAAATAAAATATGTATAAATACATTGTTTCAACAATGAATCCATTGTTGTAAAAATGTTTAAAATGAAATTATACTTTTAAAACGAGCAGTATCTTCTCATTAAATTCCGGTGCACGGCTGAAATTTCGTTTCCGAATTAAGCAAAACATTTCCTATCGAATGATGTAAAAAAATTCCGATTTTTATGTTGTTCGCAGGGGTATTTTTCTACAAGTTTAAATGAAATGTATCAGAATACATTGTTTCAACAATGAATCCATTGTTGTAAAAATGTCTAAAATGAAATTTTACAAATAAAACAAGCAGTATCTTCTTAATATATTCTGGTGCACGGCTGAAATTTCGTTTCCGAATAAAACAGTACTTTTCCTATCGAATGATGTAAAAAAAATCCGATTTTAAAGTTGTTCGCAGGGGTATTCTTCTAAAAGTTTAAATAAAATATATATAAATACATTGTTTCAACAATAAATCCATTGTTGTAAAAATGTTTAAAATGAAATTTTACACATAAAACGAGCAGTATCTTCTCATTAAATTCCGGTGCACGGCTGAAATTTCGTTTCCGAATTAAGCAAAACATTTCCTATCGAATGATGAAAAAAATTTCGATTTTTATGTTGTTCGCAGGGGTATTTTTCTAAAAGTTTAAATGACATGTATCTGAATACATTGTTTCAACAATAAATCCATTGTTGTAAAAATGTCTAAAATGAAATTTTACACATAAAACGAGCAGTATCTTCTTATTAAATTCCGGTGCACGGCTGGAATTTTGTTTCCGAATAAATCAGTCCTTTTTCTATCGAATGATGTAAAAATATTCCGATTTTTAGGTTGTTCGAAGGGGTATTTTTCTACAAGTTTAAATGAAATGTATCAGAATACATTGTTCCAACAATGAATCCATTGTTGTAAAAGTGTTTAAAATGAAATTTTACACATAAAACGAGCAGTATCTTCTTATTAAATTCCAGTGCACGGCTGAAATTTCGTTTCCGAAATAAGCAAAACATTTCCTATCGAATGATGTAAAAAAACTCCGATTTTTATGTTGTTCGCAGGGGTATTTTTCTACAAGTTTAAATGAAATGTATCAGAATACATTGTTTCAACAATGAATCCATTGTTGTAAAAATGTCTAAAATGAAATTTTACACATAAAACAAGCAGTATCTTCTTAATATATTCTGGTGCACGGCTGAAATTTCGTTTCCGAATAAAACAGTACTTTTCCTATCGAATGATGTAAAAAAAATCCGATTTTAAAGTTGTTCGCAGGGGTATTCTTCTAAAAGTTTAAATAAAATATATATAAATACATTGTTTCAACAATAAATCCATTGTTGTAAAAATGTTTAAAATGAAATTTTACACATAAAACGAGCAGTATCTTCTCATTAAATTCCGGTGCACGGCTGACATTTCGTTTCCAAATTAAGCAAAACATTCCCTATCGAATGATGAAAAAAAATTTCGATTTTTATGTTGTTCGCAGGGGTATTTTTCTAAAAGTTTAAATGACATGTATCTGAATACATTGTTTCAACAATAAATCCATTGTTGTAAAAATGTCTAAAATGAAATTTTACACATAAAACGAGCAGTATCTTTTTATTAAATTCCGGTGCACGGCTGGAATTTTGTTTCCGAATAAATCAGTCCTTTTTCTATCGAATGATGTAAAAATATTCCGATTTTTAGGTTGTTCGAAGGGGTATTTTTCTACAAGTTTAAATGAAATGTATCAGAATACATTGTTCCAACAATGAATCCATTGTTGTAAAAGTGTTTAAAATGAAATTTTACACATAAAACGAGCAGTATCTTCTTATTAAATTCCGGTGCACGGCTGAAATTTCGTTTCCGAAATAAGCAAAACATTTCCTATCGAATGATGTAAAAAAACTCCGATTTTTATGTTGTTCGCAGGGGTATTTTTCTACAAGTTTAAATGAAATGTATCAGAATACATTGTTTCAACAATGAATCCATTGTTGTAAAAATGTCTAAAATGAACTTTTACACATAAAACAAGCAGTATCTTCTTATTATATTCTTGTGCACGGCAGAAATTTCGTTTCCGAATAAAACAGTACTTTTCCTATCGAATGATGTAAAAAAATTCCGATTTTTAGGTGGTTCGCAGGGGCATTTCTCTAAAATTTTAAATGAAATATATCTAAATACATTTGTTTCAACAATGAATCCATTGTTGTAAAAGTGTTTAAAATGAAATTTTACACATAAAACGAGCAGTATCTTCTTATTAAATTCCGGTGCTCGGCTGAAACTTTGTTTCCGAAAAAATCAGTACTTTTCCTATCGAATGATGTAAAAAAATTCCGATTTTTAGGTTGTTCGCAGGGGTATTTTTCTACAAGTTTAAATGAAATGTATCAGAATACATTGTTTCAACAATGAATCCAGTGTTGTAAAAATGTCTAAAATGAAATTTTACACATAAAACAAGCAGTATCTTCTTATTAAATTTTGGTGCACGGCTGAAATTTCGTTTCCGAATAAAACAGTACTTTTCCTATCGAATTATGTAAAAAAATTCCGATTTTAAAGTTGTTCGCAGTTGTATTCTTCTAAAAGTTTAAATAAAATGTGTATAAATACATTGTTTCAACAATGAATCCATTGTTGTAAAAATGTTTAAAATGAAATTATACTTTTAAAACGAGCAGTATCTTCTCATTAAATTCCGGTGCACGGCTGAAATTTCGTTTCCGAATTAAGCAAAACATTTCCTATCGAATGATGTAAAAAAATTCCGATTTTTATGTTGTTCGCAGGGGTTTTTTTCTACAAGTTTAAATGAAATGTATCAGAATACATTGTTTCAACAATGAATCCATTGTTGTAAAAATGTCTAAAATGAAATTTTACACATAAAACAAGCAGTATCTTCTTAATATATTCTGGTGCACGGCTGAAATTTCGTTTCCGAATAAAACAGTACTTTTCCTATCGAATGATTTAAAAAAAAATCCGATTTTAAAGTTGTTCGCAGGGGTATTCTTCTAAAAGTTTAAATAAAATATATATAAATACATTGTTTCAACAATAAATCCATTGTTGTAAAAGTGTTTAAAATGAAATTTTACACATAAAACGAGCAGTATCTTCTCATTAAATTCCGGTGCACGGCTGAAATTTCGTTTCCGAATTAAGCAAAACATTTCCTATCGAATGATGAAAAAAATTTCGATTTTTATGTTGTTCGCAGGGGTATTTTTCTAAAAGTTTAAATGACATGTATCTGAATACATTGTTTCAACAATAAATCCATTGTTGTAAAAATGTCTAAAATGAAATTTTACACATAAAACGAGCAGTATCTTCTTATTAAATTCCGGTGCACGGTTGGAATTTTGTTTCCGAATAAATCAGTCCTTTTTCTATCGAATGATGTAAAAATATTCCGATTTTTAGGTTGTTCGCAGGGGTATTTTTCTACAAGTTTAAATGAAATGTATCAGAATACATTGTTCCAACAATGAATCCATTGTTGTAAAAGTGTTTAAAATGAAATTTTACACATAAAACGAGCAGTATCTTCTTATTATATTCCGGTGCACGGCTGAAATTTTGTTTCCGAATAAATCAGTACTTTTCCTATCGAATGATGTAAAAAAATTCCGATATTTAGGTTGTTCGCAGGGGTATTTTTCTGCAAGTTTAAGTGAAATGTATCAGAATACATTGTTTCAACAATGAATCCATTGTTGTAAAAATGTCTAAAATGAAATTTTACACATACAACGAGCAGTATCTTCTTATTATATTCCGGTGCACGGCTGGAATTTTGTTTCCGAATAAATCAGTACTTTTTCTATCGAATGATGTATAACAATTCCGATTTTTAGGTTGTTCGCAGGGGTATTTTTCTACAAGTTTAAAAGAAATGTATCAGAATACATTGTTCCAACAATGAATCCATTGTTGTAAAATTGTTTAAAATGAAATTTTACACATAAAACGAGCAGTATCTTCTTATTATATTCCGGTGCACGGCTGAAAATTTGTTTCCGAATAAATCAGTACTTTTCCTATCGAATGATGTAAAAAAATTCCGATTTTTAGGTTGTTCGCAGGGGTATTTTTCTACAAGTTTAAATGAAATGTATCAGAATATATTGTTTCAACAATGAATCCATTGTTGTAAAAATGTCTAAAATGAAATTTTACACATAAAACGAGCAGTATCTTCTTATTAAATTCCGGTGCACGGCTGAAATTTTGTTTCCGAAAAAATCAGTACTTTTCCTATCGAATGATGTAAAAAAATTCCGATTTTAAAGTTGTTCGCAGGAGTAATCTTCTAAAAGTTTAAATGAAATATATCTAAATGCATTGTTTCAACAATGAATCCATTGTTAAAAAAATTTTTAAAATGAAATTTTACACATAAAAAAGCAGTTTCTTCTTATTAAATTCAGGTGCACGGCTGAAATTTTGTTTCCGAATAAATCAGTACTTTTCATATCGAATGATGTAAAAAAATTCCGATTTTTATGTTGTTCGCAGGGGTATTTTTCGACAAGTTTAAATGAAATATATCAGAATACATTGTTTCAACAATGAATCCATTGTTGTAAAAATGTCTAAAATGAAATTTTACTTATAAAACAAGCAGTATCTTCTTATTATATTCTGGTGCACGGCTGAAATTTCGTTTCCGAATAAAACAGTACTTTTCCTATCGAATTATGTAAAAAAATTCCGATATTTAGGTGGTTCGCAGGGGCATTTCTCTAAAATTTTAAATGTAATATATCTAAATACATTTGTTTCAACAATGAATCCATTGTTCTAAAAATGTCTAAAATGAAATTTTACACATAAAACAAGCAGTATCTTCTTAATATATTCTGGTGCACGGCTGAAATTTCGTTTCCGAATAAAACAGTACTTTTCCTATCGAATGATGTAAAAAAATTCCGATTTTAAAGTTGTTCGCAGGGTTATTCTTCTAAAAGTTTAAATAAAATATGTATAAATACATTGTTTCAACAATGAATCCATTGTTGTAAAAATGTTTAAAATGAAATTATACTTTTAAAACAAGCAGTATCTTCTCATTAAATTCCGGTGCACGGCTGAAATTTCGTTTCCGAATTAAGCAAAACATTTCCTATCGAATGATGTAAAAAAATTCCGATTTTTATGTTGTTCAAAGGGGTATTTTTCTACAAGTTTAAATGAAATGTATCAGAATACATTGTTTCAACAATGAATCCATTGTTGTAAAAATGTCTAAAATGAAATTTTACACATAAAACAAGCAGTATCTTCTTAATATATTCTGGTGCACGGCTGAAATTTCGTTTCCGAATAAAACAGTACTTTTCCTATCGAATGATGTAAAAAAATTCCGATTTTAAAGTTGTTCGCAGGGGTATTCTTCTAAAAGTTTAAATAAAATATATATAAATACATTGTTTCAACAATGAATCCATTGTTGTAAAAATGTTTAAAATGAAATTTTACACATAAAACGAGCAGTATCTTCTCATTAAATTCCGGTGCACGGCTGAAATTTCGTTTCCGAATTAAGCAAAACATTTCCTATCGAATGATGAAAAAAAATTTCGATTTTTATGTTGTTCGCAGGGGTATTTTTCTAAAAGTTTAAATGACATGTATCTGAATACATTATTTCAACAATGAATCCATTGTTGTAAAAATGTCTAAAATGAAATTTTATACATAAAACGAGCAGTATCTTCTTATTAAATTCCGGTGCACGGCTGGAATTTTGTTTCCGAATAAATCAGTACTTCTTCTATCGAATGATGTAGAAATATTCCGATTTTTAGGTTGTTCGCAGGGGTATTTTTCTACAAGTTTAAATGAAATGTATCAGAATACATTGTTCCAACAATGAATCCATTGTTGTAAAAGTGTTTAAAATGAAATTTTACACATAAAACGAGCAGTATCTTCTTATTATATTCCGGTGCACGGCTGAAATTTTGTTTCCGAATAAATCAGTACTTTTCCTATCGAATGATGTAAAAAAATTCCGATTTTTAGGTTGTTCGCAGGGGTATTTTTCTGCAAGTTTAAATGAAATGTATCAGAATACATTGTTTCAACAATGAATCCATTGTTGTAAAAATGTTTAAAATGAAATTTTACACATAAAACGAGCAGTATCATCTCATTAAATTCCGGTGCACGGCTGAAATTTCGTTTCCGAATTAAGCAAAACATTTCCTATCGAATGTTGTAAAAAAATTCCGATTTTTATGTTGTTCGCAGGGGTATTTTTCTAAAATTTTAAATGAAATATATCTAAATGCATATTTTCAACAATGAATCCATTGTTGAAAAAATGTTTAAAATGAAATTTTACACATAAAAAAAGCAGTTTCTTCTTATTAAATTCAGGTGCTCGGCTGAAATTTTGTTTCCGAATAAATCAGTACTTTTCCTATCGAATGATGTAAAAAAATTCCGATTTTTATGTTGTTCGCAGGGGTATTTTTCTAAAAGTTTAAATTACATGTATCTAAATACATTGTTTCAACAATGAATCCATTGTTGTAAAAATGTCTAAAATGAAATTTTACACATACAACGAGCAGTACCTTCTTATTAAATTCCGGTGCACGGCTGGAATTTTGTTTCCGAATAAATCAGTACTTTTTCTATCGAATGATGTAAAACAATTCCGATTTTTAGGTTGTTCGCAGGGGTATTTTTCTACAAGTTTAAAAGAAATGTATCAGAATACATTGTTCCAACAATGAATCCATTGTTGTAAAATTGTTTAAAATGAAATTTTACACATAAAACGAGCAGTATCTTCTTATTATATTCCAGTGCACGGCTGAAATTTTGTTTCCGAATAAATCAGTACTTTTCCTATCGAATGATGTAAAAAAATTCCGATTTTTAGGTTGTTCGCAGGGGTATTTTTCTACAAGTTTAAATGAAATGTATCAGAATACATTGTTTCAACAATGAATCCATTGATGTAAAAATGTCTAAAATGAAATTTTACACATAAAACGAGCAGTATCTTCATATTAAATTCCGGTGCACGGCTGGAATTTTGTTTCCGAATAAATCAGTACTTTTCCTATCGAATGATGTAAAAAAATTCCGATTTTAAAGTTGTTCGCAGGGGTATTCTTCTAAAAGTTTAAATAAAATATATATAAATACATTGTTTCAACAATGAATCCATTGTTGTAAAAATGTTTAAAATGAAATTTTACACATAAAACGAGCAGTATCTTCTCATTAAATTCCGGTGCACGGCTGAAATTTCGTTTCCGAATTAAGCAAAACATTTCCTATCGAATGATGAAAAAAAATTTCGATTTTTATGTTGTTCGCAGGGGTATTTTTCTAAAAGTTTAAATGACATGTATCTGAATACATTATTTCAACAATGAATCCATTGTTGTAAAAATGTCTAAAATGAAATTTTATACATAAAACGAGCAGTATCTTCTTATTAAATTCCGGTGCACGGCTGGAATTTTGTTTCCGAATAAATCAGTACTTCTTCTATCGAATGATGTAGAAATATTCCGATTTTTAGGTTGTTCGCAGGGGTATTTTTCTACAAGTTTAAATGAAATGTATCAGAATACATTGTTCCAACAATGAATCCATTGTTGTAAAAGTGTTTAAAATGAAATTTTACACATAAAACGAGCAGTATCTTCTTATTATATTCCGGTGCACGGCTGAAATTTTGTTTCCGAATAAATCAGTACTTTTCCTATCGAATGATGTAAAAAAATTCCGATTTTTAGGTTGTTCGCAGGGGTATTTTTCTGCAAGTTTAAATGAAATGTATCAGAATACATTGTTTCAACAATGAATCCATTGTTGTAAAAATGTTTAAAATGAAATTTTACACATAAAACGAGCAGTATCATCTCATTAAATTCCGGTGCACGGCTGAAATTTCGTTTCCGAATTAAGCAAAACATTTCCTATCGAATGTTGTAAAAAAATTCCGATTTTTATGTTGTTCGCAGGGGTATTTTTCTAAAATTTTAAATGAAATATATCTAAATGCATATTTTCAACAATGAATCCATTGTTGAAAAAATGTTTAAAATGAAATTTTACACATAAAAAAAGCAGTTTCTTCTTATTAAATTCAGGTGCTCGGCTGAAATTTTGTTTCCGAATAAATCAGTACTTTTCCTATCGAATGATGTAAAAAAATTCCGATTTTTATGTTGTTCGCAGGGGTATTTTTCTAAAAGTTTAAATTACATGTATCTAAATACATTGTTTCAACAATGAATCCATTGTTGTAAAAATGTCTAAAATGAAATTTTACACATACAACGAGCAGTACCTTCTTATTAAATTCCGGTGCACGGCTGGAATTTTGTTTCCGAATAAATCAGTACTTTTTCTATCGAATGATGTAAAACAATTCCGATTTTTAGGTTGTTCGCAGGGGTATTTTTCTACAAGTTTAAAAGAAATGTATCAGAATACATTGTTCCAACAATGAATCCATTGTTGTAAAATTGTTTAAAATGAAATTTTACACATAAAACGAGCAGTATCTTCTTATTATATTCCAGTGCACGGCTGAAATTTTGTTTCCGAATAAATCAGTACTTTTCCTATCGAATGATGTAAAAAAATTCCGATTTTTAGGTTGTTCGCAGGGGTATTTTTCTACAAGTTTAAATGAAATGTATCAGAATACATTGTTTCAACAATGAATCCATTGATGTAAAAATGTCTAAAATGAAATTTTACACATAAAACGAGCAGTATCTTCATATTAAATTCCGGTGCACGGCTGGAATTTTGTTTCCGAATAAATCAGTACTTTTCCTATCGAATGATGTAAAAAAATTCCGATTTCAAAGTTGTTCGCAGGGGTATTCTTCTAAAAGTTTAAATAAAATATATATAAATACATTGTTTCAACAATGAATCCATTGTTGTAAAAATGTTTAAAATGAAATTTTACACATAAAACGAGCAGTATCTTCTCATTAAATTCCGGTGCACGGTTGAAATTTCGTTTCCGAATTAAGCAAAACATTTCCTATCGAATGATGTAAAAAAATTCCGATTTTTATGTTGTTCGCAGGGGTATTTTTCTAAAAGTTTAAATGATATGTATCTGAATACATTGTTTCAACAATGAATCCATTGTTATAAAATTGTCTAGAATGAAATTTTACTTATAAAACAAGCAATATCTTCTTATTAAATTCTGGTGCACGGCTGAAATTTTGTTTCCGAATAAATCAGTACTTTTCCTATCGAATGATGTAAAAAAATTCCGATTTTTTAGGTGGTTCGCAGGGGCATTTCTCTAAAATTTTAAATGAAATATATCTAAATACATTTGTTTCAACAATGAATCCATTGTTGTAAAAATGTTTAAAATGAAATTATACTTTTAAAACGAGCAGTATCTTCTCATTAAATTCCGGTGCACGGCTGAAATTTCGTTTCCGAATTAAGCAAAACAATTCCTATCGAATGATGTAAAAAAATTCCGATTTTTATGTTGTTCGCAGGGGTATTTTTCTACAAGTTTAAATGAAATGTATCAGAATACATTGTTTCAACAATGAATCCATTGTTGTAAAAATGTCTAAAATGAAATTTTACACATAAAACAAGCAGTATCTTCTTATTATTCTGGTGCACGGCTGAAATTTCGTTTCCGAATAAAACAGTACTTTTCCTATCGAATGATGTAAAAAAAATCCGATTTTAAAGTTGTTCGCAGGGGTATTCTTCTAAAAGTTTAAATAAAATATATATAAATACATTGTTTCAACAATAAATCCATTGTTGTAAAAATGTTTAAAATGAAATTTTACACATAAAACGAGCAGTATCTTCTCATTAAATTCCGGTGCACGGCTGACATTTCGTTTCCGAATTAAGCAAAACATTCCCTATCGAATGATGAAAAAAAATTTCGATTTTTATGTTGTTCGCAGGGGTAATTTTCTAAAAGTTGAAATGACATGTATCTGAATACATTGTTTCAACAATAAATCCATTGTTGTAAAAATGTCTAAAATGAAATTTTACACATAAAACGAGCAGTATCTTCTTATTAAATTCCGGTGCACGGCTGGAATTTTGTTTCCGAATAAATCAGTCCTTTTTCTATCGAATGATGTAAAAATATTCCGATTTTTAGGTTGTTCGAAGGGGTATTTTTCTACAAGTTTAAATGAAATGTATCAGAATACATTGTTCCAACAATGAATCCATTGTTGTAAAAGTGTTTAAAATGAAATTTTACACATAAAACGAGCAGTATCTTCTTATTAAATTCCGGTGCACGGCTGAAATTTCGTTTCCGAAATAAGCAAAACATTTCCTATCGAATGATGTAAAAAAACTCCGATTTTTATGTTGTTCGCAGGGGTATTTTTCTACAAGTTTAAACGAAATGTATCAGAATACATTGTTTCAACAATGAATCCATTGTTGTAAAAATGTCTAAAATGAACTTTTACACATAAAACAAGCAGTCTTCTTATTATTTTCTGGTGCACGGCTGAAATTTCGTTTCCGAATAAAACAGTACTTTTCCTATCGAATGATGTAAAAAAATTCCGATTTTTAGGTGGTTCGCAGGGGCATTTCTCTAAAATTTTAAATGAAATATATCTAAATACATTTGTTTCAACAATGAATCCATTGTTGTAAAAGTGTTTAAAATGAAATTTTACACATAAAACGAGCAGTATCTTCTTATTAAATTCCGGTGCACGGCTGAAACTTTGTTTCCGAAAAAATCAGTACTGTTCCTATCGAATGATGTAAAAAAATTCCAATTTTTAGGTTGTTCGCAGGGGTATTTTTCTACAAGTTTAAATGAAATGTATCAGAATACATTGTTTCAACAATGAATCCAGTGTTGTAAAAATGTCTAAAATGAAATTTTACACATAAAACAAGCAGTATCTTCTTATTAAATTTTGGTGCACGGCTGAAATTTCGTTTCCGAATAAAACAGTACTTTTCCTATCGAATTATGTAAAAAAATTCCGATTTTAAAATTGTTCGCAGTTGTATTCTTCTAAAAGTTTAAATAAAATATGTATAAATACATTGTTTCAACAATGAATCCATTGTTGTAAAAATGTTTAAAATGAAATTATACTTTTAAAACGAGCAGTATCTTCTCATTAAATTCCGGTGCACGGCTGAAATTTCGTTTCCGAATTAAGCAAAACATTTCCTATCGAATGATGTAAAAAAATTCCGATTTTTATGTTGTTCGCAGGGGTATTTTTCTACAAGTTTAAATGAAATGTATCAGAATACATTGTTTCAACAATGAATCCATTGTTGTAAAAATGTCTAAAATGAAATTCTACACATAAAACAAGCAGTATCTTCTTAATATATTCTGGTGCACGGCTGAAATTTCGTTTCCGAATAAAACAGTACTTTTCCTATCGAATGATGTAAAAAAAATCCGATTTTAAAGTTGTTCGCAGGGGTATTCTTCTAAAAGTTTAAATAAAATATATATAAATACATTGTTTCAACAATAAATCCATTGTTGTAAAAATGTTTAAAATGAAATTTTACACATAAAACGAGCAGTATCTTCTCATTAAATTCCGGTGCACGGCTGAAATTTCGTTTCCGAATTAAGCAAAACATTTCCTATCGAATGATGAAAAAAATTTCGATTTTTATGTTGTTCGCAAGGGTATTTTTCTAAAAGTTTAAATGACATGTATCTGAATACATTGTTTCAACAATAAATCCATTGTTGTAAAAATGTCTAAAATGAAATTTTACACATAAAACGAGCAGTATCTTCTTATTAAATTCCGGTGCACGGCTGGAATTTTGCTTCCGAATAAATCAGTCCTTTATCTATCGAATGATGTAAAAATATTCCGATTTTTAGGTTGTTCGCAGGGGTATTTTTCTACAAGTTTAAATGAAATGTATCAGAATACATTGTTCCAACAATGAATCCATTGTTGTAAAAGTGTTTAAAATGAAATTTTACACATAAAACGAGCAGTATCTTCTTATTATATTCCGGTGCACGGCTGAAATTTTGTTTCCGAATAAATCAGTACTTTTCCTATCGAATGATGTAAAAAAATTTCGATTTTTAGGTTGTTCGCAGGGGTATTTTTCTGCAAGTTTAAATGAAATGTATCAGAATACATTGTTTCAACAATGAATCCATTGTTGTAAAAATGTTTAAAATGAAATTTTACACATAAAACGAGCAGTATCATCACATTAAATTCCGGTGCACGGCTGAAATTTCGTTTCCGAATTAAGCAAAACATTTCCTAGAGAATGATGTAAAAAAATTCCGATTTTTATGTTGTTCGCAGGGGTATTTTTCTAAAAGTTTAAATGAAGTATATCTAAATGCATTGTTTCAACAATGAATCCATTGTTGAAAAAATGTTTAAAATGAAATTTTACACATAAAAAAAGCAGTTTCTTCTTATTAAATTCAGGTGCTCGGCTGAAATTTTGTTTCCGAATAAATCAGTACTTTTCCTATCGAATGATGTAAAAAAATTCCGATTTTTATGTTGTTCGCAGGGGTATTTTTCTAAAAGTTTAAATGACATGTATCTGAATACATTGTTTCAACAATGAATCCATTGTTGTAAAAATGTCTAAAATGAAATTTTACACATACAACGAGCAGTATCTTCTTATTAAATTCCGGTGCACGGCTGGAATTTTGTTTCCGAATAAATCAGTACTTTTTCTATCAAAAGATGTAAAACAATTCCGATTTTTAGGTTGTTCGCAGGGGTATTTTTCTACAAGTTTAAAAGAAATGTATCAGAATACATTGTTCCAACAATGAATCCATTGTTGTAAAATTGTTTAAAATGAAATTTTACACATAAAACGAGCAGTATCTTCTTATTATATTCCGGTGCACGGCTGAAATTTTATTTCCGAATAAATCAGTACTTTTCCTATCGAATGATGTAAAAAAATTCCGATTTTTAGGTTGTTCGCAGGGGTATTTTTCTACAAGTTTAAATGAAATGTATCAGAATATATTGTTTCAACAATGAATCCATTGTTGTAAAAATGTCTAAAATGAAATTTTACACATAAAACAAGCAGTATCTTCTTAATATATTCTGGTGCACGGCTGAAATTTCGTTTCCGAATAAAACAGTACTTTTCCTTTCGAATGATGTAAAAAAAATCCGATTTTAAAGTTGTTCGCAAAGGTATTCTTCTAAAAGTTTAAATAAAATATATATAAATACATTGTTTCAACAATAAATCCATTGTTGTAAAAATGTTTAAAATGAAATTTTACACATAAAACGAGCAGTATCTTCTCATTAAATTCCGGTGCACGGCTGAAATTTTGTTTCCGAATTAAGCAAAACATTTCCTATCGAATGATGAAAAAAATTTGGATTTTTATGTTGTTCGCAGGGGTATTTTTCTAAAAGTTTAAATGACATGTATCTGAATACATTGTTTCAACAATAAATCCATTGTTGTAAAAATGTCTAAAATGAAATTTTACACATAAAACGAGCAGTATCTTCTCATTAAATTCCGGTGCACGGCTGAAATTTTGTTTCCGAATAAATCAGTACTTTTCCTATCGAATGATGTAAAAAAATTCCGATATTTAGGTTGTTCGCAGGGGTATTTTTCTGCAAGTTTAAGTGAAATGTATCAGAATACATTTTTTCAACAATGAATCCATTGTTGTAAAAATGTCTAAAATGAAATTTTACACATACAACGAGCAGTATCTTCTTATTATATTCCGGTGCACGGCTGGAATTTTGTTTCCGAATAAATCAGTACTTTTTCTATCGAATGATGTAAAACAATTCCGATTTTTAGGTTGTTCGCAGGGGTATTTTTCTACAAGTTTAAAAGAAATGTATCAGAATACATTGTTCCAACAATGAATCCATTGTTGTAAAATTGTTTAAAATGAAATTTTACACATAAAACGAGCAGTATCTTCTTATTAAATTCCGGTGCACGGCTGAAATTTTGTTTCCGAAAAAATCAGTACTTTTCCTATCGAATGATGTAAAAAAATTCCGATTTTAAAGTTGTTCGCAGGAGTATTCTTCTAAAAGTTTAAATGAAATATATCTAAATGCATTGTTTCAACAATGAATCCATTGTTAAAAAAATGTTTAAAATGAAATTTTACACATAAAACGAGCAGTATCTTCTCATTAAATTCCGGTGCACGGCTGAAATTTCGTTTCCGAATTAAGCAAAACATTTCCTATCGAATGATGAAAAAAAATTTCGATTTTTATGTTGTTCGCAGGGGTATTTTTCTAAAAGTTTAAATGACATGTATCTGAATACATTGTTTCAACAATAAATCCATTGTTGTAAAAATGTCTAAAATGAAATTTTACACATAAAACGAGCAGTATCTTCTTATTAAATTCCGGTGCACGGCTGGAATTTTGTTTCCGAATAAATCAGTCCTTTTTCTATCGAATGATGTAAAAATATTCCGATTTTTAGGTTGTTCGAAGGGGTATTTTTCTACAAGTTTAAATGAAATGTATCAGAATACATTGTTCCAACAATGAATCCATTGTTGTAAAAGTGTTTAAAATGAAATTTTACACATAAAACGAGCAGTATCTTCTTATTAAATTCCGGTGCACGGCTGAAATTTCGTTTCCGAATAAAACAGTACTTTTCCTATCGAATGATGTAAAAAAATTTCGATTTTTATGTTGTTCGCAGGGGTATTTTTCTAAAAGTTTAAATGACATGTATCTGAATACATTGTTTCAACAATAAATCCATTGTTGTAAAAATGTCTAAAATGAAATTTTACACATAAAACGAGCAGTATCTTCTCATTAAATTCCGGTGCACGGCTGGAATTTTGTTTCCGAATAAATCAGTCCTTTTTCTATCGAATGATGTAAAAATATTCCGATTTTTAGGTTGTTCGAAGGGGTATTTTTCTACAAGTTTAAATGAAATGTATCAGAATACATTGTTTCAACAATGAATCCAGTGTTGTAAAAATGTCTAAAATGAAATTTTACACATAAAACAAGCAGTATCTTCTTATTAAATTTTGGTGCACGGCTGAAATTTCGTTTCCGAATAAAACAGTACTTTTCCTATCGAATTATGTAAAAAAATTCAGATTTTAAAGTTGTTCGCAGTTGTATTCTTCTAAAAGTTTAAATAAAATATGTATAAATACATTGTTTCAACAATGAATCCATTGTTGTAAAAATGTTTAAAATGAAATTATACTTTTAAAACGAGCAGTATCTTCTCATTAAATTCCGGTGCACGGCTGAAATTTCGTTTCCGAAATAAGCAAAACATTTCCTATCGAATGATGTAAAAAAACTCCGATTTTTATGTTGTTCGCAGGGGTATTTTTCTACAAGTTTAAATGAAATGTATCAGAATACATTGTTTCAACAATGAATCCATTGTTGTAAAAATGTCTAAAATGAACTTTTACACATAAAACAAGCAGTATCTTCTTATTATATTCTGGTGCACGGCTGAAATTTCGTTTCCGAATAAAACAGTACTTTTCCTATCGAATGATGTAAAAAAATTCCGATTTTTAGGTGGTTCGCAGGGGCATTTCTCTAAAATTTTAAATGAAATATATCTAAATACATTTGTTTCAACAATGAATCCATTGTTGTAAAAGTGTTTAAAATGAAATTTTACACATAAAACGAGCAGTATCTTCTTATTAAATTCCGGTGCACGGTTGAAACTTTGTTTCCGAAAAAATCAGTACTTTTCCTATCGAATGATGTAAAAAAAGTCCGATTTTTAGGTTGTTCGCAGGGGTATTTTTCTACAAGTTTAAATGAAATGTATCAGAATACATTGTTTCAACAATGAATCCAGTGTTGTAAAAATGTCTAAAATGAAATTTTACACATAAAACAAGCAGTATCTTCTTATTAAATTTTGGTGCACGGCTGAAATTTCGTTTCCGAATAAAACAGTACTTTTCCTATCGAATTATGTAAAAAAATTCCGATTTTAAAGTTGTTCGCAGTTGTATTCTTCTAAAAGTTTAAATAAAATATGTATAAATACATTGTTTCAACAATGAATCCATTGTTGTAAAAATGTTTAAAATGAAATTATACTTTTAAAACGAGCAGTATCTTCTCATTAAATTCCGGTGCACGGCTGAAATTTCGTTTCCGAATTAAGCAAAACATTTCCTATCGAATGATGTAAAAAAATTCCGATTTTTATGTTGTTCGCAGGGGTATTTTTCTACAAGTTTAAATGAAATGTATCAGAATACATTGTTTCAACAATGAATCCATTGTTGTAAAAATGTCTAAAATGAAATTTTACACATAAAACAAGCAGTATCTTCTTAATATATTCTGGTGCACGGCTGAAATTTCGTTTCCGAATAAAACAGTACTTTTCCTATCGAATGATGTAAAAAAAATCCGATTTTAAAGTTGTTCGCAGGGGTATTCTTCTAAAAGTTTAAATAAAATATATATAAATACATTGTTTCAACAATAAATCCATTGTTGTAAAAATGTTTAAAATGAAATTTTACACATAAAACGAGCAGTATCTTCTCATTAAATTCCGGTGCACGGCTGAAATTTCGTTTCCGAATTAAGCAAAACATTTCCTATCGAATGATGAAAACAATTCCGATTTTTAGGTTGTTCGCAGGGGTATTTTTCTACAAGTTTAAAAGAAATGTATCAGAATACATTGTTCCAACAATGAATCCATTGTTGTAAAATTGTTTAAAATGAAATTTTACACATAAAACGAGCAGTATCTTCTTATTATATTTCGGTGCACGGCTGAAAATATGTTTCCGAATAAATCAGTACTTTTCCTATCGAATGATGTAAAAAAATTCCGATTTTTAGGTTGTTCGCAGGGGTATTTTTCTACAAGTTTAAATGAAATGTATCAGAATATATTGTTTCAACAATGAATCCATTGTTGTAAAAATGTCTAAAATGAAATTTTACACATAAAACGAGCAGTATCTTCTTATTAAATTCCGGTGCACGGCTGAAATTTTGTTTCCGAAAAAATCAGTACTTTTCCTATCGAATGATGTAAAAAAATTCCGATTTTAAAGTTGTTCGCAGGAGTATTCTTCTAAAAGTTTAAATGAAATATATCTAAATGCATTGTTTCAACAATGAATCCATTGTTAAAAAAATGTTTAAAATGAAATTTTACACATAAAAAAGCAGTTTCTTCTTATTAAATTCAGGTGCACGGCTGAAATTTTGTTTCCGAATAAATCAGTACTTTTCATATCGAATGATGTAAAAAAATTCCGATTTTTATGTTGTTCGCAGGGGTATTTTTCGACAAGTTTAAATGAAATATATCAGAATACATTGTTTCAACAATGAATCCATTGTTGTAAAAATGTCTAAAATGAAATTTTACTTATAAAACAAGCAGTATCTTCTTATTATATTCTGGTGCACGGCTGAAATTTCGTTTCCGAATAAAACAGTACTTTTCCTATCGAATTATGTAAAAAAATTCCGATATTTAGGTGGTTCGCAGGGGCATTTCTCTAAAATTTTAAATGTAATATATCTAAATACATTTGTTTCAACAATGAATCCATTGTTCTAAAAATGTCTAAAATGAAATTTTACACATAAAACAAGCAGTATCTTCTTAATATATTCTGGTGCACGGCTGAAATTTCGTTTCCGAATAAAACAGTACTTTTCCTATCGAATGATGTAAAAAAATTCCGATTTTAAAGTTGTTCGCAGGGTTATTCTTCTAAAAGTTTAAATAAAATATGTATAAATACATTGTTTCAACAATGAATCCATTGTTGTAAAAATGTTTAAAATGAAATTATACTTTTAAAACAAGCAGTATCTTCTCATTAAATTCCGGTGCACGGCTGAAATTTCGTTTCCGAATTAAGCAAAACATTTCCTATCGAATGATGTAAAAAAATTCCGATTTTTATGTTGTTCGCAGGGGTATTTTTCTACAAGTTTAAATGAAATGTATCAGAATACATTGTTTCAACAATGAATCCATTGTTGTAAAAATGTCTAAAATGAAATTTTACACATAAAACAAGCAGTATCTTCTTAATATATTCTGGTGCACGGCTGAAATTTCGTTTCCGAATAAAACAGTACTTTTCCTATCGAATGATGTAAAAAAATTCCGATTTTAAAGTTGTTCGCAGGGGTATTCTTCTAAAAGTTTAAATAAAATATATATAAATACATTGTTTCAACAATGAATCCATTGTTGTAAAAATGTTTAAAATGAAATTTTACACATAAAACGAGCAGTATCTTCTCATTAAATTCCGGTGCACGGCTGAAATTTCGTTTCCGAATTAAGCAAAACATTTCCTATCGAATGATGAAAAAAAATTTCGATTTTTATGTTGTTCGCAGGGGTATTTTTCTAAAAGTTTAAATGACATGTATCTGAATACATTATTTCAACAATGAATCCATTGTTGTAAAAATGTCTAAAATGAAATTTTATACATAAAACGTGCAGTATCTTCTTATTAAATTCCGGTGCACGGCTGGAATTTTGTTTCCGAATAAATCAGTACTTCTTCTATCGAATGATGTAGAAATATTCCGATTTTTAGGTTGTTCGCAGGGGTATTTTTCTACAAGTTTAAATGAAATGTATCAGAATACATTGTTCCAACAATGAATCCATTGTTGTAAAAGTGTTTAAAATGAAATTTTACACATAAAACGAGCAGTATCTTCTTATTATATTCCGGTGCACGGCTGAAATTTTGTTTCCGAATAAATCAGTACTTTTCCTATCGAATGATGTAAAAAAATTCCGATTTTTAGGTTGTTCGCAGGGGTATTTTTCTGCAAGTTTAAATGAAATGTATCAGAATACATTGTTTCAACAATGAATCCATTGTTGTAAAAATGTTTAAAATGAAATTTTACACATAAAACGAGCAGTATCATCTCATTAAATTCCGGTGCACGGCTGAAATTTCGTTTCCGAATTAAGCAAAACATTTCCTATCGAATGTTGTAAAAAAATTCCGATTTTTATGTTGTTCGCAGGGGTATTTTTCTAAAATTTTAAATGAAATATATCTAAATGCATTGTTTCAACAATGAATCCATTGTTGAAAAAATGTTTAAAATGAAATTTTACACATAAAAAAAGCAGTTTCTTCTTATTAAATTCAGGTGCTCGGCTGAAATTTTGTTTCCGAATAAATCAGTACTTTTCCTATCGAATGATGTAAAAAAATTCCGATTTTTATGTTGTTCGCAGGGGTATTTTTCTAAAAGTTTAAATGACATGTATCTAAATACATTGTTTCAACAATGAATCCATTGTTGTAAAAATGTCTAAAATGAAATTTTACACATACAACGAGCAGTATCTTCTTATTAAATTCCGGTGCACGGCTGGAATTTTGTTTCCGAATAAATCAGTACTTTTTCTATCGAATGATGTAAAACAATTCCGATTTTTAGGTTGTTCGCAGGGGTATTTTTCTACAAGTTTAAAAGAAATGTATCAGAATACATTGTTCCAACAATGAATCCATTGTTGTAAAATTGTTTAAAATGAAATTTTACACATAAAACGAGCAGTATCTTCTTATTATATTCCGGTGCACGGCTGAAATTTTGTTTCCGAATAAATCAGTACTTTTCCTATCGAATGATGTAAAAAAATTCCGATTTTTAGGTTGTTCGCAGGGGTATTTTTCTACAAGTTTAAATGAAATGTATCAGAATACATTGTTTCAACAATGAATCCATTGATGTAAAAATGTCTAAAATGAAATTTTACACATAAAACGAGCAGTATCTTCATATTAAATTCCGGTGCACGGCTGGAATTTTGTTTCCGAATAAATCAGTACTTTTCCTATCGAATGATGTAAAAAAATTCCGATTTTAAAGTTGTTCGCAAGGGTATTCTTCTAAAAGTTTAAATAAAATATATATAAATACATTGTTTCAACAATGAATCCATTGTTGTAAAAATGTTTAAAATGAAATTTTACACATAAAACGAGCAGTATCTTCTCATTAAATTCCGGTGCACGGTTGAAATTTCGTTTCCGAATTAAGCAAAACATTTCCTATCGAATGATGTAAAAAAATTCCGATTTTTATGTTGTTCGCAGGGGTATTTTTCTAAAAGTTTAAATGATATGTATCTGAATACATTGTTTCAACAATAAATCCATTGTTGTAAAAATGTCTAAAATGAAATTTTACACATAAAACGAGCAGTATCTTCTTATTAAATTCCGGTGCACGGCTGGAATTTTGTTTCCGAATAAATCAGTCCTTTTTCTATCGAATGATGTAAAAATATTCCGATTTTTAGGTTGTTCGAAGGGGTATTTTTCTACAAGTTTAAATGAAATGTATCAGAATACATTGTTCCAACAATGAATCCATTGTTGTAAAAGTGTTTAAAATGAAATTTTACACATAAAACGAGCAGTATCTTCTTATTAAATTCCGGTGCACGGCTGAAATTTCGTTTCCGAATAAAACAGTACTTTTCCTATCGGATTATGTAAAAAAATTCCGATTTTAAAATTGTTCGCAGTTGTATTCTTCTAAAAGTTTAAATAAAATATGTATAAATACATTGTTTCAACAATGAATCCATTGTTGTAAAAATGTTTAAAATGAAATTATACTTTTAAAACGAGCAGTATCTTCTCATTAAATTCCGGTGCACGGCTGAAATTTCGTTTCCGAATTAAGCAAAACATTTCCTATCGAATGATGTAAAAAAATTCCGATTTTAAAGTTGTTCGCAGGAGTATTCTTCTAAAAGTTTAAATGAAATATATCTAAATGCATTAATTCAACAATGAATCCATTGTTAAAAAAATGTTTAAAATGAAATTTTACACATAAAAAAGCAGTTTCTTCTTATTAAATTCAGGTGCACGGCTGAAATTTTGTTTCCGAATAAATCAATACTTTTCATATCGAATGATGTAAAAAAATTCCGATTTTTAGGTGGTTCGCAGGGGTATTTTTCTACAAGTTTAAATGAAATGTATCAGAATACATTGTTTCAACAATGAATCCAGTGTTGTAAAAATGTCTAAAATGAAATTTTACACATAAAACAAGCAGTATCTTCTTATTAAATTTTGGTGCACGGCTGAAATTTCGTTTCCGAATAAAACAGTACTTTTCCTATCGAATTATGTAAAAAAATTCCGATTTTAAAGTTGTTCGCAGTTGTATTCTTCTAAAAGTTTAAATAAAATATGTATAAATACATTGTTTCAACAATGAATCCATTGTTGTAAAAATGTTTAAAATGAAATTATACTTTTAAAACGAGCAGTATCTTCTCATTAAATTCCGGTGCACGGCTGAAATTTCGTTTCCGAATTAAGCAAAACATTTCCTATCGAATGATGTAAAAAAATTCCGATTTTTATGTTGTTCGCAGGGGTATTTTTCTACAAGTTTAAATGAAATGTATCAGAATACATTGTTTCAACAATGAATCCATTGTTGTAAAAATGTCTAAAATGAAATTTTACACATAAAACAAGCAGTATCTTCTTAATATATTCTGGTGCACGGCTGAAATTTCGTTTCCGAATAAAACAGTACTTTTCCTTTCGAATGATGTAAAAAAAATCCGATTTTAAAGTTGTTCGCAGGGGTATTCTTCTAAAAGTTTAAATAAAATATATATAAATACATTGTTTCAACAATAAATCCATTGTTGTAAAAATGTTTAAAATGAAATTTTACACATAAAACGAGCAGTATCTTCTCATTAAATTCCGGTGCACGGCTGAAATTTCGTTTCCGAATTAAGCAAAACATTTCCTATCGAATGATGAAAAAAATTTCGATTTTTATGTTGTTCGCAGGGGTATTTTTCTAAAAGTTTAAATGACATGTATCTGAATACATTGTTTCAACAATAAATCCATTGTTGTAAAAATGTCTAAAATGAAATTTTACACATAAAACGAGCAGTATCTTCTTATTAAATTCCGGTGCACGGCTGGAATTTTGTTTCCGAATAAATCAGTCCTTTTTCTATCGAATGATGTAAAAATATTCCGATTTTTAGGTTGTTCGCAGGGGTATTTTTCTACAAGTTTAAATGAAATGTATCAGAATACATTGTTCCAACAATGAATCCATTGTTGTAAAAGTGTTTAAAATGAAATTTTACACATAAAACGAGCAGTATCTTCTTATTATATTCCGGTGCACGGCTGAAATTTTGTTTCCGAATAAATCAGTACTTTTCCTATCGAATGATGTAAAAAAATTCCGATATTTAGGTCGTTCGCAGGGGTATTTTTCTGCAAGTTTAAGTGAAATGTATCAGAATACATTTTTTCAACAATGAATCCATTGTTGTAAAAATGTCTAAAATGAAATTTTACACATACAACGAGCAGTATCTTCTTATTATATTCCGGTGCACGGCTGGAATTTTGTTTCCGAATAAATCAGTACTTTTTCTATCGAATGATGTAAAACAATTCCGATTTTTAGGTTGTTCGCAGGGGTATTTTTCTACAAGTTTAAAAGAAATGTATCAGAATACATTGTTCCAACAATGAATCCATTGTTGTAAAATTGTTTAAAATGAAATTTTACACATAAAACGAGCAGTATCTTCTTATTATATTCCGGTGCACGGCTGAAAATTTGTTTCCGAATAAATCAGTACTTCTTCTATCGAATGATGTAGAAATATTCCGATTTTTAGGTTGTTCGCAGGGGTATTTTTCTACAAGTTTAAATGAAATGTATCAGAATACATTGTTCCAACAATGAATCCATTGTTGTAAAAGTGTTTAAAATGAAATTTTACACATAAAACGAGCAGTATCTTCTTATTATATTCCGGTGCACGGCTGAAATTTTGTTTCCGAATAAATCAGTACTTTTCCTATCGAATGATGTAAAAAAATTCCGATTTTTAGGTTGTTCGCAGGGGTATTTTTCTGCAAGTTTAAATGAAATGTATCAGAATACATTGTTTCAACAATGAATCCATTGTTGTAAAAATGTTTAAAATGAAATTTTACACATAAAACGAGCAGTATCATCTCATTAAATTCCGGTGCACGGCTGAAATTTCGTTTCCGAATTAAGCAAAACATTTCCTATCGAATGTTGTAAAAAAATTCCGATTTTTATGTTGTTCGCAGGGGTATTTTTCTAAAATTTTAAATGAAATATATCTAAATGCATTGTTTCAACAATGAATCCATTGTTGAAAAAATGTTTAAAATGAAATTTTACACATAAAAAAAGCAGTTTCTTCTTATTAAATTCAGGTGCTCGGCTGAAATTTTGTTTCCGAATAAATCAGTACTTTTCCTATCGAATGATGTAAAAAAATTCCGATTTTTATGTTGTTCGCAGGGGTATTTTTCTAAAAGTTTAAATGACATGTATCTAAATACATTGTTTCAACAATGAATCCATTGTTGTAAAAATGTCTAAAATGAAATTTTACACATACAACGAGCAGTATCTTCTTATTAAATTCCGGTGCACGGCTGGAATTTTGTTTCCGAATAAATCAGTACTTTTTCAATCGAATGATGTAAAACAATTCCGATTTTTAGGTTGTTCGCAGGGGTATTTTTCTACAAGTTTAAAAGAAATGTATCAGAATACATTGTTCCAACAATGAATCCATTGTTGTAAAATTGTTTAAAATGAAATTTTACACATAAAACGAGCAGTATCTTCTTATTATATTCCGGTGCACGGCTGAAATTTTGTTTCCGAATAAATCAGTACTTTTCCTATCGAATGATTTAAAAAAATTCCGATTTTTAGGTTGTTCGCAGGGGTATTTTTCTACAAGTTTAAATGAAATGTATCAGAATACATTGTTTCAACAATGAATCCATTGATGTAAAAATGTCTAAAATGAAATTTTACACATAAAACGAGCAGTATCTTCATATTAAATTCCGGTGCACGGCTGGAATTTTGTTTCCGAATAAATCAGTACTTTTCCTATCGAATGATGTAAAAAAATTCCGATTTTAAAGTTGTTCGCAGGGGTATTCTTCTAAAAGTTTAAATAAAATATATATAAATACATTGTTTCAACAATGAATCCATTGTTGTAAAAATGTTTAAAATGAAATTTTACACATAAAACGAGCAGTATCTTCTCATTAAATTCCGGTGCACGGTTGAAATTTCGTTTCCGAATTAAGCAAAACATTTCCTATCGAATGATGTAAAAAAATTCCGATTTTTATGTTGTTCGCAGGGGTATTTTTCTAAAAGTTTAAATGATATGTATCTGAATACATTGTTTCAACAATGAATCCATTGTTATAAAATTGTCTAGAATGAAATTTTACTTATAAAACAAGCAATATCTTCTTATTAAATTCTGGTGCACGGCTGAAATTTTGTTTCCGAATAAATCAGTACTTTTCCTATCGAATGATGTAAAAAAATTCCGATTTTTTAGGTGGTTCGCAGGGGCATTTCTCTAAAATTTTAAATGAAATATATCTAAATACATTTGTTTCAACAATGAATCCATTGTTGTAAAAATGTTTAAAATGAAATTATACTTTTAAAACGAGCAGTATCTTCTCATTAAATTCCGGTGCACGGCTGAAATTTCGTTTCCGAATTAAGCAAAACATTTCCTATCGAATGATGTAAAAAAATTCCGATTTTTATGTTGTTCGCAGGGGTATTTTTCTACAAGTTTAAATGAAATGTATCAGAATACATTGTTTCAACAATGAATCCATTGTTGTAAAAATGTCTAAAATGAAATTTTACACATAAAACAAGCAGTATCTTCTTAATATATTCTGGTGCACGGCTGAAATTTCGTTTCCGAATAAAACAGTACTTTTCCTATCGAATGATGTAAAAAAAATCCAATTTTAAAGTTGTTCGCAGGGGTATTCTTCTAAAAGATTAAATAAAATATATATAAATACATTGTTTCAACAATAAATCCATTGTTGTAAAAATGTTTAAAATGAAATTTTACACATAAAACGAGCAGTATCTTCTCATTAAATTCCGGTGCACGGCCGACATTTCGTTTCCGAATTAAGCAAAACATTCCCTATCGAATGATGAAAAAAAATTTCGATTTTTATGTTGTTCGCAGGGGTAATTTTCTAAAAGTTGAAATGACATGTATCTGAATACATTGTTTCAACAATAAATCCATTGTTGTAAAAATGTCTAAAATGAAATTTTACACATAAAACGAGCAGTATCTTCTTATTAAATTCCGGTGCACGGCTGGAATTTTGTTTCCGAATAAATCAGTCCTTTTTCTATCGAATGATGTAAAAATATTCCGATTTTTAGGTTGTTCGAAGGGGTATTTTTCTACAAGTTTAAATGAAATGTATCAGAATACATTGTTCCAACAATGAATCCATTGTTGTAAAAGTGTTTAAAATGAAATTTTACACATAAAACGAGCAGTATCTTCTTATTAAATTCCGGTGCACGGCTGAAATTTCGTTTCCGAAATAAGCAAAACATTTCCTATCGAATGATGTAAAAAAACTCCGATTTTTATGTTGTTCGCAGGGGTATTTTTCTACAAGTTTAAACGAAATGTATCAGAATACATTGTTTCAACAATGAATCCATTGTTGTAAAAATGTCTAAAATGAACTTTTACACATAAAACAAGCAGTATCTTCTTATTAAATTTTGGTGCACGGCTGAAATTTCGTTTCCGAATAAAACAGTACTTTTCCTATCGAATTATGTAAAAAAATTCCGATTTTAAAATTGTTCGCAGTTGTATTCTTCTAAAAGTTTAAATAAAATATGTATAAATACATTGTTTCAACAATGAATCCATTGTTGTAAAAATGTTTAAAATGAAATTATACTTTTAAAACGAGCAGTATCTTCTCATTAAATTCCGGTGCACGGCTGAAATTTCGTTTCCGAATTAAGCAAAACATTTCCTATCGAATGATGTAAAAAAATTCCGATTTTTATGTTGTTCGCAGGGGTATTTTTCTACAAGTTTAAATGAAATGTATCAGAATACATTGTTTCAACAATGAATCCATTGTTGTAAAAATGTCTAAAATGAAATTCTACACATAAAACAAGCAGTATCTTCTTAATATATTCTGGTGCACGGCTGAAATTTCGTTTCCGAATAAAACAGTACTTTTCCTATCGAATGATGTAAAAAAAATCCGATTTTAAAGTTGTTCGCAGGGGTATTCTTCTAAAAGTTTAAATAAAATATATATAAATACATTGTTTCAACAATAAATCCATTGTTGTAAAAATGTTTAAAATGAAATTTTACACATAAAACGAGCAGTATCTTCTCATTAAATTCCGGTGCACGGCTGAAATTTCGTTTCCGAATTAAGCAAAACATTTCCTATCGAATGATGAAAAAAAATTTCGATTTTTATGTTGTTCGCAAGGGTATTTTTCTAAAAGTTTAAATGACATGTATCTGAATACATTGTTTCAACAATAAATCCATTGTTGTAAAAATGTCTAAAATGAAATTTTACACATAAAACGAGCAGTATCTTCTTATTAAATTCCGGTGCACGGCTGGAATTTTGCTTCCGAATAAATCAGTCCTTTTTCTATCGAATGATGTAAAAATATTCCGATTTTTAGGTTGTTCGCAGGGGTATTTTTCTACAAGTTTAAATGAAATGTATCAGAATACATTGTTCCAACAATGAATCCATTGTTGTAAAAGTGTTTAAAATGAAATTTTACACATAAAACGAGCAGTATCTTCTTATTAAATTCCGGTGCACGGCTGAAATTTTGTTTCCGAAAAAATCAGTACTTTTCCTATCGAATGATGTAAAAAAATTCCGATTTTAAAGTTGTTCGCAGGAGTATTCTTCTAAAAGTTTAAATGAAATATATCTAAATGCATTAATTCAACAATGAATCCATTGTTAAAAAAATGTTTAAAATGAAATTTTACACATAAAAAAGCAGTTTCTTCTTATTAAATTCAGGTGCACGGCTGAAATTTTGTTTCCGAATAAATCAATACTTTTCATATCGAATGATGTAAAAAAATTCCGATTTTTAGGTGGTTCGCAGGGGTATTTTTCTACAAGTTTAAATGAAATGTATCAGAATACATTGTTTCAACAATGAATCCAGTGTTGTAAAAATGTCTAAAATGAAATTTTACACATAAAACAAGCAGTATCTTCTTATTAAATTTTGGTGCACGGCTGAAATTTCGTTTCCGAATAAAACAGTACTTTTCCTATCGAATTATGTAAAAAAATTCCGATTTTAAAGTTGTTCGCAGTTGTATTCTTCTAAAAGTTTAAATAAAATATGTATAAATACATTGTTTCAACAATGAATCCATTGTTGTAAAAATGTTTAAAATGAAATTATACTTTTAAAACGAGCAGTATCTTCTCATTAAATTCCGGTGCACGGCTGAAATTTCGTTTCCGAATTAAGCAAAGCATTTCCTATCGAATGATGTAAAAAAATTCCGATTTTTATGTTGTTCGCAGGGGTATTTTTCTACAAGTTTAAATGAAATGTATCAGAATACATTGTTTCAACAATGAATCCATTGTTGTAAAAATGTCTAAAATGAAATTTTACACATAAAACAAGCAGTATCTTCTTAATATATTCTGGTGCACGGCTGAAATTTCGTTTCCGAATAAAACAGTACTTTTCCTTTCGAATGATGTAAAAATATTCCGATTTTTAGGTTGTTCGCAGGGGTATTTTTCTACAAGTTTAAATGAAATGTATCAGAATACATTGTTCCAACAATGAATCCATTGTTGTAAAAGTGTTTAAAATGAAATTTTACACATAAAACGAGCAGTATCTTCTTATTATATTCCGGTGAACGGCTGAAATTTTGTTTCCGAATAAATCAGTACTTTTCCTATCGAATGATGTAAAAAAATTCCGATATTTAGGTTGTTCGCAGGGGTATTTTTCTGCAAGTTTAAGTGAAATGTATCAGAATACATTTTTTCAACAATGAATCCATTGTTGTAAAAATGTCTAAAATGAAATTTTACACATACAACGAGCAGTATCTTCTTATTATATTCCGGTGCACGGCTGGAATTTTGTTTCCGAATAAATCAGTACTTTTTCTATCGAATGATGTAAAACAATTCCGATTTTTAGGTTGTTCGCAGGGGTATTTTTCTACAAGTTTAAAAGAAATGTATCAGAATACATTGTTCCAACAATGAATCCATTGTTGTAAAATTGTTTAAAATGAAATTTTACACATAAAACGAGCAGTATCTTCTTATTATATTCCGGTGCACGGCTGAAAATTTGTTTCCGAATAAATCAGTACTTTTCCTATCGAATGATGTAAAAAAATTCCGATTTTTAGGTTGTTCGCAGGGGTATTTTTCTACAAGTTTAAATGAAATGTATCAGAATATATTGTTTCAACAATGAATCCATTGTTGTAAAAATGTCTAAAATGAAATTTTACACATAAAACGAGCAGTATCTTCTTATTAAATTCCGGTGCACGGCTGAAATTTTGTTTCCGAAAAAATCAGTACTTTTCCTATCGAATGATGTAAAAAAATTCCGATTTTAAAGTTGTTCGCAGGAGTATTCTTCTAAAAGTTTAAATGAAATATATCTAAATGCATTGTTTCAACAATGAATCCATTGTTAAAAAAATGTTTAAAATGAAATTTTACACATAAAAAAGCAGTTTCTTCTTATTAAATTCAGGTGCACGGCTGAAATTTTGTTTCCGAATAAATCAGTACTTTTCATATCGAATGATGTAAAAAAATTCCGATTTTTATGTTGTTCGCAGGGGTATTTTTCGACAAGTTTAAATGAAATATATCAGAATACATTGTTTCAACAATGAATCCATTGTTGTAAAAATGTCTAAAATGAAATTTTACTTATAAAACAAGCAGTATCTTCTTATTATATTCTGGTGCACGGCTGAAATTTCGTTTCCGAATAAAACAGTACTTTTCCTATCGAATTATGTAAAAAAATTCCGATATTTAGGTGGTTCGCAGGGGCATTTCTCTAAAATTTTAAATGAAATATATCTAAATACATTTGTTTCAACAATGAATCCATTGTTCTAAAAATGTCTAAAATGAAATTTTACACATAAAACAAGCAGTATCTTCTTAATATATTCTGGTGCACGGCTGAAATTTCGTTTCCGAATAAAACAGTACTTTTCCTATCGAATGATGTAAAAAAATTCCGATTTTAAAGTTGTTCGCAGGGTTATTCTTCTAAAAGTTTAAATAAAATATGTATAAATACATTGTTTCAACAATGAATCCATTGTTGTAAAAATGTTTAAAATGAAATTATACTTTTAAAACAAGCAGTATCTTCTCATTAAATTCCGGTGCACGGCTGAAATTTCGTTTCCGAATTATGCAAAACATTTCCTATCGAATGATGTAAAAAAATTCCGATTTTTATGTTGTTCGCAGGGGTATTTTTCTACAAGTTTAAATGAAATGTATCAGAATACATTGTTTCAACAATGAATCCATTGTTGTAAAAATGTCTAAAATGAAATTTTACACATAAAACAAGCAGTATCTTCTTAATATATTCTGGTGCACGGCTGAAATTTCGTTTCCGAATAAAACAGTACTTTTCCTATCGAATGATGTAAAAAAATTCCGATTTTAAAGTTGTTCGCAGGGGTATTCTTCTAAAAGTTTAAATAAAATATATATAAATACATTGTTTCAACAATGAATACATTGTTGTAAAAATGTTTAAAATGAAATTTTACACATAAAACGAGCAGTATCTTCGCATTAAATTCCGGTGCGCGGCTGAAATTTCGTTTCCGAATTAAGCAAAACGTTTCCTATCGAATGATGAAAAAAAATTTCGATTTTTATGTTGTTCGCAGGGGTATTTTTCTAAAAGTTTAAATGACATGTATCTGAATACATTATTTCAACAATGAATCCATTGTTGTAAAAATGTCTAAAATGAAATTTTATACATAAAACGAGCAGTATCTTCTTATTAAATTCCGGTGCACGGCTGGAATTTTGTTTCCGAATAAATCAGTACTTCTTCTATCGAATGATGTAGAAATATTCCGATTTTTAGGTTGTTCGCAGGGGTATTTTTCTACAAGTTTAAATGAAATGTATCAGAATACATTGTTCCAACAATGAATCCATTGTTGTAAAAGTGTTTAAAATGAAATTTTACACATAAAACGAGCAGTATCTTCTTATTATATTCCGGTGCACGGCTAAAATTTTGTTTCCGAATAAATCAGTAATTTTCCTATCGAATGATGTAAAAAAATTCCGATTTTTATGTTGTTCGCAGGGGTATTTTTCTACAAGTTTAAATGAAATGTATCAGAATACATTGTTTCAACAATGAATCCATTGTTGTAAAAATGTCTAAAATGAAATTTTACACATAAAACAAGCAGTATCTTCTTTATATATTCTGGTGCACGGCTGAAATTTCGTTTCCGAATAAAACAGTACTTTTCCTTTCGAATGATGTAAAAAAAATCCGATTTTAAAGTTGTTCGCAGGGGTATTCTTCTAAAAGTTTAAATAAAATATATATAAATACATTGTTTCAACAATAAATCCATTGTTGTAAAAATGTTTAAAATGAAATTTTACACATAAAACGAGCAGTATCTTCTCATTAAATTCCGGTGCACGGCTGAAATTTCGTTTCCGAATTAAGCAAAACATTTCCTATCGAATGATGAAAAAAATTTCGATTTTTATGTTGTTCGCAGGGGTATTTTTCTAAAAGTTTAAATGACATGTATCTGAATACATTGTTTCAACAATAAATCCATTGTTGTAAAAATGTCTAAAATGAAATTTTACACATAAAACGAGCAGTATCTTCTTATTAAATTCCGGTGCACGGCTGGAATTTTGTTTCCGAATAAATCAGTCCTTTTTCTATCGAATGATGTAAAAATATTCCGATTTTTAGGTTGTTCGGAGGGGTATTTTTCTACAAGTTTAAATGAAATGTATCAGAATACATTGTTCCAACAATGAATCCATTGTTGTAAAAGTGTTTAAAATGAAATTTTACACATAAAACGAGCAGTATCTTCTTATTATATTCCGGTGCACGGCTGAAATTTTGTTTCCGAATAAATCAGTACTTTTCCTATCGAATGATGTAAAAAAATTCCGATATTTAGGTTGTTCGCAGGGGTATTTTTCTGCAAGTTTAAGTGAAATGTATCAGAATACATTTTTTCAACAATGAATCCATTGTTGTAAAAATGTCTAAAATGAAATTTTACACATACAACAAGCAGTATCTTCTTATTATATTCCGGTGCGCGGCTGGAATTTTGTTTCCGAATAAATCAGTACTTTTTCTATCGAATGATGTAAAACAATTCCGATTTTTAGGTTGTTCGCAGGGGTATTTTTCTACAAGTTTAAAAGAAATGTATCAGAATACATTGTTCCAACAATGAATCCATTGTTGTAAAATTGTTTAAAATGAAATTTTACACATAAAACGAGCAGTATCTTCTTATTATATTCCGGTGCACGGCTGAAAATTTGTTTCCGAATAAATCAGTACTTTTCCTATCGAATGATGTAAAAAAATTCCGATTTTTAGGTTGTTCGCAGGGGTATTTTTCTACAAGTTTAAATGAAATGTATCAGAATATATTGTTTCAACAATGAATCCATTGTTGTAAAAATGTCTAAAATGAAATTTTACACATAAAACGAGCAGTATCTTCTTATTAAATTCCGGTGCACGGCTGAAATTTTGTTTCCGAAAAAATCAGTACTTTTCCTATCGAATGATGTAAAAAAATTCCGATTTTAAAGTTGTTCGCAGGAGTATTCTTCTAAAAGTTTAAATGAAATATATCTAAATGAATTGTTTCAACAATGAATCCATTGTTAAAAAAATGTTTAAAATGAAATTTTACACATAAAAAAGCAGTTTCTTCTTATTAAATTCAGGTGCACGGCTGAAATTTTGTTTCCGAATAAATCAGTACTTTTCATATCGAATGATGTAAAAAAATTCCGATTTTTATGTTGTTCGCAGGGGTATTTTTCGACAAGTTTAAATGAAATATATCAGAATACATTGTTTCAACAATGAATCCATTGTTGTAAAAATGTCTAAAATGAAATTTTACTTATAAAACAAGCAGTATCTTCTTATTATATTCTGGTGCACGGCTGAAATTTCGTTTCCGAATAAAACAGTACTTTTCCTATCGAATTATGTAAAAAAATTCCGATATTTAGGTGGTTCGCAGGGGCATTTCTCTAAAATTTTAAATGAAATATATCTAAATACATTTGTTTCAACAATGAATCCATTGTTCTAAAAATGTCTAAAATGAAATTTTACACATAAAACAAGCAGTATCTTCTTAATATATTCTGGTGCACGGCTGAAATTTCGTTTCCGAATAAAACAGTACTTTTCCTATCGAATGATGTAAAAAAATTCCGATTTTAAAGTTGTTCGCAGGGTTATTCTTCTAAAAGTTTAAATAAAATATGTATAAATACATTGTTTCAACAATGAATCCATTGTTGTAAAAATGTTTAAAATGAAATTATACTTTTAAAACAAGCAGTATCTTCTCATTAAATTCCGGTGCACGGCTGAAATTTCGTTTCCGAATTAAGCAAAACATTTCCTATCGAATGATGTAAAAAAATTCCGATTTTTATGTTGTTCGCAGGGGTATTTTTCTACAAGTTTAAATGAAATGTATCAGAATACATTGTTTCAACAATGAATCCATTGTTGTAAAAATGTCTAAAATGAAATTTTACACATAAAACAAGCAGTATCTTCTTAATATATTCTGGTGCACGGCTGAAATTTCGTTTCCGAATAAAACAGTACTTTTCCTATCGAATGATGTAAAAAAATTCCGATTTTAAAGTTGTTCGCAGGGGTATTCTTCTAAAAGTTTAAATAAAATATATATAAACACATTGTTTCAACAATGAATCCATTGTTGTAAAAATGTTTAAAATGAAATTTTACACATAAAACGAGCAGTATCTTCTCATTAAATTCCGGTGCACGGCTGAAATTTCGTTTCCGAATTAAGCAAAACATTTCCTATCGAATGATGAAAAAAAATTTCGATTTTTATGTTGTTCGCAGGGGTATTTTTCTAAAAGTTTAAATGACATGTATCTGAATACATTATTTCAACAATGAATCCATTGTTGTAAAAATGTCTAAAATGAAATTTTATACATAAAACGAGCAGTATCTTCTTATTAAATTCCGGTGCACGGCTGGAATTTTGTTTCCGAATAAATCAGTACTTCTTCTATCGAATGATGTAGAAATATTCCGATTTTTAGGTTGTTCGCAGGGGTATTTTTCTACAAGTTTAAATGAAATGTATCAGAATACATTGTTCCAACAATGAATCCATTGTTGTAAAAGTGTTTAAAATGAAATTTTACACATAAAACGAGCAGTATCTTCTTATTATATTCCGGTGCACGGCTGAAATTTTGTTTCCGAATAAATCAGTACTTTTCCTATCGAATGATGTAAAAAAATTCCGATTTTTAGGTTGTTCGCAGGGGTATTTTTCTGCAAGTTTAAATGAAATGTATCAGAATACATTGTTTCAACAATGAATCCATTGTTGTAAAAATGTTTAAAATGAAATTTTACACATAAAACGAGCAGTATCATCTCATTAAATTCCGGTGCACGGCTGAAATTTCGTTTCCGAATTAAGCAAAACATTTCCTATCGAATGATGTAAAAAAATTCCGATTTTTATGTTGTTCGCAGGGGTATTTTTCTAAAAGTTTAAATGACATGTATCTAAATACATTGTTTCAACAATGAATCCATTGTTGTAAAAATGTCTAAAATGAAATTTTACACATACAACGAGCAGTATCTTCTTATTATATTCCGGTGCACGGCTGGAATTTTGTTTCCGAATAAATCAGTACTTTTTCTATCGAATGATGTAAAACAATTCCGATTTTTAGGTTGTTCGCAGGGGTATTTTTCTACAAGTTTAAAAGAAATGTATCAGAATACATTGTTCCAACAATGAATCCATTGTTGTAAAATTGTTTAAAATGAAATTTTACACATAAAACGAGCAGTATCTTCTTATTATATTTCGGTGCACGGCTGAAAATTTGTTTCCGAATAAATCAGTACTTTTCCTATCGAATGATGTAAAAAAATTCCGATTTTTAGGTTGTTCGCAGGGGTATTTTTCTACAAGTTTAAATGAAATGTATCAGAATATATTGTTTCAACAATGAATCCATTGTTGTAAAAATGTCTAAAATGAAATTTTACACATAAAACGAGCAGTATCTTCTTATTAAATTCCGGTGCACGGCTGAAATTTTGTTTCCGAAAAAATCAGTACTTTTCCTATCGAATGATGTAAAAAAATTCCGATTTTAAAGTTGTTCGCAGGAGTATTCTTCTAAAAGTTTAAATGAAATATATCTAAATGCATTGTTTCAACAATGAATCCATTGTTAAAAAAATGTTTAAAATGAAATTTTACACATAAAAAAGCAGTTTCTTCTTATTAAATTCAGGTGCACGGCTGAAATTTTGTTTCCGAATAAATCAGTACTTTTCATATCGAATGATGTAAAAAAATTCCGATTTTTATGTTGTTCGCAGGGGTATTTTTCGACAAGTTTAAATGAAATATATCAGAATACATTGTTTCAACAATGAATCCATTGTTGTAAAAATGTCTAAAATGAAATTTTACTTATAAAACAAGCAGTATCTTCTTATTATATTCTGGTGCACGGCTGAAATTTCGTTTCCGAATAAAACAGTACTTTTCCTATCGAATTATGTAAAAAAATTCCGATATTTAGGTGGTTCGCAGGGGCATTTCTCTAAAATTTTAAATGTAATATATCTAAATACATTTGTTTCAACAATGAATCCATTGTTCTAAAAATGTCTAAAATGAAATTTTACACATAAAACAAGCAGTATCTTCTTAATATATTCTGGTGCACGGCTGAAATTTCGTTTCCGAATAAAACAGTACTTTTCCTATCGAATGATGTAAAAAAATTCCGATTTTAAAGTTGTTCGCAGGGTTATTCTTCTAAAAGTTTAAATAAAATATGTATAAATACATTGTTTCAACAATGAATCCATTGTTGTAAAAATGTTTAAAATGAAATTATACTTTTAAAACAAGCAGTATCTTCTCATTAAATTCCGGTGCACGGCTGAAATTTCGTTTCCGAATTAAGCAAAACATTTCCTATCGAATGATGTAAAAAAATTCCGATTTTTATGTTGTTCGCAGGGGTATTTTTCTACAAGTTTAAATGAAATGTATCAGAATACATTGTTTCAACAATGAATCCATTGTTGTAAAAATGTCTAAAATGAAATTTTACACATAAAACAAGCAGTATCTTCTTAATATATTCTGGTGCACGGCTGAAATTTCGTTTCCGAATAAAACAGTACTTTTCCTATCGAATGATGTAAAAAAATTCCGATTTTAAAGTTGTTCGCAGGGGTATTCTTCTAAAAGTTTAAATAAAATATATATAAATACATTGTTTCAACAATGAATCCATTGTTGTAAAAATGTTTAAAATGAAATTTTATACATAAAACGAGCAGTATCTTCTTATTAAATTCCGGTGCACGGCTGGAATTTTGTTTCCGAATAAATCAGTACTTCTTCTATCGAATGATGTAGAAATATTCCGATTTTTATGTTGTTCGCAGGGGTATTTTTCTACAAGTTTAAATGAAATGTATCAGAATACATTGTTTCAACAATGAATCCATTGTTGTAAAAATGTCTAAAATGAAATTTTACACATAAAACGAGCAGTATCTTCTCATTAAATTCCGGTGCACGGCTGAAATTTCGTTTCCGAATTAAGCAAAACATTTCCTATCGAATGATGAAAAAAAATTTCGATTTTTATGTTGTTCGCAGGGGTATTTTTCTAAAAGTTTAAATGACATGTATCTGAATACATTATTTCAACAATGAATCCATTGTTGTAAAAATGTCTAAAATGAAATTTTATACATAAAACGAGCAGTATCTTCTTATTAAATTCCGGTGCACGGCTGGAATTTTGTTTCCGAATAAATCAGTACTTCTTCTATCGAATGATGTAGAAATATTCCGATTTTTAGGTTGTTCGCAGGGGTATTTTTCTACAAGTTTAAATGAAATGTATCAGAATACATTGTTCCAACAATGAATCCATTGTTGTAAAAGTGTTTAAAATGAAATTTTACACATAAAACGAGCAGTATCTTCTTATTATATTCCGGTGCACGGCTGAAATTTTGTTTCCGAATAAATCAGTACTTTTCCTATCGAATGATGTAAAAAAATTCCGATTTTTAGGTTGTTCGCAGGGGTATTTTTCTGCAAGTTTAAATGAAATGTATCAGAATACATTGTTTCAACAATGAATCCATTGTTGTAAAAATGTTTAAAATGAAATTTTACACATAAAACGAGCAGTATCATCTCATTAAATTCCGGTGCACGGCTGAAATTTCGTTTCCGAATTAAGCAAAACATTTCCTATCGAATGTTGTAAAAAAATTCCGATTTTTATGTTGTTCGCAGGGGTATTTTTCTAAAATTTTAAATGAAATATATCTAAATGCATTGTTTCAACAATGAATCCATTGTTGAAAAAATGTTTAAAATGAAATTTTACACATAAAAAAAGCAGTTTCTTCTTATTAAATTCAGGTGCTCGGCTGAAATTTTTTTCCGAATAAATCAGTACTTTTCCTATCGAATGATGTAAAAAAATTCCGATTTTTATGTTGTTCGCAGGGGTATTTTTCTAAAAGTTTAAATGACATGTATCTAAATACATTGTTTCAACAATGAATCCATTGTTGTAAAAATGTCTAAAATGAAATTTTACACATACAACGAGCAGTATCTTCTTATTAAATTCCGGTGCACGGCTGGAATTTTGTTTCCGAATAAATCAGTACTTTTTCTATCGAATGATGTAAAACAATTCCGATTTTTAGGTTGTTCGCAGGGGTATTTTTCTACAAGTTTAAAAGAAATGTATCAGAATACATTGTTCCAACAATGAATCCATTGTTGTAAAATTGTTTAAAATGAAATTTTACACATAAAACGAGCAGTATCTTCTTATTATATTCCGGTGCACGGCTGAAATTTTGTTTCCGAATAAATCAGTACTTTTCCTATCGAATGATGTAAAAAAATTCCGATTTTTAGGTTGTTCGCAGGGGTATTTTTCTACAAGTTTAAATGAAATGTATCAGAATACATTGTTTCAACAATGAATCCATTGATGTAAAAATGTCTAAAATGAAATTTTACACATAAAACGAGCAGTATCTTCATATTAAATTCCGGTGCACGGCTGGAATTTTGTTTCCGAATAAATCAGTACTTTTCCTATCGAATGATGTAAAAAAATTCCGATTTTAAAGTTGTTCGCAAGGGTATTCTTCTAAAAGTTTAAATAAAATATATATAAATACATTGTTTCAACAATGAATCCATTGTTGTAAAAATGTTTAAAATGAAATTTTACACATAAAACGAGCAGTATCTTCTCATTAAATTCCGGTGCACGGTTGAAATTTCGTTTCCGAATTAAGCAAAACATTTCCTATCGAATGATGTAAAAAAATTCCGATTTTTATGTTGTTCGCAGGGGTATTTTTCTAAAAGTTCAAATGATATGTATCTGAATACATTGTTTCAACAATAAATCCATTGTTGTAAAAATGTCTAAAATGAAATTTTACACATAAAACGAGCAGTATCTTCTTATTAAATTCCGGTGCACGGCTGGAATTTTGTTTCCGAATAAATCAGTCCTTTTTCTATCGAATGATGTAAAAATATTCCGATTTTTAGGTTGTTCGAAGGGGTATTTTTCTACAAGTTTAAATGAAATGTATCAGAATACATTGTTCCAACAATGAATCCATTGTTGTAAAAGTGTTTAAAATGAAATTTTACACATAAAACGAGCAGTATCTTCTTATTAAATTCCGGTGCACGGCTGAAATTTCGTTTCCGAAATAAGCAAAACATTTCCTATCGAATGATGTAAAAAAACTCCGATTTTTATGTTGTTCGCAGGGGTATTTTTCTACAAGTTTAAACGAAATGTATCAGAATACATTGTTTCAACAATGAATCCATTGTTGTAAAAATGTCTAAAATGAACTTTTACACATAAAACAAGCAGTATCTTCTTATTAAATTTTGGTGCACGGCTGAAATTTCGTTTCCGAATAAAACAGTACTTTTCCTATCGAATTATGTAAAAAAATTCCGATTTTAAAATTGTTCGCAGTTGTATTCTTCTAAAAGTTTAAATAAAATATGTATAAATACATTGTTTCAACAATGAATCCATTGTTGTAAAAATGTTTAAAATGAAATTATACTTTTAAAACGAGCAGTATCTTCTCATTAAATTCCGGTGCACGGCTGAAATTTCGTTTCCGAATTAAGCAAAACATTTCCTATCGAATGATGTAAAAAAATTCCGATTTTTATGTTGTTCGCAGGGGTATTTTTCTACAAGTTTAAATGAAATGTATCAGAATACATTGTTTCAACAATGAATCCATTGTTGTAAAAATGTCTAAAATGAAATTCTACACATAAAACAAGCAGTATCTTCTTAATATATTCTGGTGCACGGCTGAAATTTCGTTTCCGAATAAAACAGTACTTTTCCTATCGAATGATGTAAAAAAAATCCGATTTTAAAGTTGTTCGCAGGGGCATTCTTCTAAAAGTTTAAATAAAATATATATAAATACATTGTTTCAACAATAAATCCATTGTTGTAAAAATGTTTAAAATGAAATTTTACACATAAAACGAGCAGTATCTTCTCATTAAATTCCGGTGCACGGCTGAAATTTCGTTTCCGAATTAAGCAAAACATTTCCTATCGAATGATGAAAAAAAATTTCGATTTTTATGTTGTTCGCAAGGGTATTTTTCTAAAAGTTTAAATGACATGTATCTGAATACATTGTTTCAACAATAAATCCATTGTTGTAAAAATGTCTAAAATGAAATTTTACACATAAAACGAGCAGTATCTTCTTATTAATTTCCGGTGCACGGCTGGAATTTTGCTTCCGAATAAATCAGTCCTTTTTCTATCGAATGATGTAAAAATATTCCGATTTTTAGGTTGTTCGCAGGGGTATTTTTCTACAAGTTTAAATGAAATGTATCAGAATACATTGTTCCAACAATGAATCCATTGTTGTAAAAGTGTTTAAAATGAAATTTTACACATAAAACGAGCAGTATCTTCTTATTAAATTCCGGTGCACGGCTGAAATTTTGTTTCCGAAAAAATCAGTACTTTTCCTATCGAATGATGTAAAAAAATTCCGATTTTAAAGTTGTTCGCAGGAGTATTCTTCTAAAAGTTTAAATGAAATATATCTAAATGCATTAATTCAACAATGAATCCATTGTTAAAAAAATGTTTAAAATGAAATTTTACACATAAAAAAGCAGTTTCTTCTTATTAAATTCAGGTGCACGGCTGAAATTTTGTTTCCGAATAAATCAATACTTTTCATATCGAATGATGTAAAAAAATTCCGATTTTTAGGTGGTTCGCAGGGGTATTTTTCTACAAGTTTAAATGAAATGTATCAGAATACATTGTTTCAACAATGAATCCAGTGTTGTAAAAATGTCTAAAATGAAATTTTACACATAAAACAAGCAGTATCTTCTTATTAAATTTTGGTGCACGGCTGAAATTTCGTTTCCGAATAAAACAGTACTTTTCCTATCGAATTATGTAAAAAAATTCCGATTTTAAAGTTGTTCGCAGTTGTATTCTTCTAAAAGTTTAAATAAAATATGTATAAATACATTGTTTCAACAATGAATCCATTGTTGTAAAAATGTTTAAAATGAAATTATACTTTTAAAACGAGCAGTATCTTCTCATTAAATTCCGGTGCACGGCTGAAATTTCGTTTCCGAATTAAGCAAAACATTTCCTATCGAATGATGTAAAAAAATTCCGATTTTTATGTTGTTCGCAGGGGTATTTTTCTACAAGTTTAAATGAAATGTATCAGAATACATTGTTTCAACAATGAATCCATTGTTGTAAAAATGTCTAAAATGAAATTTTACACATAAAACAAGCAGTATCTTCTTAATATATTCTGGTGCACGGCTGAAATTTCGTTTCCGAATAAAACAGTACTTTTCCTTTCGAATGATGTAAAAAAAATCCGATTTTAAAGTTGTTCGCAGGGGTATTCTTCTAAAAGTTTAAATAAAATATATATAAATACATTGTTTCAACAATAAATCCATTGTTGTAAAAATGTTTAAAATGAAATTTTACACATAAAACGAGCAGTATCTTCTCATTAAATTCCGGTGCACGGCTGAAATTTCGTTTCCGAATTAAGCAAAACATTTCCTATCGAATGATGAAAAAAATTTCGATTTTTATGTTGTTCGCAGGGGTATTTTTCTAAAAGTTTAAATGACATGTATCTGAATACATTGTTTCAACAATAAATCCATTGTTGTAAAAATGTCTAAAATGAAATTTTACACATAAAACGAGCAGTATCTTCTTATTAAATTCCGGTGCACGGCTGGAATTTTGTTTCCGAATAAATCAGTCCTTTTTCTATCGAATGATGTAAAAATATTCCGATTTTTAGGTTGTTCGCAGGGGTATTTTTCTACAAGTTTAAATGAAATGTATCAGAATACATTGTTCCAACAATGAATCCATTGTTGTAAAAGTGTTTAAAATGAAATTTTACACATAAAACGAGCAGTATCTTCTTATTATATTCCGGTGCACGGCTGAAATTTTGTTTCCGAATAAATCAGTACTTTTCCTATCGAATGATGTAAAAAAATTCCGATATTTAGGTTGTTCGCAGGGGTATTTTTCTGCAAGTTTAAGTGAAATGTATCAGAATACATTTTTTCAACAATGAATCCATTGTTGTAAAAATGTCTAAAATGAAATTTTACACATACAACGAGCAGTATCTTCTTATTATATTCCGGTGCACGGCTGGAATTTTGTTTCCGAATAAATCAGTACTTTTTCTATCGAATGATGTAAAACAATTCCGATTTTTAGGTTGTTCGCAGGGGTATTTTTCTACAAGTTTAAAAGAAATGTATCAGAATACATTGTTCCAACAATGAATCCATTGTTGTAAAATTGTTTAAAATGAAATTTTACACATAAAACGAGCAGTATCTTCTTATTATATTCCGGTGCACGGCTGAAAATTTGTTTCCGAATAAATCAGTACTTCTTCTATCGAATGATGTAGAAATATTCCGATTTTTAGGTTGTTCGCAGGGGTATTTTTCTACAAGTTTAAATGAAATGTATCAGAATACATTGTTCCAACAATGAATCCATTGTTGTAAAAGTGTTTAAAATGAAATTTTACACATAAAACGAGCAGTATCTTCTTATTATATTCCGGTGCACGGCTGAAATTTTGTTTCCGAATAAATCAGTACTTTTCCTATCGAATGATGTAAAAAAATTCCGATTTTTAGGTTGTTCGCAGGGGTATTTTTCTGCAAGTTTAAATGAAATGTATCAGAATACATTGTTTCAACAATGAATCCATTGTTGTAAAAATGTTTAAAATGAAATTTTACACATAAAACGAGCAGTATCTTCTTATTAAATTCCGGTGCACGGCTGAAATTTCGTTTCCGAATTAAGCAAAACATTTCCTATCGAATGTTGTAAAAAAATTCCGATTTTTATGTTGTTCGCAGGGGTATTTTTCTAAAATTTTAAATGAAATATATCTAAATGCATTGTTTCAACAATGAATCCATTGTTGAAAAAATGTTTAAAATGAAATTTTACACATAAAAAAAGCAGTTTCTTCTTATTAAATTCAGGTGCTCGGCTGAAATTTTGTTTCCGAATAAATCAGTACTTTTCCTATCGAATGATGTAAAAAAATTCCGATTTTTATGTTGTTCGCAGGGGTATTTTTCTAAAAGTTTAAATGACATGTATCTAAATACATTGTTTCAACAATGAATCCATTGTTGTAAAAATGTCTAAAATGAAATTTTACACATACAACGAGCAGTATCTTCTTATTAAATTCCGGTGCACGGCTGGAATTTTGTTTCCGAATAAATCAGTACTTTTTCAATCGAATGATGTAAAACAATTCCGATTTTTAGGTTGTTCGCAGGGGTATTTTTCTACAAGTTTAAAAGAAATGTATCAGAATACATTGTTCCAACAATGAATCCATTGTTGTAAAATTGTTTAAAATGAAATTTTACACATAAAACGAGCAGTATCTTCTTATTATATTCCGGTGCACGGCTGAAATTTTGTTTCCGAATAAATCAGTACTTTTCCTATCGAATGATTTAAAAAAATTCCGATTTTTAGGTTGTTCGCAGGGGTATTTTTCTACAAGTTTAAATGAAATGTATCAGAATACATTGTTTCAACAATGAATCCATTGATGTAAAAATGTCTAAAATGAAATTTTACACATAAAACGAGCAGTATCTTCATATTAAATTCCGGTGCACGGCTGGAATTTTGTTTCCGAATAAATCAGTACTTTTCCTATCGAATGATGTAAAAAAATTCCGATTTTAAAGTTGTTCGCAGGGGTATTCTTCTAAAAGTTTAAATAAAATATATATAAATACATTGTTTCAACAATGAATCCATTGTTGTAAAAATGTTTAAAATGAAATTTTACACATAAAACGAGCAGTATCTTCTCATTAAATTCCGGTGCACGGTTGAAATTTCGTTTCCGAATTAAGCAAAACATTTCCTATCGAATGATGTAAAAAAATTCCGATTTTTATGTTGTTCGCAGGGGTATTTTTCTAAAAGTTTAAATGATATGTATCTGAATACATTGTTTCAACAATGAATCCATTGTTATAAAATTGTCTAGAATGAAATTTTACTTATAAAACAAGCAATATCTTCTTATTAAATTCTGGTGCACGGCTGAAATTTTGTTTCCGAATAAATCAGTACTTTTCCTATCGAATGATGTAAAAAAATTCCGATTTTTTAGGTGGTTCGCAGGGGCATTTCTCTAAAATTTTAAATGAAATATATCTAAATACATTTGTTTCAACAATGAATCCATTGTTGTAAAAATGTTTAAAATGAAATTATACTTTTAAAACGAGCAGTATCTTCTCATTAAATTCCGGTGCACGGCTGAAATTTCGTTTCCGAATTAAGCAAAACATTTCCTATCGAATGATGTAAAAAAATTCCGATTTTTAGGTTGTTCGCAGGGGTATTTTTCTACAAGTTTAAATGAAATGTATCAGAATACATTGTTTCAACAATGAATCCATTGATGTAAAAATGTCTAAAATGAAATTTTACACATAAAACGAGCAGTATCTTCATATTAAATTCCGGTGCACGGCTGGAATTTTGTTTCCGAATAAATCAGTACTTTTCCTATCGAATGATGTAAAAAAATTCCGATTTTAAAGTTGTTCGCAGGGGTATTCTTCTAAAAGTTTAAATAAAATATATATAAATACATTGTTTCAACAATGAATCCATTGTTGTAAAAATGTTTAAAATGAAATTTTACACATAAAACGAGCAGTATCTTCTCATTAAATTCCGGTGCACGGTTGAAATTTCGTTTCCGAATTAAGCAAAACATTTCCTATCGAATGATGTAAAAAAATTCCGATTTTTATGTTGTTCGCAGGGGTATTTTTCTAAAAGTTTAAATGATATGTATCTGAATACATTGTTTCAACAATGAATCCATTGTTATAAAATTGTCTAGAATGAAATTTTACTTATAAAACAAGCAATATCTTCTTATTAAATTCTGGTGCACGGCTGAAATTTTGTTTCCGAATAAATCAGTACTTTTCCTATCGAATGATGTAAAAAAATTCCGATTTTTTAGGTGGTTCGCAGGGGCATTTCTCTAAAATTTTAAATGAAATATATCTAAATACATTTGTTTCAACAATGAATCCATTGTTGTAAAAATGTTTAAAATGAAATTATACTTTTAAAACGAGCAGTATCTTCTCATTAAATTCCGGTGCACGGCTGAAATTTCGTTTCCGAATTAAGCAAAACATTTCCTATCGAATGATGTAAAAAAATTCCGATTTTTATGTTGTTCGCAGGGGTATTTTTCTACAAGTTTAAATGAAATGTATCAGAATACATTGTTTCAACAATGAATCCATTGTTGTAAAAATGTCTAAAATGAAATTTTACACATAAAACAAGCAGTATCTTCTTAATATATTCTGGTGCACGGCTGAAATTTCGTTTCCGAATAAAACAGTACTTTTCCTATCGAATGATGTAAAAAAAATCCAATTTTAAAGTTGTTCGCAGGGGTATTCTTCTAAAAGATTAAATAAAATATATATAAATACATTGTTTCAACAATAAATCCATTGTTGTAAAAATGTTTAAAATGAAATTTTACACATAAAACGAGCAGTATCTTCTCATTAAATTCCGGTGCACGGCCGACATTTCGTTTCCGAATTAAGCAAAACATTCCCTATCGAATGATGAAAAAAAATTTCGATTTTTATGTTGTTCGCAGGGGTAATTTTCTAAAAGTTGAAATGAAATGTATCTGAATACATTGTTTCAACAATAAATCCATTGTTGTAAAAATGTCTAAAATGAAATTTTACACATAAAACGAGCAGTATCTTCTTATTAAATTCCGGTGCACGGCTGGAATTTTGTTTCCGAATAAATCAGTCCTTTTTCTATCGAATGATGTAAAAATATTCCGATTTTTAGGTTGTTCGAAGGGGTATTTTTCTACAAGTTTAAATGAAATGTATCAGAATACATTGTTCCAACAATGAATCCATTGTTGTAAAAGTGTTTAAAATGAAATTTTACACATAAAACGAGCAGTATCTTCTTATTAAATTCCGGTGCACGGCTGAAATTTCGTTTCCGAAATAAGCAAAACATTTCCTATCGAATGATGTAAAAAAACTCCGATTTTTATGTTGTTCGCAGGGGTATTTTTCTACAAGTTTAAACGAAATGTATCAGAATACATTGTTTCAACAATGAATCCATTGTTGTAAAAATGTCTAAAATGAACTTTTACACATAAAACAAGCAGTATCTTCTTATTAAATTTTGGTGCACGGCTGAAATTTCGTTTCCGAATAAAACAGTACTTTTCCTATCGAATTATGTAAAAAAATTCCGATTTTAAAATTGTTCGCAGTTGTATTCTTCTAAAAGTTTAAATAAAATATGTATAAATACATTGTTTCAACAATGAATCCATTGTTGTAAAAATGTTTAAAATGAAATTATACTTTTAAAACGAGCAGTATCTTCTCATTAAATTCCGGTGCACGGCTGAAATTTCGTTTCCGAATTAAGCAAAACATTTCCTATCGAATGATGTAAAAAAATTCCGATTTTTATGTTGTTCGCAGGGGTATTTTTCTACAAGTTTAAATGAAATGTATCAGAATACATTGTTTCAACAATGAATCCATTGTTGTAAAAATGTCTAAAATGAAATTCTACACATAAAACAAGCAGTATCTTCTTAATATATTCTGGTGCACGGCTGAAATTTCGTTTCCGAATAAAACAGTACTTTTCCTATCGAATGATGTAAAAAAAATCCGATTTTAAAGTTGTTCGCAGGGGTATTCTTCTAAAAGTTTAAATAAAATATATATAAATACATTGTTTCAACAATAAATCCATTGTTGTAAAAATGTTTAAAATGAAATTTTACACATAAAACGAGCAGTATCTTCTCATTAAATTCCGGTGCACGGCTGAAATTTCGTTTCCGAATTAAGCAAAACATTTCCTATCGAATGATGAAAAAAAATTTCGATTTTTATGTTGTTCGCAAGGGTATTTTTCTAAAAGTTTAAATGACATGTATCTGAATACATTGTTTCAACAATAAATCCATTGTTGTAAAAATGTCTAAAATGAAATTTTACACATAAAACGAGCAGTATCTTCTTATTAAATTCCGGTGCACGGCTGGAATTTTGCTTCCGAATAAATCAGTCCTTTTTCTATCGAATGATGTAAAAATATTCCGATTTTTAGGTTGTTCGCAGGGGTATTTTTCTACAAGTTTAAATGAAATGTATCAGAATACATTGTTCCAACAATGAATCCATTGTTGTAAAAGTGTTTAAAATGAAATTTTACACATAAAACGAGCAGTATCTTCTTATTAAATTCCGGTGCACGGCTGAAATTTTGTTTCCGAAAAAATCAGTACTTTTCCTATCGAATGATGTAAAAAAATTCCGATTTTAAAGTTGTTCGCAGGAGTATTCTTCTAAAAGTTTAAATGAAATATATCTAAATGCATTAATTCAACAATGAATCCATTGTTAAAAAAATGTTTAAAATGAAATTTTACACATAAAAAAGCAGTTTCTTCTTATTAAATTCAGGTGCACGGCTGAAATTTTGTTTCCGAATAAATCAATACTTTTCATATCGAATGATGTAAAAAAATTCCGATTTTTAGGTGGTTCGCAGGGGTATTTTTCTACAAGTTTAAATGAAATGTATCAGAATACATTGTTTCAACAATGAATCCAGTGTTGTAAAAATGTCTAAAATGAAATTTTACACATAAAACAAGCAGTATCTTCTTATTAAATTTTGGTGCACGGCTGAAATTTCGTTTCCGAATAAAACAGTACTTTTCCTATCGAATTATGTAAAAAAATTCCGATTTTAAAGTTGTTCGCAGTTGTATTCTTCTAAAAGTTTAAATAAAATATGTATAAATACATTGTTTCAACAATGAATCCATTGTTGTAAAAATGTTTAAAATGAAATTATACTTTTAAAACGAGCAGTATCTTCTCATTAAAATCCGGTGCACGGCTGAAATTTCGTTTCCGAATTAAGCAAAACATTTCCTATCGAATGATGTAAAAAAATTCCGATTTTTATGTTGTTCGCAGGGGTATTTTTCTACAAGTTTAAATGAAATGTATCAGAATACATTGTTTCAACAATGAATCCATTGTTGTAAAAATGTCTAAAATGAAATTTTACACATAAAACAAGCAGTATCTTCTTAATATATTCTGGTGCACGGCTGAAATTTCGTTTCCGAATAAAACAGTACTTTTCCTTTCGAATGATGTAAAAATATTCCGATTTTTAGGTTGTTCGCAGGGGTATTTTTCTACAAGTTTAAATGAAATGTATCAGAATACATTGTTCCAACAATGAATCCATTGTTGTAAAAGTGTTTAAAATGAAATTTTACACATAAAACGAGCAGTATCTTCTTATTATATTCCGGTGAACGGCTGAAATTTTGTTTCCGAATAAATCAGTACTTTTCCTATCGAATGATGTAAAAAAATTCCGATATTTAGGTTGTTCGCAGGGGTATTTTTCTGCAAGTTTAAGTGAAATGTATCAGAATACATTTTTTCAACAATGAATCCATTGTTGTAAAAATGTCTAAAATGAAATTTTACACATACAACGAGCAGTATCTTCTTATTATATTCCGGTGCACGGCTGGAATTTTGTTTCCGAATAAATCAGTACTTTTTCTATCGAATGATGTAAAACAATTCCGATTTTTAGGTTGTTCGCAGGGGTATTTTTCTACAAGTTTAAAAGAAATGTATCAGAATACATTGTTCCAACAATGAATCCATTGTTGTAAAATTGTTTAAAATGAAATTTTACACATAAAACGAGCAGTATCTTCTTATTATATTCCGGTGCACGGCTGAAAATTTGTTTCCGAATAAATCAGTACTTTTCCTATCGAATGATGTAAAAAAATTCCGATTTTTAGGTTGTTCGCAGGGGTATTTTTCTACAAGTTTAAATGAAATGTATCAGAATATATTGTTTCAACAATGAATCCATTGTTGTAAAAATGTCTAAAATGAAATTTTACACATAAAACGAGCAGTATCTTCTTATTAAATTCCGGTGCACGGCTGAAATTTTGTTTCCGAAAAAATCAGTACTTTTCCTATCGAATGATGTAAAAAAATTCCGATTTTAAAGTTGTTCGCAGGAGTATTCTTCTAAAAGTTTAAATGAAATATATCTAAATGCATTGTTTCAACAATGAATCCATTGTTAAAAAAATGTTTAAAATGAAATTTTACACATAAAAAAGCAGTTTCTTCTTATTAAATTCAGGTGCACGGCTGAAATTTTGTTTCCGAATAAATCAGTACTTTTCATATCGAATGATGTAAAAAAATTCCGATTTTTATGTTGTTCGCAGGGGTATTTTTCGACAAGTTTAAATGAAATATATCAGAATACATTGTTTCAACAATGAATCCATTGTTGTAAAAATGTCTAAAATGAAATTTTACTTATAAAACAAGCAGTATCTTCTTATTATATTCTGGTGCACGGCTGAAATTTCGTTTCCGAATAAAACAGTACTTTTCCTATCGAATTATGTAAAAAAATTCCGATATTTAGGTGGTTCGCAGGGGCATTTCTCTAAAATTTTAAATGAAATATATCTAAATACATTTGTTTCAACAATGAATCCATTGTTCTAAAAATGTCTAAAATGAAATTTTACACATAAAACAAGCAGTATCTTCTTAATATATTCTGGTGCACGGCTGAAATTTCGTTTCCGAATAAAACAGTACTTTTCCTATCGAATGATGTAAAAAAATTCCGATTTTAAAGTTGTTCGCAGGGTTATTCTTCTAAAAGTTTAAATAAAATATGTATAAATACATTGTTTCAACAATGAATCCATTGTTGTAAAAATGTTTAAAATGAAATTATACTTTTAAAACAAGCAGTATCTTCTCATTAAATTCCGGTGCACGGCTGAAATTTCGTTTCCGAATTAAGCAAAACATTTCCTATCGAATGATGTAAAAAAATTCCGATTTTTATGTTGTTCGCAGGGGTATTTTTCTACAAGTTTAAATGAAATGTATCAGAATACATTGTTTCAACAATGAATCCATTGTTGTAAAAATGTCTAAAATGAAATTTTACACATAAAACAAGCAGTATCTTCTTAATATATTCTGGTGCACGGCTGAAATTTCGTTTCCGAATAAAACAGTACTTTTCCTATCGAATGATGTAAAAAAATTCCGATTTTAAAGTTGTTCGCAGGGGTATTCTTCTAAAAGTTTAAATAAAATATATATAAATACATTGTTTCAACAATGAATCCATTGTTGTAAAAATGTTTAAAATGAAATTTTACACATAAAACGAGCAGTATCTTCGCATTAAATTCCGGTGCGCGGCTGAAATTTCGTTTCCGAATTAAGCAAAACGTTTCCTATCGAATGATGAAAAAAAATTTCGATTTTTATGTTGTTCGCAGGGGTATTTTTCTAAAAGTTTAAATGACATGTATCTGAATACATTATTTCAACAATGAATCCATTGTTGTAAAAATGTCCAAAATGAAATTTTATACATAAAACGAGCAGTATCTTCTTATTAAATTCCGGTGCACGGCTGGAATTTTGTTTCCGAATAAATCAGTACTTCTTCTATCGAATGATGTAGAAATATTCCGATTTTTAGGTTGTTCGCAGGGGTATTTTTCTACAAGTTTAAATGAAATGTATCAGAATACATTGTTCCAACAATGAATCCATTGTTGTAAAAGTGTTTAAAATGAAATTTTACACATAAAACGAGCAGTATCTTCTTATTATATTCCGGTGCACGGCTAAAATTTTGTTTCCGAATAAATCAGTAATTTTCCTATCGAATGATGTAAAAAAATTCCGATTTTTATGTTGTTCGCAGGGGTATTTTTCTACAAGTTTAAATGAAATGTATCAGAATACATTGTTTCAACAATGAATCCATTGTTGTAAAAATGTCTAAAATGAAATTTTACACATAAAACAAGCAGTATCTTCTTTATATATTCTGGTGCACGGCTGAAATTTCGTTTCCGAATAAAACAGTACTTTTCCTTTCGAATGATGTAAAAAAAATCCGATTTTAAAGTTGTTCGCAGGGGTATTCTTCTAAAAGTTTAAATAAAATATATATAAATACATTGTTTCAACAATAAATCCATTGTTGTAAAAATGTTTAAAATGAAATTTTACACATAAAACGAGCAGTATCTTCTCATTAAATTCCGGTGCACGGCTGAAATTTCGTTTCCGAATTAAGCAAAACATTTCCTATCGAATGATGAAAAAAATTTCGATTTTTATGTTGTTCGCAGGGGTATTTTTCTAAAAGTTTAAATGACATGTATCTGAATACATTGTTTCAACAATAAATCCATTGTTGTAAAAATGTCTAAAATGAAATTTTACACATAAAACGAGCAGTATCTTCTTATTAAATTCCGGTGCACGGCTGGAATTTTGTTTCCGAATAAATCAGTCCTTTTTCTATCGAATGATGTAAAAATATTCCGATTTTTAGGTTGTTCGGAGGGGTATTTTTCTACAAGTTTAAATGAAATGTATCAGAATACATTGTTCCAACAATGAATCCATTGTTGTAAAAGTGTTTAAAATGAAATTTTACACATAAAACGAGCAGTATCTTCTTATTATATTCCGGTGCACGGCTGAAATTTTGTTTCCGAATAAATCAGTACTTTTCCTATCGAATGATGTAAAAAAATTCCGATATTTAGGTTGTTCGCAGGGGTATTTTTCTGCAAGTTTAAGTGAAATGTATCAGAATACATTTTTTCAACAATGAATCCATTGTTGTAAAAATGTCTAAAATGAAATTTTACACATACAACAAGCAGTATCTTCTTATTATATTCCGGTGCACGGCTGGAATTTTGTTTCCGAATAAATCAGTACTTTTTCTATCGAATGATGTAAAACAATTCCGATTTTTAGGTTGTTCGCAGGGGTATTTTTCTACAAGTTTAAAAGAAATGTATCAGAATACATTGTTCCAACAATGAATCCATTGTTGTAAAATTGTTTAAAATGAAATTTTACACATAAAACGAGCAGTATCTTCTTATTATATTCCGGTGCACGGCTGAAAATTTGTTTCCGAATAAATCAGTACTTTTCCTATCGAATGATGTAAAAAAATTCCGATTTTTAGGTTGTTCGCAGGGGTATTTTTCTACAAGTTTAAATGAAATGTATCAGAATATATTGTTTCAACAATGAATCCATTGTTGTAAAAATGTCTAAAATGAAATTTTACACATAAAACGAGCAGTATCTTCTTATTAAATTCCGGTGCACGGCTGAAATTTTGTTTCCGAAAAAATCAGTACTTTTCCTATCGAATGATGTAAAAAAATTCCGATTTTAAAGTTGTTCGCAGGAGTATTCTTCTAAAAGTTTAAATGAAATATATCTAAATGCATTGTTTCAACAATGAATCCATTGTTAAAAAAATGTTTAAAATGAAATTTTACACATAAAAAAGCAGTTTCTTCTTATTAAATTCAGGTGCACGGCTGAAATTTTGTTTCCGAATAAATCAGTACTTTTCATATCGAATGATGTAAAAAAATTCCGATTTTTATGTTGTTCGCAGGGGTATTTTTCGACAAGTTTAAATGAAATATATCAGAATACATTGTTTCAACAATGAATCCATTGTTGTAAAAATGTCTAAAATGAAATTTTACTTATAAAACAAGCAGTATCTTCTTATTATATTCTGGTGCACGGCTGAAATTTCGTTTCCGAATAAAACAGTACTTTTCCTATCGAATTATGTAAAAAAATTCCGATATTTAGGTGGTTCGCAGGGGCATTTCTCTAAAATTTTAAATGAAATATATCTAAATACATTTGTTTCAACAATGAATCCATTGTTCTAAAAATGTCTAAAATGAAATTTTACACATAAAACAAGCAATATCTTCTTAATATATTCTGGTGCACGGCTGAAATTTCGTTTCCGAATAAAACAGTACTTTTCCTATCGAATGATGTAAAAAAATTCCGATTTTAAAGTTGTTCGCAGGGTTATTCTTCTAAAAGTTTAAATAAAATATGTATAAATACATTGTTTCAACAATGAATCCATTGTTGTAAAAATGTTTAAAATGAAATTATACTTTTAAAACAAGCAGTATCTTCTCATTAAATTCCGGTGCACGGCTGAAATTTCGTTTCCGAATTAAGCAAAACATTTCCTATCGAATGATGTAAAAAAATTCCGATTTTTATGTTGTTCGCAGGGGTATTTTTCTACAAGTTTAAATGAAATGTATCAGAATACATTGTTTCAACAATGAATCCATTGTTGTAAAAATGTCTAAAATGAAATTTTACACATAAAACAAGCAGTATCTTCTTAATATATTCTGGTGCACGGCTGAAATTTCGTTTCCGAATAAAACAGTACTTTTCCTATCGAATGATGTAAAAAAATTCCGATTTTAAAGTTGTTCGCAGGGGTATTCTTCTAAAAGTTTAAATAAAATATATATAAACACATTGTTTCAACAATGAATCCATTGTTGTAAAAATGTTTAAAATGAAATTTTACACATAAAACGAGCAGTATCTTCTCATTAAATTCCGGTGCACGGCTGAAATTTCGTTTCCGAATTAAGCAAAACATTTCCTATCGAATGATGAAAAAAAATTTCGATTTTTATGTTGTTCGCAGGGGTATTTTTCTAAAAGTTTAAATGACATGTATCTGAATACATTATTTCAACAATGAATCCATTGTTGTAAAAATGTCTAAAATGAAATTTTATACATAAAACGAGCAGTATCTTCTTATTAAATTCCGGTGCACGGCTGGAATTTTGTTTCCGAATAAATCAGTACTTCTTCTATCGAATGATGTAGAAATATTCCGATTTTTAGGTTGTTCGCAGGGGTATTTTTCTACAAGTTTAAATGAAATGTATCAGAATACATTGTTCCAACAATGAATCCATTGTTGTAAAAGTGTTTAAAATGAAATTTTACACATAAAACGAGCAGTATCTTCTTATTATATTCCGGTGCACGGCTGAAATTTTGTTTCCGAATAAATCAGTACTTTTCCTATCGAATGATGTAAAAAAATTCCGATTTTTAGGTTGTTCGCAGGGGTATTTTTCTGCAAGTTTAAATGAAATGTATCAGAATACATTGTTTCAACAATGAATCCATTGTTGTAAAAATGTTTAAAATGAAATTTTACACATAAAACGAGCAGTATCATCTCATTAAATTCCGGTGCACGGCTGAAATTTCGTTTCCGAATTAAGCAAAACATTTCCTATCGAATGATGTAAAAAAATTCCGATTTTTATGTTGTTCGCAGGGGTATATTTCTAAAAGTTTAAATGACATGTATCTAAATACATTGTTTCAACAATGAATCCATTGTTGTAAAAATGTCTAAAATGAAATTTTACACATACAACGAGCAGTATCTTCTTATTAAATTCCGGTGCACGGCTGGAATTTTGTTTCCGAATAAATCAGTACTTTTTCTATCGAATGATGTAAAACAATTCCGATTTTTAGGTTGTTCGCAGGGGTATTTTTCTACAAGTTTAAAAAAAATGTATCAGAATACATTGTTCCAACAATGAATCCATTGTTGTAAAATTGTTTAAAATGAAATTTTACACATAAAACGAGCAGTATATTCTTATTATATTCCGGTGCACGGTTGAAATTTTGTTTCCGAATAAATCAGTACTTTTCCTATCGAATGATGTAAAAAAATTCCGATTTTTAGGTTGTTCGCAGGGGTATTTTTCTACAAGTTTAAATGAAATGTATCAGAATACATTGTTTCAACAATGAATCCATTGATGTAAAAATGTCTAAAATGAAATTTTACACATAAAACGAGCAGTATCTTCATATTAAATTCCGGTGCACGGCTGGAATTTTGTTTCCGAATAAATCAGTACTTTTCCTATCGAATGATGTAAAAAAATTCCGATTTTAAAGTTGTTCGCAGGGGTATTCTTCTAAAAGTTTAAATAAAATATATATAAATACATTGTTTCAACAATGAATCCATTGTTGTAAAAATGTTTAAAATGAAATTTTACACATAAAACGAGCAGTATCTTCTCATTAAATTCCGGTGCACGGTTGAAATTTCGTTTCCGAATTAAGCAAAACATTTCCTATCGAATGATGTAAAAAAATTCCGATTTTTATGTTGTTCGCAGGGGTATTTTTCTAAAAGTTTAAATGATATGTATCTGAATACATTGTTTCAACAATGAATCCTTTGTTATAAAATTGTCTAGAATGAAATTTTACTTATAAAACAAGCAATATCTTCTTATTAAATTCTGGTGCACGGCTGAAATTTTGTTTCCGAATAAATCAGTACTTTTCCTATCGAATGATGTAAAAAAATTCCGATTTTTTAGGTGGTTCGCAGGGGCATTTCTCTAAAATTTTAAATGAAATATATCTAAATACATTTGTTTCAACAATGAATCCATTGCTGTAAAAGTGTTTAAAATGAAATTTTACACATAAAACGAGCAGTATCTTCATATTAAATTCCGGTGCACGGCTGAAATTTCGTTTCCGAAATAAGCAAAACATTTCCTATCGAATGATGTAAAAAAAACTCCGATTTTTATGTTGTTCGCAGGGGTATTTTTCTACAAGTTTAAATGAAATGTATCAGAATACATTGTTTCAACAATGAATCCATTGTTGTAAAAATGTCTAAAATGAACTTTTACACATAAAACAAGCAGTATCTTCTTATTATATTCTGGTGCACGGCTGAAATTTCGTTTCCGAATAAAACAGTACTTTTCCTATCGAATGATGTAAAAAAATTCCGATTTTTAGGTGGTTCGCAGGGGCATTTCTCTAAAATTTTAAATGAAATATATCTAAATACATTTGTTTCAACAATGAATCCATTGTTGTAAAAGTGTTTAAAATGAAATTTTACACATAAAACGAGCAGTATCTTCTTATTAAATTCCGGTGCACGGCTGAAACTTTGTTTCCGAAAAAATCAGTACTTTTCCTATCGAATGATGTAAAACTATTCCGATTTTTAGGTTGTTAGCAGGGGTATTTTTCTACAAGTTTAAATGAAATGTATCAGAATACATTGTTTCAACAATGAATCCAGTGTTGTAAAAATGTCTAAAATGAAATTTTACACATAAAACAAGCAGTATCTTCTTATTAAATTTTGGTGCACGGCTGAAATTTCGTTTCCGAATAAAACAGTACTTTTCCTATCGAATTATGTAAAAAAATTCCGATTTTAAAGTTGTTCGCAGTTGTATTCTTTTAAAAGTTTAAATAAAATATGTATAAATACATTGTTTCAACAATGAATCCATTGTTGTAAAAATGTTTAAAATGAAATTATACTTTTAAAACGAGCAGTATCTTCTCATTAAATTCCGGTGCACGGCTGAAATTTCGTTTCCGAATTAAGCAAAACATTTCCTATCGAATGATGTAAAAAAATTCCGATTTTTATGTTGTTCGCAGGGGTATTTTTCTACAAGTTTAAATGAAATGTATCAGAATACATTGTTTCAACAATGAATCCATTGTTGTAAAAATGTCTAAAATGAAACTTTACACATAAAACAAGCAGTATCTTCTTAATATATTCTGGTGCACGGCTGAAATTTCGTTTCCGAATAAAACAGTACTTTTCCTATCGAATGATGTAAAAAAAATCCGATTTTAAAGTTGTTCGCAGGGGTATTCTTCTAAAAGTTTAAATAAAATATATATAAATACATTGTTTCAACAATAAATCCATTGTTGTAAAAATGTTTAAAATGAAATTTTACACATAAAACGAGCAGTATCTTCTCATTAAATTCCTGTGCACGGCTGACATTTCGTTTCCGAATTAAGCAAAACATTCCCTATCGAATGATGAAAAAAAATTTCGATATTTATGTTGTTCGCAGGGGTAATTTTCTAAAAGTTGAAATGACATGTATCTGAATACATTGTTTCAACAATAAATCCATTGTTGTAAAAATGTCTAAAATGAAATTTTACACATAAAACGAGCAGTATCTTCTTATTAAATTCCGGTGCACGGCTGGAATTTTGTTTCCGAATAAATCAGTCCTTTTTCTATCGAATTATGTAAAAATATTCCGATTTTTAGGTTGTTCGAAGGGGTATTTTTCTACAAGTTTAAATGAAATGTATCAGAATACATTGTTCCAACAATGAATCCATTGTTGTAAAAGTGTTTAAAATGAACTTTTACACATAAAACAAGCAGTATCTTCTTATTATATTCTGGTGCACGGCTGAAATTTCGTTTCCGAATAAAACAGTACTTTTCCTATCGAATGATGTAAAAAAATTCCGATTTTTAGGTGGTTCGCAGGGGCATTTCTCTAAAATTTTAAATGATATATATCTAAATACATTTGTTTCAACAATGAATCCATTGTTGTAAAAGTGTTTAAAATGAAATTTTACACATAAAACGAGCAGTATCTTCTTATTAAATTCCGGTGCACGGCTGAAACTTTGTTTCCGAAAAAATCAGTACTTTTCCTATCGAATGATGTAAAAATATTCCGATTTTTAGGTTGTTCGCAGGGGTATTTTTCTACAAGTTTAAATGAAATGTATCAGAATACATTGTTTCAACAATGAATCCAGTGTTGTAAAAATGTCTAAAATGAAATTTTACACATAAAACAAGCAGTATCTTCTTATTAAATTTTGGTGCACGGCTGAAATTTCGTTTCCGAATAAAACAGTACTTTTCCTATCGAATTATGTAAAAAAATTCCGATTTTAAAGTTGTTCGCAGTTGTATTCTTTTAAAAGTTTAAATAAAATATGTATAAATACATTGTTTCAACAATTAATCCATTGTTGTAAAAATGTTTAAAATGAAATTATACTTTTAAAACGAGCAGTATCTTCTCATTAAATTCCGGTGCACGGCTGAAATTTCGTTTCCGAATTAAGCAAAACATTTCCTATCGAATGATGTAAAAAAATTCCGATTTTTATGTTGTTCGCAGGGGTATTTTTCTACAAGTTTAAATGAAATGTATCAGAATACATTGTTTCAACAATGAATCCATTGTTGTAAAAATGTCTAAAATGAAATTTTACACATAAAACAAGCAGTATCTTCTTAATATATTCTGGTGCACGGCTGAAATTTCGTTTCCGAATAAAACAGTACTTTTCCTATCGAATGATGTAAAAAAAATCCGATTTTAAAGTTGTTCGCAGGGGTATTCTTCTAAAAGTTTAAATAAAATATATATAAATACATTGTTTCAACAATAAATCCATTGTTGTAAAAATGTTTAAAATGAAATTTTACACATAAAACGAGCAGTATCTTCTCATTAAATTCCGGTGCACGGCTGACATTTCGTTTCCGAATTAAGCAAAACATTCCCTATCGAATGATGAAAAAAATTTCGATTTTTATGTTGTTCGCAGGGGTAATTTTCTAAAAGTTGAAATGACATGTATCTGAATACATTGTTTCAACAATAAATCCATTGTTGTAAAAATGTCTAAAATGAAATTTTACACATAAAACGAGCAGTATCTTCTTATTAAATTCCGGTGCACGGCTGGAATTTTGTTTCCGAATAAATCAGTCCTTTTTCTATCGAATGATGTAAAAATATTCCGATTTTTAGGTTGTTCGAAGGGGTATTTTTCTACAAGTTTAAATGAAATGTATCAGAATACATTGTTCCAACAATGAATCCATTGTTGTAAAAGTGTTTAAAATGAACTTTTACACATAAAACAAGCAGTATCTTCTTATTATATTCTGGTGCACGGCTGAAATTTCGTTTCCGAATAAAACAGTACTTTTCCTATTGAATGATGTAAAAAAATTCCGATTTTTAGGTGGTTCGCAGGGGCATTTCTCTAAAATTTTAAATGAAATATATCTAAATACATTTGTTTCAACAATGAATCCATTGTTGTAAAAGTGTTTAAAATGAAATTTTACACATAAAACGAGCAGTATCTTCTTATTAAATTCCGGTGCACGGCTGAAACTTTGTTTCCGAAAAAATCAGTACTGTTCCTATCGAATGATGTAAAAAAATTCCGATTTTTAGGTTGTTCGCAGGGGTATTTTTCTACAAGTTTAAATGAAATGTATCAGAATACATTGTTTCAACAATGAATCCAGTGTTGTAAAAATGTCTAAAATGAAATTTTACACATAAAACAAGCAGTATCTTCTTATTAAATTTTGGTGCACGGCTGAAATTTCGTTTCCGAATAAAACAGTACTTTTCCTATCGAATTATGTAAAAAAATTCCGATTTTAAAATTGTTCGCAGTTGTATTCTTCTAAAAGTTTAAATAAAATATGTATAAATACATTGTTTCAACAATGAATCCATTGTTGTAAAAATGTTTAAAATGAAATTATACTTTTAAAACGAGCAGTATCTTCTCATTAAATTCCGGTGCACGGCTGAAATTTCGTTTCTGAATTAAGCAAAACATTTCCTATCGAATGATGTAAAAAAATTTCGATTTTTAGGTTGTTCGCAGGGGTATTTTTCTGCAAGTTTAAATGAAATGTATCAGAATACATTGTTTCACCAATGAATCCATTGTTGTAAAAATGTCTAAAATGAAATTCTACACATAAAACAAGCAGTATCTTCTTAATATATTCTGGTGCACGGCTGAAATTTCGTTTCCGAATAAAACAGTACTTTTCCTATCGAATGATGTAAAAAAAATCCGATTTTAAAGTTGTTCGCAGGGGTATTCTTCTAAAAGTTTAAATAAAATATATATAAATACATTGTTTCAACAATAAATCCATTGTTGTAAAAATGTTTAAAATGAAATTTTACACATAAAACGAGCAGTATTTTCTCATTAAATTCCGGTGCACGGCTGAAATTTCGTTTCCGAATTAAGCAAAACATTTCCTATCGAATGATGAAAAAAAATTTCGATTTTTATATTGTTCGCAAGGGTATTTTTCTAAAGGTTTAAATGACATGTATCTGAATACATTGTTTCAACAATAAATCCATTGTTGTAAAAATGTCTAAAATGAAATTTTACACATAAAACGAGCAGTATCTTCTTATTAAATTCCGGTGCACGGCTGGAATTTTGCTTCCGAATAAATCAGTCCTTTTTCTATCGAATGATGTAAAAATATTCCGATTTTTAGGTTGTTCGCAGGGGTATTTTTCTACAAGTTTAAATGAAATGTATCAGAATACATTGTTCCAACAATGAATCCATTGTTGTAAAAGTGTTTAAAATGAAATTTTACACATAAAACGAGCAGTATCTTCTTATTATATTCCGGTGCACGGCTGAAATTTTGTTTCCGAATAAATCAGTACTTTTCCTATCGAATGATGTAAAAAAATTTCGATTTTTAGGTTGTTCGCAGGGGTATTTTTCTGCAAGTTTAAATGAAATGTATCAGAATACATTGTTTCAACAATGAATCCATTGTTGTAAAAATGTTTAAAATGAAATTTTACACATAAAACGAGCAGTATCATCTCATTAAATTCCGGTGCACGGCTGAAATTTCGTTTCCGAATTAAGCAAAACATTTCCTAGAGAATGATGTAAAAAAATTCCGATTTTTATGTTGTTCGCAGGGGTATTTTTCTAAAAGTTTAAATGAAATATATCTAAATGCATTGTTTCAACAATGAATCCATTGTTGAAAAAATGTTTAAAATGAAATTTTACACATAAAAAAAGCAGTTTCTTCTTATTAAATTCAGGTGCTCGGCTGAAATTTTGTTTCCGAATAAATCAGTACTTTTCCTATCGAATGATGTAAAAAAATTCCGATTTTTATGTTGTTCGCAGGGGTATTTTTCTAAAAGTTTAAATGACATGTATCTGAATACATTGTTTCAACAATGAATCCATTGTTGTAAAAATGTCTAAAATGAAATTTTACACATAAAACAAGCAGTATCTTCTTATTATATTCTGGTGCACGGCTAAAATTTTGTTTCCGAAAAAATCAGTACTTTTCCTATCGAATGATGTAAAAAAATTCCGATTTTAAAGTTGTTCGCAGGAGTATTCTTCTAAAAGTTTAAATGAAATATATCTAAATGCATTAATTCAACAATGAATCCATTGTTAAAAAAATGTTTAAAATGAAATTTTACACATAAAAAAGCAGTTTCTTCTTATTAAATTCAGGTGCACGGCTGAAATTTTGTTTCCGAATAAATCAATACTTTTCATATCGAATGATGTAAAAAAATTCCGATTTTTATGTTGTTCGCAGGGGTATTTTTCGACAAGTTTAAATGAAATATATCAGAATACATTGTTTCAACAATGAATCCATTGTTGTAAAAATGTCTAAAATGAAATTTTACTTATAAAACAAGCAGTATCTTCTTATTATATTCTGGTGCACGGCTGAAATTTCGTTTCCGAATAAAACAGTACTTTTCCTATCGAATTATGTAAAAAAATTCCGATATTTAGGTGGTTCGCAGGGGCATTTCTCTAAAATTTTAAATGAAATATATCTAAATACATTTGTTTCAACAATGAATCCATTGTTGTAAAAGTGTTTAAAATGAAATTTTACACATAAAACAAGCAGTATCTTCTTATTATATTCTGGTGCACGGCTAAAATTTCGTTTCCGAACTAAGCAAAACATTTCCTATCGAATGTTGAAAAAAAATTTCGATTTTTATGTTGTTTGCAGGGGTATTTTTCTAAAAGTTTAAATAAAATATATATAAATACATTGTTTCAACAATGAATCCATTGTTGTAAAAATGTTTAAAATGAAATTTTACACATAAAACGAGCAGTATATTCTCATTAAATTCCGGTGCACGGCTGAAATTTCGTTTCCGAATTAAGCAAAACATTTCCTATCGAATGATGTAAAAAAATTCCGATTTTTATGTTGTTCGCAGGGGTATTTTTCTAAAAGTTTAAATGACATGTATCTGAATACATTGTTTCAACAATTAATCCATTGTTGTAAAAATGTCTAAAATGAAATTTTACACATAAAACGAGCAGTATCTTCTTATTAAATTCCGGTGCACGGCTGGAATTTTGTTTCCGAATAAATCAGTACTTTTTTTATCGAATGATGTAAAACAATTTCGATTTTTAGGTTGTTCGCAGGGGTATTTTTCTACACGTTTAAAAGAAATGTATCAGAATACATTGTTCCAACAATGAATCCATTGTTGTAAAAGTGTCTAAAATGAAATTTTACACATAAAACGAGCAGTATCTTCTTATTATATTCCGGTGCACGGCTGAAATTTTGTTTCCGAATAAATCAGTACTTTTCCTACCGAAAGATGTAAAAAAATTCCGATTTTTAGGTTGTTCGCAGGGGTATTTTTCTACAAGTTTAAATGACATGTATCAGAATATATTGTTTCAACAATGAATCCATTGTTGTAAAAATGTCTAAAATGAAATTTAACACATAAAACGAGCAGTATCTTCTTATTAAATTCCGGTGCACGGCTGAAATTTTATTTCCGAATAAATCAGTACTTTTTCTATCGAATGATGTAAAACAATTCCGATTTTTAGGTTGTTCGCAGGGGTATTTTTCTACAAGTTTAAAAGAAATGTATCAGAATACATTGTTCCAACAATGAATCCATTGTTGTAAAATTGTTTAAAATGAAATTTTACACATAAAACGAGCAGTATCTTCTTATTAAATTCCGGTGCACGGCTGAAATTTTGTTTCCGAAAAAACTCAGTACTTTTCCTATCGAATGATGTAAAAAAATTCCGATTTTTATGTTGTTCGCAGGGGTATTTTTCTAAAAGTTTAAATGATATGTATCTGAATACATTGTTTCAACAATGAATCCATTGTTGTAAAAATGTCTAGACTGAAATTTTGTTTATAAAACAAGCAGTATCTTCTTATTAAATTCTGGTGCACGGCTGAAATTTTGTTTCCGAATAAATCAGTACTTTTCCTATCGAATGATGTAAAAAAATTCCGATTTTTAGGTGGTTCGCAGAAGCATTTCTCTAAAAGTTTAATGAAATATATCTAAATGCATTGTTTCAACAATGAATCCATTGTTGAAAAAATGTTCAAAATGAAATTTTACACATAAAACAAGCAGTATCTTCTTATTATATTCTGGTGCACGGCTGAAATTTCGTTTCCGAATAAAACAGTATTTTTCCTATCGAATTATGTAAAAAAATTCCGATATTTAGGTGGTTCGCAGGGGCATTTCTCTAAAATTTTAAATGAAATATATCTAAATACATTTGTTTCAACAATGAATCCATTGTTGTAAAAGTGTTTAAAATGAAATTTTACACATAAAACAAGCAGTATCTTCTTATTATATTCTGGTGCACGGCTAAAATTTCGTTTCCGAACTAAGCAAAACATTTCCTATCGAATGATGAAAAAAAATTTCGATTTTTATGTTGTTTGCAGGGGTATTTTTCTAAAAGTTTAAATAAAATATATATAAATACATTGTTTCAACAATGAATCCATTGTTGTAAAAATGTTTAAAATGAAATTTTACACATAAAACGAGCAGTATATTCTCATTAAATTCCGGTGCACGGCTGAAATTTCGTTTCCGAATTAAGCAAAACATTTCCTATCGAATGATGTAAAAAAATTCCGATTTTTATGTTGTTCGCAGGGGTATTTTTCTAAAAGTTTAAATGACATGTATCTGAATACATTGTTTCAACAATTAATCCATTGTTGTAAAAATGTCTAAAATGAAATTTTACACATAAAACGAGCAGTATCTTCTTATTAAATTCCGGTGCACGGCTGGAATTTTGTTTCCGAATAAATCAGTACTTTTTCTATCGAATGATGTAAAACAATTTCGATTTTTAGGTTGTTCGCAGGGGTATTTTTCTACACGTTTAAAAGAAATGTATCAGAATACATTGTTCCAACAATGAATCCATTGTTGTAAAAGTGTTTAAAATGAAATTTTACACATAAAACGAGCAGTATCTTCTTATTATATTCCGGTGCACGGCTGAAATTTTGTTTCCGAATAAATCAGTACTTTTCCTACCGAAAGATGTAAAAAAATTCCGATTTTTAGGTTGTTCGCAGGGGTATTTTTCTACAAGTTTAAATGACATGTATCATAATATATTGTTTCAACAATGAATCCATTGTTGTAAAAATGTCTAAAATGAAATTTAACACATAAAACGAGCAGTATCTTCTTATTAAATTCCGGTGCACGGCTGAAATTTTGTTTCCGAATAAATCAGTACTTTTTCTATCGAATGATGTAAAACAATTCCGATTTTTAGGTTGTTCGCAGGGGTATTTTTCTACAAGTTTAAAAGAAATGTATCAGAATACATTGTTCCAACAATGAATCCATTGTTGTAAAATTGTTTAAAATGAAATTTTACACATAAAACGAGCAGTATCTTCTTATTAAATTCCGGTGCACGGCTGAAATTTTGTTTCCGAAAAAACTCAGTACTTTTCCTATCGAATGATGTAAAAAAATTCCGATTTTTATGTTGTTCGCAGGGGTATTTTTCTAAAAGTTTAAATGATATGTATCTGAATACATTGTTTCAACAATGAATCCATTGTTGTAAAAATGTCTAGACTGAAATTTTGTTTATAAAACAAGCAGTATCTTCTTATTAAATTCTGGTGCACGGCTGAAATTTTGTTTCCGAATAAATCAGTACTTTTCCTATCGAATGATGTAAAAAAATTCCGATTTTTAGGTGGTTCGCAGAAGCATTTCTCTAAAAGTTTAATGAAATATATCTAAATGCATTGTTTCAACAATGAATCCATTGTTGAAAAAATGTTCAAAATGAAATTTTACACATAAAACAAGCAGTATCTTCTTATTAAATTTAGGTGCACGGCTGAAATTTTGTTTCCGAATAAATCAGTACTTTTCCTATGGAATGATGTAAAAAAAATCCGATTTTTATGTGCTTCGCAGGGGCATTTCTCTAAAATTTTAAATAAAATATATATAAATACATTGTTTCAACAATGAATCCATTGTTGTAAAAGTGTTTAAAATGAAATTTTACACATAAAACAAGCAGTATCTTCTTATTAAATTTAGGTGCACGGCTGAAATTTTGTTTCCGAATAAATCAGTACTTCTTCTATCGAATGATGTAGAAATATTCCGATTTTTAGGTTGTTCGCAGGGGTATTTTTCTACAAGTTTAAATGAAATGTATAAGAATACATTGTTTCAACAATGAATCCATTGTTGTAAAAATGTTTAAAATGAAATTTTACACATAATACGAGCAGTATCTTCTCATTAAATTCCGGTGCACGGCTGAAATTTTGTTTCCGAATTAAGGAAAACATTTCCTATCGAATTATATAAAAAAATTCCGATTTTTATGTTGTTCGCAGGGGTATTTTTCTAAATGTTTAAATGATATGTATCTGAATACATTTTTTCAACAATGAATCCATTGTTGTAAAAATGTCTAGAATGAAATTTTACTTATAAAACAAGCAGTATCTTCTTATTAAATTCTGATGCACGGCTGAAATTTTGTTTCCGAATAAATCAGTACAATTCCTATCGAATGATGTAAAAAAATTCCGATTTTTAGGTTGTTCGCAGGGGTATTTTTCTACAAGTTTAAATGAAATGTATCAGAATACATTGTTTCAACAATGAATCCATTGTTGTAAAAATGTCTAAAATGAAACTTTACACATAAAACAAGCAGTATCTTCTTATTAAATTCTGGTGCACGGCTGAAATTTTGTTTCCGAATAAATCAGTACTTTTCCTATCGAATGATGTAAAAAAATTCCGATTTTTAGGTGGTTCGCAGAAGCATTTCTCTAAAAGTTTAAATGAAATATATCTAAATGCATTGTTTCAACAATGAATCCATTGTTGAAAAAATGTTCAAAATGAAATTTTACACATAAAACAAGCAGTATCTTCTTATTAAATTTAGGTGCACTGCTGAAATTTTGTTTCCGAATAAATCAGTACTTTTCCTATCGAATGATGTAAAACAATTCCAATTTTTAGGTGGTTCGCAAGGCCATTTCTCTAAAATTTTAAATGAAATATATCTAAATACATTTGTTTCAACAATGAATCCGTTGTTGTAAAAGTGTTTAAAATGAAATTTTACACATAAAACGAACAGTATCTTCTTATTAAATTCCGGTGCACGGCTGAAATTTTGTTTCCGAATAAATCAGTACTATTCCTATCGAATGATGTAAAAAAATTCCGATTTTTATGTTGTTCGCAGGGGTATTTTTCTAAAAGTTTAAATGAAATGTATCAGAATACATTGTTTCAACAATGAATCCATTGATGTAAAAATGTCTACAATGAAATTTTACACATAAAACGAGCAGTATCTTCATATTAAATTCCGGTGCACGGCTGGAATTTTGTTTCCGAATAAATCAGTACTTTTCCTATCGAATGATGTAAAAAAATTCCGATTTTAAAGTTGTTCGCAGGGGTATTCTTCTAAAAGTTTAAATAAAATATATATAAATACATGGTTTCAACAATGAATCCATTGTTGTAAAAATGTTTAAAATGAAATTTTACACACAAAACGAGCAGTATCTTCTCATTAAATTCCGGTTCACGGTTTAAATTTCGTTTCCGAAATAAGCAAAACATTTCCTATCGAATGATGTAAAAAAACTCCGATTTTTATGTTGTTCGCAGGCGTATTTTTCTACAAGTTTAAATGAAATGTATCAGAATACATTGTTTCAACAATGAATCCATTGTTGTAAAAATGTCTAAAATGAACTTTTACACATAAAACAAGCAGTATCTTCTTATTATATTCTGGTGCACGGCTGAAATTTCGTTTCCGAATAAAACAGTACTTTTCCTATCGAATGATGTAAAAAAATTCCGATTTTTAGGTGGTTCGCAGGGGCATTTCTCTAAAATTTTAAATGAAATATATCTAAATACATTTGTTTCAACAATGAATCCATTGTTGTAAAAGTTTTTAAAATGAAATTTTACACATAAAACGAGCAGTATCTTCTTATTAAATTCCGGTGCACGGCTGAAACTTTGTTTCCGAAAAAATCAGTACTTTTCCTATCGAATGATGTAAAAATATTCCGATTTTTAGGTTGTTCGCAGGGGTATTTTTCTACAAGTTTAAATGAAATGTATCAGAATACATTGTTTCAACAATGAATCCAGTGTTGTAAAAATGTCTAAAATGAAATTTTACACATAAAACAAGCAGTATCTTCTTATTAAATTTTGGTGCACGGCTGAAATTTCGTTTCCGAATAAAACAGTACTTTTCCTATCGAATTATGTAAAAAAATTCCGATTTTAAAGTTGTTCGCAGGGGTATTCTTCTAAAAGTTTAAATAAAATATATATAAATACATTGTTTCAACAATAAATCCATTGTTGTAAAAATGTTTAAAATGAAATTTTACACATAAAACGAGCAGTGTCTTCTCATTAAATTCCGGTGCACGGCTGACATTTCGTTTCCGAATTAAGCAAAACATTCCCTATCGAATGATGAAAAAAAATTTCGATTTTTATGTTGTTCGCAGGGGTAATTTTCTAAAAGTTGAAATGACATGTATCTGAATACATTGTTTCAACAATAAATCCATTGTTGTAAAAATGTCTAAAATGAAATTTTACACATAAAACGAGCAGTATCTTCTTATTAAATTCCGGTGCACGGCTGGAATTTTGTTTCCGAATAAATCAGTCCTTTTTCTATCGAATGATGTAAAAATATTCCGATTTTTAGGTTGTTCGAAGGGGTATTTTTCTACAAGTTTAAATGAAATGTATCAGAATACATTGTTCCAACAATGAATCCATTGTTGTAAAAGTGTTTAAAATGAAATTTTACACATAAAACGAGCAGTATCTTCTTATTAAATTCCGGTGCACGGCTGAAATTTCGTTTCCGAAATAAGCAAAACATTTCCTATCGAATGATGTAAAAAAACTCCGATTTTTATGTTGTTCGCAGGGGTATTTTTCTACAAGTTTAAACGAAATGTATCAGAATACATTGTTTCAACAATGAATCCATTGTTGTAAAAATGTCTAAAATGAACTTTTACACATAAAACAAGCAGTATCTTCTTATTATATTCTGGTGCACGGCTGAAATTTCGTTTCCGAATAAAACAGTACTTTTCCTATCGAATGATGTAAAAAAATTCCGATTTTTAGGTGGTTCGCAGGGGCATTTCTCTAAAATTTTAAATGAAATATATCTAAATACATTTGTTTCAACAATGAATCCATTGTTGTAAAAGTGTTTAAAATGAAATTTTACACATAAAACGAGCAGTATCTTCTTATTAAATTCCGGTGCACGGCTGAAACTTTGTTTCCGAAAAAATCAGTACTGTTCCTATCGAATGATGTAAAAAAATTCCGATTTTTAGGTTGTTCGCAGGGGTATTTTTCTACAAGTTTAAATGAAATGTATCAGAATACATTGTTTCAACAATGAATCCAGTGTTGTAAAAATGTCTAAAACGAAATTTTACACATAAAACAAGCAGTATCTTCTTATTAAATTTTGGTGCACGGCTGAAATTTCGTTTCCGAATAAAACAGTACTTTTCCTATCGAATTATGTAAAAAAATTCCGATTTTAAAATTGTTCGCAGTTGTATTCTTCTAAAAGTTTAAATAAAATATGTATAAATACATTGTTTCAACAATGAATCCATTGTTGTAAAAATGTTTAAAATGAAATTATACTTTTAAAACGAGCAGTATCTTCTCATTAAATTCCGGTGCACGGCTGAAATTTCGTTTTCGAATTAAGCAAAACATTTCCTATCGAATGATGTAAAATAATTCCGATTTTTATGTTGTTCGCAGGGGTATTTTTCTAAAAGTTTAAATGAAATGTATCAGAATACATTGTTTCAACAATGAATCCATTGTTGTAAAAATGTCTAAAATGAAATTCTACACATAAAACAAGCAGTATCTTCTTAATATATTCTGGTGCACGGCTGAAATTTCGTTTCCGAATAAAACAGTACTTTTCCTATCGAATGATGTAAAAAAAATCCGATTTTAAAGTTGTTCGCAGGGGTATTCTTCTAAAAGTTTAAATGAAATGTATCAGAATACATTGTTTCAACAATAAATCCATTGTTGTAAAAATGTTTAAAATGAAATTTTACACATAAAACGAGCAGTATCTTCTCATTAAATTCCGGTGCACGGCTGAAATTTCGTTTCCGAATTAAGCAAAACATTTCCTATCGAATGATGTAAAAAAATTCCGATTTTTATGTTGTTCGCAGGGGTATTTTTCTAAAAGTTTAAATGACATGTATCTGAATACATTGTTTCAACAATAAATCCATTGTTGTAAAAATGTCTAAAATGAAATTTTACACATAAAACGAGCAGTATCTTCTTATTAAATTCAGGTGCACGGCTGGAATTTTGCTTCCGAATAAATCAGTCCTTTTTCTATCGAATGATGTAAAAATATTCCGATTTTTAGGTTGTTCGCAGGGGTATTTTTCTACAAGTTTAAATGAAATGTATCAGAATACATTGTTCCAACAATGAATCCATTGTTGTAAAAGTGTTTAAAATGAAATTTTACACATAAAACGAGCAGTATCTTCTTATTATATTCCGGTGCACGACTGAAATTTTGTTTCCGAATAAATCAGTACTTTTCCTATCGAATGATGTAAAAAAATTTCGATTTTTAGGTTGTTCGCAGGGGTATTTTTCTGCAAGTTTAAATGAAATGTATCAGAATACATTGTTTCAACAATGAATCCATTGTTGTAAAAATGTTTAAAATGAAATTTTACACATAAAACGAGCAGTATCATCTCATTAAATTCAGGTGCACGGCTGAAATTTCGTTTCCGAATTAAGCAAAACATTTCCTAGAGAATGATGTAAAAAAATTCCGATTTTTATGTTGTTCGCAGGGGTATTTTTCTAAAAGTTTAAATGAAATATATCTAAATGCATTGTTTCAACAATGAATCCATTGTTGTAAAATTGTTTAAAATGAAATTTTACACATAAAACGAGCAGTATCTTCTTATTATATTCGGGTGCACGGCTGAAATTTTATTTCCGAATAAATCAGTACTTTTCCTATCGAATGATGTAAAAAAATTCCGATTTTTAGGTTGTTCGCAGGGGTATTTTTCTACAAGTTTAAATGAAATGTATCAGAATATATTGTTTCAACAATGAATCCATTGTTGTAAAAATGTCTAAAATGAAATTTTACACATAAAACGAGCAGTATCTTCTTATTAAATTCCGGTGCACGGCTGAAATTTTGTTTCCGAAAAAATCAGTACTTTTCCTATCGAATGATGTAAAAAAATTCCGATTTTAAAGTTGTTCGCAGGAGTATTCTTCTAAAAGTTTAAATGAAATATATCTAAATGCATTAATTCAACAATGAATCCATTGTTAAAAAAATGTTTAAAATGAAATTTTACACATAAAAAAGCAGTTTCTTCTTATTAAATTCAGGTGCACGGCTGAAATTTTGTTTCCGAATAAATCAGTACTTTTCATATCGAATGATGTAAAAAAATTCCGATTTTTATGTTGTTCGCAGGGGTATTTTTCGACAAGTTTAAATGAAATATATCAGAATACATTGTTTCAACAATGAATCCATTGTTGTAAAAATGTCTAAAATGAAATTTTACTTATAAAACAAGCAGTATCTTCTTATTATATTCTGGTGCACGGCTGAAATTTCGTTTCCGAATAAAACAGTACTTTTCCTATCGAATTATGTAAAAAAATTCCGATATTTAGGTGGTTCGCAGGGGCATTTCTCTAAAATTTTAAATGAAATATATCTAAATACATTTGTTTCAACAATGAATCCATTGTTGTAAAAGTGTTTAAAATGAAATTTTACACATAAAACAAGCAGTATCTTCTTATTATATTCTGGTGCACGGCTAAAATTTCGTTTCCGAATTAAGCAAAACATTTCCTATCGAATGATGAAAAAAAATTTCGATTTTTATGTTGTTTGCAAATGTATATTTCTAAAAGTTTAAATAAAATATATATAAATACATTGTTTCAACAATGAATCCATTGTTGTAAAAATGTTTAAAATGAAATTTTACACATAAAACGAGCAGTATATTCTCATTAAATTCCGGTGCACGGCTGAAATTTCGTTTCCGAATTAAGCAAAACATTTCCTATCGAATGATGTAAAAAAATTCCGATTTTTATGTTGTTCGCAGGGGTATTTTTCTAAAAGTTTAAATGACATGTATCTGAATACATTGTTTCAACAATGAATCCATTGTTGTAAAAATGTCTAAAATGAAATTTTACACATAAAACGAGCAGTATCGTCTTATTAAATTACGGTGCACGGCTGGAATTTTGTTTCCGAATAAATCAGTACTTTTTCTATCGAATGATGTAAAACAATTTCGATTTTTAGGTTGTTCGCAGGGGTATTTTTCTACAAGTTTAAAAGAAATGTATCAGAATACATTGTTCCAACAATGAATCCATTGTTGTAAAAGTGTTTAAAATGAAAATTTACACATAAAACGAGCAGTATCTTCTTATTATATTCCGGTGCACGGCTGAAATTTTGTTTCCGAATAAATCAGTACTTTTCCTACCGAAAGATGTAAAAAAATTCCGATTTTTAGGTTGTTCGCAGGGGTATTTTTCTACAAGTTTAAATGACATGTATCAGAATACATTGTTCCAACAATGAATCCATTGTTGTAAAATTGTTTAAAATAAAATTTTACACATAAAACGAGCAGTATCTTCTTATTAAATTCCGGTGCACGGCTGAAATTTTTTTTCCGAAAAAACTCAGTACTTTTCCTATCGAATGATGTAAAAAAATTCCGATTTTTATGTTGTTCGCAGGGGTATTTTTCTAAAAGTTTAAATGATATGTATCTGAATACATTGTTTCAACAATGAATCCATTGTTGTAAAAATGTCTAGACTAAAATTTTGTTTATAAAACAAGCAGTATCTTCTTATTAAATTCTGGTGCACGGCTGAAATTTTGTTTCCGATCAAATCAGTACTTTTCCTATCGAATGATGTAAAAAAATTCCGATTTTTAGGTGGTTCGCAGAAGCATTTCTCTAAAAGTTTAATGAAATATATCTAAATGCATTGTTTCAACAATGAATCCATTGTTGAAAAAATGTTCAAAATGAAATTTTACACATAAAACAAGCAGTATCTTCTTATTAAAATTAGGTGCACGGCTGAAATTTTGTTTCCGAATAAATCAGTACTTTTCCTATGGAATGATGTAAAAAAAATCCGATTTTTATGTGCTTCGCAGGGGCATTTCTCTAAAATTTTAAATAAAATATATATAAATACATTGTTTCAACAATGAATCCATTGTTGTAAAAGTGTTTAAAATGAAATTTTACACATAAAACAAGCAGTATCTTCTTATTAAATTTAGGTGCACGGCTGAAATTTTGTTTCCGAATAAATCAGTACTTTTCCTATCGAATGATGTAAAAAAAGTCCGATTTTTAGGTGGTTCGCAAGGCCATTTCTCTAAAATTTTAAATGAAATATATCTAAATACATTTGTTTCAACAATGAATCCATTGTTGTAAAAGAGTTTAAAATGAAATTTTACACATAAAACGAACAGTATCTTCTTATTAAATTCCGGTGCACGGCTGAAATTTTGTTTCCGAATAAATCAGTACTTTTCCTATCGAATGATGTAAAAAAATTCCGATTTTTAGGTTGTTCGCAGGGGTATTTTTCTAAAAGTTTAAATGAAATGTATCAGAATACATTGTTTCAACAATGAATCCATTGTTGTAAAAATGTTTAAAATGAAATTTTACACATAATACGAGCAGTATCTTCTCATTAAATTCCGGTGCACGGCTGAAATTTTGTTTCCGAATAAATCAGTACTTTTCCTATCGAATGATGTAAAAAAATTCCGATTTTTAGGTTGTTCGCAGGGGTATTTTTCTAAAAGTTTAAATGAAATGTATCAGAATACATTGTTTCAACAATGAATCCATTGTTGTAAAAATGTTTAAAATGAAATTTTACACATAATACGAGCAGTATCTTCTCATTAAATTCCGGTGCACGGCTGAAATTTTGTTTCCGAATTAAGGAAAACATTTCCTATCGAATTATATAAAAAAATTCCGATTTTTATGTTGTTCGCAGGGGTATTTTTCTAAAAGTTTAAATGAAATGTATCAGAATACATTGTTTCAACAATGAATCCATTGTTGTAAAAGTGTTTAAAATGAAATTTTACACATAAAACAAGCAGTATCTTCTTATTAAATTTAGGTGCACGGCTGAAATTTTGTTTCCGAATAAATCAGTACTTTTCCTATCGAATGATGTAAAAAAATTCCGATTTTTAGGTTGTTCGCAGGGGTATTTTTCTACAAGTTTAAATGAAATGTATCAGAATACATTGTTTCAACAATGAATCCATTGTTGTAAAAATGTCTAAAATGAAACTTTACACATAAAACAAGCAGTATCTTCTTATTAAATTCTGGTGCACGGCTGAAATTTTGTTTCCGAATAAATCAGTACTTTTCCTATCGAATGATGTAAAAAAATTCCGATTTTTAGGTGGTTCGCAGAAGCATTTCTCTAAAAGTTTAAATGAAATATATCTAAATGCATTGTTTCAACAATGAATCCATTGTTGAAAAAATGTTCAAAATAAAATTTTACACATAAAACAAGCAGTATCTTCTTATTAAATTTAGGTGCACTGCTGAAATTTTGTTTCCGAATAAATCAGTACTTTTCCTATCGAATGATGTAAAACAATTCCAATTTTTAGGTGGTTCGCAAGGCCATTTCTCTAAAATTTTAAATGAAATATATCTAAATACATTTGTTTCAACAATGAATCCGTTGTTGTAAAAGTGTTTAAAATGAAATTTTACACATAAAACGAACAGTATCTTCTTATTAAATTCCGGTGCACGGCTGAAATTTTGTTTCCGAATAAATCAGTACTATTCCTATCGAATGATGTAAAAAAATTCCGATTTTTATGTTGTTCGCAGGGGTATTTTTCTAAAAGTTTAAATGAAATGTATCAGAATACATTGTTTCAACAATGAATCCATTGATGTAAAAATGTCTACAATGAAATTTTACACATAAAACGAGCAGTATCTTCATATTAAATTCCGGTGCACGGCTGGAATTTTGTTTCCGAATAAATCAGTACTTTTCCTATCGAATGATGTAAAAAAATTCCGATTTTAAAGTTGTTCGCAGGGGTATTCTTCTAAAAGTTTAAATAAAATATATATAAATACATTGTTTCAACAATGAATCCATTGTTGTAAAAATGTTTAAAATGAAATTTTACACATAAAACGAGCAGTATCTTCTCATTAAATTCCGGTGCACGGTTGAAATTTCGTTTCCGAAATAAGCAAAACATTTCCTATCGAATGATGTAAAAAAACTCCGATTTTTATGTTGTTCGCAGGGGTATTTTTCTACAAGTTTAAATGAAATGTATCAGAATACATTGTTTCAACAATGAATCCATTGTTGTAAAAATGTCTAAAATGAACTTTTACACATAAAACAAGCAGTATCTTCTTATTATATTCTGGTGCACGGCTGAAATTTCGTTTCCGAATAAAACAGTACTTTTCCTATCGAATGATGTAAAAAAATTCCGATTTTTAGGTGGTTCGCAGGGGCATTTCTCTAAAATTTTAAATGAAATATATCTAAATACATTTGTTTCAACAATGAATCCATTGTTGTAAAAGTGTTTAAAATGAAATTTTACACTTTAAACGAGCAGTATCTTCTTATTAAATTCCGGTGCACGGCTGAAACTTTGTTTCCGAAAAAATCAGTACTTTTCCTATCGAATGATGTAAAAATATTCCGATTTTTAGGTTGTTCGCAGGGGTATTTTTCTACAAGTTTAAATGAAATGTATCAGAATACATTGTTTCAACAATGAATCCAGTGTTGTAAAAATGTCTAAAATGAAATTTTACACATAAAACAAGCAGTATCTTCTTATTAAATTTTGGTGCACGGCTGAAATTTCGTTTCCGAATAAAACAGTACTTTTCCTATCGAATGATGTAAAAAAAATCCGATTTTAAAGTTGTTCGCAGGGGTATTCTTCTAAAAGTTTAAATAAAATATATATAAATACATTGTTTCAACAATAAATCCATTGTTGTAAAAATGTTTAAAATGAAATTTTACACATAAAACGAGCAGTATCTTCTCATTAAATTCCGGTGCACGGCTGAAATTTCGTTTCCGAATTAAGCAAAACATTTCCTATCGAATGATGAAAAAAAATTTCGATTTTTATGTTGTTCGCAAGGGTATTTTTCTAAAAGTTTAAATGACATGTATCTGAATACATTGTTTCAACAATAAATCCATTGTTGTAAAAATGTCTAAAATGAAATTTTACACATAAAACGAGCAGTATCTTCTTATTAAATTCCGGTGCACGGCTGAAATTTCGTTTCCGAATAAATCTGTCCTTTTTCTATCGAATGATGTAAAAATATTCCGATTTTTAGGTTGTTCGCAGGGGTATTTTTCTACAAGTTTAAATGAAATGTATCAGAATACATTGTTCCAACAATGAATCCATTGTTGTAAAAGTGTTTAAAATGAAATTTTACACATAAAACGAGCAGTATCTTCTTATTATATTCCGGTGCACGGCTGAAATTTTGTTTCCGAATAAATCAGTACTTTTCCTATCGAATGATGTAAAAAAATTTCGATTTTTAGGTTGTTCGCAGGGGTATTTTTCTGCAAGTTTAAATGAAATGTATCAGAATACATTGTTTCAACAATGAATCCATTGTTGTAAAAATGTTTAAAATGAAATTTTACACATAAAACGAGCAGTATCATCTCATTAAATTCCGGTACACGGCTGAAATTTCGTTTCCGAATTAAGCAAAACATTTCCTAGAGAATGATGTAAAAAAATTCCGATTTTTATGTTGTTCGCAGGGGTATTTTTCTAAAAGTTTAAATGAAATATATCTAAATGCATTGTTTCAACAATGAATCCATTGTTGAAAAAATGTTTAAAATGAAATTTTACACATAAAAAAAGCAGTTTCTTCTTATTAAATTCAGGTGCTCGGCTGAAATTTTGTTTCCGAATAAATCAGTACTTTTCCTATCGAATGATGTAAAAAAATTCCGATTTTTATGTTGTTCGCAGGGGTATTTTTCTAAAAGTTTAAATGACATGTATCTGAATACATTGTTTCAACAATGAATCCACTGTTGTAAAAATGTCTAAAATGAAATTTTCCACATACAACGAGCAGTATCTTCTTATTAAATTCCGGTGCACGGCTGGAATTTTGTTTCCGAATAAATCAGTACTTTTTCTATCAAAAGATGTAAAACAATTCCGATTTTTAGGTTGTTCGCAGGGGTATTTTTCTACAAGTTGAAAAGAAATGTATCAGAATACATTGTTCCAACAATGAATCCATTGTTGTAAAATTGTTTAAAATGAAATTTTACACATAAAACGAGCAGTATCTTCTTATTATATTCCGGTGCACGGCTGAAATTTTATTTCCGAATAAATCAGTACTTTTCCTATCGAATGATGTAAAAAAATTCCGATTTTTAGGTTGTTCGCAGGGGTATTTTTCTACAAGTTTAAATGAAATGTATCAGAATATATTGTTTCAACAATGAATCCATTGTTGTAAAAATGTCTAAAATGAAATTTTACACATAAAACGAGCAGTATCTTCTTATTAAATTCCGGTGCACGGCTGAAATTTTGTTTCCGAAAAAATCAGTACTTTTCCTATCGAATGATGTAAAAAAATTCCGATTTTAAAGTTGTTCGCAGGAGTATTCTTCTAAAAGTTTAAATGAAATATATCTAAATGCATTGTTTCAACAATGAATCCATTGTTAAAAAAATGTTTAAAATGAAATTTTACACATAAAAAAGCAGTTTCTTCTTATTAAATTCAGGTGCACGGCTGAAATTTTGTTTCCGAATAAATCAGTACTTTTCATATCGAATGATGTAAAAAAATTCCGATTTTTATGTTGTTCGCAGGGGTATTTTTCGACAAGTTTAAATGAAATATATCAGAATACATTGTTTCAACAATGAATCCATTGTTGTAAAAATGTCTAAAATGAAATTTTACTTATAAAACAAGCAGTATCTTCTTATTATATTCTGGTGCACGGCTGAAATTTCGTTTCCGAATAAAACAGTACTTTTCCTAACGAATTATGTAAAAAAATTCCGATATTTAGGTGGTTCGCAGGGGCATTTCTCTAAAATTTTAAATGAAATATATCTAAATACATTTGTTTCAACAATGAATCCATTGTTGTAAAAGTGTTTAAAATGAAATTTTACACATAAAACAAGCAGTATCTTCTTATTATATTCTGGTGCACGGCTGAAATTTCGTTTCCGAATAAAACAGTACTTTTCCTATCGAATGATCTAAAAAAATTCCGATTTTAAAGTTGTTCGCAGGGGTATTCTTCTAAAAGTTTAAATAAAATATATATAAATACATTGTTTCAACAATGAATCCATTGTTGTAAAAATGTCTAAAATGAAATTTTACACATAAAACGAGCAGTATCTTCTTATTAAATTCCGGTGCACGGCTGGAATTTTGTTTCCGAATAAATCAGTACTTTTCCTATCGAATGATGTAAAAAAATTCCGATTTTTAGGTTGTTCGCAGGGGTATTTTTCTACAAGTTTAAATGAAATGTATCAGAATACATTGTTTCAACAATGAATCCATTGTTGTAAAAATGTCTAAAATGAAATTTTACACATAAAACGAGCAGTATCTTCTTATTAAATTCCGGTGCACGGCTGAAATTTTGTTTCCAAATAAATCAGTACTTTTCCTATCGAATGATGTTAAAAAATTCCGATTTTAAAATTGTTCGCAGGGGTATTCTTCTAAAAGTTTAAATAAAATATATATAAATACATTTTTTCAACAATGAATATATTGTTGTAAAAATGTTTAAAATGAAATTTTACACATAAAACGAGCAGTATCTTCTTATTAAATTTTGGTGCACGGCTAAAATTTCGTTTCCGAATTAAGCAAAACATTTCCTATCGAATGATGAAAAAAAATTTCGATTTTTATGTTGTTTGCAGGGGTATTTTTCTAAAAGTTTAAATAAAATATATATAAATACATTGTTTCAACAATGAATCCATTGTTGTAAAAATGTTTAAAATGAAATTTTACACATAAAACGAGCAGTATATTCTCATTAAATTCCGTTGCACGGCTGAAATTTTGTTTCCGAATTAAGCAAAACATTTCCTATCGAATGATGTAAAAAAATTCCGATTTTTATGTTGTTCGCAGGGGTATTTTTCTAAAAGTTTAAATGACATGTATCTGAATACATTGTTTCAACAATGAATCCATTGTTGTAAAAATGTCTAAAATGAAATTTAACACATAAAACGAGCAGTATCTTCTTATTAAATTCCGGTGCACGGCTGAAATTTTGTTTCCGAATAAATCAGTACTTTTTCTATCGAATGATGTAAAACAATTCCGATTTTTAGGTTGTTCGCAGGGGTATTTTTCTACAAGTTTAAAAGAAATGTATCAGAATACATTGTTCCAACAATGAATCCATTGTTGTAAAATTGTTTAAAATGAAATTTTACACATAAAACGAGCAGTATCTTCTTATTAAATTCCGGTGCACGGCTGAAATTTTGTTTCCGAAAAAACTCAGTACTTTTCCTATCGAATGATGTAAAAAAATTCCGATTTTTATGTTGTTCGCAGGGGTATTTTTCTAAAAGTTTAAATGATATGTATCTGAATACATTGATTCAACAATGAATCCATTGTTGTAAAAATGTCTAGACTGAAATTTTGTTTATAAAACAAGCAGTATCTTCTTATTAAATTCTGGTGCACGGCTGAAATTTTGTTTCCGAATAAATCAGTACTTTTCCTATCGAATGATGTAAAAAAATTCCGATTTTTAGGTGCTTCGCAGAAGCATTTCTCTAAAAGTTTAATGAAATATATCTAAATGCATTGTTTCAACAATGAATCCATTGTTGAAAAAATGTTCAAAATGAAATTTTACACATAAAACAAGCAGTATCTTCTTATTAAATTTAGGTGCACGGCTGAAATTTTGTTTCCGAATAAATCAGTACTTTTCCTATGGAATGATGTAAAAAAAATCCGATTTTTATGTGCTTCGCAGGGGCATTTCTCTAAAATTTTAAATAAAATATATATAAATACATTGCTTCAACAATGAATCCATTGTTGTAAAAGTGTTTAAAATGAAATTTTACACATAATACGAGCAGTATCTTCTCATTAAATTCCGGTGCACGGCTGAAATTTTGTTTCCGAATTAAGGAAAACATTTCCTATCGAATTATATAAAAAAATTCCGATTTTTATGTTGTTCGCAGGGGTATTTTTCTAAATGTTTAAATGATATGTATCTGAATACATTTTTTCAACAATGAATCCATTGTTGTAAAAATGTCTAGAATGAAATTTTACTTATAAAACAAGCAGTATCTTCTTATTAAATTCTGATGCACGGCTGAAATTTTGTTTCCGAATAAATCAGTACAATTCCTATCGAATGATGTAAAAAAATTCCGATTTTTAGGTTGTTCGCAGGGGTATTTTTCTACAAGTTTAAATGAAATGTATCAGAATACATTGTTTCAACAATGAATCCATTGTTGTAAAAATGTCTAAAATGAAACTTTACACATAAAACAAGCAGTATCTTCTTATTAAATTCTGGTGCACGGCTGAAATTTTGTTTCTGAATAAATCAGTACTTTTCCTATCGAATGATGTAAAAAAATTCCGATTTTTAGGTGGTTCGCAGAAGCATTTCTCTAAAAGTTTAATGAAATATATCTAAATGCATTGTTTCAACAATGAATCCATTGTTGAAAAAATGTTCAAAATGAAATTTTACACATAAAACAAGCAGTATCTTCTTATTAAATTTAGGTGCACTGCTGAAATTTTGTTTCCGAATAAATCAGTACTTTTCCTATCGAATGATGTAAAAAAATTCCAATTTTTAGGTGGTTCGCAAGGCCATTTCTCTAAAATTTTAAATGAAATATATCTAAATACATTTGTTTCAACAATGAATCCGTTGTTGTAAAAGTGTTTAAAATGAAATTTTACACATAAAACGAACAGTATCTTCTTATTAAATTCCGGTGCACGGCTGAAATTTTGTTTCCGAATAAATCAGTACTATTCCTATCGAATGATGTAAAAAAATTCCGATTTTTATGTTGTTCGCAGGGGTATTTTTCTAAAAGTTTAAATGATATGTATCTGAATACATTGTTTCAACAATGAATCCATTGTTGTAAAAATGTCTAGAATGAAATTTTGCTTATAAGACAAGCAGTATCTTCTTATTAAATTCTGGTGCACGGCTGAAATTTTGTTTCCGAATAAATCAGTACTTTTCCTATCGAATGATGTAAAAAAATTCCAATTTTTAGGTGGTTCGCAGGGGCATTTCTCTAAAATTTTAAATGAAATATATCTAAATACATTTGTTTCAACAATGAATCCATTGTTGTAAAAGTGATTAAAATGAAATTTTACACATAAAGCGAGCAGTATCTTCTTATTAAATTCCGGTGCACGGCTGAAATTTTGTTTCCGAATAAATCAGTACTTTTCCTATCGAATGATGTAAAAAAATTCCAATTTTTAGGTTGTTCGCAGGGGTATTTTTCTACAAGTTTAAATGAAATGTATCAGAATACATTGTTTCAACAATGAATCCATTGTTGTAAAAATGTCTAAAATGAAACTTTACACATAAAACAAGCAGTATCTTCTTAATATATTCTGGTGCACTGCTGAAATTTCGTTTCCGAATAAAACAGTACTTTTCCTATCGAATGATGTAAAAAAAATCCGATTTTAAAGTTGTTCGCAGGGGTATTCTTCTAAAAGTTTAAATAAAATATATATAAATACATTGTTTCAACAATAAATCCATTGTTGTAAAAATGTTTAAAATGAAATTTTACACATAAAACGAGCAGTATCTTCTCATTAAATTCCGGTGCACGGCTGACATTTCGTTTCCGAATTAAGCAAAACATTCCCTATCGAATGATGAAAAAAAATTTCGATTTTTATGTTGTTCGCAGGGGTAATTTTCTAAAAGTTGAAATGACATGTATCTGAATACATTGTTTCAACAATAAATCCATTGTTGTAAAAATGTCTAAAATGAAATTTTACACATAAAACGAGCAGTATCTTCTTATTAAATTCCGGTGCACGGCTGGAATTTTGTTTCCGAATAAATCAGTCCTTTTTCTATCGAATGATGTAAAAATATTCCGATTTTTAGGTTGTTCGAAGGGGTATTTTTCTACAAGTTTAAATGAAATGTATCAGAATACATTGTTCCAACAATGAATCCATTGTTGTAAAAGTGTTTAAAATGAAATTTTACACATAAAACGAGCAGTATCTTCTTATTAAATTCCGGTGCACGGCTGAAATTTCGTTTCCGAAATAAGCAAAACATTTCCTATCGAATGATGTAAAAAAACTCCGATTTTTATGTTGTTCGCAGGGGTATTTTTCTACAAGTTTAAATGAAATGTATCAGAATACATTGTTTCAACAATGAATCCATTGTTGTAAAAATGTCTAAAATGAACTTTTACACATAAAACAAGCAGTATCTTCTTATTATATTCTGGTGCACGGCTGAAATTTCGTTTCCGAATAAAACAGTACTTTTCCTATCGAATGATGTAAAAAAATTCCGATTTTTAGGTGGTTCGCAGGGGCATTTCTCTAAAAATTTAAATGAAATATATCTAAATACATTTGTTTCAACAATGAATCCATTGTTGTAAAAGTGTTTAAAATGAAATTTTACACATAAAACGAGCAGTATCTTCTTATTAAATTCCGGTGCACAACTGAAACTTTGTTTCCGAAAAAATCAGTACTTTTCCTATCGAATGATGTAAAAAAATTCCGATTTTTAGGTTGTTCGCAGGGGTATTTTTCTACAAGTTTAAATGAAATGTATCAGAATACATTGTTTCAACAATGAATCCAGTGTTGTAAAAATGTCTAAAATGAAATTTTACACATAAAACAAGCAGTATCTTCTTATTAAATTTTGGTGCACGGCTGAAATTTCGTTTCCGAATAAAACAGTACTTTTCCTATCGAATTATGTAAAAAAAATCCGATTTTAAAGTTGTTCGCAGGGGTATTCTTCTAAAAGTTTAAATAAAATATATATAAATACATTGTTTCAACAATAAATCCATTGTTGTAAAAATGTTTAAAATGAAATTTTACACATAAAACGAGCAGTATCTTCTCATTAAATTCCGGTGCACGGCTGACATTTCGTTTCCGAATTAAGCAAAACATTCCCTATCGAATGATGAAAAAAAATTTCGATTTTTATGTTGTTCGCAGGGGTAATTTTCTAAAAGTTGAAATGACATGTATCTGAATACATTGTTTCAACAATAAATCCATTGTTGTAAAAATGTCTAAAATGAAATTTTACACATAAAACGAGCAGTATCTTCTTATTAAATTCCGGTGCACGGCTGGAATTTTGTTTCCGAATAAATCAGTCCTTTTTCTATCGAATGATGTAAAAATATTCCGATTTTTAGGTTGTTCGAAGGGGTATTTTTCTACAAGTTTAAATGAAATGTATCAGAATACATTGTTCCAACAATGAATCCATTGTTGTAAAAGTGTTTAAAATGAAATTTTACACATAAAACGAGCAGTATCTTCTTATTAAATTCCGGTGCACGGCTGAAATTTCGTTTCCGAAATAAGCAAAACATTTCCTATCGAATGATGTAAAAAAACTCCGATTTTTATGTTGTTCGCAGGGGTATTTTTCTACAAGTTTAAATGAAATGTATCAGAATACATTGTTTCAACAATGAATCCATTGTTGTAAAAATGTCTAAAATGAACTTTTACACATAAAACAAGCAGTATCTTCTTATTATATTCTGGTGCACGGCTGAAATTTCGTTTCCGAATAAAACAGTACTTTTCCTATCGAATGATGTAAAAAAATTCCGATTTTTAGGTGGTTCGCAGGGGCATTTCTCTAAAAATTTAAATGAAATATATCTAAATACATTTGTTTCAACAATGAATCCATTGTTGTAAAAGTGTTTAAAATGAAATTTTACACATAAAACGAGCAGTATCTTCTTATTAAATTCCGGTGCACAACTGAAACTTTGTTTCCGAAAAAATCAGTACTTTTCCTATCGAATGATGTAAAAAAATTCCGATTTTTAGGTTGTTCGCAGGGGTATTTTTCTACAAGTTTAAATGAAATGTATCAGAATACATTGTTTCAACAATGAATCCAGTGTTGTAAAAATGTCTAAAATGAAATTTTACACATAAAACAAGCAGTATCTTCTTATTAAATTTTGGTGCACGGCTGAAATTTCGTTTCCGAATAAAACAGTACTTTTCCTATCGAATTATGTAAAAAAATTCCGATTTTAAAATTGTTCGCAGTTGTATTCTTCTAAAAGTTTAAATAAAATATGTATAAATACATTGTTTCAACAATGAATCCATTGTTGTAAAAATGTTTAAAATGAAATTATACTTTTAAAACGAGCAGTATCTTCTCATTAAATTCCGGTGCACGGCTGAAATTTCGTTTCCGAATTAAGCAAAACATTTCCTATCGAATGATGTAAAAAAATTCCGATTTTTATGTTGTTCGCAGGGGTATTTTTCTACAAGTTTAAATGAAATGTATCAGAATACATTGTTTCAACAATGAATCCATTGTTGTAAAAATGTCTAAAATGAAATTTTACACATAAAACAAGCAGTATCTTCTTAATATATTCTGGTGCACGGCTGAAATTTCGTTTCCGAATAAAACAGTACTTTTCCTATCGAATGATGTAAAAATATTCCGATTTTTAGGTTGTTCGCAGGGGTATTTTTCTACAAGTTTAAATGAAATGTATCAGAATACATTGTTCCAACAATAAATCCATTGTTGTAAAAATGTTTAAAATGAAATTTTACACATAAAACGAGCAGTATCTTCTCATTAAATTCCGGTGCACGGCTGAAATTTCGTTTCCGAATTAAGCAAAACATTTCCTATCGAATAATGAAAAAAAATTTCGATTTTTATGTTGTTCGCAAGGGTATTTTTCTAAAAGTTTAAATGACATGTATCTGAATACATTGTTTCAACAATAAATCTATTGTTGTAAAAATGTCTAAAATGAAATTTTACACATAAAACGAGCAGTATCTTCTTATTAAATTCCGGTGCACGGCTGGAATTTTGTTTCCGAATAAATCAGTCCTTTTTCTATCGAATGATGTAAAAATATTCCGATTTTTAGGTTGTTCGCAGGGGTATTTTTCTACAAGTTTAAATGACATGTATCTGAATACATTGTTTCAACAATGAATCCATTGTTGTAAAAATGTCTAAAATGAAATTTTACACATAAAACGAGCAGTATCTTCTTATTAAATTCCGGTGCACGGCTGGAATTTTGTTTCCGAATAAATCAGTCCTTTTTCTATCGAATGATGTAAAAATATTCCAATTTTTAGGTTGTTCGCAGGGGTATTTTTCTAAAAGTTTAAATGACATGTATCTGAATACATTGTTTCAACAATGAATCCATTGTTGTAAAAATGTCTAAAATGAAATTTTACACATACAACGAGCAGTATCTTCTTATTAAATTCCGGTGCACGGCTGGAATTTTGTTTCCGAATAAATCAGTACTTTTTCTATCAAAAGATGTAAAACAATTCCGATTTTTAGGTTGTTCGCAGGGGTATTTTTCTACAAGTTGAAAAGAAATGTATCAGAATACATTGTTCCAACAATGAATCCATTGTTGTAAAATTGTTTAAAATGAAATTTTACACATAAAACGAGCAGTATCTTCTTATTATATTCCGGTGCACGGCTGAAATTTTGTTTCCGAAAAAATCAGTACTTTTCCTATCGAATGATGTAAAAAAATTCCGATTTTAAAGTTGTTCGCAGGAGTATTCTTCTAAAAGTTTAAATGAAATATATCTAAATGCATTGTTTCAACAATGAATCCATTGTTAAAAAAATGTTTAAAATGAAATTTTACACATAAAAAAGCAGTTTCTTCTTATTAAATTCAGGTGCACGGCTGAAATTTTGTTTCCGAATAAATCAGTACTTTTCATATCGAATGATGTAAAAAAATTCCGATTTTTATGTTGTTCGCAGGGGTATTTTTCGACAAGTTTAAATGAAATATATCAGAATACATTGTTTCAACAATGAATCCATTGTTGTAAAAATGTCTAAAATGAAATTTTACTTATAAAACAAGCAGTATCTTCTTATTATATTCTGGTGCACGGCTGAAATTTCGTTTCCGAATAAAACAGTACTTTTCCTATCGAATTATGTAAAAAAATTCCAATATTTAGGTGGTTCGCAGGGGCATTTCTCTAAAATTTTAAATGAAATATATCTAAATACATTTGTTTCAACAATGAATCCATTGTTGTAAAAGTGTTTAAAATGAAATTTTAAGCATAAAACAAGCAGTATCTTCTTATTATATTCTGGTGCACGGCTGAAATTTCGTTTCCGAATAAAACAGTACTTTTCCTATCGAATGATCTAAAAAAATTCCGATTTTAAAGTTGTTCGCAGGGGTATTCTTCTAAAAGTTTAAATAAAATATATATAAATACATTGTTTCAACAATGAATCCATTGTTGTAAAAATGTCTAAAATGAAATTTTACACATAAAACGAGCAGTATCTTCTTATTAAATTCCGGTGCACATCTGGAATTTTGTTTCCGAATAAATCAGTACTTTTCCTATCGAATGATGTAAAAAAATTCCGATTTTTAGGTTGTTCGCAGGGGTATTTTTCTACAAGTTTAAATGAAATGTATCAGAATACATTGTTTCAACAATGAATCCATTGTTGTAAAAATGTCTAAAATGAAATTTTACACATAAAACGAGCAGTATCTTCTTATTAAATTCCGGTGCACGGCTGAAATTTTGTTTCCAAATAAATCAGTACTTTTCCTATCGAATGATGTTAAAAAATTCCGATTTTAAAATTGTTCGCAGGGGTATTCTTCTAAAAGTTTAAATAAAATATATATAAATACATTGTTTCAACAATGAATCCATTGTTGTAAAAATGTTTAAAATGAAATTTTACACATAAAACGAGCAGTATCTTCTTATTAAATTTTGGTGCACGGATAAAATTTCGTTTCCGAATTAAGCAAAACATTTCCTATCGAATGATGAAAAAAAATTTCGATTTTTATGTTGTTTGCAGGGGTATTTTTCTAAAAGTTTAAATAAAATATATATAAATACATTGTTTCAACAATGAATCCATTGTTGTAAAAATGTTTAAAATGAAATTTTACACATAAAACGAGCAGTATATTCTCATTAAATTCCGGTGCACGGCTGAAATTTTGTTTCCGAACTAAGCAAAACATTTCCTATCGAATGATGTAAAAAAATTCCGATTTTTAGGTTGTTCGCAGGGGTATTTTTCTACACGTTTAAAAGAAATGTATCAGAATACATTGTTCCAACAATGAATCCATTGTTGTAAAAGTGTTTAAAATGAAATTTTACACATAAAACGAGCAGTATCTTCTTATTATATTCCGGTGCACGGCTGAAATTTTGTTTCCGAATAAATCAGTACTTTTCCTACCGAATGATGTAAAAAAATTCCGATTTTTAGGTTGTTCGCAGGGGTATTTTTCTACAAGTTTAAATGACATGTATCAGAATATATTGTTTCAACAATGAATCCATTGTTGTAAAAATGTCTAAAATGAAATTTAACACATAAAACGAGCAGTATCTTCTTATTAAATTCCGGTGCACGGCTGAAATTTTGTTTCCGAATAAATCAGTACTTTTTCTATCGAATGATGTAAAACAATTCCGATTTTTAGGTTGTTCGCAGGGGTATTTTTCTACAAGTTTAAAAGAAATGTATCAGAATACATTGTTCCAACAATGAATCCATTGTTGTAAAATTGTTTAAAATGAAATTTTACACATAAAACGAGCAGTATCTTCTTATTAAATTCCGGTGCACGGCTAAAATTTTGTTTCCGAAAAAACTCAGTACTTTTAATATCGAATGATGTAAAAAAATTCCGATTTTTATGTTGTTCGCAGGGGTATTTTTCTAAAAGTTTAAATGATATGTATCTGAATACATTGTTTCAACAATGAATCCATTGTTGTAAAAATGTCTAGACTGAAATTTTGTTTATAAAACAAGCAGTATCTTCTTATTAAATTCTGGTGCACGGCTGAAATTTTGTTTCCGAATAAATCAGTACTTTTCCTATCGAATGATGTAAAAAAATTCCGATTTTTAGGTGGTTCGCAGAAGCATTTCTCTAAAAGTTTAATGAAATATATCTAAATGCATTGTTTCAACAATGAATCCATTGTTGAAAAAATGTTCAAAATGAAATTTTACACATAAAACAAGCAGTATCTTCTTATTAAATTTAGGTGCACGGCTGAAATTTTGTTTCCGAATAAATCAGTACTTTTCCTATGGAATGATGTAAAAAAATCCGATTTTTATGTGCTTCGCAGGGGCATTTCTCTAAAATTTTAAATAAAATATATATAAATACATTGTTTCAACAATGAATCCATTGTTGTAAAAGTGTTTAAAATGAAATTTTACACATAAAACAAGCAGTATCTTCTTATTAAATTTAGGTGCACGGCTGAAATTTTGTTTCCGAATAAATCAGTACTTTTCCTATCGAATGATGTAAAAAAAGTCCGATTTTTAGGTGGTTCGCAAGGCCATTTCTCTAAAATTTTAAATGAAATATATCTAAATACATTTGTTTCAACAATGAATCCATTGTTGTAAAAGAGTTTAAAATGAAATTTTACACATAAAACGAACAGTATCTTCTTATTAAATTCCGGTGCACGGCTGAAATTTTGTTTCCGAATAAATCAGTACTTTTCCTATCGAATGATGTAAAAAAATTCCGATTTTTAGGTTGTTCGCAGGGGTATTTTTCTACAAGTTTAAATGAAATGTATCAGAATACATTGTTTCAACAATGAATCCATTGTTGTAAAAATGTTTAAAATGAAATTTTACACATAATACGAGCAGTATCTTCTCATTAAATTCCGGTGCACGGCTGAAATTTTGTTTCCGAATTAAGGAAAACATTTCCTATCGAATTATATAAAAAAATTCCGATTTTTATGTTGTTCGCAGGGGCATTTTTCTAAATGTTTAAATGATATGTATCTCAATAAATTTTTTCAACAATGAATCCATTGTTGTAAAAATGTCTAGAATGAAATTTTACTTATAAAACAAGCAGTATCTTCTTATTAAATTCTGATGCACGGCTGAAATTTTGTTTCCGAATAAATCAGTACAATTCCTATCGAATGATGTAAAAAAATTCCGATTTTTAGGTTGTTCGCAGGGGTATTTTTCTACAAGTTTAAATGAAATGTATCAGAATACATTGTTTCAACAATGAATCTATTGTTGTAAAAATGTCTAAAATGAAACTTTACACATAAAACAAGCAGTATCTTCTTATTAAATTCTGGTGCACGGCTGAAATTTTGTTTCCGAATAAATCAGTACTTTTCCTATCGAATGATGTAAAAAAATTCCGATTTTTAGGTGGTTCGCAGAAGCATTTCTCTAAAAGTTTAAATGAAATATATCTAAATGCATTGTTTCAACAATGAATCCATTGTTGAAAAAATGTTCAAAATGAAATTTTACACATAAAACAAGCAGTATCTTCTTATTAAATTTAGGTGCACTGCTGAAATTTTGTTTCCGAATAAATCAGTACTTTTCCTATCGAATGATGTAAAAAAATTCCAATTTTTAGGTGGTTCGCAAGGCCATTTCTCTAAAATTTTAAATGAAATATATCTAAATACATTTGTTTCAACAATGAATCCGTTGTTGTAAAAGTGTTTAAAATGAAATTTTACACATAAAACGAACAGTATCTTCTTATTAAATTCCGGTGCACGGCTGAAATTTTGTTTCCGAATAAATCAGTACTATTCCTATCGAATGATGTAAAAAAATTCCGATTTTTATGTTGTTCGCAGGGGTATATTTCTAAAAGTTTAAATGATATGTATCTGAATACATTGTTTCAACAATGAATCCATTGTTGTAAAAATGTCTAGAATGAAATTTTGCTTATAAAACAAGCAGTATCTTCTTATTAAATTCTGGTGCACGGCTGAAATTTTGTTTCCGAATAAATCAGTACTTTTCCTATCGAATGATGTAAAAAAATTCCAATTTTTAGGTGGTTCGCAGGGGCATTTCTCTAAAATTTTAAATGAAATATATCTAAATACATTTGTTTCAACAATGAATCCATTGTTGTAAAAGTGATTAAAATGAAATTTTACACATAAAGCGAGCAGTATCTTCTTATTAAATTCCGGTGCACGGCTGAAATTTCGTTTCCGAATAAAACAGTACTTTTCCTATCGAATTATGTAAAAAAATTTCGATTTTTAGGTTATTCGCAGGGGTATTCTTCTAAAAGTTTAAATAAAATATATATAAATACATTGTTTCAACAATAAATCCATTGTTGTAAAAATGTTTAAAATGAAATTTTACACATAAAACGAGCAGTATCTTCTCATTAAATTCCGGTGCACGGCTGACATTTCGTTTCCGAATTAAGCAAAACATTCCCTATCGAATGATGAAAAAAAATTTCGATTTTTATGTTGTTCGCAGGGGTAATTTTCTAAAAGTTGAAATGACATGTATCTGAATACATTGTTTCAACAATAAATCCATTGTTGTAAAAATGTCTAAAATGAAATTTTACACATAAAACGAGCAGTATCTTCTTATTAAATTCCGGTGCACGGCTGGAATTTTGTTTCCGAATAAATCAGTCCTTTTTCTATCGAATGATGTAAAAATATTCCGATTTTTAGGTTGTTCGAAGGGGTATTTTTCTACAAGTTTAAATGAAATGTATCAGAATACATTGTTCCAACAATGAATCCATTGTTGTAAAAGTGTTTAAAATGAAATTTTACACATAAAACGAGCAGTATCTTCTTATTAAATTCCGGTGCACGGCTGAAATTTCGTTTCCGAAATAAGCAAAACATTTCCTATCGAATGATGTAAAAAAACTCCGATTTTTATGTTGTTCGCAGGGGTATTTTTCTACAAGTTTAAATGAAATGTATCAGAATACATTGTTTCAACAATGAATCCATTGTTGTAAAAATGTCTAAAATGAACTTTTACACATAAAACAAGCAGTATCTTCTTATTATATTCTGGTGCACGGCTGAAATTTCGTTTCCGAATAAAACAGTACTTTTCCTATCGAATGATGTAAAAAAATTCCGATTTTTAGGTGGTTCGCAGGGGCATTTCTCTAAAAATTTAAATGAAATATATCTAAATACATTTGTTTCAACAATGAATCCATTGTTGTAAAAGTGTTTAAAATGAAATTTTACACATAAAACGAGCAGTATCTTCTTATTAAATTCCGGTGCACAACTGAAACTTTGTTTCCGAAAAAATCAGTACTTTTCCTATCGAATGATGTAAAAAAATTCCGATTTTTAGGTTGTTCGCAGGGGTATTTTTCTACAAGTTTAAATGAAATGTATCAGAATACATTGTTTCAACAATGAATCCAGTGTTGTAAAAATGTCTAAAATGAAATTTTACACATAAAACAAGCAGTATCTTCTTATTAAATTTTGGTGCACGGCTGAAATTTCGTTTCCGAATAAAACAGTACTTTTCCTATCGAATTATGTAAAAAAATTCCGATTTTAAAATTGTTCGCAGTTGTATTCTTCTAAAAGTTTAAATAAAATATGTATAAATACATTGTTTCAACAATGAATCCATTGTTGTAAAAATGTTTAAAATGAAATTATACTTTTAAAACGAGCAGTATCTTCTCATTAAATTCCGGTGCACGGCTGAAATTTCGTTTCCGAATTAAGCAAAACATTTCCTATCGAATGATGTAAAAAAATTCCGATTTTTATGTTGTTCGCAGGGGTATTTTTCTACAAGTTTAAATGAAATGTATCAGAATACATTGTTTCAACAATGAATCCATTGTTGTAAAAATGTCTAAAATGAAATTTTACACATAAAACAAGCAGTATCTTCTTAATATATTCTGGTGCACGGCTGAAATTTCGTTTCCGAATAAAACAGTACTTTTCCTATCGAATGATGTAAAAATATTCCGATTTTTAGGTTGTTCGCAGGGGTATTTTTCTACAAGTTTAAATGAAATGTATCAGAATACATTGTTCCAACAATAAATCCATTGTTGTAAAAATGTTTAAAATGAAATTTTACACATAAAACGAGCAGTATCTTCTCATTAAATTCCGGTGCACGGCTGAAATTTCGTTTCCGAATTAAGCAAAACATTTCCTATCGAATAATGAAAAAAAATTTCGATTTTTATGTTGTTCGCAAGGGTATTTTTCTAAAAGTTTAAATGACATGTATCTGAATACATTGTTTCAACAATAAATCTATTGTTGTAAAAATGTCTAAAATGAAATTTTACACATAAAACGAGCAGTATCTTCTTATTAAATTCCGGTGCACGGCTGGAATTTTGTTTCCGAATAAATCAGTCCTTTTTCTATCGAATGATGTAAAAATATTCCGATTTTTAGGTTGTTCGCAGGGGTATTTTTCTACAAGTTTAAATGACATGTATCTGAATACATTGTTTCAACAATGAATCCATTGTTGTAAAAATGTCTAAAATGAAATTTTACACATAAAACGAGCAGTATCTTCTTATTAAATTCCGGTGCACGGCTGGAATTTTGTTTCCGAATAAATCAGTCCTTTTTCTATCGAATGATGTAAAAATATTCCAATTTTTAGGTTGTTCGCAGGGGTATTTTTCTAAAAGTTTAAATGACATGTATCTGAATACATTGTTTCAACAATGAATCCATTGTTGTAAAAATGTCTAAAATGAAATTTTACACATACAACGAGCAGTATCTTCTTATTAAATTCCGGTGCACGGCTGGAATTTTGTTTCCGAATAAATCAGTACTTTTTCTATCAAAAGATGTAAAACAATTCCGATTTTTAGGTTGTTCGCAGGGGTATTTTTCTACAAGTTGAAAAGAAATGTATCAGAATACATTGTTCCAACAATGAATCCATTGTTGTAAAATTGTTTAAAATGAAATTTTACACATAAAACGAGCAGTATCTTCTTATTATATTCCGGTGCACGGCTGAAATTTTGTTTCCGAAAAAATCAGTACTTTTCCTATCGAATGATGTAAAAAAATTCCGATTTTAAAGTTGTTCGCAGGAGTATTCTTCTAAAAGTTTAAATGAAATATATCTAAATGCATTGTTTCAACAATGAATCCATTGTTAAAAAAATGTTTAAAATGAAATTTTACACATAAAAAAGCAGTTTCTTCTTATTAAATTCAGGTGCACGGCTGAAATTTTGTTTCCGAATAAATCAGTACTTTTCATATCGAATGATGTAAAAAAATTCCGATTTTTATGTTGTTCGCAGGGGTATTTTTCGACAAGTTTAAATGAAATATATCAGAATACATTGTTTCAACAATGAATCCATTGTTGTAAAAATGTCTAAAATGAAATTTTACTTATAAAACAAGCAGTATCTTCTTATTATATTCTGGTGCACGGCTGAAATTTCGTTTCCGAATAAAACAGTACTTTTCCTATCGAATTATGTAAAAAAATTCCAATATTTAGGTGGTTCGCAGGGGCATTTCTCTAAAATTTTAAATGAAATATATCTAAATACATTTGTTTCAACAATGAATCCATTGTTGTAAAAGTGTTTAAAATGAAATTTTAAGCATAAAACAAGCAGTATCTTCTTATTATATTCTGGTGCACGGCTGAAATTTCGTTTCCGAATAAAACAGTACTTTTCCTATCGAATGATCTAAAAAAATTCCGATTTTAAAGTTGTTCGCAGGGGTATTCTTCTAAAAGTTTAAATAAAATATATATAAATACATTGTTTCAACAATGAATCCATTGTTGTAAAAATGTCTAAAATGAAATTTTACACATAAAACGAGCAGTATCTTCTTATTAAATTCCGGTGCACATCTGGAATTTTGTTTCCGAATAAATCAGTACTTTTCCTATCGAATGATGTAAAAAAATTCCGATTTTTAGGTTGTTCGCAGGGGTATTTTTCTACAAGTTTAAATGAAATGTATCAGAATACATTGTTTCAACAATGAATCCATTGTTGTAAAAATGTCTAAAATGAAATTTTACACATAAAACGAGCAGTATCTTCTTATTAAATTCCGGTGCACGGCTGAAATTTTGTTTCCAAATAAATCAGTACTTTTCCTATCGAATGATGTTAAAAAATTCCGATTTTAAAATTGTTCGCAGGGGTATTCTTCTAAAAGTTTAAATAAAATATATATAAATACATTGTTTCAACAATGAATCCATTGTTGTAAAAATGTTTAAAATGAAATTTTACACATAAAACGAGCAGTATCTTCTTATTAAATTTTGGTGCACGGATAAAATTTCGTTTCCGAATTAAGCAAAACATTTCCTATCGAATGATGAAAAAAAATTTCGATTTTTATGTTGTTTGCAGGGGTATTTTTCTAAAAGTTTAAATAAAATATATATAAATACATTGTTTCAACAATGAATCCATTGTTGTAAAAATGTTTAAAATGAAATTTTACACATAAAACGAGCAGTATATTCTCATTAAATTCCGGTGCACGGCTGAAATTTTGTTTCCGAACTAAGCAAAACATTTCCTATCGAATGATGTAAAAAAATTCCGATTTTTAGGTTGTTCGCAGGGGTATTTTTCTACACGTTTAAAAGAAATGTATCAGAATACATTGTTCCAACAATGAATCCATTGTTGTAAAAGTGTTTAAAATGAAATTTTACACATAAAACGAGCAGTATCTTCTTATTATATTCCGGTGCACGGCTGAAATTTTGTTTCCGAATAAATCAGTACTTTTCCTACCGAATGATGTAAAAAAATTCCGATTTTTAGGTTGTTCGCAGGGGTATTTTTCTACAAGTTTAAATGACATGTATCAGAATATATTGTTTCAACAATGAATCCATTGTTGTAAAAATGTCTAAAATGAAATTTAACACATAAAACGAGCAGTATCTTCTTATTAAATTCCGGTGCACGGCTGAAATTTTGTTTCCGAATAAATCAGTACTTTTTCTATCGAATGATGTAAAACAATTCCGATTTTTAGGTTGTTCGCAGGGGTATTTTTCTACAAGTTTAAAAGAAATGTATCAGAATACATTGTTCCAACAATGAATCCATTGTTGTAAAATTGTTTAAAATGAAATTTTACACATAAAACGAGCAGTATCTTCTTATTAAATTCCGGTGCACGGCTAAAATTTTGTTTCCGAAAAAACTCAGTACTTTTAATATCGAATGATGTAAAAAAATTCCGATTTTTATGTTGTTCGCAGGGGTATTTTTCTAAAAGTTTAAATGATATGTATCTGAATACATTGTTTCAACAATGAATCCATTGTTGTAAAAATGTCTAGACTGAAATTTTGTTTATAAAACAAGCAGTATCTTCTTATTAAATTCTGGTGCACGGCTGAAATTTTGTTTCCGAATAAATCAGTACTTTTCCTATCGAATGATGTAAAAAAATTCCGATTTTTAGGTGGTTCGCAGAAGCATTTCTCTAAAAGTTTAATGAAATATATCTAAATGCATTGTTTCAACAATGAATCCATTGTTGAAAAAATGTTCAAAATGAAATTTTACACATAAAACAAGCAGTATCTTCTTATTAAATTTAGGTGCACGGCTGAAATTTTGTTTCCGAATAAATCAGTACTTTTCCTATGGAATGATGTAAAAAAATCCGATTTTTATGTGCTTCGCAGGGGCATTTCTCTAAAATTTTAAATAAAATATATATAAATACATTGTTTCAACAATGAATCCATTGTTGTAAAAGTGTTTAAAATGAAATTTTACACATAAAACAAGCAGTATCTTCTTATTAAATTTAGGTGCACGGCTGAAATTTTGTTTCCGAATAAATCAGTACTTTTCCTATCGAATGATGTAAAAAAAGTCCGATTTTTAGGTGGTTCGCAAGGCCATTTCTCTAAAATTTTAAATGAAATATATCTAAATACATTTGTTTCAACAATGAATCCATTGTTGTAAAAGAGTTTAAAATGAAATTTTACACATAAAACGAACAGTATCTTCTTATTAAATTCCGGTGCACGGCTGAAATTTTGTTTCCGAATAAATCAGTACTTTTCCTATCGAATGATGTAAAAAAATTCCGATTTTTAGGTTGTTCGCAGGGGTATTTTTCTACAAGTTTAAATGAAATGTATCAGAATACATTGTTTCAACAATGAATCCATTGTTGTAAAAATGTTTAAAATGAAATTTTACACATAATACGAGCAGTATCTTCTCATTAAATTCCGGTGCACGGCTGAAATTTTGTTTCCGAATTAAGGAAAACATTTCCTATCGAATTATATAAAAAAATTCCGATTTTTATGTTGTTCGCAGGGGCATTTTTCTAAATGTTTAAATGATATGTATCTCAATAAATTTTTTCAACAATGAATCCATTGTTGTAAAAATGTCTAGAATGAAATTTTACTTATAAAACAAGCAGTATCTTCTTATTAAATTCTGATGCACGGCTGAAATTTTGTTTCCGAATAAATCAGTACAATTCCTATCGAATGATGTAAAAAAATTCCGATTTTTAGGTTGTTCGCAGGGGTATTTTTCTACAAGTTTAAATGAAATGTATCAGAATACATTGTTTCAACAATGAATCTATTGTTGTAAAAATGTCTAAAATGAAACTTTACACATAAAACAAGCAGTATCTTCTTATTAAATTCTGGTGCACGGCTGAAATTTTGTTTCCGAATAAATCAGTACTTTTCCTATCGAATGATGTAAAAAAATTCCGATTTTTAGGTGGTTCGCAGAAGCATTTCTCTAAAAGTTTAAATGAAATATATCTAAATGCATTGTTTCAACAATGAATCCATTGTTGAAAAAATGTTCAAAATGAAATTTTACACATAAAACAAGCAGTATCTTCTTATTAAATTTAGGTGCACTGCTGAAATTTTGTTTCCGAATAAATCAGTACTTTTCCTATCGAATGATGTAAAAAAATTCCAATTTTTAGGTGGTTCGCAAGGCCATTTCTCTAAAATTTTAAATGAAATATATCTAAATACATTTGTTTCAACAATGAATCCGTTGTTGTAAAAGTGTTTAAAATGAAATTTTACACATAAAACGAACAGTATCTTCTTATTAAATTCCGGTGCACGGCTGAAATTTTGTTTCCGAATAAATCAGTACTATTCCTATCGAATGATGTAAAAAAATTCCGATTTTTATGTTGTTCGCAGGGGTATATTTCTAAAAGTTTAAATGATATGTATCTGAATACATTGTTTCAACAATGAATCCATTGTTGTAAAAATGTCTAGAATGAAATTTTGCTTATAAAACAAGCAGTATCTTCTTATTAAATTCTGGTGCACGGCTGAAATTTTGTTTCCGAAAAAATCAGTACTTTTCCTATCGAATGATGTAAAAAAATTCCAATTTTTAGGTGGTTCGCAGGGGCATTTCTCTAAAATTTTAAATGAAATATATCTAAATACATTTGTTTCAACAATGAATCCATTGTTGTAAAAGTGATTAAAATGAAATTTTACACATAAAGCGAGCAGTATCTTCTTATTAAATTCCGGTGCACGGCTGAAATTTTGTTTCCGAATAAATCAGTACTTTTCCTATCGAATGATGTAAAAAAATTTCGATTTTTAGGTTATTCGCAGGGGTATTTTTCTACAAGTTTAAATGAAATATATCAGAATACATTGTTTCAACAATGAATCTATTGTTGTAAAAATGTCTAAAATGAAATTTTACACATAAAACAAGCAGTATCTTCTTATTATATTCTTGTGCACGGCTGAAATTTCGTTTCCGAATAAAACAGTACTTTTCCTATCGAATGATGTAAAAAAATTCCGATTTTAAAGTTGTTCGCAGGGGTATTCTTCTAAAAGTTTATATAAAATATATATAAATACATTGTTTCAACAATGAATCCATTGTTGTAAAAATGTTTAAAATGAAATTTTACACATAAAACGAGCATTATCTTCCCATTAAATTCCGGTGCACGGCTGAAATTTCGTTTCCGAATTAAGCAAAACATTTCCTATCGAATGATGTAAAAAAATTCGGATTTTTATGTTGTTCGCAGGGGTATTTTTCTAATAGTTTAAATGATATGTATCTGAATACATTGTTTCAACAATGAATCCATTGTTGTAAAAATGTGTAGAATGAAATTTTACTTATAAAACAAGCAGTATCTTCTTATTAAATTCTGGTGCACGGCAGAAATTTCGTTACCGAATAAATCAGTACTTTTCCTATCGAATGATGTAAAAAAATTCCGATTTTTAGGTGGTTCGCAGGGGCATTTCTCTAAAATTTTAAATGAAATATATCTAAATACATTTGTTTCAACAATGAATCCATTGTTGTAAAAGTGTTTAAAATGAAATTTTACACATAAAACGAGCAGTATCTTCTTATTAAATTCCGGAGCACGGCTAAAATTTTGTATCCGAATAAATCAGTACTTTTCCTATCGAATGATGTAAAAAAATTCCGATTTTTAGGTGGTTCGCAGAAGCATTTCTCTAAAAGTTTAATGAAATATATCTAAATGCATTGTTTCAACAATGAATCCATTGTTGAAAAAATGTTCAAAATGAAATTTTACACATAAAACAAGCAGTATCTTCTTATTAAATTTAGGTGCACGGCTGAAATTTTGATTCCGAATAAATCAGTACTTTTCCTATGGAATGATGTAAAAAAAATCCGATTTTCATGTGCTTCGCAGGGGCATTTCTCTAAAATTTTAAATAAAATGTATATAAATACATTGTTTCAACAATGAATCCATTGTTGTAAAAGTGTTTAAAATGAAATTTTACACATAAAACAAGCAGTATCTTCTTATTAAATTTAGGTGCACGGCTGAAATTTTGTTTCCGAATAAATCAGTACTTTTCCTATCGAATGATGTAAACAAATTCCGATTTTTAGGTGGTTCGCAAGGCCATTTCTCTAAAATTTTAAATGAAATATATCTAAATACTTTTGTTTCAACAATGAATCCATTGTTGTAAAAGAGTTTAAAATGAAATTTTACACATGAAACGATCAGTATCTTCTTATCAAAATCCGGTGCACGGCTGGAATTTTGTTTCCGAATAAATCAGTACTTTTCCTATCGAATGATGTAAAAAAATTCCGATTTTTACGTTGTTCGCAGGGGTATTTTTCTACAAGTTTAAATGAAATGTATCAGAATACATTGTTTCAACAATGAATCCATTGATGTAAAAATGTCTAAAATGAAATTTTACACTTAAAACGAGCAGTATCTTCTTATTAAATTCTGGTGCACGGCTGAAATTTTGTTTCCGAATAAATCAGTACTTTTCCTATCGAATGATGAAAAAAAATTCCGATTTTAAAGTTGTTCGCAGGGGTATTCTTCTAAAAGTTTAAATAAAAAATATATAGTTACATTGTTTCAACAATGAATCCATTGTTGTAAAAATGTTTAAATTGAAATTATACTTTTAAAACGAGCAGTATCTTCTCATTAAATTCCGGTGCACGGCTGAAATTTCGTTTCCGAATTAAGCAAAACATTTCCTATCGAATGATGTAAAAAAATTCCGATTTTTATGTTGTTCGCAGGGGTATTTTTCTACAAGTTTAAATGAAATGTATCAGAATACATTGTTTCAACAATGAATCCATTGTTGTAAAAATGTCTAAAATGAAATTTTACACATAAAACAAGCAGTATCTTCTTAATATATTCTGGTGCACGGCTGAAATTTCGTTTCCGAATAAAACAGTACTTTTCCTATCGAATGATGTAAAGAAATCCGATTTTAAAGTTATTCGCAGGGGTATTCTTCTAAAAGTTTAAAAAAAATATATATAAATACATTGTTTCAACAATAAATCCATTGTTGTAAAAATGTTTAAAATGAAATTTTACACATAAAACGAGCAGTATCTTCTTATTATATTCTTGTGCACGGCTGAAATTTCGTTTCCGAATAAAACAGTACTTTTCCTATCGAATGATGTAAAAAAATTCCGATTTTAAAGTTGTTCGCAGGGGTATTCTTCTAAAAGTTTATATAAAATATATATAAATACATTGTTTCAACAATGAATCCATTGTTGTAAAAATGTTTAAAATGAAATTTTACACATAAAACGAGCATTATCTTCTCATTAAATTCCGGTGCACGGCTGAAATTTCGTTTCCGAATTAAGCAAAACATTTCCTATCGAATGATGTAAAAAAATTTCGATTTTTATGTTGTTCGCAGGGGTATTTTTCTAAAAGTTTAAATGACATGTATCTGAATACATTGTTTCAACAATAAATCCATTGTTGTAAAAATGTCTAAAATGAAATTTTACACATAAAACGAGCAGAATCTTCTTATTAAATTCCGGTGCACGGCTGGAATTTTGTTTCCGAATAAATCAGTCCTTTTTCTATCGAATGATGTAAAAATATTCCGATTTTTAGGTTGTTCGCAGGGGTATTTTTCTACAAGTTTAAATGAAATGTATCAGAATACATTGTTCCAACAATGAATCCATTGTTGTAAAAGTGTTTAAAATGAAATTTTACACATAAAACGAGCAGTATCTTCTTATTATATTCCGGTGCACGGCTGAAATTTTGTTCCCGAATAAATCAGTACTTTTCCTATCGAATGATGTAAAAAAATTTCGATTTTTAGGTTGTTCGCAGGGGTATTTTTCTGCAAGTTTAAATGAAATGTATCAGAATACATTGTTTCAACAATGAATCCATTGTTGTAAAAATGTTTAAAATGAAATTTTACACATAAACCGAGCAGTATCATCTCATTAAATTCCGGTGCACGGCTGAAATTTCGTTTCCGAAGTAAGCAAAACATTTCCTATAGAATGATGTAAAAAAATTCCGATTTTTATGTTGTTCGCAGGGGTATTTTTCTAAAAGTTTAAATGAAATATATCTAAATGCATTGTTTCAACAATGAATCCATTGTTGAAAAAATGTTTAAAATGAAATTTTACACATAAAAAAAGCAGTTTCTTCTTATTAAATTCAGGTGCTCGGCTGAAATTTTGTTTCCGAATAAATCAGTACTTTTCCTATCGAATGATGTAAAAAAATTCCGATTTTTATGTTGTTCGCAGGGGTATTTTTCTAAAAGTTTAAATGACATGTATCTGAATACATTGTTTCAACAATGAATCCATTGTTGTAAAAATGTCTAAAATGAAATTTTACACATATAACGAGCAGTATCTTCTTATTAAATTCCGGTGCACGGCTGGAATTTTGTTTCCGAATAAATCAGTACTTTTTCTATCGAATGATGTAAAACAATTCCGATTTTTAGGTTGTTCGCAGGGGTATTTTTCTACAAGTTTAAAAGAAATGTATCAGAATACATTGTTCCAACAATGAATCCATTGTTGTAAAATTGTTTAAAATGAAATTTTACACATAAAACGAGCAGTATCTTCTTATTATATTCCGGTGCACGGCTGAAATTTTGTTTCCGAATAAATCAGTACTTTTTCTATCGAATGATGTAAAAAAATTTCGATTTTTAGGTTGTTCGCAGGGGTATTTTTCTACAAGTTTAAATGAAATGTATCAGAATATATTGTTTCAACAATGAGTCCATTGTTGTAAAAATGTCTAAAATGAAATTTTACACATAAAACGAGCAGTATCTTCTTATTAAATTCCGGTGCACGGCTGAAATTTTGTTTCCGAAAAAATCAGTACTTTTTCTATCGAATGATGTAAAACAATTCCGATTTTTAGGTTGTTCGCAGGGGTATTTTTCTACAAGTTTAAAAGAAATGTATCAGAATACATTGTTCCAACAATGAATCCATTGTTGTAAAATTGTTTAAAATGAAATTTTACACATAAAACGAGCAGTATCTTCTTATTAAATTCCGGTGCACGGCTAAAATTTTGTTTCCGAAAAAACTCAGTACTTTTCCTATCGAATGATGTAAAAAAATTCCGATTTTTATGTTGTTCGCAGGGGTATTTTTCTAAAAGTTTAAATGATATGTATCTGAATACATTGTTTCAACAATGAATCCATTGTTGTAAAAATGTCTAGACTGAAATTTTGTTTATAAAACAAGCAGTATCTTCTTATTAAATTCTGGTGCACGGCTGAAATTTTGTTTCCGAATAAATCAGTACTTTTCCTATCGAATGATGTAAAAAAATTCCGATTTTTAGGTGGTTCGCAGAAGCATTTCTCTAAAAGTTTAATGAAATATATCTAAATGCATTGTTTCAACAATGAATCCATTGTTGAAAAAATGTTCAAAATGAAATTTTACACATAAAACAAGCAGTATCTTCTTATTAAATTTAGGTGCACGGCTGAAATTTTGTTTCCGAATAAATCAGTACTTTTCCTATGGAATGATGTAAAAAAATCCGATTTTTATGTGCTTCGCAGGGGCATTTCTCTAAAATTTTAAATAAAATATATATAAATACATTGTTTCAACAATGAATCCATTGTTGTAAAAGTGTTTAAAATGAAATTTTACACATAAAACAAGCAGTATCTTCTTATTAAATTTAGGTGCACGGCTGAAATTTTGTTTCCGAATAAATCAGTACTTTTCCTATCGAATGATGTAAAAAAAGTCCGATTTTTAGGTGGTTCGCAAGGCCATTTCTCTAAAATTTTAAATGAAATATATCTAAATACATTTGTTTCAACAATGAATCCATTGTTGTAAAAGAGTTTAAAATGAAATTTTACACATAAAACGAACAGTATCTTCTTATTAAATTCCGGTGCACGGCTGAAATTTTGTTTCCGAATAAATCAGTACTTTTCCTATCGAATGATGTAAAAAAATTCCGATTTTTAGGTTGTTCGCAGGGGTATTTTTCTACAAGTTTAAATGAAATGTATCAGAATACATTGTTTCAACAATGAATCCATTGTTGTAAAAATGTTTAAAATGAAATTTTACACATAATACGAGCAGTATCTTCTCATTAAATTCCGGTGCACGGCTGAAATTTTGTTTCCGAATTAAGGAAAACATTTCCTATCGAATTATATAAAAAAATTCCGATTTTTATGTTGTTCGCAGGGGCATTTTTCTAAATGTTTAAATGATATGTATCTGAATAAATTTTTTCAACAATGAATCCATTGTTGTAAAAATGTCTAGAATGAAATTTTACTTATAAAACAAGCAGTATCTTCTTATTAAATTCTGATGCACGGCTGAAATTTTGTTTCCGAATAAATCAGTACAATTCCTATCGAATGATGTAAAAAAATTCCGATTTTTAGGTTGTTCGCAGGGGTATTTTTCTACAAGTTTAAATGAAATGTATCAGAATACATTGTTTCAACAATGAATCTATTGTTGTAAAAATGTCTAAAATGAAACTTTACACATAAAACAAGCAGTATCTTCTTATTAAATTCTGGTGCACGGCTGAAATTTTGTTTCCGAATAAATCAGTACTTTTCCTATCGAATGATGTAAAAAAATTCCGATTTTTAGGTGGTTCGCAGAAGCATTTCTCTAAAAGTTTAAATGAAATATATCTAAATGCATTGTTTCAACAATGAATCCATTGTTGAAAAAATGTTCAAAATGAAATTTTACACATAAAACAAGCAGTATCTTCTTATTAAATTTAGGTGCACTGCTGAAATTTTGTTTCCGAATAAATCAGTACTTTTCCTATCGAATGATGTAAAAAAATTCCAATTTTTAGGTGGTTCGCAAGGCCATTTCTCTAAAATTTTAAATGAAATATATCTAAATACATTTGTTTCAACAATGAATCCGTTGTTGTAAAAGTGTTTAAAATGAAATTTTACACATAAAACGAACAGTATCTTCTTATTAAATTCCGGTGCACGGCTGAAATTTTGTTTCCGAATAAATCAGTACTATTCCTATCGAATGATGTAAAAAAATTCCGATTTTTATGTTGTTCGCAGGGGTATATTTCTAAAAGTTTAAATGATATGTATCTGAATACATTGTTTCAACAATGAATCCATTGTTGTAAAAATGTCTAGAATGAAATTTTGCTTATAAAACAAGCAGTATCTTCTTATTAAATTCTGGTGCACGGCTGAAATTTTGTTTCCGAATAAATCAGTACTTTTCCTATCGAATGATGTAAAAAAATTCCAATTTTTAGGTGGTTCGCAGGGGCATTTCTCTAAAATTTTAAATGAAATATATCTAAATACATTTGTTTCAACAATGAATCCATTGTTGTAAAAGTGATTAAAATGAAATTTTACACATAAAGCGAGCAGTATCTTCTTATTAAATTCCGGTGCACGGCTGAAATTTTGTTTCCGAATAAATCAGTACTTTTCCTATCGAATGATGTAAAAAAATTTCGATTTTTAGGTTATTCGCAGGGGTATTTTTCTACAAGTTTAAATGAAATATATCAGAATACATTGTTTCAACAATGAATCTATTGTTGTAAAAATGTCTAAAATGAAATTTTACACATAAAACAAGCAGTATCTTCTTATTATATTCTTGTGCACGGCTGAAATTTCGTTTCCGAATAAAACAGTACTTTTCCTATCGAATGATGTAAAAAAATTCCGATTTTAAAGTTGTTCGCAGGGGTATTCTTCTAAAAGTTTATATAAAATATATATAAATACATTGTTTCAACAATGAATCCATTGTTGTAAAAATGTTTAAAATGAAATTTTACACATAAAACGAGCATTATCTTCTCATTAAATTCCGGTGCACGGCTGAAATTTCGTTTCCGAATTAAGCAAAACATTTCCTATCGAATGATGTAAAAAAATTCGGATTTTTATGTTGTTCGCAGGGGTATTTTTCTAATAGTTTAAATGATATGTATCTGAATACATTGTTTCAACAATGAATCCATTGTTGTAAAAATGTGTAGAATGAAATTTTACTTATAAAACAAGCAGTATCTTCTTATTAAATTCTGGTGCACGGCAGAAATTTCGTTACCGAATAAATCAGTACTTTTCCTATCGAATGATGTAAAAAAATTCCGATTTTTAGGTGGTTCGCAGGGGCATTTCTCTAAAATTTTAAATGAAATATATCTAAATACATTTGTTTCAACAATGAATCCATTGTTGTAAAAGTGTTTAAAATGAAATTTTACACATAAAACGAGCAGTATCTTCTTATTAAATTCCGGAGCACGGCTAAAATTTTGTATCCGAATAAATCAGTACTTTTCCTATCGAATGATGTAAAAAAATTCCGATTTTTAGGTGGTTCGCAGAAGCATTTCTCTAAAAGTTTAATGAAATATATCTAAATGCATTGTTTCAACAATGAATCCATTGTTGAAAAAATGTTCAAAATGAAATTTTACACATAAAACAAGCAGTATCTTCTTATTAAATTTAGGTGCACGGCTGAAATTTTGATTCCGAATAAATCAGTACTTTTCCTATGGAATGATGTAAAAAAAATCCGATTTTCATGTGCTTCGCAGGGGCATTTCTCTAAAATTTTAAATAAAATGTATATAAATACATTGTTTCAACAATGAATCCATTGTTGTAAAAGTGTTTAAAATGAAATTTTACACATAAAACAAGCAGTATCTTCTTATTAAATTTAGGTGCACGGCTGAAATTTTGTTTCCGAATAAATCAGTACTTTTCCTATCGAATGATGTAAACAAATTCCGATTTTTAGGTGGTTCGCAAGGCCATTTCTCTAAAATTTTAAATGAAATATATCTAAATACTTTTGTTTCAACAATGAATCCATTGTTGTAAAAGAGTTTAAAATGAAATTTTACACATGAAACGATCAGTATCTTCTTATCAAAATCCGGTGCACGGCTGGAATTTTGTTTCCGAATAAATCAGTACTTTTCCTATCGAATGATGTAAAAAAATTCCGATTTTTACGTTGTTCGCAGGGGTATTTTTCTACAAGTTTAAATGAAATGTATCAGAATACATTGTTTCAACAATGAATCCATTGATGTAAAAATGTCTAAAATGAAATTTTACACTTAAAACGAGCAGTATCTTCTTATTAAATTCTGGTGCACGGCTGAAATTTTGTTTCCGAATAAATCAGTACTTTTCCTATCGAATGATGAAAAAAAATTCCGATTTTAAAGTTGTTCGCAGGGGTATTCTTCTAAAAGTTTAAATAAAAAATATATAGTTACATTGTTTCAACAATGAATCCATTGTTGTAAAAATGTTTAAATTGAAATTATACTTTTAAAACGAGCAGTATCTTCTCATTAAATTCCGGTGCACGGCTGAAATTTCGTTTCCGAATTAAGCAAAACATTTCCTATCGAATGATGTAAAAAAATTCCGATTTTTATGTTGTTCGCAGGGGTATTTTTCTACAAGTTTAAATGAAATGTATCAGAATACATTGTTTCAACAATGAATCCATTGTTGTAAAAATGTCTAAAATGAAATTTTACACATAAAACAAGCAGTATCTTCTTAATATATTCTGGTGCACGGCTGAAATTTCGTTTCCGAATAAAACAGTACTTTTCCTATCGAATGATGTAAAGAAATCCGATTTTAAAGTTATTCGCAGGGGTATTCTTCTAAAAGTTTAAAAAAAATATATATAAATACATTGTTTCAACAATAAATCCATTGTTGTAAAAATGTTTAAAATGAAATTTTACACATAAAACGAGCAGTATCTTCTTATTATATTCTTGTGCACGGCTGAAATTTCGTTTCCGAATAAAACAGTACTTTTCCTATCGAATGATGTAAAAAAATTCCGATTTTAAAGTTGTTCGCAGGGGTATTCTTCTAAAAGTTTATATAAAATATATATAAATACATTGTTTCAACAATGAATCCATTGTTGTAAAAATGTTTAAAATGAAATTTTACACATAAAACGAGCATTATCTTCTCATTAAATTCCGGTGCACGGCTGAAATTTCGTTTCCGAATTAAGCAAAACATTTCCTATCGAATGATGTAAAAAAATTTCGATTTTTATGTTGTTCGCAGGGGTATTTTTCTAAAAGTTTAAATGACATGTATCTGAATACATTGTTTCAACAATAAATCCATTGTTGTAAAAATGTCTAAAATGAAATTTTACACATAAAACGAGCAGAATCTTCTTATTAAATTCCGGTGCACGGCTGGAATTTTGTTTCCGAATAAATCAGTCCTTTTTCTATCGAATGATGTAAAAATATTCCGATTTTTAGGTTGTTCGCAGGGGTATTTTTCTACAAGTTTAAATGAAATGTATCAGAATACATTGTTCCAACAATGAATCCATTGTTGTAAAAGTGTTTAAAATGAAATTTTACACATAAAACGAGCAGTATCTTCTTATTATATTCCGGTGCACGGCTGAAATTTTGTTCCCGAATAAATCAGTACTTTTCCTATCGAATGATGTAAAAAAATTTCGATTTTTAGGTTGTTCGCAGGGGTATTTTTCTGCAAGTTTAAATGAAATGTATCAGAATACATTGTTTCAACAATGAATCCATTGTTGTAAAAATGTTTAAAATGAAATTTTACACATAAACCGAGCAGTATCATCTCATTAAATTCCGGTGCACGGCTGAAATTTCGTTTCCGAAGTAAGCAAAACATTTCCTATAGAATGATGTAAAAAAATTCCGATTTTTATGTTGTTCGCAGGGGTATTTTTCTAAAAGTTTAAATGAAATATATCTAAATGCATTGTTTCAACAATGAATCCATTGTTGAAAAAATGTTTAAAATGAAATTTTACACATAAAAAAAGCAGTTTCTTCTTATTAAATTCAGGTGCTCGGCTGAAATTTTGTTTCCGAATAAATCAGTACTTTTCCTATCGAATGATGTAAAAAAATTCCGATTTTTATGTTGTTCGCAGGGGTATTTTTCTAAAAGTTTAAATGACATGTATCTGAATACATTGTTTCAACAATGAATCCATTGTTGTAAAAATGTCTAAAATGAAATTTTACACATATAACGAGCAGTATCTTCTTATTAAATTCCGGTGCACGGCTGGAATTTTGTTTCCGAATAAATCAGTACTTTTTCTATCGAATGATGTAAAACAATTCCGATTTTTAGGTTGTTCGCAGGGGTATTTTTCTACAAGTTTAAAAGAAATGTATCAGAATACATTGTTCCAACAATGAATCCATTGTTGTAAAATTGTTTAAAATGAAATTTTACACATAAAACGAGCAGTATCTTCTTATTATATTCCGGTGCACGGCTGAAATTTTGTTTCCGAATAAATCAGTACTTTTTCTATCGAATGATGTAAAAAAATTTCGATTTTTAGGTTGTTCGCAGGGGTATTTTTCTACAAGTTTAAATGAAATGTATCAGAATATATTGTTTCAACAATGAGTCCATTGTTGTAAAAATGTCTAAAATGAAATTTTACACATAAAACGAGCAGTATCTTCTTATTAAATTCCGGTGCACGGCTGAAATTTTGTTTCCGAAAAAATCAGTACTTTTCCTATCGAATGATGTAAAAAAATTCCGATTTTAAAGTTGTTCGCAGGAGTATTCTTCTAAAAGTTTAAATGAAATATATCTAAATGCATTGTTTCAACAATGAATCCATTGTTAAAAAAATGTTTAAAATGAAATTTTACACATAAAAAAGCAGTTTCTTCTTATTAAATTCAGGTGCACGGCTGAAATTTTGTTTCCGAATAAATCAGTACTTTTCATATCGAATGATGTAAAAAAATTCCGATTTTTATGTTGTTCGCAGGGGTATTTTTCGACAAGTTTAAATGAAATATATCAGAATACATTGTTTCAACAATGAATCCATTGTTGTAAAAATGTCTAAAATGAAATTTTACTTATAAAACAAGCAGTATCTTCTTATTATATTCTGGTGCACGGCTGAAATTTCGTTTCCGAATAAAACAGTACTTTTCCTATCGAATTATGTAAAAAAATTCCGATATTTAGGTGGTTCGCAGGGGCATTTCTCTAAAATTTTAAATGAAATATATCTAAATACATTTGTTTCAACAATGAATCCATTGTTGTAAAAGTGTTTAAAATGAAATTTTACACATAAAACAAGCAGTATCTTCTTATGATATTCTGGTGCACGGCTGAAATTTCGTTTCCGAATAAAACAGTACTTTTCCTATCGAATGATCTAAAAAAATTCCGATTTTAAAGTTGTTCGCAGGGGTATTCTACTAAAAGTTTAAATAAAATATACATAAATACATTGTTTCAACAATGAATCCATTGTTGTAAAAATGTCTAAAATGAAATTTTACACATAAAACGAGCAGTATCTTCTTATTAAATTCCGGTGCACGGCTGGAATTTTGTTTCCGAATAAATCAGTACTTTTCCTATCGAATGATGTAAAAAAATTCCGATTTTTAGGTTGTTCGCAGGGGTATTTTTCTACAAGTTTAAATGAAATGTATCAGAATACATTGTTTCAACGATGAATCCATTGTTGTAAAAATGTTTAAAATGAAATTTTACACATAAAACGAGCAGTATCATCTCATTAAATTCCGGTGCACGGCTAAAATTTCGTTTCCGAATTAAGCAAAACATTTCCTATCGAATGATGAAAAAAAATTTCGAATTTTATGTTGTTTGCAGAGGTATTTTTCTAAAAGTTTAAATAAAATATTTATAAATACATTGTTTCAACAATGAATCCATTGTTGTAAAAATGTTTAAAATGAAATTTTACACATAAAACAAGCAGTATCTTCTTATTATATTCTGGTTCACGGCTGAAATTTTTTTTCCGAATAAATCAGTACTTTTCCTATCGAATGATGTAAAAAAATTCCGATTTTTAGGTTGTTCACAGGGGTATTTTTCTGCAGGTTTAAATGAAATGTATCAGAATACATTGTTTCAACAATGAATCCATTGTTGTAAAAATGTTTAAAATGAAATTTTACACATAAAACGAGCAGTATCATCTCATTAAATTCCGGTGCACGGCTGAAATTTCGTTTCCGAATTAAGCAAAACATTTCCTATCGAATGATGTAAAAAAATTCCGATTTTTATGTTGTTCGCAGGGGTATTTTTCTAAAAGTTTAAATGACATGTATCCGAATACATTGTTTCAACAATGAATCCATTGTTGTAAAAATGTCTAAAATGAAATTTTACACATAAAACGAGCAGTATCTTCTTATTAAATTCCGGTGCACGGCTGGAATTTTGTTTCCGAATAAATCAGTACTTTTTCTATCGAATGATGTAAAACAATTTCGATTTTTAGGTTGTTCGCAGGGGTATTTTTCTACAAGTTTAAAAGAAATGTATCAGAATACATTGTTCCAACAATGAATCCATTGTTGTAAAAGTGTTTAAAATGAAATTTTACACATAAAACGAGCAGTATCTTCTTATTATATTCCGGTGCACGGCTGAAATTTTGTTTCCGAATAAATCAGTACTTTTCCTACCGAATGATGTAAAAAAATTCCGATTTTTAGGTTGTTCGCAGGGGTATTTTTCTACAAGTTTAAATGACATGTATCAGAATATATTGTTTCAACAATGAATCCATTGTTGTAAAAATGTCTAAAATGAAATTTTACACATAAAACAAGCAGTATCTTCTTATTAAATTTTGGTGCACGGCTGAAATTTCGTTTCCGAATAAAACAGTACTTTTCCTATCGAATTATGTAAAAAAATTCTGATTTTAAAGTTGTTCGCAGGGGTATTCTTCTAAAAGTTTAAATAAAATATGTATAAATACATTGTTTCAACAATGAATCCATTGTTGTAAAAATGTTTAAAATGAAATTATACTTTTAAAACAAGCAGTATCTTCTCATTAAATTCCGGTGCACGGCTGAAATTTCGTTTCCGAATTAAGCAAAACATTTCCTATCGAATGATGTAAAAAAATTCCGATTTTTATGTTGTTCGCAGGGGTATTTTTCTACAAGTTTAAATGAAATGTATCAGAATACATTGTTTCAACAATGAATCCATTGTTGTAAAAATGTCTAAAATGAAATTTTACACATAAAACAAGCAGTATCTTCTTATTAAATTCCGGTGCACGGCTGGAATTTTGTTTCCGAATAAATCAGTACTTCTTCTATCGAATGATGTAAAAATATTCCGATTTTTAGGTTGTTCGCAGGGGTATTTTTCTACAAGTTTAAATGAAATGTATCAGAATACATTGTTCCAACAATGAATCCATTGTTGTAAAAGTGTTTAAAATGAAATTTTACACATAAAACGAGCAGTATCTTCTTATTATATTCCGGTGCACGGCTGAAATTTTGTTTCCGAATAAATCAGTACTTTTCCTATCGAATGATGCAAAAAAATTACGATTTTTAGGTTGTTCGCAGGGGTATTTTTCTGCAAGTTTAAATGATATGTATCTGAATACATTGTTTTAACAATGAATCCATTGTTGTAAAAATGTCTAGACTGAAATTTTGTTTATAAAACAAGCAGTATCTTCTTATTAAATTCTGGTGCACGGCTGAAATTTTGTTTCCGAATAAATCAGTACTTTTCCTATCGAATGATGTAAAAAAATTCCGATTTTTAGGTGGTTCGCAGAAGCATTTCTCTAAAAGTTTAATGAAATATATCTAAATGCATTGTTTCAACAATGAATCCATTGTTGAAAAAATGTTCAAAATGAAATTTTACACATAAAACAAGCAGTATCTTCTTATTAAATTTAGGTGCACGGCTGAAATTTTGTTTCCGAATAAATCAGTACTTTTCCTATGGAATGATGTAAATAAAATCCGATTTTTATGTGCTTGGCAGGGGCATTTCTCTAAAATTTTAAATAAAATATATATAAATACATTGTTTCAACAATGAATCCATTGTTGTAAAAGTGTTTAAAATGAAATTTTACACATAAAACAAGCAGTATCTTCTTATTAAATTTAGGTGCACGGCTGAAATTTTGTTTCCGAATAAATCAGTACTTTTCCTATCGAATGATGTAAAAAAAGTCCGATTTTTAGGTGGTTCGCAAGGCCATTTCTCTAAAATTTTAAATGAAATATATCTAAATACATTTGTTTCAACAATGAATCCATTGTTGTAAAAGAATTTAAAATGAAATTTTACACATAAAACGAACAGTATCTTCTTATTAAATTCCGGTGCACGGCTGAAATTTTGTTTCCGAATAAATTAGTACTTTTCCTATCGAATGATGTAAAAAAATTCCGATTTTTAGGTTGTTCGCAGGGGTATTTTTCTACAAGTTTAAATGAAATGTATCAGAATACATTGTTTCAACAATGAATCCATTGTTGTAAAAATGTTTAAAATGAAATTTTACACATAATACGAGCAGTATCTTCTGATTAAATTCCGGTGCACGGCTGAAATTTTGTTTCCGAATTAAGGAAAACATTTCCTATCGAATTATATAAAAAATTCCGATTTTTATGTTGTTCGCAGGGGTATTTTTCTAAATGTTTAAATGATATGTATCTGAATACATTTTTTCAACAATGAATCCATTGTTGTAAAAATGTCTAGAATGAAATTTTACTTATAAAACAAGCAGTATCTTCTTATTAAATTCTGATGCACGGCTGAAATTTTGTTTCCGAATAAATCAGTACAATTCCTATCGAATGATGTAAAAAAATTCCGATTTTTAGGTTGTTCGCAGGGGTATTTTTCTACAAGTTTAAATGAAATGTATCAGAATACATTGTTTCAACAATGAATCCATTGTTGTAAAAATGTCTAAAATGAAACTTTACACATAAAACAAGCAGTATCTTCTTATTAAATTCTGGTGCACGGCTGAAATTTTGTTTCCGAATAAATCAGTACTTTTCCTATCGAATGATGTAAAAAAACTCCGATTTTTAGGTGGTTCGCAGAAGCATTTCTCTAAATATTTAAATGAAATATATCTAAATGCATTGTTTCAACAATGAATCCATTGTTGAAAAAATGTTCAAAATGAAATTTTACACATAAAACAAGCAGTATCTTCTTATTAAATTTAGGTGCACTGCTGAAATTTTGTTTCCGAATAAATCAGTACTTTTCCTATCGAATGATGTAAAAAAAATCCAATTTTTAGGTGGTTCGCAAGGCCATTTCTCTAAAATTTTAAATGAAATATATCTAAATACATTTGTTTCAACAATGAATCCGTTGTTGTAAAAGTGTTTAAAATGAAATTTTACACATAAAACGAACAGTATCTTCTTATTAAATTCCGGTGCACGGCTGAAATTTTGTTTCCGAATAAATCAGTACTATTCCTATCGAATGATGTAAAAAAATTCCGATTTTTATGTTGTTCGCAGGGGTATTTTTCTAAAAGTTTAAATGAAATGTATCAGAATACATTGTTTCAACAATGAATCCATTGATGTAAAAATGTCTAAAATGAAATTTTACACATAAAACGAGCAGTATCTTCATATTAAATTCCGGTGCACGGCTGGAATTTTGTTTCCGAATAAATCAGTACTTTTCCTATCGAATGATGTAAAAAAAATTCCGATTTTAAAGTTGTTCGCAGGGGTATTCTTCTAAAAGTTTAAATAAAATATATATAAATACATTGTTTCAACAATGAATCCATTGTTGTAAAAATGTTTAAAATGAAATTTTACACATAAAACGAGCAGTATCTTCTCATTAAATTCCGGTGCACGGTTGAAATTTCGTTTCCGAATTAAGCAAAACATTTCCTATCGAATGATGTAAAAAAATTCCGATTTTTATGTTGTTCGCAGGGGTATTTTTCTAAAAGTTTAAATGATATGTATCTGAATACATTGTTTCAACAATGAATCCATTGTTATAAAAATGTCTAGAATGAAATTTTACTTATAAAACAAGCAATATCTTCTTATTAAATTCTGGTGCACGGCTGAAATTTTGTTTCCGAATAAATCAGTACTTTTCCTATCGAATGATGTAAAAAAATTCCGATTTTTTAGGTGGTTCGCAGGGGCATTTCTCTAAAATTTTAAATGAAATATATCTAAATACATTTGTTTCAACAATGAATCCATTGTTGTAAAAGTGTTTAAAATGAAATTTTACACATAAAACGAGCAGTATCTTCTTATTAAATTCCGGTGCACGGCTGAAATTTCGTTTCCGAAATAAGCAAAACATTTCCTATCGAATGATGTAAAAAAACTCCGATTTTTATGTTGTTCGCAGGGGTATTTTTCTACAAGTTTAAATGAAATGTATCAGAATACATTGTTTCAACAATGAATCCATTGTTGTAAAAATGTCTAAAATGAACTTTTACACATAAAACAAGCAGTATCTTCTTATTATATTCTGGTGCACGGCTGAAATTTCGTTTCCGAATAAAACAGTACTTTTCCTATCGAATGATGTAAAAAAATTCCGATTTTTAGGTGGTTCGCAGGGGCATTTCTCTAAAATTTTAAATGAAATATATCTAAATACATTTGTTTCAACAATGAATCCATTGTTGTAAAAGTGTTTAAAATGAAATTTTACACATAAAACGAGCAGTATCTTCTTATTAAATTCCGGTGCACGGCTGAAACTTTGTTTCCGAAAAAATCAGTACTTTTCCTATCGAATGATGTAAACATATTCCGATTTTTAGGTTGTTCGCAGGGGTATTTTTCTACAAGTTTAAATGAAATGTATCAGAATACATTGTTTCAACAATGAATCCAGTGTTGTAAAAATGTCTAAAATGAAATTTTACACATAAAACAAGCAGTATCTTCTTATTAAATTTTGGTGCACGGCTGAAATTTCGTTTCCGAATAAAACAGTACTTTTCCTATCGAATTATGTAAAAAAATTCCGATTTTAAAGTTGTTCGCAGTTGTATTCTTCTAAAAGTTTAAATAAAATATGTATAAATACATTGTTTCAACAATGAATCCATTGTTGTAAAAATGTTTAAAATGAAATTATACTTTTAAAACGAGCAGTATCTTCTCATTAAATTCCGGTGCACGGCTGAAATTTCGTTTCCGAATTAAGCAAAACATTTCCTATCGAATGATGTAAAAAAATTCCGATTTTTATGTTGTTCGCAGGGGTATTTTTCTACAAGTTTAAATGAAATGTATCAGAATACATTGTTTCAACAATGAATCCATTGTTGTAAAAATGTCTAAAATGAAATTTTACACATAAAACAAGCAGTATCTTCTTAATATATTCTGATGCACGGCTGAAATTTCGTTTCCGAATAAATCAGTCCTTTTTCTATCGAATGATGTAAAAATATTCCGATTTTTAGGTTGTTCGCAGGGGTATTTTTCTACAAGTTTAAATGAAATGTATCAGAATACATTGTTCCAACAATGAATCCATTGTTGTAAAAATGTCTAAAATGAAATTTTACTTATAAAACAAGCAGTATCTTCTTATTATATTCTGGTGCACGGCTGAAATTTCGTTTCCGAATAAAACAGTACTTTTCCTATCGAATTATGTAAAAAAATTCCGATATTTAGGTGGTTCGCAGGGGCATTTCTCTAAAATTTTAAATGAAATATATCTAAATACATTTGTTTCAACAATGAATCCATTGTTGTAAAAGTGTTTAAAATGAAATTTTACACATAAAACAAGCAGTATCTTCTTATTATATTCTGGTGCACGGCTGAAATTTCGTTTCCGAATAAAACAGTACTTTTCCTATCGAATGATCTAAAAAAATTCCGATTTTAAAGTTGTTCGCAGGGGTATTCTTCTAAAAGTTTAAATAAAATATATATAAATACATTGTTTCAACAATGAATCCATTGTTGTAAAAATGTCTAAAATGAAATTTTACACATAAAACGAGCAGTATCTTCTTATTAAATTCCGGTGCACGGCTGGAATTTTGTTTCCGAATAAATCAGTACTTTTCCTATCGAATGATGTAAAAAAATTCCGATTTTTAGGTTGTTCGCAGGGGTATTTTTCTACAAGTTTAAATGAAATGTATCAGAATACATTGTTTCAACAATGAATCCATTGTTGTAAAAATGTCTAAAATGAAATTTTACACATAAAACGAGCAGTATCTTCTTATTAAATTCCGGTGCACGGCTGAAATTTTGTTTCCAAATAAATCAGTACTTTTCCTATCGAATGATGTTAAAAAATTCCGATTTTAAAATTGTTCGCAGGGGTATTCTTCTAAAAGTTTAAATAAAATATATATAAATACATTGTTTCAACAATGAATCCATTGTTGTAAAAATGTTTAAAATGAAATTTTACACATAAAACGAGCAGTATCTTCTTATTAAATTTTGGTGCACGGCTAAAATTTCGTTTCCGAATTAAGCAAAACATTTCCTATCGAATGATGAAAAAAAATTTCGATTTTTATGTTGTTTGCAGGGGTATTTTTCTAAAAGTTTAAATAAAATATATATAAATACATTGTTTCAACAATGAATCCATTGTTGTAAAAATGTTTAAAATGAAATTTTACACATAAAACGAGCAGTATATTCTCATTAAATTCCGTTGCACGGCTGAAATTTTGTTTCCGAATTAAGCAAAACATTTCCTATCGAATGATGTAAAAAAATTCCGATTTTTATGTTGTTCGCAGGGGTATTTTTCTAAAAGTTTAAATGACATGTATCTGAATACATTGTTTCAACAATGAATCCATTGTTGTAAAAATGTCTAAAATGAAATTTAACACATAAAACGAGCAGTATCTTCTTATTAAATTCCGGTGCACGGCTGAAATTTTGTTTCCGAATAAATCAGTACTTTTTCTATCGAATGATGTAAAACAATTCCGATTTTTAGGTTGTTCGCAGGGGTATTTTTCTACAAGTTTAAAAGAAATGTATCAGAATACATTGTTCCAACAATGAATCCATTGTTGTAAAATTGTTTAAAATGAAATTTTACACATAAAACGAGCAGTATCTTCTTATTAAATTCCGGTGCACGGCTGAAATTTTGTTTCCGAAAAAACTCAGTACTTTTCCTATCGAATGATGTAAAAAAATTCCGATTTTTATGTTGTTCGCAGGGGTATTTTTCTAAAAGTTTAAATGATATGTATCTGAATACATTGATTCAACAATGAATCCATTGTTGTAAAAATGTCTAGACTGAAATTTTGTTTATAAAACAAGCAGTATCTTCTTATTAAATTCTGGTGCACGGCTGAAATTTTGTTTCCGAATAAATCAGTACTTTTCCTATCGAATGATGTAAAAAAATTCCGATTTTTAGGTGCTTCGCAGAAGCATTTCTCTAAAATTTTAAATAAAATATATATAAATACATTGTTTCAACAATGAATCCATTGTTGTAAAAGTGTTTAAAATGAAATTTTACACATAATACGAGCAGTATCTTCTCATTAAATTCCGGTGCACGGCTGAAATTTTGTTTCCGAATTAAGGAAAACATTTCCTATCGAATTATATAAAAAAATTCCGATTTTTATGTTGTTCGCAGGGGTATTTTTCTAAATGTTTAAATGATATGTATCTGAATACATTTTTTCAACAATGAATCCATTGTTGTAAAAATGTCTAGAATGAAATTTTACTTATAAAACAAGCAGTATCTTCTTATTAAATTCTGATGCACGGCTGAAATTTTGTTTCCGAATAAATCAGTACAATTCCTATCGAATGATGTAAAAAAATTCCGATTTTTAGGTTGTTCGCAGGGGTATTTTTCTACAAGTTTAAATGAAATGTATCAGAATACATTGTTTCAACAATGAATCCATTGTTGTAAAAATGTCTAAAATGAAACTTTACACATAAAACAAGCAGTATCTTCTTATTAAATTCTGGTGCACGGCTGAAATTTTGTTTCCGAATAAATCAGTACTTTTCCTATCGAATGATGTAAAAAAATTCCGATTTTTAGGTGGTTCGCAGAAGCATTTCTCTAAAAGTTTAATGAAATATATCTAAATGCATTGTTTCAACAATGAATCCATTGTTGAAAAAATGTTCAAAATGAAATTTTACACATAAAACAAGCAAAATCTTCTTATTAAATTTAGGTGCACTGCTGAAATTTTGTTTCCGAATAAATCAGTACTTTTCCTATCGAATGATGTAAAAAAATTCCAATTTTTAGGTGGTTCGCAAGTCCATTTCTCTAAAATTTTAAATGAAATATATCTAAATACATTTGTTTCAACAATGAATCCGTTGTTGTAAAAGTGTTTAAAATGAAATTTTACACATAAAACGAACAGTATCTTCTTATTAAATTCCGGTGCACGGCTGAAATTTTGTTTCCGAATAAATCAGTACTATTCCTATCGAATGATGTAAAAAAATTCCGATTTTTATGTTGTTCGCAGGGGTATTTTTCTAAAAGTTTAAATGATATGTATCTGAATACATTGTTTCAACAATGAATCCATTGTTGTAAAAATGTCTAGAATGAAATTTTGCTTATAAGACAAGCAGTATCTTCTTATTAAATTCTGGTGCACGGCTGAAATTTTGTTTCCGAATAAATCAGTACTTTTCCTATCGAATGATGTAAAAAAATTCCAATTTTTAGGTGGTTCGCAGGGGCATTTCTCTAAAATTTTAAATGAAATATATCTAAATACATTTGTTTCAACAATGAATCCATTGTTGTAAAAGTGATTAAAATGAAATTTTACACATAAAGCGAGCAGTATCTTCTTATTAAATTCCGGTGCACGGCTGAAATTTTGTTTCCGAATAAATCAGTACTTTTCCTATCGAATGATGTAAAAAAATTCCAATTTTTAGGTTGTTCGCAGGGGTATTTTTCTACAAGTTTAAATGAAATGTATCAGAATACATTGTTTCAACAATGAATCCATTGTTGTAAAAATGTCTAAAATGAAACTTTACACATAAAACAAGCAGTATCTTCTTAATATATTCTGGTGCACGGCTGAAATTTCGTTTCCGAATAAAACAGTACTTTTCCTATCGAATGATGTAAAAAAAATCCGATTTTAAAGTTGTTCGCAGGGGTATTCTTCTAAAAGTTTAAATAAAATATATATAAATACATTGTTTCAACAATAAATCCATTGTTGTAAAAATGTTTAAAATGAAATTTTACACATAAAACGAGCAGTATCTTCTCATTAAATTCCGGTGCACGGCTGACATTTCGTTTCCGAATTAAGCAAAACATTCCCTATCGAATGATGAAAAAAAATTTCGATTTTTATGTTGTTCGCAGGGGTAATTTTCTAAAAGTTGAAATGACATGTATCTGAATACATTGTTTCAACAATAAATCCATTGTTGTAAAAATGTCTAAAATGAAATTTTACACATAAAACGAGCAGTATCTTCTTATTAAATTCCGGTGCACGGCTGGAATTTTGTTTCCGAATAAATCAGTCCTTTTTCTATCGAATGATGTAAAAATATTCCGATTTTTAGGTTGTTCGAAGGGGTATTTTTCTACAAGTTTAAATGAAATGTATCAGAATACATTGTTCCAACAATGAATCCATTGTTGTAAAAGTGTTTAAAATGAAATTTTACACATAAAACGAGCAGTATCTTCTTATTAAATTCCGGTGCACGGCTGAAATTTCGTTTCCGAAATAAGCAAAACATTTCCTATCGAATGATGTAAAAAAACTCCGATTTTTATGCTGTTCGCAGGGGTATTTTTCTACAAGTTTAAATGAAATGTATCAGAATACATTGTTTCAACAATGAATCCATTGTTGTAAAAATGTCTAAAATGAACTTTTACACATAAAACAAGCAGTATCTTCATATTATATTCTGGTGCACGGCTGAAATTTCGTTTCCGAATAAAACAGTACTTTTCCTATCGAATGATGTAAAAAAAATTCCGATTTTTAGGTGGTTCGCAGGGGCATTTCTCTAAAAATTTAAATGAAATATATCTAAATACATTTGTTTCAACAATGAATCCATTGTTGTAAAAGTGTTTAAAATGAAATTTTACACATAAAACGAGCAGTATCTTCTTATTAAATTCCGGTGCACGGCTGAAACTTTGTTTCCGAAAAAATCAGTACTTTTCCTATCGAATGATGTAAAAAAATTCCGATTTTTAGGTTGTTCGCAGGGGTATTTTTCTACAAGTTTAAATGAAATGTATCAGAATACATTGTTTCAACAATGAATCCAGTGTTGTAAAAATGTCTAAAATGAAATTTTACACATAAAACAAGCAGTATCTTCTTATTAAATTTTGGTGCACGGCTGAAATTTCGTTTCCGAATAAAACAGTACTTTTCCTATCGAATTATGTAAAAAAATTCCGATTTTAAAATTGTTCGCAGTTGTATTCTTCTAAAAGTTTAAATAAAATATGTATAAATACATTGTTTCAACAATGAATCCATTGTTGTAAAAATGTTTAAAATGAAATTATACTTTTAAAACGAGCAGTATCTTCTCATTAAATTCCGGTGCACGGCTGAAATTTCGTTTCCGAATTAAGCAAAACATTTCCTATCGAATGATGTAAAAAAATTCCGATTTTTATGTTGTTCGCAGGGGTATTTTTCTACAAGTTTAAATGAAATGTATCAGAATACATTGTTTCAACAATGAATCCATTGTTGTAAAAATGTCTAAAATGAAATTTTACACATAAAACAAGCAGTATCTTCTTAATATATTCTGGTGCACGGCTGAAATTTCGTTTCCGAATAAAACAGTACTTTTCCTATCGAATGATGTAAAAAAAATCCGATTTTAAAGTTGTTCGCAGGGGTATTCTTCTAAAAGTTTAAATAAAATATATATAAATACATTGTTTCAACAATAAATCCATTGTTGTAAAAATGTTTAAAATGAAATTTTACACATAAAACGAGCAGTATCTTCTCATTAAATTCCGGTGCACGGCTGAAATTTCGTTTCCGAATTAAGCAAAACATTTCCTATCGAATAATGAAAAAAAATTTCGATTTTTATGTTGTTCGCAAGGGTATTTTTCTAAAAGTTTAAATGACATGTATCTGAATACATTGTTTCAACAATAAATCTATTGTTGTAAAAATGTCTAAAATGAAATTTTACACATAAAACGAGCAGTATCTTCTTATTAAATTCCGGTGCACGGCTGGAATTTTGTTTCCGAATAAATCAGTCCTTTTTCTATCGAATGATGTAAAAATATTCCGATTTTTAGGTTGTTCGCAGGGGTATTTTTCTACAAGTTTAAATGACATGTATCTGAATACATTGTTTCAACAATGAATCCATTGTTGTAAAAATGTCTAAAATGAAATTTTACACATAAAACGAGCAGTATCTTCTTATTAAATTCCGGTGCACGGCTGGAATTTTGTTTCCGAATAAATCAGTCCTTTTTCTATCGAATGATGTAAAAATATTCCAATTTTTAGGTTGTTCGCAGGGGTATTTTTCTAAAAGTTTAAATGGCATGTATCTGAATACATTGTTTCAACAATGAATCCATTGTTGTAAAAATGTCTAAAATGAAATTTTACACATACAACGAGCAGTATCTTCTTATTAAATTCCGGTGCACGGCTGGAATTTTGTTTCCGAATAAATCAGTACTTTTTCTATCAAAAGATGTAAAACAATTCCGATTTTTAGGTTGTTCGCAGGGGTATTTTTCTACAAGTTGAAAAGAAATGTATCAGAATACATTGTTTCAACAATGAATCCATTGTTAAAAAAATGTTTAAAATGAAATTTTACACATAAAAAAGCAGTTTCTTCTTATTAAATTCAGGTGCACGGCTGAAATTTTGTTTCCGAATAAATCAGTACTTTTCATATCGAATGATGTAAAAAAATTCCGATTTTTATGTTGTTCGCAGGGGTATTTTTCGACAAGTTTAAATGAAATATATCAGAATACATTGTTTCAACAATGAATCCATTGTTGTAAAAATGTCTAAAATGAAATTTTACTTATAAAACAAGCAGTATCTTCTTATTATATTCTGGTGCACGGCTGAAATTTCGTTTCCGAATAAAACAGTACTTTTCCTATCGAATTATGTAAAAAAATTCCGATATTTAGGTGGTTCGCAGGGGCATTTCTCTAAAATTTTAAATGAAATATATCTAAATACATTTGTTTCAACAATGAATCCATTGTTGTAAAAGTGTTTAAAATGAAATTTTACACATAAAACAAGCAGTATCTTCTTATTATATTCTGGTGCACGGCTGAAATTTCGTTTCCGAATAAAACAGTACTTTTCCTATCGAATGATCTAAAAAAATTCCGATTTTAAAGTTGTTCGCAGGGGTATTCTTCTAAAAGTTTAAATAAAATATATATAAATACATTGTTTCAACAATGAATCCATTGTTGTAAAAATGTCTAAAATGAAATTTTACACATAAAACGAGCAGTATCTTCTTATTAAATTCCGGTGCACGGCTGGAATTTTGTTTCCGAATAAATCAGTACTTTTCCTATCGAATGATGTAAAAAAATTCCGATTTTTAGGTTGTTCGCAGGGGTATTTTTCTACAAGTTTAAATGAAATGTATCAGAATACATTGTTTCAACAATGAATCCATTGTTGTAAAAATGTCTAAAATGAAATTTTACACATAAAACGAGCAGTATCTTCTTATTAAATTCCGGTGCACGGCTGAAATTTTGTTTCCAAATAAATCAGTACTTTTCCTATCGAATGATGTTAAAAAATTCCGATTTTAAAATTGTTCGCAGGGGTATTCTTCTAAAAGTTTAAATAAAATATATATAAATACATTGTTTCAACAATGAATCCATTGTTGTAAAAATGTTTAAAATGAAATTTTACACATAAAACGAGCAGTATCTTCTTATTAAATTTTGGTGCACGGCTAAAATTTCGTTTCCGAATTAAGCAAAACATTTCCTATCGAATGATGAAAAAAAATTTCGATTTTTATGTTGTTTGCAGGGGTATTTTTCTAAAAGTTTAAATAAAATATATATAAATACATTGTTTCAACAATGAATCCATTGTTGTAAAAATGTTTAAAATGAAATTTTACACATAAAACGAGCAGTATATTCTCATTAAATTCCGGTGCACGGCTGAAATTTTGTTTCCGAACTAAGCAAAACATTTCCTATCGAATGATGTAAAAAAATTCCGATTTTTAGGTTGTTCGCAGGGGTATTTTTCTACACGTTTAAAAGAAATGTATCAGAATACATTGTTCCAACAATAAATCCATTGTTGTAAAAGTGTTTAAAATGAAATTTTACACATAAAACGAGCAGTATCTTCTTATTATATTCCGGTGCACGGCTGAAATTTTGTTTCCGAATAAATCAGTACTTTTCCTACCGAATGATGTAAAAAAATTCCGATTTTTAGGTTGTTCGCAGGGGTATTTTTCTACAAGTTTAAATGACATGTATCAGAATATATTGTTTCAACAATGAATCCATTGTTGTAAAAATGTCTAAAATGAAATTTAACACATAAAACGAGCAGTATCTTCTTATTAAATTCCGGTGCACGGCTGAAATTTTGTTTCCGAATAAATCAGTACTTTTTCTATCGAATGATGTAAAACAATTCCGATTTTTAGGTTGTTCGCAGGGGTATTTTTCTACAAGTTTAAAAGAAATGTATCAGAATACATTGTTCCAACAATGAATCCATTGTTGTAAAATTGTTTAAAATGAAATTTTACACATAAAACGAGCAGTATCTTCTTATTAAATTCCGGTGCACGGCTGAAATTTTGTTTCCGAAAAAACTCAGTACTTTTCCTATCGAATGATGTAAAAAAATTCCGATTTTTATGTTGTTCGCAGGGGTATTTTTCTAAAAGTTTAAATGATATGTATCTGAATACATTGTTTCAACAATGAATCCATTGTTGTAAAAATGTCTAGACTGAAATTTTGTTTATAAAACAAGCAGTATCTTCTTATTAAATTCTGGTGCACGGCTGAAATTTTGTTTCCGAATAAATCAGTACTTTTCCTATCGAATGATGTAAAAAAATTCCGATTTTTAGGTGGTTCGCAGAAGCATTTCTCTAAAAGTTTAATGAAATATATCTAAATGCATTGTTTCAACAATGAATCCATTGTTGAAAAAATGTTCAAAATGAAATTTTACACATAAAACAAGCAGTATCTTCTTATTAAATTTAGGTGCACGGCTGAAATTTTGTTTCCGAATAAATCAGTACTTTTCCTATGGAATGATGTAAAAAAATCCGATTTTTATGTGCTTCGCAGGGGCATTTCTCTAAAATTTTAAATAAAATATATATAAATACATTGTTTCAACAATGAATCCATTGTTGTAAAAGTGTTTAAAATGAAATTTTACACATAAAACAAGCAGTATCTTCTTATTAAATTTAGGTGCACGGCTGAAATTTTGTTTCCGTATAAATCAGTACTTTTCCTATCGAATGATGTAAAAAAAGTCCGATTTTTAGGTGGTTCGCAAGGCCATTTCTCTAAAATTTTAAATGAAATATATCTAAATACATTTGTTTCAACAATGAATCCATTGTTGTAAAAGAGTTTAAAATGAAATTTTACACATAAAACGAACAGTATCTTCTTATTAAATTCCGGTGCACGGCTGAAATTTTGTTTCCGAATAAATCAGTACTTTTCCTATCGAATGATGTAAAAAAATTCCGATTTTTAGGTTGTTCGCAGGGGTATTTTTCTACAAGTTTAAATGAAATGTATCAGAATACATTGTTTCAACAATGAATCCATTGTTGTAAAAATGTTTAAAATGAAATTTTACTCATAATACGAGCAGTATCTTCTCATTAAATTCCGGTGCACGGCTGAAATTTTGTTTCCGAATTAAGGAAAACATTTCCTATCGAATTATATAAAAAAATTCCGATTTTTATGTTGTTCGCAGGGGTATTTTTCTAAATGTTTAAATGATATGTATCTGAATAAATTTTTTCAACAATGAATCCATTGTTGTAAAAATGTCTAGAATGAAATTTTACTTATAAAACAAGCAGTATCTTCTTATTAAATTCTGATGCACGGCTGAAATTTTGTTTCCGAATAAATCAGTACAATTCCTATCGAATGATGTAAAAAAATTCCGATTTTTAGGTTGTTCGCAGGGGTATTTTTCTACAAGTTTAAATGAAATGTATCAGAATACATTGTTTCAACAATGAATCTATTGTTGTAAAAATGTCTAAAATGAAACTTTACACATAAAACAAGCAGTATCTTCTTATTAAATTCTGGTGCACGGCTGAAATTTTGTTTCCGAATAAATCAGTACTTTTCCTATCGAATGATGTAAAAAAATTCCGATTTTTAGGTGGTTCGCAGAAGCATTTCTCTAAAAGTTTAAATGAAATATATCTAAATGCATTGTTTCAACAATGAATCCATTGTTGAAAAAATGTTCAAAATGAAATTTTACACATAAAACAAGCAGTATCTTCTTATTAAATTTAGGTGCACTGCTGAAATTTTGTTTCCGAATAAATCAGTACTTTTCCTATCGAATGATGTAAAAAAATTCCAATTTTTAGGTGGTTCGCAAGGCCATTTCTCTAAAATTTTAAATGAAATATATCTAAATACATTTGTTTCAACAATGAATCCGTTGTTGTAAAAGTGTTTAAAATGAAATTTTACACATAAAACGAACAGTATCTTCTTATTAAATTCCGGTGCACGGCTGAAATTTTGTTTCCGAATAAATCAGTACTATTCCTATCGAATGATGTAAAAAAATTCCGATTTTTATGTTGTTCGCAGGGGTATTTTTCTAAAAGTTTAAATGATATGTATCTGAATACATTGTTTCAACAATGAATCCATTGTTGTAAAAATGTCTAGAATGAAATTTTGCTTATAAAACAAGCAGTATCTTCTTATTAAATTCTGGTGCACGGCTGAAATTTTGTTTCCGAATAAATCAGTACTTTTCCTATCGAATGATGTAAAAAAATTCCAATTTTTAGGTGGTTCGCAGGGGCATTTCTCTAAAATTTTAAATGAAATATATCTAAATACATTTGTTTCAACAATGAATCCATTGTTGTAAAAGTGATTAAAATGAAATTTTACACATAAAGCGAGCAGTATCTTCTTATTATATTCCGGTGCACGGCTGAAATTTTGTTTCCGAATAAATCAGTACTTTTCCTATCGAATGATGAAAAAAAATTCCGATTTTAAAGTTGTTCGCAGGGGTATTCTTCTAAAAGTTTAAATAAAAAATATATAGATACATTGTTTCAACAATGAATCCATTGTTGTAAAAATGTTTAAATTGAAATTATACTTTTAAAACGAGCAGTATCTTCTCATTAAATTCCGGTGCACGGCTGAAATTTCGTTTCCGAATTAAGCAAAACATTTCCTATCGAATGATGTAAAAAAATTCCGATTTTTATGTTGTTCGCAGGGGTATTTTTCTACAAGTTTAAATGAAATGTATCAGAATACATTGTTTCAACAATGAATCCATTGTTGTAAAAATGTCTAAAATGAAATTTTACACATAAAACAAGCAGTATCTTCTTAATATATTCTGGTGCACGGCTGAAATTTCGTTTCCGAATAAAACAGTACTTTTCCTATCGAATGATGTAAAGAAATCCGATTTTAAAGTTATTCGCAGGGGTATTCTTCTAAAAGTTTAAAAAAATATATATAAATACATTGTTTCAACAATAAATCCATTGTTGTAAAAATGTCTAAAATGAAATTTTACACATAAAACGAGCAGTATCTTCTTATTAAATTCCGGTGCACGGCTGAAATTTTGTTTCCGAAAAAATCAGTACTTTTCCTATCGAATGATGTAAAAAAATTCCGATTTTAAAGTTGTTCGCAGGAGTATTCTTCTAAAAGTTTAAATGAAATATATCTAAATGCATTGTTTCAACAATGAATCCATTGTTAAAAAAATGTTTAAAATGAAATTTTACACATAAAAAAGCAGTTTCTCTCTTATTAAATTCAGGTGCACGGCTGAAATTTTGTTTCCGAATAAATCAGTACTTTTCATATCGAATGATGTAAAAAAATTCCGATTTTTATGTTGTTCGCAGGGGTATTTTTCGACAAGTTTAAATAAATTTATCAGAATACATTGTTTCAACAATGAATCCATTGTTGTAAAAATGTCTAAAATGAAATTTTACTTATAAAACAAGCAGTATCTTCTTATTATATTCTGGTGCACGGCTGAAATTTCGTTTCGGAATAAAACAGTACTTTTCCTATCGAATTATGTAAAAAAATTCCGATATTTAGGTGGTTCGCAGGGGCATTTCTCTAAAATTTTAAATGAAATATATCTAAATACATTTGTTTCAACAATGAATCCATTGTTGTAAAAGTGTTTAAAATGAAATTTTACACATAAAACAAGCAGTATCTTCTTATGATATTCTGGTGCACGGCTGAAATTTCGTTTCCGAATAAAACAGTACTTTTCCTATCGAATGATCTAAAAAAATTCCGATTTTAAAGTTGTTCGCAGGGGTATTCTACTAAAAGTTTAAATAAAATATACATAAATACATTGTTTCAACAATGAATCCATTGTTGTAAAAATGTCTAAAATGAAATTTTACACATAAAACGAGCAGTATCTTCTTATTAAATTCCGGTGCACGGCTGGAATTTTGTTTCCGAATAAATCAGTACTTTTCCTATCGAATGATGTAAAAAAATTCCGATTTTTAGGTTGTTCGCAGGGGTATTTTTCTACAAGTTTAAATGAAATGTATCAGAATACATTGTTTCAACAATGAATCCATTGTTGTAAAAATGTTTAAAATGAAATTTTACACATAAAACGAGCAGTATCATCTCATTAAATTCCGGTGCACGGCTAAAATTTCGTTTCCGAATTAAGCAAAACATTTCCTATCGAATGATGAAAAAAAATTTCGATTTTTATGTTGTTTGCAGAGGTATTTTTCTAAAAGTTTAAATAAAATATTTATAAATACATTGTTTCAACAATGAATCCATTGTTGTAAAAATGTTTAAAATGAAATTTTACACATAAAACAAGCAGTATCTTCTTATTATATTCTGGTGCACGGCTGAAATTTTTTTTCCGAATAAATCAGTACTTTTCCTATCGAATGATGTAAAAAAATTCCGATTTTTAGGTTGTTCACAGGGGTATTTTTCTGCAGGTTTAAATGAAATGTATCAGAATACATTGTTTCAACAATGAATCCATTGTTGTAAAAATGTTTAAAATGAAATTTTACACATAAAACGAGCAGTATCATCTCATTAAATTCCGGTGCACGGCTGAAATTTCGTTTCCGAATTAAGCAAAACATTTCCTATCGAATGATGTAAAAAAATTCCGATTTTTATGTTGTTCGCAGGGGTATTTTTCTAAAAGTTTAAATGACATGTATCCGAATACATTGTTTCAACAATGAATCCATTGTTGTAAAAATGTCTAAAATGAAATTTTACACATAAAACGAGCAGTATCTTCTTATTAAATTCCGGTGCACGGCTGGAATTTTGTTTCCGAATAAATCAGTACTTTTTCTATCGAATGATGTAAAACAATTTCGATTTTTAGGTTGTTCGCAGGGGTATTTTTCTACAAGTTTAAAAGAAATGTATCAGAATACATTGTTCCAACAATGAATCCATTGTTGTAAAAGTGTTTAAAATGAAATTTTACACATAAAACGAGCAGTATCTTCTTATTATATTCCGGTGCACGGCTGAAATTTTGTTTCCGAATAAATCAGTACTTTTCCTACCGAATGATGTAAAAAAATTCCGATTTTTAGGTTGTTCGCAGGGGTATTTTTCTACAAGTTTAAATGACATGTATCAGAATATATTGTTTCAACAATGAATCCATTGTTGTAAAAATGTCTAAAATGAAATTTTACACATAAAACAAGCAGTATCTTCTTATTAAATTTTGGTGCACGGCTGAAATTTCGTTTCCGAATAAAACAGTACTTTTCCTATCGAATTATGTAAAAAAATTCTGATTTTAAAGTTGTTCGCAGGGGTATTCTTCTAAAAGTTTAAATAAAATATGTATAAATACATTGTTTCAACAATGAATCCATTGTTGTAAAAATGTTTAAAATGAAATTATACTTTTAAAACAAGCAGTATCTTCTCATTAAATTCCGGTGCACGGCTGAAATTTCGTTTCCGAATTAAGCAAAACATTTCCTATCGAATGATGTAAAAAAATTCCGATTTTTATGTTGTTCGCAGGGGTATTTTTCTACAAGTTTAAATGAAATGTATCAGAATACATTGTTTCAACAATGAATCCATTGTTGTAAAAATGTCTAAAATGAAATTTTACACATAAAACAAGCAGTATCTTCTTATTAAATTCCGGTGCACGGCTGGAATTTTGTTTCCGAATAAATCAGTACTTCTTCTATCGAATGATGTAAAAATATTCCGATTTTTAGGTTGTTCGCAGGGGTATTTTTCTACAAGTTTAAATGAAATGTATCAGAATACATTGTTCCAACAATGAATCCATTGTTGTAAAAGTGTTTAAAATGAAATTTTACACATAAAACGAGCAGTATCTTCTTATTATATTCCGGTGCACGGCTGAAATTTTGTTTCCGAATAAATCAGTACTTTTCCTATCGAATGATGCAAAAAAATTACGATTTTTAGGTTGTTCGCAGGGGTATTTTTCTGCAAGTTTAAATGATATGTATCTGAATACATTGTTTTAACAATGAATCCATTGTTGTAAAAATGTCTAGACTGAAATTTTGTTTATAAAACAAGCAGTATCTTCTTATTATATTCTGGTGCACGGCTGAAATTTTGTTTCCGAATAAATCAGTACTTTTCCTATCGAATGATGTAAAAAAATTCCGATTTTTAGGTGGTTCGCAGAAGCATTTCTCTAAAAGTTTAATGAAATATATCTAAATGCATTGTTTCAACAATGAATCCATTGTTGAAAAAATGTTCAAAATGAAATTTTACATATAAAACAAGCAGTATCTTCTTATTAAATTTAGGTGCACGGCTGAAATTTTGTTTCCGAATAAATCAGTACTTTTCCTATGGAATGATGTAAAAAAAATCCGATTTTTATGTGCTTCGCAGGGGCATTTCTCTAAAATTTTAAATAAAATATATATAAATACATTGTTTCAACAATGAATCCATTGTTGTAAAAGTGTTTAAAATGAAATTTTACACATAAAACAAGCAGTATCTTCTTATTAAATTTAGGTGCACGGCTGAAATTTTGTTTCCGAATAAATCAGTACTTTTCCTATCGAATGATGTAAAAAAAGTCCGATTTTTAGGTGGTTCGCAAGGCCATTTCTCTAAAATTTTAAATGAAATATATCTAAATACATTTGTTTCAACAATGAATCCATTGTTGTAAAAGAATTTAAAATGAAATTTTACACATAAAACGAACAGTATCTTCTTATTAAATTCCGGTGCACGGCTGAAATTTTGTTTCCGAATAAATTAGTACTTTTCCTATCGAATGATGTAAAAAAATTCCGATTTTTAGGTTGTTCGCAGGGGTATTTTTCTACAAGTTTAAATGAAATGTATCAGAATACATTGTTTCAACAATGAATCCATTGTTGTAAAAATGTTTAAAATGAAATTTTACACATAATACGAGCAGTATCTTCTGATTAAATTCCGGTGCACGGCTGAAATTTTGTTCCCGAATTAAGGAAAACATTTCCTATCGAATTATATAAAAAAATTCCGATTTTTATGTTGTTCGCAGGGGTATTTTTCTAAATGTTTAAATGATATGTATCTGAATACATTTTTTCAACAATGAATCCATTGTTGTAAAAATGTCTAGAATGAAATTTTACTTATAAAACAAGCAGTATCTTCTTATTAAATTCTGATGCACGGCTGAAATTTTGTTTCCGAATAAATCAGTACAATTCCTATCGAATGATGTAAAAAAATTCCGATTTTTAGGTTGTTCGCAGGGGTATTTTTCTACAAGTTTAAATGAAATGTATCAGAATACATTGTTTCAACAATGAATCCATTGTTGTAAAAATGTCTAAAATGAAACTTTACACATAAAACAAGCAGTATCTTCTTATTAAATTCTGGTGCACGGCTGAAATTTTGTTTCCGAATAAATCAGTACTTTTCCTATCGAATGATGTAAAAAAACTCCGATTTTTAGGTGGTTCGCAGAAGCATTTCTCTAAATATTTAAATGAAATATATCTAAATGCATTGTTTCAACAATGAATCCATTGTTGAAAAAATGTTCAAAATGAAATTTTACACATAAAACAAGCAGTATCTTCTTATTAAATTTAGGTGCACTGCTGAAATTTTGTTTCCGAATAAATCAGTACTTTTCCTATCGAATGATGTAAAAAAATTCCAATTTTTAGGTGGTTCGCAAGGCCATTTCTCTAAAATTTTAAATGAAATATATCTAAATACATTTGTTTCAACAATGAATCCGTTGTTGTAAAAGTGTTTAAAATGAAATTTTACACATAAAACGAACAGTATCTTCTTATTAAATTCCGGTGCACGGCTGAAATTTTGTTTCCGAATAAATCAGTACTATTCCTATCGAAAGATGTAAAAAAATTCCGATTTTTATGTTGTTCGCAGGGGTATTTTTCTAAAAGTTTAAATGAAATGTATCAGAATACATTGTTTCAACAATGAATCCATTGATGTAAAAATGTCTAAAATGAAATTTTACACATAAAACGAGCAGTATCTTCATATTAAATTCCGGTGCACGGCTGGAATTTTGTTTCCGAATAAATCAGTACTTTTCCTATCGAATGATGTAAAAAAATTCCGATTTTAAAGTTGTTCGCAGGGGTATTCTTCTAAAAGTTTAAATAAAATATATATAAATACATTGTTTCAACAATGAATCCATTGTTGTAAAAATGTTTAAAATGAAATTTTACACATAAAACGAGCAGTATCTTCTCATTAAATTCCGGTGCACGGTTGAAATTTCGTTTCCGAATTAAGCAAAACATTTCCTATCGAATGATGTAAAAAAATTCCGATTTTTATGTTGTTCGCAGGGGTATTTTTCTAAAAGTTTAAATGATATGTATCTGAATACATTGTTTCAACAATGAATCCATTGTTATAAAAATGTCTAGAATGAAAATTTACTTATAAAACAAGCAATATCTTCTTATTAAATTCTGGTGCACGGCTGAAATTTTGTTTCCGAATAAATCAGTACTTTTCCTATCGAATGATGTAAAAAAATTCCGATTTTTTAGGTGGTTCGCAGGGGCATTTCTCTAAAATTTTAAATGAAATATATCTAAATACATTTGTTTCAACAATGAATCCATTGTTGTAAAAGTGTTTAAAATGAAATTTTACACATAAAACGAGCAGTATCTTCTTATTAAATTCCGGTGCACGGCTGAAATTTCGTTTCCGAAATAAGCAAAACATTTCCTATCGAATGATGTAAAAAAACTCCGATTTTTATGTTGTTCGCAGGGGTATTTTTCTACAAGTTTAAATGAAATGTATCAGAATACATTGTTTCAACAATGAATCCATTGTTGTAAAAATGTCTAAAATGAACTTTTACACATAAAACAAGCAGTATCTTCTTATTATATTCTGGTGCACGGCTGAAATTTCGTTTCCGAATAAAACAGTACTTTTCCTATCGAATGATGTAAAAAAATTCCGATTTTTAGGTGGTTCGCAGGGGCATTTCTCTAAAATTTTAAATGAAATATATCTAAATACATTTGTTTCAACAATGAATCCATTGTTGTAAAAGTGTTTAAAATGAAATTTTACACATAAAACGAGCAGTATCTTCTTATTAAATTCCGGTGCACGGCTGAAACTTTGTTTCCGAAAAAATCAGTACTTTTCCTATCGAATGATGTAAACATATTCCGATTTTTAGGTTGTTCGCAGGGGTATTTTTCTACAAGTTTAAATGAAATGTATCAGAATACATTGTTTCAACAATGAATCCAGTGTTGTAAAAATGTCTAAAATGAAATTTTACACATAAAACAAGCAGTATCTTCTTATTAAATTTTGGTGCACGGCTGAAATTTCGTTTCCGAATAAAACAGTACTTTTCCTATCGAATTATGTAAAAAAATTCCGATTTTAAAGTTGTTCGCAGTTGTATTCTTCTAAAAGTTTAAATAAAATATGTATAAATACATTGTTTCAACAATGAATCCATTGTTGTAAAAATGTTTAAAATGAAATTATACTTTTAAAACGAGCAGTATCTTCTCATTAAATTCCGGTGCACGGCTGAAATTTCGTTTCCGAATTAAGCAAAACATTTCCTATCGAATGATGTAAAAAAATTCCGATTTTTATGTTGTTCGCAGGGGTATTTTTCTACAAGTTTAAATGAAATGTATCAGAATACATTGTTTCAACAATGAATCCATTGTTGTAAAAATGTCTAAAATGAAATTTTACACATAAAACAAGCAGTATCTTCTTAATATATTCTGGTGCACGGCTGAAATTTCGTTTCCGAATAAATCAGTCCTTTTTCTATCGAATGATGTAAAAATATTCCGATTTTTAGGTTGTTCAAAGGGGTATTTTTCTACAAGTTTAAATGAAATGTATCAGAATACATTGTTCCAACAATGAATCCATTGTTGTAAAAGTGTTTAAAATGAAATTTTACACATAAAACGAGCAGTATCTTCTTATTAAATTCCGGTGCACGGCTGAAATTTCGTTTCCGAAATAAGCAAAACATTTCCTATCGAATGATGTAAAAAAACTCCGATTTTTATGTTGTTCGCAGGGGTATTTTTCTACAAGTTTAAATGAAATGTATCAGAATACATTGTTTCAACAATGAATCCATTGTTGTAAAAATGTCTAAAATGAACTTTTACACATAAAACAAGCAGTATCTTCTTATTATATTCTGGTGCACGGCTGAAATTTCGTTTCCGAATAAAACAGTACTTTTCCTATCGAATGATGTAAAAAAATTCCGATTTTTAGGTGGTTCGCAGGGGCATTTCTCTAAAATTTTAAATGAAATATATCTAAATACATTTGTTTCAACAATGAATCCATTGTTGTAAAAGTGTTTAAAATGAAATTTTACACATAAAACGAGCAGTATCTTCTTATTAAATTCCGGTGCACGGCTGAAACTTTGTTTCCGAAAAAATCAGTACTTTTCCTATCGAATGATGTAAAAAAATTCCGATTTTTAGGTTGTTCGCAGGGGTATTTTTCTACAAGTTTAAATGAAATGTATCAGAATACATTGTTTCAACAATGAATCCAGTGTTGTAAAAATGTCTAAAATGAAATTTTACACATAAAACAAGCAGTATCTTCTTATTAAATTTTGGTGCACGGCTGAAATTTCGTTTCCGAATAAAACAGTACTTTTCCTATCGAATTATGTAAAAAAATTCCGATTTTAAAATTGTTCGCAGTTGTATTCTTCTAAAAGTTTAAATAAAATATGTATAAATACATTGTTTCAACAATGAATCCATTGTTGTAAAAATGTTTAAAATGAAATTATACTTTTAAAACGAGCAGTATCTTCTCATTAAATTCCGGTGCACGGCTGAAATTTCGTTTCCGAATTAAGCAAAACATTTCCTATCGAATGATGTAAAAAAATTCCGATTTTTATGTTCTTCGCAGGGGTATTTTTCTACAAGTTTAAATGAAATGTATCAGAATACATTGTTTCAACAATGAATCCATTGTTGTAAAAATGTCTAAAATGAAATTTTACACATAAAACAAGCAGTATCTTCTTAATATATTCTGGTGCACGGCTGAAATTTCGTTTCCGAATAAAACAGTACTTTTCCTATCGAATGATGTAAAAAAAATCCGATTTTAAAGTTGTTCGCAGGGGTATTCTTCTAAAAGTTTAAATAAAATATATATAAATACATTGTTTCAACAATAAATCCATTGTTGTAAAAATGTTTAAAATGAAATTTTACACATAAAACGAGCAGTATCTTCTCATTAAATTCCGGTGCACGGCTGAAATTTCGTTTCCGAATTAAGCAAAACATTTCCTATCGAATGATGAAAAAAAATTTCGATTTTTATGTTGTTCGCAAGGGTATTTTTCTAAAAGTTTAAATGACATGTATCTGAATACATTGTTTCAACAATAAATCCATTGTTGTAAAAATGTCTAAAATGAAATTTTACACATAAAACGAGCAGTATCTTCTTATTAAATTCCGGTGCACGGCTGGAATTTTGTTTCCGAATAAATCAGTCCTTTTCCTATTGAATGATGTAAAAATATTCCGATTTTTAGGTTGTTCGCAGGGGTATTTTTCTACAAGTTTAAATGAAATGTATCAGAATACATTGTTCCAACAATGAATCCATTGTTGTAAAAGTGTTTAAAATGAAATTTTACACATAAAACGAGCAGTATCTTCTTATTATATTCCGGTGCACGGCTGAAATTTTGTTTCCGAATAAATCAGTACTTTTCCTATCGAATGATGTAAAAAAATTTCGATTTTTAGGTTGTTCGCAGGGGTATTTTTCTGCAAGTTTAAATGAAATGTATCAGAATACATTGTTTCAACAATGAATCCATTGTTGTAAAAATGTTTAAAATGAAATTTTACACATAAAACGAGCAGTATCATCTCATTAAATTCCGGTGCACGGCTGAAATTTCGTTTCCGAATTAAGCAAAACATTTCCTAGAGAATGATGTAGAAAATTCCGATTTTTATGTTGTTCGCAGGGGTATTTTTCTAAAAGTTTAAATGAAATATATCTAAATGCATTGTTTCAACAATGAATCCATTGTTGAAAAAATGTTTAAAATGAAATTTTACACATAAAAAAAGCAGTTTCTTCTTATTAAATTCAGGTGCTCGGCTGAAATTTTGTTTCCGAATAAATCAGTACTTTTCTTATCGAATGATGTAAAAAAATTCCGATTTTTATGTTGTTCGCAGGGGTATTTTTCTAAAAGTTTAAATGACATGTATCTGAATACATTGTTTCAACAATGAATCCATTGTTGTAAAAATGTCTAAAATGAAATTTTACACATAAAACGAGCAGTATCTTCTTATTATATTCCGGTGCACGGCTGAAATTTTATTTCCGAATAAATCAGTACTTTTCCTATCGAATGATGTAAAAAAATTCCAATTTTTAGGTTGTTCGCAGGGGTATTTTTCTACAAGTTTAAATGAAATGTATCAGAATATATTGTTTCAACAATGAATCCACTGTTGTAAAAATGTCTAAAATGAAATTTTACACATAAAACAAGCAGTATCTTCTTATTAAATTCCGGTGCACGGTTGAAATTTTGTTTCCGAAAAAATCAGTACTTTTCCTATCGAATGATGTAAAAAAATTCCGATTTTAAAGTTGTTCGCAGGAGTATTCTTCTAAAAGTTTAAATGAAATATATCTAAATGCATTGTTTCAACAATGAATCCATTGTTAAAAAAATGTTTAAAATGAAATTTTAGACATAAAAAAGCAGTTTCTTCTTATTAAATTCAGGTGCACGGCTGAAATTTTGTTTCCGAATAAATCAGTACTTTTCATATCGAATGATGTAAAAAAATTCCGATTTTTATGTTGTTCGCAGGGGTATTTTTCGACAAGTTTAAATGAAATATATCAGAATACATTGTTTCAACAATGAATCCATTGTTGTAAAAATGTCTAAAATGAAATTTTACTTATAAAACAAGCAGTATCTTCTTATTATATTCTGGTGCACGGCTGAAATTTCGTTTCCGAATAAAACAGTACTTTTCCTATCGAATTATGTAAAAAAATTCCGATATTTAGGTGGTTCGCAGGGGCATTTCTCTAAAATTTTAAATGAAATATATCTAAATACATTTGTTTCAACAATGAATCCATTGTTGTAAAAGTGTTTAAAATGAAATTTTACACATAAAACAAGCAGTATCTTCTTATTATATTCTGGTGCACGGCTGAAATTTCGTTTCCGAATAAAACAGTACTTTTCCTATCGAATGATCTAAAAAAATTCCGATTTTAAAGTTGTTCGCAGGGGTATTCTTCTAAAAGTTTAAATAAAATATATATAAATACATTGTTTCAACAATGAATCCATTGTTGTAAAAATGTCTAAAATGAAATTTTACACATAAAACGAGCAGTATCTTCTTATTAAATTCCGGTGCACGGCTGGAATTTTGTTTCCGAATAAATCAGTACTTTTCCTATCGAATGATGTAAAAAAATTCCGATTTTTAGGTTGTTCGCAGGGGTATTTTTCTACAAGTTTAAATGAAATGTATCAGAATACATTGTTTCAACAATGAATCCATTGTTGTAAAAATGTCTAAAATGAAATTTTACACATAAAACGAGCAGTATCTTCTTATTAAATTCCGGTGCACGGCTGAAATTTTGTTTCCAAATAAATCAGTACTTTTCCTATCGAATGATGTTAAAAAATTCCGATTTTAAAATTGTTCGCAGGGGTATTCTTCTAAAAGTTTAAATAAAAAATATATAAATACATTGTTTCAACAATGAATCCATTGTTGTAAAAATGTTTAAAATGAAATTTTACACATAAAACGAGCAGTATCTTCTTATTAAATTTTGGTGCACGGCTAAAATTTCGTTTCCGAATTAAGCAAAACATTTCCTATCGAATGATGAAAAAAAATTTAGATTTTTATGTTGTTTGCAGGGGTATTTTTCTAAAAGTTTAAATAAAATATATATAAATACATTGTTTCAACAATGAATCCATTGTTGTAAAAATGTTTAAAATGAAATTTTACACATAAAACGAGCAGTATATTCTCATTAAATTCCGGTGCACGGCTGAAATTTCGTTTCCGAATTAAGCAAAACATTTCCTTTCGAATGATGTAAAAAAATTCCGATTTTTATGTTGTTCGCAGGGGTTGTCAAAACTCAAAATAATCTGACATAAAATAAAGACACAGAAATGTGCCGCTAAACTGCAATGGCGTGCTTGCAGGGCGGCTTAATACTCACCAAAAGAATAATAAATAAACAAAACTCAACTTCAAATTGAAAACCAAAAACAACTTATTAAATCTTAATTTTATGATATATTTAATTACAAAACTATCTTAAAAAATTACACACAGATTTAAGTTGGAATATAATCCAAAATTTTGAACTATTTACAAAAATTAAATTTAGATAGACACTGAATTATATTTACATTATTTACAAAAAAACATATATATACATACAGAATAAATGAGAAAAAATCATACTAGAACTCAAAATAAAACTCACTTAAAATATGTGAAGCCAAATATTCTTTTTTCTCAACTCTTTTGACTAACGAAATACCTGTTGGTACAGCGAATCTCAGAATATATACCTTCCAAGGGTTGAAGAACAAAACACAAAACTTTAGATCGTAAACGCAGCTGGACTCTTTGTTTTGTATTCTTAACTAAAACTCATTATATATAAATTTAATATATAATTAAGGATAAAATTATCCTCATCTCAGCGAAAGATGGCCCAGAAATTTAAAATCTGAGCCTATTTCTTTCTTTCTCAAAATGTAATTCGCAAAAATATTACCGAAGAACTTCTTTTACCTCCCATGTCGCTGAAAAACCAACAAACGTCTGCTCCCGCTCCAACATCTACTCTCTGACGTCACAACGTCAGGTGACAAAAAGCAGAGAGCGATTTTCATAGCGTCAGCTGAAAAAAGGCGCGAATTCTTAAAAGCCCCGTTTTCTAACATCCTCCCACCTTGATTTTCTTAAAATCAATTATTTCTCATTTAACACTAAACAAGTTTGATACTAAAAAATAAAGTTAAATTGAACATTGCTAGATCAAATAAACATGAAAAACAAATAGTAGGAACTAAATTGAAACACAGTACATATATTATATAAAAATTTGAATTAGAGTTCTTATTAACAAAATAAATCAAATAAAAGTCATTATTTACAGTCTTAAATATTACTTCTTACGTGGTTTAATCAACCTTCCATATCTGGATCTATTTTCCGGTGCCAAGGTAAGCACAGGATCTCCAGTTGACACTTCCAGTGGGTAAAGTTTTTGAATTGGTCGTGTCAAACATCCGCTGTTAGTTTTTACCTGTACTATTCTGGAAGCACCATCCCTACTGTTGTATATTTTCACAATTTTGCCCATGGGCCACAATACACGTTTTTTTTCTCAAGTTCAATGAGGACAATGTCCCCCACTTTAAGTTCTTGGCATTTAATATTGGCTTTCTGGACAAGTTGTCCCAAATATTCTTTGCGAAAACGATTTCTCAGTTCTTGTCGCAAACTGTTGACATACCTCACACGTACGTTCAATTTATCGGAATCGATAATATCTAAATCAGGCACTCCCACTTGTCTGATATCTTGCAGAAACAAGGAGGGTGTCAAAGGTATGAGCTCATCAGAATCATCCGAAATATATGTCAGTGGACGACTGTTTATTATGGCTTCAACATCGCACAGGACTGTTAAAAGCTCTTCAAAATTCACTGAGGATTTACCTAAAATTCGTACGAGTAAAGTCTTAATTGAGCGAATAAGTCGCTCCCACCATCCCCCCCACCAGGCTGCAGTAGGGGGATTGAACTTCCACTTAATTGGATAGCATTCAGCGATTTTCTTCCAATCCAGACTTTTCAATGCATTGTCCGTTCCTCTGAAATTGGTCCCGTTGTCCGAGTACACAACTGACGGACGTCCTCGTCTGGCGATGAATCTTCGAAAAGCCTGGAGGAAGGATTCCGTGCTAAGTGCCGTGAGAAGTTCAAGGTGAATTGCTCTGTATACTGCACAGGTGAACAACACAATCCAGGCTTTTCCCTTTGGCTTTAAAAGCAGAGGACCACACAGGTCAGTTCCGGTGACTTCAAAGACAGCAGCATCCCTTACTCTGTCAAGGGGTAAATGTATCGGGGGCGTTGTTAAAGGTTTGGAAGTGAATCTTTTGCATACTACACAACGGTTTATGCTAGATTTTATATTTCTCTTTGATGAAATAATCCAGTATTTCTGTCTTAATTTAGCAGCCAATATCTGCACACCAGCATGACAGTACTTTATATGATATTGTCTAATTAGGCATTCAGTTAAGTAATGCTTGGACGGAAGAAGAATTGGATATAAAAAGGAAAGTTCATCATCTCTTTCGATTATTTTAGTTTTCACCCGAAGAACATCGTCATCGCCACGCACAACCACCAAACCATGAACGGAATTTTCCTTCTCGTGAAAATACTTTTTTTGCTCTATACCCCATAGAATTATCTCAGCTTTAGTTTTTTCTTCCAATGTTAGGGTATTAGTATCATAGGAAGGCTTCTTTCTCAGTTTATTCACAAATCGCAACATCCAGCAGAAAATTCTGACAATTTTGGAAAAACTGGAAAAATGCTCGTACCACTCAGTGCTTTCTATTTTCACGTTTAAGTTAACAATTTTTGTTTTCTTTAATTCTGAAGCGACTAATTCTTCATCTGGGGAAAAATTAAAATTAGGCCACTCCTCGGGAGTTGCTTTCAGAAAATCAGGCCCCTCCCACCAACCGCAACGCAACAACTGTTGGGGAGTACAGCCACGAGAAGCTATATCAGCTGGATTAATTTTTCCTGGGATGTGTCTCCAGCATTCTTTCTTAGACAAACTTCGAATCTCCTTTACTCTGTTATTCACAAAGAGACCCCAGTTTTCTTCTCGTTGAATCCAGCAAAGAGCTACAGTTGCATCCGTCCAGTAGTAGATTGGAACTTCCTCAAACAACAAAGCGTTAGAAACGTATTTGGCTAAACGAGCTCCTAAAACACAAGCTAGTAACTCTAATCTCGGAATGTTCACTTTCTTCAATGGAGATACACGAGATTTGGCTGCCACAAACCTCACATAAACATCTTCATCTTCTTCACTTCTTAAAAATATAACGGTGGCATAGGCGCTTCTACTGGCGTCGCAAAAGACATGAAGGGACCAAGTATCTATTTTTCCATAACCTATGCGACGAGGAAATTTAAGTTGGGAAATACAAGCTAAATCTTGGTACCACATTAAAAACCGATTCTTTAATTCATCTGGCAAAGGTAAGTCCCAATTTGCCTTTGTGGCCCAAGCTTCTTGAAGAATTAATTTGGCAGGTATCATTACTGGCACAATGAACCCCAGAGGGTCAAAAATAGAATGAACTATAGAAAGTAATTTTCTTTTTGAAAAATCTGATGATATTTGCTCAGTTTTAAATGGAATGGAAAAATTGTCATTTATCCGGTCCCACTGAAGACCTAAAACAGGACAGACCGGATCAGTGTTCTGTGAAGAGAACGTTTCACTTTCAGGACCAAATGTCCACATACGCAGTTCCATTTGGGCATCTGCCATAATGTCGGTTGCTTGCTTCCTAAATATTTCAAGTTCTGCGCTCGTATCCACTGAGGTTACGCAGTTATCAACGTAGAATGACTTTGAGAGCTTCAGGGCCACATCTTCGAATTTTGAAGGTACATTTTTAAGGTGGAATGAGATCACTGCTGCCAACAGGTATGGGCTACTGGTAACCCCAAAAACAACCCTTTTATGTCGGAATTCAGAAATTTTATTATTTTCCCACCAAAGAAATTTTAGATAATTTTGGTCTTCCCGCTTTATGCCAATTTGTAAAAACGCTCGCCTAATATCAGAAGTTACGCCAATCGCCTTTTCTCTAAACCTCATTAGAATCGCCGGAATTTCTTCTACGAGATTCGGACCTTTAATCAAACAATCGTTTAGCGACAGCGAGTTATCCGATTTGCATGAAGCATCGAAAACGGGCCTAATTTTACTAGTTAAACTATCTAATTTAATAACTGGATGATGTGGCAAATAATGTCCCTTTTCACTCTTTTCAGATTCTGGGATTTTTTCTATTACGTCTTCAGACAGCCATTCCTTAAATATCTTATCGTATTCTTCAAAATTGTTCAATTTTTCTAATTTACGAGTAGTAGCAAAAAGCCTTTTTTCTGCAATATGCCGATTAGAGGCAATGTTAGGTGGAAATTTTTGAACCCAAGGCAGGCTTACGCAATATCTCCCATCTTCGTTTCTATGAAGCCCCTTCAAAAACTGTTCCTCAGCTAATTGATCTTCCACCATTTTGGAAAACGTTTGCGCTTCATCTGCTATGCCAATTGTTTCTAAACTCCACATATCAGAAACTTTCATGTTTTGAACATGTAGATTAGTTACTAACATGGATTGGGCACCCTCAAAATTCTGAACATTTAATCCTGTTGGTTCTCCACATAAAGTCCAACCCAATTTAGTATTAATAGCTGTTAAACCCTCATTAAGTTGAATTACATCACCCGTAAGAATTTGTCCATAAATATCACTACCTATCAAAATTTCTATTTCCGGGTAACCGTCGCCCACATCTGAAATCCAAATTCTATGCATTTTTAATTCCTTTAATAAAGGACCTTTAGAGACGCGTGGTATCCCTCCGCAAATTTTTTCCTGATCTAGAAAGCAGAATTGATATTCAGTACGTCTTCCTACAGGACATAATCTCATAGAATATCGTTTATGATTTTTAGACTCAGTTCTTGTCCCTCCAAACAAAGAATGAGTTAAATTATCAGAGGAAAGGCATTCTAATTTTAAAGCTTTGGCTGTAGATTTCAGCACATACGACCTTTGAGATCCGCAATCCAGGAGACACCTGACCTTTTTCCGTATGCCACCTGACACTACCTCCACCATTAATGTCATAAGGAGGACTTCTTTCATACATGAAGGTGTAGACATAGTAGCTTGTACTGTAGTCGAACCTTTTGCGCTAGCCGTACTCTCATTTTTTTTCTCTTGAATCTCGGGACACAAAATTATGGGGTGCGATCGCTTGCACAGGTGGCATTGTATGAATAATTTACAATCCTTAGCAAAATGGCCAGGCTTAAGACAGCGTAGGCAGCACTTTAATTCTCTTAATTTATCTAACCTTTCCTTCAGGGGCAAAGACCGAGCCGAAAAACATTCTTTACTTTCATGATTTTTCCCGCAAAATACGCATTTTTGTTCCTTAGTTGCTACCAAACTTGCAGCACTCACGGGCGGTTTTTTATTTTTAAATTTGATCTCTTTAGGGCGTTCATCACGTGAAGGAGGAGAAATTTCAAACCCTGACCGTGCAAGTTTGACTCTCTGTTCCCCCTCAACTTCTTTTCGCAGAAACTGTAAAAGATTCGAGAGAAGTGGTCCCTTGTCACTAAATAGAACGCTTCTCTGCCATACCCTAATCATTTCAGCCGATAAACATGATTCAACCATGGGATATAGCCAAGCAGTATTGGAGTCTTGGTGTACACCTAAAGACTCGAGAGCTCTGAGATGAGACTCAATTTTATCAAACAATGACACCAGGGGTAACTTATCTTTACCTTGTGAACGTACATTTTGGATAATTAATTTTAACAACTCTCTGACATATATCTCAGTTAAAATTTCTTTGTTACCAAAACGTTCCTCAAACGCAGAAATGACTTTCGGATAATTTTCCGCAGTTAAGGGATAACTCTCAATTAACTCATAAGCTCGAGTCCCCGGTAACATTGATTGGGCAAAATAATGAAATTTGTCAACATCATCCAGACTCTTATCCTCGTGGATTTTTTTAAATTGACCCCAGAACGAAAGATAACTTAATAGTTGACCATCAAATTTTTTAATTTGGATTTTCGGCAATTTGTACCGTTTTTCATTACACGCATTTGCATTACTATCAACATTAGAACTCGCACTAATTTTAATGTCCGAATTATCCGTTTTTTCTTTTATTCGGCGACTCAGCGTTATAAATTCATCGGTATATTCCTCGCAACTTATAGCTTCAGTTTCTAGATTTTGATCAGTAACATTAGCTGCTATCATTAAATCTAACATTTCCGAATCATAAGATTTTAATTCATCAATTATAGATTTTAATTTCACAAATTTATCATCTAAAACGGATTTATCCGCTTGTTCCTTTTCTAATTCGTCTTTTGAAACCTTAGCTGTTCTCGTAAAAGCGCTACGTGCCGTCGCACGTTTTTTCTTTAAAGTATCAATATTCATTTTTATATAAATGAAAAAACTCAAAAACTCAATTTATAAACTTATCAGTATTTGTAAATATTACTCATAAATTTTAATAAATTCTGAACTCAACAAACACAATATTATAATTCTAAATAAAAACAATAAATAAAATTAACCGCACTCATGACATATAAAAACGAAAGTATACTCAAAATTTAAATATTACATATCCGGCATAAATTATTTATTCCAAATACGACTATCAAATGGTATGATTATTTCTCAAAAAACAAAATCAAAAGTCTTAATTAAACTCAAAAGTCCTGTCGCGGACGCCACTTTTCTATGTCAAAACTCAAAATAATCTGACATAAAATAAAGACACAGAAATGTGCCGCTAAACTGCAATGGCGTGCTTGCAGGGCGGCTAAACACTCACCAAAAGAATAATAAATAAACAAAACTCAACTTCAAATTGAAAACCAAAAACAACTTATTAAATCTTAATTTTATGATATATTTAATTACAAAACTATCTTAAAAAATTACACACAGATTTAAGTTGGAATATAATCCAAAATTTTGAACTATTTACAAAAATTAAATTTAGATAGACACTGAATTATATTTACATTATTTACAAAAAAACATATATATACATACAGAATAAATGAGAAATAATCATACTAGAACTCAAAATAAAACTCACTTAAAATATGTGAAGCCAAATATTCTTTTTTCTCAACTCTTTTGACTAACGAAATACCTGTTGGTACAGCGAATCTCAGAATATATACCTTCCAAGGGTTGAAGAACAAAACACAAAACTTTAGATCGTAAACGCAGCTGGACTCTTTGTTTTGTATTCTTAACTAAAACTCATTATATATAAATTTAATATATAATTAAGGATAAAATTATCCTCATCTCAGAGAAAGATGGCCCAGAAATTTAAAATCTGAGCCTATTTCTTTCTTTCTCAAAATGTAATTCGCAAAAATATTACCGAAGAACTTCTTTTACCTCCCATGTCGCTGAAAAACCAACAAACGTCTGCTCCCGCTCCAACATCTACTCTCTGACGTCACAACGTCAGGTGACAAAAAGCAGAGAGCGATTTTCATAGCGTCAGCTGAAAAAAGGCGCGAATTCTTAAAAGCCCCGTTTTCTAACAGGGGTATTTTTCTAAAAGTTTAATAGACATGTATCTGAATACATTGTTTCAACAATGAATCCATTGTTGTAAAAATGTCTAAAATGAAATTTTACACATAAAACGAGCAGTATCTTCTTATTAAATTCCGGTGCACGGCTGGAATTTTGTTTCCGAATAAATCAGTACTTTTTCTATCGAATGATGTAAAACAATTTCGATTTTTAGGTTGTTCGCAGGGGTATTTTTTTACACGTTTAAAAGAAATGTATCAGAATACATTGTTCCAACAATGAATCCATTGTTGTAAAAGTGTTTAAAATGAAATTTTACACATAAATCGAGCAGTATCTTCTTATTATATTCCGGTGCACGGCTGAAATTTTGTTTCCGAATAAATCAGTACTTTTCCTACCGAATGATGTAAAAAAATTCCGATTTTTAGGTTGTTCGCAGGGGTATTTTTCTAAAAGTTTAAATGATATGTATCTGAATACATTGTTTCAACAATGAATCCATTGTTGTATAAATGTCTAGACTGAAATTTTGTTTATAAAACAAGCAGTATCTTCTTATTAAATTCTGGTGCACGGCTGAAATTTTGTTTCCGAATAAATCAGTACTTTTCCTATCGAATGATGTAAAAAAAGTCCGATTTTTAGGTGGTTCGCAATGCCATTTCTCTAAAATTTTAAATGAAATATATCTAAATACATTTGTTTCAACAATGAATCCATTGTTGTAAAAGAGTTTAAAATGAAATTTTACACATAAAACGAACAGTATCTTCTTATTAAATTCCGGTGCACGGCTGAAATTTTGTTTCCGAATAAATCAGTACTTTTCCTATCGAATGATGTAAAAAAATTCCGATTTTTAGGTTGTTCGCAGGGGTATTTTTCTACAAGTTTAAATGAAATGTATCAGAATACATTGTTTCAACAATGAATCCATTGTTGTAAAAATGTTTAAAATGAAATTTTACACATAATACGAGCAGTATCTTCTCATTAAATTCCGGTGCACGGCTCAAATTTTGTTTCCGAATTAAGGAAAACATTTCCTATCGAATTATATAAAAAAATTCCGATTTTTATGTTGTTCGCAGGGGTATTTTTCTAAATGTTTAAATGAAATGTATCTGAATACATTTTTTCAACAATGAATCCATTGTTGTAAAAATGTCTAGAATGAAATTTTACTTATAAAACAAGCAGTATCTTCTTATTAAATTCTGATGCACGGCTGAAATTATGTTTCCGAATAAATCAGTACAATTCCTATCGAATGATGTAAAAAAATTCCGATTTTTAGGTTGTTCGCAGGGGTATTTTTCTACAAGTTTAAATGAAATGTATCAGAATACATTGTTTCAACAATGAATCCATTGTTGTAAAAATGTCTAAAATGAAACTTTACACATAAAACAAGCAGTATCTTCTTATTAAATTCTGGTGCACGGCTGAAATTTTGTTTCCGAATAAATCAGTACTTTTCCTATCGAATGATGTAAAAAAATTCCGATTTTTAGGTGGTTCGCAGAAGCATTTCTCTAAAAGTTTAAATGAAATATATCTAAATGCATTGTTTCAACAATGAATCCATTGTTGAAAAAATGTTCAAAATGAAATTTTACACATAAAACAAGCAGTATCTTCTTATTAAATTTAGGTGCACTGCTGAAATTTTGTTTCCGAATAAATCAGTACTTTTCCTATCGAATGATGTAAAAAAATTCCGATTTTAAAGTTGTTCGCAGGGGTATTCTTCTAAAAGTTTAAATAAAATATATATAAATACATTGTTTCAACAATGAATCCATTGTTGTAAAAATGTTTAAAATGAAATTTTACACATAATACGAGCAGTATCTTCTCATTAAATTCCGGTGCACGGCTGAAATTTCGTTTCCGAATTAAGCAAAACATTTCCTATCGAATGATGTAAAAAAATTCGGATTTTTATGTTGTTCGCAGGGGTATTTTTCTACAAGTTTAAATGAAATGTATCAGAATACATTGTTTCAACAATGAATCCATTGTTGTAAAAATGTTTAAAATGAAATTTTACACATAATACGAGCAGTATCTTCTCATTAAATTCCGGTGCACGGCTCAAATTTTGTTTCCGAATTAAGGAAAACATTTCCTATCGAATGATGTAAAAAAATTCGGATTTTTATGTTGTTCGCAGGGGTATTTTTCTAATAGTTTAAATGATATGTATCTGAATACATTGTTTCAACAATGAATCCATTGTTGTAAAAATGTGTAGAATGAAATTTTACTTATAAAACAAGCAGTATCTTCTTATTAAATTCTGGTGCACGGCAGAAATTTCGTTTCCGAATAAATCAGTACTTTTCCTATCGAATGATGTAAAAAAATTCCGATTTTTAGGTGGTTCGCAGGGGCATTTCTCTAAAATTTTAAATGAAATATATCTAAATACATTTGTTTCAACAATGAATCCATTGTTGTAAAAGTGTTTAAAATGAAATTTTACACATAAAACGAGCAGTATCTTCTTATTAAATTCCGGAGCACGGCTAAAATTTTGTATCCGAATAAATCAGTACTTTTCCTATCGAATGATGTAAAACAATTTCGATTTTTATGTTGTTCGCAGGGGTATTTTTCTAAAAGTTTAAATGATATGTATCTGAATACATTGTTTCAACAATGAATCCATTGTTGTAAAAATGTCTAGACTGAAACTTTGTTTATAAAACAAGCAGTATCTTCTTATTAAATTCTGGTGCACGGCTGAAATTTTGTTTCCGAATAAATCAGTACTTTTCCTATCGAATGATGTAAAAAAATTCCGATTTTTAGGTGGTTCGCAGAAGCATTTCTCTAAAAGTTTAATGAAATATATCTAATTGCATTGTTTCAACAATGAATCCATTGTTGTAAAAGTGTTTAAAATGAAATTTTACACATAAAACAAGCAGTATCTTCTTATTAAATTTAGGTGCACGGCTGAAATTTTGTTTCCGAATAAATCAGTACTTTTCCTATCGAATGATGTAAACAAATTCCGATTTTTAGGTGGTTCGCAAGGCCATTTCTCTAAAATTTTAAATGAAATATATCTAAATACATTTGTTTCAACAATGAATCCATTGTTGTAAAAGAGTTTAAAATGAAATTTTACACATGAAACGATCAGTATCTTCTTATTAAAATCCGGTGCACGGCTGAAATTTTGTTTCCGAATAAATCAGTACAATTCCTACCGAATGATGTAAAAAAATTCCGATTTTTAGGTGTTTCGCAGGGGTATTTTTCTACATGTTTAAATGAAATGTATCAGAATACATTGTTTCAACAATGAATCCATTGTTGTAAAAATGTCTAAAATGAAATTTTACACATAAAACAAGCAGGATCTTCTTATTAAATTCTGGTCACGGCTGAAATTTTGTTTCCGAATAAATCAGTACTTTTCCTATCGAATGATGAAAAAAAATTCCGATTTTATAGTTGTTCGCAGGGGTATTCTTCTAAAAGTTTAAATAAAAAATATATAGATACATTGTTTCAACAATGAATCCATTGTTGTAAAAATGTTTAAAATGAAATTATACTTTTAAAACGAGCAGTATCTTCTCATTAAATTCCGGTGCACGGCTGAAATTTCGTTTCCGAATTAAGCAAAACATTTCCTATCGAATGATGTAAAAAAATTCCGATTTTTATGTTGTTCGCAGGGGTATTTTTCTACAAGTTTAAATGAAATGTATCAGAATACATTGTTTCAACAATGAATCCATTGTTGTAAAAATGTCTAAAATGAAATTTTACACATAAAACAAGCAGTATCTTCTTAATATATTCTGGTGCACGGCTGAAATTTCGTTTCCGAATAAAACAGTACTTTTCCTATCGAATGATGTAAAAAAATCCGATTTTAAAGTTGTTCGCAGGGGTATTCTTCTAAAAGTTTTAAAAAAATATATATAAATACATTGTTTCAACAATAAATCCATTGTTGTAAAAATGTTTAAAATGAAATTTTACACATAAAACGAGCAGTATCTTCTCATTAAATTCCGGTGCACGGCTGAAATTTCGTTTCCGAATTAAGCGAAACATTTCCTATCGAATAATGAAAAAAAATTTCGATTTTTATGTTGTTCGCAGGGGTATTTTTCTAAAAGTTTAAATGACATGTATCTGAATACATTGTTTCAACAATAAATCCATTGTTGTAAAAATGTCTAAAATGAAATTTTACACATAAAACGAGCAGTATCTTCTTATTAAATTCCGGTGCACGGCTGGAATTTTGTTTCCGAATAAATCAGTCCTTTTTCTATCGAATGATGTAAAAATATTCCGATTTTTAGGTTGTTCGCAGGGGTATTTTTCTACAAGTTTAAATGAAATGTATCAGAATACATTGTTCCAACAATGAATCCATTGTTGTAAAAGTGTTTAAAATGAAATTTTACACATAAAACGAGCAGTATCTTCTTATTATATTCCGGTGCACGGCTGAAATTTTGTTTCCGAATAAATCAGTACTTTTCCTATCGAATGATGTAAAAATATTTCGATTTTTAGGTTGTTCGCAGGGGTATTTTTCTGCAAGTTTAAATGAAATGTATCAGAATACATTGTTTCAACAATGAATCCATTGTTGTAAAAATGTTTAAAATGAAATTTTACACATAAACCGAGCAGTATCATCTCATTAAATTCCGGTGCACGGCTGAAATTTCGTTTCCGAAGTAAGCAAAACATTTCCTATAGAATGATGTAAAAAAATTCCGATTTTTATGTTGTTCGCAGGGGTATTTTTCTAAAAGTTTAAATGAAATATATCTAAATGCATTGTTTCAACAATGAATCCATTGTTGAAAAAATGTTTAAAATGAAATTTTACATATAAAAAAAGCAGTTTCTTCTTATTAAATTCAGGTGCTCGGCTGAAATTTTGTTTCCGAATAAATCAGTACTTTTCCTATCGAATGATGTAAAAAAATTCCGATTTTTATGTTGTTCGCAGGGGTATTTTTCTAAAAGTTTAAATGACATGTATCTGAATACATTGTTTCAACAATGAATCCATTGTTGTAAAAATGTCTAAAATGAAATTTTACACATACAACGAGCAGTATCTTCTTATTAAATTCCGGTGCACGGCTGGAATTTTGTTTCCGAATAAATCAGTACTTTTTCTATCGAATGATGTAAAACAATTCCGATTTTTAGGTTGTTCGCAGGGGTATTTTTCTACAAGTTTAAAAGAAATGTATCAGAATACATTGTTCCAACAATGAATCCATTGTTGTAAAATTGTTTAAAATGAAATTTTACACATAAAACGAGCAGTATCTTCTTATTATATTCCGGTGCACGGCTGAAATTTTGTTTCCGAATAAATCAGTACTTTTCCTTTCGAATGATGTAAAAAAATTTCGATTTTTAGGTTGTTCGCAGGGGTATTTTTCTACAAGTTTAAATGAAATGTATCAGAATATATTGTTTCAACAATGAGTCCACTGTTGTAAAAATGTCTAAAATGAAATTTTACACATAAAACGAGCAGTATCTTCTTATTAAATTCCGGTGCACGGCTGAAATTTTGTTTCCGAAAAAATCAGTACTTTTCCTATCGAATGATGTAAAAAAATTCCGATTTTAAAGTTGTTCGCAGGAGTATTCTTCTAAAAGTTTAAATGAAATATATCTAAATGCATTGTTTCAACAATGAATCCATTGTTAAAAAAATGTTTAAAATGAAATTTTACACATAAAAAAGCAGTTTCTTCTTATTAAATTCAGGTGCACGGCTGAAATTTTGTTTCCGAATAAATCAGTACTTTTCATATCGAATGATGTAAAAAAATTCCGATTTTTATGTTGTTCGCAGGGGTATTTTTCGACAAGTTTAAATGAAATATATCAGAATACATTGTTTCAACAATGAATCCATTGTTGTAAAAATGTCTAAAATGAAATTTTACTTATAAAACAAGCAGTATCTTCTTATTATATTCTGGTGCACGGCTGAAATTTCGTTTCCGAATAAAACAGTACTTTTCCTATCGAATTATGTAAAAAAATTCCGATATTTAGGTGGTTCGCAGGGGCATTTCTCTAAAATTTTAAATGAAATATATCTAAATACTTTTGTGTCAACAATGAATCCATTGTTGTAAAAGTGTTTAAAATGAAATTTTACACATAAAACAAGCAGTATCTTCTTATTATATTCTGGTGCACGGCTGAAATTTCGTTTCCGAATAAAACAGTACTTTTCCTATCGAATGATCTAAAAAAATTCCTATTTTAATGTTGTTCGCAGGGGTATTCTTCTAAAAGTTTAAATAAAATATATATAAATACATTGTTTCAACAATGAATCCATTGTTGTAAAAATGTCTAAAATGAAATTTTACACATAAAACGAGCAGTATCTTCTTATTAAATTCCGGTGCACGGCTGGAATTTTGTTTCCGAATAAATCAGTACTTTTCCTATCGATTGATGTAAAAAATTCCGATTTTTAGGTTGTTCGCAGGGGTATTTTTCTACAAGTTTAAATGAAATGTATCAGAATACATTGTTTCAACAATGAATCCATTGTTGTAAAAATGTCTAAAATGAAATTTTACACATAAAACGAGCAGTATCTTCTTATTAAATTCCGGTGCACGGCTGAAATTTTGTTTCCGAATAAATCAGTACTTTTCCTATCGAATGATGTTAAAAAATTCCGATTTTAAAATTGTTCGCAGGGGTATTCTTCTAAAAGTTTAAATGAAATATATATAAATACATTGTTTCAACAATGAATCCATTGTTGTAAAAATGTTTAAAATGAAATTTTACACATAAAACGAGCAGTATCTTCTTATTAAATTTTGGTGCACGGCTAAAATTTCGTTTCCGAATAAATCAGTACTTTTCCTATCGAATGATGTAAAAAAATTCCGATTTTAGGTTGTTCGCAGGGGTATTTTTCTGCAGGTTTAAATGAAATGTATCAGAATACATTGTTTCAACAATGAATCCATTGTTGTAAAAATGTTTAAAATGAAATTTTACACATAAAACGAGCAGTATCATCTCATTAAATTCCGGTGCACGGCTGAAATTTCGTTTCCGAATTAAGCAAAACATTTCCTATCGAATGATGTAAAAAAATTCCGATTTTAGGTTGTTCGCAGGGGTATTTTTCTGCAGGTTTAAATGAAATGTATCAGAATACATTGTTTCAACAATGAATCCATTGTTGTAAAAATGTTTAAAATGAAATTTTACACATAAAACGAGCAGTATCATCTCATTAAATTCCGGTGCACGGCTGAAATTTCGTTTCCGAATTAAGCAAAACATTTCCTATCGAATGATGTAAAAAAATTCCGATTTTTATGTTGTTCGCAGGGGTATTTTTCTAAAAGTTTAAATGACATGTATCCGAATACATTGTTTCAACAATGAATCCATTGTTGTAAAAATGTCTAAAATGAAATTTTACACATAAAACGAGCAGTATCTTCTTATTAAATTCCGGTGCACGGCTGGAATTTTGTTTCCGAATAAATCAGTACTTTTTCTATCGAATGATGTAAAACAATTTCGATTTTTAGGTTGTTCGCAGGGGTATTTTTCTACAAGTTTAAAAGAAATGTATCAGAATACATTGTTCCAACAATGAATCCATTGTTGTAAAATTGTTTAAAATGAAATTTTACACATAAAACGAGCAGTATCTTCTTATTATATTCCGGTGCACGGCTGAAATTTTATTTCCGAATAAATCAGTACTTTTCCTATCGAATGATGTAAAAAAATTCCGATTTTTAGGTTGTTCGCAGGGGTATTTTTCTACAAGTTTAAATGAAATGTATCAGAATATATTGTTTCAACAATGAATCCATTGTTGTAAAAATGTCTAAAATGAAATTTTACACATAAAACGAGCAGTATCTTCTTATTAAATTCCGGTGCACGGTTGAAATTTTGTTTCCGAAAAAATCAGTACTTTTCCTATCGAATGATGTAAAAAAATTCCGATTTTAAAGTTGTTCGCAGGAGTATTCTTCTAAAAGTTTAAATGAAATATATCTAAATGCATTGTTTCAACAATGAATCCATTGTTAAAAAAATGTTTAAAATGAAATTTTACACATAAAAAAGCAGTTTCTTCTTATTAAATTCAGGTGCACGGCTGAAATTTTGTTTCCGAATAAATCAGTACTTTTCATATCGAATGATGTAAAAAAATTCCGATTTTTATGTTGTTCGCAGGGGTATTTTTCGACAAGTTTAAATGAAATATATCAGAATACATTGTTTCAACAATGAATCCATTGTTGTAAAAATGTCTAAAATGAAATTTTACTTATAAAACAAGCAGTATCTTCTTATTATATTCTGGTGCACGGCTGAAATTTCGTTTCCGAATAAAACAGTACTTTTCCTATCGAATTATGTAAAAAATTCCGATATTTAGGTGGTTCGCAGGGGCATTTCTCTAAAATTTTAAATGAAATATATCTAAATACATTTGTTTCAACAATGAATCCATTGTTGTAAAAGTGTTTAAAATGAAATTTTACACATAAAACAAGCAGTATCTTCTTATTATATTCTGGTGCACTGCTGAAATTTCGTTTCCGAATAAAACAGTACTTTTCCTATCGAATGATGAAAAAAAATTTCGATTTTTATGTTGTTTGCAGGGGTATTTTTCTAAAAGTTTAAATAAAATATATATAAATACATTGTTTCAACAATGAATCCATTGTTGTAAAAATGTTTAAAATGAAATTTTACACATAAAACGAGCAGTATATTCTCATTAAATTCCGGTGCACCGCTGAAATTTCGTTTCCGAATTAAGCAAAACATTTCCTATCGAATGATGTAAAAAAATTCCGATTTTTATGTTGTTCGCAGGGGTATTTTTCTAAAAGTTTAATAGACATGTATCTGAATACATTGTTTCAACAATGAATCCATTGTTGTAAAAATGTCTAAAATGAAATTTTACACATAAAACGAGCAGTATCTTCTTATTAAATTCCGGTGCACGGCTGGAAATTTGTTTCCGAATAAATCAGTACTTTTTCTATCGAATGATGTAAAACAATTTCGATTTTTAGGTTGTTCGCAGGGGTATTTTTCTACACGTTTAAAAGAAATGTATCAGAATACATTGTTCCAACAATGAATCCATTGTTGTAAAAGTGTTTAAAATGAAATTTTACACATAAATCGAGCAGTATCTTCTTATTATATTCCGGTGCACGGCTGAAATTTTGTTTCCGAATAAATCAGTACTTTTCCTACCGAATGATGTAAAAAAATTCCGATTTTTAGGTTGGTCGCAGGGGTATTTTTCTAAAAGTTTAAATGATATGTATCTGAATACATTGTTTCAACAATGAATCCATTGTTGTAAAAATGTCTAGACTGAAATTTTGTTTATAAAACAAGCAGTATCTTCTTATTAAATTCTGGTGCACGGCTGAAATTTTGTTTCCGAATAAATCAGTAATTTTCCTATCGAATGATGTAAAAAAAGTCCGATTTTTAGGTGGTTCGCAATGCCATTTCTCTAAAATTTTAAATGAAATATATCTAAATACATTTGTTTCAACAATGAATCCATTGTTGTAAAAGAGTTTAAAATGAAATTTTACACATAAAACGAACAGTATCTTCTTATTAAATTCCGGTGCACGGCTGAAATTTTGTTTCCGAATAAATCAGTACTTTTCCTATCGAATGATGTAAAAAAATTCCGATTTTTAGGTTGTTCGCAGGGGTATTTTTCTACAAGTTTAAATGAAATGTATCAGAATACATTGTTTCAACAATGAATCCATTGTTGTAAAAATGTTTAAAATGAAATTTTACACATAATACGAGCAGTATCTTCTCATTAAATTCCGGTGCACGGCTGAAATTTTGTTTCCGAATTAAGGAAAACATTTCCTATCGAATTATATAAAAAAATTCCGATTTTTATGTTGTTCGCAGGGGTATTTTTCTAAATGTTTAAATGAAATGTATCTGAATACATTTTTTCAACAATGAATCCATTGTTGTAAAAATGTCTAGAATGAAATTTTACTTATAAAACAAGCAGTATCTTCTTATTACATTCTGATGCACGGCTGAAATTATGTTTCCGAATAAATCAGTACAATTCCTATCGAATGATGTAAAAAAATTCCGATTTTTAGGTTGTTCGCAGGGGTATTTTTCTACAAGTTTAAATGAAATGTATCAGAAAACATTGTTTGAACAATGAATCCATTGTTGTAAAAATGTCTAAAATGAAACTTTACACATAAAACAAGCAGTATCTTCTTATTAAATTCTGGTGCACGGCTGAAATTTTGTTTCCGAATAAATCAGTACTTTTCCTATCGAATGATGTAAAAAAATTCCGATTTTTAGGTGGTTCGCAGAAGCATTTCTCTAAAAGTTTAAATGAAATATATCTAAATGCATTGTTTCAACAATGAATCCATTGTTGAAAAAATGTTCAAAATGAAATTTTACACATAAAACAAGCAGTATCTTCTTATTAAATTTAGGTGCACTGCTGAAATTTTGTTTCCGAATAAATCAGTACTTTTCCTATCGAATGATGTAAAAAAATTCCGATTTTAAAGTTGTTCGCAGGGGTATTCTTCTAAAAGTTTAAATAAAATATATATAAATACATTGTTTCAACAATGAATCCATTGTTGTAAAAATGTTTAAAATGAAATTTTACACATAAAACGAGCATTATCTTCTCATTAAATTCCGGTGCACGGCTGAAATTTCGTTTCCGAATTAAGCAAAACATTTCCTATCGAATGATGTAAAAAAATTCGGATTTTTATGTTGTTCGCAGGGGTATTTTTCTAATAGTTTAAATGATATGTATCTGAATACATTGTTTCAACAATGAATCCATTGTTGTAAAAATGTGTAGAATGAAATTTTACTTATAAAACAAGCAGTATCTTCTTATTAAATTCTGGTGCACGGCAGAAATTTCGTTTCCGAATAAATCAGTACTTTTCCTATCGAATGATATAAAAAAATTCCGATTTTTAGGTGGTCCGCAGGGGCATTTCTCTAAAATTTTAAATGAAATATATCTAAATACATTTGTTTCAACAATGAATCCATTGTTGTAAAAGTGTTTAAAATGAAATTTTACACATAAAACGAGCAGTATCTTCTTATTAAATTCCGGAGCACGGCTAAAATTTTGTATCCGAATAAATCAGTACTTTTCCTATCGAATGATGTAAAACAATTTCGATTTTTATGTTGTTCGCAGGGGTATTTTTCTAAAAGTTTAAATGATATGTATCTGAATACATTGTTTCAACAATGAATCCATTGTTGTAAAAATGTCTAGACTGAAACTTTGTTTATAAAACAAGCAGTATCTTCTTATTAAATTCTGGTGCACGGCTGAAATTTTGTTTCCGAATAAATCAGTACTTTTCCTATCGAATGATGTAAAAAAATTCCGATTTTTAGGTGGTTCGCAGAAGCATTTCTCTAAAAGTTTAATGAAATATATCTAATTGCATTGTTTCAACAATGAATCCATTGTTGAAAAAATGTTCAAAATGAAATTTTACACATAAAACAAGCAGTATCTTCTTATTAAATTTAGGTGCACGGCTGAAATTTTGTTTCCGAATAAATCAGTACTTTTCCTATGGAATGATGTAAAAAAAATCCGATTTTTATGTGCTTCGCAGGGGCATTTCTCTAAAATTTTAAATAAAATGTATATAAATACATTGTTTCAACAATGAATCCATTGTTGTAAAAGTGTTTAAAATGAAATTTTACACATAAAACAAGCAGTATCTTCTTATTAAATTTAGGTGCACGGCTGAAATTTTGTTTCCGAATAAATCAGTACTTTTCCTATCGAATGATGTAAACAAATTCCGATTTTTAGGTGGTTCGCAAGGCCATTTCTCTAAAATTTTAAATGAAATATATCTAAATACATTTGTTTCAACAATGAATCCATTGTTGTAAAAGAGTTTAAAATGAAATTTTACACATGAAACGATCAGTATCTTCTTATTAAAATCCGGTGCACGGCTGAAATTTTGTTTCCGAATAAATCAGTACAATTCCTACCGAATGATGTAAAAAAATTCCGATTTTTAGGTGTTTCGCAGGGGTATTTTTCTACATGTTTAAATGAAATGTATCAGAATACATTATTTCAACAATGAATCCATTGTTGTAAAAATGTCTAAAATGAAATTTTACACATAAAACAAGCAGGATCTTCTTATTAAATTCTGGTCACGGCTGAAATTTTGTTTCCGAATAAATCAGTACTTTTCCTATCGAATGATGAAAAAAATTCCGATTTTAAAGTTGTTCGCAGGGGTATTCTTCTAAAAGTTTAAATAAAAAATATATAGATACATTGTTTCAACAATGAATCCATTGTTGTAAAAATGTTTAAAATGAAATTATACTTTTAAAACGAGCAGTATCTTCTCATTAAATTCCGGTGCACGGCTGAAATTTCGTTTCCGAATTAAGCAAAACATTTCCTATCGAATGATGTAAAAAAATTCCGATTTTTATGTTGTTCGCAGGGGTATTTTTCTACAAGTTTAAATGAAATGTATCAGAATACATTGTTTCAACAATGAATCCATTGTTGTAAAAATGTCTAAAATGAAATTTTACACATAAAACAAGCAGTATCTTCTTAATATATTCTGGTGCACGGCTGAAATTTCGTTTCCGAATAAAACAGTACTTTTCCTATCGAATGATGTAAAAAAATCCGATTTTAAAGTTGTTCGCAGGGGTATTCTTCTAAAAGTTTTAAAAAAATATATATAAATACATTGTTTCAACAATAAATCCATTGTTGTAAAAATGTTTAAAATGAAATTTTACACATAAAACGAGCAGTATCTTCTCATTAAATTCCGGTGCACGGCTGAAATTTCGTTTCCGAATTAAGCGAAACATTTCCTATCGAATAATGAAAAAAAATTTCGATTTTTATGTTGTTCGCAGGGGTATTTTTCTAAAAGTTTAAATGACATGTATCTGAATACATTGTTTCAACAATAAATCCATTGTTGTAAAAATGTCTAAAATGAAATTTTACACATAAAACGAGCAGTATCTTCTTATTAAATTCCGGTGCACGGCTGGAATTTTGTTTCCGAATAAATCAGTACTTTTCCTATCGAATGATGTAAAAATATTCCGATTTTTAGGTTGTTCGCAGGGGTATTTTTCTACAAGTTTAAATGAAATGTATCAGAATACATTGTTCCAACAATGAATCCATTGTTGTAAAATTGTTTAAAATGAAATTTTACACATAAACCGAGCAGTATCATCTCATTAAATTCCGGTGCACGGCTGAAATTTCGTTTCCGAAGTAAGCAAAACATTTCCTATAGAATGATGTAAAAAAATTCCGATTTTTATGTTGTTCGCAGGGGTATTTTTCTAAAAGTTTAAATGAAATATATCTAAATGCATTGTTTCAACAATGAATCCATTGTTGAAAAAATGTTTAAAATGAAATTTTACATATAAAAAAAGCAGTTTCTTCTTATTAAATTCAGGTGCTCGGCTGAAATTTTGTTTCCGAATAAATCAGTACTTTTCCTATCGAATGATGTAAAAAAATTCCGATTTTTATGTTGTTCGCAGGGGTATTTTTCTAAAAGTTTAAATGACATGTATCTGAATACATTGTTTCAACAATGAATCCATTGTTGTAAAAATGTCTAAAATGAAATTTTACACATACAACGAGCAGTATCTTCTTATTAAATTCCGGTGCACGGCTGGAATTTTGTTTCCGAATAAATCAGTACTTTTTCTATCGAATGATGTAAAACAATTCCGATTTTTAGGTTGTTCGCAGGGGTATTTTTCTACAAGTTTAAAAGAAATGTATCAGAATACATTGTTTCAACAATGAATCCATTGTTGTAAAAATGTTTAAAATGAAATTTTACACATAAAACAAGCAGTATCATCTCATTAAATTCCGGTGCACGGCTGAAATTTCGCTTCCGAATTAAGCAAAACATTTCCTATCGAATGTTGTAAAAAAATTCCGATTTTTATGTTGTTCGCAGGGGTATTTTTCTAAAAGTTTAAATGACATGTATCCGAATACATTGTTTCAACAATGAATCCATTGTTGTAAAAATGTCTAAAATGAAATTTTACACATAAAACGAGCAGTATCTTCTTATTAAATTCCGGTGCACGGCTGGAATTTTGTTTCCGAATAAATCAGTACTTTTTCTATCGAATGATGTAAAACAATTTCGATTTTTAGGTTGTTCGCAGGGGTATTTTTCTACAAGTTTAAAAGAAATGTATCAGAATACATTGTTCCAACAATGAATCCATTGTTGTAAAAGTGTTTAAAATGAAATTTTACACATAAAACGAGCAGTATCTTCTTATTATATTCCGGTGCACGGCTGAAATTTTGTTTCCGAATAAAGCAGTACTTTTCCTACCGAATGATGTAAAAAAATTCCGATTTTTAGGTTGTTCGCAGGGGTATTTTTCTAAAAGTTTAAATAAAATATGTATAAATACATTGTTTCAACAATGAATCCATTGTTGTAAAAATGTTTAAAATGAAATTATACTTTTAAAACAAGCAGTATCTTCTCATTAAATTCCGGTGCACGGCTGAAATTTCGTTTCCGAATTAAGCAAAACATTTCCTATCGAATGATGTAAAAAAATTCCGATTTTTATGTTGTTCGCTGGGGTATTTTTCTACAAGTTTAAATGAAATGTATCAGAATACATTGTTTCAACAATGAATCCATTGTTGTAAAAATGTCTAAAATGAAATTTTACACATAAAACAAGCAGTATCTTCTTATTAAATTCCGGTGCACGGCTGGAATTTTGTTTCCGAATAAATCAGTACTTCTTCTATCGAATGATGTAAAAATATTCCGATTTTTAGGTTGTTCGCAGGGGTATTTTTCTACAAGTTTAAATGAAATGTATCAGAATACATTGTTCCAACAATGAATCCATTGTTGTAAAAGGGTTTAAAATGAAATTTTACACATAAAACGAGCAGTATCTTCTTATTATATTCCGGTGCACGGCTGAAATTTTGTTTCCGAATAAATCAGTACTTTTCCTATCGAATGATGTAAAAAAATTCCGATTTTTAGGTTGTTCGCAGGGGTATTTTTCTGCAAGTTTAAATGAAATGTATCAGAATACATTGTTTCAACAATGAATCCATTGTTGTAAAAATGTTTAAAATGAAATTTTACACATAAAACGAGCAGTATCATCTCATTAAATTCCGGTGCACGGCTGAAATTTCGTTTCCGAATTAAGCAAAACATTTCCTATCGAATGATGTAAAAAAATTCCGATTTTTATGTTGTTCGCAGGGGTATTTTTCTAAAATTTTAAATGAAATATATCTAAATGCATTGTTTCAACAATGAATCCATTGTTGAAAAAATGTTTAAAATGAAATTTTACACATAAAAAAAGCAGTTTCTTCTTATTAAATTCAGGTGCTCGGCTGAAATTTTGTTTCCGAATAAATCAGTACTTTTCCTATCGAATGATGTAAAAAAATTCCGATTTTTATGTTGTTCGCAGGGGTATTTTTCTAAAAGTTTAAATGACATGTATCTAAATACATTGTTTCAACAATGAATCCATTGTTGTAAAAATGTCTAAAATGAAATTGTACACATACAACGAGCAGTATCTTCTTATTAAATTCCGGTGCACGGCTGGAATTTTGTTTCCGAATAAATCAGTACTTTTTCTATCGAATGATGTAAAACAATTCCGATTTTTAGGTTGTTCGCAGGGGTATTTTTCTACAAGTTTAAAAGAAATGTATCAGAATACATTGTTCCAACAATGAATCCATTGTTGTAAAATTGTTTAAAATGAAATTTTACACATAAAACGAGCAGTATCTTCTTATTATATTGGGGTGCACGGCTGAAATTTTGTTTCCGAATAAATCAGTACTTTTCCTTTCGAATGATGTAAAAAAATTTCGATTTTTAGGTTGTTCGCAGGGGTATTTTTCTACAAGTTTAAATGAAATGTATCAGAATATATTGTTTCAACAATGAGTCCATTGTTGTAAAAATGTCTAAAATGAAATTTTACACATAAAACGAGCAGTATCTTCTTATTAAATTCCGGTGCACGGCTGAAATTTTGTTTCCGAAAAAATCAGTACTTTTCCTATCGAATGATGTAAAAAAATTCCGATTTTAAAGTTGTTCGCAGGAGTATTCTTCTAAAAGTTTAAATGAAATATATCTAAATGCATTGTTTCAACAATGAATCCATTGTTAAAAAAATGTTTAAAATGAAATTTTACACATAAAAAAGCAGTTTCTTCTTATTAAATTCAGGTGCACGGCTGAAATTTTGTTTCCGAATAAATCAGTACTTTTCATATCGAATGATGTAAAAAAATTCCGATTTTTATGTTGTTCGCAGGGGTATTTTTCGACAAGTTTAAATGAAATATATCAGAATACATTGTTTCAACAATGAATCCATTGTTGTAAAAATGTCTAAAATGAAATTTTACTTATAAAACAAGCAGTATCTTCTTATTATATTCTGGTGCACGGCTGAAATTTCGTTTCCGAATAAAACAGTACTTTTCCTATCGAATTATGTAAAAAAATTCCGATATTTAGGTGGTTCGCAGGGGCAATTCTCTAAAATTTTAAATGAAATATATCTAAATACTTTTGTTTCAACAATGAATCCATTGTTGTAAAAGTGTTTAAAATGAAATTTTACACATAAAACAAGCAGTATCTTCTTATTATATTCTGGTGCACGGCTGAAATTTCGTTTCCGAATAAAACAGTACTTTTCCTATCGAATGATCTAAAAAAATTCCTATTTTAAAATTGTTCGCAGGGGTATTCTTCTAAAAGTTTAAATAAAATATATATAAATACATTGTTTCAACAATGAATCCATTGTTGTAAAAATGTCTAAAATGAAATTTTACACATAAAACGAGCAGTATCTTCTTATTAAATTCCGGTGCACGGCTGGAATTTTGTTTCCGAATAAATCAGTACTTTTCCTATCGATTGATGTAAAAAAATCCGATTTTTAGGTTGTTCGCAGGGGTATTTTTCTACAAGTTTAAATGAAATGTATCAGAATACATTGTTTCAACAATGAATCCATTGTTGTAAAAATGTCTAAAATGAAATTTTACACATAAAACGAGCAGTATCTTCTTATTAAATTCCGGTGCACGGCTGAAATTTTGTTTCCGAATAAATCAGTACTTTTCCTATCGAATGATGTTAAAAAATTCCGATTTTAAAATTGTTCGCAGGGGTATTCTTCTAAAAGTTTAAATGAAATATATATAAATACATTGTTTCAACAATGAATCCATTGTTGTAAAAATGTTTAAAATGAAATTTTACACATAAAACGAGCAGTATCTTCTTATTAAATTTTGGTGCACGGCTAAAATTTCGTTTCCGAATTAAGCAAAACATTTCCTATCGAATGATGAAAAAAAATTTCGATTTTTATGTTGTTTGCAGAGGTATTTTTCTAAAAGTTTAAATAAAATATATATAAATACATTGTTTCAACAATGAATCCATTGTTGTAAAAATGTTTAAAATGAAATTTTACACATAAAACAAGCAGTATCTTCTTATTATATTCTGGTGCACGGCTGAAATTTTGTTTCCGAATAAATCAGTACTTTTCCTATCGAATGATGTAAAAAAATTCCGATTTTAGGTTGTTCGCAGGGGTATTTTTCTGCAGGTTTAAATGAAATGTATCAGAATACATTGTTTCAACAATGAATCCATTGTTGTAAAAATGTTTAAAATGAAATTTTACACATAAAACGAGCAGTATCATCTCATTAAATTCCGGTGCACGGCTGAAATTTCGTTTCCGAATTAAGCAAAACATTTCCTATCGAATGATGTAAAAAAATTCCGATTTTTATGTTGTTCGCAGGGGTATTTTTCTAAAAGTTTAAATGACATGTATCCGAATACATTGTTTCAACAATGAATCCATTGTTGTAAAAATGTCTAAAATGAAATTTTACACATAAAACGAGCAGTATCTTCTTATTAAATTCCGGTGCACGGCTGGAATTTTGTTTCCGAATAAATCAGTACTTTTTCTATCGAATGATGTAAAACAATTTCGATTTTTAGGTTGTTCGCAGGGGTATTTTTCTACAAGTTTAAAAGAAATGTATCAGAATACATTGTTCCAACAATGAATCCATTGTTGTAAAAGTGTTTAAAATGAAATTTTACACATAAAACGAGCAGTATCTTCTTATTATATTCCGGTGCACGGCTGAAATTTTGTTTCCGAATAAAGCAGTACTTTTCCTACCGAATGATGTAAAAAAATTCCGATTTTTAGGTTGTTCGCAGGGGTATTTTTCTACAAGTTTAAATGACATGTATCAGAATATATTGTTTCAACAATGAATCCATTGTTGTAAAAATGTCTAAAATGAAATTTTACACATAAAACAAGCAGTATCTTCTTATTAAATTTTGGTGCACGGCTGAAATTTCGTTTCCGAATAAAACAGTACTTTTCCTATCGAATTATGTAAAAAAATTCTGATTTTAAAGTTGTTAGCAGGGGTATTCTTCTAAAAGTTTAAATAAAATATGTATAAATACATTGTTTCAACAATGAATCCATTGTTGTAAAAATGTTTAAAATGAAATTATACTTTTAAAACAAGCAGTATCTTCTCATTAAATTCCGGTGCACGGCTGAAATTTCGTTTCCGAATTAAGCAAAACATTTCCTATCGAATGATGTAAAAAAATTCCGATTTTTATGTTGTTCGCTGGGGTATTTTTCTACAAGTTTAAATGAAATGTATCAGAATACATTGTTTCAACAATGAATCCATTGTTGTAAAAATGTCTAAAATGAAATTTTACACATAAAACAAGCAGTATCTTCTTATTAAATTCCGGTGCACGGCTGGAATTTTGTTTCCGAATAAATCAGTACTTCTTCTATCGAATGATGTAAAAATATTCCGATTTTTAGGTTGTTCGCAGGGGTATTTTTCTACAAGTTTAAATGAAATGTATCAGAATACATTGTTCCAACAATGAATCCATTGTTGTAAAAGGGTTTAAAATGAAATTTTACACATAAAACGAGCAGTATCTTCTTATTATATTCCGGTGCACGGCTGAAATTTTGTTTCCGAATAAATCAGTACTTTTCCTATCGAATGATGTAAAAAAATTCCGATTTTTAGGTTGTTCGCAGGGGTATTTTTCTGCAAGTTTAAATGAAATGTATCAGAATACATTGTTTCAACAATGAATCCATTGTTGTAAAAATGTTTAAAATGAAATTTTACACATAAAACGAGCAGTATCATCTCATTAAATTCCGGTGCACGGCTGAAATTTCGTTTCCGAATTAAGCAAAACATTTCCTATCGAATGATGTAAAAAAATTCCGATTTTTATGTTGTTCGCAGGGGTATTTTTCTAAAATTTTAAATGAAATATATCTAAATGCATTGTTTCAACAATGAATCCATTGTTGAAAAAATGTTTAAAATGAAATTTTACACATAAAAAAAGCAGTTTCTTCTCATTAAATTCCGGTGCACGGCTGAAATTTCGTTTCCGAATTAAGCAAAACATTTCCTATCGAATGATGTAAAAAAATTCCGATTTTTATGTTGTTCGCAGGGGTATTTTTCTAAAAGTTTAAATGACATGTATCCGAATACATTGTTTCAACAATGAATCCATTGTTGTAAAAATGTCTAAAATGAAATTTTACACATAAAACGAGCAGTATCTTCTTATTAAATTCCGGTGCACGGCTGGAATTTTGTTTCCGAATAAATCAGTACTTTTTCTATCGAATGATGTAAAACAATTTCGATTTTTAGGTTGTTCGCAGGGGTATTTTTCTACAAGTTTAAAAGAAATGTATCAGAATACATTGTTCCAACAATGAATCCATTGTTGTAAAAGTGTTTAAAATGAAATTTTACACATAAAACGAGCAGTATCTTCTTATTATATTCCGGTGCACGGCTGAAATTTTGTTTCCGAATAAAGCAGTACTTTTCCTACCGAATGATGTAAAAAAATTCCGATTTTTAGGTTGTTCGCAGGGGTATTTTTCTACAAGTTTAAATGACATGTATCAGAATATATTGTTTCAACAATGAATCCATTGTTGTAAAAATGTCTAAAATGAAATTTTACACATAAAACAAGCAGTATCTTCTTATTAAATTTTGGTGCACGGCTGAAATTTCGTTTCCGAATAAAACAGTACTTTTCCTATCGAATTATGTAAAAAAATTCTGATTTTAAAGTTGTTAGCAGGGGTATTCTTCTAAAAGTTTAAATAAAATATGTATAAATACATTGTTTCAACAATGAATCCATTGTTGTAAAAATGTTTAAAATGAAATTATACTTTTAAAACAAGCAGTATCTTCTCATTAAATTCCGGTGCACGGCTGAAATTTCGTTTCCGAATTAAGCAAAACATTTCCTATCGAATGATGTAAAAAAATTCCGATTTTTATGTTGTTCGCTGGGGTATTTTTCTACAAGTTTAAATGAAATGTATCAGAATACATTGTTTCAACAATGAATCCATTGTTGTAAAAATGTCTAAAATGAAATTTTACACATAAAACAAGCAGTATCTTCTTATTAAATTCCGGTGCACGGCTGGAATTTTGTTTCCGAATAAATCAGTACTTCTTCTATCGAATGATGTAAAAATATTCCGATTTTTAGGTTGTTCGCAGGGGTATTTTTCTACAAGTTTAAATGAAATGTATCAGAATACATTGTTCCAACAATGAATCCATTGTTGTAAAAGGGTTTAAAATGAAATTTTACACATAAAACGAGCAGTATCTTCTTATTATATTCCGGTGCACGGCTGAAATTTTGTTTCCGAATAAATCAGTACTTTTCCTATCGAATGATGTAAAAAAATTCCGATTTTTAGGTTGTTCGCAGGGGTATTTTTCTGCAAGTTTAAATGAAATGTATCAGAATACATTGTTTCAACAATGAATCCATTGTTGTAAAAATGTTTAAAATGAAATTTTACACATAAAACGAGCAGTATCATCTCATTAAATTCCGGTGCACGGCTGAAATTTCGTTTCCGAATTAAGCAAAACATTTCCTATCGAATGATGTAAAAAAATTCCGATTTTTATGTTGTTCGCAGGGGTATTTTTCTAAAATTTTAAATGAAATATATCTAAATGCATTGTTTCAACAATGAATCCATTGTTGAAAAAATGTTTAAAATGAAATTTTACACATAAAAAAAGCAGTTTCTTCTTATTAAATTCAGGTGCTCGGCTGAAATTTTGTTTCCGAATAAATCAGTACTTTTCCTATCGAATGATGTAAAAAAATTCCGACTTTTATGTTGTTCGCAGGGGTATTTTTCTAAAAGTTTAAATGACATGTATCTAAATACATTGTTTCAACAATGAATCCATTGTTGTAAAAATGTCTAAAATGAAATTGTACACATACAACGAGCAGTATCTTCTTATTAAATTCCGGTGCACGGCTGGAATTTTGTTTCCGAATAAATCAGTACTTTTTCTATCGAATGATGTAAAACAATTCCGATTTTTAGGTTGTTCGCAGGGGTATTTTTCTACAAGTTTAAATGAAATGTATCAGAATACATTGTTTCAACAATGAATCCATTGATGTAAAAATGTCTAAAATGAAATTTTACACATAAAACGAGCAGTATCTTCATATTAAATTCCGGTGCACGGCTGAAATTTTGTTTCCGAAAAAATCAGTACTTTTCCTATCGAATGATGTAAAAAAATTCCGATTTTAAAGTTGTTCGCAGGAGTATTCTTCTAAAAGTTTAAATGAAATATATCTAAATGCATTGTTTCAACAATGAATCCATTGTTAAAAAAATGTTTAAAATGAAATTTTACACATAAAAAAGCAGTTTCTTCTTATTAAATTCAGGTGCACGGCTGAAATTTGTTTCCGAATATATCAGTACTTTTCATATCGAATGATGTAAAAAAATTCCGATTTTTATGTTGCTCGCAGGGGTATTTTTCGACAAGTTTAAATGAAATATATCAGAATACATTGTTTCAACAATGAATCCATTGTTGTAAAAATGTCTAAAATGAAATTTTACTTATAAAACAAGCAGTATCTTCTTATTATATTCTGGTGCACGGCTGAAATTTCGTTTCCGAATAAAACAGTACTTTTCCTATCGAATTATGTAAAAAAATTCCGATATTTAGGTGGTTCGCAGGGGCATTTCTCTAAAATTTTAAATGAAATATATCTAAATACATTTGTTTCAACAATGAATCCATTGTTGTAAAAGTGTTTAAAATGAAATTTTACACATAAAACAAGCAGTATCTTCTTATTATATTCTGGTGCACGGCTGAAATTTCGTTTCCGAATAAAACAGTACTTTTCCTATCGAATGATCTAAAAAAATTCCGATTTTAAAGTTGTTCGCAGGGGTATTCTTCTAAAAGTTTAAATAAAATATGTATAAATACATTGTTTCAACAATGAATCCATTGTTGTAAAAATGTTTAAAATGAAATTATACTTTTAAAACAAGCAGTATCTTCTCATTAAATTCCGGTGCACGGCTGAAATTTCGTTTCCGAATTAAGCAAAACATTTCCTATCGAATGATGTAAAAAAATTCCGATTTTTATGTTGTTCGCAGGGGTATTTTTCTACAAGTTTAAATGAAATGTATCAGAATACATTGTTTCAACAATGAATCCATTGTTGTAAAAATGTCTAAAATGAAATTTTACACATAAAACAAGCAGTATCTTCTTAATATATTCTGGTGCACGGCTGAAATTTCGTTTCCGAATAAAACAGTACTTTTCCTATCGAATGATGTAAAAAAATTCCGATTTTAAAGTTGTTCGCAGGGGTATTCTTCTAAAAGTTTAAATAAAATATATATAAATACATTGTTTCAACAATGAATCCATTGTTGTAAAAATGTTTAAAATGAAATTTTACACATAAAACGAGCAGTATCTTCTCATTAAATTCCGGTGCACGGCTGAAATTTCGTTTCCGAATTAAGCAAAACATTTCCTATCGAATGATGAAAAAAAATTTCGATTTTTATGTTGTTCGCAGGGGTATTTTTCTAAAAGTTTAAATGACATGTATCTGAATACATTATTTCAACAATGAATCCATTGTTGTAAAAATGTCTAAAATGAAATTTTATACATAAAACGAGCAGTATCTTCTTATTAAATTCCGGTGCACGGCTGGAATTTTGTTTCCAAATAAATCAGTACTTCTTCTAACGAATGATGTAAAAATATTCCGATTTTTAGGTTGTTCGCAGGGGTATTTTTCTACAAGTATAAATGAAATGTATCAGAATACATTGTTCCAACAATGAATCCATTGTTGTAAAAGTGTTTAAAATGAAATTTTACACATAAAACGAGCAGTATCTTCTTATTATATTCCGGTGCACGGCTGAAATTTTGTTTCCGAATAAATCAGTACTTTTCCTATCGAATGATGTAAAAAAATTCCGATTTTTAGGTTGTTCGCAGGGGTATTTTTCTGCAAGTTTAAATGAAATGTATCAGAATACATTGTTTCAACAATGAACCCATTGTTGTAAAAATGTTTAAAATGAAATTTTACACATAAAACGAGCAGTATCATCTCATTAAATTCCGGTGCACGGCTGAAATTTCGTTTCCGAATTAAGCAAAACATTTCCTATCGAATGATGTAAAAAAATTCCGATTTTTATGTTGTTCGCAGGGGTATTTTTCTAAAATTTTAAATGAAATATATCTAAATGCATTGTTTCAACAATGAATCCATTGTTGAAAAAATGTTTAAAATGAAATTTTACACGTAAAAAAAGCAGTTTCTTCTTATTAAATTCAGGTGCTCGGCTGAAATTTTTTTTCCGAATAAATCAGTACTTTTCCTATCGAATGATGTAAAAAAATTCCGATTTTTATGTTGTTCGCAGGGATATTTTTCTAAAAGTTTAAATGACATGTATCTAAATACATTGTTTCAACAATGAATCCATTGTTGTAAAAATGTCTAAAATGAAATTTTACACATACAACGAGCAGTATCTTCTTATTAAATTCCGGTGCACGGCTGGAATTTTGTTTCCGAATAAATCAGTACTTTTCCTATCGAATGATGTAAAATATTCCGATTTTAAAGTTGTTCGCAGGGGTATTCTTCTAAAAGTTTAAATAAAATATATATAAATACATTGTTTCAACAATGAATCCATTGTTGTAAAAATGTTTAAAATGAAATTTTACACATAAAACGAGCAGTATCTTCTCATTAAATTCCGGTGCACGGTTGAAATTTCGTTTCCGAATTAAGCAAAACATTTCCTATCGAATGATGTAAAAAAATTCCGATTTTTATGTTGTTCGCAGGGGTATTTTTCTAAAAGTTTAAATGATATGTATCTGAATACATTGTTTCAACAATGAATCCATTGTTATAAAAATGTCTAGAATGAAATTTTACTTATAAAACAAGCAATATCTTCTTATTAAATTCTGGTGCACGGCTGAAATTTTCTTTCCGAATAAATCAGTACTTTTCCTATCGAATGATGTAAAAAAATTCCGATTTTTTAGGTGGTTCGCAGGGGCATTTCTCTAAAATTTTAAATGAAATATATCTAAATACATTTGTTTCAACAATGAATCCATTGTTGTAAAAGTGTTTAAAATGAAATGTTACACATAAAACGAGCAGTATCTTCTTATTAAATTCCGGTGCACGGCTGAAATTTCGTTTCCGAAATAAGCAAAACATTTCCTATCGAATGATGTAAAAAAACTCCGATTTTTATGTTGTTCGCAGGGGTATTTTTCTACAAGTTTAAATGAAATGTATCAGAATACATTGTTTCAACAATGAATCCATTGTTGTAAAAATGTCTAAAATGAACTTTTACACATAAAACAAGCAGTATCTTATTATTATATTCTGGTGCACGGCTGAAATTTCGTTTCCGAATAAAACAGTACTTTTCCTATCGAATGATGTAAAAAAATTCCGATTTTTAGGTGGTTCGCAGGGACATTTCTCTAAAATTTTAAATGAAATATATCTAAATACATTTGTTTCAACAATGAATCCATTGTTGTAAAAGTGTTTAAAATGAAATTTTACACATAAAACGAGCAGTATCTTCTTATTAAATTCCGGTGCACGGCTGAAACTTTGTTTCCGAAAAAATCAGTACTTTTCCTATCGAATGATGTAAAAAAATTCCGATTTTTAGGTTGTTCGCAGGGGTATTTTTCTACAAGTTTAAATGAAATGTATCAGAATACATTGTTTCAACAATGAATCCAGTGTTGTAAAAATGTCTAAAATGAAATTTTACACACAAAACAAGCAGTATCTTCTTATTAAATTTTGGTGCACGGCTGAAATTTCGTTTCCGAATAAAACAGTACTTTTCCTATCGAATTATGTAAAAAAATTCCGATTTTAAAGTTGTTCGCAGTTGTATTCTTCTAAAAGTTTAAATAAAATATGTATAAATACATTGTTTCAACAATGAATCCATTGTTGTAAAAATGTTTAAAATGAAATTATACTTTTAAAACGAGCAGTATCTTCTTATTAAATTCCGGTGCAAGGCTGAAATTTCGTTTCCGAATTAAGCAAAACATTTCCTATCGAATGATGTAAAAAAATTCCGATTTTTATGTTGTTCGCAGGGGTATTTTTCTACAAGTTTAAATGAAATGTATCAGAATACATTGTTTCAACAATGAATCCATTGTTGTAAAAATGTCTAAAATGAAATTTTACACATAAAACAAGCAGTATCTTCTTAATATATTCTGGTGCACGGCTGAAATTTCGTTTCCGAATAAAACAGTACTTTTCCTATCGAATGATGTAAAAAAAATCCGATTTTAAAGTTGTTCGCAGGGGTATTCTTCTAAAAGTTTAAATAAAATATATATAAATACATTGTTTCAACAATAAATCCATTGTTGTAAAAATGTTTAAAATGAAATTTTACACATAAAACGAGCAGTATCTTCTCATTAAATTCCGGTGCACGGCTGACATTTCGTTTCCGAATTAAGCAAAACATTTCCTATCGAATGATGTAAAAAAACTCCGATTTTTATGTTGTTCGCAGGGGTATTTTTCTACAAGTTTAAATGAAATGTATCAGAATACATTGTTCCAACAATGAATCCATTGTTGTAAAAGTGTTTAAAATGAAATTTTACACATAAAACGAGCAGTATCTTCTTATTAAATTCCGGTGCACGGCTGAAATTTCGTTTCCGAAATAAGCAAAACATTTCCTATCGAATGATGTAAAAAAACTCCGATTTTTATGTTGTTCGCAGGGGTATTTTTCTACAAGTTTAAATGAAATGTATCAGAATACATTGTTTCAACAGTGAATCCATTGTTGTAAAAATGTCTAAAATGAACTTTTACACATAAAACAAGCAGTATCTTCTTATTATATTCTGGTGCACGGCTGAAATTTCGTTTCCGAATAAAACAGTACTTTTCCTATCGAATGATGTAAAAAAATTCCGATTTTTAGGTGGTTCGCAGGGGCATTTCTCTAAAATTTTAAATGAAATATATCTAAATACATTTGTTTCAACAATGAATCCATTGTTGTAAAAGTGTTTAAAATGAAATTTTACACATAAAACGAGCAGTATCTTCTTATTAAATTCCGGTGCACGGCTGAAACTTTGTTTCCGAAAAAATCAGTACTTTTCCTATCGAATGATGTAAAAAAATTCCGATTTTTAGGTTGTTCGCAGGGGTATTTTTCTACAAGTTTAAATGAAATGTATCAGAATACATTGTTTCAACAATGAATCCAGTGTTGTAAAAATGTCTAAAATGAAATTTTGCACATAAAACAAGCAGTATCTTCTTATTAAATTTTGGTGCACGGCTGAAATTTCGTTTCCGAATAAAACAGTACTTTTCCTATCGAATGATGTAAAAAAAATCCGATTTTAAAGTTGTTCGCAGGGGTATTCTTCTAAAAGTTTAAATAAAATATATATAAATACATTGTTTAAACAATAAATTCATTGTTGTAAAAATGTTTAAAATGAAATTTTACACATAAAACGAGCAGTATCTTCTCATTAAATTCCGGTGCACGGCTGAAATTTCGTTTCCGAATTAAGCAAAACATTTCCTATCGAATGATGAAAAAAAATTTCGATTTTTATGTTGTTCGCAGGGGTATTTTTCTAAAAGTTTAAATGACATGTATCTGAATACATTGTTTCAACAATAAATCCATTGTTGTAAAAATGTCTAAAATGAAATTTTACACATAAAACGAGCAGTATCTTCTTATTATATTCCGGTGCACGGCTGAAATTTTGTTTCCGAATAAATCAGTACTTTTCCTATCGAATGATGTAAAAAAATTTCAATTTTTAGGTTGTTCGCAGGGGTATTTTTCTGCAAGTTTAAATGAAATGTATCAGAATACATTGTTTCAACAATGAATCCATTGTTGTAAAAATGTTTAAAATGAAATTTTACACATAAAACGAGCAGTATCATCTCATTAAATTCCGGTGCACGGCTGAAATTTCGTTTCCGAATTAAGCAAAACATTTCCTATAGAATGATGTAAAAAAATTCCGATTTTTATGTTGTTCGCAGGGGTATTTTTCTAAAAGTTTAAATGAAATATATCTAAATGCATTGTTTCAACAATGAATCCATTGTTGAAAAAATGTTTAAAATGAAATTTTACACATAAAAAAAGCAGTTTCTTCTTATTAAATTCAGGTGCTCGGCTGAAATTTTGTTTCCGAATAAATCAGTACTTTTCCTATCGAATGATGTAAAAAAATTCCGATTTTTATGTTGTTCGCAGGGGTATTTTTCTAAAAGTTTAAATGACATGTATCTGAATACATTGTTTCAACAATGAATCCATTGTTGTAAAAATGTCTAAAATGAAATTTTACACATACAACGAGCAGTATCTTCTTATTAAATTCCGGTGCACGGCTGGAATTTTGTTTCCGAATAAATCAGTACTTTTTCTATCGAATGATGTAAAACAATTCCGATTTTTAGGTTGTTCGCAGGGGTATTTTTCTACAAGTTTAAAAGAAATGTATCAGAATACATTGTTCCAACAATGAATCCATTGTTGTAAAATTGTTTAAAATGAAATTTTACACATAAAACGAGCAGTATCTTCTTATTATATTCCGGTGCACGGCTGAAATTTTGTTTCCGAATAAATCAGTACTTTTCCTATCGAATGATGTAAAAAAATTCCGATTTTTAGGTTGTTCGCAGGGGTATTTTTCTACAAGTTTAAATGAAATGTATCAGAATATATTGTTTCAACAATGAATCCATTGTTGTAAAAATGTCTAAAATGAAATTTTACACATAAAACGAGCAGTATCTTCTTATTAAATTCCGGTGCACGGCTGAAATTTTGTTTCCGAAAAAATCAGTACTTTTCCTATCGAATGATGTAAAAAAATTCCGATTTTAAAGTTGTTCGCAGGAGTATACTTCTAAAAGTTTAAATGAAATATATCTAAATGCATTGTTTCAACAATGAATCCATTGTTAAAAAAATGTTTAAAATGAAATTTTACACATAAAAAAGCAGTTTCTTCTTATTAAATTCAGGTGCACGGCTGAAATTTTGTTTCCGAATAAATCAGTACTTTTCCTATCGAATGATGTTAAAAAATTCCGATTTTAAAATTGTTCGCAGGGGTATTCTTCTAAAAGTTTAAATAAAATATATATAAATACATTGTTTCAACAATGAATCCATTGTTGAAAAAATGTTTAAAATGAAATTTTACACATAAAACGAGCAGTATCTTCTTATTAAATTTTGGTGCACGGCTAAAATTTCGTTTCCGAATTAAGCAAAACATTTCCTATCGAATGATGAAAAAAAATTTCGATTTTTATGTTGTTTGCAGGGGTATTTTTCTAAAAGTTTAAATAAAATATATATAAATACATTGTTTCAATAATGAATCCATTGTTGTAAAAATGTTAAAAATGAAATTTTACACATAAAACGAGCAGTATATTCTCATTAAATTCCGGTGCACGGCTGAAATTTCGTTTCCGAATTAAGCAAAACATTTCCTATCGAATGATGTAAAAAAATTCCGATTTTTATGTTGTTCGCAGGGGTATTTTTCTAAAAGTTTAAATGACATGTATCTGAATACATTGTTTCAAAAATGAATCCATTGTTGTAAAAATGTCTAAAATGAAATTTTACACATAAAACGAGCAGTATCTTCTTATTAAATTCCGGTGCACGGCTGGAATTTTGTTTCCGAATAAATCAGTACTTTTTCTATCGAATGATGTAAAACAATTTCGATTTTTAGGTTGTTCGCAGGGGTATTTTTCTACACGTTTAAAAGAAATGTATCAGAATACATTGTTCCAACAATGAATCCATTGTTGTAAAAGTGTTTAAAATGAAATTTTACACATAAAACGAGCAGTATCTTCTTATTATATTCCGGTGCACGGCTGAAATTTTGTTTCCGAATAAATCAGTATTTTTCCTACCGAATGATGTAAAAAAATTCCGATTTTTAGGTTGTTCGCAGTTGTATTTTTCTGCAAGTTTAAATGACATGTATCAGAATATATTGTTTCAACAATGAATCCATTGTTGTAAAAATGTCTAAAATGAAATTTAACACATAAAACGAGCAGTATCTTCTTATTAAATTCCGGTGCACGGCAGAAATTTTGTTTCCGAATAAATAAGTACTTTTTCTATCGAATGATGTAAAACAATTCCGATTTTTAGGTTGTTCGCAGGGGTATTTTTCTACAAGTTTAAAAGAAATGTATCAGAATACATTGTTCCAACAATGAATCCATTGTTGTAAAATTGTTTAAAATGAAATTTTACACATAAAACGAGCAGTATCTTCTTATTAAATTCCGGTGCACGGCTGAAATTTTGTTTCCGAAAAAACTCAGTACTTTTCCTATCGAATGATTTAAAAAAATTCCGATTTTTATGTTGTTCGCAGGGGTATTTTTCTAAAAGTTTAAATGATATGTATCTGAATACATTGTTTCAAAAATGAATCCATTGTTGTAAAAATGTCTAGACTGAAATTTTGTTTATAAAACAAGCAGTATCTTCTTATTAAATTCTGGTGCACGGCTGAAATTTTGTTTCCGAATAAATCAGTACTTTTCATATCGAATGATGTAAAAAAATTCCGATTTTTAGGTGGTTCGCAGAAGCATTTCTCTAAAAGTTTAATGAAATATATCTAAATGCATTGTTTCAACAATGAATCCATTGTTGAAAAAATGTTCAAAATGAAATTTTACACATAAAACAAGCAGTATCTTCTTATTAAATTTAGATGCACGGCTGAAATTTTGTTTCCGAATAAATCAGTACTTTTCCTATGGAATGATGTAAAAAAAATCCGATTTTTATGTGCTTCGCAGGGGCATTTCTCTAAAATTTTAAATAAAATATATATAAATACATTGTTTCAACAATGAATCCATTGTTGTAAAAGTGTTTAAAATGAAATTTTACACATAAAACAAGCAGTATCTTCTTATTAAATTTAGGTGCACGGCTGAAATTTTGTTTCCGAATAAATCAGTACTTTTCCTATCGAATGATGTAAAAAAAGTCCGATTTTTAGGTGGTTCGCAAGGCCATTTCTCTAAAATTTTAAATGAAATATATCTAAATACATTTGTTTCAACAATGAATCCATTGTTGTAAAAGAGTTTAAAATGAAATTTTACACATAAAACGAACAGTATCTTCTTATTAAATTCCGGTGCACGGCTGAAATTTTGTTTCCGAATAAATCAGTACAATTCCTATCGAATGATGTAAAAAAATTCCGATTTTTAGGTTGTTCGCAGGGGTATTTTTCTACAAGTTTAAATGAAATGTATCAGAATACATTGTTTCAACAATGAATCCATTGTTGTAAAAATGTCTAAAATGAAACTTTACACATAAAACAAGCAGTATCTTCTTATTAAATTCTGGTGCACGGCTGAAATTTTGTTTCCGAATAAATCAGTACTTTTCCTATCGAATGATGAAAAAAAATTTCGATTTTAAAGTTGTTCGCAGGGGTATTCTTCTAAAAGTTTAAATAAAAAACATATAGATACATTGTTTCAACAATGAATCCATTGTTGTAAAAATGTTTAAAATGAAATTTCACACATAATACGAGCAGTATCTTCTCATTAAATTCCGGTGCACGGCTGAAATTTTGTTTCCGAATTAAGGAAAACATTTCCTATCGAATTATATAAAAAAATTCCGATTTTTATGTTGTTCGCAGGAGTATTTTTCTAAATGTTTAAATGATATGTATCTGAATACATTTTTTCAACAATGAATCCATTGTTGTAAAAATGTCTAGAATGAAAATTTACTTATAAAACAAGCAGTATCTTCTTATTAAATTCTGATGCACTGCTGAAATTTTGTTTCCGAATAAATCAGTACTTTTCCTATCGAATGATGTAAAAAAATTCCGATTTTTAGGTGGTTCGCAGAAGCATTTCTCTAAAAGTTTAAATGAAATATATCTAAATGCATTGTTTCAACAATGAATCCATTGTTGAAAAAATGTTCAAAATGAAATTTTACACATAAAACAAGCAGTATCTTCTTATTAAATTTAGGTGCACTGCTGAAATTTTGTTTCCGAATAGATCAGTACTTTTCCTAACGAATGATGTAAAAAAATTCCAATTTTTAGGTTATTCGCAGGGGTATTTTTCTACAAGTTTAAATGAAATATATCTAAATACATTTGTTTCAACAATGAATCCATTGTTGTAAAAGTGATTAAAATGAAATTTTACACATAAAGCGAGCAGTATCTTCTTATTAAATTCCGGTGCACGGCTGAAATTTTGTTTCCGAATAAATCAGTACTTTTCCTATCGAATGATGTAAAAAAATTTCGATTTTTAGGTTATTCGCAGGGGTATTTTTCTACAAGTTTAAATGAAATATATCAGAATACATTGTTTCAACAATGAATCTATTGTTGTAAAAATGTCTAAAATGAAATTTTACACATAAAACAAGCAGTATCTTCTTATTATATTCTTGTGCACGGCTGAAATTTCGTTTCCGAATAAAACAGTACTTTTCCTAACGAATGATGTAAAAAAATTCCAATTTTTATGTTGTTCGCAGGGGTATTTTTCTAAATGTTTAAATGATATGTATCTGAATACATTTTTTCAACAATGAATCCATTGTTGTAAAAATGTCTAGAATGAAATTTTACTTATAAAACAAGCAGTATCTTCTTATTAAATTCTGATGCACGGCTGAAATTTTGTTTCCGAATTAAGCAAAACATTTCCTATCGAATGATGTAAAAAAATTCCGATTTTTATGTTGTTCGCAGGGGTATTTTTCTAAAAGTTTAAATGACATGTATCTGAATACATTGTTTCAAAAATGAATCCATTGTTGTAAAAATGTCTAAAATGAAATTTTACACATAAAACGAGCAGTATCTTCTTATTAAATTCCGGTGCACGGCTGGAATTTTGTTTCCGAATAAATCAGTACTTTTTCTATCGAATGATGTAAAACAATTTCGATTTTTAGGTTGTTCGCAGGGGTATTTTTCTACACGTTTAAAAGAAATGTATCAGAATACATTGTTCCAACAATGAATCCATTGTTGTAAAAGTGTTTAAAATGAAATTTTACACATAAAACGAGCAGTATCTTCTTATTATATTCCGGTGCACGGCTGAAATTTTGTTTCCGAATAAATCAGTATTTTTCCTACCGAATGATGTAAAAAAATTCCGATTTTTAGGTTGTTCGCAGTTGTATTTTTCTGCAAGTTTAAATGACATGTATCAGAATATATTGTTTCAACAATGAATCCATTGTTGTAAAAATGTCTAAAATGAAATTTAACACATAAAACGAGCAGTATCTTCTTATTAAATTCCGGTGCACGGCAGAAATTTTGTTTCCGAATAAATAAGTACTTTTTCTATCGAATGATGTAAAACAATTCCGATTTTTAGGTTGTTCGCAGGGGTATTTTTCTACAAGTTTAAAAGAAATGTATCAGAATACATTGTTCCAACAATGAATCCATTGTTGTAAAATTGTTTAAAATGAAATTTTACACATAAAACGAGCAGTATCTTCTTATTAAATTCCGGTGCACGGCTGAAATTTTGTTTCCGAAAAAACTCAGTACTTTTCCTATCGAATGATTTAAAAAAATTCCGATTTTTATGTTGTTCGCAGGGGTATTTTTCTAAAAGTTTAAATGATATGTATCTGAATACATTGTTTCAAAAATGAATCCATTGTTGTAAAAATGTCTAGACTGAAATTTTGTTTATAAAACAAGCAGTATCTTCTTATTAAATTCTGGTGCACGGCTGAAATTTTGTTTCCGAATAAATCAGTACTTTTCATATCGAATGATGTAAAAAAATTCCGATTTTTAGGTGGTTCGCAGAAGCATTTCTCTAAAAGTTTAATGAAATATATCTAAATGCATTGTTTCAACAATGAATCCATTGTTGAAAAAATGTTCAAAATGAAATTTTACACATAAAACAAGCAGTATCTTCTTATTAAATTTAGATGCACGGCTGAAATTTTGTTTCCGAATAAATCAGTACTTTTCCTATGGAATGATGTAAAAAAAATCCGATTTTTATGTGCTTCGCAGGGGCATTTCTCTAAAAGTTTAAATGAAATATATCTAAATGCATTGTTTCAACAATGAATCCATTGTTGAAAAAATGTTCAAAATGAAATTTTACACATAAAACAAGCAGTATCTTCTTATTAAATTTAGGTGCACTGCTGAAATTTTGTTTCCGAATAAATCAGTACTTTTCCTATCGAATGATGTAAAAAAATTCCGATTTTAAAGTTGTTCGCAGGGGTATTCTTCTAAAAGTTTAAATAAAATATATATAAATACATTGTTTCAACAATGAATCCATTGTTGTAAAAATGTTTAAAATGAAATTTTACACATAATACGAGCAGTATCTTCTCATTAAATTCCGGTGCACGGCTGAAATTTCGTTTCCGAATTAAGCAAAACATTTCCTATCGAATGATGTAAAAAAATTCGGATTTTTATGTTGTTCGCAGGGGTATTTTTCTACAAGTTTAAATGAAATGTATCAGAATACATTGTTTCAACAATGAATCCATTGTTGTAAAAATGTTTAAAATGAAATTTTACACATAATACGAGCAGTATCTTCTCATTAAATTCCGGTGCACGGCTCAAATTTTGTTTCCGAATTAAGGAAAACATTTCCTATCGAATGATGTAAAAAAATTCGGATTTTTATGTTGTTCGCAGGGGTATTTTTCTAATAGTTTAAATGATATGTATCTGAATACATTGTTTCAACAATGAATCCATTGTTGTAAAAATGTGTAGAATGAAATTTTACTTATAAAACAAGCAGTATCTTCTTATTAAATTCTGGTGCACGGCAGAAATTTCGTTTCCGAATAAATCAGTACTTTTCCTATCGAATGATGTAAAAAAATTCCGATTTTTAGGTGGTTCGCAGGGGCATTTCTCTAAAATTTTAAATGAAATATATCTAAATACATTTGTTTCAACAATGAATCCATTGTTGTAAAAGTGTTTAAAATGAAATTTTACACATAAAACGAGCAGTATCTTCTTATTAAATTCCGGAGCACGGCTAAAATTTTGTATCCGAATAAATCAGTACTTTTCCTATCGAATGATGTAAAACAATTTCGATTTTTATGTTGTTCGCAGGGGTATTTTTCTAAAAGTTTAAATGATATGTATCTGAATACATTGTTTCAACAATGAATCCATTGTTGTAAAAATGTCTAGACTGAAACTTTGTTTATAAAACAAGCAGTATCTTCTTATTAAATTCTGGTGCACGGCTGAAATTTTGTTTCCGAATAAATCAGTACTTTTCCTATCGAATGATGTAAAAAAATTCCGATTTTTAGGTGGTTCGCAGAAGCATTTCTCTAAAAGTTTAATGAAATATATCTAATTGCATTGTTTCAACAATGAATCCATTGTTGTAAAAGTGTTTAAAATGAAATTTTACACATAAAACAAGCAGTATCTTCTTATTAAATTTAGGTGCACGGCTGAAATTTTGTTTCCGAATAAATCAGTACTTTTCCTATCGAATGATGTAAACAAATTCCGATTTTTAGGTGGTTCGCAAGGCCATTTCTCTAAAATTTTAAATGAAATATATCTAAATACATTTGTTTCAACAATGAATCCATTGTTGTAAAAGAGTTTAAAATGAAATTTTACACATGAAACGATCAGTATCTTCTTATTAAAATCCGGTGCACGGCTGAAATTTTGTTTCCGAATAAATCAGTACAATTCCTACCGAATGATGTAAAAAAATTCCGATTTTTAGGTGTTTCGCAGGGGTATTTTTCTACATGTTTAAATGAAATGTATCAGAATACATTGTTTCAACAATGAATCCATTGTTGTAAAAATGTCTAAAATGAAATTTTACACATAAAACAAGCAGGATCTTCTTATTAAATTCTGGTCACGGCTGAAATTTTGTTTCCGAATAAATCAGTACTTTTCCTATCGAATGATGAAAAAAAATTCCGATTTTATAGTTGTTCGCAGGGGTATTCTTCTAAAAGTTTAAATAAAAAATATATAGATACATTGTTTCAACAATGAATCCATTGTTGTAAAAATGTTTAAAATGAAATTATACTTTTAAAACGAGCAGTATCTTCTCATTAAATTCCGGTGCACGGCTGAAATTTCGTTTCCGAATTAAGCAAAACATTTCCTATCGAATGATGTAAAAAAATTCCGATTTTTATGTTGTTCGCAGGGGTATTTTTCTACAAGTTTAAATGAAATGTATCAGAATACATTGTTTCAACAATGAATCCATTGTTGTAAAAATGTCTAAAATGAAATTTTACACATAAAACAAGCAGTATCTTCTTAATATATTCTGGTGCACGGCTGAAATTTCGTTTCCGAATAAAACAGTACTTTTCCTATCGAATGATGTAAAAAAATCCGATTTTAAAGTTGTTCGCAGGGGTATTCTTCTAAAAGTTTTAAAAAAATATATATAAATACATTGTTTCAACAATAAATCCATTGTTGTAAAAATGTTTAAAATGAAATTTTACACATAAAACGAGCAGTATCTTCTCATTAAATTCCGGTGCACGGCTGAAATTTCGTTTCCGAATTAAGCGAAACATTTCCTATCGAATAATGAAAAAAAATTTCGATTTTTATGTTGTTCGCAGGGGTATTTTTCTAAAAGTTTAAATGACATGTATCTGAATACATTGTTTCAACAATAAATCCATTGTTGTAAAAATGTCTAAAATGAAATTTTACACATAAAACGAGCAGTATCTTCTTATTAAATTCCGGTGCACGGCTGGAATTTTGTTTCCGAATAAATCAGTCCTTTTTCTATCGAATGATGTAAAAATATTCCGATTTTTAGGTTGTTCGCAGGGGTATTTTTCTACAAGTTTAAATGAAATGTATCAGAATACATTGTTCCAACAATGAATCCATTGTTGTAAAAGTGTTTAAAATGAAATTTTACACATAAAACGAGCAGTATCTTCTTATTATATTCCGGTGCACGGCTGAAATTTTGTTTCCGAATAAATCAGTACTTTTCCTATCGAATGATGTAAAAATATTTCGATTTTTAGGTTGTTCGCAGGGGTATTTTTCTGCAAGTTTAAATGAAATCTATCAGAATACATTGTTTCAACAATGAATCCATTGTTGTAAAAATGTTTAAAATGAAATTTTACACATAAACCGAGCAGTATCATCTCATTAAATTCCGGTGCACGGCTGAAATTTCGTTTCCGAAGTAAGCAAAACATTTCCTATAGAATGATGTAAAAAAATTCCGATTTTTATGTTGTTCGCAGGGGTATTTTTCTAAAAGTTTAAATGAAATATATCTAAATGCATTGTTTCAACAATGAATCCATTGTTGAAAAAATGTTTAAAATGAAATTTTACATATAAAAAAAGCAGTTTCTTCTTATTAAATTCAGGTGCTCGGCTGAAATTTTGTTTCCGAATAAATCAGTACTTTTCCTATCGAATGATGTAAAAAAATTCCGATTTTTATGTTGTTCGCAGGGGTATTTTTCTAAAAGTTTAAATGACATGTATCTGAATACATTGTTTCAACAATGAATCCATTGTTGTAAAAATGTCTAAAATGAAATTTTACACATACAACGAGCAGTATCTTCTTATTAAATTCCGGTGCACGGCTGGAATTTTGTTTCCGAATAAATCAGTACTTTTTCTATCGAATGATGTAAAACAATTCCGATTTTTAGGTTGTTCGCAGGGGTATTTTTCTACAAGTTTAAAAGAAATGTATCAGAATACATTGTTCCAACAATGAATCCATTGTTGTAAAATTGTTTAAAATGAAATTTTACACATAAAACGAGCAGTATCTTCTTATTATATTCCGGTGCACGGCTGAAATTTTGTTTCCGAATAAATCAGTACTTTTCCTTTCGAATGATGTAAAAAAATTTCGATTTTTAGGTTGTTCGCAGGGGTATTTTTCTACAAGTTTAAATGAAATGTATCAGAATATATTGTTTCAACAATGAGTCCACTGTTGTAAAAATGTCTAAAATGAAATTTTACACATAAAACGAGCAGTATCTTCTTATTAAATTCCGGTGCACGGCTGAAATTTTGTTTCCGAAAAAATCAGTACTTTTCCTATCGAATGATGTAAAAAAATTCCGATTTTAAAGTTGTTCGCAGGAGTATTCTTCTAAAAGTTTAAATGAAATATATCTAAATGCATTGTTTCAACAATGAATCCATTGTTAAAAAAATGTTTAAAATGAAATTTTACACATAAAAAAGCAGTTTCTTCTTATTAAATTCAGGTGCACGGCTGAAATTTTGTTTCCGAATAAATCAGTACTTTTCATATCGAATGATGTAAAAAAATTCCGATTTTTATGTTGTTCGCAGGGGTATTTTTCGACAAGTTTAAATGAAATATATCAGAATACATTGTTTCAACAATGAATCCATTGTTGTAAAAATGTCTAAAATGAAATTTTACTTATAAAACAAGCAGTATCTTCTTATTATATTCTGGTGCACGGCTGAAATTTCGTTTCCGAATAAAACAGTACTTTTCCTATCGAATTATGTAAAAAAATTCCGATATTTAGGTGGTTCGCAGGGGCATTTCTCTAAAATTTTAAATGAAATATATCTAAATACTTTTGTGTCAACAATGAATCCATTGTTGTAAAAGTGTTTAAAATGAAATTTTACACATAAAACAAGCAGTATCTTCTTATTATATTCTGGTGCACGGCTGAAATTTCGTTTCCGAATAAAACAGTACTTTTCCTATCGAATGATCTAAAAAAATTCCTATTTTAATGTTGTTCGCAGGGGTATTCTTCTAAAAGTTTAAATAAAATATATATAAATACATTGTTTCAACAATGAATCCATTGTTGTAAAAATGTCTAAAATGAAATTTTACACATAAAACGAGCAGTATCTTCTTATTAAATTCCGGTGCACGGCTGGAATTTTGTTTCCGAATAAATCAGTACTTTTCCTATCGATTGATGTAAAAAATTCCGATTTTTAGGTTGTTCGCAGGGGTATTTTTCTACAAGTTTAAATGAAATGTATCAGAATACATTGTTTCAACAATGAATCCATTGTTGTAAAAATGTCTAAAATGAAATTTTACACATAAAACGAGCAGTATCTTCTTATTAAATTCCGGTGCACGGCTGAAATTTTGTTTCCGAATAAATCAGTACTTTTCCTATCGAATGATGTTAAAAAATTCCGATTTTAAAATTGTTCGCAGGGGTATTCTTCTAAAAGTTTAAATGAAATATATATAAATACATTGTTTCAACAATGAATCCATTGTTGTAAAAATGTTTAAAATGAAATTTTACACATAAAACGAGCAGTATCTTCTTATTAAATTTTGGTGCACGGCTAAAATTTCGTTTCCGAATAAATCAGTACTTTTCCTATCGAATGATGTAAAAAAATTCCGATTTTAGGTTGTTCGCAGGGGTATTTTTCTGCAGGTTTAAATGAAATGTATCAGAATACATTGTTTCAACAATGAATCCATTGTTGTAAAAATGTTTAAAATGAAATTTTACACATAAAACGAGCAGTATCATCTCATTAAATTCCGGTGCACGGCTGAAATTTCGTTTCCGAATTAAGCAAAACATTTCCTATCGAATGATGTAAAAAAATTCCGATTTTAGGTTGTTCGCAGGGGTATTTTTCTGCAGGTTTAAATGAAATGTATCAGAATACATTGTTTCAACAATGAATCCATTGTTGTAAAAATGTTTAAAATGAAATTTTACACATAAAACGAGCAGTATCATCTCATTAAATTCCGGTGCACGGCTGAAATTTCGTTTCCGAATTAAGCAAAACATTTCCTATCGAATGATGTAAAAAAATTCCGATTTTTATGTTGTTCGCAGGGGTATTTTTCTAAAAGTTTAAATGACATGTATCCGAATACATTGTTTCAACAATGAATCCATTGTTGTAAAAATGTCTAAAATGAAATTTTACACATAAAACGAGCAGTATCTTCTTATTAAATTCCGGTGCACGGCTGGAATTTTGTTTCCGAATAAATCAGTACTTTTTCTATCGAATGATGTAAAACAATTTCGATTTTTAGGTTGTTCGCAGGGGTATTTTTCTACAAGTTTAAAAGAAATGTATCAGAATACATTGTTCCAACAATGAATCCATTGTTGTAAAATTGTTTAAAATGAAATTTTACACATAAAACGAGCAGTATCTTCTTATTATATTCCGGTGCACGGCTGAAATTTTATTTCCGAATAAATCAGTACTTTTCCTATCGAATGATGTAAAAAAATTCCGATTTTTAGGTTGTTCGCAGGGGTATTTTTCTACAAGTTTAAATGAAATGTATCAGAATATATTGTTTCAACAATGAATCCATTGTTGTAAAAATGTCTAAAATGAAATTTTACACATAAAACGAGCAGTATCTTCTTATTAAATTCCGGTGCACGGTTGAAATTTTGTTTCCGAAAAAATCAGTACTTTTCCTATCGAATGATGTAAAAAAATTCCGATTTTAAAGTTGTTCGCAGGAGTATTCTTCTAAAAGTTTAAATGAAATATATCTAAATGCATTGTTTCAACAATGAATCCATTGTTAAAAAAATGTTTAAAATGAAATTTTACACATAAAAAAGCAGTTTCTTCTTATTAAATTCAGGTGCACGGCTGAAATTTTGTTTCCGAATAAATCAGTACTTTTCATATCGAATGATGTAAAAAAATTCCGATTTTTATGTTGTTCGCAGGGGTATTTTTCGACAAGTTTAAATGAAATATATCAGAATACATTGTTTCAACAATGAATCCATTGTTGTAAAAATGTCTAAAATGAAATTTTACTTATAAAACAAGCAGTATCTTCTTATTATATTCTGGTGCACGGCTGAAATTTCGTTTCCGAATAAAACAGTACTTTTCCTATCGAATTATGTAAAAAATTCCGATATTTAGGTGGTTCGCAGGGGCATTTCTCTAAAATTTTAAATGAAATATATCTAAATACATTTGTTTCAACAATGAATCCATTGTTGTAAAAGTGTTTAAAATGAAATTTTACACATAAAACAAGCAGTATCTTCTTATTATATTCTGGTGCACTGCTGAAATTTCGTTTCCGAATAAAACAGTACTTTTCCTATCGAATGATGAAAAAAAATTTCGATTTTTATGTTGTTTGCAGGGGTATTTTTCTAAAAGTTTAAATAAAATATATATAAATACATTGTTTCAACAATGAATCCATTGTTGTAAAAATGTTTAAAATGAAATTTTACACATAAAACGAGCAGTATATTCTCATTAAATTCCGGTGCACCGCTGAAATTTCGTTTCCGAATTAAGCAAAACATTTCCTATCGAATGATGTAAAAAAATTCCGATTTTTATGTTGTTCGCAGGGGTATTTTTCTAAAAGTTTAATAGACATGTATCTGAATACATTGTTTCAACAATGAATCCATTGTTGTAAAAATGTCTAAAATGAAATTTTACACATAAAACGAGCAGTATCTTCTTATTAAATTCCGGTGCACGGCTGGAAATTTGTTTCCGAATAAATCAGTACTTTTTCTATCGAATGATGTAAAACAATTTCGATTTTTAGGTTGTTCGCAGGGGTATTTTTCTACACGTTTAAAAGAAATGTATCAGAATACATTGTTCCAACAATGAATCCATTGTTGTAAAAGTGTTTAAAATGAAATTTTACACATAAATCGAGCAGTATCTTCTTATTATATTCCGGTGCACGGCTGAAATTTTGTTTCCGAATAAATCAGTACTTTTCCTACCGAATGATGTAAAAAAATTCCGATTTTTAGGTTGGTCGCAGGGGTATTTTTCTAAAAGTTTAAATGATATGTATCTGAATACATTGTTTCAACAATGAATCCATTGTTGTAAAAATGTCTAGACTGAAATTTTGTTTATAAAACAAGCAGTATCTTCTTATTAAATTCTGGTGCACGGCTGAAATTTTGTTTCCGAATAAATCAGTAATTTTCCTATCGAATGATGTAAAAAAAGTCCGATTTTTAGGTGGTTCGCAATGCCATTTCTCTAAAATTTTAAATGAAATATATCTAAATACATTTGTTTCAACAATGAATCCATTGTTGTAAAAGAGTTTAAAATGAAATTTTACACATAAAACGAACAGTATCTTCTTATTAAATTCCGGTGCACGGCTGAAATTTTGTTTCCGAATAAATCAGTACTTTTCCTATCGAATGATGTAAAAAAATTCCGATTTTTAGGTTGTTCGCAGGGGTATTTTTCTACAAGTTTAAATGAAATGTATCAGAATACATTGTTTCAACAATGAATCCATTGTTGTAAAAATGTTTAAAATGAAATTTTACACATAATACGAGCAGTATCTTCTCATTAAATTCCGGTGCACGGCTGAAATTTTGTTTCCGAATTAAGGAAAACATTTCCTATCGAATTATATAAAAAAATTCCGATTTTTATGTTGTTCGCAGGGGTATTTTTCTAAATGTTTAAATGAAATGTATCTGAATACATTTTTTCAACAATGAATCCATTGTTGTAAAAATGTCTAGAATGAAATTTTACTTATAAAACAAGCAGTATCTTCTTATTACATTCTGATGCACGGCTGAAATTATGTTTCCGAATAAATCAGTACAATTCCTATCGAATGATGTAAAAAAATTCCGATTTTTAGGTTGTTCGCAGGGGTATTTTTCTACAAGTTTAAATGAAATGTATCAGAAAACATTGTTTGAACAATGAATCCATTGTTGTAAAAATGTCTAAAATGAAACTTTACACATAAAACAAGCAGTATCTTCTTATTAAATTCTGGTGCACGGCTGAAATTTTGTTTCCGAATAAATCAGTACTTTTCCTATCGAATGATGTAAAAAAATTCCGATTTTTAGGTGGTTCGCAGAAGCATTTCTCTAAAAGTTTAAATGAAATATATCTAAATGCATTGTTTCAACAATGAATCCATTGTTGAAAAAATGTTCAAAATGAAATTTTACACATAAAACAAGCAGTATCTTCTTATTAAATTTAGGTGCACTGCTGAAATTTTGTTTCCGAATAAATCAGTACTTTTCCTATCGAATGATGTAAAAAAATTCCGATTTTAAAGTTGTTCGCAGGGGTATTCTTCTAAAAGTTTAAATAAAATATATATAAATACATTGTTTCAACAATGAATCCATTGTTGTAAAAATGTTTAAAATGAAATTTTACACATAAAACGAGCATTATCTTCTCATTAAATTCCGGTGCACGGCTGAAATTTCGTTTCCGAATTAAGCAAAACATTTCCTATCGAATGATGTAAAAAAATTCGGATTTTTATGTTGTTCGCAGGGGTATTTTTCTAATAGTTTAAATGATATGTATCTGAATACATTGTTTCAACAATGAATCCATTGTTGTAAAAATGTGTAGAATGAAATTTTACTTATAAAACAAGCAGTATCTTCTTATTAAATTCTGGTGCACGGCAGAAATTTCGTTTCCGAATAAATCAGTACTTTTCCTATCGAATGATATAAAAAAATTCCGATTTTTAGGTGGTCCGCAGGGGCATTTCTCTAAAATTTTAAATGAAATATATCTAAATACATTTGTTTCAACAATGAATCCATTGTTGTAAAAGTGTTTAAAATGAAATTTTACACATAAAACGAGCAGTATCTTCTTATTAAATTCCGGAGCACGGCTAAAATTTTGTATCCGAATAAATCAGTACTTTTCCTATCGAATGATGTAAAACAATTTCGATTTTTATGTTGTTCGCAGGGGTATTTTTCTAAAAGTTTAAATGATATGTATCTGAATACATTGTTTCAACAATGAATCCATTGTTGTAAAAATGTCTAGACTGAAACTTTGTTTATAAAACAAGCAGTATCTTCTTATTAAATTCTGGTGCACGGCTGAAATTTTGTTTCCGAATAAATCAGTACTTTTCCTATCGAATGATGTAAAAAAATTCCGATTTTTAGGTGGTTCGCAGAAGCATTTCTCTAAAAGTTTAATGAAATATATCTAATTGCATTGTTTCAACAATGAATCCATTGTTGAAAAAATGTTCAAAATGAAATTTTACACATAAAACAAGCAGTATCTTCTTATTAAATTTAGGTGCACGGCTGAAATTTTGTTTCCGAATAAATCAGTACTTTTCCTATGGAATGATGTAAAAAAAATCCGATTTTTATGTGCTTCGCAGGGGCATTTCTCTAAAATTTTAAATAAAATGTATATAAATACATTGTTTCAACAATGAATCCATTGTTGTAAAAGTGTTTAAAATGAAATTTTACACATAAAACAAGCAGTATCTTCTTATTAAATTTAGGTGCACGGCTGAAATTTTGTTTCCGAATAAATCAGTACTTTTCCTATCGAATGATGTAAACAAATTCCGATTTTTAGGTGGTTCGCAAGGCCATTTCTCTAAAATTTTAAATGAAATATATCTAAATACATTTGTTTCAACAATGAATCCATTGTTGTAAAAGAGTTTAAAATGAAATTTTACACATGAAACGATCAGTATCTTCTTATTAAAATCCGGTGCACGGCTGAAATTTTGTTTCCGAATAAATCAGTACAATTCCTACCGAATGATGTAAAAAAATTCCGATTTTTAGGTGTTTCGCAGGGGTATTTTTCTACATGTTTAAATGAAATGTATCAGAATACATTATTTCAACAATGAATCCATTGTTGTAAAAATGTCTAAAATGAAATTTTACACATAAAACAAGCAGGATCTTCTTATTAAATTCTGGTCACGGCTGAAATTTTGTTTCCGAATAAATCAGTACTTTTCCTATCGAATGATGAAAAAAATTCCGATTTTAAAGTTGTTCGCAGGGGTATTCTTCTAAAAGTTTAAATAAAAAATATATAGATACATTGTTTCAACAATGAATCCATTGTTGTAAAAATGTTTAAAATGAAATTATACTTTTAAAACGAGCAGTATCTTCTCATTAAATTCCGGTGCACGGCTGAAATTTCGTTTCCGAATTAAGCAAAACATTTCCTATCGAATGATGTAAAAAAATTCCGATTTTTATGTTGTTCGCAGGGGTATTTTTCTACAAGTTTAAATGAAATGTATCAGAATACATTGTTTCAACAATGAATCCATTGTTGTAAAAATGTCTAAAATGAAATTTTACACATAAAACAAGCAGTATCTTCTTAATATATTCTGGTGCACGGCTGAAATTTCGTTTCCGAATAAAACAGTACTTTTCCTATCGAATGATGTAAAAAAATCCGATTTTAAAGTTGTTCGCAGGGGTATTCTTCTAAAAGTTTTAAAAAAATATATATAAATACATTGTTTCAACAATAAATCCATTGTTGTAAAAATGTTTAAAATGAAATTTTACACATAAAACGAGCAGTATCTTCTCATTAAATTCCGGTGCACGGCTGAAATTTCGTTTCCGAATTAAGCGAAACATTTCCTATCGAATAATGAAAAAAAATTTCGATTTTTATGTTGTTCGCAGGGGTATTTTTCTAAAAGTTTAAATGACATGTATCTGAATACATTGTTTCAACAATAAATCCATTGTTGTAAAAATGTCTAAAATGAAATTTTACACATAAAACGAGCAGTATCTTCTTATTAAATTCCGGTGCACGGCTGGAATTTTGTTTCCGAATAAATCAGTACTTTTCCTATCGAATGATGTAAAAATATTCCGATTTTTAGGTTGTTCGCAGGGGTATTTTTCTACAAGTTTAAATGAAATGTATCAGAATACATTGTTCCAACAATGAATCCATTGTTGTAAAATTGTTTAAAATGAAATTTTACACATAAACCGAGCAGTATCATCTCATTAAATTCCGGTGCACGGCTGAAATTTCGTTTCCGAAGTAAGCAAAACATTTCCTATAGAATGATGTAAAAAAATTCCGATTTTTATGTTGTTCGCAGGGGTATTTTTCTAAAAGTTTAAATGAAATATATCTAAATGCATTGTTTCAACAATGAATCCATTGTTGAAAAAATGTTTAAAATGAAATTTTACATATAAAAAAAGCAGTTTCTTCTTATTAAATTCAGGTGCTCGGCTGAAATTTTGTTTCCGAATAAATCAGTACTTTTCCTATCGAATGATGTAAAAAAATTCCGATTTTTATGTTGTTCGCAGGGGTATTTTTCTAAAAGTTTAAATGACATGTATCTGAATACATTGTTTCAACAATGAATCCATTGTTGTAAAAATGTCTAAAATGAAATTTTACACATACAACGAGCAGTATCTTCTTATTAAATTCCGGTGCACGGCTGGAATTTTGTTTCCGAATAAATCAGTACTTTTTCTATCGAATGATGTAAAACAATTCCGATTTTTAGGTTGTTCGCAGGGGTATTTTTCTACAAGTTTAAAAGAAATGTATCAGAATACATTGTTTCAACAATGAATCCATTGTTGTAAAAATGTTTAAAATGAAATTTTACACATAAAACAAGCAGTATCATCTCATTAAATTCCGGTGCACGGCTGAAATTTCGCTTCCGAATTAAGCAAAACATTTCCTATCGAATGATGTAAAAAAATTCCGATTTTTATGTTGTTCGCAGGGGTATTTTTCTAAAAGTTTAAATGACATGTATCCGAATACATTGTTTCAACAATGAATCCATTGTTGTAAAAATGTCTAAAATGAAATTTTACACATAAAACGAGCAGTATCTTCTTATTAAATTCCGGTGCACGGCTGGAATTTTGTTTCCGAATAAATCAGTACTTTTTCTATCGAATGATGTAAAACAATTTCGATTTTTAGGTTGTTCGCAGGGGTATTTTTCTACAAGTTTAAAAGAAATGTATCAGAATACATTGTTCCAACAATGAATCCATTGTTGTAAAAGTGTTTAAAATGAAATTTTACACATAAAACGAGCAGTATCTTCTTATTATATTCCGGTGCACGGCTGAAATTTTGTTTCCGAATAAAGCAGTACTTTTCCTACCGAATGATGTAAAAAAATTCCGATTTTTAGGTTGTTCGCAGGGGTATTTTTCTAAAAGTTTAAATAAAATATGTATAAATACATTGTTTCAACAATGAATCCATTGTTGTAAAAATGTTTAAAATGAAATTATACTTTTAAAACAAGCAGTATCTTCTCATTAAATTCCGGTGCACGGCTGAAATTTCGTTTCCGAATTAAGCAAAACATTTCCTATCGAATGATGTAAAAAAATTCCGATTTTTATGTTGTTCGCTGGGGTATTTTTCTACAAGTTTAAATGAAATGTATCAGAATACATTGTTTCAACAATGAATCCATTGTTGTAAAAATGTCTAAAATGAAATTTTACACATAAAACAAGCAGTATCTTCTTATTAAATTCCGGTGCACGGCTGGAATTTTGTTTCCGAATAAATCAGTACTTCTTCTATCGAATGATGTAAAAATATTCCGATTTTTAGGTTGTTCGCAGGGGTATTTTTCTACAAGTTTAAATGAAATGTATCAGAATACATTGTTCCAACAATGAATCCATTGTTGTAAAAGGGTTTAAAATGAAATTTTACACATAAAACGAGCAGTATCTTCTTATTATATTCCGGTGCACGGCTGAAATTTTGTTTCCGAATAAATCAGTACTTTTCCTATCGAATGATGTAAAAAAATTCCGATTTTTAGGTTGTTCGCAGGGGTATTTTTCTGCAAGTTTAAATGAAATGTATCAGAATACATTGTTTCAACAATGAATCCATTGTTGTAAAAATGTTTAAAATGAAATTTTACACATAAAACGAGCAGTATCATCTCATTAAATTCCGGTGCACGGCTGAAATTTCGTTTCCGAATTAAGCAAAACATTTCCTATCGAATGATGTAAAAAAATTCCGATTTTTATGTTGTTCGCAGGGGTATTTTTCTAAAATTTTAAATGAAATATATCTAAATGCATTGTTTCAACAATGAATCCATTGTTGAAAAAATGTTTAAAATGAAAATTTACACATAAAAAAAGCAGTTTCTTCTTATTAAATTCAGGTGCTCGGCTGAAATTTTGTTTCCGAATAAATCAGTACTTTTCCTATCGAATGATGTAAAAAAATTCCGATTTTTATGTTGTTCGCAGGGGTATTTTTCTAAAAGTTTAAATGACATGTATCTAAATACATTGTTTCAACAATGAATCCATTGTTGTAAAAATGTCTAAAATGAAATTGTACACATACAACGAGCAGTATCTTCTTATTAAATTCCGGTGCACGGCTGGAATTTTGTTTCCGAATAAATCAGTACTTTTTCTATCGAATGATGTAAAACAATTCCGATTTTTAGGTTGTTCGCAGGGGTATTTTTCTACAAGTTTAAAAGAAATGTATCAGAATACATTGTTCCAACAATGAATCCATTGTTGTAAAATTGTTTAAAATGAAATTTTACACATAAAACGAGCAGTATCTTCTTATTATATTGGGGTGCACGGCTGAAATTTTGTTTCCGAATAAATCAGTACTTTTCCTTTCGAATGATGTAAAAAAATTTCGATTTTTAGGTTGTTCGCAGGGGTATTTTTCTACAAGTTTAAATGAAATGTATCAGAATATATTGTTTCAACAATGAGTCCATTGTTGTAAAAATGTCTAAAATGAAATTTTACACATAAAACGAGCAGTATCTTCTTATTAAATTCCGGTGCACGGCTGAAATTTTGTTTCCGAAAAAATCAGTACTTTTCCTATCGAATGATGTAAAAAAATTCCGATTTTAAAGTTGTTCGCAGGAGTATTCTTCTAAAAGTTTAAATGAAATATATCTAAATGCATTGTTTCAACAATGAATCCATTGTTAAAAAAATGTTTAAAATGAAATTTTACACATAAAAAAGCAGTTTCTTCTTATTAAATTCAGGTGCACGGCTGAAATTTTGTTTCCGAATAAATCAGTACTTTTCATATCGAATGATGTAAAAAAATTCCGATTTTTATGTTGTTCGCAGGGGTATTTTTCGACAAGTTTAAATGAAATATATCAGAATACATTGTTTCAACAATGAATCCATTGTTGTAAAAATGTCTAAAATGAAATTTTACTTATAAAACAAGCAGTATCTTCTTATTATATTCTGGTGCACGGCTGAAATTTCGTTTCCGAATAAAACAGTACTTTTCCTATCGAATTATGTAAAAAAATTCCGATATTTAGGTGGTTCGCAGGGGCAATTCTCTAAAATTTTAAATGAAATATATCTAAATACTTTTGTTTCAACAATGAATCCATTGTTGTAAAAGTGTTTAAAATGAAATTTTACACATAAAACAAGCAGTATCTTCTTATTATATTCTGGTGCACGGCTGAAATTTCGTTTCCGAATAAAACAGTACTTTTCCTATCGAATGATCTAAAAAAATTCCTATTTTAAAATTGTTCGCAGGGGTATTCTTCTAAAAGTTTAAATAAAATATATATAAATACATTGTTTCAACAATGAATCCATTGTTGTAAAAATGTCTAAAATGAAATTTTACACATAAAACGAGCAGTATCTTCTTATTAAATTCCGGTGCACGGCTGAAATTTTGTTTCCGAATAAATCAGTACTTTTCCTATCGAATGATGTTAAAAAATTCCGATTTTAAAATTGTTCGCAGGGGTATTCTTCTAAAAGTTTAAATGAAATATATATAAATACATTGTTTCAACAATGAATCCATTGTTGTAAAAATGTTTAAAATGAAATTTTACACATAAAACGAGCAGTATCTTCTTATTAAATTTTGGTGCACGGCTAAAATTTCGTTTCCGAATTAAGCAAAACATTTCCTATCGAATGATGAAAAAAAATTTCGATTTTTATGTTGTTTGCAGAGGTATTTTTCTAAAAGTTTAAATAAAATATATATAAATACATTGTTTCAACAATGAATCCATTGTTGTAAAAATGTTTAAAATGAAATTTTACACATAAAACAAGCAGTATCTTCTTATTATATTCTGGTGCACGGCTGAAATTTTGTTTCCGAATAAATCAGTACTTTTCCTATCGAATGATGTAAAAAAATTCCGATTTTAGGTTGTTCGCAGGGGTATTTTTCTGCAGGTTTAAATGAAATGTATCAGAATACATTGTTTCAACAATGAATCCATTGTTGTAAAAATGTTTAAAATGAAATTTTACACATAAAACGAGCAGTATCATCTCATTAAATTCCGGTGCACGGCTGAAATTTCGTTTCCGAATTAAGCAAAACATTTCCTATCGAATGATGTAAAAAAATTCCGATTTTTATGTTGTTCGCAGGGGTATTTTTCTAAAAGTTTAAATGACATGTATCCGAATACATTGTTTCAACAATGAATCCATTGTTGTAAAAATGTCTAAAATGAAATTTTACACATAAAACGAGCAGTATCTTCTTATTAAATTCCGGTGCACGGCTGGAATTTTGTTTCCGAATAAATCAGTACTTTTTCTATCGAATGATGTAAAACAATTTCGATTTTTAGATTGTTCGCAGGGGTATTTTTCTACAAGTTTAAAAGAAATGTATCAGAATACATTGTTCCAACAATGAATCCATTGTTGTAAAAGTGTTTAAAATGAAATTTTACACATAAAACGAGCAGTATCTTCTTATTATATTCCGGTGCACGGCTGAAATTTTGTTTCCGAATAAAGCAGTACTTTTCCTACCGAATGATGTAAAAAAATTCCGATTTTTAGGTTGTTCGCAGGGGTATTTTTCTACAAGTTTAAATGACATGTATCAGAATATATTGTTTCAACAATGAATCCATTGTTGTAAAAATGTCTAAAATGAAATTTTACACATAAAACAAGCAGTATCTTCTTATTAAATTTTGGTGCACGGCTGAAATTTCGTTTCCGAATAAAACAGTACTTTTCCTATCGAATTATGTAAAAAAATTCTGATTTTAAAGTTGTTAGCAGGGGTATTCTTCTAAAAGTTTAAATAAAATATGTATAAATACATTGTTTCAACAATGAATCCATTGTTGTAAAAATGTTTAAAATGAAATTATACTTTTAAAACAAGCAGTATCTTCTCATTAAATTCCGGTGCACGGCTGAAATTTCGTTTCCGAATTAAGCAAAACATTTCCTATCGAATGATGTAAAAAAATTCCGATTTTTATGTTGTTCGCTGGGGTATTTTTCTACAAGTTTAAATGAAATGTATCAGAATACATTGTTTCAACAATGAATCCATTGTTGTAAAAATGTCTAAAATGAAATTTTACACATAAAACAAGCAGTATCTTCTTATTAAATTCCGGTGCACGGCTGGAATTTTGTTTCCGAATAAATCAGTACTTCTTCTATCGAATGATGTAAAAATATTCCGATTTTTAGGTTGTTCGCAGGGGTATTTTTCTACAAGTTTAAATGAAATGTATCAGAATACATTGTTCCAACAATGAATCCATTGTTGTAAAAGGGTTTAAAATGAAATTTTACACATAAAACGAGCAGTATCTTCTTATTATATTCCGGTGCACGGCTGAAATTTTGTTTCCGAATAAATCAGTACTTTTCCTATCGAATGATGTAAAAAAATTCCGATTTTTAGGTTGTTCGCAGGGGTATTTTTCTGCAAGTTTAAATGAAATGTATCAGAATACATTGTTTCAACAATGAATCCATTGTTGTAAAAATGTTTAAAATGAAATTTTACACATAAAACGAGCAGTATCATCTCATTAAATTCCGGTGCACGGCTGAAATTTCGTTTCCGAATTAAGCAAAACATTTCCTATCGAATGATGTAAAAAAATTCCGATTTTTATGTTGTTCGCAGGGGTATTTTTCTAAAATTTTAAATGAAATATATCTAAATGCATTGTTTCAACAATGAATCCATTGTTGAAAAAATGTTTAAAATGAAATTTTACACATAAAAAAAGCAGTTTCTTCTCATTAAATTCCGGTGCACGGCTGAAATTTCGTTTCCGAATTAAGCAAAACATTTCCTATCGAATGATGTAAAAAAATTCCGATTTTTATGTTGTTCGCAGGGGTATTTTTCTAAAAGTTTAAATGACATGTATCCGAATACATTGTTTCAACAATGAATCCATTGTTGTAAAAATGTCTAAAATGAAATTTTACACATAAAACGAGCAGTATCTTCTTATTAAATTCCGGTGCACGGCTGGAATTTTGTTTCCGAATAAATCAGTACTTTTTCTATCGAATGATGTAAAACAATTTCGATTTTTAGGTTGTTCGCAGGGGTATTTTTCTACAAGTTTAAAAGAAATGTATCAGAATACATTGTTCCAACAATGAATCCATTGTTGTAAAAGTGTTTAAAATGAAATTTTACACATAAAACGAGCAGTATCTTCTTATTATATTCCGGTGCACGGCTGAAATTTTGTTTCCGAATAAAGCAGTACTTTTCCTACCGAATGATGTAAAAAAATTCCGATTTTTAGGTTGTTCGCAGGGGTATTTTTCTACAAGTTTAAATGACATGTATCAGAATATATTGTTTCAACAATGAATCCATTGTTGTAAAAATGTCTAAAATGAAATTTTACACATAAAACAAGCAGTATCTTCTTATTAAATTTTGGTGCACGGCTGAAATTTCGTTTCCGAATAAAACAGTACTTTTCCTATCGAATTATGTAAAAAAATTCTGATTTTAAAGTTGTTAGCAGGGGTATTCTTCTAAAAGTTTAAATAAAATATGTATAAATACATTGTTTCAACAATGAATCCATTGTTGTAAAAATGTTTAAAATGAAATTATACTTTTAAAACAAGCAGTATCTTCTCATTAAATTCCGGTGCACGGCTGAAATTTCGTTTCCGAATTAAGCAAAACATTTCCTATCGAATGATGTAAAAAAATTCCGATTTTTATGTTGTTCGCTGGGGTATTTTTCTACAAGTTTAAATGAAATGTATCAGAATACATTGTTTCAACAATGAATCCATTGTTGTAAAAATGTCTAAAATGAAATTTTACACATAAAACAAGCAGTATCTTCTTATTAAATTCCGGTGCACGGCTGGAATTTTGTTTCCGAATAAATCAGTACTTCTTCTATCGAATGATGTAAAAATATTCCGATTTTTAGGTTGTTCGCAGGGGTATTTTTCTACAAGTTTAAATGAAATGTATCAGAATACATTGTTCCAACAATGAATCCATTGTTGTAAAAGGGTTTAAAATGAAATTTTACACATAAAACGAGCAGTATCTTCTTATTATATTCCGGTGCACGGCTGAAATTTTGTTTCCGAATAAATCAGTACTTTTCCTATCGAATGATGTAAAAAAATTCCGATTTTTAGGTTGTTCGCAGGGGTATTTTTCTGCAAGTTTAAATGAAATGTATCAGAATACATTGTTTCAACAATGAATCCATTGTTGTAAAAATGTTTAAAATGAAATTTTACACATAAAACGAGCAGTATCATCTCATTAAATTCCGGTGCACGGCTGAAATTTCGTTTCCGAATTAAGCAAAACATTTCCTATCGAATGATGTAAAAAAATTCCGATTTTTATGTTGTTCGCAGGGGTATTTTTCTAAAATTTTAAATGAAATATATCTAAATGCATTGTTTCAACAATGAATCCATTGTTGAAAAAATGTTTAAAATGAAATTTTACACATAAAAAAAGCAGTTTCTTCTTATTAAATTCAGGTGCTCGGCTGAAATTTTGTTTCCGAATAAATCAGTACTTTTCCTATCGAATGATGTAAAAAAATTCCGACTTTTATGTTGTTCGCAGGGGTATTTTTCTAAAAGTTTAAATGACATGTATCTAAATACATTGTTTCAACAATGAATCCATTGTTGTAAAAATGTCTAAAATGAAATTGTACACATACAACGAGCAGTATCTTCTTATTAAATTCCGGTGCACGGCTGGAATTTTGTTTCCGAATAAATCAGTACTTTTTCTATCGAATGATGTAAAACAATTCCGATTTTTAGGTTGTTCGCAGGGGTATTTTTCTACAAGTTTAAATGAAATGTATCAGAATACATTGTTTCAACAATGAATCCATTGATGTAAAAATGTCTAAAATGAAATTTTACACATAAAACGAGCAGTATCTTCATATTAAATTCCGGTGCACGGCTGAAATTTTGTTTCCGAAAAAATCAGTACTTTTCCTATCGAATGATGTAAAAAAATTCCGATTTTAAAGTTGTTCGCAGGAGTATTCTTCTAAAAGTTTAAATGAAATATATCTAAATGCATTGTTTCAACAATGAATCCATTGTTAAAAAAATGTTTAAAATGAAATTTTACACATAAAAAAGCAGTTTCTTCTTATTAAATTCAGGTGCACGGCTGAAATTTGTTTCCGAATATATCAGTACTTTTCATATCGAATGATGTAAAAAAATTCCGATTTTTATGTTGCTCGCAGGGGTATTTTTCGACAAGTTTAAATGAAATATATCAGAATACATTGTTTCAACAATGAATCCATTGTTGTAAAAATGTCTAAAATGAAATTTTACTTATAAAACAAGCAGTATCTTCTTATTATATTCTGGTGCACGGCTGAAATTTCGTTTCCGAATAAAACAGTACTTTTCCTATCGAATTATGTAAAAAAATTCCGATATTTAGGTGGTTCGCAGGGGCATTTCTCTAAAATTTTAAATGAAATATATCTAAATACATTTGTTTCAACAATGAATCCATTGTTGTAAAAGTGTTTAAAATGAAATTTTACACATAAAACAAGCAGTATCTTCTTATTATATTCTGGTGCACGGCTGAAATTTCGTTTCCGAATAAAACAGTACTTTTCCTATCGAATGATCTAAAAAAATTCCGATTTTAAAGTTGTTCGCAGGGGTATTCTTCTAAAAGTTTAAATAAAATATGTATAAATACATTGTTTCAACAATGAATCCATTGTTGTAAAAATGTTTAAAATGAAATTATACTTTTAAAACAAGCAGTATCTTCTCATTAAATTCCGGTGCACGGCTGAAATTTCGTTTCCGAATTAAGCAAAACATTTCCTATCGAATGATGTAAAAAAATTCCGATTTTTATGTTGTTCGCAGGGGTATTTTTCTACAAGTTTAAATGAAATGTATCAGAATACATTGTTTCAACAATGAATCCATTGTTGTAAAAATGTCTAAAATGAAATTTTACACATAAAACAAGCAGTATCTTCTTAATATATTCTGGTGCACGGCTGAAATTTCGTTTCCGAATAAAACAGTACTTTTCCTATCGAATGATGTAAAAAAATTCCGATTTTAAAGTTGTTCGCAGGGGTATTCTTCTAAAAGTTTAAATAAAATATATATAAATACATTGTTTCAACAATGAATCCATTGTTGTAAAAATGTTTAAAATGAAATTTTACACATAAAACGAGCAGTATCTTCTCATTAAATTCCGGTGCACGGCTGAAATTTCGTTTCCGAATTAAGCAAAACATTTCCTATCGAATGATGAAAAAAAATTTCGATTTTTATGTTGTTCGCAGGGGTATTTTTCTAAAAGTTTAAATGACATGTATCTGAATACATTATTTCAACAATGAATCCATTGTTGTAAAAATGTCTAAAATGAAATTTTATACATAAAACGAGCAGTATCTTCTTATTAAATTCCGGTGCACGGCTGGAATTTTGTTTCCAAATAAATCAGTACTTCTTCTAACGAATGATGTAAAAATATTCCGATTTTTAGGTTGTTCGCAGGGGTATTTTTCTACAAGTATAAATGAAATGTATCAGAATACATTGTTCCAACAATGAATCCATTGTTGTAAAAGTGTTTAAAATGAAATTTTACACATAAAACGAGCAGTATCTTCTTATTATATTCCGGTGCACGGCTGAAATTTTGTTTCCGAATAAATCAGTACTTTTCCTATCGAATGATGTAAAAAAATTCCGATTTTTAGGTTGTTCGCAGGGGTATTTTTCTGCAAGTTTAAATGAAATGTATCAGAATACATTGTTTCAACAATGAACCCATTGTTGTAAAAATGTTTAAAATGAAATTTTACACATAAAACGAGCAGTATCATCTCATTAAATTCCGGTGCACGGCTGAAATTTCGTTTCCGAATTAAGCAAAACATTTCCTATCGAATGATGTAAAAAAATTCCGATTTTTATGTTGTTCGCAGGGGTATTTTTCTAAAATTTTAAATGAAATATATCTAAATGCATTGTTTCAACAATGAATCCATTGTTGAAAAAATGTTTAAAATGAAATTTTACACGTAAAAAAAGCAGTTTCTTCTTATTAAATTCAGGTGCTCGGCTGAAATTTTTTTTCCGAATAAATCAGTACTTTTCCTATCGAATGATGTAAAAAAATTCCGATTTTTATGTTGTTCGCAGGGATATTTTTCTAAAAGTTTAAATGACATGTATCTAAATACATTGTTTCAACAATGAATCCATTGTTGTAAAAATGTCTAAAATGAAATTTTACACATACAACGAGCAGTATCTTCTTATTAAATTCCGGTGCACGGCTGGAATTTTGTTTCCGAATAAATCAGTACTTTTCCTATCGAATGATGTAAAATATTCCGATTTTAAAGTTGTTCGCAGGGGTATTCTTCTAAAAGTTTAAATAAAATATATATAAATACATTGTTTCAACAATGAATCCATTGTTGTAAAAATGTTTAAAATGAAATTTTACACATAAAACGAGCAGTATCTTCTCATTAAATTCCGGTGCACGGTTGAAATTTCGTTTCCGAATTAAGCAAAACATTTCCTATCGAATGATGTAAAAAAATTCCGATTTTTATGTTGTTCGCAGGGGTATTTTTCTAAAAGTTTAAATGATATGTATCTGAATACATTGTTTCAACAATGAATCCATTGTTATAAAAATGTCTAGAATGAAATTTTACTTATAAAACAAGCAATATCTTCTTATTAAATTCTGGTGCACGGCTGAAATTTTCTTTCCGAATAAATCAGTACTTTTCCTATCGAATGATGTAAAAAAATTCCGATTTTTTAGGTGGTTCGCAGGGGCATTTCTCTAAAATTTTAAATGAAATATATCTAAATACATTTGTTTCAACAATGAATCCATTGTTGTAAAAGTGTTTAAAATGAAATGTTACACATAAAACGAGCAGTATCTTCTTATTAAATTCCGGTGCACGGCTGAAATTTCGTTTCCGAAATAAGCAAAACATTTCCTATCGAATGATGTAAAAAAACTCCGATTTTTATGTTGTTCGCAGGGGTATTTTTCTACAAGTTTAAATGAAATGTATCAGAATACATTGTTTCAACAATGAATCCATTGTTGTAAAAATGTCTAAAATGAACTTTTACACATAAAACAAGCAGTATCTTATTATTATATTCTGGTGCACGGCTGAAATTTCGTTTCCGAATAAAACAGTACTTTTCCTATCGAATGATGTAAAAAAATTCCGATTTTTAGGTGGTTCGCAGGGACATTTCTCTAAAATTTTAAATGAAATATATCTAAATACATTTGTTTCAACAATGAATCCATTGTTGTAAAAGTGTTTAAAATGAAATTTTACACATAAAACGAGCAGTATCTTCTTATTAAATTCCGGTGCACGGCTGAAACTTTGTTTCCGAAAAAATCAGTACTTTTCCTATCGAATGATGTAAAAAAATTCCGATTTTTAGGTTGTTCGCAGGGGTATTTTTCTACAAGTTTAAATGAAATGTATCAGAATACATTGTTTCAACAATGAATCCAGTGTTGTAAAAATGTCTAAAATGAAATTTTACACACAAAACAAGCAGTATCTTCTTATTAAATTTTGGTGCACGGCTGAAATTTCGTTTCCGAATAAAACAGTACTTTTCCTATCGAATTATGTAAAAAAATTCCGATTTTAAAGTTGTTCGCAGTTGTATTCTTCTAAAAGTTTAAATAAAATATGTATAAATACATTGTTTCAACAATGAATCCATTGTTGTAAAAATGTTTAAAATGAAATTATACTTTTAAAACGAGCAGTATCTTCTTATTAAATTCCGGTGCAAGGCTGAAATTTCGTTTCCGAATTAAGCAAAACATTTCCTATCGAATGATGTAAAAAAATTCCGATTTTTATGTTGTTCGCAGGGGTATTTTTCTACAAGTTTAAATGAAATGTATCAGAATACATTGTTTCAACAATGAATCCATTGTTGTAAAAATGTCTAAAATGAAATTTTACACATAAAACAAGCAGTATCTTCTTAATATATTCTGGTGCACGGCTGAAATTTCGTTTCCGAATAAAACAGTACTTTTCCTATCGAATGATGTAAAAAAAATCCGATTTTAAAGTTGTTCGCAGGGGTATTCTTCTAAAAGTTTAAATAAAATATATATAAATACATTGTTTCAACAATAAATCCATTGTTGTAAAAATGTTTAAAATGAAATTTTACACATAAAACGAGCAGTATCTTCTCATTAAATTCCGGTGCACGGCTGACATTTCGTTTCCGAATTAAGCAAAACATTTCCTATCGAATGATGTAAAAAAACTCCGATTTTTATGTTGTTCGCAGGGGTATTTTTCTACAAGTTTAAATGAAATGTATCAGAATACATTGTTCCAACAATGAATCCATTGTTGTAAAAGTGTTTAAAATGAAATTTTACACATAAAACGAGCAGTATCTTCTTATTAAATTCCGGTGCACGGCTGAAATTTCGTTTCCGAAATAAGCAAAACATTTCCTATCGAATGATGTAAAAAAACTCCGATTTTTATGTTGTTCGCAGGGGTATTTTTCTACAAGTTTAAATGAAATGTATCAGAATACATTGTTTCAACAGTGAATCCATTGTTGTAAAAATGTCTAAAATGAACTTTTACACATAAAACAAGCAGTATCTTCTTATTATATTCTGGTGCACGGCTGAAATTTCGTTTCCGAATAAAACAGTACTTTTCCTATCGAATGATGTAAAAAAATTCCGATTTTTAGGTGGTTCGCAGGGGCATTTCTCTAAAATTTTAAATGAAATATATCTAAATACATTTGTTTCAACAATGAATCCATTGTTGTAAAAGTGTTTAAAATGAAATTTTACACATAAAACGAGCAGTATCTTCTTATTAAATTCCGGTGCACGGCTGAAACTTTGTTTCCGAAAAAATCAGTACTTTTCCTATCGAATGATGTAAAAAAATTCCGATTTTTAGGTTGTTCGCAGGGGTATTTTTCTACAAGTTTAAATGAAATGTATCAGAATACATTGTTTCAACAATGAATCCAGTGTTGTAAAAATGTCTAAAATGAAATTTTGCACATAAAACAAGCAGTATCTTCTTATTAAATTTTGGTGCACGGCTGAAATTTCGTTTCCGAATAAAACAGTACTTTTCCTATCGAATGATGTAAAAAAAATCCGATTTTAAAGTTGTTCGCAGGGGTATTCTTCTAAAAGTTTAAATAAAATATATATAAATACATTGTTTAAACAATAAATTCATTGTTGTAAAAATGTTTAAAATGAAATTTTACACATAAAACGAGCAGTATCTTCTCATTAAATTCCGGTGCACGGCTGAAATTTCGTTTCCGAATTAAGCAAAACATTTCCTATCGAATGATGAAAAAAAATTTCGATTTTTATGTTGTTCGCAGGGGTATTTTTCTAAAAGTTTAAATGACATGTATCTGAATACATTGTTTCAACAATAAATCCATTGTTGTAAAAATGTCTAAAATGAAATTTTACACATAAAACGAGCAGTATCTTCTTATTATATTCCGGTGCACGGCTGAAATTTTGTTTCCGAATAAATCAGTACTTTTCCTATCGAATGATGTAAAAAAATTTCAATTTTTAGGTTGTTCGCAGGGGTATTTTTCTGCAAGTTTAAATGAAATGTATCAGAATACATTGTTTCAACAATGAATCCATTGTTGTAAAAATGTTTAAAATGAAATTTTACACATAAAACGAGCAGTATCATCTCATTAAATTCCGGTGCACGGCTGAAATTTCGTTTCCGAATTAAGCAAAACATTTCCTATAGAATGATGTAAAAAAATTCCGATTTTTATGTTGTTCGCAGGGGTATTTTTCTAAAAGTTTAAATGAAATATATCTAAATGCATTGTTTCAACAATGAATCCATTGTTGAAAAAATGTTTAAAATGAAATTTTACACATAAAAAAAGCAGTTTCTTCTTATTAAATTCAGGTGCTCGGCTGAAATTTTGTTTCCGAATAAATCAGTACTTTTCCTATCGAATGATGTAAAAAAATTCCGATTTTTATGTTGTTCGCAGGGGTATTTTTCTAAAAGTTTAAATGACATGTATCTGAATACATTGTTTCAACAATGAATCCATTGTTGTAAAAATGTCTAAAATGAAATTTTACACATACAACGAGCAGTATCTTCTTATTAAATTCCGGTGCACGGCTGGAATTTTGTTTCCGAATAAATCAGTACTTTTTCTATCGAATGATGTAAAACAATTCCGATTTTTAGGTTGTTCGCAGGGGTATTTTTCTACAAGTTTAAAAGAAATGTATCAGAATACATTGTTCCAACAATGAATCCATTGTTGTAAAATTGTTTAAAATGAAATTTTACACATAAAACGAGCAGTATCTTCTTATTATATTCCGGTGCACGGCTGAAATTTTGTTTCCGAATAAATCAGTACTTTTCCTATCGAATGATGTAAAAAAATTCCGATTTTTAGGTTGTTCGCAGGGGTATTTTTCTACAAGTTTAAATGAAATGTATCAGAATATATTGTTTCAACAATGAATCCATTGTTGTAAAAATGTCTAAAATGAAATTTTACACATAAAACGAGCAGTATCTTCTTATTAAATTCCGGTGCACGGCTGAAATTTTGTTTCCGAAAAAATCAGTACTTTTCCTATCGAATGATGTAAAAAAATTCCGATTTTAAAGTTGTTCGCAGGAGTATACTTCTAAAAGTTTAAATGAAATATATCTAAATGCATTGTTTCAACAATGAATCCATTGTTAAAAAAATGTTTAAAATGAAATTTTACACATAAAAAAGCAGTTTCTTCTTATTAAATTCAGGTGCACGGCTGAAATTTTGTTTCCGAATAAATCAGTACTTTTCCTATCGAATGATGTTAAAAAATTCCGATTTTAAAATTGTTCGCAGGGGTATTCTTCTAAAAGTTTAAATAAAATATATATAAATACATTGTTTCAACAATGAATCCATTGTTGAAAAAATGTTTAAAATGAAATTTTACACATAAAACGAGCAGTATCTTCTTATTAAATTTTGGTGCACGGCTAAAATTTCGTTTCCGAATTAAGCAAAACATTTCCTATCGAATGATGAAAAAAAATTTCGATTTTTATGTTGTTTGCAGGGGTATTTTTCTAAAAGTTTAAATAAAATATATATAAATACATTGTTTCAATAATGAATCCATTGTTGTAAAAATGTTAAAAATGAAATTTTACACATAAAACGAGCAGTATATTCTCATTAAATTCCGGTGCACGGCTGAAATTTCGTTTCCGAATTAAGCAAAACATTTCCTATCGAATGATGTAAAAAAATTCCGATTTTTATGTTGTTCGCAGGGGTATTTTTCTAAAAGTTTAAATGACATGTATCTGAATACATTGTTTCAAAAATGAATCCATTGTTGTAAAAATGTCTAAAATGAAATTTTACACATAAAACGAGCAGTATCTTCTTATTAAATTCCGGTGCACGGCTGGAATTTTGTTTCCGAATAAATCAGTACTTTTTCTATCGAATGATGTAAAACAATTTCGATTTTTAGGTTGTTCGCAGGGGTATTTTTCTACACGTTTAAAAGAAATGTATCAGAATACATTGTTCCAACAATGAATCCATTGTTGTAAAAGTGTTTAAAATGAAATTTTACACATAAAACGAGCAGTATCTTCTTATTATATTCCGGTGCACGGCTGAAATTTTGTTTCCGAATAAATCAGTATTTTTCCTACCGAATGATGTAAAAAAATTCCGATTTTTAGGTTGTTCGCAGTTGTATTTTTCTGCAAGTTTAAATGACATGTATCAGAATATATTGTTTCAACAATGAATCCATTGTTGTAAAAATGTCTAAAATGAAATTTAACACATAAAACGAGCAGTATCTTCTTATTAAATTCCGGTGCACGGCAGAAATTTTGTTTCCGAATAAATAAGTACTTTTTCTATCGAATGATGTAAAACAATTCCGATTTTTAGGTTGTTCGCAGGGGTATTTTTCTACAAGTTTAAAAGAAATGTATCAGAATACATTGTTCCAACAATGAATCCATTGTTGTAAAATTGTTTAAAATGAAATTTTACACATAAAACGAGCAGTATCTTCTTATTAAATTCCGGTGCACGGCTGAAATTTTGTTTCCGAAAAAACTCAGTACTTTTCCTATCGAATGATTTAAAAAAATTCCGATTTTTATGTTGTTCGCAGGGGTATTTTTCTAAAAGTTTAAATGATATGTATCTGAATACATTGTTTCAAAAATGAATCCATTGTTGTAAAAATGTCTAGACTGAAATTTTGTTTATAAAACAAGCAGTATCTTCTTATTAAATTCTGGTGCACGGCTGAAATTTTGTTTCCGAATAAATCAGTACTTTTCATATCGAATGATGTAAAAAAATTCCGATTTTTAGGTGGTTCGCAGAAGCATTTCTCTAAAAGTTTAATGAAATATATCTAAATGCATTGTTTCAACAATGAATCCATTGTTGAAAAAATGTTCAAAATGAAATTTTACACATAAAACAAGCAGTATCTTCTTATTAAATTTAGATGCACGGCTGAAATTTTGTTTCCGAATAAATCAGTACTTTTCCTATGGAATGATGTAAAAAAAATCCGATTTTTATGTGCTTCGCAGGGGCATTTCTCTAAAATTTTAAATAAAATATATATAAATACATTGTTTCAACAATGAATCCATTGTTGTAAAAGTGTTTAAAATGAAATTTTACACATAAAACAAGCAGTATCTTCTTATTAAATTTAGGTGCACGGCTGAAATTTTGTTTCCGAATAAATCAGTACTTTTCCTATCGAATGATGTAAAAAAAGTCCGATTTTTAGGTGGTTCGCAAGGCCATTTCTCTAAAATTTTAAATGAAATATATCTAAATACATTTGTTTCAACAATGAATCCATTGTTGTAAAAGAGTTTAAAATGAAATTTTACACATAAAACGAACAGTATCTTCTTATTAAATTCCGGTGCACGGCTGAAATTTTGTTTCCGAATAAATCAGTACAATTCCTATCGAATGATGTAAAAAAATTCCGATTTTTAGGTTGTTCGCAGGGGTATTTTTCTACAAGTTTAAATGAAATGTATCAGAATACATTGTTTCAACAATGAATCCATTGTTGTAAAAATGTCTAAAATGAAACTTTACACATAAAACAAGCAGTATCTTCTTATTAAATTCTGGTGCACGGCTGAAATTTTGTTTCCGAATAAATCAGTACTTTTCCTATCGAATGATGAAAAAAAATTTCGATTTTAAAGTTGTTCGCAGGGGTATTCTTCTAAAAGTTTAAATAAAAAACATATAGATACATTGTTTCAACAATGAATCCATTGTTGTAAAAATGTTTAAAATGAAATTTCACACATAATACGAGCAGTATCTTCTCATTAAATTCCGGTGCACGGCTGAAATTTTGTTTCCGAATTAAGGAAAACATTTCCTATCGAATTATATAAAAAAATTCCGATTTTTATGTTGTTCGCAGGAGTATTTTTCTAAATGTTTAAATGATATGTATCTGAATACATTTTTTCAACAATGAATCCATTGTTGTAAAAATGTCTAGAATGAAAATTTACTTATAAAACAAGCAGTATCTTCTTATTAAATTCTGATGCACTGCTGAAATTTTGTTTCCGAATAAATCAGTACTTTTCCTATCGAATGATGTAAAAAAATTCCGATTTTTAGGTGGTTCGCAGAAGCATTTCTCTAAAAGTTTAAATGAAATATATCTAAATGCATTGTTTCAACAATGAATCCATTGTTGAAAAAATGTTCAAAATGAAATTTTACACATAAAACAAGCAGTATCTTCTTATTAAATTTAGGTGCACTGCTGAAATTTTGTTTCCGAATAGATCAGTACTTTTCCTAACGAATGATGTAAAAAAATTCCAATTTTTAGGTTATTCGCAGGGGTATTTTTCTACAAGTTTAAATGAAATATATCTAAATACATTTGTTTCAACAATGAATCCATTGTTGTAAAAGTGATTAAAATGAAATTTTACACATAAAGCGAGCAGTATCTTCTTATTAAATTCCGGTGCACGGCTGAAATTTTGTTTCCGAATAAATCAGTACTTTTCCTATCGAATGATGTAAAAAAATTTCGATTTTTAGGTTATTCGCAGGGGTATTTTTCTACAAGTTTAAATGAAATATATCAGAATACATTGTTTCAACAATGAATCTATTGTTGTAAAAATGTCTAAAATGAAATTTTACACATAAAACAAGCAGTATCTTCTTATTATATTCTTGTGCACGGCTGAAATTTCGTTTCCGAATAAAACAGTACTTTTCCTAACGAATGATGTAAAAAAATTCCAATTTTTATGTTGTTCGCAGGGGTATTTTTCTAAATGTTTAAATGATATGTATCTGAATACATTTTTTCAACAATGAATCCATTGTTGTAAAAATGTCTAGAATGAAATTTTACTTATAAAACAAGCAGTATCTTCTTATTAAATTCTGATGCACGGCTGAAATTTTGTTTCCGAATTAAGCAAAACATTTCCTATCGAATGATGTAAAAAAATTCCGATTTTTATGTTGTTCGCAGGGGTATTTTTCTAAAAGTTTAAATGACATGTATCTGAATACATTGTTTCAAAAATGAATCCATTGTTGTAAAAATGTCTAAAATGAAATTTTACACATAAAACGAGCAGTATCTTCTTATTAAATTCCGGTGCACGGCTGGAATTTTGTTTCCGAATAAATCAGTACTTTTTCTATCGAATGATGTAAAACAATTTCGATTTTTAGGTTGTTCGCAGGGGTATTTTTCTACACGTTTAAAAGAAATGTATCAGAATACATTGTTCCAACAATGAATCCATTGTTGTAAAAGTGTTTAAAATGAAATTTTACACATAAAACGAGCAGTATCTTCTTATTATATTCCGGTGCACGGCTGAAATTTTGTTTCCGAATAAATCAGTATTTTTCCTACCGAATGATGTAAAAAAATTCCGATTTTTAGGTTGTTCGCAGTTGTATTTTTCTGCAAGTTTAAATGACATGTATCAGAATATATTGTTTCAACAATGAATCCATTGTTGTAAAAATGTCTAAAATGAAATTTAACACATAAAACGAGCAGTATCTTCTTATTAAATTCCGGTGCACGGCAGAAATTTTGTTTCCGAATAAATAAGTACTTTTTCTATCGAATGATGTAAAACAATTCCGATTTTTAGGTTGTTCGCAGGGGTATTTTTCTACAAGTTTAAAAGAAATGTATCAGAATACATTGTTCCAACAATGAATCCATTGTTGTAAAATTGTTTAAAATGAAATTTTACACATAAAACGAGCAGTATCTTCTTATTAAATTCCGGTGCACGGCTGAAATTTTGTTTCCGAAAAAACTCAGTACTTTTCCTATCGAATGATTTAAAAAAATTCCGATTTTTATGTTGTTCGCAGGGGTATTTTTCTAAAAGTTTAAATGATATGTATCTGAATACATTGTTTCAAAAATGAATCCATTGTTGTAAAAATGTCTAGACTGAAATTTTGTTTATAAAACAAGCAGTATCTTCTTATTAAATTCTGGTGCACGGCTGAAATTTTGTTTCCGAATAAATCAGTACTTTTCATATCGAATGATGTAAAAAAATTCCGATTTTTAGGTGGTTCGCAGAAGCATTTCTCTAAAAGTTTAATGAAATATATCTAAATGCATTGTTTCAACAATGAATCCATTGTTGAAAAAATGTTCAAAATGAAATTTTACACATAAAACAAGCAGTATCTTCTTATTAAATTTAGATGCACGGCTGAAATTTTGTTTCCGAATAAATCAGTACTTTTCCTATGGAATGATGTAAAAAAAATCCGATTTTTATGTGCTTCGCAGGGGCATTTCTCTAAAATTTTAAATAAAATATATATAAATACATTGTTTCAACAATGAATCCATTGTTGTAAAAGTGTTTAAAATGAAATTTTACACATAAAACAAGCAGTATCTTCTTATTAAATTTAGGTGCACGGCTGAAATTTTGTTTCCGAATAAATCAGTACTTTTCCTATCGAATGATGTAAAAAAAGTCCGATTTTTAGGTGGTTCGCAAGGCCATTTCTCTAAAATTTTAAATGAAATATATCTAAATACATTTGTTTCAACAATGAATCCATTGTTGTAAAAGAGTTTAAAATGAAATTTTACACATAAAACGAACAGTATCTTCTTATTAAATTCCGGTGCACGGCTGAAATTTTGTTTCCGAATAAATCAGTACAATTCCTATCGAATGATGTAAAAAAATTCCGATTTTTAGGTTGTTCGCAGGGGTATTTTTCTACAAGTTTAAATGAAATGTATCAGAATACATTGTTTCAACAATGAATCCATTGTTGTAAAAATGTCTAAAATGAAACTTTACACATAAAACAAGCAGTATCTTCTTATTAAATTCTGGTGCACGGCTGAAATTTTGTTTCCGAATAAATCAGTACTTTTCCTATCAAATGATGAAAAAAAATTTCGATTTTAAAGTTGTTCGCAGGGGTATTCTTCTAAAAGTTTAAATAAAAAACATATAGATACATTGTTTCAACAATGAATCCATTGTTGTAAAAATGTTTAAAATGAAATTTCACACATAATACGAGCAGTATCTTCTCATTAAATTCCGGTGCACGGCTGAAATTTTGTTTCCGAATTAAGGAAAACATTTCCTATCGAATTATATAAAAAAATTCCGATTTTTATGTTGTTCGCAGGAGTATTTTTCTAAATGTTTAAATGATATGTATCTGAATACATTTTTTCAACAATGAATCCATTGTTGTAAAAATGTCTAGAATGAAAATTTACTTATAAAACAAGCAGTATCTTCTTATTAAATTCTGATGCACTGCTGAAATTTTGTTTCCGAATAAATCAGTACTTTTCCTATCGAATGATGTAAAAAAATTCCGATTTTTAGGTGGTTCGCAGAAGCATTTCTCTAAAAGTTTAAATGAAATATATCTAAATGCATTGTTTCAACAATGAATCCATTGTTGAAAAAATGTTCAAAATGAAATTTTACACATAAAACAAGCAGTATCTTCTTATTAAATTTAGGTGCACTGCTGAAATTTTGTTTCCGAATAAATCAGTACTTTTCCTAACGAATGATGTAAAAAAATTCCAATTTTTAGGTTATTCGCAGGGGTATTTTTCTACAAGTTTAAATGAAATATATCTAAATACATTTGTTTCAACAATGAATCCATTGTTGTAAAAGTGATTAAAATGAAATTTTACACATAAAGCGAGCAGTATCTTCTTATTAAATTCCGGTGCACGGCTGAAATTTTGTTTCCGAATAAATCAGTACTTTTCCTATCGAATGATGTAAAAAAATTTCGATTTTTAGGTTATTCGCAGGGGTATTTTTCTACAAGTTTAAATGAAATATATCAGAATACATTGTTTCAACAATGAATCTATTGTTGTAAAAATGTCTAAAATGAAATTTTACACATAAAACAAGCAGTATCTTCTTATTATATTCTTGTGCACGGCTGAAATTTCGTTTCCGAATAAAACAGTACTTTTCCTAACGAATGATGTAAAAAAATTCCAATTTTTATGTTGTTCGCAGGGGTATTTTTCTAAATGTTTAAATGATATGTATCTGAATACATTTTTTCAACAATGAATCCATTGTTGTAAAAATGTCTAGAATGAAATTTTACTTATAAAACAAGCAGTATCTTCTTATTAAATTCTGATGCACGGCTGAAATTTTGTTTCCGAATTAAGCAAAACATTTCCTATCGAATGATGTAAAAAAATTCGGATTTTTATGTTGTTCGCAGGGGTATTTTTCTAAAAGTTTAAATGATATGTATCTGAATACATTGTTTCAACAATGAATCCATTGTTGTAAAAATGTGTAGAATGAAATTTTACTTATAAAACAAGCAGTATCTTCTTATTAAATTCTGGTGCACGGCAGAAATTTCGTTTCCGAATAAATCAGTACTTTTCCTATCGAATGATGTAAAAAAATTCCGATTTTTAGGTGGTTCGCAGGGGCATTTCTCTAAAATTTTAAATGAAATATATCTAAATACATTTGTTTCAACAATGAATCCATTGTTGTAAAAGTGTTTAAAATGAAATTTTACACATAAACGAGCAGTATCTTCTTATTAAATTCCGGAGCACGGCTAAAATTTTGTATCCGAATAAATCAGTACTTTTCCTTTCGAATGATGTAAAAAAATTCCGATTTTAAAGTAGTTCGCAGGGGTATTCTTCTAAAAGTTTAAATGAAATATATCTAAATGCATTGTTTCAACAATGAATCCATTGTTGAAAAAATGTTTAAAATGAAATTTTACACATAAAAAAAGCAGTTTCTCCTTTTTAAATTCAGGTGCACGGCTGAAATTTTGTTTCCGAATAAATCAGTACTTTTCCTACCGAATGATGTAAAAAAAATCCGATTTTTAGGTTGTTCGCAGGGGTATTTTTCTACAAGTTTAAATGACATGTATCAGAATATATTGTTTCAACAATGAATCCATTGTTGTAAAAATGTCTAAAATGAAATTTAACACATAAAACGAGCAGTATCTTCTTATTAAATTTAGGTGCACGGCTGAAATTTTGTTTCCGAATAAATCAGTACTTTTCCTATCGAATGATGTAAACAAATTCCGATTTTTAGGTGGTTCGCAAGGCCATTTCTCTAAAATTTTAAATGAAATATATCTAAATACATTTGTTTCAACAATGAATCCATTGTTGTAAAAGAGTTTAAAATGAAATTTTACACATGAAACGATCAGTATCTTCTTATTAAAATCCGGTGCACGGCTGAAATTTTGTTTCCGAATAAATCAGTACAATTCCTACCGAATGATGTAAAAAATTCCGATTTTTAGGTTGTTCGCAGGGCTATTTTTCTACAAGTTTAAATGAAATGTATCAGAATACATTGTTTCAACAATGAATCCATTGTTGTAAAAATGTCTAAAATGAAATTTTACACATAAAAAAAGCAGTATCTTCTTATTAAATTCTGGTGCACGGCTGAAATTTTGTTTCCGAATAAATCAGTACTTTTCCTATCGAATGATGAAAAAAAATTCCGATTTTAAAGTTGTTCGCAGGGGTATTCTTCTAAAAGTTTAAATAAAAAATATATAGATACATTGTTTCAACAATGAATCCATTGTTGTAAAAATGTTTAAAATGAAATTATACTTTTAAAACGAGCAGTATCTTCTCATTAAATTCCGGTGCACGGCTGAAATTTCGTTTCCGAATTAAACAAAACATTTCCTATCGAATGATGTAAAAAAATTCCGATTTTTATGTTGTTCGCGGGGGTATTTTTCTACAAGTTTAAATGAAATGTATCAGAATACATTGTTTCAACAATGAATCCATTGTTGTAAAAATGTCTAAAATGAAATTTTACACATAAAACAAGCAGTATCTTCTTAATATATTCTGGTGCACGGCTGAAATTTCGTTTCCGAATAAAACAGTACTTTTCCTATCGAATGATGTAAAAAAAATCCGATTTTAAAGTTGTTCGCAGGGGTATTCTTCTAAAAGTTTAAATAAAATATATATAAATACATTGTTTCAACAATAAATCCATTGTTGTAAAAATGTTTAAAATGAAATTTTACACATAAAACGAGCAGTATCTTCTCATTAAATTCCGGTGCACGGCTGAAATTTCGTTTCCGAATTAAGCGAAACATTTCCTATCGAATGATGAAAAAAAATTTCGATTTTTATGTTGTTCGCAGGGGTATTTTTCTAAAAGTTTAAATGACATGTATCTGAATACATTGTTTCAACAATAAATCCATTGTTGTAAAAATGTCTAAAATGAAATTTTACACATAAAACGAGCAGTATCTTCTTATTAAATTCCGGTGCACTGCTGGAATTTTGTTTCCGAATAAATCAGTCCTTTTTCTATCGAATGATGTAAAAATATTCCGATTTTTAGGTTGTTCGCAGGGGTATTTTTCTACAAGTTTAAATGAAATGTATCAGAATACATTGTTCCAACAATGAATCCATTGTTGTAAAATTGTTTAAAATGAAATTTTACACATAAAACGAGCAGTATCTTCTTATTATATTCCGGTGCACGGCTGAAATTTTGTTTCCGAATAAATCAGTACTTTTCCTATCGAATGATGTAAAAAAATTCCGATTTTAAAGTTGTTCGCAGGGGTATTTTTCTGCAAGTTTAAATGAAATGTATCAGAATACATTGTTTCAACAATGAATCCATTGTTGTAAAAATGTTTAAAATGAAATTTTACACATAAAACGAGCAGTATCATCTCATTAAATTCCGGTGCACGGCTGAAATTTCGTTTCCGAATTAAGCAAAACATTTCCTATAGAATGATGTAAAAAAATTCAGATTTTTATGTTGTTCGCAGGGGTATTTTTCTAAAAGTTTAAATGAAATATATCTAAATGCATTGTTTCAACAATGAATCCATTGTTGAAAAAATGTTTAAAATGAAATTTTACACATAAAAAAAGCAGTTTCTTCTTATTAAATTCAGGTGCTCGGCTGAAATTTTGTTTCCGAATAAATCAGTACTTTTCCTATCGAATGATGTAAAAAAATTCCGATTTTAAAGTAGTTCGCAGGGGTATTCTTCTAAAAGTTTAAATGAAATATATCTAAATGCATTGTTTCAACAATGAATCCATTGTTGAAAAAATGTTTAAAATGAAATTTTACACATAAAAAAAGCAGTTTCTCCTTTTTAAATTCAGGTGCACGGCTGAAATTTTGTTTCCGAATAAATCAGTACTTTTTCTATCGAATGATGTAAAACAATTTCGACTTTTAGGTTGTTCGCAGGGGTATTTTTCTACAACTTTAAAAGAAATGTATCAGAATACATTTTTTCAACAATGAATCCATTGTTGTAAAAGTGTTTAAAATGAAATTTTACACATAAAACGAGCAGTATCTTCTTATTATATTCCGGTGCACGGCTGAAATTTTGTTTCCGAATAAATCAGTACTTTTCCTACCGAATGATGTAAAAAAAATCCGATTTTTAGGTTGTTCGCAGGGGTATTTTTCTACAAGTTTAAATGACATGTATCAGAATATATTGTTTCAACAATGAATCCATTGTTGTAAAAATGTCTAAAATGAAATTTAACACATAAAACGAGCAGTATCTTCTTATTAAATTTAGGTGCACGGCTGAAATTTTGTTTCCGAATAAATCAGTACTTTTCCTATCGAATGATGTAAACAAATTCCGATTTTTAGGTGGTTCGCAAGGCCATTTCTCTAAAATTTTAAATGAAATATATCTAAATACATTTGTTTCAACAATGAATCCATTGTTGTAAAAGAGTTTAAAATGAAATTTTACACATGAAACGATCAGTATCTTCTTATTAAAATCCGGTGCACGGCTGAAATTTTGTTTCCGAATAAATCAGTACAATTCCTACCGAATGATGTAAAAAAATTCCGATTTTTAGGTTGTTCGCAGGGCTATTTTTCTACAAGTTTAAATGAAATGTATCAGAATACATTGTTTCAACAATGAATCCATTGTTGTAAAAATGTCTAAAATGAAATTTTACACATAAAAAAAGCAGTATCTTCTTATTAAATTCTGGTGCACGGCTGAAATTTCGTTTCCGAATTAAACAAAACATTTCCTATCGAATGATGTAAAAAAATTCCGATTTTTATGTTGTTCGCCAAGTTTAAATGAAATGTATCAGAATACATTGTTTCAACAATAAATCCATTGTTGTAAAAATGTCTAAAATGAAATTTTACACATAAAACAAGCAGTATCTTCTTAATATATTCTGGTGCACGGCTGAAATTTCGTTTCCGAATAAAACAGTACTTTTCCTATCGAATGATGTAAAAAAATTCCGATTTTAAAGTTGTTCGCAGGGGTATTCTTCTAAAAGTTTAAATAAAATATATATAAATACATTGTTTCAACAATGAATCCATTGTTGTAAAAATGTTTAAAATGAAATTTTACACATAAAACGAGCATTATCTTCTCATTAAATTCCGGTGCACGGCTGAAATTTCGTTTCCGAATTAAGCAAAACATTTCCTATCGAATGATGTAAAAAAATTCGGATTTTTATGTTGTTCGCAGGGGTATTTTTCTAAAAGTTTAAATGATATGTATCTGAATACATTGTTTCAACAATGAATCCATTGTTGTAAAAATGTGTAGAATGAAATTTTACTTATAAAACAAGCAGTATCTTCTTATTAAATTCTGGTGCACGGCAGAAATTTCGTTTCCGAATAAATCAGTACTTTTCCTATCGAATGATGTAAAAAAATTCCGATTTTTAGGTGGTTCGCAGGGGCATTTCTCTAAAATTTTAAATGAAATATATCTAAATACATTTGTTTCAACAATGAATCCATTGTTGTAAAAGTGTTTAAAATGAAATTTTACACATAAAACGAGCAGTATCTTCTTATTAAATTCCGGAGCACGGCTAAAATTTTGTATCCGAATAAATCAGTACTTTTCCTTTCGAATGATGTAAAAAAATTCCGATTTTAAAGTAGTTCGCAGGGGTATTCTTCTAAAAGTTTAAATGAAATATATCTAAATGCATTGTTTCAACAATGAATCCATTGTTGAAAAAATGTTTAAAATGAAATTTTACACATAAAAAAAGCAGTTTCTCCTTTTTAAATTCAGGTTCACGGCTGAAATTTTGTTTCCGAATAAATCAGTACTTTTTCTATCGAATGATGTAAAACAATTTCGACTTTTAGGTTGTTCGAAGGGGTATTTTTCTACAACTTTAAAAGAAATGTATCAGAATACATTTTTTCAACAATGAATCCATTGTTGTAAAAGTGTTTAAAATGAAATTTTACACATAAAACGAGCAGTATCTTCTTATTATATTCCGGTGCACCGCTGAAATTTTGTTTCCGAATAAATCAGTACTTTTCCTACCGAATGATGTAAAAAAAATCCGATTTTTAGGTTGTTCGCAGGGGTATTTTTCTACAAGTTTAAATGACATGTATCAGAATATATTGTTTCAACAATGAATCCATTGTTGTAAAAATGTCTAAAATGAAATTTAACACATAAAACGAGCAGTATCTTCTTATTAAATTTAGGTGCACGGCTGAAATTTTGTTTCCGAATAAATCAGTACTTTTCCTATCGAATGATGTAAACAAATTCCGATTTTTAGGTGGTTCGCAAGGCCATTTCTCTAAAATTTTAAATGAAATATATTTAAATACATTTGTTTCAACAATGAATCCATTGTTGTAAAAGAGTTTAAAATGAAATTTTACACATGAAACGATCAGTATCTTCTTATTAAAATCCGGTGCACGGCTGAAATTTTGTTTCCGAATAAATCAGTACAATTCCTACCGAATGATGTAAAAAAATTCCGATTTTTAGGTTGTTCGCAGGGCTATTTTTCTACAAGTTTAAATGAAATGTATCAGAATACATTGTTTCAACAATGAATCCATTGTTGTAAAAATGTCTAAAATGAAATTTTACACATAAAAAAAGCAGTATCTTCTTATTAAATTCTGGTGCACGGCTGAAATTTTGTTTCCGAATAAATCAGTACTTTTCCTATCGAATGATGAAAAAAAATTCCGATTTTAAAGTTGTTCGCAGGGGTATTCTTCTAAAAGTTTAAATAAAAAATATATAGATACATTGTTTCAACAATGAATCCATTGTTGTAAAAATGTTTAAAATGAAATTATACTTTTAAAACGAGCAGTATCTTCTCATTAAATTCCGGTGCACGGCTGAAATTTCGTTTCCGAATTAAACAAAACATTTCCTATCGAATGATGTAAAAAAATTCCGATTTTTATGTTGTTCGCGGGGGTATTTTTCTACAAGTTTAAATGAAATGTATCAGAATACATTGTTTCAACAATGAATCCATTGTTGTAAAAATGTCTAAAATGAAATTTTACACATAAAACAAGCAGTATCTTCTTAATATATTCTGGTGCACGGCTGAAATTTCGTTTCCGAATAAAACAGTACTTTTCCTATCGAATGATGTAAAAAAAATCCGATTTTAAAGTTGTTCGCAGGGGTATTCTTCTAAAAGTTTAAATAAAATATATATAAATACATTGTTTCAACAATAAATCCATTGTTGTAAAAATGTTTAAAATGAAATTTTACACATAAAACGAGCAGTATCTTCTCATTAAATTCCGGTGCACGGCTGAAATTTCGTTTCCGAATTAAGCGAAACATTTCCTATCGAATGATGAAAAAAAATTTCGATTTTTATGTTGTTCGCAGGGGTATTTTTCTAAAAGTTTAAATGACATGTATCTGAATACATTGTTTCAACAATAAATCCATTGTTGTAAAAATGTCTAAAATGAAATTTTACACATAAAACGAGCAGTATCTTCTTATTAAATTCCGGTGCACGGCTGAAATTTTGTTTCCGAATAAATCAGTACTTTTCCTATCGAATGATGTAAAAAAATTCCGATTTTAAAGTTGTTCGCAGGGGTATTTTTCTGCAAGTTTAAATGAAATGTATCAGAATACATTGTTTCAACAATGAATCCATTGTTGTAAAAATGTTTAAAATGAAATTTTACACATAAAACGAGCAGTATCATCTCATTAAATTCCTTTGCACGGCTGAAATTTCGTTTCCGAATTAAGCAAAACATTTCCTATAGAATGATGTAAAAAAATTCAGATTTTTATGTTGTTCGCAGGGGTATTTTTCTAAAAGTTTAAATGAAATATATCTAAATGCATTGTTTCAACAATGAATCCATTGTTGAAAAAATGTTTAAAATGAAATTTTACACATAAAAAAAGCAGTTTCTTCTTATTAAATTCAGGTGCTCGGCTGAAATTTTGTTTCCGAATAAATCAGTACTTTTCCTATCGAATGATGTAAAAAAATTCCGATTTTAAAGTAGTTCGCAGGTGTATTCTTCTAAAAGTTTAAATGAAATATATCTAAATGCATTGTTTCAACAATGAATCCATTGTTGAAAAAATGTTTAAAATGAAATTTTACACATAAAAAAAGCAGTTTCTCCTTTTTAAATTCAGGTGCACGGCTGAAATTGTGTTTCCGAATAAATCAGTACTTTTTCTATCGAATGATGTAAAACAATTTCGACTTTTAGGTTGTTCGCAGGGGTATTTTTCTACAACTTTAAAAGAAATGTATCAGAATACATTTTTTCAACAATGAATCCATTGTTGAAAAAATGTTTAAAATGAAATTTTACACATAAAAAAAGCAGTTTCTCCTTTTTAAATTCAGGTGCACGGCTGAAATTGTGTTTCCGAATAAATCAGTACTTTTCCTATCGAATGATGTAAACAAATTCCGATTTTTAGGTGGTTCGCAAGGCCATTTCTCTAAAATTTTAAATGAAATATATCTAAATACATTTGTTTCAACAATGAATCCATTGTTGTAAAAGAGTTTAAAATGAAATTTTACACATGAAACGATCAGTATCTTCTTATTAAAATCCGGTGCACGGCTGAAATTTTGTTTCCGAATAAATCAGTACAATTCCTACCGAATGATGTAAAAAAATTCCGATTTTTAGGTTGTTCGCAGGGCTATTTTTCTACAAGTTTAAATGAAATGTATCAGAATACATTGTTTCAACAATGAATCCATTGTTGTAAAAATGTCTAAAATGAAATTTTACACATAAAAAAAGCAGTATCTTCTTATTAAATTCTGGTGCACGGCTGAAATTTCGTTTCCGAATTAAACAAAACATTTCCTATCGAATGATGTAAAAAAATTCCGATTTTTATGTTGTTCGCCAAGTTTAAATGAAATGTATCAGAATACATTGTTTCAACAATAAATCCATTGTTGTAAAAATGTCTAAAATGAAATTTTACACATAAAACAAGCAGTATCTTCTTAATATATTCTGGTGCACGGCTGAAATTTCGTTTCCGAATAAAACAGTACTTTTCCTATCGAATGATGTAAAAAAAATCCGATTTTAAAGTTGTTCGCAGGGGTATTCTTCTAAAAGTTTAAATAATATATATATAAATACATTGTTTCAACAATAAATCCATTGTTGTAAAAATGTTTAAAATGAAATTTTACACATAAAACGAGCAGTATCTTCTCATTAAATTCCGGTGCACGGCTGAAATTTCGTTTCCGAATTAAGCGAAACATTTCCTATCGAATGATGAAAAAAAATTTCGATTTTTATGTTGTTCGCAGGGGTATTTTTCTAAAAGTTTAAATGACATGTATCTGAATACATTGTTTCAACAATAAATCCATTGTTGTAAAAATGTCTAAAATGAAATTTTACACATAAAACGAGCAGTATCTTCTTATTAAATTCCGGTGCACGGCTGGAATTTTGTTTCCGAATAAATCAGTCCTTTTTCTATCGAATGATGTAAAAATATTCCGATTTTTAGGTTGTTCGCAGGGGTATTTTTCTACAAGTTTAAATGAAATGTATCAGAATACATTGTTCCAACAATGAATCCATTGTTGTAAAAGTGTTTAAAATGAAATTTTACACATAAAACGAGCAGTATCTTCTTATTATATTCCGGTGCACGGCTGAAATTTTGTTTCCGAATAAATCAGTACTTTTCCTATCGAATGATGTAAAAAAATTCCGATTTTAAAGTTGTTCGCAGGGGTATTTTTCTGCAAGTTTAAATGAAATGTATCAGAATACATTGTTTCAACAATGAATCCATTGTTGTAAAAATGTTTAAAATGAAATTTTACACATAAACCGAGCAGTATCATCTCATTAAATTCCGGTGCACGGCTGAAATTTCGTTTCCGAATTAAGCAAAACATTTCCTATAGAATGATGTAAAAAAATTCAGATTTTTATGTTGTTCGCAGGGGTATTTTTCTAAAAGTTTAAATGAAATATATCTAAATGCATTGTTTCAACAATGAATCCATTGTTGAAAAAATGTTTAAAATGAAATTTTACACATAAAAAAAGCAGTTTCTTCTTATTAAATTCAGGTGCTCGGCTGAAATTTTGTTTCCGAATAAATCAGTACTTTTCCTATCGAATGATGTAAAAAAATTCCGATTTTTATGTTGTTCGCAGGGGTATTTTTCTAAAAGTTTAAATGACATGTATCTGAATACATTGTTTCAACAATGAATCCATTGTTGTAAAAATGCCTAAAATGAAATTTTACACATACAACGAGCAGTATCTTCTTATTAAATTCCGGTGCACGGCTGGAATTTTGTTTCCGAATAAATCAGTACTTTTTCTATCGAATGATGTAAAACAATTCCGATTTTTAGGTTGTTCGCAGGGGTATTTTTCTACAAGTTTAAAAGAAATGTATCAGAATACATTGTTCCAACAATGAATCCATTGTTGTAAAATTGTTTAAAATGAAATTTTACACATAAAACGAGCAGTATCTTCTTATTATATTCCGGTGCACGGCTGAAATTTTGTTTCCGAATAAATCAGTACTTTTCCTATCGAATGATGTAAAAAAATTCCGATTTTTAGGTTGTTCGCAGGGGTATTTTTCTACAAGTTTAAATGAAATGTATCAGAATATATTGTTTCAACAATGAATCCATTGTTGTAAAAAAGTCTAAAATGAAATTTTACACATAAAACGAGCAGTATCTTCTTATTATATTCCGGTGCACGGCTGAAATTTTGTTTCCGAATAAATCAGTACTTTTCCTATCGAATGATGTAAAAAAATTCCGATTTTTATGTTGTTCGCAGGGGTATTTTTCGACAAGTTTAAATGAAATATATCAGAATACATGGTTTCAACAATGAATCCATTGTTGTAAAAATGTCTAAAATGAAATTTTACTTATAAAACAAGCAGTATCTTCTTATTATATTCTTTTGCACGGCTGAAATTTCGTTTCCGAATAAAACAGTACTTTTCCTTTCGAATTATGTAAAAAAATTCCGATATTTAGGTGGTTCGCAGGGGCATTTCTCTAAAATTTTAAATGAAATATATCTAAATACATTTGTTTCAACAATGAATCCATTGTTGTAAAAGTGTTTAAAATGAAATTTTACACATAAAACAAGCAGTATCTCCTTATTATATTCTGGTGCACGGCTGAAATTTCGTTTCCGAATAAAATAGTACTTTTCCTATCGAATGATCTAAAAAAATTCCGATTTTAAAGTTGTTCGCAGGGGTATTCTTCTAAAAGTTTAAATAAAATATATATAAATACATTGTTTCAACAATGAATCCGTTGTTGTAAAAATGTCTAAAATGAAATTTTACACATAAAACGAGCAGTATCTTCTTATTAAATTCCGGTGCACGGCTGGAATTTTGTTTCCGAATAAATCAGTACTTTTCCTATCGAATGATGTAAAAAAATTTCGATTTTTAGGTTATTCGCAGGGGTATTTTTCTACAAGTTTAAATGAAATATATCAGAATACATTGTTTCAACAATGAATCTATTGTTGTAAAAATGTCTAAAATGAAATTTTACACATAAAACAAGCAGTATCTTCTTATTATATTCTTGTGCACGGCTGAAATTTCGTTTCCGAATAAAACAGTACTTTTCCTATCGAATGATGTAAAAAAATTCCGATTTTTATGTTGTTCGCAGGGGTATTTTTCTAAAAGTTTAAATGATATGTATCTGAATACATTGTTTCAACAATGAATCCATTGTTGTAAAAATGTCTAGAATGAAATTTTGCTTATAAAACAAGCAGTATCTTCTTATTAAATTCTGGTGCACGGCTGAAATTTTGTTTCCGAATAAATCAGTACTTTTCCTATCGAATGATGTAAAAAAATTCCAATTTTTAGGTGGTTCGCAGGGGCATTTCCCTAAAATTTTAAATGAAATATATCTAAATACATTTGTTTCAACAATGAATCCATTGTTGTAAAAGTGATTAAAATGAAATTTTACACATAAAGCGAGCAGTATCTTCTTATTAAATTCCGGTGCACGGCTGAAATTTTGTTTCCGAATAAATCAGTACTTTTCCTATCGAATGATGTAAAAAAATTTCGATTTTTAGGTTATTCGCAGGGGTATTTTTCTACAAGTTTAAATGAAATATATCAGAATACATTGTTTCAACAATGAATCTATTGTTGTAAAAATGTCTAAAATGAAATTTTACACATAAAACAAGCAGTATCTTCTTATTATATTCTTGTGCACGACTGAAATTTCGTTTCCGAATAAAACAGTACTTTTCCTATCGAATGATGTAAAAAAATTCCGATTTTAAAGTTGTTCGCAGGGGTATTCTTCTAAAAGTTTAAATAAAATATATATAGATACATTGTTTCAACAATGAATCCATTGTTGTAAAAATGTTTAAAATGAAATTATACTTTTAAAACGAGCAGTATCTTCTCATTAAATTCCGGTGCACGGCTGAAATTTCGTTTCCGAATTAAACAAAACATTTCCTATCGAATGATGTAAAAAAATTCCGATTTTTATGTTGTTCGCGGGGGTATTTTTCTACAAGTTTAAATGAAATGTATCAGAATACATTGTTTCAACAATGAATCCATTGTTGTAAAAATGTCTAAAATGAAATTTTACACATAAAACAAGCAGTATCTTCTTAATATATTCTGGTGCACGGCTGAAATTTCGTTTCCGAATAAAACAGTACTTTTCCTATCGAATGATGTAAAAAAAATCCGATTTTAAAGTTGTTCGCAGGGGTATTCTTCTAAAAGTTTAAATAAAATATATATAAATACATTGTTTCAACAATAAATCCATTGTTGTAAAAATGTTTAAAATGAAATTTTACACATAAAACGAGCAGTATCTTCTCATTAAATTCCGGTGCACGGCTGAAATTTCGTTTCCGAATTAAGCGAAACATTTCCTATCGAATGATGAAAAAAAATTTCGATTTTTATGTTGTTCGCAGGGGTATTTTTCTAAAAGTTTAAATGACATGTATCTGAATACATTGTTTCAACAATAAATCCATTGTTGTAAAAATGTCTAAAATGAAATTTTACACATAAAACGAGCAGTATCTTCTTATTAAATTCCGGTGCACTGCTGGAATTTTGTTTCCGAATAAATCAGTCCTTTTTCTATCGAATGATGTAAAAATATTCCGATTTTTAGGTTGTTCGCAGGGGTATTTTTCTACAAGTTTAAATGAAATGTATCAGAATACATTGTTCTAACAATGAATCCATTGTTGTAAAAGTGTTTAAAATGAAATTTTACACATAAAACGAGCAGTATCTTCTTATTATATTCCGGTGCACGGCTGAAATTTTGTTTCCGAATAAATCAGTACTTTTCCTATCGAATGATGTAAAAAAATTCCGATTTTAAAGTTGTTCGCAGGGGTATTTTTCTGCAAGTTTAAATGAAATGTATCAGAATACATTGTTTCAACAATGAATCCATTGTTGTAAAAATGTTTAAAATGAAATTTTACACATAAAACGAGCAGTATCATCTCATTAAATTCCGGTGCACGGCTGAAATTTCGTTTCCGAATTAAGCAAAACATTTCCTATAGAATGATGTAAAAAAATTCAGATTTTTATGTTGTTCGCAGGGGTATTTTTCTAAAAGTTTAAATGAAATATATCTAAATGCATTGTTTCAACAATGAATCCATTGTTGAAAAAATGTTTAAAATGAAATTTTACACATAAAAAAAGCAGTTTCTTCTTATTAAATTCAGGTGCTCGGCTGAAATTTTGTTTCCGAATAAATCAGTACTTTTCCTATCGAATGATGTAAAAAAATTCCGATTTTAAAGTAGTTCGCAGGGGTATTCTTCTAAAAGTTTAAATGAAATATATCTAAATGCATTGTTTCAACAATGAATCCATTGTTGAAAAAATGTTTAAAATGAAATTTTACACATAAAAAAAGCAGTTTCTCCGTTTTAAATTCAGGTGCACGGCTGAAATTTTGTTTCCGAATAAATCAGTACTTTTTCTATCGAATGATGTAAAACAATTTCGACTTTTAGGTTGTTCGCAGGGGTATTTTTCTACAACTTTAAAAGAAATGTATCAGAATACATTTTTTCAACAATGAATCCATTGTTGTAAAAGTGTTTAAAATGAAATTTTACACATAAAACGAGCAGTATCTTCTTATTATATTCCGGTGCACGGCTGAAATTTTGTTTCCGAATAAATCAGTACTTTTCCTACCGAATGATGTAAAAAAAATCCGATTTTTAGGTTGTTCGCAGGGGTATTTTTCTACAAGTTTAAATGACATGTATCAGAATATATTGTTTCAACAATGAATCCATTGTTGTAAAAATGTCTAAAATGAAATTTAACACATAAAACGAGCAGTATCTTCTTATTAAATTTAGGTGCACGGCTGAAATTTTGTTTCCGAATAAATCAGTACTTTTCCTATCGAATGATGTAAACAAATTCCGATTTTTAGGTGGTTCGCAAGGCCATTTCTCTAAAATTTTAAATGAAATATATCTAAATACATTTGTTTCAACAATGAATCCATTGTTGTAAAAGAGTTTAAAATGAAATTTTACACATGAAACGATCAGTATCTTCTTATTAAAATCCGGTGTACGGCTGAAATTTTGTTTCCGAATAAATCAGTACAATTCCTACCGAATGATGTAAAAAAATTCCGATTTTTAGGTTGTTCGCAGGGCTATTTTTCTACAAGTTTAAATGAAATGTATCAGAATACATTGTTTCAACAATGAATCCATTGTTGTAAAAATGTCTAAAATGAAATTTTACACATTAAAAAAAGCAGTATCTTCTTATTAAATTCTGGTGCACGGCTGAAATTTTGTTTCCGAATAAATCAGTACTTTTCCTATCGAATGATGAAAAAAAATTCCGATTTTAAAGTTGTTCGCAGGGGTATTCTTCTAAAAGTTTAAATAAAAAATATATAGATACATTGTTTCAACAATGAATCCATTGTTGTAAAAATGTTTAAAATGAAATTATACTTTTAAAACGAGCAGTATCTTCTCATTAAATTCCGGTGCACGGCTGAAATTTCGTTTCCGAATTAAGCAAAACATTTCCTATAGAATGATGTAAAAAAATTCAGATTTTTATGTTGTTCGCAGGGGTATTTTTCTAAAAGTTTAAATGAAATATATCTAAATGCATTGTTTCAACAATGAATCCATTGTTGAAAAAATGTTTAAAATGAAATTTTACACATAAAAAAAGCAGTTTCTTCTTATTAAATTCAGGTGCTCGGCTGAAATTTTGTTTCCGAATAAATCAGTACTTTTCCTATCGAATGATGTAAAAAAATTCCGATTTTTATGTTGTTCGCAGGGGTATTTTTCTAAAAGTTTAAATGACATGTATCTGAATACATTGTTTCAACAATGAATCCATTGTTGTAAAAATGTCTAAAATGAAATTTTACACATACAACGAGCAGTATCTTCTTATTAAATTCCGGTGCACGGCTGGAATTTTGTTTCCGAATAAATCAGTACTTTTTCTATCGAATGATGTAAAACAATTCCGATTTTTAGGTTGTTCGCAGGGGTATTTTTCTACAAGTTTAAAAGAAATGTATCAGAATACATTGTTCCAACAATGAATCCATTGTTGTAAAATTGTTTAAAATGAAATTTTACACATAAAACGAGCAGTATCTTCTTATTATATTCCGGTGCACGGCTGAAATTTTGTTTCCGAATAAATCAGTACTTTTCCTATCGAATGATGTAAAAAAATTCCGATTTTTAGGTTGTTCGCAGGGGTATTTTTCTACAAGTTTAAATGAAATGTATCAGAATATATTGTTTCAACAATGAATCCATTGTTGTAAAAATGTCTAAAATGAAATTTTACTTATAAAACAAGCAGTATCTTCTTATTATATTCTGGTGCACGGCTGAAATTTCGTTTCCGAATAAAACAGTACTTTTCCTTTCGAATTATGTAAAAAAATTCCGATATTTAGGTGGTTCGCAGGGGCATTTCTCTAAAATTTTAAATGAAATATATCTAAATACATTTGTTTCAACAATGAATCCATTGTTGTAAAATTGTTTAAAATGAAATTTTACACATAAAACAAGCAGTATCTTTTTATTATATTCTGGTGCACGGCTGAAATTTCGTTTCCGAATAAAATAGTACTTTTCCTATCGAATGATCTAAAAAAATTCCGATTTTAAAGTTGTTCGCAGGGGTATTCTTCTAAAAGTTTAAATAAAATATATATAAATACATTGTTTCAACAATGAATCCGTTGTTGTAAAAATGTCTAAAATGAAATTTTACACATAAAACGAGCAGTATCTTCTTATTAAATTCCGGTGCACGGCTGGAATTTTGTTTCCGAATAAATCAGTACTTTTCCTATCGAATGATGTAAAAAAATTCCAATTTTTAGGTGGTTCGCAGGGGCATTTCCCTAAAATTTTAAATGAAATATATCTAAATACATTTGTTTCAACAATGAATCCGTTGTTGTAAAAGTGATTAAAATGAAATTTTACACATAAAGCGAGCAGTATCTTCTTATTAAATTCCGGTGCACGGCTGAAATTTTGTTTCCGAATAAATCAGTACTTTTCCTATCGAATGATGTAAAAAAATTTCGATTTTTAGGTTATTCGCAGGGGTATTTTTCTACAAGTTTAAATGAAATATATCAGAATACATTGTTTCAACAATGAATCTATTGTTGTAAAAATGTCTAAAATGAAATTTTACACATAAAACAAGCAGTATCTTCTTATTATATTCTTGTGCACGGCTGAAATTTCGTTTCCGAATAAAACAGTACTTTTCCTATCGAATGATGTAAAAAAATTCCGATTTTAAAGTTGTTCGCAGGGGTATTCTTCTAAAAGTTTAAATAAAATATATATAAATACATTGTTTCAACAATGAATCCATTGTTGTAAAAATGTTTAAAATGAAATTTTACACATAAAACGAGCATTATCTTCTCATTAAATTCCGGTGCACGGCTGAAATTTCGTTTCCGAATTAAGCAAAACATTTCCTATCGAATGATGTAAAAAAATTCGGATTTTTATGTTGTTCGCAGGGGTATTTTTCTAAAAGTTTAAATGATATGTATCTGAATACATTGTTTCAACAATGAATCCATTGTTGTAAAAATGTGTAGAATGAAATTTTACTTATAAAACAAGCAGTATCTTCTTATTAAATTCTGGTGCACGGCAGAAATTTCGTTTCCGAATAAATCAGTACTTTTCCTATCGAATGATGTAAAAAAATTCCGATTTTTAGGTGATTCGCAGGGGCATTTCTCTAAAATTTTAAATGAAATATATCTAAATACATTTGTTACAACAATGAATCCATTGTTGTAAAAGTGTTTAAAATGAAATTTTACACATAAAACGAGCAGTATCTTCTTATTAAATTCCGGAGCACGGCTAAAATTTTGTATCCGAATAAATCAGTACTTTTCCTATCGAATGATGTAAAAAAATTCCGATTTTAAAGTAGTTCGCAGGGGTATTCTTCTAAAAGTTTAAATGAAATATATCTAAATGCATTGTTTCAACAATGAATCCATTGTTGAAAAAATGTTTAAAATGAAATTTTACACATAAAAAAAGCAGTTTCTTCTTTTTAAATTCAGGTGCACGGCTGAAATTTTGTTTCCGAATAAATCAGTACTTTTTCTATCGAATGATGTAAAACAATTTCGACTTTTAGGTTGTTCGCAGGGGTATTTTTCTACAACTTTAAAAGAAATGTATCAGAATACATTGTTCCAACAATGAATCCATTGTTGTAAAAGTGTTTAAAATGAAATTTTACACATAAAACGAGCAGTATCTTCTTATTATATTCCGGTGCACGGCTGAAATTTTGTTTCCGAATAAATCAGTACTTTTCCTACCGAATGATGTAAAAAAAATCCGATTTTTAGGTTGTTCGCAGGGGTATTTTTCTACAAGTTTAAATGACATGTATCAGAATATATTGTTTCAACAATGAATCCATTGTTGTAAAAATGTCTAAAATGAAATTTAACACATAAAACGAGCAGTATCTTCTTATTAAATTTAGGTGCACGGCTGAAATTTTGTTTCCGAATAAATCAGTACTTTTCCTAACGAATGATGTAAACAAATTCCGATTTTTAGGTGGTTCGCAAGGCCATTTCTCTAAAATTTTAAATGAAATATATCTAAATACATTTGTTTCAACAATGAATCCATTGTTGTAAAAGAGTTTAAAATGAAATTTTACACATGAAACGATCAGTATCTTCTTATTAAAATCCGGTGCACGGCTGAAATTTTGTTTCCGAATAAATCAGTACAATTCCTACCGAATGATGTAAAAAAATTCCGATTTTTAGGTTGTTCGCAGGGCTATTTTTCTACAAGTATAAATGAAATGTATCAGAATACATTGTTTCAACAATGAATCCATTGTTGTAAAAATGTCTAAAATGAAATTTTACACATAAAACAAGCAGTATCTTCTTATTAAATTCTGGTGCACGGCTGAAATTTTGTTTCCGAATAAATCAGTACTTTTCCTATCGAATGATGAAAAAAAATTCCGATTTTAAAGTTGTTCGCAGGGGTATTCTTCTAAAAGTTTAAATAAAAAATATATAGATACATTGTTTCAACAATGAATCCATTGTTGTAAAAATGTTTAAAATGAAATTATACTTTTAAAACGAGCAGTATCTTCTCATTAAATTCCGGTGCACGGCTGAAATTTCGTTTCCGAATTAAGCAAAACATTTCCTATCGAATGATGTAAAAAAATTCCGATTTTTATGTTGTTCGCGGGGGCATTTTTCTACAAGTTTAAATGAAATGTATCAGAATACATTTGTTACAACAATGAATCCATTGTTGTAAAAGTGTTTAAAATGAAATTTTACACATAAAACGAGCAGTATCTTCTTATTAAATTCCGGAGCACGGCTAAAATTTTGTATCCGAATAAATCAGTACTTTTCCTATCGAATGATGTAAAAAAATTCCGATTTTAAAGTAGTTCGCAGGGGTATTCTTCTAAAAGTTTAAATGAAATATATCTAAATGCATTGTTTCAACAATGAATCCATTGTTGAAAAAATGTTTAAAATGAAATTTTACACATAAAAAAAGCAGTTTCTTCTTTTTAAATTCAGGTGCACGGCTGAAATTTTGTTTCCGAATAAATCAGTACTTTTTCTATCGAATGATGTAAAACAATTTCGACTTTTAGGTTGTTCGCAGGGGTATTTTTCTACAACTTTAAAAGAAATGTATCAGAATACATTGTTCCAACAATGAATCCATTGTTGTAAAAGTGTTTAAAATGAATTTTTACACATAAAACGAGCAGTATCTTCTTATTATATTCCGGTGCACGGCTGAAATTTTGTTTCCGAATAAATCAGTACTTTTCCTACCGAATGATGTAAAAAAAATCCGATTTTTAGGTTGTTCGCAGGGGTATTTTTCTACAAGTTTAAATGACATGTATCAGAATATATTGTTTCAACAATGAATCCATTGCTGTAAAAATGTCTAAAATGAAATTTAACACATAAAACGAGCAGTATCTTCTTATTAAATTTAGGTGCACGGCTGAAATTTTGTTTCCGAATAAATCAGTACTTTTCCTATCGAATGATGTAAACAAATTCCGATTTTTAGGTGGTTCGCAAGGCCATTTCTCTAAAATTTTAAATGAAATATATCTAAATACATTTGTTTCAACAATGAATCCATTGTTGTAAAAGAGTTTAAAATGAAATTTTACACATGAAACGATCAGTATCTTCTTATTAAAATCCGGTGCACGGCTGAAATTTTGTTTCCGAATAAATCAGTACAATTCCTACCGAATGATGTAAAAAAATTCCGATTTTTAGGTTGTTCGCAGGGCTATTTTTCTACAAGTATAAATGAAATGTATCAGAATACATTGTTTCAACAATGAATCCATTGTTGTAAAAATGTCTAAAATGAAATTTTACACATAAAACAAGCAGTATCTTCTTATTAAATTCTGGTGCACGGCTGAAATTTTGTTTCCGAATAAATCAGTACTTTTCCTATCGAATGATGAAAAAAAATTCCGATTTTAAAGTTGTTCGCAGGGGTATTCTTCTAAAAGTTTAAATAAAAAATATATAGATACATTGTTTCAACAATGAATCCATTGTTGTAAAAATGTTTAAAATGAAATTATACTTTTAAAACGAGCAGTATCTTCTCATTAAATTCCGGTGCACGGCTGAAATTTCGTTTCCGAATTAAGCAAAACATTTCCTATCGAATGATGTAAAAAAATTCCGATTTTTATGTTGTTCGCGGGGGTATTTTTCTACAAGTTTAAATGAAATGTATCAGAATACATTGTTTCAACAATGAATCCATTGTTTTAAAAATGTCTAAAATGAAATTTTACACCTAAAACAAGCAGTATCTTCTTAATATATTCTGGTGCACGGCTGAAATTTCGTTTCCGAATAAAACAGTACTTTTCCTATCGAATGATGTAAAAAAATCCGATTTTAAAGTTGTTCGCAGGGGTATTCTTCTAAAAGTTTAAATAAAATATATATAAATACATTGTTTCAACAATAAATCCATTGTTGTAAAAATGTTTAAAATGAAATTTTACACATAAAACTAGCAGTATCTTCTCATTAAATTCCGGTGCACGGCTGAAATTTCGTTTCCGAATTAAGCGAAACATTTCCTATCGAATGATGAAAAAAATTTCGATTTTTATGTTGTTCGCAGGGGTATTTTTCTAAAAGTTTAAATGACATGTATCTGAATACATTGTTTCAACAATAAATCCATTGTTGTAAAAATGTCTAAAATGAAATTTTACACATAAAACGAGCAGTATCTTCTTATTATATTCCGGTGCACAGCTGAAATTTTGTTTCGAATAAATCAGTACTTTTCCTATCGAATGATGTAAAAAAATTCCGATTTTAAAGTTGTTCGCAGGGGTATTTTTCTGCAAGTTTAAATGAAATGTATCAGAATACATTGTTTCAACAATGAATCCATTGTTGTAAAAATGTTTAAAATGAAATTTTACACATAAAACGAGCAGTATCATCTCATTAAATTCCGGTGCACGGCTGAAATTTCGTTTCCGAATTAAGCAAAACATTTCCTATAGAATGATGTAAAAAAATTCAGATTTTTATGTTGTTCGCAGAGGTATTTTTCTAAAAGTTTAAATGAAATATATCTAAATGCATTGTTTCAACAATGAATCCATTGTTGAAAAAATGTTTAAAATGAAATTTTACACATAAAAAAAGCAGTTTCTTCTTATTAAATTCAGGTGCTCGGCTGAAATTTTGTTTCCGAATAAATCAGTACTTTTCCTATCGAATGATGTAAAAAAATTCCGATTTTTATGTTGTTCGCAGGGGTATTTTTCTAAAAGTTTAAATGACATGTATCTGAATACATTGTTTCAACAATGAATCCATTGTTGTAAAAATGTCTAAAATGAAGTTTTACACATACAACGAGCAGTATCTTCTTATTAAATTCCGGTGCACGGCTGGAATTTTGTTTCCGAATAAATCAGTACTTTTTCTATCGAATGATGTAAAACAATTCCGATTTTTAGGTTGTTCGCAGGGGTATTTTTCTACAAGTTTAAAAGAAATGTATCAGAATACATTGTTCCAACAATGAATCCATTGTTGTAAAATTGTTTAAAATGAAATTTTACACATAAAACGAGCAGTATCTTCTTATTATATTCCGGTGCACGGCTGAAATTTTGTTTCCGAATAAATCAGTACTTTTCCTATCGAATGATGTAAAAAAATTCCGATTTTTAGGTTGTTCGCAGGGGTATTTTTCTACAAGTTTAAATGAAATGTATCAGAATATATTGTTTCAACAATGAATCCATTGTTGTAAAAAAGTCTAAAATGAAATTTTACACATAAAACGAGCAGTATCTTCTTATTATATTCCGGTGCACGGCTGAAATTTTGTTTCCGAATAAATCAGTACTTTTCCTATCGAATGATGTAAAAAAATTCCGATTTTTATGTTGTTCGCAGGGGTATTCTTCTAAAAGTTTAAATAAAATATATATAAATACATTGTTTCAACAATGAATCCATTGTTGTAAAAATGTTTAAAATGAAATTTTACACATAAAACGAGCAGTATCTTCTCATTAAATTCCGGTGCACGGCTGAAATTTCGTTTCCGAATTAAGCAAAACATTTCCTATCGAATGATGAAAAAAAATTTCGATTTTTATGTTGTTCGCAGGGGTATTCTTCTAAAAGTTTAAATTAAATATATATAAATACATTGTTTCAACAATGAATCCATTGTTGTAAAAATGTTTAAAATGAAATTTTACACATAAAACGAGCAGTATCTTCTCATTAAATTCCGGTGCACGGCTGAAATTTCGTTTCCGAATTAAGCAAAACATTTCCTATCGAATGATGAAAAAAAATTTCGATTTTTATGTTGTTCGCAGGGGTATTTTTCTAAAAGTTTAAATGACATGTATCTGAATACATTATTTCAACAATGAATCCATTGTTGTAAAAGTGTTTAAAATGAAATTTTACACATAAAACGAGCAGTATCTTCTTATTATATTCCGGTGCACGGCTGAAATTTTGTTTCCGAATAAATCAGTACTTTTCCTATCGAATGATGTAAAAAAATTCCGATTTTTAGGTTGTTCGCAGGGGTATTTTTCTGCAACTTTAAATGAAATGTATCAGAATACATTGTTTCAACAATGAATCCATTGTTGTAAAAATGTTAAAAATGAAATTTTACACATAAAACGAGCAGTATCATCTCATTAAATTCCGGTGCACGGCTGAAATTTCGTTTCCGAATTAAGCAAAACATTTCCTATCGAATGATGTAAAAAAATTCCGATATTTATGTTGTTCGCAGGGGTATTTTTCTAAAATTTTAAATGAAATATATCTAAATGCATTGTTTCAACAATGAATCCATTGTTGAAAAAATGTTTAAAATGAAATTTTACACATAAAAAAAGCAGTTTCTTCTTATTAAATTCAGGTGCTCGGCTGAAATTTTGTTTCCGAATAAATCAGTACTTTTCCTATCGAATGATGTAAAAAAATTCCGATTTTTATGTTGTTCGCAGGGGTATTTTTCTAAAAGTTTAAATGACATGTATCTAAATACATTGTTTCAACAATGAATCCATTGTTGTAAAAATGTCTAAAATGAAATTTTACACATACAACGAGCAGTATCTTCTTATTAAATTCCGGTGCACGGCTGGAATTTTGTTTCCGAATAAATCAGTACTTTTTCTATCGAATGATGTAAAACTATTCCGATTTTTAGGTTGTTCGCAGGGGTATTTTTCTACAAGTTTAAAAGAAATGTATCAGAACACATTGTTCCAACAATGAATCCATTGTTGTAAAATTGTTTAAAATGAAATTTTACACATAAAACGAGCAGTATCTTCTTATTATATTCCGGTGCACGGCTGAAATTTTGTTTCCGAATAAATCAGTACTTTTCCTATCGAATGATGTAAAAAAATTCCGATTTTTAGGTTGTTCGCAGGGGTATTTTTCTACAAGTTTAAATGAAATGTATCAGAATACATTGTTTCAACAATGAATCCATTGATGTAAAAATGTCTAAAATGAAATTTTACACATAAAACGAGCAGTATCTTCATATTAAATTCCGGTGCACGGCTGGAATTTTGTTTCCGAATAAATCAGTACTTTTTCTATCGAATGATGTAAAACAATTCCGATTTTAAAGTTGTTCGCAGGGGTATTCTTCTAAAAGTTTAAATAAAATATATATAAATACATTGTTTCAACAATGAATCCATTGTTGTAAAAATGTTTAAAATGAAATTTTACACATAAAACGAGCATTATCTTCTCATTAAATTCCGGTGCACGGCTGAAATTTCGTTTCCGAATTAAGCAAAACATTTCCTATCGAATGATGTAAAAAAATTCGGATTTTTATGTTGTTCGCAGGGGTATTTTTCTAAAAGTTTAAATGATATGTATCTGAATACATTGTTTCAACAATGAATCCATTGTTGTAAAAATGTGTAGAATGAAATTTTACTTATAAAACAAGCAGTATCTTCTTATTAAATTCTGGTGCACGGCAGAAATTTCGTTTCCGAATAAATCAGTACTTTTCCTATCGAATGATGTAAAAAAATTCCGATTTTTAGGTGATTCGCAGGGGCATTTCTCTAAAATTTTAAATGAAATATATCTAAATACATTTGTTACAACAATGAATCCATTGTTGTAAAAGTGTTTAAAATGAAATTTTACACATAAAACGAGCAGTATCTTCTTATTAAATTCCGGAGCACGGCTAAAATTTTGTATCCGAATAAATCAGTACTTTTCCTATCGAATGATGTAAAAAAATTCCGATTTTAAAGTAGTTCGCAGGGGTATTCTTCTAAAAGTTTAAATGAAATATATCTAAATGCATTGTTTCAACAATGAATCCATTGTTGAAAAAATGTTTAAAATGAAATTTTACACATAAAAAAAGCAGTTTCTTCTTTTTAAATTCAGGTGCACGGCTGAAATTTTGTTTCCGAATAAATCAGTACTTTTTCTATCGAATGATGTAAAACAATTTCGACTTTTAGGTTGTTCGCAGGGGTATTTTTCTACAACTTTAAAAGAAATGTATCAGAATACATTGTTCCAACAATGAATCCATTGTTGTAAAAGTGTTTAAAATGAAATTTTACACATAAAACGAGCAGTATCTTCTTATTATATTCCGGTGCACGGCTGAAATTTTGTTTCCGAATAAATCAGTACTTTTCCTACCGAATGATGTAAAAAAAATCCGATTTTTAGGTTGTTCGCAGGGGTATTTTTCTACAAGTTTAAATGACATGTATCAGAATATATTGTTTCAACAATGAATCCATTGTTGTAAAAATGTCTAAAATGAAATTTAACACATAAAACGAGCAGTATCTTCTTATTAAATTTAGGTGCACGGCTGAAATTTTGTTTCCGAATAAATCAGTACTTTTCCTAACGAATGATGTAAACAAATTCCGATTTTTAGGTGGTTCGCAAGGCCATTTCTCTAAAATTTTAAATGAAATATATCTAAATACATTTGTTTCAACAATGAATCCATTGTTGTAAAAGAGTTTAAAATGAAATTTTACACATGAAACGATCAGTATCTTCTTATTAAAATCCGGTGCACGGCTGAAATTTTGTTTCCGAATAAATCAGTACAATTCCTACCGAATGATGTAAAAAAATTCCGATTTTTAGGTTGTTCGCAGGGCTATTTTTCTACAAGTATAAATGAAATGTATCAGAATACATTGTTTCAACAATGAATCCATTGTTGTAAAAATGTCTAAAATGAAATTTTACACATAAAACAAGCAGTATCTTCTTATTAAATTCTGGTGCACGGCTGAAATTTTGTTTCCGAATAAATCAGTACTTTTCCTATCGAATGATGAAAAAAAATTCCGATTTTAAAGTTGTTCGCAGGGGTATTCTTCTAAAAGTTTAAATAAAAAATATATAGATACATTGTTTCAACAATGAATCCATTGTTGTAAAAATGTTTAAAATGAAATTATACTTTTAAAACGAGCAGTATCTTCTCATTAAATTCCGGTGCACGGCTGAAATTTCGTTTCCGAATTAAGCAAAACATTTCCTATCGAATGATGTAAAAAAATTCCGATTTTTATGTTGTTCGCGGGGGTATTTTTCTACAAGTTTAAATGAAATGTATCAGAATACATTTGTTACAACAATGAATCCATTGTTGTAAAAGTGTTTAAAATGAAATTTTACACATAAAACGAGCAGTATCTTCTTATTAAATTCCGGAGCACGGCTAAAATTTTGTATCCGAATAAATCAGTACTTTTCCTATCGAATGATGTAAAAAAATTCCGATTTTAAAGTAGTTCGCAGGGGTATTCTTCTAAAAGTTTAAATGAAATATATCTAAATGCATTGTTTCAACAATGAATCCATTGTTGAAAAAATGTTTAAAATGAAATTTTACACATAAAAAAAGCAGTTTCTTCTTTTTAAATTCAGGTGCACGGCTGAAATTTTGTTTCCGAATAAATCAGTACTTTTTCTATCGAATGATGTAAAACAATTTCGATTTTTAGGTTGTTCGCAGGGGTATTTTTCTACAACTTTAAAAGAAATGTATCAGAATACATTGTTCCAACAATGAATCCATTGTTGTAAAAGTGTTTAAAATGAAATTTTACACATAAAACGAGCAGTATCTTCTTATTATATTCCGGTGCACGGCTGAAATTTTGTTTCCGAATAAATCAGTACTTTTCCTACCGAATGATGTAAAAAAAATCCGATTATTAGGTTGTTCGCAGGGGTATTTTTCTACAAGTTTAAATGACATGTATCAGAATATATTGTTTCAACAATGAATCCATTGCTGTAAAAATGTCTAAAATGAAATTTAACACATAAAACGAGCAGTATCTTCTTATTAAATTTAGGTGCACGGCTGAAATTTTGTTTCCGAATAAATCAGTACTTTTCCTATCGAATGATGTAAACAAATTCCGATTTTTAGGTGGTTCGCAAGGCCATTTCTCTAAAATTTTAAATGAAATATATCTAAATACATTTGTTTCAACAATGAATCCATTGTTGTAAAAGAGTTTAAAATGAAATTTTACACATGAAACGATCAGTATCTTCTTATTAAAATCCGGTGCACGGCTGAAATTTTGTTTCCGAATAAATCAGTACAATTCCTACCGAATGATGTAAAAAAATTCCGATTTTTAGGTTGTTCGCAGGGCTATTTTTCTACAAGTATAAATGAAATGTATCAGAATACATTGTTTCAACAATGAATCCATTGTTGTAAAAGAGTTTAAAATGAAATTTTACACATAAAACAAGCAGTATCTTCTTATTAAATTCTGGTGCACGGCTGAAATTTTGTTTCCGAATAAATCAGTACTTTTCCTATCGAATGATGAAAAAAAATTCCGATTTTAAAGTTGTTCGCAGGGGTATTCTTCTAAAAGTTTAAATAAAAAATATATAGATACATTGTTTCAACAATGAATCCATTGTTGTAAAAATGTTTAAAATGAAATTATACTTTTAAAACGAGCAGTATCTTCTCATTAAATTCCGGTGCACGGCTGAAATTTCGTTTCCGAATTAAGCAAAACATTTCCTATCGAATGATGTAAAAAAATTCCGATTTTTATGTTGTTCGCGGGGGTATTTTTCTACAAGTTTAAATGAAATGTATCAGAATACATTGTTTCAACAATGAATCCATTGTTTTAAAAATGTCTAAAATGAAATTTTACACCTAAAACAAGCAGTATCTTCTTAATATATTCTGGTGCACGGCTGAAATTTCGTTTCCGAATAAAACAGTACTTTTCCTATCGAATGATGTAAAAAAATCCGATTTTAAAGTTGTTCGCAGGGGTATTCTTCTAAAAGTTTAAATAAAATATATATAAATACATTGTTTCAACAATAAATCCATTGTTGTAAAAATGTTTAAAATGAAATTTTACACATAAAACTAGCAGTATCTTCTCATTAAATTCCGGTGCACGGCTGAAATTTCGTTTCCGAATTAAGCGAAACATTTCCTATCGAATGATGAAAAAAATTTCGATTTTTATGTTGTTCGCAGGGGTATTTTTCTAAAAGTTTAAATGACATGTATCTGAATACATTGTTTCAACAATAAATCCATTGTTGTAAAAATGTCTAAAATGAAATTTTACACATAAAACGAGCAGTATCTTCTTATTATATTCCGGTGCACGGCTGAAATTTTGTTTCGAATAAATCAGTACTTTTCCTATCGAATGATGTAAAAAAATTCCGATTTTAAAGTTGTTCGCAGGGGTATTTTTCTGCAAGTTTAAATGAAATGTATCAGAATACATTGTTTCAACAATGAATCCATTGTTGTAAAAATGTTTAAAATGAAATTTTACACATAAAACGAGCAGTATCATCTCATTAAATTCCGGTGCACGGCTGAAATTTCGTTTCCGAATTAAGCAAAACATTTCCTATAGAATGATGTAAAAAAATTCAGATTTTTATGTTGTTCGCAGAGGTATTTTTCTAAAAGTTTAAATGAAATATATCTAAATGCATTGTTTCAACAATGAATCCATTGTTGAAAAAATGTTTAAAATGAAATTTTACACATAAAAAAAGCAGTTTCTTCTTATTAAATTCAGGTGCTCGGCTGAAATTTTGTTTCCGAATAAATCAGTACTTTTCCTATCGAATGATGTAAAAAAATTCCGATTTTTATGTTGTTCGCAGGGGTATTTTTCTAAAAGTTTAAATGACATGTATCTGAATACATTGTTTCAACAATGAATCCATTGTTGTAAAAATGTCTAAAATGAAGTTTTACACATACAACGAGCAGTATCTTCTTATTAAATTCCGGTGCACGGCTGGAATTTTGTTTCCGAATAAATCAGTACTTTTTCTATCGAATGATGTAAAACAATTCCGATTTTTAGGTTGTTCGCAGGGGTATTTTTCTACAAGTTTAAAAGAAATGTATCAGAATACATTGTTCCAACAATGAATCCATTGTTGTAAAATTGTTTAAAATGAAATTTTACACATAAAACGAGCAGTATCTTCTTATTATATTCCGGTGCACGGCTGAAATTTTGTTTCCGAATAAATCAGTACTTTTCCTATCGAATGATGTAAAAAAATTCCGATTTTTAGGTTGTTCGCAGGGGTATTTTTCTACAAGTTTAAATGAAATGTATCAGAATATATTGTTTCAACAATGAATCCATTGTTGTAAAAAAGTCTAAAATGAAATTTTACACATAAAACGAGCAGTATCTTCTTATTATATTCCGGTGCACGGCTGAAATTTTGTTTCCGAATAAATCAGTACTTTTCCTATCGAATGATGTAAAAAAATTCCGATTTTTAGGTTGTTCGCAGGGGTATTTTTCTACAAGTTTAAATGAAATGTATCAGAATACATTGTTTCAACAATGAATCCATTGATGTAAAAATGTCTAAAATGAAATTTTACACATAAAACGAGCAGTATCTTCATATTAAATTCCGGTGCACGGCTGGAATTTTGTTTCCGAATAAATCAGTACTTTTTCTATCGAATGATGTAAAACAATTCCGATTTTAAAGTTGTTCGCAGGGGTATTCTTCTAAAAGTTTAAATAAAATATATATAAATACATTGTTTCAACAATGAATCCATTGTTGTAAAAATGTTTAAAATGAAATTTTACACATAAAACGAGCATTATCTTCTCATTAAATTCCGGTGCACGGCTGAAATTTCGTTTCCGAATTAAGCAAAACATTTCCTATCGAATGATGTAAAAAAATTCGGATTTTTATGTTGTTCGCAGGGGTATTTTTCTAAAAGTTTAAATGATATGTATCTGAATACATTGTTTCAACAATGAATCCATTGTTGTAAAAATGTGTAGAATGAAATTTTACTTATAAAACAAGCAGTATCTTCTTATTAAATTCTGGTGCACGGCAGAAATTTCGTTTCCGAATAAATCAGTACTTTTCCTATCGAATGATGTAAAAAAATTCCGATTTTTAGGTGATTCGCAGGGGCATTTCTCTAAAATTTTAAATGAAATATATCTAAATACATTTGTTACAACAATGAATCCATTGTTGTAAAAGTGTTTAAAATGAAATTTTACACATAAAACGAGCAGTATCTTCTTATTAAATTCCGGAGCACGGCTAAAATTTTGTATCCGAATAAATCAGTACTTTTCCTATCGAATGATGTAAAAAAATTCCGATTTTAAAGTAGTTCGCAGGGGTATTCTTCTAAAAGTTTAAATGAAATATATCTAAATGCATTGTTTCAACAATGAATCCATTGTTGAAAAAATGTTTAAAATGAAATTTTACACATAAAAAAAGCAGTTTCTTCTTTTTAAATTCAGGTGCACGGCTGAAATTTTGTTTCCGAATAAATCAGTACTTTTTCTATCGAATGATGTAAAACAATTTCGACTTTTAGGTTGTTCGCAGGGGTATTTTTCTACAACTTTAAAAGAAATGTATCAGAATACATTGTTCCAACAATGAATCCATTGTTGTAAAAGTGTTTAAAATGAAATTTTACACATAAAACGAGCAGTATCTTCTTATTATATTCCGGTGCACGGCTGAAATTTTGTTTCCGAATAAATCAGTACTTTTCCTACCGAATGATGTAAAAAAAATCCGATTTTTAGGTTGTTCGCAGGGGTATTTTTCTACAAGTTTAAATGACATGTATCAGAATATATTGTTTCAACAATGAATCCATTGTTGTAAAAATGTCTAAAATGAAATTTAACACATAAAACGAGCAGTATCTTCTTATTAAATTTAGGTGCACGGCTGAAATTTTGTTTCCGAATAAATCAGTACTTTTCCTAACGAATGATGTAAACAAATTCCGATTTTTAGGTGGTTCGCAAGGCCATTTCTCTAAAATTTTAAATGAAATATATCTAAATACATTTGTTTCAACAATGAATCCATTGTTGTAAAAGAGTTTAAAATGAAATTTTACACATGAAACGATCAGTATCTTCTTATTAAAATCCGGTGCACGGCTGAAATTTTGTTTCCGAATAAATCAGTACAATTCCTACCGAATGATGTAAAAAAATTCCGATTTTTAGGTTGTTCGCAGGGCTATTTTTCTACAAGTATAAATGAAATGTATCAGAATACATTGTTTCAACAATGAATCCATTGTTGTAAAAATGTCTAAAATGAAATTTTACACATAAAACAAGCAGTATCTTCTTATTAAATTCTGGTGCACGGCTGAAATTTTGTTTCCGAATAAATCAGTACTTTTCCTATCGAATGATGAAAAAAAATTCCGATTTTAAAGTTGTTCGCAGGGGTATTCTTCTAAAAGTTTAAATAAAAAATATATAGATACATTGTTTCAACAATGAATCCATTGTTGTAAAAATGTTTAAAATGAAATTATACTTTTAAAACGAGCAGTATCTTCTCATTAAATTCCGGTGCACGGCTGAAATTTCGTTTCCGAATTAAGCAAAACATTTCCTATCGAATGATGTAAAAAAATTCCGATTTTTATGTTGTTCGCGGGGGTATTTTTCTACAAGTTTAAATGAAATGTATCAGAATACATTTGTTACAACAATGAATCCATTGTTGTAAAAGTGTTTAAAATGAAATTTTACACATAAAACGAGCAGTATCTTCTTATTAAATTCCGGAGCACGGCTAAAATTTTGTATCCGAATAAATCAGTACTTTTCCTATCGAATGATGTAAAAAAATTCCGATTTTAAAGTAGTTCGCAGGGGTATTCTTCTAAAAGTTTAAATGAAATATATCTAAATGCATTGTTTCAACAATGAATCCATTGTTGAAAAAATGTTTAAAATGAAATTTTACACATAAAAAAAGCAGTTTCTTCTTTTTAAATTCAGGTGCACGGCTGAAATTTTGTTTCCGAATAAATCAGTACTTTTTCTATCGAATGATGTAAAACAATTTCGACTTTTAGGTTGTTCGCAGGGGTATTTTTCTACAACTTTAAAAGAAATGTATCAGAATACATTGTTCCAACAATGAATCCATTGTTGTAAAAGTGTTTAAAATGAAATTTTACACATAAAACGAGCAGTATCTTCTTATTATATTCCGGTGCACGGCTGAAATTTTGTTTCCGAATAAATCAGTACTTTTCCTACCGAATGATGTAAAAAAAATCCGATTTTTAGGTTGTTCGCAGGGGTATTTTTCTACAAGTTTAAATGACATGTATCAGAATATATTGTTTCAACAATGAATCCATTGCTGTAAAAATGTCTAAAATGAAATTTAACACATAAAACGAGCAGTATCTTCTTATTAAATTTAGGTGCACGGCTGAAATTTTGTTTCCGAATAAATCAGTACTTTTCCTATCGAATGATGTAAACAAATTCCGATTTTTAGGTGGTTCGCAAGGCCATTTCTCTAAAATTTTAAATGAAATATATCTAAATACATTTGTTTCAACAATGAATCCATTGTTGTAAAAGAGTTTAAAATGAAATTTTACACATGAAACGATCAGTATCTTCTTATTAAAATCCGGTGCACGGCTGAAATTTTGTTTCCGAATAAATCAGTACAATTCCTACCGAATGATGTAAAAAAATTCCGATTTTTAGGTTGTTCGCAGGGCTATTTTTCTACAAGTATAAATGAAATGTATCAGAATACATTGTTTCAACAATGAATCCATTGTTGTAAAAGAGTTTAAAATGAAATTTTACACATAAAACAAGCAGTATCTTCTTATTAAATTCTGGTGCACGGCTGAAATTTTGTTTCCGAATAAATCAGTACTTTTCCTATCGAATGATGAAAAAAAATTCCGATTTTAAAGTTGTTCGCAGGGGTATTCTTCTAAAAGTTTAAATAAAAAATATATAGATACATTGTTTCAACAATGAATCCATTGTTGTAAAAATGTTTAAAATGAAATTATACTTTTAAAACGAGCAGTATCTTCTCATTAAATTCCGGTGCACGGCTGAAATTTCGTTTCCGAATTAAGCAAAACATTTCCTATCGAATGATGTAAAAAAATTCCGATTTTTATGTTGTTCGCGGGGGTATTTTTCTACAAGTTTAAATGAAATGTATCAGAATACATTGTTTCAACAATGAATCCATTGTTTTAAAAATGTCTAAAATGAAATTTTACACCTAAAACAAGCAGTATCTTCTTAATATATTCTGGTGCACGGCTGAAATTTCGTTTCCGAATAAAACAGTACTTTTCCTATCGAATGATGTAAAAAAATCCGATTTTAAAGTTGTTCGCAGGGATATTCTTCTAAAAGTTTAAATAAAATATATATAAATACATTGTTTCAACAATAAATCCATTGTTGTAAAAATGTTTAAAATGAAATTTTACACATAAAACTAGCAGTATCTTCTCATTAAATTCCGGTGCACGGCTGAAATTTCGTTTCCGAATTAAGCGAAACATTTCCTATCGAATGATGAAAAAAATTTCGATTTTTATGTTGTTCGCAGGGGTATTTTTCTAAAAGTTTAAATGACATGTATCTGAATACATTGTTTCAACAATAAATCCATTGTTGTAAAAATGTCTAAAATGAAATTTTACACATAAAACGAGCAGTATCTTCTTATTATATTCCGGTGCACGGCTGAAATTTTGTTTCGAATAAATCAGTACTTTTCCTATCGAATGATGTAAAAAAATTCCGATTTTAAAGTTGTTCGCAGGGGTATTTTTCTGCAAGTTTAAATGAAATGTATCAGAATACATTGTTTCAACAATGAATCCATTGTTGTAAAAATGTTTAAAATGAAATTTTACACATAAAACGAGCAGTATCATCTCATTAAATTCCGGTGCACGGCTGAAATTTCGTTTCCGAATTAAGCAAAACATTTCCTATAGAATGATGTAAAAAAATTCAGATTTTTATGTTGTTCGCAGAGGTATTTTTCTAAAAGTTTAAATGAAATATATCTAAATGCATTGTTTCAACAATGAATCCATTGTTGAAAAAATGTTTAAAATGAAATTTTACACATAAAAAAAGCAGTTTCTTCTTATTAAATTCAGGTGCTCGGCTGAAATTTTGTTTCCGAATAAATCAGTACTTTTCCTATCGAATGATGTAAAAAAATTCCGATTTTTATGTTGTTCGCAGGGGTATTTTTCTAAAAGTTTAAATGACATGTATCTGAATACATTGTTTCAACAATGAATCCATTGTTGTAAAAATGTCTAAAATGAAGTTTTACACATACAACGAGCAGTATCTTCTTATTAAATTCCGGTGCACGGCTGGAATTTTGTTTCCGAATAAATCAGTACTTTTTCTATCGAATGATGTAAAACAATTCCGATTTTTAGGTTGTTCGCAGGGGTATTTTTCTACAAGTTTAAAAGAAATGTATCAGAATACATTGTTCCAACAATGAATCCATTGTTGTAAAATTGTTTAAAATGAAATTTTACACATAAAACGAGCAGTATCTTCTTATTATATTCCGGTGCACGGCTGAAATTTTGTTTCCGAATAAATCAGTACTTTTCCTATCGAATGATGTAAAAAAATTCCGATTTTTAGGTTGTTCGCAGGGGTATTTTTCTACAAGTTTAAATGAAATGTATCAGAATATATTGTTTCAACAATGAATCCATTGTTGTAAAAAAGTCTAAAATGAAATTTTACACATAAAACGAGCAGTATCTTCTTATTATATTCCGGTGCACGGCTGAAATTTTGTTTCCGAATAAATCAGTACTTTTCCTATCGAATGATGTAAAAAAATTCCGATTTTTATGTTGTTCGCAGGGGTATTCTTCTAAAAGTTTAAATAAAATATATATAAATACATTGTTTCAACAATGAATCCATTGTTGTAAAAATGTTTAAAATGAAATTTTACACATAAAACGAGCAGTATCTTCTCATTAAATTCCGGTGCACGGCTGAAATTTCGTTTCCGAATTAAGCAAAACATTTCCTATCGAATGATGAAAAAAAATTTCGATTTTTATGTTGTTCGCAGGGGTATTCTTCTAAAAGTTTAAATAAAATATATATAAATACATTGTTTCAACAATGAATCCATTGTTGTAAAAATGTTTAAAATGAAATTTTACACATAAAACGAGCAGTATCTTCTCATTAAATTCCGGTGCACGGCTGAAATTTCGTTTCCGAATTAAGCAAAACATTTCCTATCGAATGATGAAAAAAAATTTCGATTTTTATGTTGTTCGCAGGGGTATTTTTCTAAAAGTTTAAATGACATGTATCTGAATACATTATTTCAACAATGAATCCATTGTTGTAAAAGTGTTTAAAATGAAATTTTACACATAAAACGAGCAGTATCTTCTTATTATATTCCGGTGCACGGCTGAAATTTTGTTTCCGAATAAATCAGTACTTTTCCTATCGAATGATGTAAAAAAATTCCGATTTTTAGGTTGTTCGCAGGGGTATTTTTCTGCAACTTTAAATGAAATGTATCAGAATACATTGTTTCAACAATGAATCCATTGTTGTAAAAATGTTAAAAATGAAATTTTACACATAAAACGAGCAGTATCATCTCATTAAATTCCGGTGCACGGCTGAAATTTCGTTTCCGAATTAAGCAAAACATTTCCTATCGAATGATGTAAAAAAATTCCGATATTTATGTTGTTCGCAGGGGTATTTTTCTAAAATTTTAAATGAAATATATCTAAATGCATTGTTTCAACAATGAATCCATTGTTGAAAAAATGTTTAAAATGAAATTTTACACATAAAAAAAGCAGTTTCTTCTTATTAAATTCAGGTGCTCGGCTGAAATTTTGTTTCCGAATAAATCAGTACTTTTCCTATCGAATGATGTAAAAAAATTCCGATTTTTATGTTGTTCGCAGGGGTATTTTTCTAAAAGTTTAAATGACATGTATCTAAATACATTGTTTCAACAATGAATCCATTGTTGTAAAAATGTCTAAAATGAAATTTTACACATACAACGAGCAGTATCTTCTTATTAAATTCCGGTGCACGGCTGGAATTTTGTTTCCGAATAAATCAGTACTTTTTCTATCGAATGATGTAAAACTATTCCGATTTTTAGGTTGTTCGCAGGGGTATTTTTCTACAAGTTTAAATGAAATGTATCAGAATACATTGTTTCAACAATGAATCCATTGATGTAAAAATGTCTAAAATGAAATTTTACACATAAAACGAGCAGTATCTTCATATTAAATTCCGGTGCACGGCTGGAATTTTGTTTCCGAATAAATCAGTACTTTTTCTATCGAATGATGTAAAACAATTCCGATTTTTATGTTGTTCGCAGGGGCATTTCTCTAAAATTTTAAATGAAATATATCTAAATACATTTGTTTCAACAATGAATCCATTGTTGTAAAATTGTTTAAAATGAAATTTTACACATAAAACGAGCAGTATCTTCTTATTATATTCCGGTGCACGGCTGGAATTTTGTTTCCGAATAAATCAGTACTTTATCTATCGAATGATGTAAAAAAACTTCGATTTTTATGTTGTTCGCAGGGGTGTTTTTCTACAAGTTTAAATGAAATGTATCAGAATACATTGTTTCAACAATGAATCCATTGTTGTAAAAATGTCTAAAATGAACTTTTACACATAAAACAAGCAGTATCTTCTTATTATATTCTGGTACACGGCTGAAATTTCGTTTCCGAATAAAACAGTACTTTTCCTATCGAATGATGTAAAAAAATTCCGACTTTTAGGTGGTTCGCAGGGGCATTTCTCTAAAATTTTAAATGAAATATATCTAAATACATTTTTTTCAACAATGAATCCATTGTTGTAAAAGAGTTTAAAATGAAATTTTACACATAAAACGAGCAGTATCTTCTTATTAAATTCCGGTGCACGGCTGAAACTTTGTTTCCGAAAAAATCAGTACTTTTCCTATCGAATGATGTAAAAAAATTCCGATTTTTAGGTTGTTCGCAGGGGTATTTTTCTACAAGTTTAAATGAAATGTATCAGAATACATTGTTTCAACAATGAATCCAGTGTTGTAAAAATGTCTAAAATGAAATTTTACACATAAAACAAGCAGTATCTTCTTATTAAATTTTGGTGCACGGCTGAAATTTCGTTTCCGAATAAAACAGTACTTTTCCTATCGAATTATGTAAAAAAATTCCGATTTTAAAGTTGTTCGCAGTTGTATTCTTCTAAAAGTTTAAATAAAATATGTATAAATACATTGTTTCAACAATGAATCCATTGTTGTAAAAATGTTTAAAATGAAATTATACTTTTAAAACAAGCAGTATCTTCTCATTAAATTCCGGTGCACGGCTGAAATTTCGTTTCCGAATCAAGCAAAACATTTCCTATCGAATGATGTAAAAAAATTCCGATTTTTATGTTGTTCGCAGGGGTATTTTTCAACAAGTTTAAATGAAATGTATCAGAATACATTGTTTCAACAATGAATCCATTGTTGTAAAAATGTCTAAAATGCAATTTTACACATAAAACAAGCAGTATCTTCTTAATATATTCTGGTGCACGGCTGAAATTTCGTTTCCGAATAAAACAGTACTTTTCCTATCGAATGATGTAAAAAAAATCCGATTTTAAAGTTGTTCGCAGGGGTATTCTTCTAAAAGTTTAAATAAAATATATATAAATACATTGTTTCAACAATAAATCCATTGTTGTAAAAATGTTTAAAATGAAATTTTACACATAAAACGAGCAGTATCTTCTTATTAAATTCCGGTGCACGGCGGAAATTTTGTTTCCGAAAAAATCAGTACTTTTCCTATCGAATGATGTAAAAAAATTCCGATTTTAAAGTTGTTCGCAGGAGTATTCTTCTAAAAGTTTAAATGAAATATATCTAAATGCATTGTTTCAACAATGAATCCATTGTTAAAAAAATGTTTAAAATGAAATTTTACACATAAAAAAGCAGTTTCTTCTTATTAAATTCAGGTGCACGGCTGAAATTTTGTTTCCGAATAAATCAGTACTTTTCATATCGAATGATGTAAAAAAATTCCGATTTTTATGTTGTTCGCAGGGGTATTTTTCGACAAGTTTAAATGAAATATATCAGAATACATTGTTTCAACAATGAATCCATTGTTGTAAAAATGTCTAAAATGAAATTTTACTTATAAAACAAGCAGTATCTTCTTATTATATTCTGGTGCACGGCTGAAATTTCGTTTCCGAATAAAACAGTACTTTTCCTATCGAATTATGTAAAAAAATTCCGATATTTAGGTGGTTCGCAGGGGCATTTCTCTAAAATTTTAAATGAAATATATCTAAATACATTTGTTTCAACAATGAATCCATTGTTGTAAAAGTGTTTAAAATGAAATTTTACACATAAAGCAAGCAGTATCTTCTTATGATATTCTGGTGCACGGCTGAAATTTCGTTTCCGAATAAAACAGTACTTTTCCTATCGAATGATCTAAAAAAATTCCGATTTTAAAGTTGTTCGCAGGGGTATTCTACTAAAAGTTTAAATAAAATATACATAAATACATTGTTTCAACAATGAATCCATTGTTGTAAAAATGTCTAAAATGAAATTTTACACATAAAACGAGCAGTATCTTCTTATTAAATTCCGGTGCACGGCTGGAATTTTGTTTCCGAATAAATCAGTACTTTTCCTATCGAATGATGTAAAAAAAGTCCGATTTTTAGGTGGTTCGCAAGGCCATTTCTCTAAAATTTTAAATGAAATATATCTAAATACATTTGTTTCAACAATGAATCCATTGTTCTAAAAGAGTTTAAAATGAAATTTTACACATAAAACGAACAGTATCTTCTTATTAAATTCCGGTGCACGGCTGAAATTTTGTTTCCGAATAAATCAGTACTTTTCCTATCGAATGATGAAAAAAAATTTCGATTTTAAAGTTGTTCGCAGGGGTATTCTTCTAAAAGTTTAAATAAAAAACATATAGATACATTGTTTCAACAATGAATCCATTGTTGTAAAAATGTTTAAAATGAAATTTTACACATAATACGAGCAGTATCTTCTCATTAAATTCCGGTGCACGGCTGAAATTTTGTTTTTGAATTAAGGAAAACATTTCCTATCGAATGATATAAAAAAATTCCGATTTTTATGTTGTTCGCAGGGGTATTTTTTCGAAATGTTTAAATGATATGTATCTGAATACATTTTTTCAACAATGAATCCATTGTTGTAAAAATGTCTAGAATGAAATTTTACTTATAAAACAAGCAGTATCTTCTTATTAAATTCTGATGCACGGCTGAAATTTTGTTTCCGAATAAATCAGTACTTTTCCTATCGAATGATGTAAAAAAATTCCGATTTTTAGGTGGTTCGCAGAAGCATTTCTCTAAAAGTTTAAATGAAATATATCTAAATGCATTGTTTCAACAATGAATCCATTGTTGAAAAAATGTTCAAAATGAAATTTTACACATAAAACAAGCAGTATCTTCTTATTAAATTTAGGTGCACTGCTGAAATTTTGTTTCCGAATAAATCAGTACTTTTCCTATCGAATGATGTAAAAAAATTCCAATTTTTAGGTGGTTCGCAAGGCCATTTCTCTAAAATTTTAAATGAAATATATCTAAATACATTTGTTTCAACAATGAATCCGTTGTTGTAAAAGTGTTTAAAATGAAATTTTACACATAAAACGAACAGTATCTTCTTATTAAATTCCGGTGCACGGCTGAAATTTTGTTTCCGAATAAATCAGTACTATTCCTATCGAATGATGTAAAAAAATTCCGATTTTTATGTTGTTCGCAGGGGTATTTTTCTAAAAGTTTAAATGATATGTATCTGAATACATTGTTTCAACAATGAATCCATTGTTGTAAAAATGTCTAGAATGAAATTTTGCTTATAAAACAAGCAGTATCTTCTTATTAAATTCTGGTGCACGGCTGAAATTTTGTTTCCGAATAAATCAGTACTTTTCCTATCGAATGATGTAAAAAAATTCCAATTTTTAGGTTGTTCGCAGGGGTATTTTTCTACAAGTTTAAATGAAATGTATCAGAATATATTGTTTCAACAATGAATCCATTGTTGTAAAAATGTCTAAAATGAAATTTTACACATAAAACGAGCAGTATCTTCTTATTAAATTCCGGTGCACGGCTGAAATCTTGTTTCCGAAAAAATCAGTACTTTTCCTATCGAATGATGTAAAAAAATTCCGATTTTAAAGTTGTTCGCAGGAGTATTCTTCTAAAAGTTTAAATGAAATATATCTAAATGCATTGTTTCAACAATGAATCCATTGTTAAAAAAATGTTTAAAATGAAATTTTACACATAAAAAAGCAGTTTCTTCTTATTAAATTCAGGTGCACGGCTGAAATTTTGTTTCCGAATAAATCAGTACTTTTCATATCGAATGATGTAAAAAAATTCCGATTTTTATGTTGTTCGCAGGGGTATTTTTCGACAAGTTTAAATGAAATATATCAGAATACATTGTTTCAACAATGAATCCATTGTTGTAAAAATGTCTAAAATTAAATTTTACTTATAAAACTAGCAGTATCTTCTTATTATATTCTGGTGCACGGCTGAAATTTCGTTTCCGAATAAAACAGTACTTTTCCTATCGAATTATGTAAAAAAATTCCGATATTTAGGTGGTTCGCAGGGGCATTTCTCTAAAATTTTAAATGAAATATATCTAAATACATTTGTTTCAACAATGAATCCATTGTTGTAAAAGTGTTTAAAATGAAATTTTACACATAAAACAAGCAGTATCTTCTTATGATATTCTGGTGCACGGCTGAAATTTCGTTTCCGAATAAAACAGTACTTTTCCTATCGAATGATCTAAAAAAATTCCGATTTTAAAGTTGTTCGCAGGGGTATTCTACTAAAAGTTTAAATAAAATATACATAAATACATTGTTTCAACAATGAATCCATTGTTGTAAAAATGTCTAAAATGAAATTTTACACATAAAACGAGCAGTATCTTCTTATTAAATTCCGGTGCACGGCTGAAATTTTGTTTCCGAATAAATCAGTACTTTTCCTATCGAATGATGTTAAAAAATTCCGATTTTAAAATTGTTCGCAGGGGTATTCTTCTAAAAGTTTAAATAAAATATATATAAATACATTGTTTCAACAATGAATCCATTGTTGTAAAAATGTTTAAAATGAAATTTTACACATAAAACGAGCAGTATCTTCTTATTAAATTTTGGTGCACGGCTAAAATTTCGTTTCCGAATTAAGCAAAACATTTCCTATCGAATGATGAAAAAAATTTCGATTTTTATGTTTTTTGCAGGGGTATTTTTCTAAAAGTTTAAATAAAATATATATAAATACATTGTTTCAACAATGAATCCATTGTTGTAAAAATGTTTAAAATGAAATTTTACACATAAAACGAGCAGTATATTCTCATTAAATTCCGGTGCACGGCTGAAATTTCGTTTCCGAATTAAGCAAAACATTTCCTATCGAATGATGTAAAAAAATTCCGATTTTTATGTTGTTCGCAGGGGTATTTTTCTAAAAGTTTAAATGACATGTATCTGAATACATTGTTTCAACAATGAATCCATTTTTGTAAAAATGTCTAAAATGAAATTTTACACATAAAACGAGCAGTATCTTCTTATTAAATTCCGGTGCACGGCTGGAATTTTGTTTCCGAATAAATCAGTACTTTTTCTATCGAATGATGTAAAACAATTTCGATTTTTAGGTTGTTCGCAGGGGTATTTTTCTACAAGTTTAAAAGAAATGTATCAGAATACATTGTTCCAACAGTGAATCCATTGTTGTAAAAGTGTTTAAAATGAAATTTTACACATAAAACGAGCAGTATCTTCTTATTATATTCCGGTGCACGGCTGAAATTTTGTTTCCGAATAAATCAGTACTTTTCCTACCGAATGATGTAAAAAAATTCCGATTTTTAGGTTGTTCGCAGGGGTATTTTTCTACAAGTTTGAATGACATGTATCAGAATATATTGTTTCAACAATGAATCCATTGTTGTAAAAATGTCTAAAATGAAATTTAACACATAAAACGAGCAGTATCTTCTTATTAAATTCCGGTGCACGGCTGAAATTTTGTTTCCGAATAAATCAGTACTATTCCTATCGAATGATGTAAAAAAATTCCAATTTTTATGTTGTTCGCAGGGGTATTTTTCTAAAAGTTTAAATGATATGTATCTGAATACATTGTTTCAACAATGAATCCATTGTTGTAAAAATGTCTAGAATGAAATTTTGCTTATAAAACAAGCAGTATCTTCTTATTAAATTCTGGTGCACGGCTGAAATTTTGTTTCCGAATAAATCAGTACTTTTCCTATCGAATGATGTAAAAAAATTCCAATTTTTAGGTGGTTCGCAGGGGCATTTCTCTAAAATTTTAAATGAAATATATCTAAATACATTTGTTTCAACAGTGAATCCATTGTTGTAAAAGAGTTTAAAATGAAATTTTACACATAAAACGAACAGTATCTTCTTATTAAATTCCGGTGCACGGCTGAAATTTTGTTTCCGAATAAATCAGTACAATTCCTATCGAATGATGTAAAAAAATTCCGATTTTTAGGTTGTTCGCAGGGGTATTTTTCTACAAGTTTAAATGAAATGTATCAGAATACATTGTTTCAACAATGAATCCATTATTGTAAAAATGTCTAAAATGAAACTTTACACATAAAACAAGCAGTATCTTCTTATTAAATTCTGGTGCACGGCTGAAATTTTGTTTCCGAATAAATCAGTACTTTTCCTGTCGAATGATGAAAAAAAATTTCGATTTTAAAGTTGTTCGCAGGGGTATTCTTCTAAAAGTTTAAATAAAAAACATATAGATACATTGTTTCAACAATGAATCCATTGTTGTAAAAATGTTTAAAATGAAATTTTACACATAATACGAGCAGTATCTTCTCATTAAATTCCGGTGCACGGCTGAAATTTTGTTTCCGAATTAAGGAAAACATTTCCTATCGAATGATATAAAAAAATTCCGATTTTTATGTTGTTCGCAGGGGTATTTTTCTAAATGTTTAAATGATATGTATCTGAATACATTTTTTAAACAATGAATCCATTGTTGTAAAAATGTCTAGAATGAAATTTTACTTATAAAACAAGCAGTATCTTCTTATTAAATTCTGATGCACGGCTGAAATTTTGTTTCCGAATAAATCAGTACTTTTCCTATCGAATGATGTAAAAAAATTCCGATTTTTAGGTGGTTCGCAGAAGCATTTCTCTAAAAGTTTAAATGAAATATATCTAAATGCATTGTTTCAACAATGAATCCATTGTTGAAAAAATGTTCAAAATGAAATTTTACACATAAAACAAGCAGTATCTTCTTATTAAATTTAGGTGCACTGCTGAAATTTTGTTTCCGAATAAATCAGTACTTTTCCTATCGAATGATGTAAAAAAATTCCAATTTTTAGGTGGTTCGCAAAGTCATTTCTCTAAAATTTTAAATGAAATATATCTAAATACATTTGTTTCAACAATGAATCCGTTGTTGTAAAAGTGTTTAAAATGAAATTTTACACATAAAACGAACAGTATCTTCTTATTAAATTCCGGTGCACGGCTGAAATTTTGTTTCCGAATAAATCAGTACTATTCCTATCGAATGATGTAAAAAAATTCCGATTTTTATGTTGTTCGCAGGGGTATTTTTCTAAAAGTTTAAATGATATGTATCTGAATACATTGTTTAAACAATGAATCCATTGTTGTAAAAATGTCTAGAATGAAATTTTGCTTATAAAACAAGCAGTATCTTCTTATTAAATTCTGGTGCACGGCTGAAATTTTGTTTCCGAATAAATCAGTACTTTTCCTATCGAATGATGTAAAAAAATTCCAATTTTTAGGTGGTTCGCAGGGGCATTTCTCTAAAATTTTAAATGAAATATATCTAAATACATTTGTTTCAACAATGAATACATTGTTGTAAAAGTGATTAAAATGAAATTTTACACATAAAGCGAGCAGTATCTTCTTATTAAATTCCGGTGCACGGCTGAAATTTTGTTTCCGAATAAATCAGTACTTTTCCTATCGAATGATGTAAAAAAATTTCGATTTTTAGGTTATTCGCAGGGGTATTTTTCTACAAGTTTAAATGAAATATATCAGAATACATTGTTTCAACAATGAATCTATTGTTGTAAAAATGTCTAAAATGAAATTTTACGCATAAAACAAGCAGTATCTTCTTATTATATTCTTGTGCACGGCTGAAATTTCGTTTCCGAATAAAACATTACTTTTCCTATCGAATGATGTAAAAAAATTCCGATTTTAAAGTTGTTCGCAGGGGTATTCTTCTAAAAGTTTAAATAAAATATATATAAATACATTGTTTCAACAATGAATCCATTGTTGTAAAAATGTTTAAAATGAAATTTTACACATAAAACGAGCATTATCTTCTCATTAAATTACGGTGCAAGGCTGAAATTTCGTTTCCGAATTAAGCAAAACATTTCCTATCGAATGATGTAAAAAAATTCGGATTTTTATGTTGTTCGCAGGGGTATTTTTCTAAAAGTTTAAATGATATGTATCTGAATACATTGTTTCAACAATGAATCCATTGTTGTAAAAATGTGTAGAATGAAATTTTACACATAAAACGAGCAGTATCTTCTTATTAAATTCTGGTGCACGGCAGAAATTTTGTTTCCGAATAAATCAGTACTTTTCCTATCGAATGATGTAAAAAAATTCCGATTTTTAGGTGGTTCGCAGGGGCATTTCTCTAAAATTTTAAATGAAATATATCTAAATACATTTGTTTCAACAATGAATCCATTGTTGTAAAAGTGTTTAAAATGAAATTTTACACATAAAACGAGCAGTATCTTCTTATTATATTCCGGTGCATGGCTGAAATTTTGTTTCCGAATAAATCAGTACTTTTCCTATCGAATGATGTAAAAAAATTCCGATTTTAAAGTTGTTCGCAGGGGTATTTTTCTGCAAGTTTAAATGAAATGTATCAGAATACATTGTTTCAACAATGAATCCATTGTTGTAAAAATGTTTAAAATGAAACTTTACACATAAAACAAGCAGTATCTTCTTATTAAATTCTGGTGCACGGCTGAAATTTTGTTTCCGAATAAATCAGTATTTTTCCTATCGAATGATGAAAAAAAATTTCGATTTTAAAGTTGTTCGCAGGGGTATTCTTCTAAAAGTTTAAATAAAAAACATATAGATACATTGTTTCAACAATGAATCCATTGTTGTAAAAATGTTTAAAATGAAATTTTACACATAATACGAGCAGTATCTTCTCATTAAATTCCGGTGCACGGCTGAAATTTTGTTTCCGAATTAAGGAAAACATTTCCTATCGAATGATATAAAAAAATTCCGATTTTTATGTTGTTCGCAGGGGTATTTTTCTAAATGTTTAAATGATATGTATCATAATACATTTTTTCAACAAAGAATCCATTGTTGTAAAAATGTCTAGAATGAAATTTTACTTATAAAACAAGCAGTATCTTCTTATTAAATTCTGATGCACGGCTGAAATTTTGTTTCCGAATAAATCAGTACTTTTCCTATCGAATGATGTAAAAAAATCCGATTTTTATGTGCTTCGCAGGGGCATTTCTCTAAAATTAAAAAAAAAATGTATATAAATACATTTGTTTCAACAATGAATACATTGTTGTAAAAGTGATTAAAATGAAATTTTACACATAAAGCGAGCAGTATCTTCTTATTAAATTCCGGTGCACGGCTGAAATTTTGTTTCCGAATAAATCAGTACTTTTCCTATCGAATGATGTAAAAAAATTTCGATTTTTAGGTTATTCGCAGGGGTATTTTTCTACAAGTTTAAATGAAATATATCAGAATACATTGTTTCAACAATGAATCTATTGTTGTAAAAATGTCTAAAATGAAATTTTACACATAAAACAAGCAGTATCTTCTTATTATATTCTTGTGCACGGCTGAAATTTCGTTTCCGAATAAAACATTACTTTTCCTATCGAATGATGTAAAAAAATTCCGATTTTAAAGTTGTTCGCAGGGGTATTCTTCTAAAAGTTTAAATAAAATATATATAAATACATTGTTTCAACAATGAATCCATTGTTGTAAAATGTTTAAAATGAAATTTTACACATAAAACGAGCATTATCTTCTCATTAAATTACGGTGCAAGGCTGAAATTTCGTTTCCGAATTAAGCAAAACATTTCCTATCGAATGATGTAAAAAAATTCGGATTTTTATGTTGTTCGCAGGGGTATTTTTCTAAAAGTTTAAATGATATGTATCTGAATACATTGTTTCAACAATGAATCCATTGTTGTAAAAATGTGTAGAATGAAATTTTACTTATAAAACAAGCAGTATCTTCTTATTAAATTCTGGTGCACGGCAGAAATTTTGTTTCCGAATAAATCAGTACTTTTCCTATCGAATGATGTAAAAAAATTCCGATTTTTAGGTGGTTCGCAGGGGCATTTCTCTAAAATTTTAAATGAAATATATCTAAATACATTTGTTTCAACAATGAATCCATTGTTGTAAAAGTGTTTAAAATGAAATTTTACACATAAAACGAGCAGTATTTTCTTATTATATTCCGGTGCACGGCTGAAATTTTGTTTCCGAATAAATCAGTACTTTTCCTATCGAATGATGTAAAAAAATTCCGATTTTAAAGTTGTTCGCAGGGGTATTTTTCTGCAAGTTTAAATGAAATGTATCAGAATACATTGTTTCAACAATGAATCCATTGTTGTAAAAATGTTTAAAATGAAATTTTACACATAAAACGAGCAGTATCATCTCATTAAATTCCGGTGCACGGCTGAAATTTCGTTTCCGAATTAAGCAAAACATTTCCTATAGAATGATGTAAAAAAATTCAGATTTTTATGTTGTTCGCAGGGGTATTTTTCTAAAAGTTTAAATGAAATATATCTAAATGCATTGTTTCAACAATGAATCCATTGTTGAAAAAATGTTTAAAATGAAATTTTACACATAAAAAAAGCAGTTTCTTCTTATTAAATTCAGGTGCTCGGCTGAAATTTTGTTTCCGAATAAATCAGTACTTTTCCTATCGAATGATGTAAAAAAATTCCGATTTTTATGTTGTTCGCAGGGGTATTTTTCTAAAAGTTTAAATGACATGTATCTGAATACATTGTTTCAACAATGAATCCATTGTTGTAAAAATGTCTAAAATGAAATTTTACACATACAACGAGCAGTATCTTCTTATTAAATTCCGGTGCACGGCTGGAATTTTGTTTCCGAATAAATCAGTACTTTTTCTATCGAATGATGTAAAACAATTCCGATTTTTAGGTTGTTCGCAGGGGTATTTTTCTACAAGTTTAAAAGAAATGTATCAGAATACATTGTTCCAACAATGAATCCATTGTTGTAAAATTGTTTAAAATGAAATTTTACACATAAAACGAGCAGTATCTTCTTATTATATTCCGGTGCACGGCTGAAATTTCGTTTCCGAATAAAACAGTACTTTTCCTTTCGAATTATGTAAAAAAATTCCGATATTTAGGTGGTTCGCAGGGGCATTTCTCTAAAATTTTAAATGAAATATATCTAAATACATTTGTTTCAACAATGAATCCATTGTTGTAAAAGTGTTTAAAATGAAATTTTACACATAAAACAAGCAGTATCTTCTTATTATATTCTGGTGCACGGCTGAAATTTCGTTTCCGAATAAAACAGTACTTTTCCTATCGAATGATCTAAAAAAAATCCGATTTTAAAGTTGTTCGCAGGGGTATTCTAAAAGTTTAAATAGAATATATATAAATACATTGTTTCAACAATGAATCCATTGTTGTAAAAATGTCTAAAATGAAATTTTACACATAAAACGAGCAGTATCTTCTTATTAAATTCCGGTGCACGGCTGGAATTTTGTTTCCGAATAAATCAGTACTTTTCCTATCGAATGATGTAAAAAAATTCCGATTTTTATGTTGTTCGCAGGGGTATTTTTCTACAAGTTTAAATGAAATGTATCAGAATACATTGTTTCAACAATGAATCCATTGTTGTAAAAATGTCTAAAATGAAATTTTACACATAAAAAAAGCAGTATCTTCTTAATATATTCTGGTGCACGGCTGAAATTTCGTTTCCGAATAAAACAGTACTTTTCCTATCGAATGATGTAAAAAAATTCCGATTTTAAAGTTGTTCGCAGGGGTATTCTTCTAAAAGTTTAAATAAAATATATATAAATACATTGTTTCAACAATGAATCCATTGTTGTAAAAATGTTTAAAATGAAATTTTACACATAAAACGAGCAGTATCTTCTCATTTAATTCCGGTGCACGGCTGAAATTTCGTTTCCGAATTAAGCAAAACATTTCCTATCGAATGATGAAAAAAAATTTCGATTTTTATGTTGTTCGCAGGGGTATTCTTCTAAAAGTTTAAATAAAATATATATAAATACATTGTTTCAACAATGAATCCATTGTTGTAAAAATGTTTAAAATGAAATTTTACACATAAAACGAGCAGTATCTTCTTATTAAATTCCGGTGCACGGCTGGAATTTTGTTTCCGAATAAATCAGTACTTCTTCTATCGAATGATGTAAAAATATTCCGATTTTTAGGTTGTTCGCAGGGGTATTTTTCTACAAGTTTAAATGAAATGTATCAGAATACATTGTTCCAACAATGATTCCATTGTTGTAAAAGTGTTTAAAATGAAATTTTACACATAAAACGAGCAGTATCTTCTTATTATATTCCGGTGCACGGCTGAAATTTTGTTTCCGAATAAATCAGTACTTTTCCTATCGAATGATGTAAAAAAATTCCGATTTTTAGGTTGTTCGCAGGGGTATTTTTCTAAAATTTTAAATGAAATATATCTAAATGCATTGTTTCAACAATGAATCCATTGTTGAAAAAATGTTTAAAATGAAATTTTACACATAAAAAAAGCAGTTTCTTCTTATTAAATTCAGGTGCTCGGCTGAAATTTTGTTTCCGAATAAATCAGTACTTTTCCTATCGAATGATGTAAAAAAATTCCGATTTTTATGTTGTTCGCAGGGGTATTTTTCTAAAAGTTTAAATGACATGTATCTAAATACATTGTTTCAACAATGAATCCATTGTTGTAAAAATGTCTAGACTGAAACTTTGTTTATAAAACAAGCAGTATCTTCTTATTAAATTCTGGTGCACGGCTGAAATTTTGTTTCCGAATAAATCAGTACTTTTCCTATAGAATGATGTAAAAAAATTCCGATTTTTAGGTGGTTCGCAGAAGCATTTCTCTAAAAGTTTAATGAAATATATCTAAATGCATTGTTTCAACAATGAATCCATTGTTGAAAAAATGTTCAAAATGAAATTTTACACATAAAACAAGCAGTATCTTCTTATTAAATTTAGGTGCACGGCTGAAATTTTGTTTCCGAAAAAATCAGTACTTTTCCTATGGAATGATGTAAAAAAAATCCGATTTTTATGTGCTTCGCAGGGGCATTTCTCTAAAATTTAAAAAAAAATGTATATAAATACATTGTTTCAACAATGAATCCATTGTTGTAAAAGAGTTTAAAATGAAATTTTACACATGAAACGATCAGTATCTTCTTATTAAAATCCGGTGCACGGCTGAAATTTTGTTTCCGAATAAATCAGTACAATTCCTATCGAATGATGTAAAAAAATTCCGATTTTTAGGTTGTTCGCAGGGATATTTTTCTACAAGTTTAAATGAAATGTATCAGAATATATTGTTTCACCAATGAATCCATTGTTGTAAAAAAGTCTAAAATGAAATTTTACACATAAAACGAGGAGTATCTTCTTATTAAATTCCGGTGCACGGCTGAAATTTTGTTTCCGAAAAAATCAGTACTTTTCCTATCGAATGATGTAAAAAAATTCCGATTTTAAAGTTGTTCGCAGGAGTATTCTTCTAAAAGTTTAAATGAAATATATCTAAATGCATTGTTTCAACAGTGAATCCATTGTTAAAAAAATGTTTAAAATGAAATTTTACACATAAAAAAGCAGTTTCTTCTTATTAAATTCAGGTGCACGGCTGAAATTTTGTTTCCGAATAAATCAGTACTTTTCATATCGAATGATGTAAAAAAATTCCGATTTTTATGTTGTTCGCAGGGGTATTTTTCGACAAGTTTAAATGAAATATATCAGAATACATTGTTTCAACAATGAATCCATTGTTGTAAAAATGTCTAAAATGAAATTTTACTTATAAAACAAGCAGTATCTTCTTATTATATTCTGGTGCACGGCTGAAATTTCGTTTCCGAATAAAACAGTACTTTTCCTTTCGAATTATGTAAAAAAATTCCGATTTTTATGTTGTTCGCAGGGGTATTTTTCTACAAGTTTAAATGAAATGTATCAGAATACATTGTTTCAACAATGAATCCATTGTTGTAAAAATGTCTAAAATGAAATTTTACACATAAAACAAGCAGTATCTTCTTAATATATTCTGGTGCACGGCTGAAATTTCGTTTCCGAATATAACAGTACTTTTCCTATCGAATGATCTAAAAAAATTCCGATTTTAAAGTTGTTCGCAGGGGTATTCTTCTAAAAGTTTAAATAAAATATATATAAATACATTGTTTCAACAATGAATCCATTGTTGTAAAAATGTCTAAAATGAAATTTTACACATAAAACGAGCAGTATCTTCTTATTAAATTCCGGTGCACGGCTGGAATTTTGTTTCCGAATAAATCAGTACTTTTCCTATCGAATGATGTAAAAAATTCCGATTTTTATGTTGTTCGCAGGGGTATTTTTCTACAAGTTTAAATAAAATATATATAAATACATTGTTTCAACAATGAATCCATTGTTGTAAAAATGTTTAAAATGAAATTTTACACATAAAACGAGCAGTATCTTCTTATTATATTCTGGTGCACGGCTGAAATTTCGTTTCCGAATAAAACAGTACTTTTCCTATCGAATGATCTAAAAAAATTCCGATTTTAAAGTTGTTCGCAGGGGTATTCTTCTAAAAGTTTAAATAAAATATATATAAATACATTGTTTCAACAATGAATCCATTGTTGTAAAAATGTCTAAAATGAAATTTTACACATAAAACGAGCAGTATCTTCTTATTAAATTCCGGTGCACGGCTGGAATTTTGTTTCCGAATAAATCAGTACTTTTCCTATCGAATGATGTAAAAAAATTCCGATTTTTATGTTGTTCGCAGGGGTATTTTTCTACAAGTTTAAATGAAATGTATCAGAATACATTGTTTCAACAATGAATCCATTGTTGTAAAAATGTCTAAAATGAAATTTTACACATAAAACAAGCAGTATCTTCTTAATATATTCTGGTGCACGGCTGAAATTTCGTTTCCGAATAAAACAGTACTTTTCCTATCGAATGATGTAAAAAAATTCCGATTTTAAAGTTGTTCGCAGGGGTATTCTTCTAAAAGTTTAAATAAAATATATATAAATACATTGTTTCAACAATGAATCCATTGTTGTAAAAATGTTTAAAATGAAATTTTACACATAAAACGAGCAGTATCTTCTCATTAAATTCCGGTGCACGGCTGAAATTTCGTTTCCGAATTAAGCAAAACATTTCCTATCGAATGATGAAAAAAAAATTCGATTTTTATGTTGTTCGCAGGGGTATTCTTCTAAAAGTTTAAATAAAATATATATAAATACATTGTTTCAACAATGAATCCATTGTTGTAAAAATGTTTAAAATGAAATTTTACACATAAAACGAGCAGGATCTTCTCATTAAATTCCGGAGCACGGCTGAAATTTCGTTTCCGAACTAAGCAAAACATTTCCTATCGAATGATGAAAAAAAATTTCGATTTTTATGTTGTTCGCAGGGGTATTTTTCTAAAAGTTTAAATGACATGTATCTGAATACATTATTTCAACAATGAATCCATTGTTGTAAAAATGTCTAAAATGAAATTTTATACATAAAACGAGCAGTATCTTCTTATTAAATTCCGGTGCACGGCTGGAATTTTGTTTCCGAATAAATCAGTACTTCTTCTATCGAATGATGTAAAAATATTCCGATTTTTATGTGCTTCGCAGGGGCATTTCTCTAAAATTTAAAAAAAAATGTATATAAATACATTGTTTCAACAATGAATCCATTGTTGTAAAAGAGTTTAAAATGAAATTTTACACATGAAACGATCAGTATCTTCTTATTAAAATCCGGTGCACGGCTGAAATTTTGTTTCCGAATAAATCAGTACAATTCCTATCGAATGATGTAAAAAAATTCCGATTTTTAGGTTGTTCGCAGGGATATTTTTCTACAAGTTTAAATGAAATGTATCAGAATATATTGTTTCACCAATGAATCCATTGTTGTAAAAAAGTCTAAAATGAAATTTTACACATAAAACGAGGAGTATCTTCTTATTAAATTCCGGTGCACGGCTGAAATTTTGTTTCCGAAAAAATCAGTACTTTTCCTATCGAATGATGTAAAAAAATTCCGATTTTAAAGTTGTTCGCAGGAGTATTCTTCTAAAAGTTTAAATGAAATATATCTAAATGCATTGTTTCAACAGTGAATCCATTGTTAAAAAAATGTTTAAAATGAAATTTTACACATAAAAAAGCAGTTTCTTCTTATTAAATTCAGGTGCACGGCTGAAATTTTGTTTCCGAATAAATCAGTACTTTTCATATCGAATGATGTAAAAAAATTCCGATTTTTATGTTGTTCGCAGGGGTATTTTTCGACAAGTTTAAATGAAATATATCAGAATACATTGTTTCAACAATGAATCCATTGTTGTAAAAATGTCTAAAATGAAATTTTACTTATAAAACAAGCAGTATCTTCTTATTATATTCTGGTGCACGGCTGAAATTTCGTTTCCGAATAAAACAGTACTTTTCCTTTCGAATTATGTAAAAAAATTCCGATTTTTATGTTGTTCGCAGGGGTATTTTTCTACAAGTTTAAATGAAATGTATCAGAATACATTGTTTCAACAATGAATCCATTGTTGTAAAAATGTCTAAAATGAAATTTTACACATAAAACAAGCAGTATCTTCTTAATATATTCTGGTGCACGGCTGAAATTTCGTTTCCTAATAAAACAGTACTTTTCCTATCGAATGATGTAAAAAAATTCCGATTTTAAAGTTGTTCGCAGGGGTATTCTTCTAAAAGTTTAAAAAAAATATATATAAATACATTGTTTCAACAATGAATCCATTGTTGTAAAAATGTTTAAAATGAAATTTTACACATAAAACGAGCAGTATCTTCTCATTAAATTCCGGTGCACGGCTGAAATTTCGTTTCCGAACTAAGCAAAACATTTCCTATCGAATGATGAAAAAAAATTTCGATTTTTTTGTTGTTCGCAGGGGTATTTTTCTAAAAGTTTAAATGACATGTATCTGAATACATTATTTCAACAATGAATCCATTGTTGTAAAAATGTCTAAAATGAAATTTTATACATAAAACGAGCAGTATCTTCTTATTAAATTCCGGTGCACGGCTGGAATTTTGTTTCCGAATAAATCAGTACTTCTTCTATCGAATGATGTAAAAATATTCCGATTTTTAGGTTGTTCGCAGGGGTATTTTTCTAAAATTTTAAATGAAATATATCTAAATGCATTGTTTCAACAATGAATCCATTGTTGAAAAAATGTTTAAAATGAAATTTTACACATAAAAAAAGCAGTTTCTTCTTATTAAATTCAGGTGCTCGGCTGAAATTTTGTTTCCGAATAAATCAGTACTTTTCCTATCGAATGATGTAAAAAAATTCCGATTTTTATGTTGTTCGCAGGGGTATTTTTCTAAAAGTTTAAATGACATGTATCTAAATACATTGTTTCAACAATGAATCCATTGTTGTAAAAATGCCTAAAATGAAATTTAACACATAAAACGAGCAGTATCTTCTTATTAAATTCCGGTGCACGGCTGAAATTTTGTTTCCAAATAAATCAGTACTATTCCTATCGAATGATGTAAAAAAATTCCGATTTTTATGTTGTTCGCAGGGGTATTTTTCTAAAAGTTTAAATGATATGTATCTGAATACATTGTTTCAACAATGAATCCATTGTTGTAAAAATGTCTAGACTGAAACTTTGTTTATAAAACAAGCAATATCTTCTTATTAAATTCTGGTGCACGGCTTAAATTTTGTTTCCGAATAAATCAGTACTTTTCCTATAGAATGATGTAAAAAAATTCCGATTTTTAGGTGGTTCGCAGAAGCATTTCTCTAAAAGTTTAATGAAATATATCTAAATGCATTGTTTCAACAATGAATCCATTGTTGAAAAAATGTTCAAAATGAAATTTTACACATAAAACAAGCAGTATCTTCTTATTAAATTTAGGTGCACGGCTGAAATTTTGTTTCCGAAAAAATCAGTACTTTTCCTATGGAATGATGTAAAAAAATCCGATTTTTATGTGCTTCGCAGGGGCATTTCTCTAAAATTAAAAAAAAAATGTATATAAATACATTGTTTCAACAATGAATCCATTGTTGTAAAAGAGTTTAAAATTAAATTTTACACATGAAACGATCAGTATCTCCTTATTAAAATCCGGTGCACGGCTGAAATTTTGTTTCCGAATAAATCAGTACAATTCCTATCGAATGATGTAAAAAAATTCCGATTTTTAGGTTGTTCGCAGGGATATTTTTCTACAAGTTTAAATGAATTGTATCAGAATACATTGTTTCAACAATGAATCCATTGTTGTAAAAATGTCTAAAATGAAATTTTACACATAAAACAAGCAGTATCTTCTTATTATATTCTCGTGCACGGCTGAAATTTCGTTTCCGAATAATACCGTACTTTTCCTATCGAATGATGTAAAAAAATTCCGATTTTAAAGTTGTTCGCAGGGGTATTCTTCTAAAAGTATAAATAAAATATATATAAATACATTGTTTCAACAATGAATCCATTGTTGTAAAAATGTTTAAAATGAAATTTTACACATAAAACGAGCATTATCTTCTCATTAAATTCCGGTGCACGGCTGAAATTTCGTTTCCGAATTAAGCAAAACATTTCCTATCGAATGATGTAAAAAAATTCGGATTTTTATATTGTTCGCAGGGGTATTTTTCTAAAATTTTAAATGAAATATATCTAAATACATTTGTTTCAACAATGAATCCATTGTTGTAAAAGTGTTTAAAATGAAATTTTACACATAAAACGAGCAGTATCTTCTTATAAAAATTCCGGAGCACGGCTAAAATTTTGTATCCGAATAAATCAGTACTTTTCCTATCGAATGATGTAAAAAAATTCCGATTTTAAAGTAGTTCGCAGGGGTATGCTTCTAAAAGTTTAAATGAAATATATCTAAATGCATTGTTTCAACAATGAATCCATTGTTGAAAAAATGTTTAAAATGAAATTTTACACATAAAAAAAGCAGTTTCTTCTTTTTAAATTCAGGTGCACGGCTGAAATTTTGTTTCCGAATAAATCAGTACTTTTTCTATCGAATGATGTAAAACAATTTCGATTTTTAGGTTGTTCGCAGGGGTATTTTTCTACAAGTTTAAAAGAAATGTATCAGAATACATTGTTCCAACAATGAATCCATTGTTGTAAAAGTGTTTAAAATGAAATTTTACACATAAAACGAGCAGTATCTTCTTATTATATTCCGGTGCACGGCTGAAATTTTGTTTCCGAATAAATTAGTACTTTTCCTACCGAATGATGTAAAAAAATTCCGATTTTTAGGTTGTTCGCAGGGGTATTTTTCTACAAGTTTAAATGACATGTATCAGAATATATTGTTTCAACAATGAATCCATTGTTGTAAAAATGTCTAAAATGAAATTTAACACATAAAACGAGCAGTATCTTCTTATTAAATTCCGGTGCACGGCTGAAATTTTGTTTCCAAATAAATCAGTACTATTCCTATCGAATGATGTAAAAAAATTCCGATTTTTATGTTGTTCGCAGGGGTATTTTTCTAAAAGTTTAAATGATATGTATCTGAATACATTGTTTCAACAATGAATCCATTGTTGTAAAAATGTCTAGACTGAAACTTTGTTTATAAAACAAGCAGTATCTTCTTATTAAATTCTGGTGCACGGCTGAAATTTTGTTTCCGAATAAATCAGTACTTTTCCTATAGAATGATGTAAAAAAATTCCGATTTTTAGGTGGTTCGCAGAAGCACTTCTCTAAAAGTTTAATGAAATATATCTAAATGCATTGTTTCAACAATGAATCCATTGTTGAAAAAATGTTCAAAATGAAATTTTACACATGAAACGATCAGTATCTTCTTATTAAAATCCGGTGCACGGCTGAAAATTTGTTTCCGAATAAATCAGTACAATTCCTATCGAATGATGTAAAAAAATTCCGATTTTTAGGTTGTTCGCAGGGGTATTTTTCTACAAGTTTAAATGAAATGTATCAGAATACATTGTTTCAACAATGAATCCATTGTTGTAAAAATGTCTAAAATGAAATTTTACACATAAAACAAGCAGTATCTTCTTATTAAATTCTGGTGCACGGCTGAAATTTTGTTTCCGAATAAATCAGTACTTTTCCTATCGAATGATGTAAAAAAATTCCGATTTTAAAGTTGTTCGCAGGAGTATTCTTCTAAAAGTTTAAATGAAATATATCTAAATGCATTGTTTCAACAGTGAATCCATTGTTAAAAAAATGTTTAAAATGAAATTTTACACATAAAAAAGCAGTTTCTTCTTATTAAATTCAGGTGCATGGCTGAAATTTTGTTTCTGAATAAATCAGTACTTTTCATATCGAATGATGTAAAAAAATTCCGATTTTTATGTTGTTCGCAGGGGTATTTTTCGACAAGTTTAAATGAAATATATCAGAATACATTGTTTCAACAATGAATCCATTGTTGTAAAAATGTCTAAAATGAAATTTTACTTATAAAACAAGCAGTATCTTCTTATTATATTCTGGTGCACGGCTGAAATTTCGTTTCCGAATAAAACAGTACTTTTCCTTTCGAATTATGTAAAAAAATTCCGATTTTTATGTTGTTCGCAGGGGTATTTTTCTACAAGTTTAAATGAAATGTATCAGAATACATTGTTTCAACAATGAATCCATTGTTGTAAAAATGTCTAAAATGAAATTTTACACATAAAACAAGCAGTATCTTCTTAATATATTCTGGTGCACGGCTGAAATTTCGTTTCCGAATATAACAGTACTTTTCCTATCGAATGATCTAAAAAAATTCCGATTTTAAAGTTGTTCGCAGGGGTATTCTTCTAAAAGTTTAAATAAAATATATATAAATACATTGTTTCAACAATGAATCCATTGTTGTAAAAATGTCTAAAATGAAATTTTACACATAAAACGAGCAGTATCTTCTTATTAAATTCCGGTGCACGGCAGGAATTTTGTTTCCGAATAAATCAGTACTTTTCCTATCGAATGATGTAAAAAAATTCCGATTTTTATGTTGTTCGCAGGGGTATTTTTCTACAAGTTTAAATAAAATATATATAAATACATTGTTTCAACAATGAATCCATTGTTGTAAAAATGTTTAAAATGAAATTTTACACATAAAACGAGCAGTATCTTCTTATTATATTCTGGTGCACGGCTGAAATTTCGTTTCCGAATAAAACAGTACTTTTCCTATCGAATGATCTAAAAAAATTCCGATTTTAAAGTTGTTCGCAGGGGTATTCTTCTAAAAGTTTAAATAAAATATATATAAATACATTGTTTCAACAATGAATCCATTGTTGTAAAAATGTCTAAAATGAAATTTTACACATAAAACGAGCAGTATCTTCTTATTAAATTCCGGTGCACGGCTGGAATTTTGTTTCCGAATAAATCAGTACTTTTCCTATCGAATGATGTAAAAAAATTCCGATTTTTATGTTGTTCGCAGGGGTATTTTTCTACAAGTTTAAATGAAATGTATCAGAATACATTGTTTCAACAATGAATCCATTGTTGTAAAAATGTCTAAAATGAAATTTTACACATAAAACAAGCAGTATCTTCTTAATATATTCTGGTGCACGGCTGAAATTTCGTTTCCGAATAAAACAGTACTTTTCCTATCGAATGATGTAAAAAAATTCCGATTTTAAAGTTGTTCGCAGGGGTATTCTTCTAAAAGTTTAAATAAAATATATATAAATACATTGTTTCAACAATGAATCCATTGTTGTAAAAATGTTTAAAATGAAATTTTACACATAAAACGAGCAGTATCTTCTCATTAAATTCCGGTGCACGGCTGAAATTTCGTTTCCGAATTAAGCAAAACATTTCCTATCGAATGATGAAAAAAAATTTCGATTTTTATGTTGTTCGCAGGGGTATTCTTCTAAAAGTTTAAATAAAATATATATAAATACATTGTTTCAACAATGAATCCATTGTTGTAAAAATGTTTAAAATGAAATTTTACACATAAAACGAGCAGTATCTTCTCATTAAATTCCGGTGCACGGCTGAAATTTCGTTTCCGAACTAAGCAAAACATTTCCTATCGAATGATAAAAAAAATTTCGATTTTTATGTTGTTCGCAGGGGTATTTTTCTAAAAGTTTAAATGACATGTATCTGAATACATTATTTCAACAATGAATCCATAGTTGTAAAAATGTCTAAAATGAAATTTTATACATAAAACGAGCAGTATCTTCTTATTAAATTCCGGTGCACGGCTGGAATTTTGTTTCCGAATAAATCAGTACTTCTTCTATCGAATGATGTAAAAATATTCCGATTTTTAGGTTGTTCGCAGGGGTATTTTTCTACAAGTTTAAATGAAATGTATCAGAATACATTGTTCCAACAATGATTCCATTGTTGTAAAAGTGTTTAAAATGAAATTTTACACTTAAAACGAGCAGTATCTTCTTATTATATTCCGGTGCACGGCTGAAATTTTGTTTCCGAATAAATCAGTACTTTTCCTATCGAATGATGTAAAACAATTCCGATTTTTAGGTTGTTCGCAGGGGTATTTTTCTAAAATTTTAAATGAAATATATCTAAATGCATTGTTTCAACAATGAATCCATTGTTGAAAAAATGTTTAAAATGAAATTTTACACATAAAAAAAGCAGTTTCTTCTTATTAAATTCAGTTGCTCGGCTGAAATTTTGTTTCCGAATAAATCAGTACTTTTCCTATCGAATGATGTAAAAAAATTCCGATTTTTATGTTGTTCGCAGGGGTATTTTTCTAAAAGTTTAAATGACATGTATCTAAATACATTGTTTCAACAATGAATCCATTGTTGTAAAAATGCCTAAAATGAAATTTAACACATAAAACGAGCAGTATCTTCTTATTAAATTCCGGTGCACGGCTGAAATTTTGTTTCCAAATAAATCAGTACTATTCCTATCGAATGATGTAAAAAAATTCCGATTTTTATGTTGTTCGCAGGGGTATTTTTCTAAAAGTTTAAATGATATGTATCTGAATACATTGTTTCAACAATGAATCCATTGTTGTAAAAATGTCTAGACTGAAACTTTGTTTATAAAACAAGCAATATCTTCTTATTAAATTCTGGTGCACGGCTGAAATTTTGTTTCCGAATAAATCAGTACTTTTCCTATAGAATGATGTAAAAAAATTCCGATTTTTAGGTGGTTCGCAGAAGCATTTCTCTAAAAGTTTAATGAAATATATCTAAATGCATTGTTTCAACAATGAATCCATTGTTGAAAAAATGTTCAAAATGAAATTTTACACATAAAACAAGCAGTATCTTCTTATTAAACTTAGGTGCACGGCTGAAATTTTGTTTCCGAAAAAATCAGTACTTTTCCTATGGAATGATGTAAAAAAATCCGATTTTTATGTGCTTCGCAGGGGCATTTCTCTAAAATTTAAAAAAAAATGTATATAAATACATTGTTTCAACAATGAATCCATTGTTGTAAAAGAGTTTAAAATGAAATTTTACACATGAAACGATCAGTATCTTCTTATTAAAATCCGGTGCACGGCTGAAATTTTGTTTCCGAATAAATCAGTACAATTCCTATCGAATGATGTAAAAAAATTCCGATTTTTAGGTTGTTCGCAGGGATATTTTTCTACAAGTTTAAATGAAATGTATCAGAATACATTGTTTCAACAATGAATCCATTGTTGTAAAAATGTCTAAAATGAAAGTTTACACATAAAACAAGCAGTATCTTCTTATTAAATTCTGGTGCACGGCTGAAATTTTGTTTCCGAATAAATCAGTACTTTTCCTATCGAATGATGAAAAAAAAATTCCGATTTTAAAGTTGTTCGCAGGGGTATTCTTCTAAAAGTTTAAATAAAAAATATATAGATACATTATTTCAACAATGAATCCTTTGTTGTAAAAATGTTTAAAATGTAATTTTACACATAATACGAGCAGTATCTTCTCATTAAATTCCGGTGCACGGCTGAAATTTTGTTTCCGAATTAAGGAAAACATTTTCTATCGAATGATATAAAAAAATTCCGATTTTTATGTTGTTCGCAGGGGTATTTTTGTAAATGTTTAAATGAAATATATCTAAATACATTGTTTCAACAATGAATCCATTGTTGAAAAAATGTTCAAAATGAAATTTTACACATAAAACAAGCAGTATCTTCTTATTAAATTTAGGTGCACGGCTGAAATTCTGTTTCCGAATAAATCAGTACTTTTCCTATCGAATGATGTAAGAAAATTCCAATTTTTAGGTGGTTCGCAAGGCCATTTCTCTAAAATTTTAAATGAAATATATCTAAATACATTTGTTTCAACAATGAATCCGTTGTTGTAAAAGTGTTTAAAATGAAATTTTACACATAAAACGAACAGTATCTTCTTATTAAATTCCGGTGCACGGCTGAAATTTTGTTTCCGAATAAATCAGTACTATTCCTATCGAATGATGTAAAAAAATTCCGATATTTATGTTGTTCGCAGGGGTATTTTTCTAAAAGTTTAAATGATATGTATCTGAATACATTGTTTCAACAATGAATCCATTGTTGTAAAAATGTCTAGAATGAAATTTTGCTTATAAAACAAGCAGTATTTTCTTATTAAATTCTGGTTCACGGCTGAAATTTTGTTTCCGAATAAATCAGTACTTTTCCTATCGAGTGATGTAAAAAAATTCCAATTTTTAGGTGGTTCGCAGGGGCATTTCTCTAAAATTTTAAATGAAATATATCTAAATACATTTTTTCAACAATGAATCCATTGTTGTAAAAGTGATTAAAATGAAATTTTACACATAAAGCGAGCAGTATCTTTTTATTAAATTCCGGTGCACGGCTGAAATTTTGTTTCCGAATAAATCAGTACTTTTCCTATCGAATGATGTAAAATAATTTCGATTTTTAGGTTATTCGCAGGGGTATTTTTCTACAAGTTAAAATGAAATATATCAGAATACATTGTTTCAACAATGAATCTATTGTTGTAAAAATGTCTAAAATGAAATTTTACACATAAAACAAGCAGTATCTTCTTATTATATTCTCGTGCACGGCTGAAATTTCGTTTCCGAATAATACCGTACTTTTCCTATCGAATGATGTAAAAAAATTCCGATTTTAAAGTTGTTCGCAGGGGTATTCTTCTAAAAGTTTAAATAAAATATATATAAATACATTGTTTCAACAATGAATCCATTGTTGTAAAAATGTTTAAAATGAAATTTTACACATAAAACGAGCATTATCTTCTCATTAAATTCCGGTGCACGGCTGAAATTTCGTTTCCGAATTAAGCAAAACATTTCCTATCGAATGATGTAAAAAAATTCGGATTTTTATGTTGTTCGCAGGGGTATTTTTCTAAAATTTTAAATGAAATATATCTAAATACATTTGTTTCAACAATGAATCCATTGTTGTAAAAGTGTTTAAAATGAAATTTTACACATAAAACGAGCAGTATCTTCTTATAAAAATTCCGGAGCACGGCTAAAATTTTGTATCCGAATAAATCAGTACTTTTCCTATCGAATGATGTAAAAAAATTCCGATTTTAAAGTAGTTCGCAGGGGTATGCTTCTAAAAGTTTAAATGAAATATATCTAAATGCATTGTTTCAACAATGAATCCATTGTTGAAAAAATGTTTAAAATGAAATTTTACACATAAAAAAAGCAGTTTCTTCTTTTTAAATTCAGGTGCACGGCTGAAATTTTGTTTCCGAATAAATCAGTACTTTTTCTATCGAATGATGTAAAACAATTTCGATTTTTAGGTTGTTCGCAGGGGTATTTTTCTACAAGTTTAAAAGAAATGTATCAGAATACATTGTTCCAACAATGAATCCATTGTTGTAAAAGTGTTTAAAATGAAATTTTACACATAAAACGAGCAGTATCTTCTTATTATATTCCGGTGCACGGCTGAAATTTTGTTTCCGAATAAATTAGTACTTTTCCTACCGAATGATGTAAAAAAATTCCGATTTTTAGGTTGTTCGCAGGGGTATTTTTCTACAAGTTTAAATGACATGTATCAGAATATATTGTTTCAACAATGAATCCATTGTTGTAAAAATGTCTAAAATGAAATTTAACACATAAAACGAGCAGTATCTTCTTATTAAATTCCGGTGCACGGCTGAAATTTTGTTTCCAAATAAATCAGTACTATTCCTATCGAATGATGTAAAAAAATTCCGATTTTTATGTTGTTCGCAGGGGTAATTTTCTAAAAGTTTAAATGATATGTATCTGAATACATTGTTTCAACAATGAATCCATTGTTGTAAAAATGTCTAGAATGAAATTTTGCTTATAAAACGAGCAGTATCTTCTTATTATATTCCGGTGCACGGCTGAAATTTTGTTTCCGAATAAATTAGTACTTTTCCTACCGAATGATGTAAAAAAATTCCGATTTTTAGGTGGTTCGCAGAAGCATTTCTCTAAAAGTTTAATGAAATATATCTAAATGCATTGTTTCAACAATGAATCCATTGTTGAAAAAATGTTCAAAATGAAATTTTACACATAAAACAAGCAGTATCTTCTTATTAAATTTAGGTGCACGGCTGAAATTTTGTTTCCGAAAAAATCAGTACTTTTCCTATGGAATGATGTAAAAAAAATCCGATTTTTATGTGCTTCGCAGGGGCATTTCTCTAAAATTAAAAAAAAATGTATATAAATACATTGTTTCAACAATGAATCCATTGTTGTAAAAGAGTTTAAAATGAAATTTTACACATGAAACGATCAGTATCTTCTTATTAAAATCCGGTGCACGGCTGAAATTTTGTTTCTGAATAAATCAGTACAATTCCTATCGAATGATGTAAAAAAATTCCGATTTTTAGGTTGTTCGCAGGGGTATTTTTCTACAAGTTTAAATGAAATGTATCAGAATACATTGTTTCAACAATGAATCCATTGTTGTAAAAATGTCTAAAATGAAATTTTACACATAAAACAAGCAGTATCTTCTTATTAAATTCTGGTGCACGGCTGAAATTTTGTTTCCGAATAAATCAGTACTTTTCCTATCGAATGATGAAAAAAATTCCGATTTTAAAGTTGTTCGCAGGGGTATTCTTCTAAAAGTTTAAAAAAAATATATAGATACATTATTTCAACAATGAATCCTTTGTTGTAAAAATGTTTAAAATGTAATTTTACACATAATACGAGCAGTATCTTCTCATTAAATTCCGGTGCACGGCTGAAATTTTGTTTCCGAATTAAGGAAAACATTTTCTATCGAATGATATAAAAAAATTCCGATTTTTATGTTGTTCGCAGGGGTATTTTTGTAAATGTTTAAATGATATGTATCTGAATACATTTTTTCAACAATGAATCCATTGTTGTAAAAATGTCTAGAATGAAATTTTACTTATAAACAAGCAGTATCTTCTTATTAAATTCTGCTGCACGGCTGAAATTTTGTTTCCGAATAAATCAGTACTTTTCCTATCGAATGATGTAAAAAAAATTCCAATTTTTAGGTGGTTCGCAAGGCCAATTCTCTAAAATTTTAAATTAAATATATCTAAATACATTTGTTTCAACAATGAATCCGTTGTTGTAAAAGTGTTTAAAATGAAATTTTACACATAAAACGAGCAGTATCTTCTTATTAAATTCCGGAGCACGGCTAAAATTTTGTATCCGAATAAATCAGTACTTTTATTATCGAATGATGTAAAAAAAATCCGATTTTAAAGTAGTTCGCAGGGGTATGCTTCTAAAAGTTTAAATGAAATATATCTAAATGCATTGTTTCAACAATGAATCCATTGTTGAAAAAATGTTCAAAATGAAATTTTACACATAAAACAAGCAGTATCTTCTTATTAAATTTAGGTGCACGGCTGAAATTTTGTTTCCGAAAAAATCAGTACTATTCCTATCGAATGATGTAAAAAAATTCCGATTTTTATGTTGTTCGCAGGGGTATTTTTCTAAAAGTTTAAATGATATGTATCTGAATACATTGTTTCAACAATGAATCCATTGTTGTAAAAATGTCTAGAATGAAATTTTGCTTATAAAACAAGCAGTATCTTCTTATTATATTCTGGTGCACGGCTGAAATTTTGTTTCCGAATAAATCAGTACTTTTCCTATTGAATGATGTAAAAAAATTCCAATTTTTAGGTGGTTCGCATAGGCATTTCTCTAAAATTTTAAATGAAATATATCTAAATACATTTGTTTCAACAATGAATCCATTGTTGTAAAAGTGTTTAAAATGAAATTTTACACATAAAGCGAGCAGTATCTTCTTATTAAATTCCGGTGCACGGCTGAAATTTTGTTTCCGAATAAATCAGTACTTTTCCTATCGAATGATGTAAAAAAATTTCGATTTTTAGGTTATTCGCAGGGGTATTTTTCTACAAGTTTAAATGAAATATATCAGAATACATTGTTTCAACAATGAATCTATTGTTGTAAAAATGTCTAAAATGAAATTTTACACATAAAACAAGCAGTATCTTCTTATTATACTCTGGTGCACGGCTGAAATTTCGTTTCCGAATAAAACAGTACTTTTCCTATCGAATTATGTAAAAAAATTCCGATTTTAAAGTTGTTCGCAGGAGTATTCTTCTAAAAGTTTAAATGAAATATATCTAAATGCATTGTTTCAACAGTGAATCCATTGTTAAAAAAATGTTTAAAATGAAATTTTACACATAAAAAAGCAGTTTCTTCTTATTAAATTCAGGTGCACGGCTGAAATTTTGTTTCCGAATAAATCAGTACTTTTCATATCGAATGATGTAAAAAAATTCCGATTTTTATGTTGTTCGCAGGGGTATTTTTCGACAAGTTTAAATAAAAAATATATAGATACATTATTTCAACAATGAATCCTTTGTTGTAAAAATGTTTAAAATGTAATTTTACACATAATACGAGCAGTATCTTCTCATTAAATTCCGGTGCACAGCTGAAATTTTGTTTCCGAATTAAGGAAAACATTTTCTATCGAATGATATAAAAAAATTCCGATTTTTATGTTGTTCGCAGGGGTATTTTTGTAAATGTTTAAATGATATGTATCTGAATACATTTTTTCAACAATGAATCCATTGTTGTAAAAATGTCTAGAATGAAATTTTACTTATAAAACAAGCAGTATCTTCTTATTAAATTCTGATGCACGGCTGAAATTTTGTTTCCGAATAAATCAGTACTTTTCCTATCGAATGATGTAAAAAAATTCCGATTTTTAGGTGGTTCGCAGAAGCATTTCTCTAAAAGTTTAAATGAAATATATCTAAATACATTGTTTCAACAATGAATCCATTGTTGAAAAAATGTTCAAAATGAAATTTTACACATAAAACAAGCAGTATCTTCTTATTAAATTTAGGTGCACGGCTGAAATTCTGTTTCCGAATAAATCAGTACTTTTCCTATCGAATGATGTAAAAAAATTCCGATTTTTAGGTGGTTCGCAGGGGCATTTCTCTAAAATTTTAAATGAAATATATCTAAATACATTTGTTTCAACAATGAATCCATTGTTGTAAAAGTGTTTAAAATGAAATTTTACACATAAAACGAGCAGTATCTTCTTATTAAATTCCGGAGCACGGCTAAAATTTTGTATCCGAATAAATCAGTACTTTTCCTATCGAATGATGTAAAAAAATTCCGATTTTAAAGTAGTTCGCAGGGGTATGCTTCTAAAAGTTTAAATGAAATATATATAAATGCATTGTTTCAACAATGAATCCATTGTTGAAAAAATGTTTAAAATGAAATTTTACACATAAAAAAAGCAGTTTCTTCTTTTTAAATTCAGGTGCACGGCTGAAAATTTGTTTCCGAATAAATCAGTACTTTTCCTATCGAATGATGTAAAAAAATTCCGATTTTAAAGTTGTTCGCAGGAGTATTCTTCTAAAAGTTTAAATGAAATATATCTAAATGCATTGTTTCAACAGTGAATCCATTGTTAAAAAAATGTTTAAAATGAAATTTTACACATAAAAAAGCAGTTTCTTCTTATTAAATTCAGGTGCACGGCTGAAATTTTGTTTCCGAATAAATCAGTACTTTTCATATCGAATGATGTAAAAAAATTCCGATTTTTATGTTGTTCGCAGGGGTATTTTTCGACAAGTTTAAATGAAATATATCAGAATACATTGTTTCAACAATGAATCCATTGTTGTAAAAATGTCTAAAATGAAATTTTACTTATAAAACAAGCAGTATCTTCTTATTATATTCTGGTGCACGGCTGAAATTTCGTTTCCGAATAAAACAGTACTTTTCCTTTCGAATTATGTAAAAAAATTCCGATTTTTATGTTGTTCGCAGGGGTATTTTTCTACAAGTTTAAATGAAATGTATCAGAATACATTGTTTCAACAATGAATCCATTGTTGTAAAAATGTCTAAAATGAAATTTTACACATAAAACAAGCAGTATCTTCTTAATATATTCTGGTGCACGGCTGAAATTTCGTTTCCGAATATAACAGTACTTTTCCTATCGAATGATCTAAAAAAATTCAAATTTTAAAGTTGTTCGCAGGGGTATTCTTCTAAAAGTTTAAATAAAATATATATAAATACATTGTTTCAACAATGAATCCATTGTTGTAAAAATGTCTAAAATGAAATTTTACACATAAAACGAGCAGTATCTTCTTATTAAATTCCGGTGCACGGCTGGAATTTTGTTTCCGAATAAATCAGTACTTTTCCTATCGAATGATGTAAAAAAATTCCGATTTTTATGTTGTTCGCAGGGGTATTTTTCTACAAGTTTAAATAAAATATATATAAATACATTGTTTCAACAATGAATCCATTGTTGTAAAAATGTTTAAAATGAAATTTTACACATAAAACGAGCAGTATCTTCTTATTATATTCTGGTGCACGGCTGAAATTTCGTTTCCGAATAAAACAGTACTTTTCCTATCGAATGATCTAAAAAAATTCCGATTTTAAAGTTGTTCGCAGGGGTATTCTTCTAAAAGTTTAAATAAAATATATATAAATACATTGTTTCAACAATGAATCCATTGTTGTAAAAATGTCTAAAATGAAATTTTACACATAAAACGAGCAGTATCTTCTTATTAAATTCCGGTGCACGGCTGGAATTTTGTTTCCGAATAAATCAGTACTTTTCCTATCGAATGATGTAAAAAAATTCCGATTTTTATGTTGTTCGCAGGGGTATTTTTCTACAAGTTTAAATGAAATGTATCAGAATACATTGTTTCAACAATGAATCCATTGTTGTAAAAATGTCTAAAATGAAATTTTACACATAAAACAAGCAGTATCTTCTTAATATATTCTGGTGCACGGCTGAAATTTCGTTTCCGAATAAAACAGTACTTTTCCTATCGAATGATGTAAAAAAATTCCGATTTTAAAGTTGTTCGCAGGGGTATTCTTCTAAAAGTTTAAATAAAATATATATAAATACATTGTTTCAACAATGAATCCATTGTTGTAAAAATGTTTAAAATGAAATTTTACACATAAAACGAGCAGTATCTTCTCATTAAATTCCGGTGCACGGCTGAAATTTCGTTTCCGAATTAAGCAAAACATTTCCTATCGAATGATGAAAAAAAATTTCGATTTTTATGTTGTTCGCAGGGGTATTCTTCTAAAAGTTTAAATAAAATATATATAAATACATTGTTTCAACAATGAATCCATTGTTGTAAAAATGTTTAAAATGAAATTTTACACATAAAACGAGCAGTATCTTCTCATTAAATTCCGGTGCACGGCTGAAATTTCGTTTCCGAACTAAGCAAAACATTTCCTATCGAATGATGAAAAAAAATTTCGATTTTTAGGTGGTTCGCAGAAGCATTTCTCTAAAAGTTTAATGAAATATATCTAAATGCATTGTTTCAACAATGAATCCATTGTTGAAAAAATGTTCAAAATGAAATTTTACACATAAAACAAGCAGTATCTTCTTATTAAATTTAGGTGCACGGCTGAAATTTTGTTTCCGAAAAAATCAGTACTTTTCCTATGGAATGATGTAAAAAAATCCGATTTTTATGTGCTTCGCAGGGGCATTTCTCTAAAATTTAAAAAAAAATGTATATAAATACATTGTTTCAACAATGAATCCATTGTTGTAAAAGAGTTTAAAATGAAATTTTACACATGAAACGATCAGTATCTTCTTATTAAAATCCGGTGCACGGCTGAAATTTTGTTTCCGAATAAATCAGTACAATTCCTATCGAATGATGTAAAAAAATTCCGATTTTTAGGTTGTTCGCAGGGATATTTTTCTACAAGTTTAAATGAAATGTATCAGAATACATTGTTTCAACAATGAATCCATTGTTGTAAAAATGTCTAAAATGAAATTTTACACATAAAACAAGCAGTATCTTCTTATTAAATTCTGGTGCACGGCTGAAATTTTGTTTCCGAATAAATCAGTACTTTTCCTATCGAATGATGAAAAAAAAATTCCGATTTTAAAGTTGTTCGCAGGGGTATTCTTCTAAAAGTTTAAATAAAAAATATATAGATACATTATTTCAACAATGAATCCTTTGTTGTAAAAATGTTTAAAATGTAATTTTACACATAATACGAGCAGTATCTTCTCATTAAATTCCGGTGCACGGCTGAAATTTTGTTTCCGAATTAAGGAAAACATTTTCTATCGAATGATATAAAAAAATTCCGATTTTTATGTTGTTCGCAGGGGTATTTTTGTAAATGTTTAAATGAAATATATCTAAATACATTGTTTCAACAATGAATCCATTGTTGAAAAAATGTTCAAAATGAAATTTTACACATAAAACAAGCAGTATCTTCTTATTAAATTTAGGTGCACGGCTGAAATTCTGTTTCCGAATAAATCAGTACTTTTCCTATCGAATGATGTAAGAAAATTCCAATTTTTATGTGGTTCGCAAGGCCATTTCTCTAAAATTTTAAATGAAATATATCTAAATACATTTGTTTCAACAATGAATCCGTTGTTGTAAAAGTGTTTAAAATGAAATTTTACACATAAAACGAACAGTATCTTCTTATTAAATTCCGGTGCACGGCTGAAATTTTGTTTCCGAATAAATCAGTACTTTTCCTATCGAGTGATGTAAAAAAATTCCAATTTTTAGGTGGTTCGCAGGGGCATTTCTCTAAAATTTTAAATGAAATATATCTAAATACATTTTTTCAACAATGAATCCATTGTTGTAAAAGTGATTAAAATGAAATTTTACACATAAAGCGAGCAGTATCTTCTTATTAAATTCCGGTGCACGGCTGAAATTTTGTTACCGAATAAATCAGTACTTTTCCTATCGAATGATGTAAAATCATTTCGATTTTTAGGTTATTCGCAGGGGTATTTTTCTACAAGTTTAAATGAAATATATCAGAATACATTGTTTCAACAATGAATCTATTGTTGTAAAAATGTCTAAAATGAAATTTTACACATAAAACAAGCAGTATCTTCTTATTATATTCTCGTGCACGGCTGAAATTTCGTTTCCGAATAATACCGTACTTTTCCTATCGAATGATGTAAAAAAATTCCGATTTTAAAGTTGTTCGCAGGGGTATTCTTCTAAAAGTTTAAATAAAATATATATAAATACATTGTTTCAACAATGAATCCATTGTTGTAAAAATGTTTAAAATGAAATTTTACACATAAAACGAGCATTATCTTCTCATTAAATTCCGGTGCACGGCTGAAATTTCGTTTCCGAATTAAGCAAAACATTTCCTATCGAATGATGTAAAAAAATTCGGATTTTTATGTTGTTCGCAGGGGTATTTTTCTAAAATTTTAAATGAAATATATCTAAATACATTTGTTTCAACAATGAATCCATTGTTGTAAAAGTGTTTAAAATGAAATTTTACACATAAAACGAGCAGTATCTTCTTATAAAAATTCCGGAGCACGGCTAAAATTTTGTATCCGAATAAATCAGTACTTTTCCTATCGAATGATGTAAAAAAATTCCGATTTTAAAGTAGTTCGCAGGGGTATGCTTCTAAAAGTTTAAATGAAATATATCTAAATGCATTGTTTCAACAATGAATCCATTGTTGAAAAAATGTTTAAAATGAAATTTTACACATAAAAAAAGCAGTTTCTTCTTTTTAAATTCAGGTGCACAGCTGAAATTTTGTTTCCGAATAAATCAGTACTTTTTCTATCGAATGATGTAAAACAATTTCGATTTTTAGGTTGTTCGCAGGGGTATTTTTCTACAAGTTTAAAAGAAATGTATCAGAATACATTGTTCCAACAATGAATCCATTGTTGTAAAAGTGTTTAAAATGAAATTTTACACATAAAACGAGCAGTATCTTCTTATTATATTCCGGTGCACGGCTGAAATTTTGTTTCCGAATAAATTAGTACTTTTCCTACCGAATGATGTAAAAAAATTCCGATTTTTAGGTTGTTCGCAGGGGTATTTTTCTACAAGTTTAAATGACATGTATCAGAATATATTGTTTCAACAATGAATCCATTGTTGTAAAAATGTCTAAAATGAAATTTAACACATAAAACGAGCAGTATCTTCTTATTAAATTCCGGTGCACGGCTGAAATTTTGTTTCCAAATAAATCAGTACTATTCCTATCGAATGATGTAAAAAAATTCCGATTTTTATGTTGTTCGCAGGGGTATTTTTCTAAAAGTTTAAATGATATGTATCTGAATACATTGTTTCAACAATGAATCCATTGTTGTAAAAATGTCTAAAATGAAATTTTACACATAAAACGAGCAGTATCTTCTTATTATATTCCGGTGCACGGCTGAAATTTTGTTTCCGAATAAATTAGTACTTTTCCTACCGAATGATGTAAAAAAATTCCGATTTTTAGGTGGTTCGCAGAAGCATTTCTCTAAAAGTTTTATGAAATATATCTAAATGCATTGTTTCAACAATGAATCCATTGTTGAAAAAATGTTCAAAATGAAATTTTACACATAAAACAAGCAGTATCTTCTTATTAAATTTAGGTGCACGGCTGAAATTTTGTTTCCGAAAAAATCAGTACCTTTCCTATGGAATGATGTAAAAAAAATCCGATTTTTATGTGCTTCGCACTGGCATTTCTCTAAAATTAAAAAAAAATGTATATAAATACATTGTTTCAACAATGAATCCATTGTTGTAAAAGAGTTTAAAATGAAATTTTACACATGAAACGATCAGTATCTTCTTATTAAAATCCGGTGCACGGCTGAAATTTTGTTTCCGAATAAATCAGTACAATTCCTATCGAATGATGTAAAAAAATTCCGATTTTTAGGTTGTTCGCAGGGGTATTTTTCTACAAGTTTAAATGAAATGTATCAGAATACATTGTTTCAACAATGAATCCATTGTTGTAAAAATGTCTAAAATGAAATTTTACACATAAAACAAGCAGTATCTTCTTATTAAATTCTGGTGCACGGCTGAAATTTTGTTTCCGAATAAATCAGTACTTTTCCTATCGAATGATGAAAAAAAATTCCGATTTTAAAGTTGTTCGCAGGGGTATTCTTCTAAAAGTTTAAAAAAAAAATATATAGATACATTATTTCAACAATGAATCCTTTGTTGTAAAAATGTTTAAAATGTAATTTTACACATAATACGAGCAGTATCTTCTCATTAAATTCCGGTGCACGGCTGAAATTTTGTTTCCGAATTAAGGAAAACATTTCCTATCGAATGATATAAAAAATTCCGATTTTTATGTTGTTCGCAGGGGTATTTTTGTAAATGTTTAAATGATATGTATCTGAATACATTTTTTCAACAATGAATCCATTGTTGTAAAAATGTCTAGAATGAAATTTTACTTATAAAACAAGCAGTATCTTCTTATTAAATTCTGCTGCACGGCTGAAATTTTGTTTCCGAATAAATCAGTACTTTTCCTATCGAATGATGTAAAAAAATTCCGATTTTTAGGTGGTTCGCAGAAGCATTTCTCTAAAAGTTTAAATGAAATATATCTAAATGCATTGTTTCAACAATGAATCCATTGTTGAAAAAATGTTCAAAATGAAATTTTACACATAAAACAAGCAGTATCTTCTTATTAAATTTAGGTGCACGGCTGAAATTTTGTTTCCGAATAAATCAGTACTTTTCCTATCGAATGATGTAAAAAAAATTCCAATTTTTAGGTGGTTCGCAAGGCCAATTCTCTAAAATTTTAAATTAAATATATCTAAATACATTTGTTTCAACAATGAATCCGTTGTTGTAAAAGTGTTTAAAATGAAATTTTACACATAAAACGAGCAGTATCTTCTTATTAAATTCCGGAGCACGGCTAAAATTTTGTATCCGAATAAATCAGTACTTTTATTATCGAATGATGTAAAAAAATTCCGATTTTAAAGTAGTTCGCAGGGGTATGCTTCTAAAAGTTTAAATGAAATATATCTAAATGCATTGTTTCAACAATGAATCCATTGTTGAAAAAATGTTCAAAATGAAATTTTACACATAAAACAAGCAGTATCTTCTTATTAAATTTAGGTGCACGGCTGAAATTTTGTTTCCGAAAAAATCAGTACTATTCCTATCGAATGATGTAAAAAAATTCCGATTTTTATGTTGTTCGCAGGGGTATTTTTCTAAAAGTTTAAATGATATGTATCTGAATACATTGTTTCAACAATGAATCCATTGTTGTAAAAATGTCTAGAATGAAATTTTGCTTATAAAACAAGCAGTATCTTCTTATTATATTCTGGTGCACGGCTAAAATTTTGTTTCCGAATAAATCAGTACTTTTCCTATCGAATGATGTAAAAAAATTCCAATTTTTAGGTGGTTTGCAGGGGCATTTCTCTAAAATTTTAAATGAAATATATCTAAATACATTTGTTTCAACAATGAATCCATTGTTGTAAAAGTGTTTAAAATGAAATTTTACACATAAAGCGAGCAGTATCTTCTTATTAAATTCCGGTGCACGGCTGAAATTTTGTTTCCGAATAAATCAGTACTTTTCCTATCGAATGATGTAAAAAAATTTCGATTTTTAGGTTATTCGCAGGGGTATTTTTCTACAAGTTTAAATGAAATATATCAGAATACATTGTTTCAACAATGAATCTATTGTTGTAAAAATGTCTAAAATGAAATTTTACACATAAAACAAGCAGTATCTTCTTATTATTATACTCTGGTGCACGGCTGAAATTTCGTTTCCGAATAAAACAGTACTTTTCCTATCGAATTATGTAAAAAAATTCCGATTTTAAAGTTGTTCGCAGGGGTATTCTTCTAAAAGTTTAAATAAAAAATATATAGATACATTATTTCAACAATGAATCCTTTGTTGTAAAAATGTTTAAAATGTAATTTTACACATAATACGAGCAGTATCTTCTCATTAAATTCCGGTGCACGGCTGAAATTTTGTTTCCGAATTAAGGAAAACATTTTCTATCGAATGATATAAAAAAATTCCGATTTTTATGTTGTTCGCAGGGGTATTTTTCTAAAAGTTTAAATGATATGTATCTGAATACATTGTTTCAACAATGAATCCATTGTTGTAAAAATGTCTAGAATGAAATTTTGCTTATAAAACAAGCAGTATCTTCTTATTATATTCTTCTGCACGGCTGAAATTTTGTTTCCGAATAAATCAGTACTTTTCCTATCGAATGATGTAAAAAAATTCCAATTTTTAGGTGGTTCGCAGGGGCATTTCTCTAAAAGTTTAAATGAAATATATCTAAATACATTGTTTCAACAATGAATCCATTGTTGAAAAAATGTTCAAAATGAAATTTTACACATAAAACAAGCAGTATCTTCTTATTAAATTTAGGTGCACGGCTGAAATTCTGTTTCCGAATAAATCAGTACTTTTCCTATCGAATGATGTAAAAAAATTCCGATTTTTAGGTGGTTCGCAGGGGCATTTCTCTAAAATTTTAAATGAAATATATCTAAATACATTTGTTTCAACAATGAATCCATTGTTGTAAAAGTGTTTAAAATGAAATTTTACACATAAAACGAGCAGTATCTTCTTATTAAATTCCGGAGCACGGCTAAAATTTTGTATCCGAATAAATCAGTACTTTTCCTATCGAATGATGTAAAAAAATTCCGATTTTAAAGTAGTTCGCAGGGTTATGCTTCTAAAAGTTTAAATGAAATATATCTAAATGCATTGTTTCAACAATGAATCCATTGTTGAAAAAATGTTTAAAATGAAATTTTACACATAAAAAAAGCAGTTTCTTCTTTTTAAATTCAGGTGCACGGCTGAAATTTTGTTTCCGAATAAATCAGTACTTTTTCTATCGAATGATGTAAAACAATTTCGATTTTTAGGTTGTTCGCAGGGGTATTTTTCAACAAGTTTAAAAGAAATGTATCAGAATACATTGTTCCAACAATGAATCCATTGTTGTAAAAGTGTTTAAAATGAAATTTTACACATAAAACGAGCAGTATCTTCTTATTATATTCCGGTGCACGGCTGAAATTTTGTTTCCGAATAAATCAGTACTTTTCCTACCGAATGATGTAAAAAAATTCCGATTTTTAGGTTGTTCGCAGGGGTATTTTTCTACAAGTTTAAATGACATGTATCAGAATATATTGTTTCAACAATGAATCCATTGTTGTAAAAATGTCTAAAATGAAATTTAACACATAAAGCGAGCAGTATCTTCTTATTAAATTCCGGTGCACGGCTGAAATTTTGTTTCCAAATAAATCAGTACTATTCCTATCGAATGATGTAAAAAAATTCCGATTTTTATGTTGTTCGCAGGGGTATTTTTCTAAAAGTTTAAATGATATGTATCTGAATACATTGTTTCAACAATGAATCCATTGTTGTAAAAATGTCTAGACTGAAACTTTGTTTATAAAACAAGCAGTATCTTCTTATTAAATTCTGGTGCACGGCTGAAATTTTGTTTCCGAATAAATCAGTACTTTTCCTATAGAATGATGTAAAAAAATTCCGATTTTTAGGTGGTTCGCAGAAGCATTTCTCTAAAAGTTTAATGAAATATATCTAAATGCATTGTTTCAACAATGAATCCATTGTTGAAAAAATGTTCAAAATGAAATTTTACACATAAAACAAGCAATATCTTCTTATTAAATTTAGGTGCACGGCTGAAATTATATTTCCGAAAAAATCAGTACTTTTCCTATGGAATGATGTAAAAAAAATCCGATTTTTATGTGCTTCGCAGGGGCATTTCTCTAAAATTTAAAAAAAAATGTATATAAATACATTGTTTCAACAATGAATCCATTGTTGTAAAAGTGTTTAAAATGAAATTTTACACATAAAACAAGCAGTATCTTCTTATTAAATTTAGGTGCACGGCTGAAATTTTGTTTCCGAATAAATCAGTACAATTCCTATCGAATGATGTAAAAAAATTCCGATTTTTAGGTTGTTCGCAGGTGTATTTTTCTACAAGTTTAAATGAAATGTATCAGAATACATTGTTTCAACAATGAATCCATTGTTGTAAAAATGTCTAAAATGAAATTTTACACAAAAAACAAGCAGTATCTTCTTATTAAATTCTGGTGCACGGCTGAAATTTTGTTTCCGAATAAATCAGTACTTTTCCTATCGAATGATGAAAAAAAATTCCGATTTTAAAGTTGTTCGCAGGGGTATTCTTCTAAAAGTTTAAATAAAAAATATATAGATACATTATTTCAACAATGAATCCTTTGTTGTAAAAATTTTTAAAATGTAATTTTACATATAATACGAGCAGTATCTTCTCATTAAATTCCGGTGCACGGCTGAAATTTTGTTTCCGAATTAAGGAAAACATTTCCTATCGAATGATATAAAAAAATTCCGATTTTTATGTTGTTCGCAGGGGTATTTTTGTTAATGTTTAAATGATATGTATCAGAATACATTTTTTCAACAATGAATCCATTGTTGTAAAAATGTCTAGAATGAAATTTTACTTATAAAACAAGCAGTATCTTCTTATTAAATTCTGCTGCACGGCTGAAATTTGTTTCCGAATAAATCAGTACTTTTCCTATCGAATGATGTAAAAAAATTCCGATTTTTAGGTGGTTCGCAGAAGCATTTCTCTAAAAGTTTAAATGAAATATATCTAAATGCATTGTTTCAACAATGAATCCATTGTTGAAAAAATGTTCAAAATGAAATTTTACACATAAAACAAGCAGTATCTTCTTATTAAATTTAGGTGCAAGGCTGAAATTTTGTTTCCGAATAAATCAGTACTTTTCCTATCGAATGATGTAAAAAAAATTCCAATTTTTAGGTGGTTCGCAAGGCCAATTCTCTAAAATTTTAAATGAAATATATCTAAATACATTTGTTTCAACAATGAATCCGTTGTTGTAAAAGTGTTTAAAATGAAATTTTACACATAAAACGAACAGTATCTTCTTATTAAATTCCGGTGCACGGCTGAAATTTTGTTTCCGAATAAATCAGGACTATTCCTATCGAATGATGTAAAAAAATTCCGATTTTTATGTTGTTCGCAGGGGTATTTTTCTAAAAGTTTAAATGACATGTATCTGAATACATTGTTTCAACAATGAATCCATTGTTGTAAAAATGTCTAGAATGAAATTTTGCTTATAAAACAAGCAGTATCTTCTTATTATATTCTGGTGCACGGCTGAAATTTTGTTTCCGAATAAATCAGTACTTTTCCTATCGAATGATGTAAAAAAATTTCGATTTTTAGGTTATTCGCAGGGGTCTTTTTCTACAAGTTTAAATGAAATATATCAGAATACATTGTTTCAACAATGAATCTATTGTTGTAAAAATGTCTAAAATGAAATTTTACACATAAAACAAGCAGTATCTTCTTATTATATTCTGGTGCACGGCTGAAATTTCGTTTCCGAATAAAACAGTACTTTTTCTATCGAATGATGTAAAAAATTCCGATTTTAAAGTTGTTCGCAGGGGTATTCTTCTAAAAGTTTAAATAAAATATATATAAATACATTGTTTCAACAATGAATCCATTGTTGTAAAAATGTTTAAAATGAAATTTTACACATAAAACGAGCATTATCTTCTCATTAAATTTCGGTGCACGGCTGAAATTTCGTTTCCGAATTAAGCAAAACATTTCCTATCGAATGATGTAAAAAAATTTCGATTTTTAGGTTATTCGCAGGGGTATTTTTCTAAAATTTTAAATGAAATATATCTAAATACATTTGTTTCAACAATGAATCCATTGTTGTAAAAGTGTTTAAAATGAAATTTTACACATAAAACGAGCAGTATCTTCTTATTAAATTCCGGAGCACGGCTAAAATTTTGTTTCTGAATGAATCAGTACTTTTCCTATCGAATGATGTAAAAAAATTCGATTTTTACGTTGTTCGCAGGGGTATTTTTCTACAAGTTTAAATGAAATGTATCAGAATACATTGTTTCAACAATGAATCCATTGATGTAAAAATGTCTAAAATGAAATTTTACACTTAAAACGAGCAGTATCTTCTTATTAAATTCCGGTGCACGGCTGAAATTTTGTTTCCGAATAAATCAGTACTTTACCTATCGAATGATGTAAAAAAATTCCGATTTTAAAGTTGTTCGCAGGGGTATTCTTCTAAAAGTTTAAATAAAATATATATAAATACATTGTTTCAACAATGAATCCATTGTTGTAAAAATGTTTAAAATGAAATTTTACACATAAAACGAGCAGTATCTTCTCATTAAATTCCGGTGCACTGCTGAAATTTCGTTTCCGAATTAAGCAAAACATTTCCTATCGAATGATGTAAAAAAAGTCCGATTTTTATGTTGTTCGCAGGGGTATTTTTCTAAAAGTTTAAATTATATGTATCTGAATACATTGTTTCAACAATGAATCCATTGTTGTAAAAATGTCTAAAATGAACTTTTACACATAAAACAAGCAGTATCTTCTTATTATATTCTGGTGCGCGGCTGAAATTTCGTTTCCGAATAAAACAGTACTTTTCCTATCGAATGATGTAAAAAAATTCCGATTTTTATGTGGTTCGCAGGGGCATTTCTCTAAAATTTTAAATGAAATATATCTAAATACATTTGTTTCAACAATGAATCCATTGTTGTAAAAGTGTTTAAAATGAAATTTTACACATAAAACGAGCAGTATCTTCTTATTAAATTTTGGTGCACGGCTGAAATTTCGTTTCCGAATAAAACAGTACTTTTCCTATCGAATTATGTAAAAAAATTAAGATTTTAAAGTTGTTCGCAGGGGTATTCTTCTAAAAGTTTAAATAAAATATGTATAAATACATTGTTTCAACAATGAATCCATTGTTGTAAAAATGTCTAAAATGGAATTTTACACATAAAACAAGCAGTATCTTCTTATTATATTCTGGTGTACGGCTGAAATTTCGTTTCCGAATAAAACAGTACTTTTCCTATCGAATGATGTAAAAAAATTCCGATTTTAAAGTTGTTCGCAGGGGTATTCTTCTAAAAGTTTAAATAAAATATATATAAATACATTGTTTCAACAATGAATCCATTGTTGTAAAAATGTTTAAAATGAAATTTTACACATAAAACGAGCATTATCTTCTCATTAAATTCCGGTGCACGGCTGAAATTTCGTTTCCGAATTAAGCAAAACATTTCCTATCGAATGATGTAAAAAAATTCGGATTTTTATGTTGTTCGCAGGGGTATTTTTCTAAAAGTTTAAATGATATGTATCTGAATACATTGTTTCAACAATGAATCCATTGTTGTAAAAATGTGTAGAACGAAATTTTACTTATAAAACAAGCAGTATCTTCTTATTAAATTCTGGTGCACGGCAGAAATTTTGTTTCCGAATAAATCAGTACTTTTCCTATCGAATGATGTAAAAAAATTCCGATTTTTAGGTGGTTCGCAGGGGCATTTCTCTAAAATTTTAAATGAAATATATCTAAATACATTTGTTTCAACAATGAATCCATTGTTGTAAAAGTGTTTAAAATGAAATTTTACACATAAAACGAGCAGTATCTTCTTATTAAATTCCGGAGCACGGCTAAAATTTTGTTTCTGAATGAATCAGTACTTTTCCTATCGAATGATGTAAAAAAATTCCGATTTTAAAGTAGTTCGCAGGGGTATTCTTCTAAAAGTTTAAATGAAATATATCTAAATGCATTGTTTCAACAATGAATCCATTGTTGAAAAAATGCTTAAAAAGAAATTTTACACATAAAAAAGCAGTTTCTTCTTTTTAAATTCAGGTGCACGGCTGAAAATTTGTTTCCGAATAAATCAGTACTTTTCCTGACGAATGAAGTAAAAAATTCCGATTTTTATGTTGTTCGCAGGGGTATTTTTCTACAAGTTTAAATGAAATGTATCAGAATACATTGTTTCAACAATGAATCCATTGTTGTAAAAATGTCTAAAATGAAATTTTACATATTAAACAAGCAGTATCTTCTTATTATATTCTGGTGCACGGCTGAAATTTCGTTTCCGAATAAAACAGTACTTTTCCTATCGAATGATGTAAAAAAATTCCGATTTTTAGGTGGTTCGCAGGGGCATTTCTCTAAAATTTTAAATGAAATATATCTAAATACATTTGTTTCAACAATGAATCCATTGTTGTAAAAGTGTTTAAAATGAAATTTTACACATAAAACAAGCAGTATCTTCTTATTATATTCTAGTGCACGGCTGAAATTTCGTTTCCGAATAAAACAGCACTTTTCCTATCGAATGATTTAAAAAAATTCCGATTTTAAAGTTGTTCGCAGGGGTATTCTTCTAAAAGTTTAAATAAAATATATATAAATACATTGTTTCAACAATGAATCCATTGTTGTAAAAATGTTTGAAATGAAATTTTACACACAAAACGAGCAGTATCTTCTCATTAAATTCCGGTGCACGGCTGAAATTTCGTTTCCGAATTAAGCAAAACATTTCCTATCGAATGATGAAAAAAATTTCGATTTTTATGTTGTTCGCAGGGGTATTTTTCTAAAAGTTTAAATGACATGTATCTGAATACATTGTTTCAACAATGAATCCATTGTTGTAAAAATGTGTAGAATGAAATTTTACACATAAAACAAGCAGTATCTTCTTATTATATTCTGGTGCGCGGCTGAAATTTCGTTTCCGAATAAAACAGTACTTTTCCTATCGAATGATGTAAAAAAATTCCGATTTTTAGGTGGTTCGCAGGGGCATTTCTCTAAAATTTTAAATGAAATATATCTAAATACATTTGTTTCAACAATGAATCCATTGTTGTAAAAATGTCTAAAATGAAATTTTACACATAAAACGAGCAGTATCTTCTTATTAAATTCCGGTGCACGGCTGGAATTTTGTTTCTGAATAAATCAGTACTTTTCCAATCGAATGATGTAAAAAAATTCCGATTTTTATGTTGTTCGCAGGGGTATTTTCCTAAAAGTTTAAATGATATGTATCTGAATACATTGTTTCAACAATTAATACATTGTTGTAAAAATGTCTAAAATGAACTTTTACACATAAAACAAGCAGTATCTTCTTATTATATTCTGGTGCGCGGCTGAAATTTCGTTTCCGAATAAAACAGTACTTTTCCTATCGAATGATGTAAAAAAATTCCGATTTTTAGGTGGTTCGCAGGGGCATTTCTCTAAAATTTTAAATGAAATATATCTAAATACATTTGTTTCAACAATGAATCCATTGTTGTAAAAGTGTTTAAAATGAAATTTTACACATAAAACGAGCAGTATCTTCTTATTAAATTTTGGTGCACGGCTGAAATTTCGTTTCCGAATAAAACAGTACTTTTCCTATCGAATTATGTAAAAAAATTAAGATTTTAAAGTTGTTCGCAGGGGTATTCTTCTAAAAGTTTAAATAAAATATGTATAAATACATTGTTTCAACAATGAATCCATTGTTGTAAAAATGTCTAAAATGAAATTTTACACATAAAACAAGCAGTATCTTCTTATTATATTCTGGTGCACGGATGAAATTTCGTTTCCGAATAAGACAGTACTTTTCCTATCGAATGATGTAAAAAAATTCCGATTTTAAAGTTGTTCGCAGGGGTATTCTTCTAAAAGTTTAAATAAAATATATATAAATACATTGTTTCAACAATGAATCCATTGTTGTAAAAATGTTTAAAATGAAATTTTACACATAAAACGAGCATTATCTTCTCATTAAATTCCGGTGCACGGCTGAAATTTCGTTTCCGAATTAAGCAAAACATTTCCTATCGAATGATGTAAAAAAATTCGGATTTTTATGTTGTTCGCAGGGGTATTTTTCTAAAAGTTTAAATGATATGTATCTGAATACATTGTTTCAACAATGAATCCATTGTTGTAAAAATGTGTAGAATGAAATTTTACTTATAAAACAAGCAGTATCTTCTTATTAAATTCTGGTGCACGGCAGAAATTTTGTTTCCGAATAAATCAGTACTTTTCCTATCGAATGATGTAAAAAAATTCCGATTTTTAGGTGGTTCGCAGGGGCATTTCTCTAAAATTTTAAATGAAATATATCTAAATAGATTTGTTTCAACAATGAATCCATTGTTGTAAAAGTGTTTAAAATGAAATTTTACACATAAAACGAGCAGTTTCTTCATTTTAAATTCAGGTGCACGGCTGGAATTTTGTTTCCGAATAAATAAGTACTTTTCCTATCGAATGATGTAAAAAAATTCGATTTTTACGTTGTTCGCAGGGGTATTTTTCTACAAGTTTAAATGAAATGTATCAGAATACATTGTTTCAACAATGAATCCATTGATGTAAAAATGTCTAAAATGAAATTTTACACTTAAAACGAGCAGTATCTTCTTATTAAATTCCGGTGCACGGCTGAAATTTTGTTTCCGAATAAATCAGTACTTTACCTATCGAATGATGTAAAAAAATTCCGATTTTAAAGTTGTTCGCAGGGGTATTCTTCTAAAAGTTTAAATAAAATATATATAAATACATTGTTTCAACAATGAATCCATTGTTGTAAAAATGTTTAAAATGAAATTTTACACATAAAACGAGCAGTATCTTCTCATTAAATTCCGGTGCACGGCTGAAATTTCGTTTCCGAATTAAGCAAAACATTTCCTATCGAATGATGTAAAAAAAGTCCGATTTTTATGTTGTTCGCAGGGGTATTTTTCTAAAAGTTTAAATTATATGTATCTGAATACATTGTTTCAACAATGAATCCATTGTTGTAAAAATGTCTAAAATGAACTTTTACACATAAAACAAGCAGTATCTTCTTATTATATTCTGGTGCGCGGCTGAAATTTCGTTTCCGAATAAAACAGTACTTTTCCTATCGAATGATGTAAAAAAATTCCGATTTTTATGTGGTTCGCAGGGGCATTTCTCTAAAATTTTAAATGAAATATATCTAAATACATTTGTTTCAACAATGAATCCATTGTTGTAAAAGTGTTTAAAATGAAATTTTACACATAAAACGAGCAGTATCTTCTTATTAAATTTTGGTGCACGGCTGAAATTTCGTTTCCGAATAAAACAGTACTTTTCCTATCGAATTATGTAAAAAAATTAAGATTTTAAAGTTGTTCGCAGGGGTATTCTTCTAAAAGTTTAAATAAAATATGTATAAATACATTGTTTCAACAATGAATCCATTGTTGTAAAAATGTCTAAAATGGAATTTTACACATAAAACAAGCAGTATCTTCTTATTATATTCTGGTGTACGGCTGAAATTTCGTTTCCGAATAAAACAGTACTTTTCCTATCGAATGATGTAAAAAAATTCCGATTTTAAAGTTGTTCGCAGGGGTATTCTTCTAAAAGTTTAAATAAAATATATATAAATACATTGTTTCATCAATGAATCCATTGTTGTAAAAATGTTTAAAATGAAATTTTACACATAAAACGAGCATTATCTTCTCATTAAATTCCGGTGCACGGCTGAAATTTCGTTTCCGAATTAAGCAAAACATTTCCTATCGAATGATGTAAAAAAATTCGGATTTTTATGTTGTTCGCAGGGGTATTTTTCTAAAAGTTTAAATGATATGTATCTGAATACATTGTTTCAACAATGAATCCATTGTTGTAAAAATGTGTAGAATGAAATTTTACTTATAAAACAAGCAGTATCTTCTTATTAAATTCTGGTGCACGGCAGAAATTTTGTTTCCGAATAAATCAGTACTTTTCCTATCGAATGATGTAAAAAAATTCCAATTTTTAGGTGTTTCGCAGGGGCATTTCTCTAAAATTTTAAATGAAATATATCTAAATACATTTGTTTCAACAATGAATCCATTGTTGTAAAAGTGTTTAAAATGAAATTTTACACATAAAACGAGCAGTTTCTTCTTTTTAAATTCAGGTGCACGGCTGAAATTTTGTTTCCGAATAAATCAGTACTTTTCCTAACGAATGAAGTAAAAAATTCCGATTTTTATGTTGTTCGCAGGGGTATTTTTCTACAAGTTTAAATGAAATGTATCAGAATACATTGTTTCAACAATGAATCCATTGTTGTAAAAATGTCTAAAATGAAATTTTACATATTAAACAAGCAGTATCTTCTTATTATATTCCGGTGCACGGCTGAAATTTCGTTTCCGAATAAAACAGTACTTTTCCTGTCGAATGATGTAAAAAAATTCCGATTTTTAGGTGGTTCGCAGGGGCATTTCTCTAAAATTTTAAATGAAATATATCTAAATACATTTGTGTCAACAATGAATCCATTGTTGTAAAAGTGTTTAAAATGAAATTTTACACATAAAACAAGCAGTATCTTCTTATTATATTCTGGTGCATGGCTGAAATTTCGTTTCCGAATAAAACAGTACTTTTCCTATCGAATGATTTAAAAAAATTCCGATTTTAAAGTTGTTCGCAGGGGTATTCTTCTAAAAGTTTAAAAAAAATTTATATAAATACATTGTTTCAACAATGAATCCATTGTTGTAAAAATGTTTAAAATGAAATTTTACACATAAAACGAGCAGTATCTTCTCATTAAATTCCGGTGCACGGCTGAAATTTCGTTTCCGAATTAAGCAAAACATTTCCTATCGAATGATGTAAAAAAATTCGGATTTTTATGTTGTTCGCAGGGGTATTTTTCTAAAAGTTTAAATGATATGTATCTGAATACATTGTTTCAACAATGAATCCATTGTTGTAAAAATGTGTAGAATGAAATTTTACTTATAAAACAAGCAGTATCTTCTTATTAAATTCTGGTGCACGGCAGAAATTTTGTTTTCGAATAAATCAGTACTTTTCCTATCGAATGATGTAAAAAAATTCCGATTTTTAGGTGCTTCGCAGGGGCATTTCTCTAAAATTTTAAATGAAATATATCTAAATACATTTGTTTCAACAATGAATCCATTGTTGTAAAAGTGTTTAAAATGAAATTTTACACATAAAACGAGCAGTTTCTTCTTTTTAAATTCAGGTGCACGGCTGAAATTTTGTTTCCGAATAAATCAGTACTTTTCCTAACGAATGAAGTAAAAAATTCCGATTTTTATGTTGTTCGCAGGGGTATTTTTCTACAAGTTTAAATGAAATGTATCAGAATACATTGTTTCAACAATGAATCCATTGTTGTAAAAATGTCTAAAATGAAATTTTACATATTAAACAAGCAGTATCTTCTTATTATATTCTGGTGCACGGCTGAAATTTCGTTCCCGAATAATACAGTACTTTTCCTATCGAATGATGTAAAAAAATTCCGATTTTTAGGTGGTTCGCAGGGGCATTTCTCTAAAATTTTAAATGAAATATATCTAAATACATTTGTTTCAACAATGAGTCCATTGTTGTAAAAGTGTTTAAAATGAAATTTTACACATAAAACAAGCAGTATCTTCTTATTATATTCTGGTGCATGGCTGAAATTTCGTTTCCGAATAAAACAGTACTTTTCCTATCGAATGATTTAAAAAAATTCCGATTTTAAAGTTGTTCGCAGGGGTATTCTTCTAAAAGTTTAAATAAAATATATATAAATACATTGTTTCAACGATGAATCCATTGTTGTAAAAATGTTTGAAATGAAATTTTACACACAAAACGAGCAGTATCTTCTCATTAAATTCCGGTGCACGGCTGAAATTTCGTTTCCGAATTAAGCAAAACATTTCCTATCGAATGATGAAAAAAAATTTCGATTTTTATGTTGTTCGCAGGGATATTTTTCTAAAAGTTTAAATGACATGTATCTGAATACATTGTTTCAACAATGAATCCATTGTTGTAAAAATGTCTAAAATGAAATTTTACACATAAAACGAGCGGTATCTTCTTATTAAATTCCGGTGCACGGCTGGAATTTTGTTTCCGAATAAATCAGTACTTTTCCTATGGAATGATGTAAAAAAATTCCGATTTTTAGGTGGTTCGCAGGGGCATTTCTCTAAAATTTTAAATGAAATATATCTAAACACATTTGTTTCAACAATGAATCCATTGTTGTAAAAGTGTTTAAAATGAAATTTTACACATAAAACGAGCAGTATCTTCTTATTAAATTTTGGTGCACGGCTTAAATTTCGTTTCCGAATAAAACAGTACTTTTCCTATCGAATTATGTAAAAAAATTCCAATTTTTATGTTGTTCGCAGGGGTATTCTTCTAAAAGTTTAAATAAAATATGTATAAATACATTGTTTCAACAATGAATCCATTGTTGTAAAAATGTTTAAAATGAAATTATACTTTTAAAACGAGCAGTATCTTCTCATAAAATTCCGGTGCACGGCTGAAATTTCGTTTCCGAATTAAGCAAAACATTTCCTATCGAATGATGTAAAAAAATTCCGATTTTTATGTTGTTCGCAGGGGTATTTTTCTACAAGTTTAAATGAAATGTATCAGAATACATTGTTTCAACAATGAATCCATTGTTGTAAAAATGTCTAAAATGAAATTTTACACATAAAACAAGCAGTATCTTCTTAATATATTCTGGTGCACGGCTGAAATTTCGTTTCCGAATAAAACAGTACTTTTCCTATCGAATGATGTAAAAAAATTCCGATTTTAAAGTTGTTCGCAGGGATATTCTTCTAAAAGTTTAAATAAAATATATATAAATACATTGTTTCAACAATGAATCCATTGTTGTAAAAATGTCTATACATAAAACGAGCAGTATCTTCTTATTAAATTCCGGTGCACGGCTGGAATTTTGTTTCCGAATAAATCAGTACTTTTTCTATCGAATGATGTAAAAATATTCCGATTTTTAGGTTGTTCGCAGGGGTATTTTTCTACAAGTTTAAATGAAATGTATCAGAATACATTGTTCCAACAATGAATCCATTGTTGTAAAAGTGTTTAAAATGAAATTTTACACATAAAACGAGCAGTATCTTCTTATTATATTCCGGTGCACGGCTGGAATTTTGTTTCCGAATAAATCAGTATTTCTTCTATCGAATGATGTAAAACAATTCCGATTTTTAGGTTGTTCGCAGGGGTATTTTTCTACAAGTTTAAAAGAAATGTATCAGAATACATTGTTCCAACAATGAATCCATTGTTGTAAAATTGTTTAAAATGAAATTTTACACATAAAACGAGCAGTATCTTCTTATTATATTCCGCTGCACGGCTGAAATTTTGTTTCCGAATAAATCAGTACTTTTCCTATCGAATGATGTAAAAAAATTCCGATTTTTAGGTTGTTCGCAGGGGTATTTTTCTACAAGTTTAAATGAAATGTATCAGAATACATTGTTTCAACAATGAATCCATTGATGTAAAAATGTCTAAAATGAAATTTTACACATAAAACGAGCAGTATCTTCTTATTAAATTCCGGTGCACGGCTGAAATTTCGTTTCCGAATTAAGCAAAACATTTCCTATCGAATGATGTAAAAAAATTCCGATTTTTATGTTGTTCGCAGGGGTATTTTTCTAAAAGTTTAAATGATATGTATCTGAATACATTGTTTCAACAATGAATCCATTGTTGTAAAAATGTCTAAAATGAGCTTTTACACATAAAACAAGCAGTATCTTCTTATTATATTCTGGTGCGCGGCTGAAATTTCGTTTCCGAATAAAACAGTACTTTTCCTATCGAATGATGTAAAAAAATTCCGATTTTTAGGTGGTTCGCAGGGGCATTTCTCTAAAATTTTAAATGAAATATATCTAAATACATTTGTTTCAACAATGAATCCATTGTTGTAAAAGTGTTTAAAATGAAATTTTACACATAAAACGAGCAGTATCTTCTTATTATATTCCGGTGCACGGCTGAAATTTTGTTTCCGAATAAATCAGTACTTTTCCTATCGAATGATGTAAAAAAATTCCGATTTTTATGTTGTTCGCAGGGGTATTTTTCTAAACGTTTAAATGAAATATATCTAAATGCATTGTTTCAATAATGAATCCATTGTTGAAAAAATGTTTAAAATGAAATTTTGCACATAAAAAAAGCAGTTTCTTCTTATTAAATTCAGGTGGTCAGCTGAAATTCTGTTTCCGAATAAATCAGTACTTTTCCTATCGAATGATGTAAAAAAATTCCGATTTTTATGTTGTTCGCAGGGGTATTTTTCTAAAAGTTTAAATGACATGTATCTGAATACATTGTTTCAACAATGAATCCATTGTTGTAAAAATGTCTAAAATGAAATTTTACACATACAACGAGCAGTATCTTCTTATTAAATTCCGGTGCACGGCTGGAATTTTGTTTCCGAATAAATCAGTATTTTTTCTATCGAATGATGTAAAACAATTCCGATTTTTAGGTTGTTCGCAGGGGTATTTTTCTACAAGTTTAAAAGAAATGTATCAGAATACATTGTTCCAACAATGAATCCATTGTTGTAAAATTGTTTAAAATGAAATTTTACACATAAAACGAGCAGTATCTTCTTATTATATTCCGCTGCACGGCTGAAATTTTGTTTCCGAATAAATCAGTACTTTTCCTATCGAATGATGTAAAAAAATTCCGATTTTTAGGTTGTTCGCAGGGGTATTTTTCTACAAGTTTAAATGAAATGTATCAGAATACATTGTTTCAACAATGAATCCATTGATGTAAAAATGTCTAAAATGAAATTTTACACATAAAACGAGCAGTATCTTCTTATTAAATTCCGGTGCACGGCTGGAATTTTGTTTCTGAATAAATCAGTACTTTTCCTATCGAATAATGTAAAAAAATTCCGATTTTTACGTTGTTCGCAGGGGTATTTTTCTACAAGTTTAAATGAAATGTATCAGAATACATTGTTTCAACAATGAATCCATTGATGTAAAAATGTCTAAAATGAAATTTTACACTTAAAACGAGCAGTATCTTCTTATTAAATTCCGGTGCACGGCTGAAATTTTGTTTCCGAAAAAATCAGTACTTTTCCTATCGAATGATGTAAAAAAATTCCGATTTTAAAATTGTTCGCAGGAGTATTTTTCTAAAAGTTTAAATGATATGTATCTGAATACATTGTTTCAACAATGAATCCATTGTTGTAAAAATGTTTAAAATGAAATTTTACACATAAAACGAGCAGTATCTTCTCATTAAATTCCGGTGCACGGCTGGAATTTTGTTTCCGAATAAATCAGTACTTTTTCTATCGAATGATGTAAAACAATTTCGATTTTTAGGTTGTTCGCAGATGTATTTTTCTACAAGTTTAAAAGAAATGTATCAGAATACATTGTTCCAACAATGAATCCATTGTTGTAAAAGTGTTTAAAATGAAATTTTACACATAAAACGAGCAGTATCTTCTTATTATATTCCGGTGCACGGCTGAAATTTTGTTTCCGAATAAATCAGTACTTTTCCTACCGAATGATGTAAAAAAATTCCGATATTTAGGTTGTTTGCAGGGGTATTTTTCTGCAAGTTTAAATGAAATGTATCAGAAAACATTGTTTCAACAATGAATCCATTGTTGTAAAAATGTTTAAAATGAAATTTTACACATAAAACGAGCAGTATCATCTCATTAAATTCCGGTGCACGGCTGAAATTTCGTTTCCGAATTAAGCAAAACATTTCCTATCGAATGATGTAAAAAAATTCCGATTTTTATGTTGTTCGCAGGGGTATTTTTCTAAACGTTTAAATGAAATATATCTAAATGCATTGTTTCAACAATGAATCCATTGTTGAAAAAATGTTTAAAATGAAATTTTGCACATAAAAAAGCAGTTTCTTCTTATTAAATTCAGGTGCTCGGCTGAAATTCTGTTTCCGAATAAATCAGTACTTTTCCTATCGAATGATGTAAAAAATTCCGATTTTTATGTTGTTCGCAGGGGTATTTTTCTAAAAGTTTAAATGACATGTATCTGAATACATTGTTTCAACAATGAATCCATTGTTGTAAAAATGTCTTAAATGAAATTTTACACATACAACGAGCAGTATCTTCTTATTAAATTCCGGTGCACGGCTGGAATTTTGTTTCCGAATAAATCAGTATTTTTTCTATCGAATGATGTAAAACAATTCCGATTTTTAGGTTGTTCGCAGGGGTATTTTTCTACAAGTTTAAAAGAAATGTATCAGAATACATTGTTCCAACAATGAATCCATTGTTGTAAAATTGTTTAAAATGAAATTTTACACATAAAACGAGCAGTATCTTCTTATTAAATTCCGGTGCACGGATGGAATTTTGTTTCCGAATAAATCAGTACTTTTCCTATCGAATGATGTAAAAAAATTCCGATTTTTACGTTGTTCGCAGGGGTATTTTTCTACAAGTTTAAATGAAATGTATCAGAATACATTGTTTCAACAATGAATCCATTGATGTAAAAATGTCTAAAATGAAATTTTACACTTAAAACGAGCAGTATCTTCTTATTAAATTCCGGTGCACGGCTGAAATTTTGTTTCCGAAAAAATCAGTACTTTTCCTATCGAATGATGTAAAAAAATTCCGATTTTAAAATTGTTCGCAGGGGTATTCTTCTAAAAGTTTAAATAAAATATATATAAATACATTGTTTCAACAATGAATCCATTGTTGTAAAAATGTTTAAAATGAAATTTTACACATAAAACGAGCAGTATCTTCTTATTAAATTTTGGTGCACGGCTAAAATTTCGTTTCCGAATTAAGCAAAACATTTCCTATCGAATGATGAAAAAAAATTTCGATTTTTATGTTTTTTGCAGGGGTATTTTTCTAAAAGTTTAAATAAAATATATATAAATACATTGTTTCAACAATGAATCCATTGTTGTAAAAATGTCTAAAATGAAATTTAACACATAAAACGAGCAGTATCTTCTTATTAAATTCCGGTGCACGGCTGAAATTTTGTTTCCGAATAAATCAGTACTATTCCTATCGAATGATGTAAAAAAATTCCGATTTTTATGTTGTTCGCAGGGGTATTTTTCTAAAAGTTTAAATGATATGTATCTGAATACATTGTTTCAACAATGAATCCATTGTTGTAAAAATGTCTAGACTGAAATTTTGTTTATAAAACAAGCAGTATCTTCTTATTAAATTCTGGTGCACGGCTGAAATTTTGTTTCCGAATAAATCAGTACTTTTCCTATCGAATGATGTAAAAAAAATCCGATTTTTATGTGCTTCGCAGGGGCATTTCTCTAAAATTTTAAATAAAATATATGTAAATACATTGTTTCAACAATGCATCCATTGTTGTAAAAGTGTTTAAAATGAAATTTTACACATAAAACGAGCAGTATCTTCTTATTAAATTTAGGTGCACGGCTGAAATTTTGTTTCCGAATAAATCAGTACTTTTCCTATCGAATGATGAAAAAAAATTCCGATTTTAAAGTTGTTCGCAGGGGTATTCTTCTAAAAGTTTAAATAAAAAATATATAGATACATTGTTTCAACAATGAATCCATTGTTGTAAAAATGTTTAAAATGAAATTTTACACATAATACGAGCAGTATCTTCTCATTAAATTCCGGTGCACGGCTGAAATTTTGTTTCCGAATTAAGTAAAACATTTCCTATCGAATGATATAAAAAAATTCCGATTTTTATGTTGTTCGCAGGGGTATTTTTCTAAATGTTTAAATGATATGTATCTGAATACATTTTTTCAACAATGAATCCATTGTTGTAAAAATGTCTGGAATGAATTTTTACTTATAAAACAAGCAGTATCTTCTTATTAAATTCTGCTGCACGGCTGAAATTGTGTTTCCGAATAAATCAGTACTTTTCCTATCGAATGATGTAAAAAAATTCGATTTTTAGGTGGTTCGCAGAAGCATTTCTCTAAAAGTTTAAATGAAATATATCTAAATGCATTGTTTCAACAATGAATCCATTGTTGAAAAAATGTTCAAAATGAAATTTTACACATAAAACAAGCAGTATCTTCTTATTAAATTTAGGTGCACGGCTGAAATTTTGTTTCCGAATAAATCAGTACTTTTCCTATCGAATGATGTAAACAAATTCCAATTTTTAGGTTGTTCGCAAGGCCATTTCTCTAAAATTTTAAATGAAATATATCTAAATACATTTGTTTCAACAATGAATCCGTTGTTGTAAAAGTGTTTAAAATGAAATTTTACACATAAAACGAACAGTATCTTCTTATTAAATTCCGGTGCACGGCTGAAATTTTGTTTCCGAATAAATCAGTACTATTCCTATCGAATGATGTAAAAAAATTCCGGTTTTTATGTTGTTCGCAGGGGTATTTTTCTAAAAGTTTAAATCATATGTATCTGAATACATTGTTTCAACAATGAATCCATTGTTGTAAAAATGTCTAGAATGAAATTTTGCTTATAAAACAAGCAGTATCTTCTTATTAAATTCTGGTGCACGGCTGAAATTTTGTTTCCGAATAAATCAGTACTTTTCCTATCGAATGATGTAAAAAAATTCCAATTTTTAGGTGGTTCGCAGGGGCATTTCTCTAAAATTTTAAATGAAATATATCTAAATACATTTGTTTCAACAATGAATCCATTGTTGTAAAAGTGTTTAAAATGAAATTTTACACATAAAGCGAGCAGTATCTTCTTATTAAATTCCGGTGCACGGCTGAAATTTTGTTTCCGAATAAATCAGTACTTTTCCTATCGAATGATGTAAAAAAATTTCGATTTTTAGGTTATTCGCAGGGGTATTTTTCTACAAGTTTAAATGAAATATATCAGAATACATTGTTTCAACAATGAATCCATTGTTGTAAAAATGTCTAAAATGAAATTTTACACATAAAACAAGCAGTATCTTCTTATTATATTCTGGTGCACGGCTGAAATTTCGTTTCCGAATAAAACAGTACTTTTTCTATCGAATGATGTAAAAAAATTCCAATTTTAAAGTTGTTCGCAGGGGTATTCTTCTAAAAGTTTAAATAAAATATATATAAATACATTGTTTCAACAATGAATCCATTGTTGTAAAAATGTTTAAAATGAAATTTTACACATAAAACGAGCATTATCTTCTCATTAAATTCCGGTGCACGGCTGAAATTTCGTTTCCGAATTAAGCAAAACATTTCCTATCGAATGATGTAAAAAAATTCGGATTTTTATGTTGTTCGCAGGGGTATTTTTCTAAAAGTTTAAATGATATGTATCTCAATACATTGTTTCAACAATGAATCCATTGTTGTAAAAATGTGTAGAATGAAATTTTACTTATAAAACGAGCAGTATCTTCTTATTAAATTCTGGTGCACGGCAGAAATTTTGTTTCCGAATAAATCAGTACTTTTCCTATCGAATGATGTAAAAAAATTCCGATTTTTAGGTGGTTCGCAGGGGCATTTCTCTAAAATTTTAAATGAAATATATCTAAATACATTTGTTTCAACAATGAATCCATTGTTGTAAAAGTGTTTAAAATGAAATTTTACACATAAAACGAGCAGTATCTTCTTATTAAATTCCGGAGCACGGCTGAAATTTTGTTTCCGAATAAATCAGTATTTTTCCTATCGAATGATGTAAAAAAATTCCGATTTTAAAGTAGTTCGCAGGGGTATTCTTCTAAAAGTTTAAATGAAATATATCTAAATGCATTGTTTCAACAATGAATCCATTGTTGAAAAAATGTTTAAAATGAAATTTTACACATAAAAAAAGCAGTTTCTTCTTTTTAAATTCAGGTGCACGGCTGAAATTTTGTTTCCGAATAAATCTGTACTTTTCCTAACGAATGAAGTAAAAAATTCCGATTTTTATGTTGTTCGCAGGGGTATTTTTCTACAAGTTTAAATGAAATGTATCAGAATACATTGTTTCAACAATGAATCCATTGTTGTAAAAATGTCTAAAATGAAATTTTACATATGAAACAAGCAGTATCTTCTTATTGTATTCTGGTGCACGGCTGAAATTTCGTTTCCGAATAAAACAGTACTTTTCCAATCGAATGATGTAAAAAAATTCCGATTTTCAGGTGGTTCGCAGGGGCATTTCTCTAAAATTTTAAATGAAATATATCTAAATACATTTGTTTCAACAATGAATCCATTGTTGTAGAAGTGTTTAAAATGAAATTTTATACATAAAACAAGCAGTATCTTCTTATTATATTCTGGTGCACGGCTGAAATTTCGTTTCCGAATAAAACAGTACTTTTCCTATCGAATGATTTAAAAAAATTCCGATTTTAAAGTTGTTCGCAGGGGTATTCTTCTAAAAGTTTAAATAAAATATATATAAATACATTGTTTCAACAATGAATCCATTGTTGTAAAAATGTTTGAAATGAAATTTTACACACAAAACAAGCAGTATCTTCTCATTAAATTCCGGTGCACGGCTGAAATTTCGTTTCCGATTTAAGCAAAACATTTCCTATCGAATGATGAAAAAAAATTTCGATTTTTATGTTGTTCGCAGGGGTATTTTTCTAAAAGTTTAAATGAAATGTATCAGAATACATTGTTTCAACAATGAATCCATTGATGTAAAAATGTCTAAAATGAAATTTTACTTTTAAAACGAGCAGTATCTTCTTATTAAATTCCGGTGCGCGGCTGAAATTTCGTTTCCGAATAAAACAGTACTTTTCCTATCGAATGATGTAAAAAAATTCCGATTTTTAGGTGGTTCGCAGGGGCATTTCTCTAAAATTTTAAATGAAATATATCTAAATACATTTGTTTCAACAATGAATCCATTGTTGTAAAAGTGTTTAAAATGAAATTTTACACATAAAACGAGCAGTATCTTCTTATTAAATTTTGGTGCACGGCTGAAATTTCGTTTCCGATTAAAACAGTACTTTTCCTATCGAATTATGTAAAAAAATTCCGATTTTAAAGTTGTTCGCAGGGGTATTCTTCTAAAAGTTTAAATAAAATATGTATAAATACATTGTTTCAACAATGAATCCATTGTTGTAAAAATGTTTAAAATGAAATTATACTTTTAAAACGAGCAGTATCTTCTCATTAAATTCCGGTGCACGGCTGAAATTTCGTTTCCGAATTAAGCAAAACATTTCCTATGGAATGATGTAAAAAAATTCCGATTTTTATGTTGTTCGCAGGGGTATTTTTCTACAAGTTTAAATGAAATGTATCAGAATACATTGTTTCAACAATGAATCCATTGTTGTAAAAATGTCTAAAATGAAATTTTACACATAAAACAAGCAGTATCTTCTTAATATATTCTGGTGCACGGCTGAAATTTCGTTTCCGAATAAAACAGTACTTTTCCTATCGAATGATGTAAAAAAATTCCGAATTTAAAGTTGTTCGCAGGGGTATTCCTCTAAAAGTTTAAATAAAATATATATAAATACATTGTTTCAACAATGAATCCATTGTTGTAAAAATGTGTAAAATGAAATTTTACACATAAAACGAGCAGTATCTTCTCATTAAATTCCGGTGCACGGCTGAAATTTCGTTTCCGAATTAAGCAAAACATTTCCTATCGAATGATAAAAAAAAATTTCGATTTTTATGTTGTTCGCAGGGGTATTTTTCTAAAAGTTTAAATGACATGTATCTGAATACATTATTTCAACAATGAATCCATTGTTGTAAAAATGTCTAAAATGAAATTTTATACATAAAACGAGCAGTATCTTCTTATTAAATTCCGGTGCACGGCTGGAATTTTGTTTCCGAATAAATCAGTACTTTTTCTATCGAATGATGTAAAAATATTCCGATTTTTAGGTTGTTCGCAGGGGTATTTTTCTACAAGTTTAAATGAAATGTATCAGAATACATTGTTCCAACAATGAATCCATTGTTGTAAAAGTGTTTAAAATTAAATTTTACACATACAACGAGCAGTATCTTCTTATTATATTCCGGTGCACGGCTGAAATTTTGTTTCCGAATAAATCAGTACTTTTCCTATCGAATGATGTAAAACAATTCCGATTTTTAGGTTGTTCGCAGGGGTATTTTTCTACAAGTTTAAAAGAAATGTATCAGAATACATTGTTTCAACAATGAATCCGTTGTTGTAAAAATGTTTAAAATGAAATTTTACACATAAAACGAGCAGTATCATCTCATTAAATTCCGGTGCACGGCTGAAATTTCGTTTCCGAATTAAGCAAAACATTTCCTATCGAATGATGTAAAAAAATTCCGATTTTTATGTTGTTCGCAGGGGTATTTTTCTAAAAGTTTAAATGAAATATATCTAAATGCATTGTTTCAACAATGAATCCATTGTTGAAAAAATGTTTAAAATGAAATTTTACACATAAAACGAGCAGTATCTTCTTATTAAATTCCGGTGCTCGGCTGAAATTTTGTTTCCGAATAAATCAGTACTTTTCCTATCGAATGATGTAAAAAAATTCCGAATTTAAAGTTGTTCGCAGGGGTATTTTTCTAAAAGTTTAAATGACATGTATCTGAATACATTGTTTCAACAATGAATCCATTGTTGTAAAAATGTCTAAAATGAAATGTTACACATACAACGAGCAGTATCTTCTTATTAAATTCCGGTGCACGGCTGAAATTTTGTTTCCGAATAAATCAGAACTTTTCCGATCGAATGATGTAAAAAAATTCCGATTTTAAAGTTGTTCGCAGGGGTATTCTTCTAAAAGTTTAAATAAAATATATATAAATACATTGTTTCAACAATGAATCCATTGTTGTAAAAATGTTTAAAATGAAATTTTACACATAAAACGAGCAGTATCTTCTCATTAAATTCCGGTGCACGGCTGAAATTTCGTTTCCGAATTAAGCAAAACATTTCCTATCGAATGATGTAAAAAAATTCCGATTTTTATGTTGTTCGCAGGGGTATTTTTCCAGAAGTTTAAATGATATGTATCTGAATACATTGTTTCAACAATGAATCCAATTTTGAAAAAATGTCTAAAATGAACTTTTACACATAAAACAAGCAGTATCTTCTTATTATATTCTGGTGCGCGGCTGAAATTTCGTTTCCGAATAAAACAGTACTTTTCCTATCGAATGATGTAAAAAAATTCCGATTTTTTAGGTGGTTCGCAGGGGCATTTCTCAAAAATTTTAAATGAAATATATCTAAATACATTTGTTTCAACAATGAATCCATTGTTGTAAAAGTGTTTAAAATGAAATTTTACACATAAAACGAGCAGTATCTTCTTATTAAATTCCGGTGCACGGCTGAAATTTCGTTTACGAAATAAGCAAAACATTTCCTATCGAATGATGTAAAAAAACTCCGATTTTTATGTTGTTCGCAGGGGTATTTTTCTACAAGTTTAAATGAAATGTATCAGAATACATTGTTTCAACAATAAATCCATTGTTTTAAAAATGTCTAAAATGAACTTTTACACATAAAACAAGCAGTATCTTCTTATTATATTCTGGTGCACGGCTGAAATTTCGTTTCCGAATAAAACAGTACTTTTCCTATCGAATGATGTAAAAAAATTCCGATTTTTAGGTGGTTCGCAGGGGCATTTCTCTAAAATTTTAAATGAAATATATCTAAATTCATTTGTTTCAACAATGAATCCATTGTTGTAAAAGTGTTTAAAATGAAATTTTACACATAAAACGAGCAGTATCTTCTTATTAAATTCCGGTGCACGGCTGAAACTTTGTTTCCGAAAAAATCAGTACTTTTCCTATCGAATGATGTAAAAAAATTCCGATTTTTAGGTTGTTCGCAGGGGTATTTTTCTAAAAGTTTAAATGACATGTATCTGAATACATTGTTTCAACAATGAATCCATTGTTGTAAAAATGTTTAAAATGAAATTTTTCACATAAAACGAGCAGTATCTTCTCATTAAATTCCGGTGCACGGCTGAAATTTCGTTTCCGAATTAAGCAAAACATTTCCTATCGAATGATGAAAAAAAATTTCGATTTTTATGTTGTTCGCAGAAGTATTTTTCTAAAAGTTTAAATGACATGTATCTGAATACATTGTTTCAACAATGAATCCAATGTTGTAAAAATGTCTAAAATGAAATTTTACACATAAAACGAGCAGTATCTTCTTATTAAATTCCGGTGCACGGCTGGAATTTTGTTTCCGAATAAATCAGTACTTTTTCTATCGAATGATGTAAAAATATTCCGATTTTTAGGTTGTTCGCAGGGGTATTTTTCTGCAAGTTTAAATGAAATGTATCAGAATACATTGTTTCAACAATGAATCCATTGTTGTAAAAATGTTTAAAATGAAATTTTACACATAAAACGAGCAGTATCATCTCATTAAATTCCGGTGCACGGCATAAATTTCGTTTCCGAATTAAGCAAAACATTTCCTATATAATGATATAAAAAAATTCCGATTTTTATGTTGTTCGCAGGGGTATTTTTCTAAAAGTTTAAATGAAATATATCTAAATGCATTGTTTCAACAATGAATCCATTGTTGAAAAAATGTTTAAAATGAAATTTTACACATAAAAAAAGCAGTTTCTTCTTATTAAATTCAGGTGCTCGGCTGAAATTTTGTTTCCGAATAAATCAGTACTTTTCCTATCGAATGATGTAAAAAAATTCCGATTTTTATGTTGTTCGCAGGGGTATTTTTCTAAAAGTTTAAATGACATGTATCTGAATACATTGTTTCAACAATAAATCCATTGTTGTAAAAATGTCTAAAATGAAATTTTACACATACAACGAGCAGTATCTTCTTATAAATTCCGGTGCACGGCTGGAATTTTGTTTCCGAATAAATCAGTACTTTTTCTATCGAATGATGTAAAACAATTCCGATTTTTAGGTTGTTCGCAGGGGTATTTTTCTACAAGTATAAATGAAATGTATCAGAATATATTGTTTCAACAATGAATCCATTGATGTAAAAATGTCTAAAATGAAATTTTACACTTAAAACGAGCAGTATCTTCTTATTAAAGTCCGGTGCACGGCTGAAATTTTGTTTCCGAATAAATCAGTACTTTTCCGATCGAATGATGTAAAAAAATTCCGATTTTAAAGTTGTTCGCAGGGGTATTCTTCTAAAAGTTTAAATAAAATATATATAAATACATTGTTTCAACAATGAATCCATTGTTGTAAAAATGTTTAAAATGAAATTTTACACATAAAACGAGCAGTATCTTCTCATTAAATTCCGGTGCACGGCTGAAATTTCGTTTCCGAATTAAGCAAAACATTTCCTATCGAATGATGTAAAAAAATTCCGATTTTTATGTTGTTCGCAGGGGTATTTTTCTACAAGTTTAAATGAAATGTATCAGAATACATTGTTTCAACAATGAATCCATTGTTGTAAAAATGTCTAAAATGAACTTTTACACATAAAACCAGCAGTATCTTCTTATTATATTCTGGTGCACGGCTGAAATTTCGTTTCCGAATAAAACAGTACTTTTCCTATCGAATGATGTAAAAAAATTCCGATTTTTAGGTGGTTCGCCGGGGCATTTCTCAAAAATTTTAAATGAAATATATCTAAATACATTTGTTTCAACAATGAATCCATTGTTGTAAAAGTGTTTAAAATGAAATTTTACACATAAAACGAGCAGTATCTTCTTATTAAATTCCGGTGCACGGCTGAAATTTCGTTTACGAAATAAGCAAAACATTTCCTATCGAATGATGTAAAAAAACTCCGATTTTTATGTTGTTCGCAGGGGTATTTTTCTACAAGTTTAAATGAAATGTATCAGAATACATTGTTTCAACAATGAATCCATTGTTGTAAAAATGTCTAAAATGAACTTTTACACATAAAACAAGCAGTATCTTCTTATTATATTCTGGTGCACGGCTGAAATTTCGTTTCCGAATAAAACAGTACTTTTCCTATCGAATGATGTAAAAAAATTCCGATTTTTAGGTGGTTCGCAGGGGCATTTCTCTAAAATTTTAAATGAAATATATCTAAATTCATTTGTTTCAACAATGAATCCATTGTTGTAAAAGTGTTTAAAATGAAATTTTACACATAAATCGAGCAGTATCTTCTTATTAAATTCCGGTGCACGGCTGAAACTTTGTTTCCGAAAAAATCAGTACTTTTCCTATCGAATGATGTAAAAAAATTCCGATTTTTAGGTTGTTCGCAGGGGTATTTTTCTAAAAGTTTAAATGACATGTATCTGAATACATTGTTTCAACAATGAATCCATTGTTGTAAAAATGTTTAAAATGAAATTTTTCACATAAAACGAGCAGTATCTTCTCATTAAATTCCGGTGCACGGCTGAAATTTCGTTTCCGAATTAAGCAAAACATTTCCTATCGAATGATGAAAAAAAATTTCGATTTTTATGTTGTTCGCAGAAGTATTTTTCTAAAAGTTTAAATGACATGTATCTGAATACATTGTTTCAACAATGAATCCAATGTTGTAAAAATGTCTAAAATGAAATTTTACACATAAAACGAGCAGTATCTTCTTATTAAATTCCGGTGCACGGCTGGAATTTTGTTTCCGAATAAATCAGTACTTTTTCTATCGAATGATGTAAAAATATTCCGATTTTTAGGTTGTTCGCAGGGGTATTTTTCTGCAAGTTTAAATGAAATGTATCAGAATACATTGTTTCAACAATGAATCCATTGTTGTAAAAATGTTTAAAATGAAATTTTACACATAAAACGAGCAGTATCATCTCATTAAATTCCGGTGCACGGCATAAATTTCGTTTCCGAATTAAGCAAAACATTTCCTATATAATGATATAAAAAATTCCGATTTTTATGTTGTTCGCAGGGGTATTTTTCTAAAAGTTTAAATGAAATATATCTAAATGCATTGTTTCAACAATGAATCCATTGTTGAAAAAATGTTTAAAATGAAATTTTACACATAAAAAAAGCAGTTTCTTCTTATTAAATTCAGGTGCTCGGCTGAAATTTTGTTTCCGAATAAATCAGTACTTTTCCTATCGAATGATGTAAAAAAATTCCGATTTTTATGTTGTTCGCAGGGGTATTTTTCTAAAAGTTTAAATGACATGTATCTGAATACATTGTTTCAACAATAAATCCATTGTTGTAAAAATGTCTAAAATGAAATTTTACACATACAACGAGCAGTATCTTCTTATAAATTCCGGTGCACGGCTGGAATTTTGTTTCCGAATAAATCAGTACTTTTTCTATCGAATGATGTAAAACAATTCCGATTTTTAGGTTGTTCGCAGGGGTATTTTTCTACAAGTATAAATGAAATGTATCAGAATATATTGTTTCAACAATGAATCCATTGTTGTAAAAATGTCTAAAATGAACTTTTACACATAAAACAAGCAGTATCTTCTTATTATATTCTGGTGCACGGCTGAAATTTCGTTTCCGAATAAAACAGTACTTTTCCTATCGAATGATGTAAAAAAATTCCGATTTTTAGGTGGTTCGCAGGGGCATTTCTCTAAAATTTTAAATGAAATATATCTAAATACATTTGTTTCAACAAAGAATCCATTGTTGTAAAAGTGTTTAAAATGAAATTTTACACATAAAACGAGCAGTATCTTCTTATTAAATTCCGGTGCACGGCTGAAACTTTGTTTCCGAAAAAATCAGTACTTTTCCTATCGAATGATGTAAAAAAATTCCGATTTTTAGGTTCTTCGCAGGGGTATTTTTCTAAAAGTTTAAATGACATGTATCTGAATACATTGTTTCAACAATGAATCCATTGTTGTAAAAATGTTTAAAATGAAATATTACACATAAAACGAGCAGTATCTTCTCATTAAATTCCGGTGCACGGCTGAAATTTCGTTTCCGAATTAAGCAAAACATTTCCTATCGAATGATGAAAAAAATTTCGATTTTTATGTTGTTCGCAGAAGTATTTTTCTAAAAGTTTAAATGACATGTATCTGAATACATTGTTTCAACAATGAATCCAATGTTGTAAAAATGTCTAAAATGAAATTTTACACATAAAACGAGCAGTATCTTCTTATTAAATTCCGGAACACGGCTGGAATTTTGTTTCCGAATAAATCAGTACTTTTTCTATCGAATGATGTAAAAATATTCCGATTTTTAGGTTGTTCGCAGGGGTATTTTTCTACAAGTTTAAATGAAATGTATCAGAATACATTGTTCCAACAATGCATCCATTGTTGTAAAAGTGTTTAAAATGAAATTTTACACATAAAACGAGCAGTATCATCTCATTAAATTCCGGTGCACGGCTGAAATTTCGTTTCCGAATTAAGCAAAACATTTCCTATAGAATGATGTAAAAAAATTCCGATTTTTATGTTGTTCGCAGGGGTATTTTTCTAAAAGTTTAATTGACATGTATCTGAATACATTATTTCAACAATGAATCCATTGTTGTAAAAATGTCTAAAATGAAATTTTACACATAAAACGAGCAGTATCTTCTTATTAAATTCCGGTGCACGGCTGGAATTTTCTTTCCGAATAAATCAGTACTTTTTCTATCGAATGATGTAATAAAATTCCGATTTTTAGGTTGTTCGCAGGGGTATTTTTCGACAAGTTTAAATGAAATGTATCAGAATACATTGTTTCAACAATGAATCCATTGTTGTAAAAATGTCTAAAATGAAATTTTACACATAAAACGAGCAGTATCTTCTTATTAAATGCCGGTGCACGGCTAAAATTTTGTTTCCGAATTAAGCAAAACATTTCCTATCGAATGATGAAAAAAAATTTCGATTTTTATGTTGTTCGCAGGGGTATTTTTCTAAAAGTTTAAATGACATGTATCTGAATACATTGTTTCAACAATGAATCCATTGTTGTAAAAATGTCTGAAATGAAATTTTACACATAAAACGAGCAGTATCTTCTCATTAAATTCCGGTGCACGGCTGAAATTTCGTTTCCGAATTAAGCAAAACATTTCCTATCAAATGATGTAAAAAAATTCCGATTTTTATGTTGTTCGCAGGGGTATTTTTCTAAAAGTTTAAATGAAATATATCTAAATGCATAGTTTCAACAATGAATCCATTGTTCAAAAAATGTTTAAAATGAAATTTTACACATAAAACGAGCAGTATCTTCTTATTAAATTCCGGTACACGGCTGGAATTTTGTTTCCGAATAAATCAGTACTTTTTCTATCGAATGATGTAATAAAATACCGATTTTTAGGTTTTTCGCAGGGGTATATTTCTACAAGTTTAAATGAAATGTATCAGAATACATTGTTTCAACAATGAATCCATTGTTGTAAAAATGTCTAAAATGAAATTTTACACATAAAACGAGCAGTATCTTCTTATTAAATGCCGGTGCACGGCTGGAATTTTGTTTCCGAATAAATCAGTACTTTTCCTATCGAATTATGTAAAAAAATTCGGATTTTTAGGTTGTTCGCATGGGTATTTTTCTGCAAGTTTAAATTAAATGTATCAGAATACATTGTTTCAACAATGAATCCATTGTTGTAAAAATGTTTAAAATGAAATTTTACACATAAAACGAGCAGTATCTTCTTATTAAATTTTGGTGCACGGCTAAAATTTCGTTTCCGAATTAAGCAAAACATTTCCTATCGAATGATGAAAAAAAATTTCGATTTTTATGTTGTTCGCAGGGGTATTTTTCTAAAAGTTTAAATGACAAGTATCTGAATACATTGTTTCAACAATGAATCCATTGTTGTAAAAATGTCTGAAATGAAATTTTACACATAAAACAAGCAGTATCTTCTCATTAAATTCCGGTGCACGGCTGAAATTTCGTTTCCGAATTAAGCAAAACATTTCCTATCGAATGATGTAAAAAAATTCCTATTTTTATGTTGTTCGCAGGGGTATTTTTCTAAAAGTTTAAATGAAATATATCTAAATGCATTGTTTCAACAATGAATCCATTGTTGTAAAAATGTTTAAAATGAAATTTTACACATAAAACGAGCAGTATCTTCTTATTACATTTTGGTGCACGGCTAAAATTTCGTTTCCGAATTAAGCAAAACATTTCCTATCGAATGATGAAAAAAAATTTCGATTTTTATGTTGTTCGCAGGGGTATTTTTCTACAAGTTTAAATGAAATGTATCAGAATACATTGTTCCAACAATGAATCCATTGTTGTAAAAGTGTTTAAAATGAAATTTTACACATAAAACGAGCAGTATGTTCTTATTATATTCCGGTGCACGGCTGAAATTTTGTTTCCAAATAAATCAGTACTTTTCCTATCGAATGATGTAAAAAAATTCCGATTTTTAGGTTGTTCGCAGGGGTATTTTTCTACAAGTTTAAATGAAATGTATCAGAATATATTGTTTCAACAATGAATCCATTGTTGTAAAAATGTCTAAAATGAAATTTTACGCATAAAACGAGCAGTATCTTCTTATTAAATTCCGGCGCACGGCTGAAATTTTGTTTCCGAAAAAATCAGTACTTTTCCTATCGAATGATGTAAAAAAATTCCGATTTTAAAGTTGTTCGCAGGGGTATTCTTCTAAAAGTTTAAATGAAATATATCTAAATGCATTGTTTCAACAATGAATCCATTGTTGTAAAAGTGTTTAAAATGAAATTTTACACATAAAACGAGCAGTATCTTCTTATTATATTCCGGTGCACGAGTGAAATTTTGTTTCCGAATAAATCAGTACTTTTCCTATCGAATGATGCAAAAAAATTCCGATTTTTAGGTTGTTCGCAGGGGTATTTTTCTACAAGTTTAAATGAAATGTATCAGAATATATTGTTTCAACAATGAATCCATTGTTGTAAAAGTGTTTAAAATGAAATTTTACACATAAAACGAGCAGTATCTTCTCATTAAATTCCGGTGCACGGCTGAAATTTCGTTTCCGAATTAAGCAAAACATTTCCTATCGAATGATGTAAAAAAATTCCGATTTTTATGTTGTTCGCAGGGGTATTTTTCTAAAAGTTTAAATGAAATATATCTAAATGCATTGTTTCAACAATGAATCCATTGTTGAAAAAATGTTTAAAATGAAATTTTACACATAAAAAAAGCAGTTTCTTCTTATTAAATTCAGGTGCTCTGCTGAAATTTTGTTTCCGAATAAATCAGTACTTTTCCTATCGAATGATGTAAAAAAATTCCGATTTTTATGTTGTTCGCAGGGGTATTTTTCTAAAAGTTTAAATGACATGTATCTGAATACATTGTTTCAACAATGAATCCATTGTTGTAAAAATGTCTAAAATGAAATTTTACACATAAAACGAGCAGTATCTTCTTATTAAATTCCGGTGCACGGCTGGAATTTTGTTTCCGAATAAATCAGTACTTTTTCTATCGAATGATGTAAAACAATTCCGATTTTTAGGTTGTTCGCAGGGGTATTTTTCTACAAGTTTAAATGAAATGTATCAGAATACATTGTTTCAACAAAGAATCCATTGTTGTAAAAATGTCTAAAATGAAATTTTACACATAAAACGAGCAGTATCTTCTTATTAAATTCCGGTACACGGCCGAAATTTTGTTTCCGAATAAATCAGTACTTTTCCTATCGAATGATGTAAAAAAATTCCGATTTTAAAGTTGTTCGCAGGGGTATTCTTCTAAAAATTTAAATAAAATATATATAAATACATTGTTTCAACAATGAATCCATTGTTGTAAAAGTGTTTAAAATGAAATTTTACACATAAAACGAGCAGTATCTTCTTATTATATTCCGGTGCACGGCTGAAATTTTGTTTCCGAATAAATCAGTACTTTTCCTATCGAATGATGTAAAACAATTCCGATTTTTATGTTGTTCGCAGGGGTATTTTTCTACAAGTTTAAATGAAATGTATCAGAATATATTGTTTCAACAATGAATCCATTGTTGTAAAAATGTTTAAAATGAAATTTTACACATAAAAAAGCAGTTTCTTCTTATTAAATTTAGGTGCTCGGCTGAAATTTTGTTTCCGAATAAATCAGTACTTTTCCTATCGAATGATGTAAAAAAATTCCGATTTTTATGTTGTTCGCAGGGGTATTTTTCTAAAAGTTTAAATGACATGTATCTGAATACATTGTTTCAACAATGAATCCATTGTTGTAAAAATGTCTAAAATGAAATTTTACACATAAAACGAGCAGTATCTTCTTATTAAATTCCGGTGCACGGCTGGAATTTTGTTTCCGAATAAATCAGTACTTTTTCTATCGAATGATGTAAAACAATTCCGATTTTTAGGTTGTTCGCAGGGGTATTTTTCTACAAGTTTAAATGAAATGTATCAGAATATATTGTTTCAACAATGAATCCATTGTTGTAAAAATGTCTAAAATGAAATTTTACACATAAAACGAGCAGTATCTTCTTATTAAATTCCGGCGCACGGCTGAAATTTTGTTTCCGAATAAATCAGTACTTTTCCTATCGAATGATGTAAAAAAATTCCGATTTTAAAGTTGTTCGCAGAGGTATTCTTCTAAAAGTTTAAATAAAATATATATAAATACATTGTTTCAACAATGAATCCATTGTTGTAAAAATGTTTAAAATGAAATTTTACACATAAAACGAGCAGTATCTTCTCATTAAATTCCGGTGCACGGCTGAAATTTAGTTTCCGAATTAAGCAAAACATTTCCTATCGAATGATGTAAAAAAATTCCGATTTTTATGTTGTTCGCAGGGGTATTTTTCTAAAAGTTTAAATGAAATATATCAAAATGCATTGTTTCAACAATGAATCCATTGTTGAAAAAATGTTTAAAATGAAATTTTACACATAAAAAAAGCAGTTTCTTCTTATTAAATTCAGGTGCTCGGCTGAAATTTTGTTTCCGAATAAATCAGTACTTTTCCTATCGAATGATGTAAAAAAATTCCGATTTTTATGTTGTTCGCAGGGGTATTTTTCTAAAAGTTTAATTGACATGTATCTGAATACATTGTTTCAACAATGAATCCATTGTTGTAAAAATGTCTAAAATGAAATTTTACACATAAAACGAGCAGTATCTTCTTATTAAATTCCGGTGCACGGCTGGAATTTTCTTTCCGAATAAATCAGTACTTTTTCTATCGAATGATGTAATAAAATTCCGATTTTTAGGTTGTTCGCAGGGGTATTTTTCGACAAGTTTAAATGAAATGTATCAGAATACATTGTTTCAACAATGAATCCATTGTTGTAAAAATGTCTAAAATGAAATTTTACACATAAAACGAGCAGTATCTTCTTATTAAATGCCGGTGCACGGCTGGAATTTTGTTTCCGAATAAATCAGTACTTTTCCTATCGAATGATGTAAAAAAATTCCGATTTTTATGTTGTTCGCAGGGGTATTTTTCTACAAGTTTAAATGAAATGTATCAGAATACATTGTTTCAACAATGAATCCATTGTTGTAAAAATGTTTAAAATGAAATTTTACACATAAAACGAGCAGTATCTTCTTATTAAATTTTGGTGCACGGCTAAAATTTTGTTTCCGAATTAAGCAAAACATTTCCTATCGAATGATGAAAAAAAATTTCGATTTTTATGTTGTTCGCAGGGGTATTTTTCTAAAAGTTTAAATGACATGTATCTGAATACATTGTTTCAACAATGAATCCATTGTTGTAAAAATGTCTGAAATGAAATTTTACACATAAAACGAGCAGTATCTTCTCATTAAATTCCGGTGCACGGCTGAAATTTCGTTTCCGAATTAAGCAAAACATTTCCTATCAAATGATGTAAAAAAATTCCGATTTTTATGTTGTTCGCAGGGGTATTTTTCTAAAAGTTTAAATGAAATATATCTAAATGCATAGTTTCAACAATGAATCCATTGTTGAAAAAATGTTTAAAATGAAATTTTACACATAAAACGAGCAGTATCTTCTTATTAAATTCCGGTACACGGCTGGAATTTTGTTTCCGAATAAATCAGTACTTTTTCTATCGAATGATGTAATAAAATACCGATTTTTAGGTTTTTCGCAGGGGTATATTTCTACAAGTTTAAATGAAATGTATCAGAATACATTGTTTCAACAATGAATCCATTGTTGTAAAAATGTCTAAAATGGAATTTTACACATAAAACGAGCAGTATCTTCTTATTAAATGCCGGTGCACGGCTGGAATTTTGTTTCCGAATAAATCAGTACTTTTCCTATCGAATTATGTAAAAAAATTCGGATTTTTAGGTTGTTCGCATGGGTATTTTTCTGCAAGTTTAAATGAAATGTATCAGAATACATTGTTTCAACAATGAATCCATTGTTGTAAAAATGTTTAAAATGAAATTTTACACATAAAACGAGCAGTATCTTCTTATTAAATTTTGGTGCACGGCTAAAATTTCGTTTCCGAATTAAGCAAAACATTTCCTATCGAATGATGAAAAAAAATTTCGATTTTTATGTTGTTCGCAGGGGTATTTTTCTAAAAGTTTAAATGACATGTATCTGAATACATTGTTTCAACAATGAATCCATTGTTGTAAAAATGTCTGAAATGAAATTTTACACATAAAACAAGCAGTATCTTCTCATTAAATTCCGGTGCACGGCTGAAATTTCGTTTCCGAATTAAGCAAAACATTTCCTATCGAATGATGTAAAAAAATTCCTATTTTTATGTTGTTCGCAGGGGTATTTTTCTAAAAGTTTAAATGAAATATATCTAAATGCATTGTTTCAACAATGAATCCATTGTTGTAAAAATGTTTAAAATGAAATTTTACACATAAAACGAGCAGTATCTTCTTATTACATTTTGGTGCACGGCTAAAATTTCGTTTCCGAATTAAGCAAAACATTTCCTATCGAATGATGAAAAAAAATTTCGATTTTTATGTTGTTCGCAGGGGTATTTTTCTACAAGTTTAAATGAAATGTATCAGAATACATTGTTCCAACAATGAATCCATTGTTGTAAAAGTGTTTAAAATGAAATTTTACACATAAAACGAGCAGTATGTTCTTATTATATTCCGGTGCACGGCTGAAATTTTGTTTCCAAATAAATCAGTACTTTTCCTATCGAATGATGTAAAAAAATTCCGATTTTTAGGTTGTTCGCAGGGGTATTTTTCTACAAGTTTAAATGAAATGTATCAGAATATATTGTTTCAACAATGAATCCATTGTTGTAAAAATGTCTAAAATAAAATTTTACGCATAAAACGAGCAGTATCTTCTTATTAAATTCCGGCGCACGGCTGAAATTTTGTTTCCGAAAAAATCAGTACTTTTCCTATCGAATGATGTAAAAAAATTCCGATTTTAAAGTTGTTCGCAGGGGTATTCTTCTAAAAGTTTAAATGAAATATATCTAAATGCATTGTTTCAACAATGAATCCATTGTTGTAAAAGTGTCTAAAATGAAATTTTACACATAAAACGAGCAGTATCTTCTTATTATATTCCGGTGCACGAGTGAAATTTTGTTTCCGAATAAATCAGTACTTTTCCTATCGAATGATGCAAAAAAATTCCGATTTTTAGGTTGTTCGCAGGGGTATTTTTCTACAAGTTTAAATGAAATGTATCAGAATATATTGTTTCAACAATGAATCCATTGTTGTAAAAGTGTTTAAAATGAAATTTTACACATAAAACGAGCAGTATCTTCTCATTAAATTCCGGTGCACGGCTGAAATTTCGTTTCCGAATTAAGCAAAACATTTCCTATCGAATGATGTAAAAAAATTCCTATTTTTATGTTGTTCGCAGGGGTATTTTTCTAAAAGTTTAAATGAAATATATCTAAATGCATTGTTTCAACAATGAATCCATTGTTGTAAAAATGTTTAAAATGAAATTTTACACATAAAACGAGCAGTATCTTCTTATTACATTTTGGTGCACGGCTAAAATTTCGTTTCCGAATTAAGCAAAACATTTCCTATCGAATGATGAAAAAAAATTTCGATTTTTATGTTGTTCGCAGGGGTATTTTTCTACAAGTTTAAATGAAATGTATCAGAATACATTGTTCCAACAATGAATCCATTGTTGTAAAAGTGTTTAAAATGAAATTTTACACATAAAACGAGCAGTATGTTCTTATTATATTCCGGTGCACGGCTGAAATTTTGTTTCCAAATAAATCAGTACTTTTCCTATCGAATGATGTAAAAAAATTCCGATTTTTAGGTTGTTCGCAGGGGTATTTTTCTACAAGTTTAAATGAAATGTATCAGAATATATTGTTTCAACAATGAATCCATTGTTGTAAAAATGTCTAAAATAAAATTTTACGCATAAAACGAGCAGTATCTTCTTATTAAATTCCGGCGCACGGCTGAAATTTTGTTTCCGAAAAAATCAGTACTTTTCCTATCGAATGATGTAAAAAAATTCCGATTTTAAAGTTGTTCGCAGGGGTATTCTTCTAAAAGTTTAAATGAAATATATCTAAATGCATTGTTTCAACAATGAATCCATTGTTGTAAAAGTGTCTAAAATGAAATTTTACACATAAAACGAGCAGTATCTTCTTATTATATTCCGGTGCACGAGTGAAATTTTGTTTCCGAATAAATCAGTACTTTTCCTATCGAATGATGCAAAAAAATTCCGATTTTTAGGTTGTTCGCAGGGGTATTTTTCTACAAGTTTAAATGAAATGTATCAGAATATATTGTTTCAACAATGAATCCATTGTTGTAAAAGTGTTTAAAATGAAATTTTACACATAAAACGAGCAGTATCTTCTCATTAAATTCCGGTGCACGGCTGAAATTTCGTTTCCGAATTAAGCAAAACATTTCCTATCGAATGATGTAAAAAAATTCCGATTTTTATGTTGTTCGCAGGGGTATTTTTCTAAAAGTTTAAATGAAATATATCTAAATGCATTGTTTCAACAATGAATCCATTGTTGAAAAAATGTTTAAAATGAAATTTTACACATAAAAAAAGCAGTTTCTTCTTATTAAATTCAGGTGCTCGGCTGAAATTTTGTTTCCGAATAAATCAGTACTTTTCCTATCGAATGATGTAAAAAAATTCCGATTTTTATGTTGTTCGCAGGGGTATTTTTCTAAAAGTTTAAATGACATGTATCTGAATACATTGTTTCAACAATGAATCCATTGTTGTAAAAATGTCTAAAATGAAATTTTACACATAAAACGAGCAGTATCTTCTTATTAAATTCCGGTGCACGGCTGGAATTTTGTTTCCGAATAAATCAGTACTTTTTCTATCGAATGATGTAAAACAATTCCGATTTTTAGGTTGTTCGCAGGGGTATTTTTCTACAAGTTTAAATGAAATGTATCAGAATACATTGTTTCAACAAAGAATCCATTGTTGTAAAAATGTCTAAAATGAAATTTTACACATAAAACGAGCAGTATCTTCTTATTAAATTCCGGTACACGGCCGAAATTTTGTTTCCGAATAAATCAGTACTTTTCCTATCGAATGATGTAAAAAAATTCCGATTTTAAAGTTGTTCGCAGGGGTATTCTTCTAAAAATTTAAATAAAATATATATAAATACATTGTTTCAACAATGAATCCATTGTTGTAAAAGTGTTTAAAATGAAATTTTACACATAAAACGAGCAGTATCTTCTTATTATATTCCGGTGCACGGCTGAAATTTTGTTTCCGAATAAATCAGTACTTTTCCTATCGAATGATGTAAAACAATTCCGATTTTTAGGTTGTTCGCAGGGGTATTTTTCTACAAGTTTAAATGAAATGTATCAGAATATATTGTTTCAACAATGAATCCATTGTTGTAAAAATGTCTAAAATGAAATTTTACACATAAAACGAGCAGTTTCTTCTTATTAAATTCAGGTGCGCGGCTGAAATTTTGTTTCCGAATAAATCAGTACTTTTCCTATCGAATGATGTAAAAAAATTCCGATTTTTATGTTGTTCGCAGGGGTATTTTTCTACAAGTTTAAATGAAATGTATCAGAATACATTGTTTCAACAATGAATCCATTGTTGTAAAAATGTCTAAAATGAAATTTTGCTTATAAAACAAGCAGTATCTTCTTATTATATTCTGGTGCACGGCTGAAATTTCGTTTCCGAATAAAACAGTACTTTTCCTATCGAATTATGTAAAAAAATTCCGATATTTAGGTGGTTCGCAGGGGCATTTCTCTAAAATTTCAAATGAAATATATCTAAATAAATATGTTTCAACAATGAATCCATTGTGGTAAAAATGTTTGAAATGAAATTTTACACATAAAACGAGCAGTATCTTCTCATTAAATTCCGGTGCACGGCTGAAATTTCGTTTCCGAATTAAGCAAAACATTTCCTATCGAATGATGAAAAAAATTTCGATTTTTATGTTGTTCGCAGGGGTATTTTTCTAAAAGTTTAAATGACATGTATCTGAATACATTGTTTAAACAATGAATCCAATGTTGTAAAAATGTCTAAAATGAAATTTTACACATAAAACGAGCAAAATCTTCTTATTAAATTCCGGTGCACGGCTGGAATTTTGTTTCCGAATAAATCAGTACTTTTCCTATCGAATGATGTAAAAAAATTCCGATTTTTAGGTTGTTCGCAGGGGTATTTTTCTACAAGTTTAAATGAAATGTATCAGAATACATTGTTTCAACAATGAATCCATTGTTGTAAAAATGTCTAAAATGAAATTTTACACATAAAAAAGCAGTTTCTTCTTATTAAATTCAGGTGCACGGCTGAAATTTTGTTTCCGAATAAATCAGTACTTTTCCTATCGAATGATGTAAAAAAATTCCGATTTTTATGTTGTTCGCAGGGGTATTTTTCTACAAGTTTAAATGAAATGTATCAGAATACATTGTTTCAACAATGAATCCATTGTTGTAAAAATATCTAAAATGAAATTTTGCTTATAAAACAAGCAGTATCTTCTTATTATATTCTGGTGCACGGCTGAAATTTCGTTTCCGAATAAAACAGTACTTTTCCTATCGAATTATGTAAAAAAATTCCGATTTTTAGGTTGTTCGCAGGGGTATTTTTCTACAAGTTTAAATGAAATGTATCAGAATACATTGTTTCAACAATGAATCCATTGTTGTAAAATTGTCTAAAATGAAATTTTACACATAAAACAAGCAGTATCTTCTTATTAAATTCCGGTGCACGGCTGAAATTTTGCTTCCGAATAAATCAGTACTTTTCCTATCGAATGATGTAAAACAATTCCGATTTTAAAATTGTTCGCAGGGGTATTCTTCTACAAGTTTAAATGAAATGTATCAGAATATATTGTTTCAACAATGAATACATTGTTGTAAAAATGTCTAAAATGAAATTTTACACATAAAACGAGCAGCATCTTCTTATTAAATTCCGGTGCACGGCTGAAATTTTGTTTCCGAATAAATCAGTACTTTTCCTATCGAATGATGTAAAAAATTTCCGATTTTAAAGTTGTTCGCAGGGGTATTCTTCTAAAAGTTTAAATGAAATATATCTAAATGCATTGTTTCGACAATGAATCCATTGTTGAAAAAATGTTTAAAATGAAATTTTACTCATAAAAAAAGCAGTTTCTTCTTATTAAATTCAGGTGCACGGCTGAAATTTTGTTTCCGAATAAATCAGTACTTTTCCTATCGAATGATGTAAAAAAATTCCGATTTTTAGATTGTTCGCAGTTGTATTTTTCTACAAGTTTAAATGAAATGTATCAGAATACATTGTTTCAACAATGAATCCATTGTGTTAAAAATGTCTAAAATGAAATTTTACACATAAAACAAGCAGTATCTTCTTATTAAATTCCGGTGCACGGCTGAAATTTTGTTTCCGAATAAATCAGTACTTTTCCTATCGAATGATGTAAAAAAATTCCGATTTTAAAATTGTTCGCAGGGGTATTCTTCTACAAGTTTAAATAAAATGTATCAGAATATATTGTTTCAACAATGAATCCATTGTTGTAAAAAAATCTAAAATGAAATTTTACACATAAAACGAGCAGTATCTTCTCATTAAATTCCGGTGCACGGCTGAAATTTCGTTTCCGAATTAAGCAAAACATTTCCTATCGAATGATGAAAAAAAATTTCGATTTTTATGATGTTCGCAGGGGTATTTTTCTAAAAGTTTAAATGACATGTATCTGAATACATTGTTTAAACAATGAATCCAATGTTGTAAAAATGTCTAAAATGAAATTTTACACATAAAACGAGCAAAATCTTCTTATTAAATTCCGGTGCACGGCTGGAATTTTGTTTCCGAATAAATCAGTACTTTTCCTATCGAATGATGTAAAAAAATTCCGATTTTTAGGTTGTTCGCAGGGGTATTTTTCTACAAGTTTAAATGAAATGTATCAGAATACATTGTTTCAACAATGAATCCATTGTTGTAAAAATGTCTAAAATGAAATTTTACACATAAAAAAGCAGTTTCTTCTTATTAAATTCAGGTGCACGGCTGAAATTTTGTTTCCGAATAAATCAGTACTTTTCCTATCGAATGATGTAAAAAAATTCCGATTTTTATGTTGTTCGCAGGGGTATTTTTCTACAAGTTTAAATGAAATGTATCAGAATACATTGTTTCAACAATGAATCCATTGTTGTAAAAATATCTAAAATGAAATTTTGCTTATAAAACAAGCAGTATCTTCTTATTATATTCTGGTGCACGGCTGAAATTTCGTTTCCGAATAAAACAGTACTTTTCCTATCGAATTATGTAAAAAAATTCCGATTTTTAGGTTGTTCGCAGGGGTATTTTTCTACAAGTTTAAATGAAATGTATCAGAATACATTGTTTCAACAATGAATCCATTGTTGTAAAATTGTCTAAAATGAAATTTTACACATAAAACAAGCAGTATCTTCTTATTAAATTCCGGTGCACGGCTGAAATTTTGCTTCCGAATAAATCAGTACTTTTCCTATCGAATGATGTAAAACAATTCCGATTTTAAAATTGTTCGCAGGGGTATTCTTCTACAAGTTTAAATGAAATGTATCAGAATATATTGTTTCAACAATGAATACATTGTTGTAAAAATGTCTAAAATGAAATTTTACACATAAAACGAGCAGCATCTTCTTATTAAATTCCGGTGCACGGCTGAAATTTTGTTTCCGAATAAATCAGTACTTTTCCTATCGAATGATGTAAAAAATTTCCGATTTTAAAGTTGTTCGCAGGGGTATTCTTCTAAAAGTTTAAATGAAATATATCTAAATGCATTGTTTCGACAATGAATCCATTGTTGAAAAAATGTTTAAAATGAAATTTTACTCATAAAAAAAGCAGTTTCTTCTTATTAAATTCAGGTGCACGGCTGAAATTTTGTTTCCGAATAAATCAGTACTTTTCCTATCGAATGATGTAAAAAAATTCCGATTTTTAGATTGTTCGCAGTTGTATTTTTCTACAAGTTTAAATGAAATGTATCAGAATACATTGTTTCAACAATGAATCCATTGTGTTAAAAATGTCTAAAATGAAATTTTACACATAAAACAAGCAGTATCTTCTTATTAAATTCCGGTGCACGGCTGAAATTTTGTTTCCGAATAAATCAGTACTTTTCCTATCGAATGATGTAAAAAAATTCCGATTTTAAAATTGTTCGCAGGGGTATTCTTCTACAAGTTTAAATAAAATGTATCAGAATATATTGTTTCAACAATGAATCCATTGTTGTAAAAAAATCTAAAATGAAATTTTACACATAAAACGAGCAGTATCTTCTTATTAAATTCCGGTGCACGGCTGAAATTTTGTTTCCGAATAAATCAGTACTTTTCCTATCGAATGATGTAAAAAAATTCCGATTTTAAAGTTGTTCGCAGGGGTATTCTTCTAAAAGTTTAAATGAAATATATCTAAATGCTTTGTTTCAACAATGAATCCTTTGTTGAAAAAATGTTTAAAATGAAATTTTACACATAAAAAAGCAGTTTCTTCTTATTAAATTCAGGTGCACGGCTGAAATTTTGTTTCCGAATAAATCAGTACTTTTCCTATCGAATGATGTAAAAAAATTCCGACTTTTATGTTGTTCGCAGGGGTATTTTTCTACAAGTTTAAATGAAATGTATCAGAATACATTGTTTCAACAATGAATCCATTGTTGTAAAAATATCTAAAATGAAATTTTGCTTATAAAACAAGCAGTATCTTCTTATTATATTCTGTTGCACGGCTGAAATTTCGTTTCCGAATAAAACAGTACTTTTCCTATCGAATTATGTAAAAAAATTAAGATTTTTAGGTTGTTCGCAGGGGTATTTTTCTACAAGTTTAAATGAAATGTATCAGAATACATTGTTTCAACAATGAATCCATTGTTGTAAAAATGTCTGAAATGAAATTTTACACATAAAACGAGCAGCATCTTCTTATTAAATTCCGGTGCACGGCTGAAATTTTGTTTCTGAATAAATCAGTACTTTTCCTATCGAATGATGTAAAAAAATTCCGATTTTAAAGTTGTTCGCAGGGGTATTCTTCTAAAAGTTTAAATGAAATATATCTAAATGCATTGTTTCAACAATGAATCCATTGTTGAAAAAATGTTTAAAATGAAATTTTACTCATAAAAAAAGCAGTTTCTTCTTATTAAATTCAGGTGCACGGCTGACATTTTGTTTCCGAATAAATCAGTACTTTTCCTATCGAATGATGTAAAAAAATTCCGATTTTTATGTTGTTCGCAGGGGTATTTTTCTACAAGTTTAAATGAAATGTATCAGAATACATTGTTTCAACAATGAATCCATTGTTGTAAAAATGTCTAAAATGAAATTTTGCTTATAAAACAAGCAGTATCTTCTTATTATATTCTGGTGCACGGCTGAAATTTCGTTTCCGAATAAAACAGTACTTTTCCTATCGAATTATGTAAAAAAATTCCGATATTTAGGTGGTTCGCAGGGGCATTTCTCTAAAATTTTAAATGAAATATATCTAAATACATTTGTTTCAACAATGAATCCATTGTTGTAAATGTGTTTAAAATGAAATTTTACACATAAAACAAGCAGTATCTTCTTATTATATTCTGGTGCACGGCTAAAATTTCGTTTCCGAATAAAACAGTACTTTTCCTATCGAATGATGTAAAAAAATTCCGATTTTAAAGTTGTTCGCAGGGGTATTCTTCTAAAAGTTTAAATAAAATATATATAAATACATTGTTTCAAGAATGAATCCATTGTTGTTAAAATGTTTGAAATGAAATTTTACATATAAAACGAGCAGTATCTTCTCATTAAATTCCGGTGCACGGCTGAAATTTCGTTTCCGAATTAAACAAAACATTTCCTATCGAATGATGAAAAAAAATTTCGATTTTTATGTTGTTCGCAGGGGTATTTTTCTAAAAGTTTAAATGACATGTATCTGAATACATTGTTTCAACAATGAATCCATTGTTGTAAAAATGTCTAAAATGAAATTTTACACATAAAACGAGCAGTATCTTCTTATTAAATTCCGGTGCACGGCTGGAATTTTGTTTCCGAATAAATCAGTACTTTTTCTATCGAATGATGTAAAACAATTCCGATTTTTAGGTTGTTCGCAGGGGTATTTTTCTACAAGTTTAAAAGAAATGTATCAGAATACATTGTTCCAACAATGAATCCATTGTTGTAAAAGTGTTTAAAATGAAATTTTACACATAAAACGAGCAGTATCTTCTTATTATATTCCGGTGCACGGCTGAAATTTTGTTTCCAAATAAATCAGTACTTTTCCTATCGAATGATGTAAAAAAATTCCGATTTTTAGGTTGTTCGCAGGGGTATTTTTCTACAAGTTTAAATGAAATGTATCAGAATATATTGTTTCAACAATGAATCCATTGTTGTAAAAATGTCTAAAATGAAATTTTACGCATAAAACGAGCAGTATCTTCTTATTAAATTCCGGCGCACGGCTGAAATTTTGTTTCCGAAAAAATCAGTACTTTTCCTATCGAATGATGTAAAAAAATTCCGATTTTAAAGTTGCTCGCAGGGGAATTCTTCTAAAAGTTTAAATGAAATATATCTAAATGCATTGTTTCAACAATGAATCCATTGTTGTAAAAGTGTTTAAAATGAAATTTTACACATAAAACGAGCAGTATCTTCTTATTATATTCCGGTGCACGGCTGAAATTTTGTTTCCGAATAAATCAGTACTTTTCCTATCGAATTTTGTAAAAAAATTCCGATTTTTAGGTTGTTCGCATGGGTATTTTTCTGCAAGTTTAAATGAAATGTATCAGAATACATTGTTTCAACAATGAATCCATTGTTGTAAAAATGTCTAAAATGAAATTTCACACACAAAACGAGCAGTATCTTCTTATTAAATGCCTGTGCACGGCTAGAATTTTGTTTCCGAATAAATCAGTACTTTTTCTATCGAATGATGTAAAAAAATTCCGATTTTTAGGTTGTTCGCAGGGGTATTTTTCTACAAGTTTAAAAGAAATGTATCAGAATACATTGTTCCAACAATGAATCCATTGTTGTAAAAGTGTTTAAAATGAAATTTTACACATAAAACGAGCAGTATCTTCTTATTATATTTCGGTGCACGGCTGAAATTTTGTTTCCGAATAAATCAGTACTTTTCCTATCGAATGATGTAAAAAATTCCGATTATTAGGTTGTTCGCAGGGGTATTTTTCTGCAAGTTTAAATGAAATGTATCAGAATACATTGTTTCAACAAAGAATCCATTGTTGTAAAAATGTCTAAAATGAAATTTTACACATAAAACGAGCAGTATCTTCTTATTAAATTCCGGTACACGGCTGAAATTTTGTTTCCGAATAAATCAGTACTTTTCCTATCGAATGATGTAAAAAAATTCCGATTTTAAAGTTGTTCGCAGGGGTATTCTTCTAAAAATTTAAATAAAATATATATAAATACATTGTTTCAACAATGAATCCATTGTTGTAAAAATGTTTAAAATGAAATTTTACACATAAAACGAGCAGTATCTTCTCATTAAATTCCGGTGCACGGCTGAAATTTCGTTTCCGAATTAAGCAAAACATTTCCTATCGAATGATGTAAAAAAATTCCGATTTTTATGTTGTTCGCAGGGGTATTTTTCTAAAAGTTTAAATGAAATATATCTAAATGCATTGTTTCAACAATGAATCCATTGTTGAAAAAATGTTTAAAATGAAATTTTACACATAAAAAAGCAGTTTCTTCTTATTAAATTCAGGTGCTCGGCTGAAATTTTGTTTCCGAATAAATCAGTACTTTTCCTATCGAATGATGTAAAAAAATTCCGATTTTTATGTTGTTCGCAGGGGTATTTTTCTAAAAGTTTAAATGACATGTATCTGAATACATTGTTTCAACAATGAATCCATTGTTGTAAAAATGTCTAAAATGAAATTTTACACATAAAACGAGCAGTATCTTCTTATTAAATTCCGGTACACGGCTGAAATTTTGTTTCCGAATAAATCAGTACTTTTCCTATCGAATGATGTAAAAAAATTCCGATTTTAAAGTTGTTCGCAGGGGTATTCTTCTAAAAATTTAAATAAAATATATATAAATACATTGTTTCAACAATGAATCCATTGTTGTAAAAGTGTTTAAAATGAAATTTTACACATAAAACGAGCAGTATCTTCTTATTATATTCCGGTGCACGGCTCAAATTTTGTTTCCGAATAAATCAGTACTTTTCCTATCGAATGATGTAAAAAAATTCCGATTTTTAGGTTGTTCGCAGGGGTATTTTTCTACAAGTTTAAATGAAATGTATCAGAATATATTGTTTCAACAATGAATCCATTGTTGTAAAAATGTCTAAAATGAAATTATACACATAAAACGAGCAGTATCTTCTTATTAAATTCCGGTGCACGGCTGAAATTTTGTTTCCGAATAAATCAGTACTTTTCCTATCGAATGATGTAAAAAAATTCCGATTTTAAAGTTGATCGCAGGGGTATTCTTCTAAAAGTTTAAATGAAATATATCTAAATGCATTGTTTCAACAATGAATCCATTGTTGAAAAAATGTTTAAAATGAAATTTTACACATAAAAAAAGCAGTTTCTTCTTATTAAATTCAGGTGCGCGGCTGAAATTTTGTTTCCGAATAAATCAGTACTTTTCCTATCGAATGATGTAAAAAAATTCCGATTTTTATGTTGTTCGCAGGGGTATTTTTCTACAAGTTTAAATGAAATGTATCAGAATACATTGTTTCAACAATGAATCCATTGTTGTAAAAATGTCTAAAATGAAATTTTGCTTATAAAACAAGGAGTATCTTCTTATTATATTCTGGTGCACGGCTGAAATTTCGTTTCCGAATAAAACAGTACTTTTCCTATCGAATTATGTAAAAAAATTCCGATATTTAGGTGGTTCGCAGGGGCATTTCTCTAAAATTTCAAATGAAATATATCTAAATAAATATGTTTCAACAATGAATCCATTGTTGTAAAAGTGTTTAAAATGAAATTTTACACATAAAACAAGCAGTATCTTCTTATTATATTCTGGTGCACGGCTGAAATTTCGTTTCCGAATAAAACAGTACTTTTCCTATCGAATGATGTAAAAAAATTCCGATTTTAAAGTTGTTCGCAGGGGTATTCTTCTAAAAGTTTAAATAAAATATATATAAATACATTGTTTCAAGAATGAATCCATTGTTGTTAAAATGTTTGAAATGAAATTTTACATATAAAACGAGCAGTATCTTCTCATTAAATTCCGGTGCACGGCTGAAATTTCGTTTCCGAATTAAGCAAAACATTTCCTATCGAATGATGAAAAAAAATTTCGATTTTTATGTTGTTCGCAGGGGTATTTTTCTAAAAGTTTAAATGACATGTATCTGAATACATTGTTTCAACAATGAATCCATTGTTGTAAAAATGTCTAAAATGAAATTTTACACATAAAACGAGCAGTATCTTCTTATTAAATTCCGGTGCACGGCTGGAATTTTGTTTCCGAATAAATCAGTACTTTTTCTATCGAATGATGTAAAACAATTCCGATTTTTAGGTTGTTCGCAGGGGTATTTTTCTACAAGTTTAAATGAAATGTATCAGAATATATTGTTTCAACAATGAATCCATTGTTGTAAAAATGTCTAAAATGAAATTTTACGCATAAAACGAGCAGTATCTTCTTATTAAATTCCGGCGCACGGCTGAAATTTTGTTTCCGAAAAAATCAGTTCTTTTCCTATCGAATGATGTAAAAAAATTCCGATTTTAAAGTTGCTCGCAGGGGTATTCTTCTAAAAGTTTAAATGAAATATATCTAAATGCATTGTTTCAACAATGAATCCATTGTTGTAAAAGTGTTTAAAATGAAATTTTACACATAAAACGAGCAGTATCTTCTTATTATATTCCGGTGCACGGCTGAAATTTTGTTTCCGAATAAATCAGTACTTTTCCTCTCGAATGATGCAAAAAAATTCCGATTTTTAGGTTGTTCGCAGGGGTATTTTTCTACAAGTTTAAATGAAATGTATCAGAATATATTGTTTCAACAATGAATCCATTGTTGTAAAAATGTCTAAAATGAAATTTTACACATAAAACGAGCAGTATCTTCTTATTAAATTTCGGTGCACGGCTGAAATTTTGTTTCCGAATAAATCAGTACTTTTCCTATCGAATGATGTAAAAAAATTCCGATTTTAAAGTTGTTCGCAGGGGTATTTTTCTACAAGTTTAAAAGAAATGTATCAGAATACATTGTTCCAACAATGAATCCATTGTTGTAAAAGTGTTTAAAATGAAATTTTACACTTAAAACGAGGAGTATCTTCTTATTATATTCCGGTGCACGGCTGAAATTTTGTTTCCGAATAAATCAGTACTTTTCCTATCGAATTTTGTAAAAAAATTCCGATTTTTAGGTTGTTCGCATGGGTATTTTTCTGCAAGTTTAAATGAAATGTATCAGAATACATTGTTTCAACAATGAATCCATTGTTGTAAAAATGTCTAAAATGAAATTTCACACACAAAACGAGCAGTATCTTCTTATTAAATGAAAGTGCACGGCTAGAATTTTGTTTCCGAATAAATCAGTACTTTTTCTATCGAATGATGTAAAAAAATTCCGATTTTTAGGTTGTTCGCAGGGGTATTTTTCTACAAGTTTAAAAGAAATGTATCAGAATACATTGTTCCAACAATGAATCCATTGTTGTAAAAGTGTTTAAAATGAAATTTTACACATAAAACGAGCAGTATCTTCTTATTATATTTCGGTGCACGGCTGAAATTTTGTTTCCGAATAAATCAGTACTTTTCCTATCGAATGATGTAAAAAAATTCCGATTATTAGGTTGTTCGCAGGGGTATTTTTCTGCAAGTTTAAATGAAATGTATCAGAATACATTGTTTCAACAAAGAATCCATTGTTGTAAAAATGTCTAAAATGAAATTTTACACATAAAACGAGCAGTATCTTCTTATTAAATTCCGGTACACGGCTGAAATTTTGTTTCCGAATAAATCAGTACTTTTCCTATCGAATGATGTAAAAAAATTCCGATTTTAAAGTTGTTCGCAGGGGTATTCTTCTAAAAATTTAAATAAAATATATATAAATACATTGTTTCAACAATGAATCCATTGTTGTAAAAATGTTTAAAATGAAATTTTACACATAAAACGAGCAGTATCTTCTCATTAAATTCCGGTGCACGGCTGAAATTTCGTTTCCGAATTAAGCAAAACATTTCCTATCGAATGATGTAAAAAAATTCCGATTTTTATGTTGTTCGCAGGGGTATTTTTCTAAAAGTTTAAATGAAATATATCTAAATGCATTGTTTCAACAATGAATCCATTGTTGAAAAAATGTTTAAAATGAAATTTTACACATAAAAAAGCAGTTTCTTCTTATTAAATTCAGGTGCTCGGCTGAAATTTTGTTTCCGAATAAATCAGTACTTTTCCTATCGAATGATGTAAAAAAATTCCGATTTTTATGTTGTTCGCAGGGGTATTTTTCTAAAAGTTTAAATGACATGTATCTGAATACATTGTTTCAACAATGAATCCATTGTTGTAAAAATGTCTAAAATGAAATTTTACACATAAAACGAGCAGTATCTTCTTATTAAATTCCGGTGCACGGCTGGAATTTTGTTTCCGAATAAATCAGTACTTTTTCTATCGAATGATGTAAAACAATTCCGATTTTTAGGTTGTTCGCAGGGGTATTTTTCTACAAGTTTAAATGAAATGTATCAGAATACATTGTTTCAACAAAGAATCCATTGTTGTAAAAATGTCTAAAATGAAATTTTACACATAAAACGAGCAGTATCTTCTTATTAAATTCCGGTACACGGCTGAAATTTTGTTTCCGAAAAAATCAGTACTTTTCCTATCGAATGATGTAAAAAAATTCCGATTTTAAAGTTGTTCGCAGGGGTATTCTTCTAAAAATTTAAATAAAATATATATAAATACATTGTTTCAACAATGAATCCATTGTTGTAAAAGTGTTTAAAATGAAATTTTACACATAAAACGAGCAGTATCTTCTTATTATATTCCGGTGCACGGCTCAAATTTTGTTTCCGAATAAATCAGTACTTTTCCTATCGAATGATGTAAAAAAATTCCGATTTTTAGGTTGTTCGCAGGGGTATTTTTCTACAAGTTTAAATGAAATGTATCAGAATATATTGTTTCAACAATGAATCCATTGTTGTAAAAATGTCTAAAATGAAATTATACACATAAAACGAGCAGTATCTTCTTATTAAATTCCGGTGCACGGCTGAAATTTTGTTTCCGAATAAATCAGTACTTTTCCTATCGAATGATGTAAAAAAATTCCGATTTTAAAGTTGATCGCAGGGGTATTCTTCTAAAAGTTTAAATGAAATATATCTAAATGCATTGTTTCAACAATGAATCCATTGTTGAAAAAATGTTTAAAATGAAATTTTACACATAAAAAAAGCAGTTTCTTCTTATTAAATTCAGGTGCGCGGCTGAAATTTTGTTTCCGAATAAATCAGTACTTTTCCTATCGAATGATGTAAAAAAATTCCGATTTTTATGTTGCTCGCAGGGGTATTTTTCTACAAGTTTAAATGAAATGTATCAGAATACATTGTTTCAACAATGAATCCATTGTTGTAAAAATGTCTAAAATGAAATTTTGCTTATAAAACAAGGAGTATCTTCTTATTATATTCTGGTGCACGGCTGAAATTTCGTTTCCGAATAAAACAGTACTTTTCCTATCGAATTATGTAAAAAAATTCCGATATTTAGGTGGTTCGCAGGGGCATTTCTCTAAAATTTCAAATGAAATATATCTAAATAAATATGTTTCAACAATGAATCCATTGTTGTAAAAATGTCTAAAATGAAATTTTGCTTATAAAACAAGGAGTATCTTCTTATTATATTCCGGTGCACGGCTGAAATTTTGTTTCCGAATAAAACAGTACTTTTCCTATCGAATGATGTAAAAAAATTCCGATTTTAAAGTTGTTCGCAGGTGTATTCTTCTAAAAGTTTAAATAAAATATATATAAATACATTGTTTCAAGAATGAATCCATTGTTGTTAAAATGTTTGAAATGAAATTTTACATATAAAACGAGCAGTATCTTCTCATTAAATTCCGGTGCACGGCTGAAATTTCGTTTCCGAATTAAGCAAAACATTTCCTATCGAATGATGAAAAAAAATTTCGATTTTTATGTTGTTCGCAGGGGTATTTTTCTAAAAGTTTAAATGACATGTATCTGAATACATTGTTTCAACAATGAATCCATTGTTGTAAAAATGTCTAAAATGAAATTTTACACATAAAACGAGCAGTATCTTCTTATTAAATTCCGGTGCACGGCTGGAATTTTGTTTCCGAATAAATCAGTACTTTTTCTATCGAATGATGTAAAACAATTCCGATTTTTAGGTTGTTCGCAGGGGTATTTTTCTACAAGTTTAAAAGAAATGTATCAGAATACATTGTTCCAACAATGAATCCATTGTTGTAAAAGTGTTTAAAATGAAATTTTACACATAAAACGAGCAGTATCTTCTTATTATATTCCGGTGCACGGCTGAAATTTTGTTTCCAAATAAATCAGTACTTTTCCTATCGAATGATGTAAAAAAATTCCGATTTTTAGGTTGTTCGCAGGGGTATTTTTCTACAAGTTTAAATGAAATGTATCAGAATATATTGTTTCAACAATGAATCCATTGTTGTAAAAATGTCTAAAATGAAATTTTACGCATAAAACGAGCAGTATCTTCTTATTAAATTCCGGCGCACGGCTGAAATTTTGTTTCCGAAAAAATCAGTACTTTTCCTATCGAATGATGTAAAAAAATTCCGATTTTAAAGTTGCTCGCAGGGGTATTCTTCTAAAAGTTTAAATGAAATATATCTAAATGCATTGTTTCAACAATGAATCCATTGTTGTAAAAGTGTTTAAAATGAAATTTTACACATAAAACGAGCAGTATCTTCTTATTATATTCCGGTGCACGGCTGAAATTTTGTTTCCGAATAAATCAGTACTTTTCCTCTCGAATGATGCAAAAAAATTCCGATTTTTAGGTTGTTCGCAGGGGTATTTTTCTACAAGTTTAAATGAAATGTATCAGAATATATTGTTTCAACAATGAATCCATTGTTGTAAAAATGTCTAAAATGAAATTTTACACATAAAACGAGCAGTATCTTCTTATTAAATTTCGGTGCACGGCTGAAATTTTGTTTCCGAATAAATCAGTACTTTTCCTATCGAATGATGTAAAAAAATTCCGATTTTAAAGTTGTTCGCAGGGGTATTTTTCTACAAGTTTAAAAGAAATGTATCAGAATACATTGTTCCAACAATGAATCCATTGTTGTAAAAGTGTTTAAAATGAAATTTTACACATAAAACGAGCAGTATCTTCTTATTATATTCCGGTGCACGGCTGAAATTTTGTTTCCGAATAAATCAGTACTTTTCCTATCGAATTTTGTAAAAAAATTCCGATTTTTAGGTTGTTCGCATGGGTATTTTTCTGCAAGTTTAAATGAAATGTATCAGAATACATTGTTTCAACAATGAATCCATTGTTGTAAAAATGTCTAAAATGAAATTTCACACACAAAACGAGCAGTATCTTCTTATTAAATGCCTGTGCACGGCTAGAATTTTGTTTCCGAATAAATCAGTACTTTTTCTATCGAATGATGTAAAAAATTCCGATTTTTAGGTTGTTCGCAGGGGTATTTTTCTACAAGTTTAAAAGAAATGTATCAGAATACATTGTTCCAACAATGAATCCATTGTTGTAAAAGTGTTTAAAATGAAATTTTACACATAAAACGAGCAGTATCTTCTTATTATATTTCGGTGCACGGCTGAAATTTTGTTTCCGAATAAATCAGTACTTTTCCTATCGAATGATGTAAAAAAATTCCGATTATTAGGTTGTTCGCAGGGGTATTTTTCTGCAAGTTTAAATGAAATGTATCAGAATACATTGTTTCAACAAAGAATCCATTGTTGTAAAAATGTCTAAAATGAAATTTTACACATAAAACGAGCAGTATCTTCTTATTAAATTCCGGTACACGGCTGAAATTTTGTTTCCGAATAAATCAGTACTTTTCCTATCGAATGATGTAAAAAAATTCCGATTTTAAAGTTGTTCGCAGGGGTATTCTTCTAAAAATTTAAATAAAATATATATAAATACATTGTTTCAACAATGAATCCATTGTTGTAAAAATGTTTAAAATGAAATTTTACACATAAAACGAGCAGTATCTTCTCATTAAATTCCGGTGCACGGCTGAAATTTCGTTTCCGAATTAAGCAAAACATTTCCTATCGAATGATGTAAAAAAATTCCGATTTTTATGTTGTTCGCAGGGGTATTTTTCTAAAAGTTTAAATGAAATATATCTAAATGCATTGTTTCAACAATGAATCCATTGTTGAAAAAATGTTTAAAATGAAATTTTACACATAAAAAAAGCAGTTTCTTCTTATTAAATTCAGGTGCTCGGCTGAAATTTTGTTTCCGAATAAATCAGTACTTTTCCTATCGAATGATGTAAAAAAATTCCGATTTTTATGTTGTTCGCAGGGGTATTTTTCTAAAAGTTTAAATGACATGTATCTGAATACATTGTTTCAACAATGAATCCATTGTTGTAAAAATGTCTAAAATGAAATTTTACACATAAAACGAGCAGTATCTTCTTATTAAATTCCGGTGCACGGCTGGAATTTTGTTTCCGAATAAATCAGTACTTTTTCTATCGAATGATGTAAAACAATTCCGATTTTTAGGTTGTTCGCAGGGGTATTTTTCTACAAGTTTAAATGAAATGTATCAGAATACATTGTTTCAACAAAGAATCCATTGTTGTAAAAATGTCTAAAATGAAATTTTACACATAAAACGAGCAGTATCTTCTTATTAAATTCCGGTACACGGCTGAAATTTTGTTTCCGAATAAATCAGTACTTTTCCTATCGAATGATGTAAAAAAATTCCGATTTTAAAGTTGTTCGCAGGGGTATTCTTCTAAAAATTTAAATAAAATATATATAAATACATTGTTTCAACAATGAATCCATTGTTGTAAAAGTGTTTAAAATGAAATTTTACACATAAAACGAGCAGTATCTTCTTATTATATTCCGGTGCACGGCTCAAATTTTGTTTCCGAATAAATCAGTACTTTTCCTATCGAATGATGTAAAAAAATTCCGATTTTTAGGTTGTTCGCAGGGGTATTTTTCTACAAGTTTAAATGAAATGTATCAGAATATATTGTTTCAACAATGAATCCATTGTTGTAAAAATGTCTAAAATGAAATTATACACATAAAACGAGCAGTATCTTCTTATTAAATTCCGGTGCACGGCTGAAATTTTGTTTCCGAATAAATCAGTACTTTTCCTATCGAATGATGTAAAAAAATTCCGATTTTAAAGTTGATCGCAGGGGTATTCTTCTAAAAGTTTAAATGAAATATATCTAAATGCATTGTTTCAACAATGAATCCATTGTTGAAAAAATGTTTAAAATGAAATTTTACACATAAAAAAAGCAGTTTCTTCTTATTAAATTCAGGTGCGCGGCTGAAATTTTGTTTCCGAATAAATCAGTACTTTTCCTATCGAATGATGTAAAAAAATTCCGATTTTTATGTTGTTCGCAGGGGTATTTTTCTACAAGTTTAAATGAAATGTATCAGAATACATTGTTTCAACAATGAATCCATTGTTGTAAAAATGTCTAAAATGAAATTTTGCTTATAAAACAAGGAGTATCTTCTTATTATATTCTGGTGCACGGCTGAAATTTCGTTTCCGAATAAAACAGTACTTTTCCTATCGAATTATGTAAAAAAATTCCGATATTTAGGTGGTTCGCAGGGGCATTTCTCTAAAATTTCAAATGAAATATATCTAAATAAATATGTTTCAACAATGAATCCATTGTTGTAAAAGTGTTTAAAATGAAATTTTACACATAAAACAAGCAGTATCTTCTTATTATATTCTGGTGCACGGCTGAAATTTCGTTTCCGAATTAAGCAAAACATTTCCTATCGAATGATGAAAAAAAATTTCGATTTTTATGTTGTTCGCAGGGGTATTCTTCTAAAAGTTTAAATAAAATATATATAAATACATTGTTTCAACAATGAATCCATTGTTGTAAAAATGTTTGAAATGAAATTTTACACATAAAACGAGCAGTATCTTCTCATTAAATTCCGGTGCACGGCTGAAATTTCGTTTCCGAATTAAGCAAAACATTTCCTATCGAATGATGAAAAAAAATTTCGATTTTTATGTTGTTCGCAGGGGTATTTTTCTAAAAGTTTAAATGACATGTATCTGAATACATTGTTTAAACAATGAATCCAATGTTGTAAAAATGTCTAAAATGAAATTTTACACATAAAACGAGCAAAATCTTCTTATTAAATTCCGGTGCACGGCTGGAATTTTGTTTCCGTATAAATCAGTACTTTTCCTATCGAATGATGTAAAAAAAATCCGATTTTTAGGTTGTTCGCAGGGGTATTTTTCTACAAGTTTAAATGAAATGTATCAGAATACATTGTTTCAACAATGAATCCATTGTTGTAAAAATGTCTAAAATGAAATTTTACACATAAAACGAGCAGCATCTTCTTATTAAATTCCGGTGCACGGCTGAAATTTTGTTTCCGAATAAATCAGTACTTTTCCTATCGAATGATGTAAAAAATTTCCGATTTTAAAGTTGTTCGCAGGGGTATTCTTCTAAAAGTTTAAATGAAATATATCTAAATGCATTGTTTCAACAATGAATCCATTGTTGAAAAAATGTTTAAAATGAAATTTTACTCATAAAAAAAGCAGTTTCTTCTTATTAAATTCAGGTGCACGGCTGAAATTTTGTTTCCGAATAAATCAGTACTTTTCCTATCGAATGATGTAAAAAAATTCCGATTTTTAGGTTGTTCGCAGGGGTATTTTTCTACAAGTTTAAATGAAATGTATCAGAATACATTGTTTCAACAATGAATCCATTGTTGTAAAAAAGTCTAAAATGAAATTTTACACATAAAACAAGCAGTATCTTCTTATTAAATTCCGGTGCACGGCTGAAATTTTGTTTCCGAATAAATCAGTACTTTTCCTATCGAATGATGTAAAAAAATTCCGATTTTAAAGTTGTTCGCAGGGGTATTCTTCTAAAAGTTTAAATGAAATATATCTAAATGCATTGTTTCAACAATGAATCCTTTGTTGAAAAAATGTTTAAAATGAAATTTTACACATAAAAAAGCAGTTTCTTCTTATTAAATTCAGGTGCACGGCTGAAATTTTGTTTCCGAATAAATCAGTACTTTTCCTATCGAATGATGTAAAACAATTCCGATTTTTATGTTGTTCGCAGGGGTATTTTTCTACAAGTTTAAATGAAATGTATCAGAATACATTGTTTCAACAATGAATCCATTGTTGTAAAAATATCTAAAATGAAATTTTGCTTATAAAACAAGCAGTATCTTCTTATTATATTCTGTTGCACGGCTGAAATTTTGTTTCCGAATAAATCAGTACTTTTCCTATCGAATGATGTAAAAAAATTCCGATTTTAAAATTGTTCGCAGGGGTATTCTTCTACAAGTTTAAATGAAATGTATCAGAATATATTGTTTCAACAATGAATCCATTGTTGTAAAAATGTCTGAAATGAAATTTTACACATAAAACGAGCAGCATCTTCTTATTAAATTCCGGTGCACGGCTGAAATTTTGTTTCCGAATAAATCAGTACTTTTCCTATCGAATGATGTAAAAAAATTCCGATTTTAAAGTTGTTCGCAGGGGTATTCTTCTAAAAGTTTAAATGAAATATATCTAAATGCATTGTTTCAACAATGAATCCACTGTTGAAAAAATGTTTAAAATGAAATTTTACTCATAAAAAAAGCAGTTTCTTCTTATTAAATTCAGGTGCACGGCTGAAATTTTGTTTCCGAATAAATCAGTACTTTTCCTATCGAATGATGTAAAAAAATTCCGATTTTTATGTTGTTCGCAGGGGTATTTTTCTACAAGTTTAAATGAAATGTATCAGAATACATTGTTTCAACAATGAATCCATTGTTGTAAAAATGTCTAAAATGAAATTTTGCTTATAAAACAAGCAGTATCTTCTTATTATATTCTGGTGCACGGCTGAAATTTCGTTTCCGAATAAAACAGTACTTTTCCTATCGAATTATGTTAAAAAATTCCGATATTTAGGTGGTTCGCAGGGGCATTTCTCTAAAATTTTAAATGAAATATATCTAAATACATTTGTTTCAACAATGAATCCATTGTTGTAAAAGTGTTTAAAATGAAATTTTACACATAAAACAAGCAGTATTTTCTTATTATATTCTGGTGCACGGCTGAAATTTCGTTTCCGAATAAAACAGTACTTTTCCTATCGAATGATGTAAAAAAATTCCGATTTTAAAGTTGTTCGCAGGGGTATTCTTCTAAAAGTTTAAATAATATATATATAAATACATTGTTTCAACAATGAATCCATTGTTGTAAAAATGTTTGAAATGAAATTTTACATATAAAACGAGCAGTATCTTCTCATTAAATTCCGGTGCACGGCTGAAATTTCGTTTCCGAATTAAGCAAAACATTTCCTATCGAATGATGAAAAAAAAATTTCGATTTTTATGTTGTTCGCAGGGGTATTTTTCTAAAAGTTTAAATGACATGTATCTGAATACATTGTTTAAACAATAAATCCATTGTTTTAAAAATGTCTAAAATGAAATTTTACACATAAAACGAGCAGTATCTTATTAAATTCCGGTGCACGGCTGGAATTTTGTTTCCGAATAAATCAGTACTTTTCCTATCGAATGATGTAAAAAAATTCCGATTTTAAAATTGTTCGCAGGGGTATTCTTCTTAAAGTTTAAATAAAATATATATAAATACATTGTTTCAACAATGAATCCATTGTTGTAAAAATGTTTAAAATGAAATTTTACACATAAAACGAGCAGTATCTTCTTATTAAATTTTGGTGCACGGCTAAAATTTCGTTTCCGAATTAAACAAAACATTTCCTATCGAATGATGTAAAAATATTCCGATTTTTATGTTTTTCGCAGGGTTATTTTTCTAAAAGTTTAAATGATATGTATCTGAATACATTGTTTCAACAATGAATCCATTGTTGTAAAAATGTCTAGAATGAAATTTTACTTATAAAACAAGCAGTATCTTCTTATTAAATTCTGGTGCACGGCTGATATATTGTTTCCGAATAAATCAGTACTTTTCCTATCGAATGATGTAAAAACATTCCGATTTAGAGTTGTTCGCAGGGGTATTCTTCTAAAAGTTTAAATAAAATATATATATAAATACATTGTTTCAACAATGAATCCATTGTTGTAAAAATGTTTAAAATGAAATTTTACTCTTAAAACGAGCAGTATCTTCGTATTAAATTCCGGTGTACGGCTGAAATTTCGTTTCCGAATTAAGCAAAACCTTTCTCTATCGAATGATGTAAAAAAATTCCGATTTTATGTTGTTCGCAGGGGTATTTTTCTACAAGTTTAAATGAAATGTATCAGAATACATTGTTTCAACAATGAATCCATTGTTGTAAAAATGTCTAAAATGAAATTTTACACATAAAACAAGCAGTATCTTCTTATTATATTCTGGTGCACGGCTGAAATTTCGTTTCCGAATAAAACAGTACTTTTCCTATCGAATGATGTAAAAAAATTCCGATTTTAAAGTTGTTCGCAGGGGTATCCTTCTAAAAGTTTAAATAAAAGATATATAAATACATTGTATCAACAATGAATCCATTGTTGTAAAAATGTTTAAAATGAAATTTTACACATAAAACGAGCAGTATCTTCTCATTAAATTCCGGTGCACGGCTGAAATTTCGTTTCCGAATTAAGCAAAACATTTCCTATCGAATGATATAAAAAAATTCCGATTTTTATGTTATTCGCAGGGGTATTTTTCTAAAAGTTTAAATGATATGTATCTGAATACATTGTTTCAACAATGAATCCATTGTTGTAAAAATGTCTAAAATGAAATTTTACTTATACAACAAGCAGTATCTTCTTATTAAATTCTGGTGCACGGCTGAAATTCTATTTCCAAATAAATCAGTACTTTTCCTATCGAATGATGTAAAAAAATTCCGATATTTAGGTGGTTCGCAGGGGCATTTCTCTAAAATTTCAAATGAAATATATCTAAATAAATATGTTTCAACAATGAATCCATTGTTGTAAAAGTGTTTAAAATGAAATTTTACACATAAAACAAGCAGTATCTTCTTATTATATTCTGGTGCACGGCTGAAATTTCGTTTCCGAATTAAGCAAAACATTTCCTATCGAATGATGAAAAAAAATTTCGATTTTTATGTTGTTCGCAGGGGTATTTTTCTAAAAGTTTAAATGACATGTATCTGAATACATTGTTTAAACAATGAATCCAATGTTGTAAAAATGTCTAAAATGAAATTTTACACATAAAACGAGCAAAATCTTCTTATTAAATTCCGGTGCACGGCTGGAATTTTGTTTCCGAATAAATCAGTACTTTTCCTATCGAATGATGTAAAAAAATTCCGATTTTTAGGTTGTTCGCAGGGGTATTTTTCTACAAGTTTAAATGAAATGTATCAGAATACATTGTTTCAACAATGAATCCATTGTTGTAAAAATGTCTAAAATGAAATTTTACACATAAAAAAGCAGTTTCTTCTTATTAAATTCAGGTGCACGGCTGAAATTTTGTTTCCGAATAAATCAGTACTTTTCCTATCGAATGATGTAAAAAAATTCCGATTTTTATGTTGTTCGCAGGGGTATTTTTCTACAAGTTTAAATGAAATGTATCAGAATACATTGTTTCAACAATGAATCCATTGTTGTAAAAATATCTAAAATGAAATTTTGCTTATAAAACAAGCAGTATCTTCTTATTATATTCTGGTGCACGGCTGAAATTTCGTTTCCGAATAAAACAGTACTTTTCCTATCGAATTATGTAAAAAAATTCCGATTTTTAGGTTGTTCGCAGGGGTATTTCTCTACAAGTTTAAATGAAATGTATCAGAATACATTGTTTCAACAATGAATCCATTGTTGTAAAAATGTCTAAAATGAAATTTTACACATAAAACAAGCAGTATCTTCTTATTAAATTCCGGTGCACGGCTGAAATTTTGTTTCCGAATAAATCAGTACTTTTCCTATCGAATGATGTAAAAATATTCCGATTTTAAAATTGTTCGCAGGGGTATTCTTCTACAAGTTTAAATCAAATGTATCAGAATATATTGTTTCAACAATGAATCCATTGTTGTAAAAATGTCTAAAATGAAATTTTACACATAAAACGAGCAGCATCTTCTTATTAAATTCCGGTGCACGGCTGAAATTTTGTTTCCGAATAAATCAGTACTTTTCCTATCGAATGATGTAAAAAATTTCCGATTTTAAAGTTGTTCGCAGGGGTATTCTTCTAAAAGTTTAAATGAAATATATCTAAATGCATTGTTTCAACAATGAATCCATTGTTGAAAAAATGTTTAAAATGAAATTTTACTCATAAAAAAAGCAGTTTCTTCTTATTAAATTCAGGTGCACGGCTGAAATTTTGTTTCCGAATAAATCAGTACTTTTCCTATCGAATGATGTAAAAAAATTCAGATTTTTAGGTTGTTCGCAGGGGCATTTTTCTACAAGTTTAAATGAAATGTATCAGAATACATTGTTTCAACAATGAATCCATTGTTGTAAAAAAGTCTAAAATGAAATTTTACACATAAAACAAGCAGTATCTTCTTATTAAATTCCGGTGCACGTAGGAAATTTTGTTTCCGAATAAATCAGTACTTTTCCTATCGAATGATGTAAAAAAATTCCGATTTTAAAATTGTTCGCAGGGGTATTCTTCTACAAGTTTAAATGAAATGTATCAGAATATATTGTTTCAACAATGAATCCATTGTTGTAAAAAAATCTAAAATGAAATTTTACACATAAAACGAGCAGTATCTTCTTATTAAATTCCGGTGCACGGCTGAAATTTTGTTTCCGAATAAATCAGTACTTTTCATATCGAGAGATGTAAAAAAATTCCGATTTTAAAGTTGTTCGCAGGGGTATTCTTCTAAAAGTTTAAATGAAATATATCTAAATGCATTGTTTCAACAATGAATCCTTTGTTGAAAAAATGTTTAAAATGAAATTTTACACATAAAAAAGCAGTTTCTTCTTATTAAATTCAGGTGCACGGCTGAAATTTTGTTTCCGAATAAATCAGTACTTTTCCTATCGAATGATGTAAAAAAATTCCGATTTTTATGTTGTTCGCAGGGGTATGTTTCTACAAGTTTAAATGAAATGTATCAGAATACATTGTTTCAACAATGAATCCATTGTTGTAAAAATATCTAAAATGAAATTTTGCTTATAAAACAAGCAGTATCTTCTTATTATATTCTGTTGCACGGCTGAAATTTTGTTTCCGAATAAATCAGTACTTTTCCTATCGAATGATGTAAAAAAATTCCGATTTTAAAATTGTTCGCAGGGGTATTCTTCTACAAGTTTAAATGAAATGTATCAGAATATATTGTTTCAACAATGAATCCATTGTTGTAAAAATGTCTGAAATGAAATTTTACACATAAAACGAGCAGCATCTTCTTATTAAATTCCGGTGCACGGCTGAAATTTTGTTTCCGAATAAATCAGTACTTTTCCTATCGAATGATGTAAAAAAATTCCGATTTTAAAGTTGTTCGCAGGGGTATTCTTCTAAAAGTTTAAATGAAATATATCTAAATGCATTGTTTCAACAATGAATCCATTGTTGAAAAAATGTTTAAAATGAAATTTTACTCATAAAAAAAGCAGTTTCTTCTTATTAAATTCAGGTGCACGGCTGAAATTTTGTTTCCGAATAAATCAGTACTTTTCCTATCGAATGATGTAAAAAAAATCCGATTTTTATGTTGTTCGCAGGGGTATTTTTCTACAAGTTTAAATGAAATGTATCAGAATACATTGTTTCAACAATGAATCCATTGTTGTAAAAATGTCTAAAATGAAATTTTGCTTATAAAACAAGCAGTATCTTCTTATTATATTCTGGTGCACGACTGAAATTTCGTTTCCGAATAAAACAGTACTTTTCCTATCGAATTATGTTAAAAAATTCCGATATTTAGGTGGTTCGCAGGGGCATTTCTCTAAAATATTAAATGAAATATATCTAAATACATTTGTTTCAACAATGAATCCATTGTTGTAAAAGTGTTTAAAATGAAATTTTACACATAAAACAAGCAGTATCTTCTTATTATATTCTGGTGCACGGCTGTAATTTCGTTTCCGAATAAAACAGTACTTTTCCTATCGAATGATGTAAAAAAATTCCGATTTTTAAGTTGTTCGCAGGGGTATTCTTCTAAAAGTTTAAATAAAATATATATAAATACATTGTTTCAACAATGAATCCATTGTTGTAAAAATGTTTGAAATGAAATTTTACATATAAAACGAGCAGTATCTTCTCATTAAATTCCGGTGCACGGCTGAAATTTCGTTTCCGAATTAAGCAAAACATTTCCTATCGAATGATGAAAAAAAATTTCGATTTTTATGTTGTTCGCAGGGGTATTTTTCTAAAAGTTTAAATGGCATGTATCTGAATACATTGTTTAAACAATAAATCCATTGTTTTAAAAATGTCTAAAATGAAATTTTACACATAAAACGAGCAGTATCTTATTAAATTCCGGTGCACGGCTGGAATTTTGTTTCCGAATAAATCAGTACTTTTCCTATCGAATGATGTAAAAAATTCCGATTTTAAAATTGTTCGCAGGGGTATTCTTCTTAAAGTTTAAATAAAATATATATAAATACATTGTTTCAACAATGAATCCATTGTTGTAAAAATGTTTAAAATGAAATTTTACACATAAAACGAGCAGTATCTTCTTATTAAATTTTGGTGCACGGCTAAAATTTCGTTTCCGAATTAAACAAAACATTTCCTATCGAATGATGTAAAAATATTCCGATTTTTATGTTTTTCGCAGGGTTATTTTTCTAAAAGTTTAAATGATATGTATCTGAATACATTGTTTCAACAATGAATCCATTGTTGTAAAAATGTCTAAAATGAAATTTTACTTATAAAACAAGCAGAATCTTCTTATTAAATTCTGGTTCACGGCTGAAATTTTGTTTCCGAATAAATTAGTACTTTTCCTATCGAATGATGTAAAAAAATTCCGATTTTTAGGTGGTTCGCAGGGGTATTTTTCTGTAACTTTAAATGATATGTATCTGAATACATTGTTTCAACAATGAATCCATTGTTGTAAAAATGTCTAGAATGAAATTTTACTTATAAAACAAGCAGTATCTTCTTATTAAATTCTGGTGCACGGCTGATATATTGTTTCCGAATAAATCCGTACTTTTCCTATCGAATGATGTAAAAACATTCCGATTTAGAGTTGTTCGCAGGGGTATTCTTCTAAAAGTTTAAATAAAATATATATATAAATACATTGTTTCAACAATGAATCCATTGTTGTTAAAAATGTCTAAAATGAAATTTTACACATAAAACAAGCAGTATCTTCTTATTATATTCTGGTGCACGGCTGAAATTTCGTTTCCGAATAAAACAGTACTTTTCCTATCGAATGATGTAAAAAAATTCCGATTTTAAAGTTGTTCGCAGGGGTATCCTTCTAAAAGTTTAAATAAAAGATATATAAATACATTGTATCAACAATGAATCCATTGTTGTAAAAATGTTTAAAATGAAATTTTACACATAAAACGAGCAGTATCTTCTCATTAAATTCCGGTGCACGGCTGAAATTTCGTTTCCGAATTAAGCAAAACATTTCCTATCGAATGATATAAAAAAATTCCGATTTTTATGTTATTCGCAGGGGTATTTTTCTAAAAGTTTAAATGATATGTATCTGAATACATTGTTTCAACAATGAATCCATTGTTGTAAAAATGTCTAAAATGAAATTTTACTTATACAACAAGCAGTATCTTCTTATTAAATTCTGGTGCACGGCTGAAATTCTATTTCCAAATAAATCAGTACTTTTCCTATCGAATGATGTAAAAAAATTCCGATTTTTAGGTGGTTCGCAGAAGCATTTCTCTAAAAGTTTAAATGAAATATATCTAAATGCATTGTTTCAACAATGAATCCATTGTTGTAAAAATGTCTAAAATGAAATTTTACTTATAAAACAAGCAGTATCTTCTTATTAAATTCTGGTGCACGGCTGAAATTTTGTTTCCGAATAAATCAGTACTTTTCCTATCGAATGATGTAAAAAAATTCCGATTTTTAGGTTGTTCGCAGGGGTATTTTTCTACAAGTTTAAATGAAATGTATCAGAATACATTGTTTCAACAATGAATCCATTGTTGTAAAAATGTCTAAAATGAAATTTTACTTATAAAACAAGCAGTATCTTCTTATTATATTCTGGTGCACGGCTGAAATTTCGTTTCCGAATAAAACAGTACTTTTCCAATCGAATTATGTAAAAAAATTCCGATTTTTAGGTTGTTCGCAGGGGTATTTTTCTACAAGTTTAAATGAAATGTATCAGAATACATTGTTTCAACAATGAATCCATTGTTGTAAAAATGTCTAAAATGAAATTTTACACATAAAACAAGCAGTATCTTCTTATTAAATTCCGGTGCACGGCTGAAATTTTGTTTCCGAATAAATCAGTACTTTTCCTATCGAATGATGTAAAAAAATTCCGATTTTAAAATTGTTCGCAGGGGTATTCTTCTACAAGTTTAAATGAAATGTATCAGAATATATTGTTTCAACAATGAATCCATTGTTGTAAAAAGTCTAAAATGCAATTTTACACATAAAACGAGCAGCATCTTCTTATTAAGTTCCGGTGCACGGCTGAAATTTTGTTTCCGAATAAATCAGTACTTTTCCTATCGAATGATGTAAAAAATTTCCGATTTTAAAGTTGTTCGCAGGGGTATTCTTCTAAAAGTTTAAATGAAATATATCTAAATGCATTGTTTCAACAATGAATCCATTGTTGAAAAAATGTTTAAAATGAAATTTTACTCATAAAAAAAGCAGTTTCTTCTTATTAATTTCAGGTGCACGGCTGAAATTTTGTTTCCGAATAAATCAGTACTTTTCCTATAGAATGATGTAAAAAAATTCCGATTTTTAGGTTGTTCGCAGGGGTATTTTTCTACAAGTTTAAATGAAATGTATTAGAATACATTGTTTCAACAATGAATCCATTGTTGTAAAAATGTCTAAAATGAAATTTTACACATAAAACTAGCAGTATCTTCTTATTAAATTCCGGTGCACGGCTGAAATTTTGTTTCCGAATAAATCAGTACTTTTCCTATCGAATGATGTAAAAAAATTCCGATTTTAAAGTTGTTCGCAGGGGTATTCTTCTAAAAGTTTAAATGAAATATATCTAAATGCATTGTTTCAACAATGAATCCTTTGTTGAAAAAATGTTTAAAATGAAATTTTACACATAAAAAAGCAGTTTCTTCTTATTAAATTCAGGTGCACGGCTGAAATTTTGTTTCCGAATAAATCAGTACTTTTCCTATCGAATGATGTAAAAAAATTCCGATTTTTATGTTGTTCGCAGGGGTATTTTTCTACAAGTTTAAATGAAATGTATCAGAATACATTGTTTCAACAATGAATCCATTGTTGTAAAAATATCTAAAATGAAATTTTGCTTATAAAACAAGCAGTATCTTCTTATTATATTCTGTTGCACGGCTGAAATTTCGTTTCCGAATAAAACAGTACTTTTCCTATCGAATTATGTAAATAAATTCCGATTTTTAGGTTGTTCGCAGGGGTATTTTTCTACAAGTTTAAATGAAATGTATCAGAATACATTGTTTCAACAATGAATCCATTGTTGTAAAAATGTCTAAAATGAAATTTTACACATAAAACAAGCAGTATCTTCTTATTAAATTCCGGTGCACGGCTGAAATTTTGTTTCCGAATAAATCAGTACTTTTCCTATCGAATGATGTAAAAAAATTCCGATTTTAAAATTGTTCGCAGGGGTATTCTTCTACAAGTTTAAATGAAATGTATCAGAATATATTGTTTCAACAATGAATCCATTGTTGTAAAAATGTCTAAAATGAAATTTTACACATAAAACGAGCAGCATCTTCTTATTAAATTCCGGTGCACGGCTGAAATTTTGTTTCCGAATAAATCAGTACTTTTCCTATCGAATGATGTAAAAAAATTCCGATTTTAAAGTTGTTCGCAGGGGTATTCTTCTAAAAGTTTAAATGAAATATATATAAATGCATTGTTTCAACAATGAATCCATTGTTGTAAAAATGTTTAAAATGAAATTTTACTCATAAAAAAAGCAGTTTCTTCTTATTAAATTCAGGTGCACGGCTGAAATTTTGTTTCCGAATAAATCAGTACTTTTCCTATCGAATGATGTAAATTTATTCCGATTTTTATGTTGTTCGCAGGGGTATTTTTCTACAAGTTTAAATGAAATGTATCAGAATACATTGTTTCAACAATGAATCCATTGTTGTAAAAATGTCTAAAATGAAATTTTACACATAAAACAAGCAGTATCTTCTTATTATATTCTGGTGCACGGCTGAAATTTCGTTTCCGAATAAAACAGTACTTTTCCTATCGAATGATGTAAAAAAATTCCGATTTTAAAGTTGTTCGCAGGGGTATCCTTCTAAAAGTTTAAATAAAAGATATATAAATACATTGTATCAACAATGAATCCATTGTTGTAAAAATGTTTAAAATGAAATTTTACACATAAAACGAGCAGTATCTTCTCATTAAATTCCGGTGCACGGCTGAAATTTCGTTTCCGAATTAAGCAAAACATTTCCTATCGAATGATGTAAAAAAATTCCGATTTTTATGTTATTCGCAGGGGTATTTTTCTAAAAGTTTAAATTATATGTATCTGAATACATTGTTTCAACAATGAATCCATTGTTGTAAAAATGTCTAAAATGAAATTTTACTTATACAACAAGCAGTATCTTCTTATTAAATTCTGGTGCACGGCTGAAATTCTATTTCCAAAAAAATCAGTACTTTTCCTATCGAATGATGTAAAAAAATTCCGATTTTTAGGTGGTTCGCAGAAGCATTTCTCTAAAAGTTTAAATGAAATATTTCTAAATGCATTGTTTCAACAATGAATCCATTGTTGAAAAAATGTTTAAAATGAAATTTTACACGTAAAACAAGCAGTATCTTCTTATTAAATTTAGGTGCACGGCTGAAATTTTGTTTCCGAATAAATCAGTACTTTTCCTATCGAATGATGTAAAAAAATTCCGATTTTTAGGTGGTTCGTAGGGGCATTTCTCTAAAATTTTAAATCAAATATATCTAAATACATTTGTTTCAACAATGAATCCATTGTTGTAAAAATGTTTAAAATGAAATTTTACACATGAAACGAGCAGTATCTTCTTATTAAATTTTGGTGCACGGCTGAAATTTTGTTTCCGAATAAATCAGTACTTTTCCTATCGAATGATGTAAAAAAATTCCGATTTTTAGGTTGTTCGCAGGGGTATTTTTCTAAAAGTTTAAATGATATGTATCTGAATACATTGTTTCAACAATAAATCCATTGTTGTAAAAATGTCTAAAATAAAATTTTACTTATAAAACAAGCAGTATCTTCTTATTAAATTCTGGTGCTCGGCTGAAATTTTGTTTCCGAATAAATCAATACTTTTTCTATCGAATGATGTAAAAAAATTCCGATTTTTAGGTGGTTCGCAGGGTCATTTCTCTAAAATTTTAAATGAAATATATCTAAATACATTTGTTTCAACAATGAATCCATTGTTGTAAAAGTGTTTAAAATGAAATTTTACACATAAAACGAGCAGTATCTTCTTATTATATTCCGGTGCACGGCTGAAATTTTGTTTCCGAATAAATCAGTACTTTTCCTATCGAATGATGTAAAAAAATTCCGATTTTTAGGTTGTTCGCAGGGGTATTTTTCTACAAGGTTAAATGAAATGTATCAGAATACATTGTTTCAACAATGAATCCATTGTTGTAAAAATGTTTAAAATGAAATTTTACACATAAAACGAGCAGTATCTTCTCATTAAATTCCGGTGCACGGCTGAAATTTCGTTTCAAAATTAAGCAAAACATTTCTTATCGAATGATGTAAAAAAATTCGGATTTTTATGTTGTTCGGAGGGGTATTTTTCTAAAAGTTTAAATGATATGTATCTGAATACATTGTTTCAACAATGAATCCATTGTTGAAAAAATGTTTAAAATGAAATTTTACACATAAAACAAGCAGTATCTTCTTATTAAATTCTGGTGCAAGGCTGAAATTTCGTTTCCGAATAAAACAGTACTTTTCCTATCGAATTATCTAAAAAAATTCCGATTTTAAAGTTGTTCGCAGGGGTATTTTTCTAAAAGTTTAAATAAAATATATATAAATATATTGTTTCAACAATGAATCCATTGTTGTAAAAATGTTCAAAATGAAATTTTACACATAAAACGAGCACTATCTTCTTTTTAAATTTTGGTGCACGTCTGAAATTTCGTTTCCGAATTAAGCAAAACATTTCCTATCGAATGATGTAAAAAAATTCCGATTTTTATGTTGTTCGCAGGGGTATTTTTCTAAAAGTTTAAATGAAATGTATCAGAATACACTGTTTCAACAATAAATTAATTGTTGTAAAAATGTCTAAAATGAAATTTTACACATAAAACGAGCAGTATCTTCTTATTAAATGCCGGTGCACGGCTGAAATTTTGTTTCCGAATAAATCAGTACTTTTCCTATCGAATGATGTAAAAAAATTCCGATTTTTAGGTTGTTCGCAGGGGTATTTTTCTACAAGTTTAAATGAAATGTATCAGAATACACTGTTTCAACAATGAATTAATTGTTGTAAAAATGTCTAAAATGAAATTTTACACATAAAACAAGAAGTATCTTCTTATTATATTCTGGTGCACGGCTGAAATTTCGTTTCCGAATAAAACAGTACTTTTCCTATCGAATGATGTAAAACAATTCCGATTTTAAAGTTGTTCGCAGGGGTATCCTTCTAAAAGTTTAAATAAAAAATATATAAATACATTGTTACAACAATGAATCCATTGGTGTAAAAATGTTTATTATGAAATTTTACACATAAAACGAGCAGTATCTTCTTATTAAATTCTGGTGCACGGCTGAAATTTCGTTTCCGAATAAATCAGTACTTTTCCTATCGAATGATGTAAAAAAAATCCGATTTTTAGGTGGTTCGCAGAAGCATTTCTCTAAAAGTTTAAATGAAATATATCTAATTGCATTGTTTCAACAATGAATCCATTGTTGAAAAAATGTTGAAAATGAAATTTTACAAAAAAAACAAGCAGTATATTCTTATTAAATTTAGGTGCACGGCTGAAATTTTGTTTCCGAATAAATGAGTACTTTTCCTATCGAATGATGTAAAAAAATTCCGATTTTTATGTGCTTCGTAAGGGCATTTCTCTAAAATTTTAAATAAAATATATATAAATACATTGTTTCAACAATGAATCCATTGTTGTAAAAGTGTTTAAAATGAAATATTACACATAAAACAAGCAGTATCTTCTTATTAAATTTAGGTGCACGAGTGAAATTTTGTTTCCGAATAAATCAGTACTTTTCCTATCGAATGATGTAAAAAAATTCCGATATTTAGGTGGTTCGTAAGGGCATTTCTCTAAAACTTTAAATCAAATATATCTAAATACATTTGTTTCAACAATGAATCCATTGTTGTAAAAATATTTAAAATGAAATTTTACACATAAAACGAGCAGTATCTTCTTATTAAATTTTGGTGCACGGCTGAAATTTCGTTTCCGAACTAAACAAAACATTTCCTATCGAATGATGTAAAAATATTGCGATTTTTATGTTGTTCGCAGGGGTATTTTTCTAAAAGTTTAAATGATATGTATCTGAATACATTGTTTCAACAATGAATCCATTGTTGTAAAAATGTCTAAAATGAAATTTTACTTATAAAACAAGCAGTATCTTCTTATTAAATTCTGGTGCACGGCTGAAATTTTGTTTCCGAATAAATCAGTACTTTTCCTATCGAATGATGTAAAAAAATATTCCGATTTTTAGGTGGTTCGCAGGGGCATTTCTCTAAAATTTTAAATGAAATATATCTAAATACATTTGTTTCAACAATGAATCCATTGTTGTAAAAGTGTTTAAAATGGAATTTTACACATAAAAAGAGCAGTATCTTCTTATTAAATTCCGGTGCAGGGCTGAAATTTTGTTTCCGAATAAATCAGTACTTTTCCTGTCGAATGATGTAAAAAAATTTCGATTTTTAGGTTATACGCAGGGGTATTTTTCTACAAGTTTAAATGAAATATATCAGAATACATTGTTTCAACAATGAATCCATTGTTGAAAAAATGTTTAAAATGAAATTTTACACATAAAACAAGCAGTATCTTCTTATTATATTCTGGTGCACGGCTGAAATTTCGTTTCCGAATAAAACAGCACTTTTCCCATCGAATGATGTAAAAAAATTCCGATTTTAAAGTTGTTCGCAGGGGTATTCTTCTAAAAGTTTAAATAAAATATATATAAATACATTCTTTCAACAATGAATCCATTGTTGTAAAAATGTTTAAAATGAAATTTTACACATAAAACGAGCAGTATCTTCTCATTAAATTCCGGTGCACGGCTGAAATTTCGTTTCCAAATTAAGCAAAACATTTCTTATCGAATGATGTAAAAAAATTCGGATTTTTATGTTGTTCGGAGGGGTATTTTTCTAAAAGTTTAATAATATGTATCTGAATACATTGTTTCAACAATGAATCCATTGTTGAAAAAATGTTTAAAATGAAATTTTACACATAAAACAAGCAGTATCTTCTTATTAAATTCTGGTGCAAGGCTGAAATTTCGTTTCCGAATAAAACAGTACTTTTCCTATCGAATTATCTAAAAAAATTCCGATTTTAAAGTTGTTCGCAGGGGTATTCTTCTAAAAGTTTAAATAAAATATATATAAATATATTGTTTCAACAATGAATCCATTGTTGTAAAAATGTTCAAAATGAAATTTTACACATAAAACGAGCACTATCTTCTTTTTAAATTTTGGTGCACGTCTGAAATTTCGTTTCCGAATTAAGCAAAACATTTCCTATCGAATGATGTAAAAAAATTCCGATTTTTATGTTGTTCGCAGGGGTATTTTTCTAAAAGTTTAAATTATATGTATCTGAATACATTGTTTCAACAATGAATCCATTGTTGTAAAAATGTCTAAAATGAAATTTTACTTATAAAACAAGCAGTGTCTTCTTATTAAATTCTGGTGCACGGCTGAAATTTTGTTTCCGAATAAATCAGTACTTTTGCTATCGAATGATGTAAAAAAATTCCGATTTTTAGGTGGTTCGCAGGGGCATTTCTCTAAAATTTTAAATGAAATATATCTAAATACATTTTTTTCAACAATGAATCCATTGTTGTAAAAGTGTTTAAAATGAAATTTTACACATCAAACGAGCAGTATCTTCTTATTAAATTCCGGTGAAAGGCTGAAATTTTGTTTCCGAATAAATCAGTACTTTTCCTATCGAATGATGTAAAAAAATTCCGATTTTTAGGTGGTTCGCAGGGGTATTTTTCTAAAAGTTTAAATGATATGTATCTGAATACATTGTTTCAACAATGAATCCATTGTTGTAAAAATGTCTAAAATGAAATTTTACTTATAAAACAAGCAGTATCTTCTTATTAAATTCTGGTGCACGGCTGAAATTTTGTTTCCGAATAAATCAGTACTTTTCCTATCGAATGATGTAAAAACATTCCGATTTTAAAGTTGTTCGCAGGGGTATTCTTCTAAAAGTTTAAATAAAATATATATAAATACATTGTTTCAACAATGAATCCATTGTTGTAAAAATGTTTAAAATGAAATTTTACTTATAAAACAAGCAGTATCTTCTTATTAAATTCTGGTGCACGGCTGAAATTTTGTTTCCGAATAAATCAGTACTTTTCCTATCGAATAATGTAAAAAAATTCCGATTTTTAGGTGGTTCGCAGGGGCATTTCTCTAAAATTTTAAATGAAATATACCTAAATACATTTGTTTCAACAATGAATCCATTGTTGTAAAAATGTTTAAAATGAAATTTTACACATTAAACGAGCAGTATCTTCTTATTAAATTCCGGTGCACGGTTGAAATTTCGTTTCCGAATTAAGCAAATCATTTCCAAACGAATGATGTAAAAAAATTAAGATTTTATGCTGTTTGCAGGGGTATTTTTCTAAAAGTTTAAATGATATGTATCTGAATACATTGTTTCAACAATGAATCCATTGTTGTAAAAATGTTTAAAATGAAATTTTACACATAAAACGAGCACTATCTTCTTTTTAAATTTTGGTGCACGTCTGAAATTTCGTTTCCGAATTAAGCAAAACATTTCCTATCGAATGATGTAAAAAAATTCCGATTTTTATGTTGTTCGCAGGGGTATTTTTCTAAAAGTTTAAATGAAATGTATCAGAATACACTGTTTAAACAATAAATTAATTGTTGTAAAAATGTCTAAAATGAAATTTTACACATAAAACGAGCAGTATCTTCTTATTAAATGCCGGTGCACGGCTGAAATTTTGTTTCCGAATAAATCAGTACTTTTCCTATCGAATGATGTAAAAAAATTCCGATTTTTAGGTTGTTCGCAGGGGTATTTTTCTACAAGTTTAAATGAAATGTATCAGAATACACTGTTTCAACAATGAATTAATTGTTGTAAAAATGTCTAAAATGAAATTTTACACATAAAACAAGAAGTATCTTCTTATTATATTCTGGTGCACGGCTGAAATTTCGTTTCCGAATAAAACAGTACTTTTCCTATCGAATGATGTAAAACAATTCCGATTTTAAAGTTGTTCGCAGGGGTATCCTTCTAAAAGTTTAAATAAAAAATATATAAATACATTGTTACAACAATGAATCCATTGGTGTAAAAATGTTTATTATGAAATTTTACACATAAAACGAGCAGTATCTTCTTATTAAATTCTGGTGCACGGCTGAAATTTCGTTTCCGAATAAATCAGTACTTTTCCTATCGAATGATGTAAAAAAAATCCGATTTTTAGGTGGTTCGCAGAAGCATTTCTCTAAAAGTTTAAATGAAATATATCTAAATGCATTGTTTCAACAATGAATCCATTGTTGAAAAAATGTTCAAAATGAAATTTTACAAAAAAAACAAGCAGTATATTCTTATTAAATTTAGGTGCACGGCTGAAATTTTGTTTCCGAATAAATGAGTACTTTTCCTATCGAATGATGTAAAAAAATTCCGATTTTTATGTGCTTCGTAAGGGCATTTCTCTAAAATTTTAAATAAAATATATATAAATACATTGTTTCAACAATGAATCCATTGTTGTAAAAGTGTTTAAAATGAAATATTACACATAAAACAAGCAGTATCTTCTTATTAAATTTAGGTGCACGAGTGAAATTTTGTTTCCGAATAAATCAGTACTTTTCCTATCGAATGATGTAAAAAAATTCCGATATTTAGGTGGTTCGTAAGGGCATTTCTCTAAAACTTTAAATCAAATATATCTAAATACATTTGTTTCAACAATGAATCCATTGTTGTAAAAATATTTAAAATGAAATTTTACACATAAAACGAGCAGTATCTTCTTATTAAATTTTGGTGCACGGCTGAAATTTCGTTTCCGAACTAAACAAAACATTTCCTATCGAATGATGTAAAAATATTGCGATTTTTATGTTGTTCGCAGGGGTATTTTTCTAAAAGTTTAAATGATATGTATCTGAATACATTGTTTCAACAATGAATCCATTGTTGTAAAAATGTCTAAAATGAAATTTTACTTATAAAACAAGCAGTATCTTCTTATTAAATTCTGGTGCACGGCTGAAATTTTGTTTCCGAATAAATCAGTACTTTTCCTATCGAATGATGTAAAAAAATATTCCGATTTTTAGGTGGTTCGCAGGGGCATTTCTCTAAAATTTTAAATGAAATATATCTAAATACATTTGTTTCAACAATGAATCCATTGTTGTAAAAGTGTTTAAAATGGAATTTTACACATAAAAAGAGCAGTATCTTCTTATTAAATTCCGGTGCAGGGCTGAAATTTTGTTTCCGAATAAATCAGTACTTTTCCTGTCGAATGATGTAAAAAAATTTCGATTTTTAGGTTATACGCAGGGGTATTTTTCTACAAGTTTAAATGAAATATATCAGAATACATTGTTTCAACAATGAATCCATTGTTGAAAAAATGTTTAAAATGAAATTTTACACATAAAACAAGCAGTATCTTCTTATTATATTCTGGTGCACGGCTGAAATTTCGTTTCCGAATAAAACAGCACTTTTCCCATCGAATGATGTAAAAAAATTCCGATTTTAAAGTTGTTCGCAGGGGTATTCTTCTAAAAGTTTAAATAAAATATATATAAATACATTCTTTCAACAATGAATCCATTGTTGTAAAAATGTTTAAAATGAAATTTTACACATAAAACGAGCAGTATCTTCTCATTAAATTCCGGTGCACGGCTGAAATTTCGTTTCCAAATTAAGCAAAACATTTCTTATCGAATGATGTAAAAAAATTCGGATTTTTATGTTGTTCGGAGGGGTATTTTTCTAAAAGTTTAAATGATATGTATCTGAATACATTGTTTCAACAATGAATCCATTGTTGAAAAAATGTTTAAAATGAAATTTTACTTATAAAACAAGCAGTGTCTTCTTATTAAATTCTGGTGCACGGCTGAAATTTTGTTTCCGAATAAATCAGTACTTTTGCTATCGAATGATGTAAAAAAATTCCGATTTTTAGGTGGTTCGCAGGGGCATTTCTCTAAAATTTTAAATGAAATATATCTAAATACATTTTTTTCAACAATGAATCCATTGTTGTAAAAGTGTTTAAAATGAAATTTTACACATCAAACGAGCAGTATCTTCTTATTAAATTCCGGTGAAAGGCTGAAATTTTGTTTCCGAATAAATCAGTACTTTTCCTATCGAATGATGTAAAAAAATTCCGATTTTTAGGTGGTTCGCAGGGGTATTTTTCTAAAAGTTTAAATGATATGTATCTGAATACATTGTTTCAACAATGAATCCATTGTTGTAAAAATGTCTAAAATGAAATTTTACTTATAAAACAAGCAGTATCTTCTTATTAAATTCTGGTGCACGGCTGAAATTTTGTTTCCGAATAAATCAGTACTTTTCCTATCGAATGATGTAAAAACATTCCGATTTTTAGGTGGTTCGCAGGGGCATTTCTCTAAAATTTTAAATGAAATATACCTAAATACATTTGTTTCAACAATGAATCCATTGTTGTAAAAATGTTTAAAATGAAATTTTACACATTAAACGAGCAGTATCTTCTTATTAAATTCCGGTGCACGGCTGAAATTTCGTTTCCGAATTAAGCAAATCATTTCCAAACGAATGATGTAAAAAAATTAAGATTTTATGCTGTTTGCAGGGGTATTTTTCTAAAAGTTTAAATGATATGTATCTGAATACATTGTTTCAACAATGAATCCATTGTTGTAAAAATGTTTAAAATGAAATTTTACACATAAAACGAGCACTATCTTCTTTTTAAATTTTGGTGCACGTCTGAAATTTCGTTTCCGAATTAAGCAAAACATTTCCTATCGAATGATGTAAAAAAATTCCAAATTTTTATGTTGTTCGCAGGGGTATTTTTCTAAAAGTTTAATTTATATGTATCTGAATACATTGTTTCAACAATGAATCCATTGTTGTAAAAATGTCTAAAAAGAAATTTTACTTATAAAACAAGCAGTGTCTTCTTATTAAATTCTGGTGCACGGCTGAAATTTTGTTTCCGAATAAATCAGTACTTTTGCTATCGAATGATGTAAAAAAATTCCGATTTTTAGGTGGTTCGCAGGGGCATTTCTCTAAAATTTTAAATGAAATATATCTAAATACATTTGTTTCAACAATGAATCCATTGTTGTAAAAGTGTTTAAAATGAAATTTTACACATCAAACGAGCAGTATCTTCTTATTAAATTCCGGTGAAAGGCTGAAATTTTGTTTCCGAATAAATCAGTACTTTTCCTATCGAATGATGTAATAAAATTCCGATTTTTAGGTGGTTCGCAGGGGCATTTCTCTAAAATTTTAAATGAAATATATCTAAATACATTTGTTTCAACAATGAATCCATTGTTGTTAAAGTGTTTAAAATGAAATTTTACACATCAGACGAGCAGTATCTTCTTATTAAATTCCGGTGAAAGGCTGAAATTTTGTTTCCGAATAAATCAGTACTTTTCCTATCGAATGATGTAAGAAAATTCCGATTTTTAGGTTGTTCGCAGGGGTATTCTTCTAAAAGTTTAAATAAAATATATATAAATACATTGTTTCAACAATGAATCCATTGTTGTAAAAATGTTTAAAATGAAATTTTACACATAAAACGAGCAGTATCTTCTCATTAAATTCCGGTGCACGGCTGAAATTTCGTTTCCGAATTAAGCAAAACATTTCTTATCGAATGATGTAAAAAAATTCGGATTTTTATGTTGTTCGGAGGGGTATTTTTCTAAAAGTTTAAATGATATGTATCTGAATACATTGTTTCAACAATGAATCCATTGTTGTAAAAATGTTTAAAATGAAATTTTACACATAAAACAAGCAGTATCTTCTTATTATATTCTGGTGCACGGCTGAAATTTCGTTTCCCAATAAAACAGCACTTTTCCCATCGAATGATGTAAAAAAATTCCGATTTTAAAGTTGTTCGCAGGGGTATTCTTCTAAAAGTTTAAATAAAATATATATAAATACATTCTTTCAACAATGAATCCATTGTTGTAAAAATGTTTAAAATGAAATTTTACACATAAAACGAGCAGTATCTTCTCATTAAATTCCGGTGCACGGCTGAAATTTCGTTTCCAAATTAAGCAAAACATTTCTTATCGAATGATGTAAAACAATTCGGATTTTTATGTTGTTCGGAGGGGTATTTTTCTAAAAGTTTAAATGATATGTATCTGAATACATTGTTTCAACAATGAATCCATTGTTGAAAAAATGTTTAAAATGAAATTTTACACATAAAACAAGCAGTATCTTCTTATTAAATTCTGGTGCAAGGCTGAAATTTCGTTTCCGAATAAAACAGTACTTTTCCTATCGAATTATCTAAAAAAATTCCGATTTTAAAGTTGTTCGCAGGGGTATTCTTCTAAAAGTTTAAATAAAATATATATAAATATATTGTTTCAACAATGAATCCATTGTTGTAAAAATGTTCAAAATGAAATTTTACACATAAAACGAGCACTATCTTCTTTTTAAATTTTGGTGCACGTCTGAAATTTCGTTTCCGAATTAAGCAAAACATTTCCTATCGAATGATGTAAAAAAATTCCGATTTTTATGTTGTTCGCAGGGGTATTTTTCTAAAAGTTTAAATTATATGTATCTGAATACATTGTTTCAACAATGAATCCATTGTTGTAAAAATGTCTAAAATGAAATTTTACTTATAAAACAAGCAGTGTCTTCTTATTAAATTCTGGTGCACGGCTGAAATTTTGTTTCCGAATAAATCAGTACTTTTGCTATCGAATGATGTAAAAAAATTCCGATTTTTAGGTGGTTCGCAGGGGCATTTCTCTAAAATTTTAAATGAAATATATCTAAATACATTTTTTTCAACAATGAATCCATTGTTGTAAAAGTGTTTAAAATGAAATTTTACACATCAAACGAGCAGTATCTTCTTATTAAATTCCGGTGAAAGGCTGAAATTTTGTTTCCGAATAAATCAGTACTTTTCCTATCGAATGATGTAAAAAAATTCCGATTTTTAGGTGGTTCGCAGGGGTATTTTTCTAAAAGTTTAAATGATATGTATCTGAATACATTGTTTCAACAATGAATCCATTGTTGTAAAAATGTCTAAAATGAAATTTTACTTATAAAACAAGCAGTATCTTCTTATTAAATTCTGGTGCACGGCTGAAATTTTGTTTCCGAATAAATCAGTACTTTTCCTATCGAATGATGTAAAAACATTCCGATTTTAAAGTTGTTCGCAGGGGTATTCTTCTAAAAGTTTAAATAAAATATATATAAATACATTGTTTCAACAATGAATCCATTGTTGTAAAAATGTTTAAAATGAAATTTTACTTATAAAACAAGCAGTATCTTCTTATTAAATTCTGGTGCACGGCTGAAATTTTGTTTCCGAATAAATCAGTACTTTTCCTATCGAATGATGTAAAAAAATTCCGATTTTTAGGTGGTTCGCAGGGGCATTTCTCTAAAATTTTAAATGAAATATACCTAAATACATTTGTTTCAACAATGAATCCATTGTTGTAAAAATGTTTAAAATGAAATTTTACACATTAAACGAGCAGTATCTTCTTATTAAATTCCGGTGCACGGCTGAAATTTCGTTTCCGAATTAAGCAAATCATTTCCAAACGAATGATGTAAATAAATTAAGATTTTATGCTGTTTGCAGGGGTATTTTTCTAAAAGTTTAAATGATATGTATCTGAATACATTGTTTCAACAATGAATCCATTGTTGTAAAAATGTTTAAAATGAAATTTTACACATAAAACGAGCACTATCTTCTTTTTAAATTTTGGTGCACGTCTGAAATTTCGTTTCCGAATTAAGCAAAACATTTCCTATCGAATGATGTAAAAAAATTCCGATTTTTATGTTGTTCGCAGGGGTATTTTTCTAAAAGTTTAATTTATATGTATCTGAATACATTGTTTCAACAATGAATCCATTGTTGTAAAAATGTCTAAAATGAAATTTTACTTATAAAACAAGCAGTGTCTTCTTATTAAATTCAGGTGCACGGCTGAAATTTTGTTTCCGAATAAATCAGTACTTTTGCTATCGAATGATGTAAAAAAATTCCGATTTTTAGGTGGTTCGCAGGGGCATTTCTCTAAAATTTTAAATGAAATATATCTAAATACATTTGTTTCAACAATGAATCCATTGTTGTAAAAGTGTTTAAAATGAAATTTTACACATCAAACGAGCAGTATCTTCTTATTAAATTCCGGTGAAAGGCTGAAATTTTGTTTCCGAATAAATCAGTACTTTTCCTATCGAATGATGTAATAAAATTCCGATTTTTAGGTGGTTCGCAGGGGCATTTCTCTAAAATTTTAAATGAAATATATCTAAATACATTTGTTTCAACAATGAATCCATTGTTGTTAAAGTGTTTAAAATGAAATTTTACACATCAGACGAGCAGTATCTTCTTATTAAATTCCGGTGAAAGGCTGAAATTTTGTTTCCGAATAAATCAGTACTTTTCCTATCTAATGATGTAAGAAAATTCCGATTTTTAGGTTGTTCGCAGGGGTATTCTTCTAAAAGTTTAAATAAAATATATATAAATACATTGTTTCAACAATGAATCCATTGTTGTAAAAATGTTTAAAATGAAATTTTACACATAAAACGAGCAGTATCTTCTCATTAAATTCCGGTGCACGGCTGAAATTTCGTTTCCAAATTAAGCAAAACATTTCTTATCGAATGATGTAAAAAAATTCGGATTTTTATGTTGTTCGGAGGGGTATTTTTCTAAAAGTTTAAATGATATGTATCTGAATACATTGTTTCAACAATGAATCCATTGTTGTAAAAATGTCTAAAATGAAATTTTACTTATAAAACAAGCAGTATCTTCTTATTAAATTCTGGTGCACGGCTGAAATTTTGTTTCCGAATAAATCAGTACTTTTCCTATCGAATGATGTAAAAACATTCCGATTTTAAAGTTGTTCGCAGGGGTATTCTTCTAAAAGTTTAAATAAAATTTATATAAATACATTGTTTCAACAATGAATCCATTGTTGTAAAAATGTTTAAAATGAAATTTTACTTATAAAACAAGCAGTATCTTCTTATTAAATTCTGGTGCACGGCTGAAATTTTGTTTCCGAATAAATCAGTACTTTTCCTATCGAATGATGTAAAAAAATTCCGATTTTTAGGTGGTTCGCAGGGGCATTTCTCTAAAATTTTAAATGAAATATACCTAAATACATTTGTTTCAACAATGAATCCATTGTTGTAAAAATGTTTAAAATGAAATTTTACACATAAAACGAGCAGTATCTTCTTATTAAATTCCGGTGCACGGCTGAAATTTCGTTTCCGAATTAAGCAAAACATTTCCAAACGAATGATGTAAAAAAATTCCGATTTTAAAGTTGTTCGCAGGAGTATTCTTCTAAAAGTTTAAATAAAATATATTGTTACGAATTTTGTAAATAGTTAGTGTTTGTACTGTAAAATAATGTAAATAATCTTATTAAGCTCCATTCCTTTACTAATATTATGTTACATTGTCTCTGTTATCAAGCAAACTTGTCCATTATTTTCAGTGTATGTCTACGGCAGATTGGCGAAATAATGAAGATATCGCCAAGTTGGCGTCACTTTTGGCGACTAATTTTGGTCGCCAAATTTGGCGATATATCGCCAAGTTGGCGACAAACTTGGCGATTGTTGGCGATGGTAACCTTTCCCTCTTAATGGTAACCCCCCTTAGATATACTGATACATTGTTTGTTGTTCCGTGGTTTTCCAGGTTTTTCTAGAAATTTCTAGCACATGCTACGAGAGTATGTATAAGAAGAGAAGCGATGCGAGCTGTTGTTATTATTTACCAGTCAGTCATTGAGTGAGCTACTAGAGATTGTCCAAGCAAGTTTGCTTGATGTATTGAGTTTTATCTACGTTGTTTTGAATGTGATATAGTGTTGAGACATTGTATAAAGAGTCTCTGCGACCTATATTTGTATTTGTTCGATAGATTTAAACAGTTATTTTGGAATATCTTGTAATATTTGTGAGTTTCGAAGACTCTGTTGTTCTGGAGATCTGTAAATAAATTATTTTGTACTTTTCTAAGAGAAAAGAGTTTGAAGTTGTCTAACCATAAGATCGAAAGAACCCTATATACGCTGTAACATTTGGTGTCAGGAGTCGGGATCTTATGGCGAAAACAAGAACAATGGACGGTCAACTGAAAGAACTGTTAGAAGCTATTAATGGAATAAAGGCAGAATTGACGAAAGGCCAAGAAGAGTTGGCGGTAAAGATGAATAAAGGCCAAGAAGAGTTGGCGGAAAAAATGAATAAAAACGAAGAAAGAATGGAACAGTTGACAAATAAAATTGATAAAGGCCAAGAAGAGTTGGCAGAAAAAATGAATAAAGGCCAAGAAGAGTTGGCGGAAAAGATGAATAAAGGCCAAGAAGAGTTGGCGGAAAAGATGAATAAAGGCCAAGAAGAGTTGGCGAAAAAAATGAATAAAAACGAAGAAAGAATGGAACAGTTGACAAATAAAATTGACAAATGCCAAGAAGATGTGACTGAAAAGATTAATAAAGGCCAAGAAGAAATGAAGAAAACTTTAGAAGAAAAGTTCTCGTCGGTAGAGAGAAGAATAGGCTCGGTAGAAGAGAAAATGGCGGAAGTAGAAGAGAAAATTCAGAATGAAGTTTGTAACTTTGAAGAGAAAATCAGTAACGTTGAAGAGAAAATCAGTAACGTTGAAGAGAAAATACTAGGTGAAGTAGATGAAAAGCTAAATAAAAGAGTACAAGAACTCGAGAAGAAGCTTTCAGCGTCCAGTGGTAATTATGAAGAATTTAGGAATCCGCCTGCTTCTCCCGTGCACATCAAACTGTCGACATATGACGGAAAGAGTTCCTGGCAAGTTTATAAGACCCAATTCACCATTGTAGCCGAAGCGAACAAATGGAGTGACGAGGTGAAAGCTTGTCAGCTGGCAGCATCTTTAAGAGGAGAAGCCGCCGACGTGCTGCAAACATTGCCCGATATGACGCAACTCAATTTTGAGACTTTAAGTTGTGCACTTGAAATGAAATTTTACACATAAATCGAGCAGTATCTTCTCATTAAATTCTGGTGCACGGCTGAAATTTCGTTTCCGAATTAAGCAAAACATTTCTTATCGAATGATGTAAAAAAATTCGGATTTTTATGTTGTTCGGAGGGGTATTTTTCTAAAAGTTTAAATGATATGTATCTGAATACATTGTTTCAACAATGAATCCATTGTTGTAAAAATGTCTAAAATGAAATTTTACTTATAAAACAAGCAGTATCTTCTTATTAAATTCTGGTGCACGGCTGAAATTCTATTTCCAAATAAATCAGTACTTTTCCTATCGAATGATGTAAAAAAAGTCCGATTTTTAGGTGGTTCGTAGGGGCATTTCTCTAAAATTTTAATCAAATATATCTAAATACATTTGTTTCAACAATGAATCCATTGTTGTAAAAATGTTTAAAATGAAATTTTACACATAAAACGAGCAGTATCTTCTTATTAAATTTTGGTGCACGGCTGAAATTTCGTTTCCGAATTAAGCAAAACATTTCCTATAGAATGATGTAAAAATATTGCGATTTTTATGTTGTTCGCAGGGGTATTTTTCTAAAAGTTTAAATGATATGTATCTGAATACATTGTTTCAAAAATGAATCCATTGTTGTAAAAATGTCTAAAATAAAATTTTACTTATAAAACAAGCAGTATCTTCTTATTAAATTCTGGTGCACGGCTGAAATTTTGTTTCCGAATAAATCAATACTTTTCCTATCGAATGATGTAAAAAAATTCCGATTTTTAGGTGGTTCGCAGGGGCATTTCTCTAAAATTTTAAATGAAATATATCTAAATACATTTGTTTCAACAATGAATCCATTGTTGTAAAAGTGTTTAAAATGAAATTTTACACATAAAACGAGCAGTATCTTCTTATTATATTCCGAGGCACGGCTGAAATTTTTTTTCCGAATAAATCAGTACTTTTCCTATCGAATGATGTAAAAAAATTCCGATTTTTAGGTTGTTCGCAGGGGTATTTTTCTACAAGTTTAAATGAAATGTATCAGAATACATTGTTTCAACAATGAATCCACTGTTGTAAAAATGTCTAAAATGAAATTTTACACATAAAACAAGCAGTATCTTCTTATTAAATTCTGGTGCACGGCTGAAATTTTGTTTCCGAATAAATCAGTACTTTTCCTATCGAAAGATGAAAAAAAATTCCGATTTTAAAGTTGTTCGCAGGGGTATTGTTCTAAAAGTTTAAATAAAATATATATAAATACATTGTTTCAACAATGAATCCATTGTTGTAAAAATGTTTAAAATGAAATTTTACTCTTACAACGAGCAGTATCTTCGTATTAAATTCCGGTGTACGGCTGAAATTTCGTTTCCGAATTAAGCAAAACCTTTCCTATCGAATGATGTAAAAAAATTCCGATTTTATGTTGTTCGCAGGGGTATTTTTCTACAAGTTTAAATGAAATGTATCAGAATACATTGTTTCAACAATGAATCCATTGTTGCAAAAATGTCTAAAATGAAATTTTACACATAAAACAAGCAGTATCTTCTTATTATATTCTGGTGCACGGCTGAAATTTCAATTCCGAATAAAACAGTACTTTTTCTATCGAATGATGTAAAACAATTCCGATTTTAATGTTGTTCGCAGGGGTATTCTTCTAAAGGTTTAAATAAAATATATATAAATGCATTGTTTAAACAATGAATCCATTGTTGTAACAATGTTTAAAATGAAATTTTACTTATAAAACAAGCAGTATCTTCTTATTAAATTCTGGAGCAAGGCTGAAATTTTGTTTCCGAATAAATCAGTACTTTTCCTATCGAATGATGTAAAAAAATTCCGATTTTAAAGTTGTTCGCAGGGGTATCCTTCTAAAAGTTTAAATAAAAAATATATTAATACATTGTTTCAACAATGAATCCATTGTTGTAAAAATGTTAAAAATGAAATTTTACACATAAAACGAGCAGTATCTTCTTATTAAATTCCAGTGCACGGCTGAAATTTCGTTTCTGTATTAAGCAAAACATTTCCTATCAAGTGATGTAAAAAAATTCCGATTTTTATGTTATTCGCAGGGGTATTTTTCTAAAAGTTTAAATGAAATGTATCTGAATACATTGTTTCAACAATGAATCCATTGTTGTAAAAATGTCTAAAATGAAATTTTACACGTAAAACAAGCAGTATCTTCTTATTAAATTTAGGTGCACGGCTGAAATTTTGTTTCCGAATAAATCAGTACTTTTCCTATCGAATGATGTACAAAAATTCCGATTTTTAGGTGGTTTGCAGAAGCATTTCTCTAAAAGTTTAAATGAAATATATCTAAATGCATTGTTTCAACAATGAATCTATTGTTGAAAAAATGTTTAAAATGAAATTTTACACGTAAAACAAGCAGTATCTTCTTATTAAATTTAGGTGCACGGCTGAAATTTTGTTTCCGAATAAATCAGTACTTTTCCTATCGAATGATGTAAAAAAATTCCGATTTTTAGGTTGTTCGCAGGGATATTTTTCTACAAGTTTTAATGAAATGTATCAGAATGCATTGTTTCAACAATGAATCCACTGTTGTAAAAATGTCTAAAATAAAATTTTACACATAAAACAAGCAGTATCTTCTTATTAAATTCTGGTGCACGGCTGAAATTTTGTTTCCGAATAAATCAGTACTTTTTCTATCGAATGATGAAAAAAAATTCCGATTTTAAAGTTGTTCGCAGGGGTATTCTTCTAAAAGTTTAAATAAAATATATATAAATACATTGTTTCAACAATGAATCCATTGTAGTAAAAATGTTTAAAATGAAATTTTACACATAAAACGAACAGTATCTTCTTATTAAATTCCGGTGCACGGCTGAAATTTCGTTTCCGAATTAAGCAAAACATTTCCAAACGAAAGATGTAAAAAAATTCCGATTTTATGTTGTTCGCAGGGGTATTTTTCTAAAAGTTTAAATGATATGTATCTGAATACATTGTTCCAACAATGAATCCATTGTTGTAAAAATGTCTAGAATGAAATTTTACTTATAAAACAAGCAGTAACTTCTTATTAAATTCTGGTGCACGGCTGAAATTTTGTTTCCGTATAAATCAGTACTTTTTCTATCGAATGATGTAAAAACATTCCGATTTTAAAGTTGTTCGCAGGGGTATTCTTCTAAAAGTTTAAATAATATATATATAAATACATTGTTTCAACAATGAATCCATTGTTGTAAAAATGTTTAAAATGAAATTTTACTCTTAAAACGAGCAGTATCTTCGTATTAAATTCCGGTGCACGGCTTAAATTTCGTTTCCGAATTAAGCAAAACCTTTCCTATCGAATGATGTAAAAAAATTCCGATTTTATGTTGTTCGCAGGGGTATTTTTCTACAAGTTTAAATGAAATGTATCAGAATACATTGTTTCAACAATGAATCCATTGTTGCAAAAATGTCTAAAATGAAATTTTACACATAAAACAAGCAGTATCTTCTTATTATATTCTGGTGCACGGCTGAAATTTCAATTCCGAATAAAACAGTACTTTTTCTATCGAATGATGTAAAACAATTCCGATTTTAATGTTGTTCGCAGGGGTATTCTTCTAAAGGTTTAAATAAAATATATATAAATGCATTGTTTAAACAATGAATCCATTGTTGTAACAATGTTTAAAATGAAATTTTACTTATAAAACAAGCAGTATCTTCTTATTAAATTCTGGAGCAAGGCTGAAATTTTGTTTCCGAATAAATCAGTACTTTTCCTATCGAATGGTGTAAAAAAATTCCGATTTTTAGGTGGTTCGCAGGGGCATTTCTCTAAAATTTTAAATGAAATATACCTAAATACATTTGTTTCAACAATGAATCCATTGTTGTAAAAATGTTTAAAATGAAAATTTACACATAAAAAGAGCAGTATCTTCTTATTAAATTCTGGTGCACGGCTGAAATTTCGTTTCCGAATAAAACAGTACTTTTTCTATCGAATGATGTAAAAAAAATCCGTTTTTAAAGTTGTTCGCAGGGGTATCCTTCTAAAAGTTTAAATAAAAAATATATAAATACATTGTTTCAACAATAAATCCATTGTTGTAAAAATGTTTAAAATGAAATTTTACACATAAAACGAGCAGTATCTTCTCATTAAATTCCGGTGCACGGCTGAAATTTCGTTTCCGAATTAAGCAAAACATTTCCTATCGAGTGATGTAAAAAAATTCCGATTTTTATGTTATTCGCAGGGGTATTTTTCTTAAAGTTTAAATGAAATGTATCAGAATACATTGTTTCAACAATGAATCCATTGTTGTAAAAATGTCTAAAATGAAATTTTACTTATAAAACAAGCAGTATCTTCTTATTAAATTCTGGTGCACGGCTGAAATTGTATTTCCAAATAAATCAGTACTTTTCCTATCGAATGATGTACAAAAATTCCGATTTTTAGGTGGTTTGCAGAAGCATTTCTCTAAAAGTTTAAATGAAATATATCTAAATGCATTGTTTCAACAATGAATCCACTGTTGTAAAAATGTCTAAAATAAAATTTTACACATAAAACAAGCAGTATCTTCTTATTAAATTCTGGTGCACGGCTGAAATTTTGTTTCCGAATAAATCAGTACTTTTCCTATCGAATGATGTACAAAAATTCCGATTTTTAGGTGGTTTGCAGAAGCATTTCTCTAAAAGTTTAAATGAAATATATCTAAATGCATTGTTTCAACAATGAATCTATTGTTGAAAAAATGTTTAAAATGAAATTTTACACGTAAAACAAGCAGTATCTTCTTATTAAATTTAGGTGCACGGCTGAAATTTTGTTTCCGAATAAATCAGTACTTTTCCTATCGAATGATGTAAAAAAATTCCGATTTTTAGGTTGTTCGCAGGGATATTTTTCTACAAGTTTAAATGAAATGTATCAGAATGCATTGTTTCAACAATGAATCCACTGTTGTAAAAATGTCTAAAATAAAATTTTACACATAAAACAAGCAGTATCTTCTTATTAAATTCTGGTGCACGGCTGAAATTTTGTTTCCGAATAAATCAGTACTTTTTCTATCGAATGATGAAAAAAAATTCCGATTTTAAAGTTGTTCGCAGGGGTATTCTTCTAAAAGTTTAAATAAAATATATATAAATACATTGTTTCAACAATGAATCCATTGTAGTAAAAATGTTTAAAATGAAATTTTACACATAAAACGAACAGTATCTTCTTATTAAATTCCGGTGCACGGCTGAAATTTCGTTTCCGAATTAAGCAAAACATTTCCAAACGAAAGATGTAAAAAAATTCCGATTTTATGTTGTTCGCAGGGGTATTTTTCTAAAAGTTTAAATGATATGTATCTGAATACATTGTTCCAACAATGAATCCATTGTTGTAAAAATGTCTAGAATGAAATTTTACTTATAAAACAAGCAGTAACTTCTTATTAAATTCTGGTGCACGGCTGAAATTTTGTTTCCGTATAAATCAGTACTTTTTCTATCGAATGATGTAAAAACATTCCGATTTTAAAGTTGTTCGCAGGGGTATTCTTCTAAAAGTTTAAATAATATATATATAAATACATTGTTTCAACAATGAATCCATTGTTGTAAAAATGTTTAAAATGAAATTTTACTCTTAAAACGAGCAGTATCTTCGTATTAAATTCCGGTGCACGGCTTAAATTTCGTTTCCGAATTAAGCAAAACCTTTCCTATCGAATGATGTAAAAAAATTCCGATTTTATGTTGTTCGCAGGGGTATTTTTCTACAAGGTTAAATGAAATGTATCAGAATACATTGTTTCAACAATGAATCCATTGTTGTAAAAATGTCAAAAATGAAATTTTACACATAAAACAAGCAGTATCTTCTTATTAAATTCTGGTGCACGGCTGAAATTTCGTTTCAGAATAAAACAGTACTTTTTCTATCGAATGATGTAAAAAAATTCCGATTTTAAAGTTGCTCGCAGGGGTATCCTTCTAAAAGTTTAAATAAAAAATATATAAATACATTGTTTCAACAATGAATCCATTGTTGTAAAAATGTTAAAAATGAAATTTTACACATAAAACGAGCAGTATCTTCTTATTAAATTCCAGTGCACGGCTGAAATTTCGTTTCTGTATTAAGCAAAACATTTCCTATCGAGTGATGTAAAAAAATTCCGATTTTTATGTTATTCGCAGGGGTATTTTTCTAAAAGTTTAAATGAAATGTATCTGAATACATTGTTTCAACAATGAATCCATTGTTGTAAAAATGTCTAAAATGAAATTTTACTTATAAAACAAGCAGTATCTTCTTATTAAATTCTGGTGCACTGCTGAAATTCTATTTCCAAATAAATCAGTACTTTTCCTATCGAATGATGTACAAAAATTCCGATTTTTAGGTGGTTTGCAGAAGCATTTCTCTAAAAGTTTAAATGAAATATATCTAAATGCATTGTTTCAACAATGAATCTATTGTTGAAAAAATGTTTAAAATGAAATTTTACACGTAAAACAAGCAGTATCTTCTTATTAAATTTAGGTGCACGGCCGAAATTTTGTTTCCGAATAAATCAGCACTTTTCCTATCGAATGATGTAAAAAAATTCCGATTTTTAGGTAGTTCGTAGGGGCATTTCTCTAAAATTTTAAATCAAATATATCTAAATACATTTGTTTCAACAATGAATCCATTGTTGTAAAAATGTTTAAAATGAAATTTTACACATAAAACGAACAGTATCTTCTCATTAAATTCCGGTGCACGGCTGAAATTTCGTTTCCGAATTAAGCAAAACATTTACTATCGAATGATGTAAAAATATTGCGATTTTTATGTTGTTCGCAGGGGTATTTTTCTAAAAGTTTAAATGATATGTATCTGAATACATTGTTTCAACAATGAATCCATTGTGGTAAAAATGTCTAAAATAAAATTTTACTTATAAAACAAGCAGTATCTTCTTATTAAATTCTGGTGCACGGCTGAAATTTTTTTCCGAATAAATCAATACTTTTCCTATCGAATGATGTAAAAAAATTCCGATTTTTTGGTTGTTCGCAGGGGTATTTTTCTACAAGTTTAAATGAAATGTATCAGAATACATTGTTTCAACAATGAATCCACTGTTGTAAAAATGTCTAAAATGAAATTTTACACATAAAACAAGCAGTATCTTCTTATTAAATTCTGGTGCACGGCTGAAATTTTGTTTCCGAATAAATCAGTACTTTTCCTATCGAATGATGAAAAAAAATTCCGATTTTAAAGTTGTTCGCAGGGATATTCTTCTAAAAGTTTAAATAAAATATATATAAATACATTGTTTCAACAATGAATCCATTGTAGTAAAAATGTTTAAAATGAAATTTTACACATAAAACGAACAGTATCTTCTCATTAAATTCCGGTGCACGGCTGAAATTTCGTTTCCGAATTAAGCAAAACATTTCTTATCGAATGATGTAAAAAAATTCGGATTTTTATGTTGTTCGGAGGGGTATTTTTCTAAAAGTTTAAATGATATGTATCTGAATACATTGTTTCAACAATGAATCCATTGTTGTAAAAATGTCTAAAATGAAATTTTACTTATAAAACAAGCAGTATCTTCTTATTAAATTCAGGTGCACGGCTGAAATTTTGTTTCCGAATAAATCAATACTTTTCCTATCGAATGATGTAAAAAAATTCCGATTTTTAGGTGGTTCGCAGGGGCATTTCTCTAAAATTTTAAATGAAATATACCTAAATACATTTGTTTCAACAATGAATCCATTGTTGTAAAAATGTTTAAAATGAAATTTTACACATAAAACGAGCAGTATCTTCTTATTAAATTCCGGTGCACGGCTGAAATTTCGTTTCCGAATTAAGCAAAACATTTCCAAACGAATGATGTAAAAAAATTCCGATTTTATGTTGTTCGCAGGGGTATTTTTCTAAAAGTTTAAATGATATGTATCTGAATACATTGTTTCAACAATGAATCCATTGTTGTAAAAATGTCTAGAATGAAATTTTACTTATAAAACAAGCAGTATCTTCTTATAAAATTCTGGTGCACGGCTGAAATTTTGTTTCCGAATAAATCAGTACTTTTCCTATCGAATGATGTAAAAACATTCCGATTTTAAAGTTGTTCGCAGGGGTATTCTTCTAAAAGTTTAAATAAAATATATATAAATACATTGTTTAAACAATGAATCCATTGTTGTAAAAATGTTTAAAATGAAATTTTACTCTTACAACGAGCAGTATCTTCGTATTAAATTCCGGCGTACGGCTGAAATTTCGTTTCCGAATTAAGCAAAACCTTTCCTATCGAATGATGTAAAAAAATTCCGATTTTATGTTGTTCGCAGGGGTATTTTTCTACAAGTTTAATTGAAATGTATCAAAATACATTGTTTCAACAATGAATCCGTTGTTGTAAAAATGTCTAAAATGAAATTTTACACATAAAACAAGCAGTATCTTCTTATTATATTCTGGTGCACGACTGAAATTTCAATTCCGAATAAAACAGTACTTTTTCTATCGAATGATGTAAAAAAATTCCAATTTTAAAGTTGTTCGCAAGGGTATTCTTCTAAAAGTTTAAATAAAATATATATAAATACATTGTTTCAACAATGAATCCATTGTTGTAAAAATGTTTAAAATGAAATTTTACACATAAAACGAGCAGTATCTTCTTATTAAATTTTGGTGCACGGCTGAAATTTCATTTCCGAATTAAGCAAAACATTTCCTATCGAATGATGTAAAAATATTGCGATTTTTATGTTGTTCGCAGGGGTATTTTTCTAAAAGTTTAAATGATATGTATCTGAATACATTGTTTCAACAATGAATCCATTGTTGTAAAAATGTCTAAAATAAATTTTACTTATAAAACAAGCAGTATCTTCTTATTAAATTCTAGTGCACGGTTGAAATTTTGTTTCCGAATAAATCAATACTTTTCCTATCGAATGATGTAAAAAAATTCCGATTTTTAGGTGGTTCGCAGGGGCATTTCTCTAAAATTTTAAATGAAATATATCTAAATACATTTGTTTCAACAATGAATCCATTGTTGTAAAAGTGTTTAAAATGAAATTTTACACATAAAACGAGCAGTATCTTCTTATTATATTCCGGTGCACGGCTGAAATTTTGTTTCCGAATAAATCAGTACTTTTCCTATCGAAAGATGAAAAAAAATTCCGATTTTAAAGTTGTTCGCAGGGGTATTCTTCTAAAAGTTTAAATAAAATATATATAAATACATTGTTTCAACAATGAATCCATTGTTGTAAAAATGTTTAAAATGAAATTTTACTTATAAAACAAGCAGTATCTTCTTATTAAATTCTGGTGCACGGCTGAAATTTTGTTTCCGAATAAATCAGTACTTTTCCTATCGAATGATGTAAAAAAATTCCGATTTTTAGGTGGTTCGCAGGGGCATTTCTCTAAAATTTTAAATGAAATATACCTAAATACATTTGTTTCAACAATGAATCCATTGATGTAAAAATGTTTAAAATGAAATTTTACACATAAAACGAGCAGTATCTTCTTATTAAATTTTGGTGCACGGCTGAAATTTCGTTTCCGAATTAAGCAAAACATTTACTATCGAATGATGTAAAAATATTGCGATTTTTATGTTGTTCGCAGGGGTATTTTTCTAAAAGTTTAAATGATATGTATCTGAATACATTGTTTCAACAATGAATCCATTGTGGTAAAAATGTCTAAAATAAAATTTTACTTATAAAACAAGCAGTATCTTCTTATTAAATTCTGGTGCACGGCTGAAATTTTTTTCCGAATAAATCAATACTTTTCCTATCGAATGATGTAAAAAAATTCCGATTTTTTGGTTGTTCGCAGGGGTATTTTTCTACAAGTTTAAATGAAATGTATCAGAATACATTGTTTCAACAATGAATCCACTGTTGTAAAAATGTCTAAAATGAAATTTTACACATAAAACAAGCAGTATCTTCTTATTAAATTCTGGTGCACGGCTGAAATTTTGTTTCCGAATAAATCAGTACTTTTCCTATCGAATGATGAAAAAAAATTCCGATTTTAAAGTTGTTCGCAGGGATATTCTTCTAAAAGTTTAAATAAAATATATATAAATACATTGTTTCAACAATGAATCCATTGTAGTAAAAATGTTTAAAATGAAATTTTACACATAAAACGAACAGTATCTTCTCATTAAATTCCGGTGCACGGCTGAAATTTCGTTTCCGAATTAAGCAAAACATTTCTTATCGAATGATGTAAAAAAATTCGGATTTTTATGTTGTTCGGAGGGGTATTTTTCTAAAAGTTTAAATGATATGTATCTGAATACATTGTTTCAACAATGAATCCATTGTTGTAAAAATGTCTAAAATGAAATTTTACTTATAAAACAAGCAGTATCTTCTTATTAAATTCTGGTGCACGGCTGAAATTTTGTTTCCGAATAAATCAATACTTTTCCTATCGAATGATGTAAAAAAATTCCGATTTTTAGGTGGTTCGCAGGGGCATTTCTCTAAAATTTTAAATGAAATATACCTAAATACATTTGTTTCAACAATGAATCCATTGTTGTAAAAATGTTTAAAATGAAATTTTACACATAAAACGAGCAGTATCTTCTTATTAAATTCCGGTGCACGGCTGAAATTTCGTTTCCGAATTAAGCAAAACATTTCCAAACGAATGATGTAAAAAAATTCCGATTTTATGTTGTTCGCAGGGGTATTTTTCTAAAAGTTTAAATGACATGTATCTGAATACATTGTTTCAACAATGAATCCATTGTTGTAAAAATGTCTAGAATGAAATTTTACTTATAAAACAAGCAGTATCTTCTTATAAAATTCTGGTGCACGGCTGAAATTTTGTTTCCGAATAAATCAGTACTTTTCCTATCGAATGATGTAAAAACATTCCGATTTTAAAGTTGTTCGCAGGGGTATTCTTCTAAAAGTTTAAATAAAATATATATAAATACATTGTTTCAACAATGAATCCATTGTTGTAAAAATGTTTAAAATGAAATTTTACTCTTACAACGAGCAGTATCTTCGTATTAAATTCCGGCGTACGGCTGAAATTTCGTTTCCGAATTAAGCAAAACCTTTCCTATCGAATGATGTAAAAAAATTCCGATTTTATGTTGTTCGCAGGGGTATTTTTCTACAAGTTTAATTGAAATGTATCAAAATACATTGTTTCAACAATGAATCCGTTGTTGTAAAAATGTCTAAAATGAAATTTTACACATAAAACAAGCAGTATCTTCTTATTATATTCTGGTGCACGACTGAAATTTCAATTCCGAATAAAACAGTACTTTTTCTATCGAATGATGTAAAAAAATTCCAATTTTAAAGTTGTTCGCAAGGGTATTCTTCTAAAAGTTTAAATAAAATATATATAAATACATTGTTTCAACAATGAATCCATTGTTGTAAAAATGTTTAAAATGAAATTTTACACATAAAACGAGCAGTATCTTCTTATTAAATTTTGGTGCACGGCTGAAATTTCATTTCCGAATTAAGCAAAACATTTCCTATCGAATGATGTAAAAATATTGCGATTTTTATGTTGTTCGCAGGGGTATTTTTCTAAAAGTTTAAATGATATGTATCTGAATACATTGTTTCAACAATGAATCCATTGTTGTAAAAATGTCTAAAATAAATTTTACTTATAAAACAAGCAGTATCTTCTTATTAAATTCTAGTGCACGGTTGAAATTTTGTTTCCGAATAAATCAATACTTTTCCTATCGAATGATGTAAAAAAATTCCGATTTTTAGGTGGTTCGCAGGGGCATTTCTCTAAAATTTTAAATGAAATATATCTAAATACATTTGTTTCAACAATGAATCCATTGTTGTAAAAGTGTTTAAAATGAAATTTTACACATAAAACGAGCAGTATCTTCTTATTATATTCCGGTGCACGGCTGAAATTTTGTTTCCGAATAAATCAGTACTTTTCCTATCGAATGATGTAAAAAAATTCCGATTTTTAGGTTGTTCGCAGGGGTATTTTTCTACAAGTTTAAATGAAATGTATCAGAATACATTGTTTCAACAATGAATCCACTGTTGTAAAAATGTTTGAAATGAAATTTTACACATAAAACAAGCAGTATCTTCTTATTAAATTCTGGTGCACGGCTGAAATTTTGTTTCCGAATAAATCAGTACTTTTCCTATCGAAAGATGAAAAAAAATTCCGATTTTAAAGTTGTTCGCAGGGGTATTCTTCTAAAAGTTTAAATAAAATATATATAAATACATTGTTTCAACAATGAATCCATTGTTGTAAAAATGTTTAAAATGAAATTTTACTTATAAAACAAGCAGTATCTTCTTATTAAATTCTGGTGCACGGCTGAAATTTCGCTTCCGAACAAAACAGTACTTTTTCTATCGAATGATGTAAAAAAATTCCGATTTTAAAGTTGTTCGCAGGGGTATCCTTCTAAAAGTTTAAATAAAAAATATATCAATACATTGTTTCAACAATGAATCCATTGTTGTAAAAATGTTTAAAATGAAATTTTACACATAAAACGAGCAGTATCTTCTCATTTAATTCCGGTGAACGGCTGAAATTTAGTTTCCGAATTAAGCAAAACATTTCCTATCAAGTGATGTAAAAAAATTCCGATTTTTATGTTATTCGCAGGGGTATTTTTCTAAAAGTTTAAATGATATGTATCTGAATACATTGTTTCAACAATGAATCCATTGTTGTAAAAATGTCTAAAATGAAATTTTACTTATAAAACAAGCAGTATCTTCTTATTAAATTCTGGTGCACGGCTGAAATTGTATTTCCAAATAAATCAGTACTTTTCCTATCGAATGATGTACAAAAATTCCGATTTTTAGGTGGTTTGCAGAAGCATTTCTCTAAAAGTTTAAATGAAATATATCTAAATGCATTGTTTCAACAATGAATCTATTGTTGAAAAAATGTTTAAAATGAAATTTTACACGTAAAACAAGCAGTATCTTCTTATTAAATTTAGGTGCACGGCTGAAATTTTGTTTCCGAATAAATCAGTACTTTTCCTATCGAATGATGTAAAAAAATTCCGATTTTTAGGTGGTTCGTAGGGGCATTTCACTAAAATTTTAAATCAAATATATCTAAATACATTTGTTTCAACAATGAATCCATTGTTGTAAAAGTGTTTAAAATGAAATTTTACACATAAAACGAGCAGTATCTTCTTATTATATTCCGGTGCACGGCTGAAATTTTGTTTCCGAATAAATCAGTACTTTTCCTATCGAATGATGTAAAAAAATTCCGATTTTTAGGTTGTTCGCAGGGGTATTTTTCTACAAGTTTAAATGAAATGTATCAGAATACATTGTTTCAACAATGAATCCACTGTTGTAAAAATGTCTAAAATAAAATTTTACACATAAAACAAGCAGTATCTTCTTATTAAATTCTGGTGCACGGCTGAAATTTTGTTTCCGAATAAATCAGTACTTTTCCTATCGAATGATGAAAAAAAATTCCGATTTTAAAGTTGTTCGCAGGGGTATTCTTCTAAAAGTTTAAATAAAATATATATAAATACATTGATTCAACAATGAATCCATTGTAGTAAAAATGTTTAAAATGACATTTTACACATAAAACGAACAGTATCTTCTTATTAAATTCCGGTGCACGGGTGAAATTTCGTTTCCGAATTAAGCTAAACATTTCCAAACGAATGATGTAAAAAAATTCCGATTTTATGTTGTTCGCAGGGGTATTTTTCTAAAAGTTTAAATGATATGTATCTGAATACATTGTTTCAACAATGAATCCATTGTTGTAAAAATGTCTAGAATGAAATTTTACTTATAAAACAAGCAGTATCTTCTTATTAAATTCTGGTGCACGGCTGAAATTTTGTTTCCGAATAAATCAGTACTTTTCCTATCGAATGATGTAAAAAAATTCCGATTTTTAGGTGGTTCGCAGGGGCATTTCTCTAAAATTTTAAATGAAATATACCTAAATACATTTGTTTCAACAATGAATCCATTGATGTAAAAATGTTTAAAATGAAAATTTACACATAAAACGAGCAGTATCTTCTTATTAAATTCTGGTGCACGGCTGAAATTTCGCTTCCGAACAAAACAGTACTTTTTCTATCGAATGATGTAAAAAAATTCCGATTTTAAAGTTGTTCGCGGGGGTATCCTTCTAAAAGTTTAAATAAAAAATATATCAATACATTGTTTCAACAATGAATCCATTGTTGTAAAAATGTTTAAAATGAAATTTTACACATAAAACGAGCAGTATCTTCTCATTTAATTCCGGTGCACGGCTGAAATTTAGTTTCCGAATTAAGCAAAACATTTCCTATCGAGTGATGTAAAAAAATTCCGATTTTTATGTTATTCGCAGGGGTATTTTTCTAAAAGTTTAAATGATATGTATCTGAATACATTGTTTCAACAATGAATCCATTGTTGTAAAAATGTCTAAAATGAAATTTTACTTATAAAACAAGCAGTATCTTCTTATTAAATTCTGGTGCAAGGCTGAAATTGTATTTCCAAATAAATCAGTACTTTTCCTATCGAATGATGTACAAAAATTCCGATTTTTAGGTGGTTTGCAGAAGCATTTCTCTAAAAGTTTAAATGAAATATATCTAAATGCATTGTTTCAACAATGAATCTATTGTTGAAAAAATGTTTAAAATGAAATTTTACACATAAAACGAGCAGTATCTTCTTATTAAATTTTGGTGCACGGCTGAAATTTCGTTTCCGAATTAAGCAAAACATTTCCTATCGAATGATGTAAAAATATTGCGATTTTTATGTTGTTCGCAGGGGTATTTTTCTAAAAGTTTAAATGATATGTATCTGAATACATTGTTTCAACAATGAATCCATTGTTGTAAAAATGTCTAAAATAAAATTTTACTTATAAAACAAGCAGTATCTTCTTATTAAATTCTGGTGCACGGCAGAAATTTTGTTTCCGAATAAATCAATACTTTTCCTATCGAATGATGTAAAAAAATTCCGATTTTTAGGTGGTTCGCAGGGGCATTTCTCTAAAATTTTAAATGAAATATATCTAAATACATTTGTTTCAACGATGAATCCATTGTTGTAAAAGTGTTTAAAATGAAATTTTACACATAAAACGAGCAGTATCTTCTTATTATATTCCGGTGCACGGCTGAAATTTTGTTTCCGAATAAATCAGTACTTTTCCTATCGAATGATGTAAAAAAATTCCGATTTTTAGGTTGTTCGCAGGGGTATTTTTCTACAAGTTTAAATGAAATGTATCAGAATACATTGTTTCAACAATGAATCCACTGTTGTAAAAATGTCTAAAATAAAATTTTACACATAAAACAAGCAGTATCTTCTTATTAAATTCTGGTGCACGGCTGAAATTTTGTTTCCGAATAAATCAGTACTTTTCCTATCGAATGATGAAAAAAAATTCCGATTTTAAAGTTGTTCGCAGGGGTATTCTTCTAAAAGTTTAAATAAAATATATATAAATACATTGTTTCAACAATGAATCCATTGTAGTAAAAATGTTTAAAATGACATTTTACACATAAAACGAACAGTATCTTCTTATTAAATTCCGGTGCACGGCTGAAATTTCGTTTCCGAATTAAGCAAAACATTTCCAAACGAATGATGTAAAAAAATTCCGATTTTATGTTGTTCGCAGGGGTATTTTTCTAAAAGTTTAAATGATATGTATCTGAATACATTGTTTCAACAATGAATCCATTGTTGTAAAAATGTCTAGAATGAAATTTTACTTATAAAACAAGCAGTATCTTCTTATTAAATTCTGGTGCACGGCTGAAATTTTGTTTCCGAATAAATCAGTACTTTTCCTATCGAATGATGTAAAAAAATTCCGATTTTTAGGTGGTTCGCAGGGGCATTTCTCTAAAATTTTAAATGAAATATACCTAAATACATTTGTTTCAACAATGAATCCATTGATGTAAAAATGTTTAAAATGAAAATTTACACATAAAACGAGCAGTATCTTCTTATTAAATTCTGGTGCACGGCTGAAATTTCGCTTCCGAACAAAACAGTACTTTTTCTATCGAATGATGTAAAAAAATTCCGATTTTAAAGTTGTTCGCAGGGGTATCCTTCTAAAAGTTTAAATAAAAAATATATCAATACATTGTTTCAACAATGAATCCATTGTTGTAAAAATGTTTAAAATGAAATTTTACACATAAAACGAGCAGTATCTTCTCATTTAATTCCGGTGCACGGCTGAAATTTAGTTTCCGAATTAAGCAAAACATTTCCTATCGAGTGATGTAAAAAAATTCCGATTTTTATGTTATTCGCAGGGGTATTTTTCTAAAAGTTTAAATGATATGTATCTGAATACATTGTTTCAACAATGAATCCATTGTTGTAAAAATGTCTAAAATGAAATTTTACTTATAAAACAAGCAGTATCTTCTTATTAAATTCTGGTGCAAGGCTGAAATTGTATTTCCAAATAAATCAGTACTTTTCCTATCGAATGATGTACAAAAATTCCGATTTTTAGGTGGTTTGCAGAAGCATTTCTCTAAAAGTTTAAATGAAATATATCTAAATGCATTGTTTCAACAATGAATCTATTGTTGAAAAAATGTTTAAAATGAAATTTTACACGTAAAACAAGCAGTATCTTCTTATTAAATTTAGGTGCACGGCTGAAATTTTGTTTCCGAATAAATCAGTACTTTTCCTATCGAATGATGTAAAAAAATTCCGATTTTTAGGTGGTTCGTAGGGGCATTTCTCTAAAATTTTAAATCAAATATATCTAAATACATTTGTTTCAACAATGAATCCATTGTTGTAAAAATGTTTAAAATGAAATTTTACACATAAAACGAGCAGTATCTTCTTATTAAATTCTGGTGCACGGCTGAAATTTCGTTTCTGAATAAAACAGTACTTTTTCTATCGAATGATGTAAAAAAATTCCGATTTTAAAGTTGTTCGCAGGGGTATCCTTCTAAAAGTTTAAATAAAAAATATATAAATACATTGTTTCAACAATAAATCCATTGTTGTAAAAATGTCTAAAATGAAATTTTACACATAAAACAAGCAGTATCTTCTTATTATATTCTGGTGCACGGCTGAAATTTCAATTCCGAATAAAACAGTACTTTTTCTATCGAATGATGTAAAACAATTCCGATTTTAAAGTTGTTCGCAGGGGTATTCTTCTAAAAGTTTAAATAAAATATATATATATACATTGTTTAAACAATGAATCCATTGTTGTAAAAATGTTTAAAATGAAATTTTTCTTATAAAACAAGCAGTATCTTCTTATTAAATTCTGGTGCACGGCTGAAATTTTGTTTCCGAATAAATCAGTACTTTTCCTATCGAATGATATAAAAAAATTCCGATTTTTAGGTGGTTCGCAGGGGCATTTCTCTAAAATTTTAAATGAAATATACCTAAATACATTTGTTTCAACAATGAATCCATTGTTGTAAAAATGTTTAAAATGAAAATTTACACATAAAACGAGCAGTATCTTCTTATTAAATTCTGGTGCACGGCTGAAATTTCGTTTCCGAATAAAACAGTACTTTTTCTATCGAATGATGTAAAAAAATTCCGATTTTTAAGGTGTTCGCAGGGGTATCCTTCTAAAAGTTTAAATAAAATATATATAAATACATTGTTTCAACAATGAATCCATTGTTGTAAAAATGTTTAAAATGAAATTTTACACATAAAACGAGCAGTATCTTCGTATTAAATTCCGGTGTACGGCTGAAATTTCGTTTCCGAATTAAGAAAACATTTCCTATCGAATGATGTAAAAATATTGCGATTTTTATGTTGTTCGCAGGGGTATTTTTCTAAAAGTTTAAATGAAATATACCTAAATACATCTGTTTCAACAATGAATCCATTGTTGTAAAAATGTTTAAAATGAAATTTTACACATAAAACGAGCAGTATCTTCTCATTAAATTCCGGTTCACGGCTGAAATTTAGTTTCCGAATTAAGCAAAACATTTCCTATCGAGTGATGTAAAAAAATTCCGATTTTTATGTTATTCGCAGGGTTTTTTTTCTAAAAGTTTAAATGATATGTATCTGAATACATTGTTTCAACAATGAATCCATTGTTGTAAAAATGTCTAAAATGAAATTTTACTTATAAAACAAGCAGTATCTTCTTATTAAATTCTGGTGCACGGCTGAAATTGTATTTCCAAATAAATCAGTACTTTTCCTATCGAATGATGTACAAAAATTCCGATTTTTAGGTGGTTTGCAGAAGCATTTCTCTAAAAGTTTAAATGAAATATATCTAAATGCATTGTTTCAACAATGAATCTATTGTTGAAGAAATGTTTAAAATGAAATTTTACACGTAAAACAAGCAGTATCTTCTTATTAAATTTAGGTGCACGGCTGAAATTTTGTTTCCGAATAAATCAGTACTTTTCCTATCGAATGATGTAAAAAAATTCCGATTTTTAGGTGGTTCGTAGGGGCATTTCTCTAAAATTTTAAATGAAATATATCTAAATACATTTGTTTCAACGATGAATCCATTGTTGTAAAAGTGTTTAAAATGAAATTTTACACATAAAACGAGCAGTATCTTCTTATTATATTCCGGTGCACGGCTGAAATTTTGTTTCCGAATAAATCAGTACTTTTCCTATCGAATGATGTAAAAAAATTCCGATTATTAGGTTGTTCGCAGGGGTATTTTTCTACATGTTTAAATGAAATGTATCAGAATACATTGTTTCAACAATGAATCCACTGTTGTAAAAATGTCTAAAATAAAATTTTACACATAAAACAAGCAGTATCTTCTTATTAAATTCTGGTGCACGGCTGAAATTTTGTTTCCGAATAAATCAGTACTTTTCCTATCGAATGATGAAAAAAATTCCGATTTTAAAGTTGTTCGCAGGGGTATTCTTCTAAAAGTTTAAATAAAATATATATAAATACATTGTTTCAACAATGAATCCATTGTAGTAAAAATGTTTAAAATGACATTTTACACATAAAACGAACAGTGTCTTCTTATTAAATTCCGGTGCATGGCTGAAATTTCGTTTTCGAATTAAGCAAAACATTTCCAAACGAATGATGTAAAAAAATTCCGATTTTATGTTGTTCGCAGGGGTATTTTTCTAAAAGTTTAAATGATATGTATCTGAATACATTGTTTCAACAATGAATCCATTGTTGTAAAAATGTCTAGAATGAAATTTTACTTATAAAACATGCAGTATCTTCTTATTAAATTCTGGTGCACGGCTGAAATTTTGTTTCCGAATAAATCAGTACTTTTCCTATCGAATGATGTAAAAACATTCCGATTTTAAAGTTGTTCGAAGGGGTATTCTTCTAAAAGTTTAAATAATATATATATAAATACATTGTTTCAACAATGAATCCATTGTTGTAAAAATGTTTAAAATGAAATTTTACTCTTAAAACGAGCAGTATCTTCGTATTAAATTCCGGTGTACGGCTGAAATTTCGTTTCCGAATCAAGCAAAACCTTTCCTATCGAATGATGTAAAAAAATTCCGATTTTATGTTGTTCGCAGGGGTATTTTTCTACAAGTTTAAATGAAATGTATCAGAATACATTGTTTCAACAATGAATCCATTGTTGTAAAAATGTCTAAAATGAACTTTTACACATAAAACAAGCAGTATCTTCTTATTATATTCTGGTGCACGGCTGAAATTTCAATTCCGATTAAAACAATACTTTTTCTATCGAATGATGCAAAAAAATTCCGATTTTAAAGTTGTTCGCAGGGGTATTCTTCTAAAAGTTTAAATAAAATATATATAAATACATTGTTTCAACAATGAATCCATTGTTGTAAAAATGTTTAAAATGAAATTTTACACATAAAACGAGCAGTATCTTCTCATTAAATTCTGGTGCACGGCTGAAATTTCGTTTCCGATTTAAGCAAAACATTTCTTATCGAATGATGTAAAAAAATTCGGATTTTTATGTTGTTCGGAGGAGTATTTTTCTAAAAGTTTAAATGATATGTATCTGAATACATTGTTTCAACAATGAATCCATTCTTGTAAAAATGTCTAAAACGAAATTTTACTTATAAAACAAGCAGTATCTTCTTATTAAATTCTGGTGCACGGCTGAAATTTTGTTTCCGAATAAATCAGTACTTTTCCTATCGAATGATGTAAAAAAATTCCGATTTTTAGGTGGTTCGCACTGGCATTTCTCTAAAATTTTAAATGAAATATACCTAAATACATTTGTTTCAACAATGAATCCATTGTTGTAAAAATGTTTAAAATGAAATTTTACACATAAAACGAGGAGTATCTTCTTATTAAATTCTGGTGCACGGCTGAAATTTCGTTTCTGAATAAAACAGTACTTTTTCTATCGAATGATGTAAAAAAATTCCGATTTTAAAGTTGTTCGCAGGGGTATCCTTCTAAAAGTTTAAATAAAAAATATATAAATACATTGTTTCAGCAATGAATCCATTGTTGTAAAAATGTTAAAAATGAAATTTTACACATAAAACGAGCAGTATCTTCGTATTAAATTCCGGTGTACGGCTGAAATTTCGTTTCCGAATTAAGCAAAACCTTTCCTATCTAATGATGTAAAAAAATTCCGATTTTATGTTGTTCGCAGGGGTATTTTTCTACAAGTTTAAATGAAATGTATCAGAATACATTGTTTCAACAATAAATCCATTGCTGTAAAAATGTCTAAAATGAAATTTTACACATAAAACGAGCAGTATCTTCTTATTAAATTCTGGTGCACGGCTGAAATTTCGTTTCCGAATAAAACAGTACTTTTTCTATCGAATGATGTAAAAAAATTCCGATTTTAAAGTTGTTCGCAGGGGTATCCTTCTAAAAGTTTAAATAAAATATATATAAATACATTGTTTCAACAATGAATCCATTGTTGTAAAAATGTTTAAAATGAAATTTTACACATAAAACGAGCAGTATCTTCTCATTAAATTCTGGTGCACGGCTGAAATTTCGTTTCCGAATTAAGCAAAACATTTCTTATCGAATGATGTAAAAAAATTCGGATTTTTATGTTGTTCAAAGGGGTATTTTTCTAAAAGTTTAAATGATATGTATCTGAATACATTGTTTCAACAATGAATCCATTGTTGTAAAAATGTCTAAAATGAAATTTTACACATAAAACAAGCAGTATCTTCTTATTAAATTTAGGTGCACGGCTGAATTTTTGTTTCCGAATAAATCAGTACTTTTCCTATCGAATGATGTAAAAAAATTCCGATTTTTAGGTGGTTCGTAGGGGCATTTCTCTAAAATTTTAAATCAAATATATCTAAATACATTTGTTTCAACAATGAATCCATTGTTGTAAAAATGTTTAAAATGAAATTTTACACATAAAACGAGCAGTATCTTCTTATTAAATTCTGGTGCACGGCTGAAATTTCGTTTCTGAATAAAACAGTACTTTTTCTATCGAATGATGTAAAAAAATTCCGATTTTAAAGTTGTTCGCAGGGGTATCCTTCTAAAAGTTTAAATAAAAAATATATAAATACATTGTTTCAACAATGAATCCATTGTTGTAAAAATGTTAAAAATGAAATTTTACACATAAAACGAGCAGTATCTTCGTATTAAATTCCGGTGTACGGCTGAAATTTCGTTTCCGAATTAAGCAAAACCTTTCCTATCGAATGATGTAAAAAAATTCCGATTTTATGTTGTTCGCAGGGGTATTTTTCTACAAGTTTAAATGAAATGTATCAGAATACATTGTTTCAACAATAAATCCATTGTTGTAAAAATGTCTAAAATGAAATTTTACACATAAAACAAGCAGTATCTTCTTATTATATTCTGGTGCACGGCTGAAATTTCAATTCCGAATAAAACAGTACTTTTTCTATCGAATGATGTAAAACAATTCCGATTTTAAAGTTGTTCGCAGGGGTATTCTTCTAAAAGTTTAAATAAAATATATATAAATACATTGTTTAAACAATGAATCCATTGTTGTAAAAATGTTTAAAATGAAATTTTACTTATAAAACAAGCAGTATCTTCTTATTAAATTCTGGTGCACGGCTGAAATTTTGTTTCCGAATAAATCAGTACTTTTCCTATCGAATGATGTAAAAAAATTACGATTTTTAGGTGGTTCGCAGGGGCATTTCTCTAAAATTTTAAATGAAATATACCTAAATACATTTGTTTCAACAATGAATCCATTGTTGTAAAAATGTTTAAAATGAAAATTTACACATAAAACGAGCAGTATCTTCTTATTAAATTCTGGTGCACGGCTGAAATTTCGTTTCCGAATAAAACAGTACTTTTTCTATCGAATGATGTAAAAAAATTCCGATTTTAAAGTTGTTCGCAGGGGTATCCTTCTAAAAGTTTAAATAAAATATATATAAATACATTGTTTCAACAATGAATCCATTGTTGTAAAAATGTTTAAAATGAAATTTTACACATAAAACGAGCAGTATCTTCGTATTAAATTCCGGTGTACGGCTGAAATTTCGTTTCCGAATTAAGCAAAACATTTCCTATCGAATGATGTAAAAATATTGCGATTTTTATGTTGTTCGCAGGGGTATTTTTCTAAAAGTTTAAATGATATGTATCTGAATGCATTGTTTCAACAATGAATCCATTGTTGTAAAAATGTCTAAAATAAATTTTACTTATAAAACAAGCAGTATCTTCTTATTAAATTCTGGTGCACGGCTGAAATTTTGTTTCCGAATAAATCAATACTTTTCCTATCGAATGATGTAAAAAAATTCCGATTTTAAGTGGTTCGCAGGGGCATTTCTCTAAAATTTTAAATGAAATATATCTAAATACATTTGTTTCAACAATGAATCCATTGTTGTAAAAGTGTTTAAAATGAAATTTTACACATAAAACGAGCAGTATCTTCTTATTATATTCCGGTGCACGGCTGAAATTTTGTTTCCGAATAAATCAGTACTTTTCCTATCGAATGATGTAAAAAAATTCCGATTTTTATGTTGTTCGCAGGGGTATTTTTCTACAAGTTTAAATGAAATGTATCAGAATACATTGTTTCAACAATGAATCCACTGTTGTAAAAATGTCTAAAATGAAATTTTACACATAAAACAAGCAGTATCTTCTTATTAAATTCTGGTGCACGGCTGAAATTTTGTTTCCGAATAAATCAGTACTTTTCCTATCGAAAGATGAAAAAGAATTCCGATTTTAAAGTTGTTCGCAGGGGTATTCTTCTAAAAGTTTAAATAAAATATATATAAATACATTGTTTCAACAATGAATCCATTGTTGTAAAAATGTTTAAAATGAAATTTTACTCTTACAACGAGCAGTATCTTCGTATTAAATTCCAGTGTACGGCTTAAATTTCGTTTCCGAATTAAGCAAAACCTTTCCTATCGAATGATGTAAAAAAATTCCGATTTTATGTTGTTCGCAGGGGTATTTTTCTACAAGTTTAAATGAAATGTATCAGAATACATTGTTTCAACAATGAATCCATTGTTGTAAAAATGTCTAAAATGAAATTTTACACATAAAACAAGCAGTATCTTATTATATTCTGGTGCACGGCTGAAATTTCAATTCCGAATAAAACAGTACTTTTTCTATCGAATTATGTAAAACAATTCCGATTTTAAAGTTGTTCGCAGGGGTATTCTTCTAAAAGTTTTAATAAAATATATATAAATACATTGTTTAAACAATGAATCCATTGTTGTAAAAATGTTTAAAATGAAATTTTACTTATAAAACAAGCAGTATCTTCTTATTAAATTCTGGTGCACGGCTGAAATTCTATTTCCAAATAAATCAGTACTTTTCCTATCGAATGATGTAAAAAAATTCCGATTTTTAGGTGGTTCGCAGAAGCATTTCTCTAAAAGTTTAAATGAAATATATCTAAATGCATTGTTTCAACAATGAATCTATTGTTGAAAAAATGTTTAAAATGAAATTTTACACGTAAAACAAGCAGTATCTTCTTATTAAATTTAGGTGCACGGCTGAATTTTTGTTTCCGAATAAATCAGTACTTTTCCTATCGAATGATGTAAAAAAATTCCGATTTTTAGGTGGTTCGTAGGGGCATTTCTCTAAAATTTTAAATCAAATATATCTAAATACATTTGTTTCAACAATGAATCCATTGTTGTAAAAATGTTTAAAATGAAATTTTACACATAAAACGAGCAGTACCTTCTTATTAAATTTTGGTGCACGGCTGAAATTTCGTTTCCGAATTAAGCAAAACATTTCCTATCGAATGATGTAAAAATATTGCGATTTTTATGTTGTTCGCAGGGTTATTTTTCTAAAAGTTTAAATGAAATGTATCAGAATACATTGTTTCAACAATAAATCCATTGTTGTAAAAATGTCTAAAATGAAATTTTACACATAAAACAAGCAGTATCTTCTTATTATATTCTGGTGCACGGCTGAAATTTCAATTCCGTATAAAACAGTACTTTTTCTATCGAATGATGTAAAACAATTCCGATTTTAAAGTTGTTCGCAGGGGTATTCTTCTAAAAGTTTAAATAAAATATATATAAATACATTGTTTAAACAATGAATCCATTGTTGTAAAAATGTTTAAAATGAAATTTTACTTATAAAACAAGCAGTATCTTCTTATTAAATTCTGGTGCACGGCTGAAATTTTGTTTCCGAATAAATCAGTACTTTTCCTATCGAATGATGTAAAAAAATTACGATTTTTAGGTGGTTCGCAGGGGCATTTCTCTAAAATTTTAAATGAAATATACCTAAATACATTTGTTTCAACAATGAATCCATTGTTGTAAAAATGTTTAAAATGAAAATTTACACATAAAACGAGCAGTATCTTCTTATTAAATTCTGGTGCACGGCTGAAATTTCGTTTCCGAATAAAACGGTACTTTTTCTATCGAATGATGTAAAAAAATTCCGATTTTAAAGTTGTTCGCAGGGGTATCCTTCTAAAAGTTTAAATAAAATATATATAAATACATTGTTTCAACAATGAATCCATTGTTGTAAAAATGTTTAAAATGAAATTTTACACATAAAACGAGCAGTATCTTCGTATTAAATTCCGGTGTACGGCTGAAATTTCGTTTCCGAATTAAGCAAAACATTTCCTATCGAATGATGTAAAAATATTGCGATTTTTATGTTGTTCGCAGGGGTATTTTTCTAAAAGTTTAAATGATATGTATCTGAATGCATTGTTTCAACAATGAATCCATTGTTGTAAAAATGTCTAAAATAAATTTTACTTATAAAACAAGCAGTATCTTCTTATTAAATTCTGGTGCACGGCTGAAATTTTGTTTCCGAATAAATCAATACTTTTCCTATCGAATGATGTAAAAAAATTCCGATTTTAAGTGGTTCTCAGGGGCATTTCTCTAAAATTTTAAATGAAATATATCTAAATACATTTGTTTCAACAATGAATCCATTGTTGTAAAAGTGCTTAAAATGAAATTTTACACATAAAACGAGCAGTATCTTCTTATTATATTCCGGTGCACGGCTGAAATTTTGTTTCCGAATAAATCAGTACTTTTCCTATCGAATGATGTAAAAAAATTCCGATTTTTAGGTTGTTCGCAGGGGTATTTTTCTACAAGTTTAAATGAAATGTATCAGAATACATTGTTTCAACAATGAATCCACTGTTGTAAAAATGTCTAAAATGAAATTTTACACATAAAACAAGCAGTATCTTCTTATTAAATTCTGGTGCACGGCTGAAATTTTGTTTCCGAATAAATCAGTACTTTTCCTATCGAAAGATGAAAAAGAATTCCGATTTTTAGGTGGTTCGCAGGGGCATTTCTCTAAAATTTTAAATGAAATATACCTAAATACATTTGTTTCAACAATGAATCCATTGTTGTAAAAATGTTTAAAATGAAAATTTACACATAAAACGAGCAGTATCTTCTTATTAAATTCTGGTGCACGGCTGAAATTTCGTTTCCGAATAAAACAGTACTTTTTCTATCGAATGATGTAAAAAAATTCCGATTTTAAAGTTGTTCGCAGGGGTATCCTTCTAAAAGTTTAAATAAAAAATATATAAATACATTGTTTCAACAATGAATCCATTGTTGTAAAAATGTTAAAAATGAAATTTTACACATAAAACGAGCAGTATCTTCGTATTAAATTCCGGTGTACGGCTGAAATTTCGTTTCCGAATTAAGCAAAGCCTTTCCTATCGAATGATGTAAAAAAATTCCGATTTTATGTTGTTCGCAGGGGTATTTTTCTACAAGTTTAAATGAAATGTATCAGAATACATTGTTTCAACAATAAATCCATTGTTGTAAAAATGTCTAAAATGAAATTTTACACATAAAACTAGCAGTATCTTCTTATTAAATTCTGGTGCACGGCTGAAATTTTGTTTCCGAATAAATCAGTACTTTTCCTATATAATGATGTAAAAAAATTCCGATTTTTAGGTGGTTCGCAGGGGCATTTCTCTAAAATTTTAAATGAAATATACCTAAATACATTTGTTTCAACAATGAATCCATTGTTGTAAAAATGTTTAAAATGAAAATTTACACATAAAACGAGCAGTATCTTCTTATTAAATTCTGGTGCACGGCTGAAATTTCGTTTCCGAATAAAACAGTACTTTTTCTATCGAATGATGTAAAAAAATTCCGATTTTAAAGTTGTTCGCAGGGGTATCCTTCTAAAAGTTTAAATAAAATATATATAAATACATTGTTTCAACAATGAATCCATTGTTGTAAAAATGTTTAAAATGAAATTTTACACATAAAACGAGCAGTATCTTCTCATTAAATTCTGGTGGACGGCTGAAATTTCGTTTCCGAATTAAGCAAAACATTTCTTATCGAATGATGTAAAAAAATTCGGATTTTTATGTTGTTCGGAGGGGTATTTTTCTAAAAGTTTAAATGATATGTATCTGAATACATTGTTTCAACAATGAATCCATTGTTGTAAAAATGTCTAAAATGAAATTTTACACATAAAACAAGCAGTATCTTCTTATTAAATTCTGGTGCACGGCTGAAATTCTATTTCCAAATAAATCAGTACTTTTCCTATCGAATGATGTAAAAAAATTCCGATTTTTAGGTGGTTCGCAGAAGCGTTTCTCTAAAAGTTTAAATGAAATATATCTAAATGCTTTGTTTCAACAATGAATCTATTGTTGAAAAAATGTTTAAAATGAAATTTTACACGTAAAACAAGCAGTATCTTCTTATTAAATTTAGGTGCACGGCTGAATTTTTGTTTCCGAATAAATCAGTACTTTTCCTATCGAATGATGTAAAAAAATTCCGATTTTTAGGTGGTTCGTAGGGGCATTTCTCTAAAATTTTAAATGAAATATACCTAAATACATTTGTTTCAACAATGAATTCATTGTTGTAAAAATGTTTAAAATGAAAATTTACACATAAAACGAGCAGTATCTTCTTATTAAATTCTGGTGCACGGCTGAAATTTCGTTTCCGAATAAAACAGTACTTTTTCTATCGAATGATGTAAAAAAATTCCGATTTTAAAGTTGTTCGCAGGGGTATCCTTCTAAAAGTTTAAATAAAATATATATAAATACATTGTTTCAACAATGAATCCATTGTTGTAAAAATGTTTAAAATGAAATTTTACACATAAAACGAGCAGTATCTTCGTATTAAATTCCGGTGTACGGCTGAAATTTCGTTTCCGAATTAAGCAAAACATTTCCTATCGAATGATGTAAAAATATTGCGATTTTTATGTTGTTCGCAGGGGTATTTTTCTAAAAGTTTAAATGATATGTATCTGAATGCATTGTTTCAACAATGAATCCATTGTTGTAAAAATGTCTAAAATAAATTTTACTTATAAAACAAGCAGTATCTTCTTATTAAATTCTGGTGCACGGCTGAAATTTTGTTTCCGAATAAATCAATACTTTTCCTATCGAATGATGTAAAAAAATTCCGATTTTTAGGTGGTTCGCAGGGGCATTTCTCTAAAATTTTAAATGAAATATATCTAAATACATTTGTTTCAACAATGAATCCATTGTTGTAAAAGTGTTTAAAATGAAATTTTACACATAAAACGAGCAGTATCTTCTTATTATATTCCGGTGCACGGCTGAAATTTTGTTTCCGAATAAATCAGTACTTTTCCTATCGAATGATGTAAAAAATTCCGATTTTTAGGTTGTTCGCAGGGGTATTTTTCTACAAGTTTAAATGAAATGTATCAGAATACATTGTTTCAACAATGAATCCACTGTTGTAAAAATGTCTAAAATGAAATTTTACACATAAAACAAGCAGTATCTTCTTATTAAATTCTGGTGCACGGCTGAAATTTTGTTTCCGAATAAATCAGTACTTTTCCTATCGAAAGATGAAAAAGAATTCCGATTTTAAAGTTGTTCGCAGGAGTATTCTTCTAAAAGTTTAAATAAAATATATATAAATACATTGTTTCAACAATGAATCCATTGTTGTAAAAATGTTTAAAATGAAATTTTACACATAAAACGAGCAGTATCTTCGTATTAAATTCCGGTGTACGGCTGAAATTTCGTTTCCGAATTAAGCAAAACATTTCCTATCGAATGATGTAAAAATATTGCGATTTTTATGTTGTTCGCAGGGGTATTTTTCTAAAAGTTTAAATGATATGTATCTGAATGCATTGTTTCAACAATGAATCCATTGTTGTAAAAATGTCTAAAATAAATTTTACTTATAAAACAAGCAGTATCTTCTTATTAAATTCTGGTGCACGGCTGAAATTTTGTTTCCGAATAAATCAATACTTTTCCTATCGAATGATGTAAAAAAATTCCGATTTTTAGGTGGTTCGCAGGGGCATTTCTCTAAAATTTTAAATGAAATATATCTAAATACATTTGTTTCAACAATGAATCCATTGTTGTAAAAGTGTTTAAAATGAAATTTTACACATAAAACGAGCAGTATCTTCTTATTATATTCCGGTGCACGGCTGAAATTTTGTTTCCGAATAAATCAGTACTTTTCCTATCGAATGATGTAAAAAATTCCGATTTTTAGGTTGTTCGCAGGGGTATTTTTCTACAAGTTTAAATGAAATGTATCAGAATACATTGTTTCAACAATGAATCCACTGTTGTAAAAATGTCTAAAATGAAATTTTACACATAAAACAAGCAGTATCTTCTTATTAAATTCTGGTGCACGGCTGAAATTTTGTTTCCGAATAAATCAATACTTTTCCTATCGAATGATGTAAAAAAATTCCGATTTTTAGGTGGTTCGCAGGGGCATTTCTCTAAAATTTTAAATGAAATATACCTAAATACATTTGTTTCAACAATGAATCCATTGATGTAAAAATGTTTAAAATGAAAATTTACACATAAAACGAGCAGTATCTTCTTATTAAATTCTGGTGCACGGCTGAAATTTCGCTTCCGAACAAAACAGTACTTTTTCTATCGAATGATGTAAAAAAATTCCGATTTTAAAGTTGTTCGCAGGGGTATCCTTCTAAAAGTTTAAATAAAAAATATATCAATACATTGTTTCAACAATGAATCCATTGTTGTAAAAATGTTTAAAATGAAATTTTACACATAAAACGAGCAGTATCTTCTCATTTAATTCCGGTGCACGGCTGAAATTTAGTTTCCGAATTAAGCAAAACATTTCCTATCGAGTGATGTAAAAAAATTCCGATTTTTATGTTATTCGCAGGGGTATTTTTCTAAAAGTTTAAATGATATGTATCTGAATACATTGTTTCAACAATGAATCCATTGTTGTAAAAATGTCTAAAATGAAATTTTACTTATAAAACAAGCAGTATCTTCTTATTATATTCTGGTGCACGGCTGAAATTTCAATTCCGAATAAAACAGTACTTTTTCTATCGAATGATGTAAAACAATTCCGATTTTAAAGTTGTTCGCAGGGGTATTCTTCTAAAAGTTTAAATAAAATATATATATATACATTGTTTAAACAATGAATCCATTGTTGTAAAAATGTTTAAAATGAAATTTTTCTTATAAAACAAGCAGTATCTTCTTATTAAATTCTGGTGCACGGCTGAAATTTTGTTTCCGAATAAATCAGTACTTTTCCTATCGAATGATGTAAAAAAATTCCGATTTTTAGGTGGTTCGCAGGGGCATTTCTCTAAAATTTTAAATGAAATATACCTAAATACATTTGTTTCAACAATGAATCCATTGTTGTAAAAATGTTTAAAATGAAAATTTACACATAAAACGAGCAGTATCTTCTTATTAAATTCTGGTGCACGGCTGAAATTTCGTTTCCGAATAAAACAGTACTTTTTCTATCGAATGATGTAAAAAAATTCCGATTTTAAAGTTGTTCGCAGGGGTATCCTTCTAAAAGTTTAAATAAAATATATATAAATACATTGTTTCAACAATGAATCCATTGTTGTAAAAATGTTTAAAATGAAATTTTACACATAAAACGAGCAGTATCTTCGTATTAAATTCCGGTGTACGGCTGAAATTTCGTTTCCGAATTAAGAAAACATTTCCTATCGAATGATGTAAAAATATTGCGATTTTTATGTTGTTCGCAGGGGTATTTTTCTAAAAGTTTAAATGATATGTATCTGAATGCATTGTTTCAACAATGAATCCGTTGTTGTAAAAATGTCTAAAATAAATTTTACTTATAAAACAAGCAGTATCTTCTTATTATATTCCGGTGCACGGCTGAAATTTTGTTTCCGAATAAATCAGTACTTTTCCTATCGAATGATGTAAAAAAATTCCGATTTTTAGGTTGTTCGCAGGGGTATATTTCTACAAGTTTAAATGAAATGTATCAGAATACATTGTTTCAACAATGAATCCACTGTTGTAAAAATGTCTAAAATGAAATTTTACACATAAAACAAGCAGTATCTTCTTATTAAATTCTGGTGCACGGCTGAAATTTTGTTTCCGAATAAATCAGTACTTTTCCTATCGAAAGATGAAAAAAAATTCCGATTTTAAAGTTGTTCGCAGGGGTATTCTTCTAAAAGTTTAAATAAAATATATATAAATACATTGTTTCAACAATGAATCCATTGTTGTAAAAATGTTTAAAATGAAATTTTACTCTTACAACGAGCAGTATCTTCTCATTATATTCTGGTGCACGGCTGAAATTTCAATTCCGAATAAAACAGTACTTTTTCTATCGAATGATGTAAAACAATTCCGATTTTGAAGTTGTTCGCTGGGGTATTCTTCTAAAAGTTTTAATAAAATATATATAAATACATTGTTTAAACAATGAATCCATTGTTGTAAAAATGTTTAAAATGAAATTTTACTTATAAAACAAGCAGTATCTTCTTATTAAATTCTGGTGCACGGCTGAAATTTTGTTTCCGAATAAATCAGAACTTTTCCTATCGAATGATGTAAAAAAATTCCGATTTTTAGGTGGTTCGCAGGGGCATTTCTCTAAAATTTTAAATGAAATATACCTAAATACATTTGTTTCAACAATGAATCCATTGTTGTAAAAATGTTTAAAATGAAATTTTACACATAAAACGAGCAGTATCTTCTCATTAAATTCCGGTGCACGGCTGAAATTTAGTTTCCGAATTAAGCAAAACATTTCCTATCGAGTGATGTAAAAAAATTCCGATTTTTATGTTATTCGCAGGGTTTTTTTTCTAAAAGTTTAAATGATATGTATCTGAATACATTGTTTCAACAATGAATCCATTGTTGTAAAAATGTCTAAAATGAAATTTTACTTATAAAACAAGCAGTATCTTCTTATTAAATTCTGGTGCACGGCTGAAATTGTATTTCCAAATAAATCAGTACTTTTCCTATCGAATGATGTACAAAAATTCCGATTTTTAGGTGGTTTGCAGAAGCATTTCTCTAAAAGTTTAAATGAAATATATCTAAATGCATTGTTTCAACAATGAATCTATTGTTGAAAAAATGTTTAAAATGAAATTTTACACGTAAAACAAGCAGTATCTTCTTATTAAATTTAGGTGCACGGCTGAAATTTTGTTTTCGAATAAATCAGTACTTTTCCTATCGAATGATGTAAAAAAATTCCGATTTTTAGGTGGTTCGTAGGGGCATTTCTCTAAAATTTTAAATGAAATATATCTAAATACATTTGTTTCAACGATGAATCCATTGTTGTAAAAGTGTTTAAAATGAAATTTTACACATAAAACGAGCAGTATCTTCTTATTATATTCCGGTGCTCGGCTGAAATTTTGTTTCCGAATAAATCAGTACTTTTCCTATCGAATGATGTAAAAAAATTCCGATTATTAGGTTGTTCGCAGGGGTATTTTTCTACATGTTTAAATGAAATGTATCAGAATACATTGTTTCAACAATGAATCCACTGTTGTAAAAATGTCTAAAATAAAATTTTACGCATAAAACAAGCAGTATCTTCTTATTAAATTCTGGTGCACGGCTGAAATTTTGTTTCCGAATAAATCAGTACTTTTCCTATCGAATGATGAAAAAAAATTCCGATTTTAAAGTTGTTCGCAGGGGTATTCTTCTAAAAGTTTAAATAAAATATATATAAATACATTGTTTCAACAATGAATCCATTGTAGTAAAAATGTTTAAAATGACATTTTACACATAAAACGAACAGTATCTTCTTATTAAATTCCGGTGCATGGCTGAAATTTCGTTTCCGAATTAAGCAAAACATTTCCAAACGAATGATGTAAAAAAATTCCGATTTTATGTTGTTCGCAGGGGTATTTTTCTAAAAGTTTAAATGATATGTATCTGAATACATTGTTTCAACAATGAATCCATTGTTGTAAAAATGTCTAGAATGAAATTTTACTTATAAAACATGCAGTATCTTCTTATTAAATTCTGGTGCACGGCTGAAATTTTGTTTCCGAATAAATCAGTACTTTTCCTATCGAATGATGTAAAAACATTCCGATTTTAAAGTTGTTCGAAGGGGTATTCTTCTAAAAGTTTAAATAATATATATATAAATACATTGTTTCAACAATGAATCCATTGTTGTAAAAATGTTTAAAATGAAATTTTACTCTTAAAACGAGCAGTATCTTCGTATTAAATTCCGGTGTACGGCTGAAATTTCGTTTCCGAATTAAGCAAAACCTTTCCTATCGAATGATGTAAAAAAATTCCGATTTTATGTTGTTCGCAGGGGTATTTTTCTACAAGTTTAAATGAAATGTATCAGAATACATTGTTTCAACAATGAATCCATTGTTGTAAAAATGTCTAAAATGAACTTTTACACATAAAACAAGCAGTATCTTCTTATTATATTCTGGTGCACGGCTGAAATTTCAATTCCGATTAAAACAATACTTTTTCTATCGAATGATGTAAAAAAATTCCGATTTTAAAGTTGTTCGCAGGGGTATTCTTCTAAAAGTTTAAATAAAATATATATAAATACATTGTTTCAACAATGAATCCATTGTTGTAAAAATGTTTAAAATGAAATTTTACACATAAAACGAGCAGTATTTTCTCATTAAATTCTGGTGCACGGCTGAAATTTCGTTTCCGATTTAAGCAAAACCTTTCCTATCGAATGATGTAAAAAAATTCCGATTTTATGTTGTTCGCAGGGGTATTTTTCTACAAGTTTAAATGAAATGTATCAGAATACATTGTTTCAACAATGAATCCATTGTTGTAAAAATGTCTAAAATGAACTTTTACACATAAAACAAGCAGTATCTTCTTATTATATTCTGGTGCACGGCTGAAATTTCAATTCCGATTAAAACAATACTTTTTCTATCGAATGATGTAAAAAAATTCGGATTTTTATGTTGTTCGGAGGAGTATTTTTCTAAAAGTTTAAATGATATGTATCTGAATACATTGTTTCAACAATGAATCCATTGTTGTAAAAATGTCTAAAACGACATTTTACTTATAAAACAAGCAGTATCTTCTTATTAAATTCTGGTGCACGGCTGAAATTTTGTTTCCGAATAAATCAGTACTTTTCCTATCGAATGATGTAAAAAAATTCCGATTTTTAGGTGGTTCGCAGGGGCATTTCTCTAAAATTTTAACTGAAATATACCTAAATACATTTGTTTCAACAATGAATCCATTGTTGTAAAAATGTTTAAAATGAAATTTTACACATAAAACGAGCAGTATCTTCTTATTAAATTCTGGTGCAAGGCTGAAATTTCGTTTCTGAATAAAACAGTACTTTTTCTATCGAATGATGTAAAAAAATTCCGATTTTAAAGTTGTTCGCAGGGGTATCCTTCTAAAAGTTTAAATAAAAAATATATAAATACATTGTTTCAACAATGAATCCATTGTTGTAAAAATGTTAAAAATGAAATTTTACACATAAAACGAGCAGTATCTTCGTATTAAAATCCGGTGTACGGCTGAAATTTCGTTTCCGAATTAAGCAAAACCTTTCCTATCGAATGATGTAAAAAAATTCCGATTTTATGTTGTTCGCAGGGGTATTTTTCTACAAGTTTAAATGAAATGTATCAGAATACATTGTTTCAACAATAAATCCATTGTTGTAAAAATGTCTAAAATGAAATTTTACACATAAAACAAGCAGTATCTTCTTATTAAATTCTGGTGCACGGCTGAAATTTTGTTTCCGAATAAATCAGTACTTTTCCTATCGAATGATGTAAAAAAATTCCGATTTTTAGGTGGTTCGCAGGGGCATTTCTCTAAAATTTTAAATGAAATATACCTAAATACATTTGTTTCAACAATGAATCCATTGTTGTAAAAATGTTTAAAATGAAAATTTACACATAAAACGAGCAGTATCTTCTTATTAAATTCTGGTGCACGGCTGAAATTTCGTTTCCGAATAAAACAGTACTTTTTCTATCGAATGATGTAAAAAAATTCCGATTTTAAAGTTGTTCGCAGGGGTATCCTTCTAAAAGTTTAAATAAAATATATATAAATACATTGTTTCAACAATGAATCCATTGTTGTAAAAATGTTTAAAATGAAATTTTACACATAAAACGAGCAGTATCTTCTCATTAAATTCTGGTGCACGGCTGAAATTTCGTTTCCGAATTAAGCAAAACATTTCTTATCGAATGATGTAAAAAAATTCCGATTTTTAGGTGGTTCGCAGAAGCATTTCTCTAAAAGTTTAAATGAAATATATCTAAATGCATTGTTTCAACAATGAATCTATTGTTGAAAAAATGTTTAAAATGAAATTTTACACGTAAAACAAGCAGTATCTTCTTATTAAATTTTGGTGCACGGCTGAAATTTCGTTTCCGAATTAAGCAAAACATTTCCTATCGAATGATGTAAAAATATTGCGATTTTTATGTTGTTCGCAGGGGTATTTTTCTAAAAGTTTAAATGATATGTATCTGAATACATTGTTTCAACAATGAATCCATTGTTGTAAAAATGTCTAAAATAAATTTTACTTATAAAACAAGCAGTATCTTCTTATTAAATTCTGGTGCACGGCTGAAATTTCGTTTCTGAATAAAACAGTACTTTTTCTATCGAATGATGTAAAAAAATTCCGATTTTAAAGTTGTTCGCAGGGGTATCCTTCTAAAAGTTTAAATAAAAAATATATAAATACATTGTTTCAACAATGAATCCATTGTTGTAAAAATGTTAAAAATGAAATTTTACACATAAAACGAGCAGTATCTTCGTATTAAATTCCGGTGTACGGCTGAAATTTCGTTTCCGAATTAAGCAAAACCTTTCCTATCGAATGATGTAAAAAAATTCCGATTTTATGTTGTTCGCAGGGGTATTTTTCTACAAGTTTAAATGAAATGTATCAGAATACATTGTTTCAACAATAAATCCATTGTTGTAAAAATATCTAAAATGAAATTTTACACATAAAACAAGCAGTATCTTCTTATTATATTCTGGTGCACGGCTGAAATTTCAATTCCGAATAAAACAGTACTTTTTCTATCGAATGATGTAAAACAATTCCGATTTTAAAGTTGTTCGCAGGGGTATTCTTCTAAAAGTTTAAATAAAATATATATAAATACATTGTTTGAACAATGAATCCATTTTTGTAAAAATGTTTAAAATGAAATTTTACTTATAAAACAAGCAGTATCTTCTTATTAAATTCTGGTGCACGGCTGAAATTTTGTTTCCGAATAAATCAGTACTTTTCCTATCGAATGATGTAAAAAAATTACGATTTTTAGGTGGTTCGCAGGGGCATTTCTCTAAAATTTTAAATGAAATATACCTAAATACATTTGTTTCAACAATGAATCCATTGTTGTAAAAATGTTTAAAATGAAAATTTACACATAAAACGAGCAGTATCTTCTTATTAAATTCTGGTGCACGGCTGAAATTTCGTTTCCGAATAAAACAGTACTTTTTCTATCGAATGATGTAAAAAAATTCCGATTTTAAAGTTGTTCGCAGGGGTATCCTTCTAAAAGTTTAAATAAAATATATATAAATACATTGTTTCAACAATGAATCCATTGTTGTAAAAATGTTTAAAATGAAATTTTACACATAAAACGAGCAGTATCTTCGTATTAAATTCCGGTGTACGGCTGAAATTTCGTTTCCGAATTAAGCAAAACATTTCCTATCGAATGATGTAAAAATATTGCGATTTTTATGTTGTTCGCAGGGGTATTTTTCTAAAAGTTTAAATGATATGTATCTGAATGCATTGTTTCAACAATGAATCCATTGTTGTAAAAATGTCTAAAATAAATTTTACTTATAAAACAAGCAGTATCTTCTTATTAAATTCTGGTGCACGGCTGAAATTTTGTTTCCGAATAAATCAATACTTTTCCTATCGAATGATGTAAAAAAATTCCGATTTTAAGTGGTTCGCAGGGGCATTTCTCTAAAATTTTAAATGAAATATATCTAAATACATTTGTTTCAACAATGAATCCATTGTTGTAAAAGTGTTTAAAATGAAATTTTACACATAAAACGAGCAGTATCTTCTTATTATATTCCGGTGCACGGCTGAAATTTTGTTTCCGAATAAATCAGTACTTTTCCTATCGAATGATGTAAAAAAATTCCGATTTTTAGGTTGTTCGCAGGGGTATTTTTCTACAAGTTTAAATGAAATGTATCAGAATACATTGTTTCAACAATGAATCCACTGTTGTAAAAATGTCTAAAATGAAATTTTACACATAAAACAAGCAGTATCTTCTTATTAAATTCTGGTGCACGGCTGAAATTTTGTTTCCGAATAAATCAGTACTTTTCCTATCGAAAGATGAAAAAGAATTCCGATTTTAAAGTTGTTCGCAGGGGTATTCTTCTAAAAGTTTAAATAAAATATATATAAATACATTGTTTCAACAATGAATCCATTGTTGTAAAAATGTTTAAAATGAAATTTTACTCTTACAACGAGCAGTATCTTCGTATTAAATTCCAGTGTACGGCTTAAATTTCGTTTCCGAATTAAGCAAAACCTTTCCTATCGAATGATGTAAAAAAATTCCGATTTTATGTTGTTCGCAGGGGTATTTTTCTACAAGTTTAAATGAAATGTATCAGAATACATTGTTTCAACAATGAATCCATTGTTGTAAAAATGTCTAAAATGAAATTTTACACATAAAACAAGCAGTATCTTCTTATTATATTCTGGTGCACGGCTGAAATTTCAATTCCGAATAAAACAGTACTTTTTCTATCGAATTATGTAAAACAATTCCGATTTTAAAGTTGTTCGCAGGGGTATTCTTCTAAAAGTTTTAATAAAATATATATAAATACATTGTTTAAACAATGAATCCATTGTTGTAAAAATGTTTAAAATGAAATTTTACTTATAAAACAAGCAGTATCTTCTTATTAAATTCTGGTGCACGGCTGAAATTTTGTTTCCGAATAAATCAGAACTTTTCCTATCGAATGATGTAAAAAAATTCCGATTTTTAGGTGGTTCGCAGGGGCATTTCTCTAAAATTTTAAATGAAATATACCTAAATACATTTGTTTCAACAATGAATCCATTGTTGTAAAAATGTTTAAAATGAAATTTTACACATAAAACGAGCAGTATCTTCTCATTAAATTCCGGTGCACGGCTGAAATTTAGTTTCCGAATTAAGCAAAACATTTCCTATCGAGTGATGTAAAAAAATTCCGATTTTTATGTTATTCGCAGGGTTTTTTTTCTAAAAGTTTAAATGATATGTATCTGAATACATTGTTTCAACAATGAATCCATTGTTGTAAAAATGTCTAAAATGAAATTTTACTTATAAAACAAGCAGTATCTTCTTATTAAATTCTGGTGCACGGCTGAAATTGTATTTCCAAATAAATCAGTACTTTTCCTATCGAATGATGTACAAAAATTCCGATTTTTAGGTGGTTTGCAGAAGCATTTCTCTAAAAGTTTAAATGAAATATATCTAAATGCATTGTTTCAACAATGAATCTATTGTTGAAAAAATGTTTAAAATGAAATTTTACACGTAAAACAAGCAGTATCTTCTTATTAAATTTAGGTGCACGGCTGAAATTTTGTTTTCGAATAAATCAGTACTTTTCCTATCGAATGATGTAAAAAAATTCCGATTTTTAGGTGGTTCGTAGGGGCATTTCTCTAAAATTTTAAATGAAATATATCTAAATACATTTGTTTCAACGATGAATCCATTGTTGTAAAAGTGTTTAAAATGAAATTTTACACATAAAACGAGCAGTATCTTCTTATTATATTCCGGTGCTCGGCTGAAATTTTGTTTCCGAATAAATCAGTACTTTTCCTATCGAATGATGTAAAAAAATTCCGATTATTAGGTTGTTCGCAGGGGTATTTTTCTACATGTTTAAATGAAATGTATCAGAATACATTGTTTCAACAATGAATCCACTGTTGTAAAAATGTCTAAAATAAAATTTTACGCATAAAACAAGCAGTATCTTCTTATTAAATTCTGGTGCACGGCTGAAATTTTGTTTCCGAATAAATCAGTACTTTTCCTATCGAATGATGAAAAAAAATTCCGATTTTAAAGTTGTTCGCAGGGGTATTCTTCTAAAAGTTTAAATAAAATATATATAAATACATTGTTTCAACAATGAATCCATTGTAGTAAAAATGTTTAAAATGACATTTTACACATAAAACGAACAGTATCTTCTTATTAAATTCCGGTGCATGGCTGAAATTTCGTTTCCGAATTAAGCAAAACATTTCCAAACGAATGATGTAAAAAAATTCCGATTTTATGTTGTTCGCAGGGGTATTTTTCTAAAAGTTTAAATGATATGTATCTGAATACATTGTTTCAACAATGAATCCATTGTTGTAAAAATGTCTAGAATGAAATTTTACTTATAAAACATGCAGTATCTTCTTATTAAATTCTGGTGCACGGCTGAAATTTTGTTTCCGAATAAATCAGTACTTTTCCTATCGAATGATGTAAAAACATTCCGATTTTAAAGTTGTTCGAAGGGGTATTCTTCTAAAAGTTTAAATAATATATATATAAATACATTGTTTCAACAATGAATCCATTGTTGTAAAAATGTTTAAAATGAAATTTTACTCTTAAAACGAGCAGTATCTTCGTATTAAATTCCGGTGTACGGCTGAAATTTCGTTTCCGAATTAAGCAAAACCTTTCCTATCGAATGATGTAAAAAAATTCCGATTTTATGTTGTTCGCAGGGGTATTTTTCTACAAGTTTAAATGAAATGTATCAGAATACATTGTTTCAACAATGAATCCATTGTTGTAAAAATGTCTAAAATGAACTTTTACACATAAAACAAGCAGTATCTTCTTATTATATTCTGGTGCACGGCTGAAATTTCAATTCCGATTAAAACAATACTTTTTCTATCGAATGATGTAAAAAAATTCCGATTTTAAAGTTGTTCGCAGGGGTATTCTTCTAAAAGTTTAAATAAAATATATATAAATACATTGTTTCAACAATGAATCCATTGTTGTAAAAATGTTTAAAATGAAATTTTACACATAAAACGAGCAGTATTTTCTCATTAAATTCTGGTGCACGGCTGAAATTTCGTTTCCGATTTAAGCAAAACCTTTCCTATCGAATGATGTAAAAAAATTCCGATTTTATGTTGTTCGCAGGGGTATTTTTCTACAAGTTTAAATGAAATGTATCAGAATACATTGTTTCAACAATGAATCCATTGTTGTAAAAATGTCTAAAATGAACTTTTACACATAAAACAAGCAGTATCTTCTTATTATATTCTGGTGCACGGCTGAAATTTCAATTCCGATTAAAACAATACTTTTTCTATCGAATGATGTAAAAAAATTCGGATTTTTATGTTGTTCGGAGGAGTATTTTTCTAAAAGTTTAAATGATATGTATCTGAATACATTGTTTCAACAATGAATCCATTGTTGTAAAAATGTCTAAAACGACATTTTACTTATAAAACAAGCAGTATCTTCTTATTAAATTCTGGTGCACGGCTGAAATTTTGTTTCCGAATAAATCAGTACTTTTCCTATCGAATGATGTAAAAAAATTCCGATTTTTAGGTGGTTCGCAGGGGCATTTCTCTAAAATTTTAACTGAAATATACCTAAATACATTTGTTTCAACAATGAATCCATTGTTGTAAAAATGTTTAAAATGAAATTTTACACATAAAACGAGCAGTATCTTCTTATTAAATTCTGGTGCAAGGCTGAAATTTCGTTTCTGAATAAAACAGTACTTTTTCTATCGAATGATGTAAAAAAATTCCGATTTTAAAGTTGTTCGCAGGGGTATCCTTCTAAAAGTTTAAATAAAAAATATATAAATACATTGTTTCAACAATGAATCCATTGTTGTAAAAATGTTAAAAATGAAATTTTACACATAAAACGAGCAGTATCTTCGTATTAAAATCCGGTGTACGGCTGAAATTTCGTTTCCGAATTAAGCAAAACCTTTCCTATCGAATGATGTAAAAAAATTCCGATTTTATGTTGTTCGCAGGGGTATTTTTCTACAAGTTTAAATGAAATGTATCAGAATACATTGTTTCAACAATAAATCCATTGTTGTAAAAATGTCTAAAATGAAATTTTACACATAAAACAAGCAGTATCTTCTTATTAAATTCTGGTGCACGGCTGAAATTTTGTTTCCGAATAAATCAGTACTTTTCCTATCGAATGATGTAAAAAAATTCCGATTTTTAGGTGGTTCGCAGGGGCATTTCTCTAAAATTTTAAATGAAATATACCTAAATACATTTGTTTCAACAATGAATCCATTGTTGTAAAAATGTTTAAAATGAAAATTTACACATAAAACGAGCAGTATCTTCTTATTAAATTCTGGTGCACGGCTGAAATTTCGTTTCCGAATAAAACAGTACTTTTTCTATCGAATGATGTAAAAAAATTCCGATTTTAAAGTTGTTCGCAGGGGTATCCTTCTAAAAGTTTAAATAAAATATATATAAATACATTGTTTCAACAATGAATCCATTGTTGTAAAAATGTTTAAAATGAAATTTTACACATAAAACGAGCAGTATCTTCTCATTAAATTCTGGTGCACGGCTGAAATTTCGTTTCCGAATTAAGCAAAACATTTCTTATCGAATGATGTAAAAAAATTCCGATTTTTAGGTGGTTCGCAGAAGCATTTCTCTAAAAGTTTAAATGAAATATATCTAAATGCATTGTTTCAACAATGAATCTATTGTTGAAAAAATGTTTAAAATGAAATTTTACACGTAAAACAAGCAGTATCTTCTTATTAAATTTTGGTGCACGGCTGAAATTTCGTTTCCGAATTAAGCAAAACATTTCCTATCGAATGATGTAAAAATATTGCGATTTTTATGTTGTTCGCAGGGGTATTTTTCTAAAAGTTTAAATGATATGTATCTGAATACATTGTTTCAACAATGAATCCATTGTTGTAAAAATGTCTAAAATAAATTTTACTTATAAAACAAGCAGTATCTTCTTATTAAATTCTGGTGCACGGCTGAAATTTCGTTTCTGAATAAAACAGTACTTTTTCTATCGAATGATGTAAAAAAATTCCGATTTTAAAGTTGTTCGCAGGGGTATCCTTCTAAAAGTTTAAATAAAAAATATATAAATACATTGTTTCAACAATGAATCCATTGTTGTAAAAATGTTAAAAATGAAATTTTACACATAAAACGAGCAGTATCTTCGTATTAAATTCCGGTGTACGGCTGAAATTTCGTTTCCGAATTAAGCAAAACCTTTCCTATCGAATGATGTAAAAAAATTCCGATTTTATGTTGTTCGCAGGGGTATTTTTCTACAAGTTTAAATGAAATGTATCAGAATACATTGTTTCAACAATAAATCCATTGTTGTAAAAATATCTAAAATGAAATTTTACACATAAAACAAGCAGTATCTTCTTATTATATTCTGGTGCACGGCTGAAATTTCAATTCCGAATAAAACAGTACTTTTTCTATCGAATGATGTAAAACAATTCCGATTTTAAAGTTGTTCGCAGGGGTATTCTTCTAAAAGTTTAAATAAAATATATATAAATACATTGTTTGAACAATGAATCCATTTTTGTAAAAATGTTTAAAATGAAATTTTACTTATAAAACAAGCAGTATCTTCTTATTAAATTCTGGTGCACGGCTGAAATTTTGTTTCCGAATAAATCAGTACTTTTCCTATCGAATGATGTAAAAAAATTACGATTTTTAGGTGGTTCGCAGGGGCATTTCTCTAAAATTTTAAATGAAATATACCTAAATACATTTGTTTCAACAATGAATCCATTGTTGTAAAAATGTTTAAAATGAAAATTTACACATAAAACGAGCAGTATCTTCTTATTAAATTCTGGTGCACGGCTGAAATTTCGTTTCCGAATAAAACAGTACTTTTTCTATCGAATGATGTAAAAAAATTCCGATTTTAAAGTTGTTCGCAGGGGTATCCTTCTAAAAGTTTAAATAAAATATATATAAATACATTGTTTCAACAATGAATCCATTGTTGTAAAAATGTTTAAAATGAAATTTTACACATAAAACGAGCAGTATCTTCGTATTAAATTCCGGTGTACGGCTGAAATTTCGTTTCCGAATTAAGCAAAACATTTCCTATCGAATGATGTAAAAATATTGCGATTTTTATGTTGTTCGCAGGGGTATTTTTCTAAAAGTTTAAATGATATGTATCTGAATGCATTGTTTCAACAATGAATCCATTGTTGTAAAAATGTCTAAAATAAATTTTACTTATAAAACAAGCAGTATCTTCTTATTAAATTCTGGTGCACGGCTGAAATTTTGTTTCCGAATAAATCAATACTTTTCCTATCGAATGATGTAAAAAAATTCCGATTTTAAGTGGTTCGCAGGGGCATTTCTCTAAAATTTTAAATGAAATATATCTAAATACATTTGTTTCAACAATGAATCCATTGTTGTAAAAGTGTTTAAAATGAAATTTTACACATAAAACGAGCAGTATCTTCTTATTATATTCCGGTGCACGGCTGAAATTTTGTTTCCGAATAAATCAGTACTTTTCCTATCGAATGATGTAAAAAAATTCCGATTTTTAGGTTGTTCGCAGGGGTATTTTTCTACAAGTTTAAATGAAATGTATCAGAATACATTGTTTCAACAATGAATCCACTGTTGTAAAAATGTCTAAAATGAAATTTTACACATAAAACAAGCAGTATCTTCTTATTAAATTCTGGTGCACGGCTGAAATTTTGTTTCCGAATAAATCAGTACTTTTCCTATCGAAAGATGAAAAAGAATTCCGATTTTAAAGTTGTTCGCAGGGGTATTCTTCTAAAAGTTTAAATAAAATATATATAAATACATTGTTTCAACAATGAATCCATTGTTGTAAAAATGTTTAAAATGAAATTTTACTCTTACAACGAGCAGTATCTTCGTATTAAATTCCAGTGTACGGCTTAAATTTCGTTTCCGAATTAAGCAAAACCTTTCCTATCGAATGATGTAAAAAAATTCCGATTTTATGTTGTTCGCAGGGGTATTTTTCTACAAGTTTAAATGAAATGTATCAGAATACATTGTTTCAACAATGAATCCATTGTTGTAAAAATGTCTAAAATGAAATTTTACACATAAAACAAGCAGTATCTTCTTATTATATTCTGGTGCACGGCTGAAATTTCAATTCCGAATAAAACAGTACTTTTTCTATCGAATTATGTAAAACAATTCCGATTTTAAAGTTGTTCGCAGGGGTATTCTTCTAAAAGTTTTAATAAAATATATATAAATACATTGTTTAAACAATGAATCCATTGTTGTAAAAATGTTTAAAATGAAATTTTACTTATAAAACAAGCAGTATCTTCTTATTAAATTCTGGTGCACGGCTGAAATTTTGTTTCCGAATAAATCAGTACTTTTCCTATCGAATGATGTACAAAAATTCCGATTTTTAGGTGGTTTGCAGAAGCATTTCTCTAAAAGTTTAAATGAAATATATCTAAATGCATTGTTTCAACAATGAATCTATTGTTGAAAAAATGTTTAAAATGAAATTTTACACGTAAAACAAGCAGTATCTTCTTATTAAATTTAGGTGCACGGCTGAAATTTTGTTTCCGAATAAATCAGTACTTTTCCTATCGAATGATGTAAAAAAATTCCGATTTTTAGGTGGTTCGTAGGGGCATTTCTCTAAAATTTTAAATCAAATATATCTAAATACATTTGTTTCAACAATGAATCCATTGTTGTAAAAATGTTTAAAATGAAATTTTACACATAAAACGAGCAGTATCTTCTTATTAAATTTTGGTTCACGGCTGAAATTTCGTTTCCGATTTAAGCAAAACATTTCCTATCGGATGATGTAAAAATATTGCGATTTTTATGTTGTTCGCAGGGGTATTTTTCTAAAAGTTTAAATGATATGTATCTGAATACATTGTTCCAACAATGAATCCATTGTTGTAAAAATGTCTAAAATAAAATTTTACTTATAAAACAAGCAGTATCTTCTTATTAAATTCTGGTGCACGGCTGAAATTTTGTTTCCGAATAAATCAGTACTTTTCCTATCGAATGATGTAAAAAAATTCCGATTATTAGGTTGTTCGCAGGGGTATTTTTCTACAAGTTTAAATAAAATATATATAAATACATTGTTTCAACAATGAATCCATTGTAGTAAAAATGTTTAAAATGACATTTTACACATAAAACGAACAGTATCTTCTTATTAAATTCCGGTGCATGGCTGAAATTTCGTTTCCGAATTAAGCAAAACATTTCCAAACGAATGATGTAAAAAAATTCCGATTATTAGGTTGTTCGCAGGGGTATTTTTCTACAAGTTTAAATGAAATGTATCAGAATACATTGTTTCAACAATGAATCCACTGTTGTAAAAATGTCTAAAATAAAATTTTACACATAAAACAAGCAGTATCTTCTTATTAAATTCTGGTGCACGGCTGAAATTTTGTTTCCGAATAAATCAGTACTTTTCCTATCGAATGATGAAAAAAAATTCCGATTTTAAAGTTGTTCGCAGGGGTATTTTTCTAAAAGTTTAAATAAAATATATATAAATACATTGTTTCAACAATGAATCCATTGTAGTAAAAATGTTTAAAATGACATTTTACACATAAAACGAACAGTATCTTCTTATTAAATTCCGGTGCATGGCTGAAATTTCGTTTCCGAATTAAGCAAAACATTTCCAAACGAATGATGTAAAAAAATTCCGATTTTATGTTGTTCGCAGGGGTATTTTTCTAAAAGTTTAAATGATATGTATCTGAATACATTGTTTCAACAATGAATCCATTGTTGTAAAAATGTCTAAAATGAACTTTTACACATAAAACAAGCAGTATCTTCTTATTATATTCTGGTGCACGGCTGAAATTTCAATTCCGATTAAAACAATACTTTTTCTATCGAATGATGTAAAAAAATTCCGATTTTAAAGTTGTTCGCAGGGGTATTCTTCTAAAAGTTTAAATAAAATATATATAAATACATTGTTTCAACAATGAATCCATTGTTGTAAAAATGTTTAAAATGAAATTTTACACAAAAAACGAGCAGTATCTTCTCATTAAATTCTGGTGCACGGCTGAAATTTCGTTTTTGATTTAAGCAAAACATTTCTTATCGAATGATGTAAAAAAATTCGGATTTTTATGTTGTTCGGAGGAGTATTTTTCTAAAAGTTTAAATGATATGTATCTGAATACATTGTTTCAACAATGAATCCATTGTTGTAAAAATGTCTAAAACGAAATTTTACTTATAAAACAAGCAGTATCTTCTTATTAAATTCTGGTGCACGGCTGAAATTTTGTTTCCGAATAAATCAGTACTTTTCCTATCGAATGATGTAAAAAAATTCCGATTTTTAGGTGGTTCGCAGGGGCATTTCTCTAAAATTTTAAATGAAATATACCTAAATACATTTGTTTCAACAATGAATCCATTGTTGTAAAAATGTTTAAAATGAAATTTTACACATAAAACGAGCAGTATCTTCTTATTATATTCCGGTGCACGGCTGAAATTTTGTTTCCGAATAAATCAGTACTTTTCCTATCGAATGATGTAAAAAAATTCCGATTTTTAGGTTGTTCGCAGGGGTATTTTTCTACAAGTTTAAATGAAATGTATCAGAATACATTGTTTCAACAATGAATCCACTGTTGTAAAAATGTCTAAAATGAAATTTTACACATAAAACAAGCAGTATCTTCTTATTAAATTCTGGTGCACGGCTGAAATTTTGTTTCCGAATAAATCAGTACTTTTCCTATCGAAAGATGAAAAAGAATTCCGATTTTAAAGTTGTTCGCAGGGGTATTCTTCTAAAAGTTTAAATAAAATATATATAAATACATTGTTTCAACAATGAATCCATTGTTGTAAAAATGTTTAAAATGAAATTTTACTCTTACAACGAGCAGTATCTTCGTATTAAATTCCAGTGTACGGCTTAAATTTCGTTTCCGAATTAAGCAAAACCTTTCCTATCGAATGATGTAAAAAAATTCCGATTTTATGTTGTTCGCAGGGGTATTTTTCTACAAGTTTAAATGAAATGTATCAGAATACATTGTTTCAACAATGAATCCATTGTTGTAAAAATGTCTAAAATGAAATTTTACACATAAAACAAGCAGTATCTTCTTATTATATTCTGGTGCACGGCTGAAATTTCAATTCCGAATAAAACAGTACTTTTTCTATCGAATTATGTAAAACAATTCCGATTTTAAAGTTGTTCGCAGGGGTATTCTTCTAAAAGTTTTAATAAAATATATATAAATACATTGTTTAAACAATGAATCCATTGTTGTAAAAATGTTTAAAATGAAATTTTACTTATAAAACAAGCAGTATCTTCTTATTAAATTCTGGTGCACGGCTGAAATTTTGTTTCCGAATAAATCAGTACTTTTCCTATCGAATGATGTACAAAAATTCCGATTTTTAGGTGGTTTGCAGAAGCATTTCTCTAAAAGTTTAAATGAAATATATCTAAATGCATTGTTTCAACAATGAATCTATTGTTGAAAAAATGTTTAAAATGAAATTTTACACGTAAAACAAGCAGTATCTTCTTATTAAATTTAGGTGCACGGCTGAAATTTTGTTTCCGAATAAATCAGTACTTTTCCTATCGAATGATGTAAAAAAATTCCGATTTTTAGGTGGTTCGTAGGGGCATTTCTCTAAAATTTTAAATCAAATATATCTAAATACATTTGTTTCAACAATGAATCCATTGTTGTAAAAATGTTTAAAATGAAATTTTACACATAAAACGAGCAGTATCTTCTTATTAAATTTTGGTTCACGGCTGAAATTTCGTTTCCGATTTAAGCAAAACATTTCCTATCGGATGATGTAAAAATATTGCGATTTTTATGTTGTTCGCAGGGGTATTTTTCTAAAAGTTTAAATGATATGTATCTGAATACATTGTTCCAACAATGAATCCATTGTTGTAAAAATGTCTAAAATAAAATTTTACTTATAAAACAAGCAGTATCTTCTTATTAAATTCTGGTGCACGGCTGAAATTTTGTTTCCGAATAAATCAGTACTTTTCCTATCGAATGATGTAAAAAAATTCCGATTATTAGGTTGTTCGCAGGGGTATTTTTCTACAAGTTTAAATAAAATATATATAAATACATTGTTTCAACAATGAATCCATTGTAGTAAAAATGTTTAAAATGACATTTTACACATAAAACGAACAGTATCTTCTTATTAAATTCCGGTGCATGGCTGAAATTTCGTTTCCGAATTAAGCAAAACATTTCCAAACGAATGATGTAAAAAAATTCCGATTATTAGGTTGTTCGCAGGGGTATTTTTCTACAAGTTTAAATGAAATGTATCAGAATACATTGTTTCAACAATGAATCCACTGTTGTAAAAATGTCTAAAATAAAATTTTACACATAAAACAAGCAGTATCTTCTTATTAAATTCTGGTGCACGGCTGAAATTTTGTTTCCGAATAAATCAGTACTTTTCCTATCGAATGATGAAAAAAAATTCCGATTTTAAAGTTGTTCGCAGGGGTATTTTTCTAAAAGTTTAAATAAAATATATATAAATACATTGTTTCAACAATGAATCCATTGTAGTAAAAATGTTTAAAATGACATTTTACACATAAAACGAACAGTATCTTCTTATTAAATTCCGGTGCATGGCTGAAATTTCGTTTCCGAATTAAGCAAAACATTTCCAAACGAATGATGTAAAAAAATTCCGATTTTATGTTGTTCGCAGGGGTATTTTTCTAAAAGTTTAAATGATATGTATCTGAATACATTGTTTCAACAATGAATCCATTGTTGTAAAAATGTCTAAAATGAACTTTTACACATAAAACAAGCAGTATCTTCTTATTATATTCTGGTGCACGGCTGAAATTTCAATTCCGATTAAAACAATACTTTTTCTATCGAATGATGTAAAAAAATTCCGATTTTAAAGTTGTTCGCAGGGGTATTCTTCTAAAAGTTTAAATAAAATATATATAAATACATTGTTTCAACAATGAATCCATTGTTGTAAAAATGTTTAAAATGAAATTTTACACAAAAAACGAGCAGTATCTTCTCATTAAATTCTGGTGCACGGCTGAAATTTCGTTTTTGATTTAAGCAAAACATTTCTTATCGAATGATGTAAAAAAATTCGGATTTTTATGTTGTTCGGAGGAGTATTTTTCTAAAAGTTTAAATGATATGTATCTGAATACATTGTTTCAACAATGAATCCATTGTTGTAAAAATGTCTAAAACGAAATTTTACTTATAAAACAAGCAGTATCTTCTTATTAAATTCTGGTGCACGGCTGAAATTTTGTTTCCGAATAAATCAGTACTTTTCCTATCGAATGATGTAAAAAAATTCCGATTTTTAGGTGGTTCGCAGGGGCATTTCTCTAAAATTTTAAATGAAATATACCTAAATACATTTGTTTCAACAATGAATCCATTGTTGTAAAAATGTTTAAAATGAAATTTTACACATAAAACGAGCAGTATCTTCTTATTAAATTCTGGTGCACGGCTGAAATTTCGTTTCCGAACTAAGCAAAACCTTTCCTATCGAATGATGTAAAAAAATTCCGATTTTATGTTGTTCGCAGGGGTATTTTCTACAAGTTTAAATGAAATGTATCAGAATACATTGTTTCAACAATAAATCCATTGTTGTAAAAATGTCTAAAATGAAATTTTACACATAAAACAAGCAGTATCTTCTTATTAAATTCTGGTGCACGGCTGAATTTTTGTTTCCGAATAAATCAGTACTTTTCCTATCGAATGATGTAAAAAAATTCCGATTTTTAGGTGGTTCGCAGGGGCATTTCTCTAAAATTTTAAATGAAATATACCTAAATACATTTGTTTCAACAATGAATCCATTGTTGTAAAAATGTTTAAAAAGAAAATTTACACATAAAACGAGCCGTATCTTCTTATTAAATTCTGGTGCACGGCTGAAATTTCGTTTCCGAATTAAGCAAAACATTTCTTATCGAATGATGTAAAAAAATTCGGATTTTTATGTTGTTCGGAGGGGTATTTTTCTAAAAGTTTAAATGATATGTATCTGAATACATTGTTTCAACAATGAATCCATTGTTGTAAAAATGTCTAAAATGAAATTTTACACATAAAACAAGCAGTATCTTCTTATTAAATTCTGGTGCACGGCTGAAATTCTATTTCCAAATAAATCAGTACTTTTCCTATCGAATGATGTAAAAAAATTCCGATTTTTAGGTGGTTCGCAGAAGCATTTCTCTAAAAGTTTAAATGAAATATATCTAAATGCATTGTTTCAACAATGAATCTATTGTTGAAAAAATGTTTAAAATGAAATTTTACACGTAAAACAAGCAGTATCTTCTTATTAAATTTAGGTGCACGGCTGAATTTTTGTTTCCGAATAAATCAGTACTTTTCCTATCGAATGATGTAAAAAAATTCCGATTTTTAGGTGGTTCGTAGGGGCATTTCTCTAAAATTTTAAATCAAATATATCTAAATACATTTGTTTCAACAATGAATCCATTGTTGTAAAAATGTTTAAAATGAAATTTTACACATAAAACGAGCAGTATCTTCTCATTAAATTCTGGTGCACGGCTGAAATTTCGTTTCCGAATAAAACAGTACTTTTTCTATCGAATGATGTAAAAAAATTCCGATTTTAAAGTTGTTCGCAGGGGTATCCTTCTAAAAGTTTAAATAAAATATATATAAATACATTGTTTCAACAATGAATCCATTGTTGTAAAAATGTTTAAAATGAAATTTTACACATAAAACGAGCAGTATCTTCGTATTAAATTCCGGTGTACGGCTGAAATTTCGTTTCCGAATTAAGCAAAACATTTCCTATCGAATGATGTAAAAATATTGCGATTTTTATGTTGTTCGCAGGGGTATTTTTCTAAAAGTTTAAATGATATGTATCTGAATGCATTGTTTCAACAATGAATCCATTGTTGTAAAAATGTCTAAAATAAATTTTACTTATAAAACAAGCAGTATCTTCTTATTAAATTCTGGTGCACGGCTGAAATTTTGTTTCCGAATAAATCAATACTTTTCCTATCGAATGATGTAAAAAAATTCCGATTTTAAGTGGTTCGCAGGGGCATTTCTCTAAAATTTTAAATGAAATATATCTAAATACATTTGTTTCAACAATGAATCCATTGTTGTAAAAGTGTTTAAAATGAAATTTTACACATAAAACGAGCAGTATCTTCTTATTATATTCCGGTGCACGGCTGAAATTTTGTTTCCGAATAAATCAGTACTTTTCCTATCGAATGATGTAAAAAAATTCCGATTTTTAGGTTGTTCGCAGGGGTATTTTTCTACAAGTTTAAATGAAATGTATCAGAATACATTGTTTCAACAATGAATCCACTGTTGTAAAAATGTCTAAAATGAAATTTTACACATAAAACAAGCAGTATCTTCTTATTAAATTCTGGTGCACGGCTGAAATTTTGTTTCCGAATAAATCAGTACTTTTCCTATCGAAAGATGAAAAAGAATTCCGATTTTAAAGTTGTTCGCAGGGGTATTCTTCTAAAAGTTTAAATAAAATATATATAAATACATTGTTTCAACAATGAATCCATTGTTGTAAAAATGTTTAAAATGAAATTTTACTCTTACAACGAGCAGTATCTTCGTATTAAATTCCAGTGTACGGCTTAAATTTCGTTTCCGAATTAAGCAAAACCTTTCCTATCGAATGATGTAAAAAATTCCGATTTTATGTTGTTCGCAGGGGTATTTTTCTACAAGTTTAAATGAAATGTATCAGAATACATTGTTTCAACAATGAATCCATTGTTGTAAAAATGTCTAAAATGAAATTTTACACATAAAACAAGCAGTATCTTCTTATTATATTCTGGTGCACGGCTGAAATTTCAATTCCGAATAAAACAGTACTTTTTCTATCGAATTATGTAAAACAATTCCGATTTTAAAGTTGTTCGCAGGGGTATTCTTCTAAAAGTTTTAATAAAATATATATAAATACATTGTTTAAACAATGAATCCATTGTTGTAAAAATGTTTAAAATGAAATTTTACTTATAAAACAAGCAGTATCTTCTTATTAAATTCTGGTGCACGGCTGAAATTTTGTTTCCGAATAAATCAGTACTTTTCCTATCGAATGATGTACAAAAATTCCGATTTTTAGGTGGTTTGCAGAAGCATTTCTCTAAAAGTTTAAATGAAATATATCTAAATGCATTGTTTCAACAATGAATCTATTGTTGAAAAAATGTTTAAAATGAAATTTTACACGTAAAACAAGCAGTATCTTCTTATTAAATTTAGGTGCACGGCTGAAATTTTGTTTCCGAATAAATCAGTACTTTTCCTATCGAATGATGTAAAAAAATTCCGATTTTTAGGTGGTTCGTAGGGGCATTTCTCTAAAATTTTAAATCAAATATATCTAAATACATTTGTTTCAACAATGAGTCCATTGTTGTAAAAATGTTTAAAATGAAATTTTACACATAAAACGAGCAGTATCTTCTTATTAAATTTTGGTTCACGGCTGAAATTTCGTTTCCGATTTAAGCAAAACATTTCCTATCGGATGATGTAAAAATATTGCGATTTTTATGTTGTTCGCAGGGGTATTTTTCTAAAAGTTTAAATGATATGTATCTGAATACATTGTTCCAACAATGAATCCATTGTTGTAAAAATGTCTAAAATAAAATTTTACTTATAAAACAAGCAGTATCTTCTTATTAAATTCTGGTGCACGGCTGAAATTTTGTTTCCGAATAAATCAGTACTTTTCCTATCGAATGATGTAAAAAAATTCCGATTATTAGGTTGTTCGCAGGGGTATTTTTCTACAAGTTTAAATAAAATATATATAAATACATTGTTTCAACAATGAATCCATTGTAGTAAAAATGTTTAAAATGACATTTTACACATAAAACGAACAGTATCTTCTTATTAAATTCCGGTGCATGGCTGAAATTTCGTTTCCGAATTAAGCAAAACATTTCCAAACGAATGATGTAAAAAAATTCCGATTATTAGGTTGTTCGCAGGGGTATTTTTCTACAAGTTTAAATGAAATGTATCAGAATACATTGTTTCAACAATGAATCCACTGTTGTAAAAATGTCTAAAATAAAATTTTACACATAAAACAAGCAGTATCTTCTTATTAAATTCTGGTGCACGGCTGAAATTTTGTTTCCGAATAAATCAGTACTTTTCCTATCGAATGATGAAAAAAAATTCCGATTTTAAAGTTGTTCGCAGGGGTATTTTTCTAAAAGTTTAAATAAAATATATATAAATACATTGTTTCAACAATGAATCCATTGTAGTAAAAATGTTTAAAATGACATTTTACACATAAAACGAACAGTATCTTCTTATTAAATTCCGGTGCATGGCTGAAATTTCGTTTCCGAATTAAGCAAAACATTTCCAAACGAATGATGTAAAAAAATTCCGATTTTATGTTGTTCGCAGGGGTATTTTTCTAAAAGTTTAAATGATATGTATCTGAATACATTGTTTCAACAATGAATCCATTGTTGTAAAAATGTCTAAAATGAACTTTTACACATAAAACAAGCAGTATCTTCTTATTATATTCTGGTGCACGGCTGAAATTTCAATTCCGATTAAAACAATACTTTTTCTATCGAATGATGTAAAAAAATTCCGATTTTAAAGTTGTTCGCAGGGGTATTCTTCTAAAAGTTTAAATAAAATATATATAAATACATTGTTTCAACAATGAATCCATTGTTGTAAAAATGTTTAAAATGAAATTTTACACAAAAAACGAGCAGTATCTTCTCATTAAATTCTGGTGCACGGCTGAAATTTCGTTTTTGATTTAAGCAAAACATTTCTTATCGAATGATGTAAAAAAATTCGGATTTTTATGTTGTTCGGAGGAGTATTTTTCTAAAAGTTTAAATGATATGTATCTGAATACATTGTTTCAACAATGAATCCATTGTTGTAAAAATGTCTAAAACGAAATTTTACTTATAAAACAAGCAGTATCTTCTTATTAAATTCTGGTGCACGGCTGAAATTTTGTTTCCGAATAAATCAGTACTTTTCCTATCGAATGATGTAAAAAAATTCCGATTTTTAGGTGGTTCGCAGGGGCATTTCTCTAAAATTTTAAATGAAATATACCTAAATACATTTGTTTCAACAATGAATCCATTGTTGTAAAAATGTTTAAAATGAAATTTTACACATAAAACGAGCAGTATCTTCTTATTATATTCCGGTGCACGGCTGAAATTTTGTTTCCGAATAAATCAGTACTTTTCCTATCGAATGATGTAAAAAAATTCCGATTTTTAGGTTGTTCGCAGGGGTATTTTTCTACAAGTTTAAATGAAATGTATCAGAATACATTGTTTCAACAATGAATCCACTGTTGTAAAAATGTCTAAAATGAAATTTTACACATAAAACAAGCAGTATCTTCTTATTAAATTCTGGTGCACGGCTGAAATTTTGTTTCCGAATAAATCAGTACTTTTCCTATCGAAAGATGAAAAAGAATTCCGATTTTAAAGTTGTTCGCAGGGGTATTCTTCTAAAAGTTTAAATAAAATATATATAAATACATTGTTTCAACAATGAATCCATTGTTGTAAAAATGTTTAAAATGAAATTTTACTCTTACAACGAGCAGTATCTTCGTATTAAATTCCAGTGTACGGCTTAAATTTCGTTTCCGAATTAAGCAAAACCTTTCCTATCGAATGATGTAAAAAAATTCCGATTTTATGTTGTTCGCAGGGGTATTTTTCTACAAGTTTAAATGAAATGTATCAGAATACATTGTTTCAACAATGAATCCATTGTTGTAAAAATGTCTAAAATGAAATTTTACACATAAAACAAGCAGTATCTTCTTATTATATTCTGGTGCACGGCTGAAATTTCAATTCCGAATAAAACAGTACTTTTTCTATCGAATTATGTAAAACAATTCCGATTTTAAAGTTGTTCGCAGGGGTATTCTTCTAAAAGTTTTAATAAAATATATATAAATACATTGTTTAAACAATGAATCCATTGTTGTAAAAATGTTTAAAATGAAATTTTACTTATAAAACAAGCAGTATCTTCTTATTAAATTCTGGTGCACGGCTGAAATTTTGTTTCCGAATAAATCAGTACTTTTCCTATCGAATGATGTACAAAAATTCCGATTTTTAGGTGGTTTGCAGAAGCATTTCTCTAAAAGTTTAAATGAAATATATCTAAATGCATTGTTTCAACAATGAATCTATTGTTGAAAAAATGTTTAAAATGAAATTTTACACGTAAAACAAGCAGTATCTTCTTATTAAATTTAGGTGCACGGCTGAAATTTTGTTTCCGAATAAATCAGTACTTTTCCTATCGAATGATGTAAAAAAATTCCGATTTTTAGGTGGTTCGTAGGGGCATTTCTCTAAAATTTTAAATCAAATATATCTAAATACATTTGTTTCAACAATGAATCCATTGTTGTAAAAATGTTTAAAATGAAATTTTACACATAAAACGAGCAGTATCTTCTTATTAAATTTTGGTTCACGGCTGAAATTTCGTTTCCGATTTAAGCAAAACATTTCCTATCGGATGATGTAAAAATATTGCGATTTTTATGTTGTTCGCAGGGGTATTTTTCTAAAAGTTTAAATGATATGTATCTGAATACATTGTTCCAACAATGAATCCATTGTTGTAAAAATGTCTAAAATAAAATTTTACTTATAAAACAAGCAGTATCTTCTTATTAAATTCTGGTGCACGGCTGAAATTTTGTTTCCGAATAAATCAGTACTTTTCCTATCGAATGATGTAAAAAAATTCCGATTATTGGTTGTTCGCAGGGGTATTTTTCTACAAGTTTAAATAAAATATATATAAATACATTGTTTCAACAATGAATCCATTGTAGTAAAAATGTTTAAAATGACATTTTACACATAAAACGAACAGTATCTTCTTATTAAATTCCGGTGCATGGCTGAAATTTCGTTTCCGAATTAAGCAAAACATTTCCAAACGAATGATGTAAAAAAATTCCGATTATTAGGTTGTTCGCAGGGGTATTTTTCTACAAGTTTAAATGAAATGTATCAGAATACATTGTTTCAACAATGAATCCACTGTTGTAAAAATGTCTAAAATAAAATTTTACACATAAAACAAGCAGTATCTTCTTATTAAATTCTGGTGCACGGCTGAAATTTTGTTTCCGAATAAATCAGTACTTTTCCTATCGAATGATGAAAAAAAATTCCGATTTTAAAGTTGTTCGCAGGGGTATTTTTCTAAAAGTTTAAATAAAATATATATAAATACATTGTTTCAACAATGAATCCATTGTAGTAAAAATGTTTAAAATGACATTTTACACATAAAACGAACAGTATCTTCTTATTAAATTCCGGTGCATGGCTGAAATTTCGTTTCCGAATTAAGCAAAACATTTCCAAACGAATGATGTAAAAAAATTCCGATTTTATGTTGTTCGCAGGGGTATTTTTCTAAAAGTTTAAATGATATGTATCTGAATACATTGTTTCAACAATGAATCCATTGTTGTAAAAATGTCTAAAATGAACTTTTACACATAAAACAAGCAGTATCTTCTTATTATAATTTGGTGCACGGCTGAAATTTCAATTCCGATTAAAACAATACTTTTTCTATCGAATGATGTAAAAAAATTCCGATTTTAAAGTTGTTCGCAGGGGTATTCTTCTAAAAGTTTAAATAAAATATATATAAATACATTGTTTCAACAATGAATCCATTGTTGTAAAAATGTTTAAAATGAAATTTTACACAAAAAACGAGCAGTATCTTCTCATTAAATTCTGGTGCACGGCTGAAATTTCGTTTTTGATTTAAGCAAAACATTTCTTATCGAATGATGTAAAAAAATTCGGATTTTTATGTTGTTCGGAGGAGTATTTTTCTAAAAGTTTAAATGATATGTATCTGAATACATTGTTTCAACAATGAATCCATTGTTGTAAAAATGTCTAAAACGAAATTTTACTTATAAAACAAGCAGTATCTTCTTATTAAATTCTGGTGCACGGCTGAAATTTTGTTTCCGAATAAATCAGTACTTTTCCTATCGAATGATGTAAAAAAATTCCGATTTTTAGGTGGTTCGCAGGGGCATTTCTCTAAAATTTTAAATGAAATATACCTAAATACATTTGTTTCAACAATGAATCCATTGTTGTAAAAATGTTTAAAATGAAATTTTACACATAAAACGAGCAGTATCTTCTTATTAAATTCTGGTGCACGGCTGAAATTTCGTTTCCGAATTAAGCAAAACCTTTCCTATCGAATGATGTAAAAAAATTCCGATTTTATGTTGTTCGCAGGGGTATTTTCTACAAGTTTAAATGAAATGTATCAGAATACATTGTTTCAACAATAAATCCATTGTTGTAAAAATGTCTAAAATGAAATTTTACACATAAAACAAGCAGTATCTTCTTATTAAATTCTGGTGCACGGCTGAATTTTTGTTTCCGAATAAATCAGTACTTTTCCTATCGAATGATGTAAAAAAATTCCGATTTTTAGGTGGTTCGCAGGGGCATTTCTCTAAAATTTTAAATGAAATATACCTAAATACATTTGTTTCAACAATGAATCCATTGTTGTAAAAATGTTTAAAAAGAAAATTTACACATAAAACGAGCCGTATCTTCTTATTAAATTCTGGTGCACGGCTGAAATTTCGTTTCCGAATTAAGCAAAACATTTCTTATCGAATGATGTAAAAAAATTCGGATTTTTATGTTGTTCGGAGGGGTATTTTTCTAAAAGTTTAAATGATATGTATCTGAATACATTGTTTCAACAATGAATCCATTGTTGTAAAAATGTCTAAAATGAAATTTTACACATAAAACAAGCAGTATCTTCTTATTAAATTCTGGTGCACGGCTGAAATTCTATTTCCAAATAAATCAGTACTTTTCCTATCGAATGATGTAAAAAAATTCCGATTTTTAGGTGGTTCGCAGAAGCATTTCTCTAAAAGTTTAAATGAAATATATCTAAATGCATTGTTTCAACAATGAATCTATTGTTGAAAAAATGTTTAAAATGAAATTTTACACCTAAAACAAGCAGTATCTTCTTATTAAATTTAGGTGCACGGCTGAATTTTTGTTTCCGAATAAATCAGTACTTTTCCTATCGAATGATGTAAAAAAATTCCGATTTTTAGGTGGTTCGTAGGGGCATTTCTCTAAAATTTTAAATCAAATATATCTAAATACATTTGTTTCAACAATGAATCCATTGTTGTAAAAATGTTTAAAATGAAATTTTACACATAAAACGAGCAGTATCTTCTTATTAAATTTTGGTGCACGGCTGAAATTTCGTTTCCGAATTAAGCAAAACATTTCCTATCGAATGATGTAAAAATATTGCGATTTTTATGTTGTTCGCAGGGTTATTTTTCTAAAAGTTTAAATGATATGTATCTGAATACATTGTTTCAACAATGAATCCATTGTTGTAAAAATGTCTAAAATAAATTTTACTTATAAAACAAGCAGTATCTTCTTATTAAATTCTGGTGCACGGCTGAAATTTCGTTTCTGAATAAAACAGTACTTTTTCTATCGAATGATGTAAAAAAATTCCGATTTTAAAGTTGTTCGCAGGGGTATCCTTCTAAAAGTTTAAATAAAAAATATATAAATACATTGTTTCAACAATGAATCCATTGTTGTAAAAATGTTAAAAATGAAATTTTACACATAAAACGAGCAGTATCTTCGTATTAAATTCCGGTGTACGGCTGAAATTTCGTTTCCGAATTAAGCAAAACCTTTCCTATCGAATGATGTAAAAAAATTCCGATTTTATGTTGTTCGCAGGGGTATTTTTCTACAAGTTTAAATGAAATGTATCAGAATACATTGTTTCAACAATAAATCCATTGTTGTAAAAATGTCTAAAGTGAAATTTTACACATAAAACAAGCAGTATCTTCTTATTATATTCTGGTGCACGGCTGAAATTTCAATTCCGAATAAAACAGTACTTTTTCTATCGAATGATGTAAAACAATTCCGCTTTTAAAGTTGTTCGCAGGGGTATTCTTCTAAAAGTTTAAATAAAATATATATAAATACATTGTTTGAACAATGAATCCATTTTTGTAAAAATGTTTAAAATGAAATTTTACTTATAAAACAAGCAGTATCTTCTTATTAAATTCTGGTGCACGGCTGAAATTTTGTTTCCGAATATATCAGTACTTTTCCTATAGAATGATGTAAAAAAATTACGATTTTTAGGTGGTTCGCAGGGGCATTTCTCTAAAATTTTAAATGAAATATACCTAAATACATTTGTTTCAACAATGAATCCATTGTTTAAAAATGTTTAAAATGAAAATTTACACATAAAACGAGCAGTATCTTCTTATTAAATTCTGGTGCACGGCTGAAATTTCGTTTCCGAATAAAACAGTACTTTTTCTATCGAATGATGTAAAAAAATTCCGATTTTAAAGTTGTTCGCAGGGGTATCCTTCTAAAAGTTTAAATAAAATATATATAAATACATTGTTTCAACAATGAATCCATTGTTGTAAAAATGTTTAAAATGAAATTTTACACATAAAACGAGCAGTATCTTCGTATTAAATTCCGGTGTACGGCTGAAATTTCGTTTCCGAATTAAGCAAAACATTTCCTATCGAATGATGTAAAAATATTGCGATTTTTATGTTGTTCGCAGGGGTATTTTTCTAAAAGTTTAAATGATATGTATCTGAATGCATTGTTTCAACAATGAATCCATTGTTGTAAAAATGTCTAAAATAAATTTTACTTATAAAACAAGCAGTATCTTCTTATTAAATTCTGGTGCACGGCTGAAATTTTGTTTCCGAATAAATCAATACTTTTCCTATCGAATGATGTAAAAAAATTCCGATTTTAAGTGGTTCGCAGGGGCATTTCTCTAAAATTTTAAATGAAATATATCTAAATACATTTGTTTCAACAATGAATCCATTGTTGTAAAAGTGTTTAAAATGAAATTTTACACATAAAACGAGCAGTATCTTCTTATTATATTCCGGTGCACGGCTGAAATTTTGTTTCCGAATAAATCAGTACTTTTCCTATCGAATGATGTAAAAAAATTCCGATTTTTATGTTGTTCGCAGGGGTATTTTTCTAAAAGTTTAAATGATATGTATCTGAATACATTGTTTCAACAATGAATCCATTGTTGTAAAAATGTCTAAAATAAATTTTACTTATAAAACAAGCAGTATCTTCTTATTAAATTCTGGTGCACGGCTGAAATTTCGTTTCTGAATAAAACAGTACTTTTTCTATCGAATGATGTAAAAAAATTCCGATTTTAAAGTTGTTCGCAGGGGTATCCTTCTAAAAGTTTAAATAAAAAATATATAAATACATTGTTTCAACAATGAATCCATTGTTGTAAAAATGTTAAAAATGAAATTTTACACATAAAACGAGCAGTATCTTCGTATTAAATTCCGGTGTACGGCTGAAATTTCGTTTCCGAATTAAGCAAAACCTTTCCTATCGAATGATGTAAAAAAATTCCGATTTTATGTCGTTCGCAGGGGTATTTTTCTACAAGTTTAAATGAAATGTATCAGAATACATTGTTTCAACAATAAATCCATTGTTGTAAAAATGTCTAAAATGAAATTTTACACATAAAACAAGCAGTATCTTCTTATTAAATTCTGGTGCACGGCTGAAATTTTGTTTCCGAATAAATCAGTACTTTTCCTATCGAATGATGTAAAAAAATTCCGATTTTTAGGTGGTTCGCAGGGGCATTTCTCTAAAATTTTAAATGAAATATACCTAAATACATTTGTTTCAACAATGAATCCATTGTTGTAAAAATGTTTAAAATGAAAATTTACACATAAAACGAGCAGTATCTTCTTATTAAATTCTGGTGCACGGCTGAAATTTCGTTTCCGAATAAAACAGTACTTTTTCTATCGAATGATGTAAAAAAATTCCTATTTTAAAGTTGTTCGCAGGGGTATCCTTCTAAAAGTTTAAATAAAATATATATAAATACATTGTTTCAACAATGAATCCATTGTTGTAAAAATGTTTAAAATGAAATTTTACACATAAAACGAGCAGTATCTTCTCATTAAATTCTGGTGCACGGCTGAAATTTCGTTTCCGAATTAAGCAAAACATTTCTTATCGAATGATGTAAAAAAATTCGGATTTTTATGTTGTTCGGAGGGGTATTTTTCTAAAAGTTTAAATGATATGTATCTGAATACATTGTTTCAACAATGAATCCATTGTTGTAAAAATGTCTAAAATGAAATTTTACACATAAAACAAGCAGTATCTTCTTATTAAATTCTGGTGCACGGCTGAAATTCTATTTCCAAATAAATCAGTACTTTTCCTATCGAATGATGTAAAAAAATTCCGATTTTTATGTGGTTCGCAGAAGCATTTCTCTAAAAGTTTAAATGAAATATATCTAAATGCATTGTTTCAACAATGAATCTATTGTTGAAAAAATGTTTAAAATGAAATTTTACACGTAAAACAAGCAGTATCTTCTTATTAAATTTAGGTGCACGGCTGAATTTTTGTTTCCGAATAAATCAGTACTTTTCCTATCAAATGATGTAAAAAAATTCCGATTTTTATGTGGTTCGTAGGGGCATTTCTCTAAAATTTTAAATCAAATATATCTAAATACATTTGTTTCAACAATGAATCCATTGTTGTAAAAATGTTTAAAATGAAAATTTACACATAAAACGAGCAGTATCTTCTTATTATATTCCGGTGCACGGCTGAAATTTTGTTTCCGAATAAATCAGTACTTTTCCTATCGAATGATGTAAAAAAATTCCGATTTTTAGGTTGTTCGCAGGGGTATTTTTCTACAAGTTTAAATGAAATGTATCAGAATACATTGTTTCAACAATAAATCCATTGTTGTAAAAATGTCTATAATGAAATTTTACACATAAAACAAGCAGTATCTTCTTATTATATTCTGGTGCACGGCTGAAATTTCAATTCCGAATAAAACAGTACTTTTTCTATCGAATGATGTAAAAAAATTCCGATTTTAAAGTTGTTCGCAGGGGTATCCTTCTAAAAGTTTAAATAAAATATATATAAATACATTGTTTCAACAATGAATCCATTGTTGTAAAAATGTTTAAAATGAAATTTTACACATAAAACGAGCAGTATCTTCGTATTAAATTCCGGTGTACGGCTGAAATTTCGTTTCCGAATTAAGCAAAACATTTCCTATCGAATGATGTAAAAATATTGCGATTTTTATGTTGTTCGCAGGGGTATTTTTCTAAAAGTTTAAATGATATGTATCTGAATGCATTGTTTCAACAATGAATCCATTGTTGTAAAAATGTCTAAAATAAATTTTACTTATAAAACAAGCAGTATCTTCTTATTAAATTCTGGTGCACGGCTGAAATTTTGTTTCCGAATAAATCAGTACTTTTCCTATCGAAAGATGAAAAAAAATTCCGATTTTAAGTGGTTCGCAGGGGCATTTCTCTAAAATTTTAAATGAAATATACCTAAATACATTTGTTTCAACAATGAATCCATTGTTGTAAAAATGTTTAAAATGAAATTTTACTCTTACAACGAGCAGTATCTTCGTATTAAATTCCAGTGTACGGCTTAAATTTCGTTTCCGAATTAAGCAAAACCTTTCCTATCGAATGATGTAAAAAAATTCCGATTTTATGTTGTTTGCAGGGGTATTTTTCTACAAGTTTAAATGAAATGTATCAGAATACATTGTTTCAACAATGAATCCATTGTTGTAAAAATGTCTAAAATGAAATTTTACACATAAAACAAGCAGTATCTTCTTATTATATTCTGGTGCACGGCTGAAATTTCAATTCCGAATAAAACAGTACTTTTTCTATCGAATTATGTAAAACAATTCCGATTTTAAAGTTGTTCGCAGGGGTATTCTTCTAAAAGTTTTAATAAAATATATATAAATACATTGTTTAAACAATGAATCCATTGTTGTAAAAATGTTTAAAATGAAATTTTACTCTTAAAACGAGCAGTATCTTCGTATTAAATTCCGGTGTACGGCTGAAATTTCGTTTCCGAATTAAGCAAAACCTTTCCTATCGAATGATGTAAAAAAATTCCGATTTTATGTTGTTCGCAGGGGTATTTTTCTACAAGTTTAAATGAAATGTATCAGAATACATTGTTTCAACAATGAATCCATTGTTGTAAAAATGTCTAAAATGAACTTTTACACATAAAACAAGCAGTATCTTCTTATTATATTCTGGTGCACGGCTGAAATTTCAATTCCGATTAAAACAATACTTTTTCTATCGAATGATGTAAAAAAATTCCGATTTTAAAGTTGTTCGCAGGGGTATTCTTCTAAAAGTTTCAATAAAATATATATAAATACATTGTTTCAACAATGAATCCATTGTTGTAAAAATGTTTAAAATGAAATTTTACTCAAAAAACGAGCAGTATTTTCTCATTAAATTCTGGTGCACGGCTGAAATTTCGTTTCCGATTTAAGCAAAACATTTCTTATCGAATGATGTAAAAAAATTCGGATTTTTATGTTGTTCGGAGGAGTATTTTTCTAAAAGTTTAAATGATATGTATCTGAATACATTGTTTCAACAATGAATCCATTGTTGTAAAAATGTCTAAAACGAAATTTTACTTATAAAACAAGCAGTATCTTCTTATTAAATTCTGGTGCACGGCTGAAATTTTGTTTCCGAATAAATCAGTACTTTTCCTATCGAATGATGTAAAAAAATTCCGATTTTTAGGTGGTTCGCAGGGGCATTTCTCTAAAATTTTAAATGAAATATACCTAAATACATTTGTTTCAACAATGAATCCATTGTTGTAAAAATGTTTAAAATGAAATTTTACACATAAAACGAGCAGTATCTTCTTATTAAATTCTGGTGCACGGCTGAAATTTCGTTTCTGAATAAAACAGTACTTTTTCTATCGAATGATGTAAAAAAATTCCGATTTTAAAGTTGTTCGCAGGGGTATCCTTCTAAAAGTTTAAATAAAAAATATATAAAAACATTGTTTCAACAATGAATCCATTGTTGTAAAAATGTTAAAAATGAAATTTTACACATAAAACGAGCAGTATCTTCGTATTAAATTCCGGTGTACGGCTGAAATTTCGTTTCCGAATTAAGCAAAACCTTTCCTATCGAATGATGTAAAAAAATTCGGATTTTTATGTTGTTCGGAGGGGTATTTTTCTAAAAGTTTAAATGATATGTATCTGAATACATTGTTTCAACAATGAATCCATTGTTGTAAAAATGTCTAAAATGAAATTTTACACATAAAACAAGCAGTATCTTCTTATTAAATTCTGGTGCACGGCTGAAATTCTATTTCCAAATAAATCAGTACTTTTCCTATCGAATGATGTAAAAAAATTCCGATTTTTAGGTGGTTCGCAGAAGCATTTCTCTAAAAGTTTAAATGAAATATATCTAAATGCATTGTTTCAACAATGAATCTATTGTTGAAAAAATGTTTAAAATGAAATTTTACACGTAAAACAAGCAGTATCTTCTTATTAAATTTAGGTGCACGGCTGAATTTTTGTTTCCGAATAAATCAGTACTTTTCCTATCGAATGATGTAAAAAAATTCCGATTTTTAGGTGGTTCGTAGGGGCATTTCTCTAAAATTTTAAATCAAATATATCTAAATACATTTGTTTCAATAATGAATCCATTGTTGTAAAAATGTTTAAAATGAAATTTTACACATAAAACGAGCAGTATCTTCTTATTAAATTTTGGTGCACGGCTGAAATTTCGTTTCCGAATTAAGCAAAACATTTCCTATAGAATGATGTAAAAATATTGCGATTTTTATGTTGTTCGCAGGGTTATTTTTCTAAAAGTTTAAATGATATGTATCTGAATACATTGTTTCAACAATGAATCCATTGTTGTAAAAATGTCTAAAATAAATTTTACTTATAAAACAAGCAGTATCTTCTTATTAAATTCTGGTGCACGGCTGAAATTTCGTTTCTGAATAAAACAGTACTTTTTCTATCGAATGATGTAAAAAAATTCCGATTTTAAAGTTGTTCAAAGGGGTATCCTTCTAAAAGTTTAAATAAAAAATATATAAATACATTGTTTCAACAATGAATCCATTGTTGTAAAAATGTTAAAAATGAAATTTTACACATAAAACGAGCAGTATCTTCGTATTAAATTCCGGTGTACGGCTGAAATTTCGTTTCCGAATTAAGCAAAACCTTTCCTATCGAATGATGTAAAAAAATTCCGATTTTATGTTGTTCGCAGGGGTATTTTTCTACAAGTTTAAATGAAATGTATCAGAATACATTGTTTCAACAATAAATCCATTGTTGTAAAAATGTCTAAAATGAAATTTTACACATAAAACAAGCAGTATCTTCTTATTATATTCTGGTGCACGGCTGAAATTTCAATTCCGAATAAAACAGTACTTTTTCTATCGAATGATGTAAAACAATTCCGATTTTAAAGTTGTTCGCAGGGGTATTCTTCTAAAAGTTTAAATAAAATATATATAAATACATTGTTTAAAAAATGAATCCATTGTTGTAAAAATGTTTAAAATGAAATTTTACTTATAAAACAAGCAGTATCTTCTTATTAAATTCTGGTGCACGGCTGAAATTTTGTTTCCGAATAAATCAATACTTTTCCTATCGAATGATGTAAAAAAATTCCGATTTTAAGTGGTTCGCAGGTGCATTTCTCTAAAATTTTAAATGAAATATATATAAATACATTTGTTTCAACAATGAATCCATTGTTGTAAAAGTGTTTAAAATGAAATTTTACACATAAAACGAGCAGTATCTTCTTATTATATTCCGGTGCACGGCTGAAATTTTGTTTCCGAATAAATCAGTACTTTTCCTATCGAATGATGTAAAAAAATTCCGATTTTTAGGTTGTTCGCAGGGGTATTTTTCTACAAGTTTAAATGAAATGTATCTGAATACATTGTTTCAACAATGAATCCATTGTTGTAAAAATGTCTAAAATAAAATTTTACTTATAAAACAAGCAGTATCTTCTTATTATATTCTGGTGCACGGCTGAAATTTCAATTCCGAATAAAACAGTACTTTTTCTATCGAATGATGTAAAACAATTCCGATTTTAAAGTTGTTCGCAGGGGTATTCTTCTAAAAGTTTTAATAAAATATATATAAATACATTGTTTAAACAATGAATCCATTGTTGTAAAAATGTTTAAAATGAAATTTTACTTATAAAACAAGCAGTATCTTCTTATTAAATTCTGGTGCACGGCTGAAATTTTGTTTCCGAATAAATCAGTACTTTTCCTATCGAATGATGTACAAAAATTCCGATTTTTAGGTGGTTTGCAGAAGCATTTCTCTAAAAGTTTAAATGAAATATATCTAAATGCATTGTTTCAACAATGAATCTATTGTTGAAAAAATGTTTAAAATGAAATTTTACACGTAAAACAAGCAGTATCTTCTTATTAAATTTAGGTGCACGGCTGAAATTTTGTTTCCGAATAAATCAGTACTTTTCCTATCGAATGATGTAAAAAAATTCCGATTTTTAGGTGGTTCGTAGGGGCATTTCTCTAAAATTTTAAATCAAATATATCTAAATACATTTGTTTCAACAATGAATCCATTGTTGTAAAAATGTTTAAAATGAAATTTTACACATAAAACGAGCAGTATCTTCTTTTTAAATTTTGGTGCACGGCTGAAATTTCGTTTCCGAACTAAGCAAAACATTTCCTATCGAATGATGTAAAAATATTGCGATTTTTATGTTGTTCGCAGGGGTATTTTTCTAAAAGTTTAAATGATATGTATCTGAATACATTGTTTCAACAATGAATCCATTGTTGTAAAAATGTCTAAAATAAAATTTTACTTATAAAACAAGCAGTATCTTCTTATTAAATTCTGGTGCACGGCTGAAATTTTGTTTCCGAATAAATCAATACTTTTCCTATCGAATGATGTAAAAAAATTCCGATTTTTAGGTGGTTCGCAGGGTCATTTCTCTAAAAGTTTAAATGAAATATATCTAAATACATTTGTTTCAACGATGAATCCATTGTTGTAAAAGTGTTTAAAATGAAATTTTACACATAAAACGAGCAGTATCTTCTTATTATATTCCGGTGCACGGCTGAAATTTTGTTTCCGAATAAATCAGTACTTTTCCTATCGAATGATGTAAAAAAATTCCGATTATTAGGTTGTTCGCAGGGGTATTTTTCTACAAGTTTAAATGAAATGTATCAGAATACATTGTTTCAACAATGAATCCACTGTTGTAAAAATGTCTAAAATAAAATTTTACACATAAAACAAGCAGTATCTTCTTATTAAATTCTGGTGCACGGCTGAAATTTTGTTTCCGAATAAATCAGTACTTTTCCTATCGAATGATGAAAAAAAATTCCGATTTTAAAGTTGTTCGCAGGGGTATTCTTCTAAAAGTTTAAATAAAATATATATAAATACATTGTTTCAACAATGAATCCATTGTAGTAAAAATGTTTAAAATGACATTTTACACATAAAACGAACAGTATCTTCTTATTAAATTCCGGTGCATGGCTGAAATTTCGTTTCCGAATTAAGCAAAACATTTCCAAACGAATGATGTAAAAATATTCCGATTTTATGTTGTTCGCAGGGGTATTTTTCTAAAAGTTTAAATGATATGTATCTGAATCCATTGTTTCAACAATGAATCCATTGTTGTAAAAATGTCTAGAATGAAATTTTACTTATAAAACATGCAGTATCTTCTTATTAAATTCTGGTGCACGGCTGAAATTTTGTTTCCGAATAAATCAGTACTTTTCCTATCATATGATGTAAAAACATTCCGATTTTAAAGTTGTTCGAAGGGGTATTCTTCTAAAAGTTTAAATAATATATATATAAATACATTGTTTCAACAATGAATCCATTGTTGTAAAAATGTTTAAAATGAAATTTTACTCTTAAAACGAGCAGTATCTTCGTATTAAATTCCGGTGTACGGCTGAAATTTCGTTTCCGAATTAAGCAAAACTTTTCCTATCGAATGATGTAAAAAAATTCCGATTTTATGTTGTTCGCAGGGGTATTTTTCTACAAGTTTAAATGAAATGTATCAGAATACATTGTTTCAACAATGAATCCATTGTTGTAAAAATGTCTAAAATGAACTTTTACACATAAAACAAGCAGTATCTTCTTATTATATTCTGGTGCACGGCTGAAATTTCAATTCCGATTAAAACAATACTTTTTCTATCGAATGATGTAAAAAAATTCCGATTTTAAAGTTGTTCGCAGGGGTATTCTTCTAAAAGTTTAAATAAAATATATATAAATACATTGTTTCAACAATGAATCCATTGTTGTAAAAATGTTTAAAATGAAATTTTACACAAAAAACGAGCAGTATCTTCTCATTAAATTCTGGTGCACGGCTGAAATTTCGTTTCCGATTTAAGCAAAACATTTCTTATCGAATGATGTAAAAAAATTCGGATTTTTATGTTGTTCGGAGGAGTATTTTTCTAAAAGTTTAAATGATATGTATCTGAATACATTGTTTCAACAATGAATCCATTGTTGTAAAAATGTCTAAAACGAAATTTTACTTATAAAACAAGCAGTATCTTCTTATTAAATTCTGGTGCACGGCTGAAATTTTGTTTCCGAATAAATCAGTACTTTTCCTATCGAATGATGTAAAAAAATTCCGATTTTTAGGTGGTTCGCAGGGGCATTTCTCTAAAATTTTAAATGAAATATACCTAAATACATTTGTTTCAACAATGAATCCATTGTTGTAAAAATGTTTAAAATGAAATTTTACACATAAAACGAGCAGTATCTTCTTATTAAATTCTGGTGCACGGCTGAAATTTCGTTTCTGAATAAAACAGTACTTTTTCTATCGAATGATGTAAAAAAATTCCGATTTTAAAGTTGTTCGCAGGGGTATCCTTCTAAAAGTTTAAATAAAAAATATATAAATACATTGTTTCAACAATGAATCCATTGTTGTAAAAATGTTAAAAATGAAATTTTACACATAAAACGAGCAGTATCTTCGTATTAAATTCCGGTGTACGGCTGAAATTTCGTTTCCGAATTAAGCAAAACCTTTCCTATCGAATGATGTAAAAAAATTCCGATTTTATGTTGTTCGCAGGGGTATTTTTCTACAAGTTTAAATGAAATGTATCAGAATACATTGTTTCAACAATAAATCCATTGTTGTAAAAATGTCTAAAATGAAATTTTACACATAAAACAAGCAGTATCTTCTTATTAAATTCTGGTGCACGGCTGAAATTTTGTTTCCGAATAAATCAGTACTTTTCCTATCGAATGATGTAAAAAAATTCCAATTTTTAGGTGGTTCGCAGGGGCATTTCTCTAAAATTTTAAATGAAATATACCTAAATACATTTGTTTCAACAATGAATCCATTGTTGTAAAAATGTTTAAAATGAAAATTTACACATAAAACGAGCAGTATCTTCTTATTAAATTCTGGTGCACGGCTGAAATTTCGTTTCCGAATAAAACAGTACTTTTTCTATCGAATGATGTAAAAAAATTCCGAATTTAAAGTTGTTCGCAGGGGTATCCTTCTAAAAGTTTAAATAAAATATATATAAATACATTGTTTCAACAATGAATCCATTGTTGTAAAAATGTTTAAAATGAAATTTTACACATAAAACGAGCAGTATCTTCTCATTAAATTCCGGTGCACGGCTGAAATTTCGTTTCCGAATTAAGCAAAACATTTCTTATCGAATGATGTAAAAAAATTCGGATTTTTATGTTGTTCGGAGGGGTATTTTTCTAAAAGTTTAAATGATATGTATCTGAATACATTGTTTCAACAATGAATCCATTGTTGTAAAAATGTCTAAAATGAAATTTTACACATAAAACAAGCAGTATCTTCTTATTAAATTCTGGTGCACGGCTGAAATTCTATTTCCAAATAAATCAGTACTTTTCCTATCGAATGATGTAAAAAAATTCCGATTTTTAGGTGGTTCGCAGAAGCGTTTCTCTAAAAGTTTAAATGAAATATATCTAAATGCATTGTTTCAACAATGAATCTATTGTTGAAAAAATGTTTAAAATGAAATTTTACACGTAAAACAAGCAGTATTTTCTTATTAAATTTAGGTGCATGGCTGAATTTTTGTTTCCGAATAAATCAGTACTTTTCCTATCGAATGATGTAAAAAAATTCCGATTTTTAGGTGGTTCGTAGGGGCATTTCTCTAAAATTTTAAATCAAATATATCTAAATACATTTGTTTCAACAATGAATCCATTGTTGTAAAAATGTTTAAAATGAAAATTTACACATAAAACGAGCAGTATCTTCTTATTATATTCCGGTGCACGGCTGAAATTTTGTTTCCGAATAAATCAGTACTTTTCCTATCGAATGATGTAAAAAAATTCCGATTTTTAGGTTGTTCGCAGGGGTATTTTTCTACAAGTTTAAATAAAATATATATAAATACATTGTTTCAATAATGAATCCATTGTTGTAAAAATGTTTAAAATGAAATTTTACACATAAAACGAGCAGTATCTTCGTATTAAATTCCGGTGTACGGCTGAAATTTCGTTTCCGAATTAAGCAAAACATATCCTATCGAATGATGTAAAAATATTGCGATTTTTATGTTGTTCGCAGGGGTATTTTTCTAAAAGTTTAAATGATATGTATCTGAATGCATTGTTTCAACAATGAATCCATTGTTGTAAAAATGTCTAAAATAAATTTTACTTATAAAACAAGCAGTATCTTCTTATTAAATTCTGGTGCACGGCTGAAATTTTGTTTCCGAATAAATCAATACTTTTCCTATCGAATGATGTAAAAAAATTCCGATTTTTAGGTGGTTCGCAGGGGCATTTCTCTAAAATTTTAAATGAAATATATCTAAATACATTTGTTTCAACAATGAATCCATTGTTGTAAAAGTGTTTAAAATGAAATTTTACACATAAAACGAGCAGTATCTTCTTATTATATTCCGGTGCACGGCTGAAATTTTGTTTCCGAATAAATCAGTACTTTTCCTATCGAATGATGTAAAAAAATTCCGATTTTTAGGTTGTTCGCAGGGGTATTTTTCTACAAGTTTAAATGAAATGTATCAGAATACATTGTTTCAACAATGAATCCACTGTTGTAAAAATGTCTAAAATAAAATTTTACACATAAAACAAGCAGTATCTTCTAATCAAATTCTGGTGCACGGCTGAAATTTTGTTTCCGAATAAATCAGTACTTTTCCTATCGAATGATGAAAAAAAATTCCGATTTTAAAGTTGTTCGCAGGGGTATTCTTCTAAAAGTTTAAATAAAATATATATAAATACATTGTTTCAACAATGAATCCATTGTAGTAAAAATGTTTAAAATGACATTTTACACATAAAACGAACAGTATCTTCTTATTAAATTCCGGTGCATGGCTGAAATTTCGTTTCCGAATTAAGCAAAACATTTCCAAACGAATGATGTAAAAAAATTCCGATTTTATGTTGTTCGCAGGGGTATTTTTCTAAAAGTTTAAATGATATGTATCTGAATACATTGTTTCAACAATGAATCCATTGTTGTAAAAATGTCTAGAATGAAATTTTACTTATAAAACATGCAGTATCTTCTTATTAAATTCTGGTGCACGGCTGAAATTTTGTTTCCGAATAAATCAGTACTTTTCCTATCATATGATGTAAAAACATTCCGATTTTAAAGTTGTTCGAAGGGGTATTCTTCTAAAAGTTTAAATAATATATATATAAATACATTGTTTCAACAATGAATCCATTGTTGTAAAAATGTTTAAAATGAAATTTTACTCTTAAAACGAGCAGTATCTTCGTATTAAATTCCGGTGTACGGCTGAAATTTCGTTTCCGAATTAAGCAAAACCTTTCCTATCGAATGATGTAAAAAAATTCCGATTTTAAAGTTGTTCGCAGGGGTATCCTTCTAAAAGTTTAAATAAAATATATATAAATACATTGTTTCAACAATGAATCCATTGTTGTAAAAATGTTTAAAATGAAATTTTACACATAAAACGAGCAGTATCTTCTCATTAAATTCTGGTGCACGGCTGAAATTTCGTTTCCGAATTAAGCAAAACATTTCTCATCGAATGATGTAAAAAAATTCGGATTTTTATGTTGTTCGGAGGGGTATTTTTCTAAAAGTTTAAATGATATGTATCTGAATACATTGTTTCAACAATGAATCCATTGTTGTAAAAATGTCTAAAATGAAATTTTACACATAAAACAAGCAGTATCTTCTTATTAAATTCTGGTGCACGGCTGAAATTCTATTTCCAAATAAATCAGTACTTTTCCTATCGAATGATGTAAAAAAATTCCGATTTTTAGGTGGTTCGCAGAAGCATTTCTCTAAAAAATTAAATGAAATATATCTAAATGCATTGTTTCAACAATGAATCTATTGTTGAAAAAATGTTTAAAATGAAATTTTACACGTAAAACAAGCAGTATCTTCTTATTAAATTTAGGTGCACGGCTGAATTTTTGTTTCCGAATAAATCAGTACTTTTCCTATCGAATGATGTAAAAAAATTCCGATTTTTAGGTGGTTCGTAGGGGCATTTCTCTAAAATTTTAAATCAAATATATCTAAATACATTTGTTTCAACAATGAATCCATTGTTGTAAAAATGTTTAAAATGAAATTTTACACATAAAACGAGCAGTATCTTCTTATTAAATTTTGGTGCACGGCTGAAATTTCGTTTCCGAATTAAGCAAAACATTTCCTATCGAATGATGTAAAAATATTGCGATTTTTATGTAGTTCGCAGGGGTATTTTTCTAAAAGTTTAAATGATATGTATCTGAATACATTGTTTCAACAATGAATCCATTGTTGTAAAAATGTCTAAAATAAATTTTACTTATAAAACAAGCAGTATCTTCTTATTAAATTCTGGTGCACGGCTGAAATTTCGTTTCTGAATAAAACAGTACTTTTTCTATCGAATGATGTAAAAAAATTCCGATTTTAAAGTTGTTCGCAGGGGTATCCTTCTAAAAGTTTAAATAAAAAATATATAAATACATTGTTTCAACAATGAATCCATTGTTGTAAAAATGTTAAAAATGAAATTTTACACATAAAACGAGCAGTATCTTCGTATTAAATTCCGATGTACGGCTGAAATTTCGTTTCCGAATTAAGCAAAACCTTTCCTATCGAATGATGTAAAAAAATTCCGATTTTATGTTGTTCGCAGGGGTATTTTTCTACAAGTTTAAATGAAATGTATCAGAATACATTGTTTCAACAATAAATCCATTGTTGTAAAAATGTCTAAAATGAAATTTTACACATAAAACAAGCAGTATCTTCTTATTATATTCTGGTGCACGGCTGAAATTTCAATTCCGAATAAAACAGTACTTTTTCTATCGAATGATGTAAAACAATTCCGAATTTAAAGTTGTTCGCAGGGGTATTCTTCTAAAAGTTTAAATAAAATATATATAAATACATTGTTTAAACAATGAATCCATTGTTGTAAAAATGTTTAAAATGAAATTTTACTTATAAAACAAGCAGTATCTTCTTATTAAATTCTGGTGCACGGCTGAAATTTTGTTTCCGAATAAATCAGTACTTTTCCTATCGAATGATGTAAAAAAATTACGATTTTTAGGTGGTTCGCAGGGGCATTTCTCTAAAATTTTAAATGAAATATACCTAAATACATTTGTTTCAACAATGAATCCATTGTTGTAAAAATGTCTAAAATGAAATTTTACACATAAAACAAGCAGTATCTTCTTATTATATTCTGGTGCACGGCTGAAATTTCAATTCCGAATAAAACAGTACTTTTTCTATCGAATGATGTAAAACAATTCCGATTTTAAAGTTGTTCGCAGGGGTATTCTTCTAAAAGTTTTAATAAAATATATATAAATACATTGTTTAAACAATGAATCCATTGTTGTAAAAATGTTTAAAATGAAATTTTACTTATAAAACAAGCAGTATCTTCTTATTAAATTCTGGTGCACGGCTGAAATTTTGTTTCCGAATAAATCAGTACTTTTCCTATCGAATGATGTACAAAAATTCCGATTTTTAGGTGGTTTGCAGAAGCATTTCTCTAAAAGTTTAAATGAAATATATCTAAATGCATTGTTTCAACAATGAATCTATTGTTGAAAAAATGTTTAAAATGAAATTTTACACGTAAAACAAGCAGTATCTTCTTATTAAATTTAGGTGCACGGCTGAAATTTTGTTTCCGAATAAATCAGTACTTTTCCTATCGAATGATGTAAAAAAATTCCGATTTTTAGGTGGTTCGTAGGGGCATTTCTCTAAAATTTTAAATCAAATATATCTAAATACATTTGTTTCAACAATGAATCCATTGTTGTAAAAATGTTTAAAATGAAATTTTACACATAAAACAAGCAGTATCTTCTTATTAAATTTTGGTGCACGGCTGAAATTTCGTTTCCGAATTAAGCAAAACATTTCCTATCGAATGATGTAAAAATATTGCGATTTTTATGTTGTTCGCAGGGGTATTTTTCTAAAAGTTTAAATGATATGTATCTGAATACATTGTTTCAACAATGAATCCATTGTTGTAAAAATGTCTAAATTAAAATTTTACTTATAAAACAAGCAGTATCTTCTTATTAAATTCTGGTGCACGGCTGAAATTTTGTTTCCGAATAAATCAATACTTTTCCTATCGAATGATGTAAAAAAATTCCGATTTTTAGGTGGTTCGCAGGGTCATTTCTCTAAAAGTTTAAATGAAATATATCTAAATACATTTGTTTCAACGATGAATCCATTGTTGTAAAAGTGTTTAAAATGAAATTTTACACATAAAACGAGCAGTATCTTCTTATTATATTCCGGTGCACGGCTGAAATTTTGTTTCCGAATAAATCAGTACTTTTCCTATCGAATGATGTAAAAAAATTCCGATTATTAGGTTGTTCGCAGGGGTATTTTTCTACAAGTTTAAATGAAATGTATCAGAATACATTGTTTCAACAATGAATCCACTGTTGTAAAAATGTCTAAAATAAAATTTTACACATAAAACAAGCAGTATCTTCTTATTAAATTCTGGTGCACGGCTGAAATTTTGTTTCCGAATAAATCAGTACTTTTCCTATCGAATGATGAAATAAAATTCCGATTTTAAAGTTGTTCGCAGGGGTATTCTTCTAAAAGTTTAAATAAAATATATAAAAATACATTGTTTCAACAATGAATCCATTGTAGTAAAAATGTTTAAAATGACATTTTACACATAAAACGAACAGTATCTTCTTATTAAATTCCGGTGCATGGCTGAAATTTCGTTTCCGAATTAAGCAAAACATTTCCAAACGAATGATGTAAAAAAATTCCGATTTTATGTTGTTCGCAGGGGTATTTTTCTAAAAGTTTAAATGATATGTATCTGAATACATTGTTTCAACAATGAATCCATTGTTGTAAAAATGTCTAGAATGAAATTTTACTTATAAAACATGCAGTATCTTCTTATTAAATTCTGGTGCACGGCTGAAATTTTGTTTCCGAATAAATCAGTACTTTTCCTATCGAATGATGTAAAAACATTCCGATTTTAAAGTTGTTCGAAGGGGTATTCTTCTAAAAGTTTAAATAATATATATATAAATACATTGTTTCAACAATGAATCCATTGTTGTAAAAATGTTTAAAATGAAATTTTACTCTTAAAACGAGCAGTATCTTCGTATTAAATTCCGGTGTACGGCTGAAATTTCGTTTCCGAATTAAGCAAAACCATTCCTATCGAATGATGTAAAAAAATTCCGATTTTATGTGTTTCGCAGGGGTATTTTTCTACAAGTTTAAATGAAATGTATCAGAATACATTGTTTCAACAATGAATCCATTGTTGTAAAAATGTTTAAAATGAAAATTTACACATAAAACGAGCAGTATCTTCTTATTAAATTCTGGTGCACGGCTGAAATTTCGTTTCCGAATAAAACAGTACTTTTTCTATCGAATGATGTAAAAAAATTCCGATTTTAAAGTTGTTCGCAGGGGTATCCTTCTAAAAGTTTAAATAAAATATATATAAATACATTGTTTCAACAATGAATCCATTGTTGTAAAAATGTTTAAAATGAAATTTTACACATAAAACGAGCAGTATCTTCTCATTAAATTCTGGTGCACGGCTGAAATTTCGTTTCCGAATTAAGCAAAACATTTCTTATCGAATGATGTAAAAAAATTCGGATTTTTATGTTGTTCGGAGGGGTATTTTTCTAAAAGTTTAAATGATATGTATCTGAATACATTGTTTCAACAATGAATCCATTGTTGTAAAAATGTCTAAAATGAAATTTTACACATAAAACAAGCAGTATCTTCTTATTAAATTCTGGTGCACGGCTGAAATTCTATTTCCAAATAAATCAGTACTTTTCCTATCGAATGATGTAAAAAAATTCCGATTTTTAGGTGGTTCGCAGAAGCATTTCTCTAAAAGTTTAAATGAAATATATCTAAATGCATTGTTTCAACAATGAATCTATTGTTGAAAAAATGTTTAAAATGAAATTTTACACGTAAAACAAGCAGTATCTTCTAATTAAATTTAGGTGCACGGCTGAATTTTTGTTTCCGAATAAATCAGTACTTTTCCTATCGAATGATGTAAAAAAATTCCGATTTTTAGGTGGTTCGTAGGGGCATTTCTCTAAAATTTTAAATCAAATATATCTAAATACATTTGTTTCAACAATGAATCCATTTTTGTAAAAATGTTTAAAATGAAATTTTACACATAAAACGAGCAGTATCTTCTTATTAAATTTTGGTGCACGGCTGAAATTTCGTTTCCGAATTAAGCAAAACATTTCCTATCGAATGATGTAAAAATATTGCGATTTTTATGTTGTTCGCAGGGGTATTTTTCTAAAAGTTTAAATGATATGTATCTGAATACATTGTTTCAACAATGAATCCATTGTTGTAAAAATGTCTAAAATAAATTTTACTTATAAAACAAGCAGTATCTTCTTATTAAATTCTGGTGCACGGCTGAAATTTCGTTTCTGAATAAAACAGTACTTTTTCTATCGAATGATGTAAAAAAATTCCGATTTTAAAGTTGTTCGCAGGGGTATCCTTCTAAAAGTTTAAATAAAAAATATATAAATACATTGTTTCAACAATGAATCCATTGTTGTAAAAATGTTAAAAATGAAATTTTACACATAAAACGAGCAGTATCTTCGTATTAAATTCCGGTGTACGGCTGAAATTTCGTTTCCGAATTAAGCAAAACCTTTCCTATCGAATGATGTAAAAAAATTCCGATTTTATGTTGTTCGCAGGGGTATTTTTCTACAAGTTTAAATGAAATGTATCAGAATACATTGTTTCAACAATAAATCCATTGTTGTAAAAATGTCTAAAATGAAATTTTACACATAAAACAAGCAGTATCTTCTTATTATATTCTGGTGCACGGCTGAAATTTCAATTCCGAATAAAACAGTACTTTTTCTATCGAATGATGTAAAACAATTCCGATTTTAAAGTTGTTCGCAGGGGTATTCTTCTAAAAGTTTAAATAAAATATATATAAATACATTGTTTAAACAATGAATCCATTGTTGTAAAAATGTTTAAAATGAATTTTTACTTATAAAACAAGCAGTATCTTCTTATTAAATTCTGGTGCACGGCTGAAATTTTGTTTCCGAATAAATCAGTACTTTTCCTATCGAATGATGTAAAAAAATTACGATTTTTAGGTGGTTCGCAGGGGCATTTCTCTAAAATTTTAAATGAAATATACCTAAATACATTTGTTTCAACAATGAATCCATTGTTGTAAAAATGTTTAAAATGAAAATTTACACATAAAACGAGCAGTATCTTCTTATTAAATTCTGGTGCACGGCTGAAATTTCGTTTCCGAATAACACAGTGCTTTTTCTATCGAATGATGTAAAAAAATTCCGATTTTAAAGTTGTTCGCAGGGGTATCCTTCTAAAAGTTTAAATAAAATATATATAAATACATTGTTTCAACAATGAATCCATTGTTGTAAAAATGTTTAAAATGAAATTTTACACATAAAACGAGCAGTATCTTCGTATTAAATTCCGGTGTACGGCTGAAATTTCGTTTCCGAACTAAGCAAAACATTTCCTATCGAATGATGTAAAAATATTGCGATTTTTATGTTGTTCGCAGGGGTATTTTTCTAAAAGTTTAAATGATATGTATCTGAATGCATTGTTTCAACAATGAATCCATTGTTGTAAAAATGTCTAAAATAAATTTTACTTATAAAACAAGCAGTATCTTCTTATTAAATTCTGGTGCACGGCTGAAATTTTGTTTCCGAATAAATCAATACTTTTCCTATCGAATGATGTAAAAAAATTCCGATTTTTAGGTGGTTCGCAGGGGCATTTCTCTAAAATTTTAAATGAAATATATCTAAATACATTTGTTTCAACAATGAATCCATTGTTGTAAAAGTGTTTAAAATGAAATTTTACACATAAAACGAGCAGTATCTTCTTATTATATTCCGGTGCACGGCTGAAATTTTGTTTCCGAATAAATCAGTACTTTTCCTATCGAATGATGTAAAAAAATTCCGATTTTTAGGTTGTTCGCAGGGGTATTTTTCTACAAGTTTAAATGAAATGTATCAGAATACATTGTTTCAACAATGAATCCACTGTTGTAAAAATGTCTAAAATGAAATTTTACACATAAAACAAGCAGTATCTTCTTATTAAATTCTGGTGCACGGCTGAAATTTTGTTTCCGAATAAATCAGTACTTTTCCTATCGAAAGATGAAAAAGAATTCCGATTTTAAAGTTGTTCGCAGGGGTATTCTTCTAAAAGTTTAAATAAAATATATATAAATACATTGTTTCAACAATGAATCCATTGTTGTAAAAGTGTTTAAAATGAAATTTTACACATAAAACAAGCAGTATCTTCTTATTATATTCTGGTGCACGGCTGAAATTTCAATTCCGAATAAAACAGTACTTTTTCTATCGAATGATGTAAAACAATTCCGATTTTAAAGTTGTTCGCAGGGGTATTCTTCTAAAAGTTTAAATAAAATATATATAAATACATTGTTTCAACAATGAATCCATTGTTGTAAAAGTGTTTAAAATGAAATTTTACACATAAAACAAGCAGTATCTTCGTATTAAATTCTGGTGCACGGCTGAAATTTTGTTTCCGAATAAATCAGTACTTTTCCTATCGAATGATGTACAAAAGATGTAAAAATATTGCGATTTTTATGTTGTTCGCTGGGGTATTTTTCTAAAAGTTTAAATGATATGTATCTGAATACATTGTTTCAACAATGAATCCATTGTTGTAAAAATGTCTAAAATAAAATTTTACTTATAAAACAAGCAGTATCTTCTTATTAAATTCTGGTGCACGGCTGAAATTTTGTTTCCGAATAAATCAATACTTTTCCTATCGAATGATGTAAAAAAATTCCGATTTTTAGGTGGTTCGCAGGGTCATTTCTCTAAAAGTTTAAATGAAATATATCTAAATACATTTGTTTCAACGATGAATCCATTGTTGTAAAAGTGTTTAAAATGAAATTTTACACATAAAACGAGCAGTATCTTCTTATTATATTCCGGTGCACGGCTGAAATTTTGTTTCCGAATAAATCAGTACTTTTCCTATCGAATGATGTAAAAAAATTCCGATTATTAGGTTGTTCGCAGGGGTATTTTTCTACAAGTTTAAATGAAATGTATCAGAATACATTGTTTCAACAATGAATCCACTGTTGTAAAAATGTCTAAAATAAAATTTTACACATAAAACAAGCAGTATCTTCTTATTAAATTCTGGTGCACGGCTGAAATTTTGTTTCCGAATAAATCAGTACTTTTCCTATCGAATGATGAAAAAAAATTCCGATTTTAAAGTTGTTCGCAGGGGTATTCTTCTAAAAGTTTAAATAAAATATATATAAATACATTGTTTCAACAATGAATCCATTGTAGTAAAAATGTTTAAAATGACATTTTACACATAAAACGAACAGTATCTTCTTATTAAATTCCGGTGCATGGCTGAAATTTCGTTTCCGAATTAAGCAAAACATTTCCAAACGAATGATGTAAAAAAATTCCGATTTTATGTTGTTCGCAGGGGTATTTTTCTAAAAGTTTAAATGATATGTATCTGAATACATTGTTTCAACAATGAATCCATTGTTGTAAAAATGTCTAGAATGAAATTTTACTTATAAAACATGCAGTATCTTCTTATTAAATTCTGGTGCACGGCTGAAATTTTGTTTCCGAATAAATCAGTACTTTTCCTATCGAATGATGTAAAAACATTCCGATTTTAAAGTTGTTCGAAGGGGTATTCTTCTAAAAGTTTAAATAATATATATATAAATACATTGTTTCAACAATGAATCCGTTGTTGTAAAAATGTTTAAAATGAAATTTTACTCTTAAAACGAGCAGTATCTTCGTATTAAATTCCGGTGTACGGCTGAAATTTCGTTTCCGAATTAAGCAAAACTTTTCCTATCGAATGATGTAAAAAAATTCCGATTTTATGTTGTTCGCAGGGGTATTTTTCTACAAGTTTAAATGAAATGTATCAGAATACATTGTTTCAACAATGAATCCATTGTTGTAAAAATGTCTAAAATGAACTTTTACACATAAAACAAGCAGTATCTTCTTATTATATTCTGGTGCACGGCTGAAATTTCAATTCCGATTAAAACAATACCTTTTCTATCGAATGATGTAAAAAAATTCCGATTTTAAAGTTGTTCGCAGGGGTATTCTTCTAAAAGTTTAAATAAAATATATATAAATACATTGTTTCAACAATGAATCCATTGTTGTAAAAATGTTTAAAATGAAATCTTACACAAAAAACGAGCAGTATCTTCTCATTAAATTCTGGTGCACGGCTGAAATTTCGTTTCCGATTTAAGCAAAACATTTCTTATCGAATGATGTAAAAAAATTCGGATTTTTATGTTGTTATGAAGGAGTATTTTTCTAAAAGTTTAAATGATATGTATTTGAATACATTGTTTCAACAATGAATCCATTGTTGTAAAAATGTCTAAAATGAAATTTTACACATAAAACAAGCAGTATCTTCTTATTAAATTCTGGTGCACGGCTGAAATTCTATTTCCAAATAAATCAGTACTTTTCCTATCGAATGATGTAAAAAAATTCCGATTTTTAGGTGGTTCGCAGAAGCATTTCTCTAAAAGTTTAAATGAAATATATCTAAATGCATTGTTTCAACAATGAATCTATTGTTGAAAAAATGTTTAAAATGAAATTTTACACGTAAAACAAGCAGTATCTTCTAATTAAATTTAGGTGCACGGCTGAATTTTTGTTTCCGAATAAATCAGTACTTTTCCTATCGAATGATGTAAAAAAATTCCGATTTTTAGGTGGTTCGTAGGGGCATTTCTCTAAAATTTTAAATCAAATATATCTAAATACATTTGTTTCAACAATGAATCCATTGTTGTAAAAATGTTTAAAATGAAATTTTACACATAAAACAAGCAGTATCTTCTTATTATATTCTGGTGCACGGCTGAAATTTCAATTCCGAATAAAACAGTACTTTTTCTATCGAATGATGTAAAACAATTCCGATTTTAAAGTTGTTCGCAGGGGTATTCTTCTAAAAGTTTTAATAAAATATATATAAATACATTGTTTAAACAATGAATAAATTGTTGTAAAAATGTTTAAAATGAAATTTTACTTATAAAACAAGCAGTATCTTCTTATTAAATTCTGGTGCACGGCTGAAATTTTGTTTCCGAATAAATCAGTACTTTTCCTATCGAATGATGTACAAAAATTCCGATTTTTAGGTGGTTTGCAGAAGCATTTCTCTAAAAGTTTAAATGAAATATATCTAAATGCATTGTTTCAACAATGAATCTATTGTTGAAAAAATGTTTAAAATGAAATTTTACACGTAAAACAAGCAGTATCTTATTAAATTTAGGTGCACGGCTGAAATTTTGTTTCCGAATAAATCAGTACTTTTCCTATCGAATGATGTAAAAAAATTCCGATTTTTAGGTGGTTCGTAGGGGCATTTCTCTAAAATTTTAAATCAAATATATCTAAATACATTTGTTTCAACAATGAATCCATTGTTGTAAAAATGTTTAAAATGAAATTTTACACATAAAACGAGCAGTATCTTCTTATTAAATTTTGGTGCACGGCTGAAATTTCGTTTCCGAATTAAGCAAAACATTTCCTATCGAATGATGTAAAAATATTGCGATTTTTATGTTGTTCGCAGGGGTATTTTTCTAAAAGTTTAAATGATATGTATCTGAATACATTGGTTCAACAATGAATCCATTGTTGTAAAAATGTCTAAAATAAAATTTTACTTATAAAACAAGCAGTATCTTCTTATTAAATTCTGGTGCACGGCTGAAATTTTGTTTCCGAATAAATCAATACTTTTCCTATCGAATGATGTAAAAAAATTCCGATTTTTAGGTGGTTCGCAGGGTCATTTCTCTAAAAGTTTAAATGAAATATATCTAAATACATTTGTTTCAACGATGAATCCATTGTTGTAAAAGTGTTTAAAATGAAATTTTACACATAAAACGAGCAGTATCTTCTTATTATATTCCGGTGCACGGCTGAAATTTTGTTTCCGAATAAATCAGTACTTTTCCTATCGAATGATGTAAAAAAATTCCGATTATTAGGTTGTTCGCAGGAGTTTTTTTCTACAAGTTTAAATGAAATGTATCAGAATACATTGTTTCAACAATGAATCCACTGTTGTAAAAATGTCTAAAATAAAATTTTACACATAAGACAAGCAGTATCTTCTTATTAAATTCTGGTGCACGGCTGAAATTTTGTTTCCGAATAAATCAGTACTTTTCCTATCGAATGATGAAAAAAAATTCCGATTTTAAAGTTGTTCGCAGGGGTATTCTTCTAAAAGTTTAAATAAAATATATAAAAATACATTGTTTCAACAATGAATCCATTGTAGTAAAAATGTTTAAAATGACATTTTACACATAAAACGAACAGTATCTTCTTATTAAATTCCGGTGCATGGCTGAAATTTCGTTTCCGAATTAAGCAAAACATTTCCAAACGAATGATGTAAAAAAATTCCGATTTTATGTTGTTCGCAGCTGTACTTTTCTAAAAGTTTAAATGATATGTATCTGAATACATTGTTTCAACAATGAATCCATTGTTGTAAAAATGTCTAGAATGAAATTTTACTTATAAAACATGCAGTATCTTCTTATTAAATTCTGGTGCACGGCTGAAATTTTGTTTCCGAATAAATCAGTACTTTTCCTATCGAATGATGTAAAAACATTCCGATTTTAAAGTTGTTCGAAGGGGTATTCTTCTAAAAGTTTAAATAATATATATATAAATACATTGTTTCAACAATGAATCCATTGTTGTAAAAATGTTTAAAATGAAATTTTACTCTTAAAACGAGCAGTATCTTCGTATTAAATTCCGGTGTACGGCTGAAATTTCGTTTCCGAATTAAGCAAAACCTTTCCTATCGAATGATGTAAAAAAATTCCGATTTTATGTTGTTCGCATGGGTATTTTTCTACAAGATTAAATGAAATGTATCAGAATACATTGTTTCAACAATGAATCCATTGTTGTAAAAATGTTTAAAATGAAAATTTACACATAAAACGAGCAGTATCTTCTTATTAAATTCTGGTGCACGGCTGAAATTTCGTTTCCGAATAAAACAGTACTTTTTCTATCGAATGATGTAAAAAAATTCCGATTTTAAAGTTGTTCGCAGGGGTATCCTTCTAAAAGTTTAAATAAAATATATATAAATACATTGTTTCAACAATGAATCCATTGTTGTAAAAATGTTTAAAATGAAATTTTACACATAAAACGAGCAGTATCTTCTCATTAAATTCTGGTGCACGGCTGAAATTTCGTTTCCGAATTAAGCAAAACATTTCTTATCGAATGATGTAAAAAAATTCGGATTTTTATGTTGTTCGGAGGGGTATTTTTCTAAAAGTTTAAATGATATGTATCTGAAAACATTGTTATAACAATGAATCCATTGTTGTAAAAATGTCTAAAATGAAATTTTACACATAAAACAAGCAGTATCTTCTTATTAAATTCTGGTGCACGGCTGAAATTCTATTTCCAAATAAATCAGTACTTTTCCTATCGAATGATGTAAAAAAATTCCGATTTTTAGGTGGTTCGCAGAAGCATTTCTCTAAAAGTTTAAATGAAATATATCTAAATGCATTGTTTCAACAATGAATCTATTGTTGAAAAAATGTTTAAAATGAAATTTTACACGTAAAACAAGCAGTATCTTCTAATTAAATTTAGGTGCACGGCTGAATTTTTGTTTCCGAATAAATCAGTACTTTTCCTATCGAATGATGTAAAAAATTCCGATTTTTAGGTGGTTCGTAGGGGCATTTCTCTAAAATTTTAAATCAAATATATCTAAATACATTTGTTTCAACAATGAATCCAATGTTGTAAAAATGTTTAAAATGAAATTTTACACATAAAACGAGCAGTATCTTCTTATTAAATTTTGGTGCACGGCTGAAATTTCGTTTCCGAATTAAGCAAAACATTTCCTATCGAATGATGTAAAAATATTGCGATTTTTATGTTGTTCGCAGGGGTATTTTTCTAAAAGTTTAAATGATATGTATCTGAATACATTGTTTCAACAATGAATCCATTGTTGTAAAAATGTCTAAAATAAATTTTACTTATAAAACAAGCAGTATCTTCTTATTAAATTCTGGTGCACGGCTGAAATTTCGTTTCTGAATAAAACAGTACTTTTTCTATCGAATGATGTAAAAAAATTCCGATTTTAAAGTTGTTCGCAGGGGTATCCTTCTAAAAGTTTAAATAAAAAATATATAAATACATTGTTTCAACAATGAATCCATTGTTGTAAAAATGTTAAAAATGAAATTTTACACATAAAACGAGCAGTATCTTCGTATTAAATTCCGGTGTACGGCTGAAATTTCGTTTCCGAATTAAGCAAAACCTTTCCTATCGAATGATGTAAAAAAATTCCGATTTTATGTTGTTCGCAGGGGTATTTTTCTACAAGTTTAAATGAAATGTATCAGAATACATTGTTTCAACAATAAATCCATTGTTGTAAAAATGTCTAAAATGAAATTTTACACATAAAACAAGCAGTATCTTCTTATTATATTCTGGTGCACGGCTGAAATTTCAATTCCGAATAAAACAGTACTTTTTCTATGGAATGATGTAAAACAATTCCGATTTTAAAGTTGTTCGCAGGGGTATTCTTCTAAAAGTTTAAATAAAATATATATAAATACATTGTTTAAACAATGAATCCATTGTTGTAAAAATGTCTAAAATAAAATTTTACACATAAGACAAGCAGTATCTTCTTATTAAATTCTGGTGCACGGCTGAAATTTTGTTTCCGAATAAATCAGTACTTTTCCTATCGAATGATGAAAAAAAATTCCGATTTTAAAGTTGTTCGCAGGGGTATTCTTCTAAAAGTTTAAATAAAATATATAAAAATACATTGTTTCAACAATGAATCCATTGTAGTAAAAATGTTTAAAATGACATTTTACACATAAAACGAACAGTATCTTCTTATTAAATTCCGGTGCATGGCTGAAATTTCGTTTCCGAATTAAGCAAAACATTTCCAAACGAATGATGTAAAAAAATTCCGATTTTATGCTGTTCGCAGCTGTACTTTTCTAAAAGTTTAAATGATATGTATCTGAATACATTGTTTCAACAATGAATCCATTGTTGTAAAAATGTCTAGAATGAAATTTTACTTATAAAACATGCAGTATCTTCTTATTAAATTCTGGTGCACGGCTGAAATTTTGTTTCCGAATAAATCAGTACTTTTCCTATCGAATGATGTAAAAACATTCCGATTTTAAAGTTGTTCGAAGGGGTATTCTTCTAAAAGTTTAAATAATATATATATAAATACATTGTTTCAACAATGAATCCATTGTTGTAAAAATGTTTAAAATGAAATTTTACTCTTAAAACGAGCAGTATCTTCGTATTAAATTCCGGTGTACGGCTGAAATTTCGTTTCCGAATTAAGCAAAACCTTTCCTATCGAATGATGTAAAAAAATTCCGATTTTATGTTGTTCGCATGGGTATTTTTCTACAAGATTAAATGAAATGTATCAGAATACATTGTTTCAACAATGAATCCATTGTTGTAAAAATGTTTAAAATGAAAATTTACACATAAAACGAGCAGTATCTTCTTATTAAATTCTGGTGCACGGCTGAAATTTCGTTTCCGAATAAAACAGTACTTTTTCTATCGAATGATGTAAAAAAATTCCGATTTTAAAGTTGTTCGCAGGGGTATCCTTCTAAAAGTTTAAATAAAATATATATAAATACATTGTTTCAACAATGAATCCATTGTTGTAAAAATGTTTAAAATGAAATTTTACACATAAAACGAGCAGTATCTTCTCATTAAATTCTGGTGCACGGCTGAAATTTCGTTTCCGAATTAAGCAAAACATTTCTTATCGAATGATGTAAAAAAATTCGGATTTTTATGTTGTTCGGAGGGGTATTTTTCTAAAAGTTTAAATGATATGTATCTGAAAACATTGTTTCAACAATGAATCCATTGTTGTAAAAATGTCTAAAATGAAATTTTACACATAAAACAAGCAGTATCTTCTTATTAAATTCTGGTGCACGGCTGAAATTCTATTTCCAAATAAATCAGTACTTTTCCTATCGAATGATGTAAAAAAATTCCGATTTTTAGGTGGTTCGCAGAAGCATTTCTCTAAAAGTTTAAATGAAATATATCTAAATGCATTGTTTCAACAATGAATCTATTGTTGAAAAAATGTTTAAAATGAAATTTTACACGTAAAACAAGCAGTATCTTTTAATTAAATTTAGGTGCACGGCTGAATTTTTGTTTCCGAATAAATCAGTACTTTTCCTATCGAATGATGTAAAAAATTCCGATTTTTAGGTGGTTCGTAGGGGCATTTCTCTAAAATTTTAAATCAAATATATCTAAATACATTTGTTTCAACAATGAATCCAATGTTGTAAAAATGTTTAAAATGAAATTTTACACATAAAACGAGCAGTATCTTCTTATTAAATTTTGGTGCACGGCTGAAATTTCGTTTCCGAATTAAGCAAAACATTTCCTATCGAATGATGTAAAAATATTGCGATTTTTATGTTGTTCGCAGGGGTATTTTTCTAAAAGTTTAAATGATATGTATCTGAATACATTGTTTCAACAATGAATCCATTGTTGTAAAAATGTCTAAAATAAATTTTACTTATAAAACAAGCAGTATCTTCTTATTAAATTCTGGTGCACGGCTGAAATTTCGTTTCTGAATAAAACAGTACTTTTTCTATCGAATGATGTAAAAAAATTCCGATTTTAAAGTTGTTCGCAGGGGTATCCTTCTAAAAGTTTAAATAAAAAATATATAAATACATTGTTTCAACAATGAATCCATTGTTGTAAAAATGTTAAAAATGAAATTTTACACATAAAACGAGCAGTATCTTCGTATTAAATTCCGGTGTACGGCTGAAATTTCGTTTCCGAATTAAGCAAAACCTTTCCTATCGAATGATGTAAAAAAATTCCGATTTTATGTTGTTCGCAGGGGTATTTTTCTACAAGTTTAAATGAAATGTATCAGAATACATTGTTTCAACAATAAATCCATTGTTGTAAAAATGTCTAAAATTAAATTTTACACATAAAACAAGCAGTATCTTCTTATTATATTCTGGTGCACGGCTGAAATTTCAATTCCGAATAAAACAGTACTTTTTCTATCGAATGATGTAAAACAATTCCGATTTTAAAGTTGTTCGCAGGGGTATTCTTCTAAAAGTTTAAATAAAATATATATAAATACATTGTTTAAACAATGAATCCATTGTTGTAAAAATGTTTAAAATGAAATTTTACTTATAAAACAAGCAGTATCTTCTTATTAAATTCTGGTGCACGGCTGAAATTTTGTTTCCGAATAAATCAGTACTTTTCCTATCGAATGATGTAAAAAAATTACGATTTTTAGGTGGTTCGCAGGGGCATTTCTCTAAAATTTTAAATGAAATATACCTAAATACATTTGTTTCAACAATGAATCCATTGTTGTAAAAATGTTTAAAATGAAAATTTACACATAAAACGAGCAGTATCTTCTTATTAAATTCTGGTGCACGGCTGAAATTTCGTTTCCGAATAACACAGTACTTTTTCTATCGAATGATGTAAAAAAATTCCGATTTTAAAGTTGTTCGCAGGGGTATCCTTCTAAAAGTTTAAATAAAATATATATAAATACATTGTTTCAACAATGAATCCATTGTTGTAAAAATGTTTAAAATGAAATTTTACACATAAAACGAGCAGTATCTTCTTAGTATATTCTGGTGCACGGCTGAAATTTCAATTCCGAATAAAACAGTACTTTTTCTATCGAATGATGTAAAACAATTCCGATTTTAAAGTTGTTCGCAGGGGTATTCTTCTAAAAGTTTTAATAAAATATATATAAATACATTGTTTCAACAATGAATCCATTGTTGTAAAAATGTTTAAAATGAAATTTTACTCTTACAACGAGCAGTATCTTCGTATTAAATTCCGGTGTACGGCTGAAATTTCGTTTCCGAACTAAGCAAAACATTTCCTATCGAATGATGTAAAAATATTGCGATTTTTATGTTGTTCGCAGGGGTATTTTTCTAAAAGTTTAAATGATATGTATCTGAATGCATTGTTTCAACAATGAATCCATTGTTGTAAAAATGTCTAAAATAAATTTTACTTATAAAACAAGCAGTATCTTCTTATTAAATTCTGGTGCACGGCTGAAATTTTGTTTCCGAATAAATCAATACTTTTCCTATCGAATGATGTAAAAAAATTCCGATTTTTAGGTGGTTCGCAGGGGCATTTCTCTAAAATTTTAAATGAAATATATCTAAATACATTTGTTTCAACAATGAATCCATTGTTGTAAAAGTGTTTAAAATGAAATTTTACACATAAAACGAGCAGTATCTTCTTATTATATTCCAGTGCACGGCTGAAATTTTGTTTCCGAATAAATCAGTACTTTTCCTATCGAATGATGTAAAAAAATTCCGATTTTTAGGTTGTTCGCAGGGGTATTTTTCTACAAGTTTAAATGAAATGTATCAGAATACATTGTTTCAACAATGAATCCACTGTTGTAAAAATGTCTAAAATGAAATTTTACACATAAAACAAGCAGTATCTTCTTATTATATTCTGGTGCACGGCTGAAATTTCAATTCCGAATAAAACAGTACTTTTTCTATCGAATGATGTAAAACAATTCCGATTTTAAAGTTGTTCGCAGGGGTATTCTTCTAAAAGTTTTAATAAAATATATATAAATACATTGTTTCAACAATGAATCCATTGTTGTAAAAATGTTTAAAATGAAATTTTACTCTTACAACGAGCAGTATCTTCGTATTAAATTCCGGTGTACGGCTTAAATTTCGTTTCCGAATTAAGCAAAACCTTTCCTATCGAATGATGTAAAAAAATTCCGATTTTATGTTGTTCGCAGGGGTATTTTTCTACAAGTTTAAATGAAATGTATCAGAATACATTGTTTCAACAATGAATCCATTGTTGTAAAAATGTCTAAAATGAAACTTTACACATAAAACAAGCAGTATCTTCTTATTATATTCTGGTGCACGGCTGAAATTTCAATTCCGAATAAAACAGTACTTTTTCTATCGAATGATGTAAAACAATTCCGATTTTAAAGTTGTTCGCAGGGGTATTCTTCTAAAAGTTTTAATAAAATATATATAAATACATTGTTTAAACAATGAATCCATTGTTGTAAAAATGTTTAAAATGAAATTTTACTTATAAAACAAGCAGTATCTTCTTATTAAATTCTGGTGCACGGCTGAAATTTTGTTTCCGAATAAATCAGTACTTTTCCTATCGAATGATGTACAAAAATTCCAATTTTTAGGTGGTTTGCAGAAGCATTTCTCTAAAAGTTTAAATGAAATATATCTAAATGCATTGTTTCAACAATGAATCTATTGTTGAAAAAATGTTTAAAATGAAATTTTACACGTAAAACAAGCAGTATCTTCTTATTAAATTTAGGTGCACGGCTGAAATTTTGTTTCCGAATAAATCAGTACTTGTCCTATCGAATGATGTAAAAAAGTTCCGATTTTTAGGTGGTTCGTAGGGGCATTTCTCTAAAATTTTAAATCAAATATATCTAAATACATTTGTTTCAACAATGAATCCATTGTTGTAAAAATGTTTAAAATGAAATTTTACACATAAAACGAGCAGTATCTTCTTATTAAATTTTGGTGCACGGCTGAAATTTCGTTTCCGAATTAAGCAAAACATTTCCTATCGAATGATGTAAATATATTGCGATTTTTATGTTGTTCGCAGGGGTATTTTTCTAAAAGTTTAAATGATATGTATCTGAATACATTGTTTCAACAATGAATCCATTGTTGTAAAAATGTCTAAAATAAAATTTTACTTATAAAACAAGCAGTATCTTCTTATTAAATTCTGGTGCACGGCTGAAATTTTGTTTCCGAATAAATCAATACTTTTCCTATCGAATGATGTAAAAAAATTCCGATTTTTAGGTGGTTCGCAGGGTCATTTCTCTAAAAGTTTAAATGAAATATATCTAAATACATTTGTTTAAACGATGAATCCATTGTTGTAAAAGTGTTTAAAATGAAATTTTACACATAAAACGAGCAGTATCTTCTTATTATATTCCGGTGCACGGCTGAAATTTTGTTTCCGAATAAATCAGTACTTTTCCTATCGAATGATGTAAAAAAATTCCGATTATTAGGTTGTTCGCAGGGGTATTTTTCTACAAGTTTAAATGAAATGTATCAGAATACATTGTTTCAACAATGAATCCACTGTTGTAAAAATGTCTAAAATAAAATTTTACACATAAAACAAGCAGTATCTTCTTATTAAATTCTGGTGCACGGCTGAAATTTTGTTTCCGAATAAATCAGTACTTTTCCTATCGAATGATGAAAAAAAATTCCGATTTTAAAGTTGTTCGCAGGGGTATTCTTCTAAAAGTTTAAATAAAATATATATAAATACATTGTTTCAACAATGAATCCATTGTAGTAAAAATGTTTAAAATGACATTTTACACATAAAACGAACAGTATCTTCTTATTAAATTCCGGTGCATGGCTGAAATTTCGTTTCCGAATTAAGCAAAACATTTCCAAACGAATGATGTAAAAAAATTCCGATTTTATGTTGTTCGCAGGGGTATTTTTCTAAAAGTTTAAATGATATGTATCTGAATACATTGTTTCAACAATGAATCCATTGTTGTAAAAATGTCTAGAATGAAATTTTACTTATAAAACATGCAGTATCTTCTTATTAAATTCTGGTGCACGGCTGAAATTTTGTTTCCGAATAAATCAGTACTTTTCCTATCGAATGATGTAAAAACATTCCGATTTTAAAGTTGTTCGAAGGGGTATTCTTCTAAAAGTTTAAATAATATATATATAAATACATTGTTTCAACAATGAATCCGTTGTTGTAAAAATGTTTAAAATGAAATTTTACTCTTAAAACGAGCAGTATCTTCGTATTAAATTCCGGTGTACGGCTGAAATTTCGTTTCCGAATTAAGCAAAACCTTTCCTATCGAATGATGTAAAAAAATTCCGATTTTATGTTGTTCGCAGGGGTATTTTTCTACAAGTTTAAATGAAATGTATCAGAATACATTGTTTCAACAATGAATCCATTGTTGTAAAAATGTCTAAAATGAACTTTTACACATAAAACAAGCAGTATCTTCTTATTATATTCTGGTGCACGGCTGAAATTTCAATTCCGATTAAAACAATACCTTTTCTATCGAATGATGTAAAAAAATTCCGATTTTAAAGTTGTTCGCAGGGGTATTCTTCTAAAAGTTTAAATAAAATATATATAAATACATTGTTTCAACAATGAATCCATTGTTGTAAAAATGTTTAAAATGAAATCTTACACAAAAAACGAGCAGTATCTTCTCATTAAATTCTGGTGCACGGCTGAAATTTCGTTTCCGATTTAGCAAAACATTTCTTATCGAATGATGTAAAAAAATTCGGATTTTTATGTTGTTCGGAGGAGTATTTTTCTAAAAGTTTAAATGATATGTATCTGAATACATTGTTTCAACAATGAATCCATTGTTGTAAAAATGTCTAAAACGAAATTTTACTTATAAAACAAGCAGTATCTTCTTATTAAATTCTGGTGCACGGCTGAAATTTCGTTTCTGAATAAAACAGTACTTTTTCTATCGAATGATGTAAAAAAATTCCGATTTTAAAGTTGTTCGCAGGGGTATCCTTCTAAAAGTTTAAATAAAAAATATATAAATACATTGTTTCAACAATGAATCCATTGTTGTAAAAATGTTAAAAATGAAATTTTACACTTAAAACGAGCAGTATCTTCGTATTAAATTCCGGTGTACGGCTGAAATTTCGTTTCCGAATTAAGCAAAACCTTTCCTATCGAATGATGTAAAAAAATTCCGATTTTATGTTGTTCGCAGGGGTATTTTTCTACAAGTTTAAATGAAATGTATCAGAATACATTGTTTCAACAATAAATCCATTGTTGTAAAAATGTCTAAAATGAAATTTTACACATAAAACAAGCAGTATCTTCTTATTAAATTCTGGTGCACTTCTGAAATTTTGTTTCCGAATAAATCAGTACTTTTCCTATCGAATGATGTAAAAAAATTCCGATTTTTAGGTGGTTCGCAGGGGCATTTCTCTAAAATTTTAAATGAAATATACCTAAATACATTTGTTTCAACAATGAATCCATTGTTGTAAAAATGTTTAAAATGAAAATGTACACATAAAACGAGCAGTATCTTCTTATTAAACTCTGGTGCACGGCTGAAATTTCGTTTCCAAATAAAACAGTACTTTTTCTATCGAATGATGTAAAAAAATTCCAATTTTAAAGTTGTTCGCAGGGGTATCCTTCTAAAAGTTTAAATAAAATATATATAAATACATTTTTTCAACAATGAATCCATTGTTGTAAAAATGTTTAAAATGAAATTTTACACATAAAACGAGCAGTATCTTCTCATTAAATTCTGGTGCACGGCTGAAATTTCGTTTCCGAATTAAGCAAAACATTTCTTATCGAATGATGTAAAAAAATTCGGATTTTTATGTTGTTCGGAGGGGTATTTTTCTAAAAGTTTAAATGATATGTATCTGAATACATTGTTTCAACAATGAATCCATTGTTGTAAAAATGTCTAAAATGAAATTTTACACATAAAACAAGCAGTATCTTCTTATTAAATTCTGGTGCACGGCTGAAATTCTATTTCCAAATAAATCAGTACCTTTCCTATCGAATGATGTAAAAAAATTCCGATTTTTAGGTGGTTCGCAGAAGCATTTCTCTAAAAGTTTAAATGAAATATATCTAAATGCATTGTTTCAACAATGAATCTATTGTTGAAAAAATGTTTAAAATGAAATTTTACACGTAAAACAAGCAGTATCTTCTTATTAAATTTAGGTGCACGGCTGAATTTTTGTTTCCGAATAAATCAGTACTTTTCCTATCGAATGATGTAAAAAAATTCCGATTTTTAGGTGGTTCGTAGGGGCATTTCTCTAAAATTTTAAATCAAATATATCTAAATACATTTGTTTCAACAATGAATCCATTGTTGTAAAAATGTTTAAAATGAAATTTTACACATAAAACGAGCAGTATCTTCTTATTAAATTTTGGTGCACGGCTGAAATTTCGTTTCCGAATTAAGCAAAACATTTCCTATCGAATGATGTAAAAATATTGCGATTTTTATGTTGTTCGCAGGGGTATTTTTCTAAAAGTTTAAATGATATGTATCTGAATACATTGTTTCAACAATGAATCCATTGTTGTAAAAATGTCTAAAATAAATTTTACTTATAAAACAAGCAGTATCTTCTTATTAAATTCTGGTGCATGGCTGAAATTTCGTTTCTGAATAAAACAGTACTTTTTCTATCGAATGATGTAAAAAAATTCCGATTTTAAAGTTGTTCGCAGGGGTATCCTTCTAAAAGTTTAAATAAAAAATATATAAATACATTGTTTCAACAATGAATCCATTGTTGTAAAAATGTTAAAAATGAAATTTTACACATAAAAAGAGCAGTATCTTCGTATTAAATTCCGGTGTACGGCTGAAATTTCGTTTCCGAATTAAGCAAAACCTTTCCTATCGAATGATGTAAAAAAATTCCGATTTTATGTTGTTCGCAGGGGTATTTTTCTACAAGTTTAAATGAAATGTATCAGAATACATTGTTTCAACAATAAATCCATTGTTGTAAAAATGTCTAAAATGAAATTTTACACATAAAACAAGCAGTATCTTCTTATTATATTCTGGTGCACGGCTGAAATTTCAATTCCGAATAAAACAGTACTTTTTCTATCGAATGATGTAAAACAATTCCGATTTTAAAGTTGTTCGCAGGGGTATTCTTCTAAAAGTTTAAATAAAATATATATAAATACATTGTTTAAACAATGAATCCATTGTTGTAAAAATGTTTAAAATGAAATTTTACTTATAAAACAAGCAGTATCTTCTTATTAAATTCTGGTGCACGGCTGAAATTTTGTTTCCGAATAAATCAGTACTTTTCCTATCGAATGATGTAAAAAAATTACGATTTTTAGGTGGTTCGCAGGGGCATTTCTCTAAAATTTTAAATGAAATATACCTAAATACATTTGTTTCAACAATGAATCCATTGTTGTAAAAATGTTTAAAATGAAAATTTACACATAAAACGAGCAGTATCTTCTTATTAAATTCTGGTGCACGGCTGAAATTTCGTTTCCGAATAAAACAGTACTTTTTCTATCGAATGATGTAAAAAAATTCCGATTTTAAAGTCGTTCGCAGGGGTATCCTTCTAAAAGTTTAAATAAAATATATATAAATACATTGTTTCAACAATGAATCCATTGTTGTAAAAATGTTTAAAATGAAATTTTACACATAAAACGAGCAGTATCTTCGTATTAAATTCCGGTGTACGGCTGAAATTTCGTTTCCGAATTAAGCAAAACATTTCCTATCGAATGATGTAAAAATATTGCGATTTTTATGTTGTTCGCAGGGGTATTTTTCTAAAAGTTTAAATGATATGTATCTGAATGCATTGTTTCAACAATGAATCCATTGTTGTAAAAATGTCTAAAATAAATTTTACTTATAAAACAAGCAGTATCTTCTTATTAAATTCTGGTGCACGGCTGAAATTTTGTTTCCGAATAAATCAATACTTTTCCTATCGAATGATGTAAAAAAATTCCGATTTTTAGGTGGTTCGCAGGGGCATTTCTCTAAAATTTTAAATGAAATATATCTAAATACATTTGTTACAACAATGAATCCATTGTTGTAAAAGTGTTTAAAATGAAATTTTACACATAAAACGAGCAGTATCTTCTTATTATATTCCGGTGCACGGCTGAAATTTTGTTTCCGAATAAATCAGTACTTTTCCTATCGAATGATGTAAAAAAATTCCGATTTTTAGGTTGTTCGCAGGGGTATTTTTCTACAAGTTTAAATGAAATGTATCAGAATACATTGTTTCAACAATGAATCCACTGTTGTAAAAATGTCTAAAATGAAATTTTACACATAAAACAAGCAGTATCTTCTTATTAAATTCTGGTGCACGGCTGAAATTTTGTTTCCGAATAAATCAGTACTTTTCCTATCGAAAGATGAAAAAGAATTCCGATTTTAAAGTTGTTCGCAGGGGTATTCTTCTAAAAGTTTAAATAAAATATATATAAATACATTGTTTCAACAATGAATCCATTGTTGTAAAAATGTTTAAAATGAAATTTTACTCTTACAACGAGCAGTATCTTCGTATTAAATTCCGGTGTAATGCTGAAATTTCGTTTCCGAATTAAGCAAAACCTTTCCTATCGAATGATGTAAAAAAATTCCGATTTTATGTTGTTCGCAGGGGTATTTTTCTACAAGTTTAAATGAAATGTATCAGAATACGTTGTTTCAACAATGAATCCATTGTTGTAAAAATGTCTAAAATGAAATTTTACACATAAAACAAGCAGTATCTTCTTATTATATTCTGGTGCACGGCTGAAATTTCAATTCCGAATAAAACAGTACTTTTTCTATCGAATGATGTAAAACAATTCCGATTTTAAAGTTGTTCGCAGGGGTATACTTCTAAAAGTTTTAATAAAATATATATAAATACATTGTTTAAACAATGAATCCATTGTTGTAAAAATGTTTAAAATGAAATTTTACTTATAAAACAAGCAGTATCTTCTTATTAAATTCTGGTGCACGGCTGATATTTTGTTTCCGAATAAATCAGTACTTTTCCTATCCAATGATGTAAAAAAATTCCGATTTTTAGGTGGTTCGCAGCTGCATTTCTCTAAAATTTTAAATGAAATATACCTAAATACATTTGTTTCAACAATGAATCCATTGATGTAAAAATGTTTAAAATGAAAATTTACACATAAAACGAGCAGTATCTTCTTATTAAATTCTGGTGCACGGCTGAAATTTCGCTTCCGAACAAAACAGTACTTTTTCTATCGAATGATGTAAAAAAATTCCGATTTTTAGGTGGTTCGCAGAAGCATTTCTCTAAAAGTTTAGATGAAATATATCTAAATGCATTGTTTCAACAATGAATCTATTGTTGAAAAAATGTTTAAAATGAAATTTTACAAGTAAAACAAGCAGTATCTTCTTATTAAATTTAGGTGCACGGCTGAATTTTTGTTTCCGAATAAATCAGTACTTTTCCTATCGAATGATGTAAAAAAATTCCGATTTTTAGGTGGTTCGTAGGGGCATTTCTCTAAAATTTTAAATCAAATATATCTAAATACATTTGTTTCAACAATGAATCCATTGTTGTAAAAATGTTTAAAATGAAATTTTACACATAAAACGAGCAGTATCTTCTTATTAAATTTTGGTGCACGGCTGAAATTTCGTTTCCGAATTAAGCAAAACATTTCCTATCGAATGATGTAAAAATATTGCGATTTTTATGTTGTTCGCAGGGGTATTTTTCTAAAAGTTTAAATGATATGTATCTGAATACATTGTTTCAACAATGAATCCATTGTTGTAAAAATGTCTAAAATGAAATTTTACACATAAAACAAGCAGTATCTTCTTATTATATTCTGGTGCACGGCTGAAATTTCAATTCCGAATAAAACAGTACTTTTTCTATCGAATGATGTAAAACAATTCCGATTTTAAAGTTGTTCGCAGGGGTATTCTTCTAAAAGTTTAAATAAAATATATATAAATACATTGTTTAAACAATGAATCCATTGTTGTAAAAATGTTTAAAATGAAATTTTACTTATAAAACAAGCAGTATCTTCTTATTAAATTCTGGTGCACGGCTGAAATTTTGTTTCCGAATAAATCAGTACTTTTCCTATCGAATGATGTAAAAAAATTACGATTTTTAGGTGGTTCGCAGGGGCATTTCTCTAAAATTTTAAATGAAATATACCTAAATACATTTGTTTCAACAATGAATCCATTGTTGTAAAAATGTTTAAAATGAAAATTTACACATAAAACGAGCAGTATCTTCTTATTAAATTCTGGTGCACGGCTGAAATTTCGTTTCCGAATAAAACAGTACTTTTTCTATCGAATGATGTAAAAAAATTCCGATTTTAAAGTTGTTTGCAGGGGTATCCTTCTAAAAGTTTAAATAAAATATATATAAATACATTGTTTCAACAATGAATCCATTGTTGTAAAAATGTTTAAAATGAAATTTTACACATAAAACGAGCAGTATCTTCGTATTAAATTCCGGTGTACGGCTGAAATTTCGTTTCCGAATTAAGCAAAACATTTCCTATCGAATGATGTAAAAATATTGCGATTTTTATGTTGTTCGCAGGGGTATTTTTCTAAAAGTTTAAATGATATGTATCTGAATGCATTGTTTCAACAATGAATCCATTGTTGTAAAAATGTCTAAAATAAATTTTACTTATAAAACAAGCAGTATCTTCTTATTAAATTCTGGTGCACGGCTGAAATTTTGTTTCCGAATAAATCAATACTTTTCCTATCGAATGATGTAAAAAAATTCCGATTTTTAGGTGGTTCGCAGGGGCATTTCTCTAAAATTTTAAATGAAATATATCTAAATACATTTGTTTCAACAATGAATCCATTGTTGTAAAAGTGTTTAAAATGAAATTTTACACATAAAACGAGCAGTATCTTCTTATTATATTCCGGTGCACGGCTGAAATTTTGTTTCCGAATAAATCAGTACTTTTCCTATCGAATGATGTAAAAAAATTCCGATTTTTAGGTTGTTCGCAGGGGTATTTTTCTACAAGTTTAAATGAAATGTATCAGAATACATTGTTTCAACAATGAATCCACTGTTGTAAAAATGTCTAAAATGAAATTTTACACATAAAACAAGCAGTATCTTCTTATTAAATTCTGGTGCACGGCTGAAATTTTGTTTCCGAATAAATCAGTACTTTTCCTATCGAAAGATGAAAAAGAATTCCGATTTTAAAGTTGTTCGCAGGGGTATTCTTCTAAAAGTTTAAATAAAATATATATAAATACATTGTTTCAACAATGAATCCATTGTTGTAAAAATGTTTAAAATGAAATTTTACTCTTACAACGAGCAGTATCTTCGTATTAAATTCCGGTGTAATGCTGAAATTTCGTTTCCGAATTAAGCAAAACCTTTCCTATCGAATGATGTAAAAAAATTCCGATTTTATGTTGTTCGCAGGGGTATTTTTCTACAAGTTTAAATGAAATGTATCAGAATACGTTGTTTCAACAATGAATCCATTGTTGTAAAAATGTCTAAAATGAAATTTTACACATAAAACAAGCAGTATCTTCTTATTATATTCTGGTGCACGGCTGAAATTTCAATTCCGAATAAAACAGTACTTTTTCTATCGAATGATGTAAAACAATTCCGATTTTAAAGTTGTTCGCAGGGGTATTCTTCTAAAAGTTTTAATAAAATATATATAAATACATTGTTTAAACAATGAATCCATTGTTGTAAAAATGTTTAAAATGAAATTTTACTTATAAAACAAGCAGTATCTTCTTATTAAATTCTGGTGCACGGCTGAAATTTTGTTTCCGAATAAATCAGTACTTTTCCTATCGAATGATGTAAAAAAATTCCGATTTTTAGGTGGTTCGCAGCTGCATTTCTCTAAAATTTTAAATGAAATATACCTAAATACATTTGTTTCAACAATGAATCCATTGATGTAAAAATGTTTAAAAAGAAAATTTACACATAAAACGAGCAGTATCTTCTTATTAAATTCTGGTGCACGGCTGAAATTTCGCTTCCGAACAAAACAGTACTTTTTCTATCGAATGATGTAAAAAAAATCCGATTTTAAAGTTGTTCGCAGGGGTATCCTTCTAAAAGTTTAAATAAAAAATATATCAATACATTGTTTCAACAATGAATCCATTGTTGTAAAAATGTTTAAAATGAAATTTTACACATAAAACGAGCAGTATCTTCTCATTAAATTCCGGTGCACGGCTGAAATTTAGTTTCCGAATTAAGCAAAACATTTCCTATCGAGTGATGTAAAAAAATTCCGATTTTTATGTTATTCGCAGGGGTATTTTTCAAAAAGTTTAAATGATATGTATCTGAATACATTGTTTCAACAATGAATCCATTGTTGTAAAAATGTCTAAAATGAAATTTTAATTATAAAACAAGCAGTATCTTCTTATTAAATTCTGGTGCACGGCTGAAATTGTATTTCCAAATAAATCAGTACTTTTCCTATCGAATGATGTACAAAAATTCCGATTTTTAGGTGGTTTGCAGAAGCATTTCTCTAAACGTTTAAATGAAATATATCTAAATGCATTGTTTCAACAATGAATCTATTGTTGAAAAAATGTTTAAAATGAAATTTTACACATAAAACGAGCAGTATCTCCTTATTAAATTTTGGTGCACGGCTGAAATTTCGTTTCCGAATTAAGCAAAACATTTCCTATCGAATGATGTAAAAATATTGCGATTTTTATGTTGTTCGCAGGGGTATTTTTCTAAAAGTTTAAATGATATGTATCTGAATACATTGTTTCAACAATGAATCCATTGTTGTAAAAATGTCTAAAATAAAATTTTACTTATAAAACAAGCAGTATCTTCTTATTAAATTCTGGTGCACGGCTGAAATTTTGTTTCCGAATAAATCAATTTTTTTCCTATCGAATGATGTAAAAAAATTCCGATTTTTAGGTGGTTCGCAGGGGCATTTCTCTAAAAGTTTAAATGAAATATATCTAAATACATTTGTTTCAACGATGAATCCATTGTTGTAAAAGTGTTTAAAATGAAATTTTACACATAAAACGAGCAGTATCTTCTTATTATATTCCGGTGCACGGCTGAAATTTTGTTTCCGAATAAATCAGTACTTTTCCTATCGAATGATGTAAAAAAATTCCGATTTTTAGGTTGTTCGCAGGGGTATTTTTCTACAAGTTTAAATGAAATGTATCAGAATACATTGTTTCAACAATGAATCCACTGTTGAAAAAATGTCTAAAATAAAATTTTACACATAAAACAAGCAGTATCTTCTTATTAAATTCTGGTGCACGGCTGAAATTTTGTTTCCGAATAAATCAGTACTTTTCCTATCGAATGATGAAAAAAAATTCCGATTTTAAAGTTGTTCGCAGGGGTATTCTTCTAAAAGTTTAAATAAAATATATATAAATACATTGTTTCAACAATGAATCCATTGTAGTAAAAATGTTTAAAATGACATTTTACACATAAAACGAACAGTATCTTCTTATTAAATTCCGGTGCACGGCTGAAATTTCGTTTCCGAATTAAGCAAAACATTTCCAAACGAATGATGTAAAAAAATTCCGATTTTATGTTGTTCGCAGGGGTATTTTTCTAAAAGTTTAAATGATATGTATCTGAATACATTGTTTCAACAATGAATCCATTGTTGTAAAAATGTCTAGAATGAAATTTTACTTATAAAACATGCTGTATCTTCTTATTAAATTCTGGTGCACGGCTGAAATTTTGTTTCCGAATAAATCAGTACTTTTCCTATCGAATGATGTAAAAACATTCCGATTTTAAAGTTGTTCGAAGGGGTATTCTTCTAAAAGTTTAAATAATATATATATAAATACATTGTTTCAACAATGAATCCATTGTTGTAAAAATGTTTAAAATGAAATTTTACTCTTAAAACGAGCAGTATCTTCGTATTAAATTCCGGTGTACGGCTGAAATTTCGTTTCCGAATTAAGCAAAACCTTTCCTATCGAATGATGTAAAAAAATTCCGATTTTATGTTGTTCGCAGGGGTATTTTTCTACAAGTTTAAATGAAATGTATCAGAATACATTGTTTCAACAATGAATCCATTGTTGTAAAAATGTCTAAAATGAAATTTTACACATAAAACAAGCAGTATCTTCTTATTATATTCTGGTGCACGGCTGAAATTTCAATTCCGATTAAAACAGTACTTTTTCTATCGAATGATGTAAAAAAATTCCGATTTTAAAGTTGTTCGCAGGGGTATTCTTCTAAAAGTTTAAATAAAATATATATAAATACACTGTTTCAACAATGAATCCATTGTTGTAAAAATGTTTAAAATGAAATTTTACACATAAAACGAGCAGTATCTTCTCATTAAATTCTGGTGCACGGCTGAAATTTCGTTTCCGATTTAAGCAAAACATTTCTTATCGAATGATGTAAAAAAATTCGGATTTTTATGTTGTTCGGAGGAGTATTTTTCTAAAAGTTTAAATGATATGTATCTGAATACATTGTTTCAACAATGAATCCATTGTTGTAAAAATGTCTAAAATGAAATTTTACTTATAAAACAAGCAGTATCTTCTTATTAAATTCTGGTGCACGGCTGAAATTTTGTTTCCGAATAAATCAGTACTTTTTCCTATCGAATGATGTAAAAAAATTCCGATTTTTAGGTGGTTCGCAGGGGCATTTCTCTAAAATTTTAAATGAAATATACCTAAATACATTTGTTTCAACAATGAATCCGTTGTTGTAAAAATGTTTAAAATGAAATTTTTCACATAAAACGAGCAGTATCTTCTTATTAAATTCTGGTGCACGGCTGAAATTTCGTTTCTGAATAAAACAGTACTTTTTCTATCGAATGATGTAAAAAAATTCCGATTTTAAAGTTGTTCGCAGGGGTATCCTTCTAAAAGTTTAAATAAAAAATATATAAATACATTGTTTCAACAATGAATCCATTGTTGTAAAAATGTTAAAAATGAAATTTTACACATAAAACGAGCAGTATCTTCGTATTAAATTCCGGTGTACGGCTGAAATTTCGTTTCCGAATTAAGCAAAACCTTTCCTATCGAATGATGTAAAAAAACTCCGATTTTATGTTGTTCGCAGGGATATTTTTCTACAAGTTTAAATGAAATGTATCAGAATACATTGTTTCAACAATAAATCCATTGTTGTAAAAATGTCTAAAATGAAATTTTACACATAAAACAAGCAGTATCTTCTTATTATATTCTGGTGCACGGCTGAAATTTCAATTCCGAATAAAACAGTACTTTTTCTATAGAATGATGTAAAACAATTCCGATTTTAAAGTTGTTCGCAGGGGTATTCTTCTAAAAGTTAAAATAAAATATATATAAATACATTGTTTAAACAATGAATCCATTGTTGTAAAAATGTTTAAAATGAAATTTTACTTATAAAACAAGCAGTATCTTCTTATTAAATTCTGGTGCACGGCTGAAATTTTGTTTCCGAATAAATCAGTACTTTTCCTATCGAATGATGTAAAAAAATTCCGATTTTTAGGTGGTTCGCAGGGGCATTTCTCTAAAATTTTAAATGAAATATACCTAAATACATTTGTTTCAACAATGAATCCATTGTGTTAAAAATGTTTAAAATGAAAATTTACACATAAAACGAGCAGTATCTTCTTATTAAATTCTGGTGCACGGCTGAAATTTCGTTTCCGAATAAAACAGTACTTTTTCTATCGAATGATGTAAAAAAATTCCGATTTTAAAGTTGTTCGCAGGGGTATCCTTCTAAAAGTTTAAATAAAATATATATAAATACATTGTTTCAACAATGAATCCATTGTTGTAAAAATGTTTAAAATGAAATTTTACACATAAAACGAGCAGTATCTTCTTATTAAATTCTGGTGCACGGCTGAAATTTCGTTTCCGAACTAAGCAAAACATTTCTTATCGAATGATGTAAAAAAATTCGGATTTTTATGTTGTTCGGAGGGGTATTTTTCTAAAAGTTTAAATTATATGTATCTGAATACATTGTTTCAACAATGAATCCATTGTTCAAAAAATGTTTAAAATGAAATTTTACACGTAAAACAAGCAGTATCTTCTTATTAAATTTAGGTGCACGGCTGAATTTTTGTTTCCGAATAAATCAGTACTTTTCCTATCGAATGTTGTAAAAAAATTCCGATTTTTAGGTGGTTCGTAGGGACATTTCTCTAAAATTTTAAATCAAATATATCTAAATACATTTGTTTCAACAATGAATCCATTGTTGTAAAAATGTTTAAAATGAAATTTTACACATAAACGAGCAGTATCTTCTTATTAAATTTTGGTGCACGGCTGAAATTTCGTTTCCGAACTAAGCAAAACATTTCCTATCGAATGATGTAAAAATATTGCGATTTTTATGTTGTTCGCAGGGGTATTTTTCTAAAAGTTTAAATGATATGTATCTGAATACATTGTTTCAACAATGAATCCATTGTTGTAAAAATGTCTAAAATAAATTTTACTTATAAAACAAGCAGTATCTTCTTATTAAATTCTGGTGCACGGCTGAAATTTTGTTTCCGAATAAATCAATACTTTTCCTATCGAATGATGTAAAAAAATTCCGATTTTTAGGTGGTTCGCAGGGGCATTTCTCTAAAATTTTAAATGAAATATATCTAAATACATTTGTTTCAACAATGAATCCATTGTTGTAAAAGTGTTTAAAATGAAATTTTACACATAAAACGAGCAGTATCTTCTTATTATATTCCGGTGCACGGCTGAAATTTTGTTTCCGAATAAATCAGTACTTTTCCTATCGAATGATGTAAAAAAATTCCGATTTTTAGGTTGTTCGCAGGGGTATTTTTCTACAAGTTTAAATGAAATGTATCAGAATACATTGTTTCAACAATGAATCCACTGTTGTAAAAATGTCTAAAATGAAATTTTACACATAAAACAAGCAGTATCTTCTTATTAAATTCTGGTGCACGGCTGAAATTTTGTTTCCGAATAAATCAGTACTTTTCCTATCGAAAGATGAAAAAAAATTCCGATTTTTAAGTTGTTCGCAGGGGTATTCTTCTAAAAGTTTAAATAAAATATATATAAATACATTGTTTCAACAATGAATCCATTTTTGGAAAAAAGTTTAAAATGAAATTTTACTTATAAAACAAGCAGTATCTTCTTATTAAATTCTGGTGCACGGCTGAAATTTTGTTTCCGAATAAATCAGTACTTTTCCTATCGAATGATGTAAAAAAATTCCGATTTTTAGGTGGTTCGCAGGGGCATTTCTCTAAAATTTTAAATGAAATATACCTAAATACATTTGTTTCAACAATGAATCCATTGTTGTAAAAATGTTTAAAATGAAAATTTACACATAAAACGAGCAGTATCTTCTTATTAAATTCTGGTGCACGGCTGAAATTTCGTTTCCCAATAAAACAGTACTTTTTCTATCGAATGATGTAAAAAAATTCCGATTTTAAAGTTGTTCGCAGGGGTATCCTTCTAAAAGTTTAAATAAAAAATATATAAATACATTGTTTCAACAATGAATCCATTGTTGTAAAAATGTTTAAAATGAAATTTTACACATAAAACGAGCAGTATCTTCTCATTAAATTCCGGTGCACGGCTGAAATTTAGTTTCCGAATTAAGCAAAACATTTCCTATCGAGTGATGTAAAAAAATTCCGATTTTTATGTTATTCGCAGGGGTATTTTTCTAAAAGTTTAAATGATATGTATCTGAATACATTGTTTCAACAATGAATCCATTGTTGTAAAAATGTCTAGAATGAAATTTTACTTATAAAACAAGCAGTATCTTCTTATTAAATTCTGGTGCACGGCTGAAATTGTATTTCCAAATAAATCAGTACTTTTCCTATCGAATGATGTACAAAAATTCCGATTTTTAGGTGGTTTGCAGAAGCATTTCTCTAAAAGTTTAAATGAAATATATCTAAATGCATTGTTTCAATAATGAATCTATTGTTGAAAAAATGTTTAAAATGAAATTTTACACGTAAAACAAGCAGTATCTTCTTATTAAATTTAGGTGCACGGCTGAAATTTTGTTTCCGAATAAATCAGTACTTTTCCTATCGAATGATGTAAAAAAATTCCGATTTTTAGGTGGTTCGTAGTGGCATTTCTCTAAAATTTTAAATCAAATATATCTAAATACATTTGTTTCAACAATGAATCCATTGTTGTAAAAATGTTTAAAATGAAATTTTACACATAAAACGAGCAGTATCTTCTTATTAAATTTTGGTGCACGGCTGAAATTTCGTTTCCGAATTAAGCAAAACATTTCCTATCGAATGATGTAAAAATATTGCGATATTTATGTTGTTCGCAGGGGTATTTTTCTAAAAGTTTAAATGATATGTATCTGAATACATTGTTTCAACAATGAATCCATTGTTGTAAAAATGTCTAAAATAAAATTTTACTTATAAAACAAGCAGTATCTTCTTATTAAATTCTGGTGCACGGCTGAAATTTTGTTTCCGAATAAATCAATACTTTTCCTATCGAATGATGTAAAAAAATTCCGATTTTTCGGTGGTTCGCAGGGGCATTTCTCTAAAATTTTAAATGAAATATACCTAAATACATTTGTTTCAACAATGAATCCATTGTTGTAAAAATGTTTAAAATGAAAATTTACACATAAAACGAGCAGTATCTTCCTATTAAATTCTGGTGCACGGCTGAAATTTCGTTTCCGAATAAAACAGTACTTTTTCTATCGAACGATGTAAAAAAATTCCGATTTTAAAGTTGTTCGCAGGGGTATCCTTCTAAAAGTTTAAATAAAAAATATATAAATACATTGTTTCAACAATGAATCCATTGTTGTAAAAATGTTTAAAATGAAATTTTACACATAAAACGAGCAGTATCTTCTCATTAAATTCCGGTGCACGGCTGAAATTTAGTTTCTGAATTAAGCAAAACATTTCCTATCGAGTGATGTAAAAAAATTCCGATTTTTATGTTATTCGCAGGGGTATTTTTCTAAAAGTTTAAATGATATGTATCTGAATACATTATTTCAACAATGAATCCATTGTTGTAAAAATGTCTAGAATGAAATTTTACTTATAAAACAAGCAGTATCTTCTTATTAAATTCTGGTGCACGGCTGAAATTGTATTTCCAAATAAATCAGTACTTTTAATATCGAATGATGTACAAAAATTCCGATTTTTAGGTGGTTTGCAGAAGCATTTCTCTAAAAGTTTAAATGAAATATATCTAAATGCATTGTTTCAATAATGAATCTATTGTTGAAAAAATGTTTAAAATGAAATTTTACACGTAAAACAAGCAGTATCTTCTTATTAAATTCTGGTGCACGGCTGAAATTGTATTTCCAAATAAATCAGTACTTTTCCTATCGAATGATGTACAAAAATTCCGATTTTTAGGTGGTTCGTAGGGGCATTTCTCTAAAATTTTAAATCAAATATATCTAAATACATTTGTTTCAACAATGAATCCATTGTTGTAAAAATGTTTAAAATGAAATTTTACACATAAAACGAGCAGTATCTTCTTATTAAATTTTGGTGCACGGCTGAAATTTCGTTTCCGAATTAAGCAAAACATTTCCTATCGAATGATGTAAAAATATTGCGATTTTTATGTTGTTCGCAGGGGTATTTTTCTAAAAGTTTAAATGATATGTATCTGAATACATTGTTTCAACAATGAATCCATTGTTGTAAAAATGTCTAAAATAAAATTTTACTTATAAAACAAGCAGTATCTTCTTATTAAATTCTGGTGCACGGCTGAAATTTTGTTTCCGAATAAATCAATACTTTTCCTATCGAATGATGTAAAAAAATTCCGATTTTTCGGTGGTTCGCAGGGGCATTTCTCTAAAATTTTAAATGAAATATATCTAAATACATTTGTTTCAACGATGAATCCATTGTTGTAAAAGTGTTTAAAATGAAATTTTACACATAAAACGAGCAGTATCTTCTTATTATATTCCGGTGCACGGCTGAAATTTTGTTTCCGAATAAATCAGTACTTTTCCTATCGAATGATGTAAAAAAATTCCGATTTTTAGGTTCTTCGCAGGGGTATTTTTCTACAAGTTTAAATGAAATGTATCAGAATACATTGTTTCAACAATGAATCCATTGTAGTAAAAATGTTTAAAATGAAATTTTACACATAAAACGAACAGTATCTTCTTATTAAATTCCGGTGTACGGCTGAAATTTTGTTTCCGAATAAATCAGTACTTTTCCTATCGAATGATGTAAAAAAATTCCGATTTTTAGGTTCTTCGCAGGGGTATTTTTCTACAAGTTTAAATGAAATGTATCAGAATACATTGTTTCAACAATGAATCCACTGTTGTAAAAATGTCTAAAATAAAATTTTACACATAAAACAAGCAGTATCTTCTTATTATATTCTGGTGCACGGCTGAAATTTCAATTCCGATTAAAACAGTACTTTTTCTATCGAATGATGTAAAAAAATTCCGATTTTAAAGTTCTTCGCAGGGGTATTCTTCTAAAAGTTTAAATAAAATATATATAAATACATTGTTTCAACAATGAATCCATTGTTGTAAAAATGTTTAAAATGAAATTTTACACATAAAACGAGCAGTATCTTCTCATTAAATTCTGGTGCACGGCTGAAATTTCGTTTCCGATTTAAGCAAAACATTTCTTATCGAATGATGTAAAAAAATTCGGATTTTTATGTTGTTCGGAGTGGTATTTTTCTAAAAGTTTAAATGATATGTATCTAAATACATTGTTTCAACAATGAATCCATTGTTGTAAAAATGTCTAAAATAAAATTTTACTTATAAAACAAGCAGTATCTTCTTATTAAATTCTGGTGCACGGCTGAAATTTTGTTTCCGAATAAATCAATACTTTTCCTATCGAATGATGTAAAAAAATTCCGATTTTTAGGTGGTTCGCAGGGGCATGTCTCTAAAATTTTAAATGAAATATATCTAAATACATTTGTTTCAAAGATGAATCCATTGTTGTAAAAGTGTTTAAAATGAAATTTTAAACATAAAACGAGCAGTATCTTCTTATTATATTCCTGTGCACGGCTGAATTTTTGTTTCCGAATAAATCAGTACTTTTCCTATCGAATGATGTAAAAAAATTCCGATTTTTAGGTTGTTCGCAGGGGTATTTTTCTACAAGTTTAAATGAAATGTATCAGAATACATTGTTTCAACAATGAATCCACTGTTGTAAAAATGTCTAAAATAAAATTTTACACATAAAACAAGCAGTATCTTCTTATTAAATTCTGGTGCACGGCTGAAATTTTATTTCCGAATAAATCAGTACTTTTCCTATCGAATGATGAAAAAAAATTCCGATTTTAAAGTTGTTCGCAGGGGTATTCTTCTAAAAGTTTAAATAATATATATATAAATACATTGTTTCAACAATGAATCCATTGTTGTAAAAATGTTTAAAATGAAATTTTACTCTTAAAACGAGCAGTATCTTCGTATTAAATTCCGGTGTACGGCTGAAATTTCGTTTCCGAATTAAGCAAAACATTTCCTATCGAATGATGTAAAAAAATTCCGATTTTATGTTGTTCGCAGGGGTATTTTTCTACAAGTTTAAATGAAATGTATCAGAATACATTGTTTCAACAATGAATCCATTGTTGTAAAAATGTCTAAAATAAAATTTTACACATAAAACAAGAAGTATCTTCTTATTAAATTCTGGTGCACGGCTGAAATTTCAATTCCGATTAAAACAGTACTTTTTCTATCGAATGATGTAAAAAAATTCCGATTTTAAAGTTGTTCGCAGGGGTATTCTTCTAAAAGTTTAAATAAAATATATATAAATACATTGTTTCAACAATGAATCCATTGTTGTAAAAATGTTTAAAATGAAATTTTACACATAAAACGAGCAGTATCTTCTTATTAAATTCTGGTGCACGGCTGAAATTTTGTTTCCGAATAAATCAGTACTTTTCCTATCGAATGATGTAAAAAAATTCCGATTTTTAGGTGGTTCGCAGGGCATTTCTCTAAAATTTTAAATGAAATATACCTAAATACATTTGTTTCAACAATGAATCCATTGTTGTAAAAATGTTTAAAATGAAAATTTACACATAAAACGAGCAGTATCTTCCTATTAAATTCTGGTGCACGGCTGAAATTTCGTTTCCGAATAAAACAGTACTTTTTCTATCGAACGATGTAAAAAAATTCCGATTTTAAAGTTGTTCGCAGGGGTATCCTTCTAAAAGTTTAAATAAAAAATATATAAATACATTGTTTCAACAATGAATCCATTGTTGTAAAAATGTTTAAAATGAAATTTTACACATAAAACGAGCAGTATCTTCTCATTAAATTCCGGTGCACGGCTGAAATTTAGTTTCTGAATTAAGCAAAACATTTCCTATCGAGTGATGTAAAAAAATTCCAATTTTTATGTTATTCGCAGGGGTATTTTTCTAAAAGTTTAAATGATATGTATCTGAATACATTGTTTCAACAATGAATCCATTGTTGTAAAAATGTCTAGAATGAAATTTTACTTATAAAACAAGCAGTATCTTCTTATTAAATTCTGGTGCACGGCTGAAATTGTATTTCCAAATAAATCAGTACTTTTCCTATCGAATGATGTACAAAAATTCCGATTTTTAGGTGGTTTGCAGAAGCATTTCTCTAAAAGTTTAAATGAAATATATCTAAATGCATTGTTTCAATAATGAATCTATTGTTGAAAAAATGTTTAAAATGAAATTTTACACGTAAAACAAGCAGTATCTTCTTATTAAATTCTGGTGCACGGCTGAAATTGTATTTCCAAATAAATCAGTACTTTTCCTATCGAATGATGTAAAAAAATTCCGATTTTTAGGTTGTTCGCAGGGGTATTTTTCTACAAGTTTAAATGAAATGTATCAGAATACATTGTTTCAACAATGAATCCACTTTTGTAAAAATGTCTAAAATGAAATTTTACACATAAAACAAGCAGTATCTTCTTATTAAATTCTGGTGCACGGCTGAAATTTTGTTTCCGAATAAATCAGTACTTTTCCTATCGAAAGATGAAAAAGAATTCCGATTTTAAAGTTGTTCGCAGGAGTATTCTTCTAAAAGTTTAAATAAAATATATATAAATACATTGTTTCAACAATGAATCCATTGTTGTAAAAATGTTTAAAATGAAATTTTACACATAAAACGAGCAGTATCTTCGTATTAAATTCCGGTGTACGGCTGAAATTTCGTTTCCGAATTAAGCAAAACATTTCCTATCGAATGATGTAAAAATATTGCGATTTTTATGTTGTTCGCAGGGGTATTTTTCTAAAAGTTTAAATGATATGTATCTGAATGCATTGTTTCAACAATGAATCCATTGTTGTAAAAATGTCTAAAATAAATTTTACTTATAAAACAAGCAGTATCTTCTTATTAAATTCTGGTGCACGGCTGAAATTTTGTTTCCGAATAAATCAATACTTTTCCTATCGAATGATGTAAAAAAATTCCGATTTTTAGGTGGTTCGCAGGGGCATTTCTCTAAAATTTTAAATGAAATATACCTAAATACATTTGTTTCAACAATGAATCCATTGATGTAAAAATGTTTAAAATGAAAATTTACACATAAAACGAGCAGTATCTTCTCATTAAATTCCGGTGCACGGCTGAAATTTAGTTTCTGAATTAAGCAAAACATTTCCTATCGAGTGATGTAAAAAAATTCCAATTTTTATGTTATTCGCAGGGGTATTTTTCTAAAAGTTTAAATGATATGTATCTGAATACATTGTTTCAACAATGAATCCATTGTTGTAAAAATGTTTAAAATGAAATTTTACACATAAAACGAGCAGTATCTTCTCATTTAATTCCGGTGCACGGCTGAAATTTAGTTTCCGAATTAAGCAAAACATTTCCTATCGAGTGATGTAAAAAAATTCCGATTTTTATGTTATTCGCAGGGGTATTTTTCTAAAAGTTTAAATGATATGTATCTGAATACATTGTTTCAACAATGAATCCATTGTTGTAAAAATGTCTAAAATGAAATTTTACTTATAAAACAAGCAGTATCTTCTTATTATATTCTGGTGCACGGCTGAAATTTCAATTCCGAATAAAACAGTACTTTTTCTATCGAATGATGTAAAACAATTCCGATTTTAAAGTTGTTCGCAGGGGTATTCTTCTAAAAGTTTAAATAAAATATATATATATACATTGTTTAAACAATGAATCCATTGTTGTAAAAATGTTTAAAATGAAATTTTTCTTATAAAACAAGCAGTATCTTCTTATTAAATTCTGGTGCACGGCTGAAATTTTTTTTCCGAATAAATCAGTACTTTTCCTATCGAATGATGTAAAAAAATTCCGATTTTTAGGTGGTTCGCAGGGGCATTTCACTAAAATTTTAAATGAAATATACCTAAATACATTTGTTTCAACAATGAATCCATTGTTGTAAAAATGTTTAAAATGAAAATTTACACATAAAACGAGCAGTATCTTCTTATTAAATTCTGGTGCACGGCTGAAATTTCGTTTCCGAATAAAACAGTACTTTTTCTATCGAATGATGTAAAAAAATTCCGATTTTAAAGTTGTTCGCAGGGGTATCCTTCTAAAAGTTTAAATAAAATATATATAAATACATTGTTTCAACAATGAATCCATTGTTGTAAAAATGTTTAAAATGAAATTTTACACATAAAACGAGCAGTATCTTCGTATTAAATTCCGGTGTACGGCTGAAATTTCGTTTCCGAATTAAGAAAACATTTCCTATCGAATGATGTAAAAATATTGCGATTTTTATGTTGTTCGCAGGGGTATTTTTCTAAAAGTTTAAATGATATGTATCTGAATGCATTGTTTCAACAAAGAATCCGTTGTTGTAAAAATGTCTAAAATAAATTTTACTTATAAAACAAGCAGTATCTTCTTATTAAATTCTGGTGCACGGCTGAAATTTTGTTTCCGAATAAATCAATACTTTTCCTATCGAATGATGTAAAAAAATTCCGATTTTTAGGTGGTTCGCAGGGGCATTTCTCTAAAATTTTAAATGAAATATATCTAAATACATTTGTTTCAACAATGAATCCATTGTTGTAAAAGTGTTTAAAATGAAATTTTACACATAAAACGCGCAGTATCTTCTTATTATATTCCGGTGCACGGCTGAAATTTTGTTTCCGAATAAATCAGTACTTTTCCTATCGAATGATGTAAAAAAATTCCGATTTTTAGGTTGTTCGCAGGGGTATATTTCTACAAGTTTAAATGAAATGTATCAGAATACATTGTTTCAACAATGAATCCACTGTTGTAAAAATGTCTAAAATGAAATTTTACACATAAAACAAGCAGTATCTTCTTATTAAATTCTGGTGCACGGCTGAAATTTTGTTTCCGAATAAATCAGAACTTTTCCTATCGAATGATGTAAAAAAATTCCGATTTTTAGGTGGTTCGCAGGGGCATTTCTCTAAAATTTTAAATGAAATATACCTAAATACATTTGTTTCAACAATGAATCCATTGTTGTAAAAATGTTTAAAATGAAATTTTACACATAAAACGAGCAGTATCTTCTCATTAAATTCCGGTGCACGGCTGAAATTTAGTTTCCGAATTAAGCAAAACATTTCCTATCGAGTGATGTAAAAAAATTCCGATTTTTATGTTATTCGCAGGGGTTTTTTTCTAAAAGTTTAAATGATATGTATCTGAATACATTGTTTCAACAATGAATCCATTGTTGTAAAAATGTCTAAAATGAAATTTTACTTATAAAACAAGCAGTATCTTCTTATTAAATTCTGGTGCACGGCTGAAATTGTATTTCCAAATAAATCAGTACTTTTCCTATCGAATGATGTACAAAAATTCCGATTTTTAGGTGGTTTGCAGAAGCATTTCTCTAAAAGTTTAAATGAAATATATCTAAATGCATTGTTTCAACAATGAATCTATTGTTGAAAAAATGTTTAAAATGAAATTTTACACGTAAAACAAGCAGTATCTTCTTATTAAATTTAGGTGCACGGCTGAAATTTTGTTTTCGAATAAATCAGTACTTTTCCTATCGAATGATGTAAAAAAATTCCGATTTTTAGGTGGTTCGTAGGGGCATTTCTCTAAAATTTTAAATGAAATATATCTAAATACATTTGTTTCAACGATGAATCCATTGTTGTAAAAGTGTTTAAAATGAAATTTTACACATAAAACGAGCAGTATCTTCTTATTATATTCCGGTGCACGGCTGAAATTTTGTTTCCGAATAAATCAGTACTTTTCCTATCGAATGATGTAAAAAAATTCCGATTATTAGGTTGTTCGCAGGGGTATTTTTCTACATGTTTAAATGAAATGTATCAGAATACATTGTTTCAACAATGAATCCACTGTTGTAAAAATGTCTAAAATAAAATTTTACGCATAAAACAAGCAGTATCTTCTTATTAAATTCTGGTGCACGGCTGAAATTTTGTTTCCGAATAAATCAGTACTTTTCCTATCGAATGATGAAAAAAAATTCCGATTTTAAAGTTGTTCGCAGGGGTATTCTTCTAAAAGTTTAAATAAAATATATATAAATACATTGTTTCAACAATGAATCCATTGTAGTAAAAATGTTTAAAATGACATTTTACACATAAAACGAACAGTATCTTCTTATTAAATTCCGGTGCATGGCTGAAATTTCGTTTCCGAATTAAGCAAAACATTTCCAAACGAATGATGTAAAAAAATTCCGATTTTATGTTGTTCGCAGGGGTATTTTTCTAAAAGTTTAAATGATATGTATCTGAATACATTGTTTCAACAATGAATCCATTGTTGTAAAAATGTCTAGAATGAAATTTTACTTATAAAACATGCAGTATCTTCTTATTAAATTCTGGTGCACGGCTGAAATTTTGTTTCCGAATAAATCAGTACTTTTCCTATCGAATGATGTAAAAACATTCCGATTTTAAAGTTGTTCGAAGGGGTATTCTTCTAAAAGTTTAAATAATATATATATAAATACATTGTTTCAACAATGAATCCATTGTTGTAAAAATGTTTAAAATGAAATTTTACTCTTAAAACGAGCAGTATCTTCGTATTAAATTCCGTCGTACGGCTGAAATTTCGTTTCCGAATTAAGCAAAACCTTTCCTATCGAATGATGTAAAAAAATTCCGATTTTATGTTGTTCGCAGGGGTATTTTTCTACAAGTTTAAATGAAATGTATCAGAATACATTGTTTCAACAATGAATCCATTGTTGTAAAAATGTCTAAAATGAACTTTTACACATAAAACAAGCAGTATCTTCTTATTATATTCTGGTGCACGGCTGAAATTTCAATTCCGATTAAAACAATACTTTTTCTATCGAATGATGTAAAAAAATTCCGATTTTAAAGTTGTTCGCAGGGGTATTCTTCTAAAAGTTTAAATAAAATATATATAAATACATTGTTTCAACAATGAATCCATTGTTGTAAAAATGTTTAAAATGAAATTTTACACATAAAACGAGCAGTATTTTCTCATTAAATTCTGGTGCACGGCTGAAATTTCGTTTCCGATTTAAGCAAAACATTTCTTATCGAATGATGTAAAAAAATTCGGATTTTTATGTTGTTCGGAGGAGTATTTTTCTAAAAGTTTAAATGATATGTATCTGAATACATTGTTTCAACAATGAATCCATTGTTGTAAAAATGTCTAAAACGAAATTTTACTTATAAAACAAGCAGTATCTTCTTATTAAATTCTGGTGCACGGCTGAAATTTTGTTTCCGAATAAATCAGTACTTTTCCTATCGAATGATGTAAAAAAATTCCGATTTTTAGGTGGTTCGCAGGGGCATTTCTCTAAAATTTTAACTGAAATATACCTAAATACATTTGTTTCAACAATGAATCCATTGTTGTAAAAATGTTTAAAATGAAATTTTACACATAAAACGAGCAGTATCTTCTTATTAAATTCTGGTGCACGGCTGAAATTTCGTTTCTGAATAAAACAGTACTTTTTCTATCGAATGATGTAAAAAAATTCCGATTTTAAAGTTGTTCGCAGGGGTATCCTTCTAAAAGTTTAAATAAAAAATATATAAATACATTGTTTCAACAATGAATCCATTGTTGTAAAAATGTTAAAAATGAAATTTTACACATAAAACGAGCAGTATCTTCGTATTAAATTCCGGTGTACGGCTGAAATTTCGTTTCCGAATTAAGCAAAACCTTTCCTATCGAATGATGTAAAAAAATTCCGATTTTATGTTGTTCGCAGGGGTATTTTTCTACAAGTTTAAATGAAATGTATCAGAATACATTGTTTCAACAATAAATCCATTGTTGTAAAAATGTCTAAAATGAAATTTTACACATAAAACAAGCAGTATCTTCTTATTAAATTCTGGTGCACGGCTGAAATTTTGTTTCCGAATAAATCAGTACTTTTCCTATCGAATGATGTAAAAAAATTCCGATTTTTAGGTGGTTCGCAGGGGCATTTCTCTAAAATTTTAAATGAAATATACCTAAATACATTTGTTTCAACAATGAATCCATTGTTGTAAAAATGTTTAAAATGCAAATTTACACATAAAACGAGCAGTATCTTCTTATTAAATTCTGGTGCACGGCTGAAATTTCGTTTCCGAATAAAACAGTACTTTTTCTATCGAATGATGTAAAAAAATTCCGATTTTAAAGTTGTTCGCAGGGGTATCCTTCTAAAAGTTTAAATAAAATATATATAAATACATTGTTTCAACAATGAATCCATTGTTGTAAAAATGTTTAAAATGAAATTTTACACATAAAACGAGCAGTATCTTCTCATTAAATTCTGGTGCACGGCTGAAATTTCGTTTCCGAATTAAGCAAAACATTTCTTATCGAATGATGTAAAAAAATTCGGATTTTTATGTTGTTCGGAGGGGTATTTTTCTAAAAGTTTAAATGATATGTATCTGAATACATTGTTTCAACAATGAATCCATTGTTGTAAAAATGTCTAAAATGAAATTTTACACATAAAACAAGCAGTATCTTCTTATTAAATTCTGGTGCACGGCTGAAATTCTATTTCCAAATAAATCAGTACTTTTCCTATCGAATGATGTAAAAAAATTCCGATTTTTAGGTGGTTCGCAGAAGCATTTCTCTAAAAGTTTAAATGAAATATATCTAAATGCATTGTTTCAACAATGAATCTATTGTTGAAAAAATGTTTAAAATGAAATTTTACACGTAAAACAAGCAGTATCTTCTTATTAAATTTTGGTGCACGGCTGAAATTTCGTTTCCGAATTAAGCAAAACATTTCCTATCGAATGATGTAAAAATATTGCGATTTTTATGTTGTTCGCAGGGGTATTTTTCTAAAAGTTTAAATGATATGTATATGAATACATTGTTTCAACAATGAATCCATTGTTGTAAAAATGTCTAAAATAAATTTTACTTATAAAACAAGCAGTATCTTCTTATTAAATTCTGGTGCACGGCTGAAATTTCGTTTCTGAATAAAACAGTACTTTTTCTATCGAATGATGTAAAAAAATTCCGATTTTAAAGTTGTTCGCAGGGGTATCCTTCTAAAAGTTTAAATAAAAAATATATAAATACATTGTTTCAACAATGAATCCATTGTTGTAAAAATGTTAAAAATGAAATTTTACACATAAAACGAGCAGTATCTTCGTATTAAATTCCGGTGTACGGCTGAAATTTAGTTTCCGAATTAAGCAAAACCTTTCCTATCGAATGATGTAAAAAAATTCCGATTTTATGTTGTTCGCAGGGGTATTTTTCTACAAGTTTAAATGAAATGTATCAGAATACATTGTTTCAACAATAAATCCATTGTTGTAAAAATATCTAAAATGAAATTTTACACATAAAACAAGCAGTATCTTCTTATTATATTCTGGTGCACGGCTGAAATTTCAATTCCGAATAAAACAGTACTTTTTCTATCGAATGATGTAAAACAATTCAGATTTTAAAGTTGTTCGCAGGGGTATTCTTCTAAAAGTTTAAATAAAATATATATAAATACATTGTTTGAACAATGAATCCATTTTTGTAAAAATGTTTAAAATGAAATTTTACTTATAAAACAAGCAGTATCTTCTTATTAAATTCTGGTGCACGGCTGAAATTTTGTTTCCGAATAAATCAGTACTTTTCCTATCGAATGATGTAAAAAAATTACGATTTTTAGGTGGTTCGCAGGGGCATTTCTCTAAAATTTTAAATGAAATATACCTAAATACATTTGTTTTAACAATGAATCCATTCTTGTAAAAATGTTTAAAATGAAAATTTACACATAAAACGAGCAGTATCTTCTTATTAAATTCTGGTGCACGGCTGAAATTTCGTTTCCGAATAAAACAGTACTTTTTCTATCGAATGATGTAAAAAAATTCCGATTTTAAAGTTGTTCGCAGGGGTATCCTTCTAAAAGTTTAAATAAAATATATATAAATACATTGTTTCAACAATGAATCCATTGTTGTAAAAATGTTTAAAATGAAATTTTACACATAAAACGAGCAGTATCTTCGTATTAAATTCCGGTGTACGGCTGAAATTTCGTTTCCGAATTAAGCAAAACATTTCCTATCGAATGATGTAAAAATATTGCGATTTTTATGTTGTTCGCAGGGGTATTTTTCTAAAAGTTTAAATGATATGTATCTGAATGCATTGTTTCAACAATGAATCCATTGTTGTAAAAATGTCTAAAATAAATTTTACTTATAAAACAAGCAGTATCTTCTTATTAAATTCTGGTGCACGGCTGAAATTTTGTTTCCGAATAAATCAATACTTTTCCTATCGAATGATGTAAAAAAATTCCGATTTTAAGTGGTTCGCAGGGGCATTTCTCTAAAATTTTAAATGAAATATATCTAAATACATTTGTTTCAACAATGAATCCATTGTTGTAAAAGTGTTTAAAATGAAATTTTACACATAAAACGAGCAGTATCTTCTTATTATATTCCGGTGCACGGCTGAAATTTTGTTTCCGAATAAATCAGTACTTTTCCTATCGAATGATGTAAAAAAATTCCGATTTTTAGGTTGTTCGCAGGGGTATTTTTCTACAAGTTTAAATGAAATGTATCAGAATACATTGTTTCAACAATGAATCCACTGTTGTAAAAATGTCTAAAATGAAATTTTACACATAAAACAAGCAGTATCTTCTTATTAAATTCTGGTGCACGGCTGAAATTTTGTTTCCGAATAAATCAGTACTTTTCCTATCGAAAGATGAAAAAGAATTCCGATTTTAAAGTTGTTCGCAGGGGTATTCTTCTAAAAGTTTAAATAAAATATATATAAATACATTGTTTCAACAATGAATCCATTGTTGTAAAAATGTTTAAAATGAAATTTTACTCTTACAACGAGCAGTATCTTCGTATTAAATTCCAGTGTACGGCTTAAATTTCGTTTCCGAATTAAGCAAAACCTTTCCTATCGAATGATGTAAAAAAATTCCGATTTTATGTTGTTCGCAGGGGTATTTTTCTACAAGTTTAAATGAAATGTATCAGAATACATTGTTTCAACAATGAATCCATTGTTGTAAAAATGTCTAAAATGAAATTTTACACATAAAACAAGCAGTATCTTCTTATTATATTCTTTTGCACGGCTGAAATTTCAATTCCGAATAAAACAGTACTTTTTCTATCGAATTATGTAAAACAATTCCGATTTTAAAGTTGTTCGCAGGGGTATTCTTCTAAAAGTTTTAATAAAATATATATAAATACATTGTTTAAACAATGAATCCATTGTTGTAAAAATGTTTAAAATGAAATTTTACTTATAAAACAAGCAGTATCTTCTTATTAAATTCTGGTGCACGGCTGAAATTTTGTTTCCGAATAAATCAATACTTTTCCTATCGAATGATGTAAAAAAATTCCGATTTTAAGTGGTTCGCAGGGGCATTTCTCTAAAATTTTAAATGAAATATATCTAAATACATTTGTTTCAACAATGAATCCATTGTTGTAAAAGTGTTTAAAATGAAATTTTACACATAAAACGAGCAGTATCTTCTTATTATATTCCGGTGCACGGCTGAAATTTTGTTTCCGAATAAATCAGTACTTTTCCTATCGAATGATGTAAAAAAATTCCGATTTTTAGGTTGTTCGCAGGGGTATTTTTCTACAAGTTTAAATGAAATGTATCAGAATACATTGTTTCAACAATGAATCCACTGTTGTAAAAATGTCTAAAATGAAATTTTACACATAAAACAAGCAGTATCTTCTTATTAAATTCTGGTGCACGGCTGAAATTTTGTTTCCGAATAAATCAGTACTTTTCCTATCGAAAGATGAAAAAGAATTCCGATTTTAAAGTTGTTCGCAGGGGTATTCTTCTAAAAGTTTAAATAAAATATATATAAATACATTGTTTCAACAATGAATCCATTGTTGTAAAAATGTTTAAAATGAAATTTTACTCTTACAACGAGCAGTATCTTCGTATTAAATTCCAGTGTACGGCTTAAATTTCGTTTCCGAATTAAGCAAAACCTTTCCTATCGAATGATGTAAAAAAATTCCGATTTTATGTTGTTCGCAGGGGTATTTTTCTACAAGTTTAAATGAAATGTATCAGAATACATTGTTTCAACAATGAATCCATTGTTGTAAAAATGTCTAAAATGAAATTTTACACATAAAACAAGCAGTATCTTCTTATTATATTCTGGTGCACGGCTGAAATTTCAATTCCGAATAAAACAGTACTTTTTCTATCGAATTATGTAAAACAATTCCGATTTTAAAGTTGTTCGCAGGGGTATTCTTCTAAAAGTTTTAATAAAATATATATAAATACATTGTTTAAACAATGAATCCATTGTTGTAAAAATGTTTAAAATGAAATTTTACTTATAAAACAAGCAGTATCTTCTTATTAAATTCTGGTGCACGGCTGAAATTTTGTTTCCGAATAAATCAGTACTTTTCCTATCGAATGATGTACAAAAATTCCGATTTTTAGGTGGTTTGCAGAAGCATTTCTCTAAAAGTTTAAATGAAATATATCTAAATGCATTGTTTCAACAATGAATCTATTGTTGAAAAAATGTTTAAAATGAAATTTTACACGTAAAACAAGCAGTATCTTCTTATTAAATTTAGGTGCACGGCTGAAATTTTGTTTCCGAATAAATCAGTACTTTTCCTATCGAATGATGTAAAAAAATTCCGATTTTTAGGTGGTTCGTAGGGGCATTTCTCTAAAATTTTAAATCAAATATATCTAAATACATTTGTTTCAACAATGAATCCATTGTTGTAAAAATGTTTAAAATGAAATTTTACACATAAAACGAGCAGTATCTTCTTATTAAATTTTGGTGCACGGCTGAAATTTCGTTTCCGATTTAAGCAAAACATTTCCTATCGGATGATGTAAAAATATTGCGAATTTTATGTTGTTCGCAGGGGTATTTTTCTAAAAGTTTAAATGATATGTATCTGAATACATTGTTTCAACAATGAATCCATTGTTGTAAAAATGTCTAAAATAAAATTTTACTTATAAAACAAGCAGTATCTTCTTATTAAATTCTGGTGCACGGCTGAAATTTTGTTTCCGAATAAATCAATACTTTTCCTATCGAATGATGTAAAAAAATTCCGATTTTTAGGTGGTTCGCAGGGTCATTTCTCTAAAAGTTTAAATGAAATATATCTAAATACATTTGTTTCAACGATGAATCCATTGTTGTAAAAGTGTTTAAAATGAAATTTTACACATAAAACGAGCAGTATCTTCTTATTATATTCCGGTGCACGGCTGAAATTTTGTTTCCGAATAAATCAGTACTTTTCCTATCGAATGATGTAAAAAAATTCCGATTATTAGGTTGTTCGCAGGGGTATTTTTCTACAAGTTTAAATGAAATGTATCAGAATACATTGTTTCAACAATGAATCCACTGTTGTAAAAATGTCTAAAATAAAATTTTACACATAAAACAAGCAGTATCTTCTTATTAAATTCTGGTGCACGGCTGAAATTTTGTTTCCGAATAAATCAGTACTTTTCCTATCGAATGATGAAAAAAAATTCCGATTTTAAAGTTGTTCGCAGGGGTATTTTTCTAAAAGTTTAAATAAAATATATATAAATACATTGTTTCAACAATGAATCCATTGTAGTAAAAATGTTTAAAATGACATTTTACACATAAAACGAACAGTATCTTCTTATTAAATTCCGGTGCATGGCTGAAATTTCGTTTCCGAATTAAGCAAAACATTTCCAAACGAATGATGTAAAAAAATTCGGATTTTTATGTTGTTCGGAGGGGTATTTTTCTAAAAGTTTAAATGATATGTATCTGAATACATTGTTTCAACAATGAATCCATTGTTGTAAAAATGTCTAAAATGAAATTTTACACATAAAACAAGCAGTATCTTCTTATTAAATTCTGGTGCACGGCTGAAATTCTATTTCCAAATAAATCAGTACTTTTCCTATCGAATGATGTAAAAAAATTCCGATTTTTAGGTGGTTCGCAGAAGCATTTCTCTTAAAGTTTAAATGAAATATATCTAAATGCATTGTTTCAACAATGAATCTATTGTTGAAAAAATGTTTAAAATGAAATTTTACACGTAAAACAAGCAGTATCTTCTTATTAAATTTAGGTGCACGGCTGAATTTTTGTTTCCGAATAAATCAGTACTTTTCCTATCGAATGATGTAAAAAAATTCCGATTTTTAGGTGGTTCGTAGGGGCATTTCTCTAAAATTTTAAATCAAATATATCTAAATACATTTGTTTCAACAATGAATCCATTGTTGTAAAAATGTTTAAAATGAAATTTTACACATAAAACGAGCAGTATCTTCTCATTAAATTCTGGTGCACGGCTGAAATTTCGTTTCCGAATTAAGCAAAACATTTCTTATCGAATGATGTAAAAAAATTCGGATTTTTATGTTGTTCGGAGGGGTATTTTTCTAAAAGTTTAAATGATATGTATCTGAATACATTGTTTCAACAATGAATCCATTGTTGTAAAAATGTCTAAAATGAAATTTTACACATAAAACAAGCAGTATCTTCTTATTAAATTCTGGTGCACGGCTGAAATTCTATTTCCAAATAAATCAGTACTTTTCCTATCGAATGATGTAAAAAAATTCCGATTTTATGTTGTTCGCAGGGGTATTTTTCTACAAGTTTAAATGAAATGTATCAGAATACATTGTTTCAACAATGAATCCATTGTTGTAAAAATGTCTAAAATGAAATTTTACACTTAAAACAAGCAGTATCTTCTTATTATATTCTGGTGCACGGCTGAAATTTCAATTCCGAATAAAACAGTACTTTTTCTATCGAATTATGTAAAACAATTCCGATTTTAAAGTTGTTCGCAGGGGTATTCTTCTAAAAGTTTTAATAAAATATATATAAATACATTGTTTAAACAATGAATCCATTGTTGTAAAAATGTTTAAAATGAAATTTTACTTATAAAACAAGCAGTATCTTCTTATTAAATTCTGGTGCACGGCTGAAATTTTGTTTCCGAATAAATCAGTACTTTTCCTATCGAATGATGTACAAAAATTCCGATTTTTAGGTGGTTTGCAGAAGCATTTCTCTAAAAGTTTAAATGAAATATATCTAAATGCATTGTTTCAACAATGAATCTATTGTTGAAAAAATGTTTAAAATGAAATTTTACACGTAAAACAAGCAGTATCTTCTTATTAAATTTAGGTGCACGGCTGAAATTTTGTTTCCGAATAAATCAGTACTTTTCCTATCGAATGATGTAAAAAAATTCCCATTTTTAGGTGGTTCGTAGGGGCATTTCTCTAAAATTTTAAATCAAATATATCTAAATACATTTGTTTCAACAATGAATCCATTGTTGTAAAAATGTTTAAAATGAAATTTTACACATAAAACGAGCAGTATCTTCTTATTAAATTTTGGTGCACGGCTGAAATTTCGTTTCCGATTTAAGCAAAACATTTCCTATCGGATGATGTAAAAATATTGCGATTTTTATGTTGTTCGCAGGGGTATTTTTCTAAAAGTTTAAATGATATGTATCTGAATACATTGTTTCAACAATGAATCCATTGTTGTAAAAATGTCTAAAATAAAATTTTACTTATAAAACAAGCAGTATCTTCTTATTAAATTCTGGTGCACGGCTGAAATTTTGTTTCCGAATAAATCAATACTTTTCCTATCGAATGATGTAAAAAAATTCCGATTTTTAGGTGGTTCGCAGGGTCATTTCTCTAAAAGTTTAAATGAAATATATCTAAATACATTTGTTTCAACGATGAATCCATTGTTGTAAAAATGTTTAAAATGAAATTTTACACATAAAACGAGCAGTATCTTCTTATTAAATTTTGGTGCACGGCTGAAATTTCGTTTCCGATTTAAGCAAAACATTTCCTATCGGATGATGTAAAAATATTGCGATTTTTATGTTGTTCGCAGGGGTATTTTTCTAAAAGTTTAAATGATATGTATCAGAATACATTGTTTCAACAATGAATCCACTGTTGTAAAAATGTCTAAAATAAAATTTTACACATAAAACAAGCAGTATCTTCTTATTAAATTCTGGTGCACGGCTGAAATTTTGTTTCCGAATAAATCAGTACTTTTCCTATCGAATGATGAAAAAAAATTCCGATTTTAAAGTTGTTCGCAGGGGTATTTTTCTAAAAGTTTAAATAAAATATATATAAATACATTGTTTCAACAATGAATCCATTGTAGTAAAAATGTTTAAAATGACATTTTACACATAAAACGAACAGTATCTTCTTATTAAATTCCGGTGCATGGCTGAAATTTCGTTTCCGAATTAAGCAAAACATTTCCAAACGAATGATGTAAAAAAATTCCGATTTTATGTTGTTCGCAGGGGTATTTTTCTAAAAGTTTAAATGATATGTATCTGAATACATTGTTTCAACAATGAATCCATTGTTGTAAAAATGTCTAGAATGAAATTTTACTTATAAAACATGCAGTATCTTCTTATTAAATTCTGGTGCACGGCTGAAATTTTGTTTCCGAATAAATCAGTACTTTTCCTATCATATGATGTAAAAACATTCCGATTTTAAAGTTGTTCGAAGGGGTATTCTTCTAAAAGTTTAAATAATATATATATAAATACATTGTTTCAACAATGAATCCATTGTTGTAAAAATGTTTAAAATGAAATTTTACTCTTAAAACGAGCAGTATCTTCGTATTAAATTCCGGTGTACGGCTGAAATTTCGTTTCCGAATTAAGCAAAACCTTTCCTATCGAATGATGTAAAAAAATTCCGATTTTATGTTGTTCGCAGGGGTATTTTTCTACAAGTTTAAATGAAATGTATCAGAATACATTGTTTCAACAATGAATCCATTGTTGTAAAAATGTCTAAAATGAACTTTTACACATAAAACAAGCAGTATCTTCTTATTATATTCTGGTGCACGGCTGAAATTTCAATTCCGATTAAAACAATACTTTTTCTATCGAATGATGTAAAAAAATTCCGATTTTAAAGTTGTTCGCAGGGGTATTCTTCTAAAAGTTTAAATAAAATATATATAAATACATTGTTTCAACAATGAATCCATTGTTGTAAAAATGTTTAAAATGAAATTTTACACAAAAAACGAGCAGTATCTTCTCATTAAATTCTGGTGCACGGCTGAAATTTCGTTTCCGATTTAAGCAAAACATTTCTTATCGAATGATGTAAAAAAATTCGGATTTTTATGTTGTTCGGAGGAGTATTTTTCTAAAAGTTTAAATGATATGTATCTGAATACATTGTTTCAACAATGAATCCATTGTTGTAAAAATGTCTAAAACGAAATTTTACTTATAAAACAAGCAGTATCTTCTTATTAAATTCTGGTGCACGGCTGAAATTTTGTTTCCGAATAAATCAGTACTTTTCCTATCGAATGATGTAAAAAAATTCCGATTTTTAGGTGGTTCGCAGGGGCATTTCTCTAAAATTTTAAATGAAATATACCTAAATACATTTGTTTCAACAATGAATCCATTGTTGTAAAAATGTTTAAAATGAAATTTTACACATAAAACGAGCAGTATCTTCTTATTAAATTCTGGTGCACGGCTGAAATTTCGTTTCTGAATAAAACAGTACTTTTTCTATCGAATGATGTAAAAAAATTCCGATTTTAAAGTTGTTCGCAGGGGTATCCTTCTAAAAGTTTAAATAAAAAATATATAAATACATTGTTTCAACAATGAATCCATTGTTGTAAAAATGTTAAAAATGAAATTTTACACATAAAACGAGCAGTATCTTCGTATTAAATTCCGGTGTACGGCTGAAATTTCGTTTCCGAATTAAGCAAAACCTTTCCTATCGAATGATGTAAAAAAATTCCGATTTTATGTTGTTCGCAGGGGTATTTTTCTACAAGTTTAAATGAAATGTATCAGAATACATTGTTTCAACAATAAATCCATTGTTGTAAAAATGTCTAAAATGAAATTTTACACATAAAACAAGCAGTATCTTCTTATTAAATTCTGGTGCACGGCTGAATTTTTGTTTCCGAATAAATCAGTACTTTTCCTATCGAATGATGTAAAAAAATTCCGATTTTTAGGTGGTTCGCAGGGGCATTTCTCTAAAATTTTAAATGAAATATACCTAAATACATTTGTTTCAACAATGAATCCATTGTTGTAAAAATGTTTAAAAAGAAAATTTACACATAAAACGAGCCGTATCTTCTTATTAAATTCTGGTGCACGGCTGAAATTTCGTTTCCGAATTAAGCAAAACATTTCTTATCGAATGATGTAAAAAAATTCGGATTTTTATGTTGTTCGGAGGGGTATTTTTCTAAAAGTTTAAATGATATGTATCTGAATGCATTGTTTCAACAATGAATCCATTGTTGTAAAAATGTCTAAAATGAAATTTTACACATAAAACAAGCAGTATCTTCTTATTAATATCTGGTGCACGGCTGAAATTCTATTTCCAAATAAATCAGTACTTTTCCTATCGAATGATGTAAAAAAATTCCGATTTTTAGGTGGTTCGCAGAAGCATTTCTCTAAAAGTTTAAATGAAATATATCTAAATGCATTGTTTCAACAATGAATCTATTGTTGAAAAAATGTTTAAAATGAAATTTTACACGTAAAACAAGCAGTATCTTCTTATTAAATTTAGGTGCACGGCTGAATTTTTGTTTCCGAATAAATCAGTACTTTTCCTATCGAATGATGTAAAAAAATTCCGATTTTTAGGTGGTTCGTAGGGGCATTTCTCTAAAATTTTAAATCAAATATATCTAAATACATTTGTTTCAACAATGAATCCATTGTTGTAAAAATGTTTAAAATGAAATTTTACACATAAAACGAGCAGTATCTTCTCATTAAATTCTGGTGCACGGCTGAAATTTCGTTTCCGAATTAAGCAAAACATTTCTTATCGAATGATGTAAAAAAATTCGGATTTTTATGTTGTTCGGAGGGGTATTTTTCTAAAAGTTTAAATGATATGTATCTGAATACATTGTTTCAACAATGAATCCATTGTTGTAAAAATGTCTAAAATGAAATTTTACACATAAAACAAGCAGTATCTTCTTATTAAATTCTGGTGCACGGCTGAAATTCTATTTCCAAATAAATCAGTACTTTTCCTATCGAATGATGTAAAAAAATTCCGATTTTTAGGTGGTTCGCAGAAGCATTTCTCTAAAAGTTTAAATGAAATATATCTAAATGCATTGTTTCAACAATGAATCTATTGTTGAAAAAATGTTTAAAATGAAATTTTACACGTAAAACAAGCAGTATCTTCTTATTAAATTTAGGTGCACGGCTGAATTTTTGTTTCCGAATAAATCAGTACTTTTCCTATCGAATGATGTAAAAAAATTCCGATTTTTAGGTGGTTCGTAGGGGCATTTCTCTAAAATTTTAAATCAAATATATCTAAATACATTTGTTTCAACAATGAATCCATTGTTGTAAAAATGTTTAAAATGAAATTTTACACATAAAACGAGCAGTATCTTCTTATTAAATTTTGGTGCACGGCTGAAATTTCGTTTCCGAATTAAGCAAAACATTTCCTATCGAATGATGTAAAAATATTGCGATTTTTATGTTGTTCGCAGGGTTATTTTTCTAAAAGTTTAAATGATATGTATCTGAATACATTGTTTCAACAATGAATCCATTGTTGTAAAAATGTCTAAAATAAATTTTACTTATAAAACAAGCAGTATCTTCTTATTAAATTCTGGTGCACGGCTGAAATTTCGTTTCTGAATAAAACAGTACTTTTTCTATCGAATGATGTAAAAAAATTCCGATTTTAAAGTTGTTCGCAGGGGTATCCTTCTAAAAGTTTAAATAAAAAATATATAAATACATTGTTTCAACAATGAATCCATTGTTGTAAAAATGTTAAAAATGAAATTTTACACATAAAACGAGCAGTATCTTCGTATTAAATTCCGGTGTACGGCTGAAATTTCGTTTCCGAATTAAGCAAAACCTTTCCTATCGAATGATGTAAAAAAATTCCGATTTTATGTTGTTCGCAGGGGTATTTTTCTACAAGTTCAAATGAAATGTATCAGAATACATTGTTTCAACAATAAATCCATTGTTGTAAAAATGTCTAAAATGAAATTTTACACATAAAACAAGCAGTATCTTCTTATTAAATTCTGGTGCACGGCTGAAATTTTGTTTCCGAATAAATCAGTACTTTTCCTATCGAATGATGTAAAAAAATTCCGATTTTTAGGTGGTTCGCAGGGGCATTTCTCTAAAATTTTAAATGAAAGATACCTAAATACATTTGTTTCAACAATGAATCCATTGTTGTAAAAATGTTTAAAATGAAAATTTACACATAAAACGAGCAGTATCTTCTTATTAAATTCTGGTGCACGGCTGAAATTTCGTTTCCGAATAAAACAGTACTTTTTCTATCGAATGATGTAAAAAAATTCCGATTTTAAAGTTGTTCGCAGGGGTATCCTTCTAAAAGTTTAAATAAAATATATATAAATACATTGTTTCAACAATGAATCCATTGTTGTAAAAATGTTTAAAATGAAATTTTACACATAAAACGAGCAGTATCTTCTCATTAAATTCTGGTGCACGGCTGAAATTTCGTTTCCGAATTAAGCAAAACATTTCTTATCGAATGATGTAAAAAAATTCGGATTTTTATGTTGTTCGGAGGGGTATTTTTCTAAAAGTTTAAATGATATGTATCTGAATACATTGTTTCAACAATGAATCCATTGTTGTAAAAATGTCTAAAATGAAATTTTACACATAAAACAAGCAGTATCTTCTTATTAAATTCTGGTGCACGGCTGAAATTCTATTTCCAAATAAATCAGTACTTTTCCTATCGAATGATGTAAAAAAATTCCGATTTTTAGGTGGTTCGCAGAAGCATTTCTCTAAAAGTTTAAATGAAATATATCTAAATGCATTGTTTCAACAATGAATCTATTGTTGAAAAAATGTTTAAAATGAAATTTTACACGTAAAACAAGCAGTATCTTCTTATTAAATTTAGGTGCACGGCTGAATTTTTGTTTCCGAATAAATCAGTACTTTTCCTATCAAATGATGTAAAAAAATTCCGATTTTTATGTGGTTCGTAGGGGCATTTCTCTAAAATTTTAAATCAAATATATCTAAATACATTTGTTTCAACAATGAATCCATTGTTGTAAAAATGTTTAAAATGAAATTTTACACATAAAACGAGCAGTATCTTCTTATTAAATTTTGGTGCACGGCTGAAATTTCGTTTCCGAATTAAGCAAAACATTTCCTATCGAATGATATAAAAATATTGCGATTTTTATGTTGTTCGCAGGGGTATTTTTCTAAAAGTTTAAATGATATGTATCTGAATACATTGTTTCAACAATGAATCCATTGTTGTAAAAATGTCTAAAATAAATTTTACTTATAAAACAAGCAGTATCTTCTTATTAAATTCTGGTGCACGGCTGAAATTTCGTTTCTGAATAAAACAGTACTTTTTCTATCGAATGATGTAAAAAAATTCCGATTTTAAAGTTGTTCGCAGGGGTATCCTTCTAAAAGTTTAAATAAAAAATATATAAATACATTGTTTCAACAATGAATCCATTGTTGTAAAAATGTTAAAAAAGAAATTTTACACATAAAACGAGCAGTATCTTCGTATTAAATTCCGGTGTACGGCTGAAATTTCGTTTCCGAATTAAGCAAAACCTTTCCTATCGAATGATGTAAAAAAATTCCGATTTTATGTTGTTCGCAGGGGTATTTTTCTACAAGTTTAAATGAAATGTATCAGAATACATTGTTTCAACAATAAATCCATTGTTGTAAAAATGTCTAAAATGAAATTTTACACATAAAACAAGCAGTATCTTCTTATTATATTCTGGTGCACGGCTGAAATTTCAATTCCGAATAAAACAGTACTTTTTCTATCGAATGATGTAAAACAATTCCGATTTTAAAGTTGTTCGCAGGGGTATTCTTCTAAAAGTTTAAATAAAATATATATAAATACATTGTTTGAACAATGAATCCATTTTTGTAAAAATGTTTAAAATGAAATTTTACTTATAAAACAAGCAGTATCTTCTTATTAAATTCTGGTGCACGGCTGAAATTTTGTTTCCGAATAAATCAGTACTTTTCCTATCGAATGATGTAAAAAAATTACGATTTTTAGGTGGTTCGCAGGGGCATTTCTCTAAAATTTTAAATGAAATATACCTAAATACATTTGTTTCAACAATGAATCCATTGTTTAAAAATGTTTAAAATGAAAATTTACACATAAAACGAGCAGTATCTTCTTATTAAATTCTGGTGCACGGCTGAAATTTCGTTTCCGAATAAAACAGTACTTTTTCTATCGAATGATGTAAAAAAATTCCGATTTTAAAGTTGTTCGCAGGGGTATCCTTCTAAAAGTTTAAATAAAATATATATAAATACATTGTTTCAACAATGAATCCATTGTTGTAAAAATGTTTAAAATGAAATTTTACACATAAAACGAGCAGTATCTTCGTATTAAATTCCGGTGTACGGCTGAAATTTCGTTTCCGAATTAAGCAATACATTTCCTATCGAATGATGTAAAAATATTGCGATTTTTATGTTGTTCGCAGGGGTATTTTTCTAAAAGTTTAAATGATATGTATCTGAATGCATTGTTTCAACAATGAATCCATTGTTGTAAAAATGTCTAAAATAAATTTTACTTATAAAACAAGCAGTATCTTCTTATTAAATTCTGGTGCACGGCTGAAATTTTGTTTCCGAATAAATCAATACTTTTCCTATCGAATGATGTAAAAAAATTCCGATTTTAAGTGGTTCGCAGGGGCATTTCTCTAAAATTTTAAATGAAATATATCTAAATACATTTGTTTCAACAATGAATCCATTGTTGTAAAAGTGTTTAAAATGAAATTTTACACATAAAATGAGCAGTATCTTCTTATTATATTCCGGGGCACGGCTGAAATTTTGTTTCCGAATAAATCAGTACTTTTCCTATCGAATGATGTAAAAAAATTCCGATTTTTATGTTGTTCGCAGGGGTATTTTTCTAAAAGTTTAAATGATATGTATCTGAATACATTGTTTCAACAATGAATCCATTGTTGTAAAAATGTCTAAAATAAATTTTACTTATAAAACAAGCAGTATCTTCTTATTAAATTCTGGTGCACGGCTGAAATTTCGTTTCTGAATAAAACAGTACTTTTTCTATCGAATGATGTAAAAAAATTCCGATTTTAAAGTTGTTCGCAGGGGTATCCTTCTAAAAGTTTAAATAAAAAATATATAAATACATTGTTTCAACAATGAATCCATTGTTGTAAAAATGTTAAAAATGAAATTTTACACATAAAACGAGCAGTATCTTCGTATTAAATTCCGGTGTACGGCTGAAATTTCGTTTCCGAATTAAGCAAAACCTTTCCTATCGAATGATGTAAAAAAATTCCGATTTTATGTCGTTCGCAGGGGTATTTTTCTACAAGTTTAAATGAAATGTATCAGAATACATTGTTTCAACAATAAATCCATTGTTGTAAAAATGTCTAAAATGAAATTTTACACATAAAACAAGCAGTATCTTCTTATTAAATTCAGGTGCACGGCTGAAATTTTGTTTCCGAATAAATCAGTACTTTTCCTATCGAATGATGTAAAAAAATTCCGATTTTTAGGTGGTTCGCAGGGGCATTTCTCTAAAATTTTAAATGAAATATACCTAAATACATTTGTTTCAACAATGAATCCATTGTTGTAAAAATGTTTAAAATGAAAATTTACACATAAAACGAGCAGTATCTTCTTATTAAATTCTGGTGCACGGCTGAAATTTCGTTTCCGAATAAAACAGTACTTTTTCTATCGAATGATGTAAAAAAATTCCTATTTTAAAGTTGTTCGCAGGGGTATCCTTCTAAAAGTTTAAATAAAATATATATAAATACATTGTTTCAACAATGAATCCATTGTTGTAAAAATGTTTAAAATGAAATTTTACACATAAAACGAGCAGTATCTTCTCATTAAATTCTGGTGCACGGCTGAAATTTCGTTTCCGAATTAAGCAAAACATTTCTTATCGAATGATGTAAAAAAATTCGGATTTTTATGTTGTTCGGAGGGGTATTTTTCTAAAAGTTTAAATGATATGTATCTGAATACATTGTTTCAACAATGAATCCATTGTTGTAAAAATGTCTAAAATGAAATTTTACACATAAAACAAGCAGTATCTTCTTATTAAATTCTGGTGCACGGCTGAAATTCTATTTCCAAATAAATCAGTACTTTTCCTATCGAATGATGTAAAAAAATTCCGATTTTTAGGTGGTTCGCAGAAGCATTTCTCTAAAAGTTTAAATGAAATATATCTAAATGCATTGTTTCAACAATGAATCTATTGTTGAAAAAATGTTTAAAATGAAATTTTACACGTAAAACAAGCAGTATCTTCTTATTAAATTTAGGTGCACGGCTGAATTTTTGTTTCCGAATAAATCAGTACTTTTCCTATCAAATGATGTAAAAAAATTCCGATTTTTATGTGGTTCGTAGGGGCATTTCTCTAAAATTTTAAATCAAATATATCTAAATACATTTGTTTCAACAATGAATCCATTGTTGTAAAAATGTTTAAAATGAAATTTTACACATAAAACGAGCAGTATCTTCTTATTAAATTTTGGTGCACGGCTGAAATTTCGTTTCCGAATTAAGCAAAACATTTCCTATCGAATGATGTAAAAATATTGCGATTTTTATGTTGTTCGCAGGGGTATTTTTCTAAAAGTTTAAATGATATGTATCTGAATACATTGTTTCAACAATGAATCCATTGTTGTAAAAATGTCTAAAATAAATTTTACTTATAAAACAAGCAGTATCTTCTTATTAAATTCTGGTGCACGGCTGAAATTTCGTTTCTGAATAAAACAGTACTTTTTCTATCGAATGATGTAAAAAAATTCCGATTTTAAAGTTGTTCGCAGGGGTATCCTTCTAAAAGTTTAAATAAAAAATATATAAATACATTGTTTCAACAATGAATCCATTGTTGTAAAAATGTTAAAAATGAAATTTTACACATAAAACGAGCAGTATCTTCGTATTAAATTCCGGTGTACGGCTGAAATTTCGTTTCCGAATTAAGCAAAACCTTTCCTATCGAATGATGTAAAAAAATTCCGATTTTATGTTGTTCGCAGGGGTATTTTTCTACAAGTTTAAATGAAATGTATCAGAATACATTGTTTCAACAATAAATCCATTGTTGTAAAAATGTCTATAATGAAATTTTACACATAAAACAAGCAGTATCTTCTTATTATATTCTGGTGCACGGCTGAAATTTCAATTCCGAATAAAACAGTACTTTTTCTATCGAATGATGTAAAAAAATTCCGATTTTAAAGTTGTTCGCAGGGGTATCCTTCTAAAAGTTTAAATAAAATATATATAAATACATTGTTTCAACAATGAATCCATTGTTGTAAAAATGTTTAAAATGAAATTTTACACATAAAACGAGCAGTATCTTCGTATTAAATTCCGGTGTACGGCTGAAATTTCGTTTCCGAATTAAGCAAAACATTTCCTATCGAATGATGTAAAAATATTGCGATTTTTATGTTGTTCGCAGGGGTATTTTTCTAAAAGTTTAAATGATATGTATCTGAATGCATTGTTTCAACAATGAATCCATTGTTGTAAAAATGTCTAAAATAAATTTTACTTATAAAACAAGCAGTATCTTCTTATTAAATTCTGGTGCACGGCTGAAATTTTGTTTCCGAATAAATCAATACTTTTCCTATCGAATGATGTAAAAAAATTCCGATTTTAAGTGGTTCGCAGGGGCATTTCTCTAAAATTTTAAATGAAATATATCTAAATACATTTGTTTCAACAATGAATCCATTGTTGTAAAAGTGTTTAAAATGAAATTTTACACATAAAACGAGCAGTATCTTCTTATTATATTCCGGTGCACGGCTGAAATTTTGTTTCCGAATAAATCAGTACTTTTCCTATCGAAAGATGAAAAAAAATTCCGATTTTAAGTGGTTCGCAGGGGCATTTCTCTAAAATTTTAAATGAAATATACCTAAATACATTTGTTTCAACAATGAATCCATTGTTGTAAAAATGTTTAAAATGAAATTTTACTCTTACAACGAGCAGTATCTTCGTATTAAATTCCAGTGTACGGCTTAAATTTCGTTTCCGAATTAAGCAAAACCTTTCCTATCGAATGATGTAAAAAAATTCCGATTTTATGTTGTTCGCAGGGGTATTTTTCTACAAGTTTAAATGAAATGTATCAGAATACATTGTTTCAACAATGAATCCATTGTTGTAAAAATGTCTAAAATGAAATTTTACACATAAAACAAGCAGTATCTTCTTATTATATTCAGGTGCACGGCTGAAATTTCAATTCCGAATAAAACAGTACTTTTTCTATCGAATTATGTAAAACAATTCCGATTTTAAAGTTGTTCGCAGGGGTATTCTTCTAAAAGTTTTAATAAAATATATATAAATACATTGTTTAAACAATGAATCCATTGTTGTAAAAATGTTTAAAATGAAATTTTACTTATAAAACAAGCAGTATCTTCTTATTAAATTCTGGTGCACGGCTGAAATTTTGTTTCCGAATAAATCAGTACTTTTCCTATCGAATGATGTACAAAAATTCCGATTTTTAGGTGGTTTGCAGAAGCATTTCTCTAAAAGTTTAAATGAAATATATCTAAATGCATTGTTTCAACAATGAATCTATTGTTGAAAAAATGTTTAAAATGAAATTTTACACGTAAAACAAGCAGTATCTTCTTATTAAATTTAGGTGCACGGCTGAAATTTTGTTTCCGAATAAATCAGTACTTTTCCTATCGAATGATGTAAAAAAATTCCGATTTTTAGGTGGTTCGTATTGGCATTTCTCTAAAATTTTAAATCAAATATATCTAAATACATTTGTTTCAACAATGAATCCATTGTTGTAAAAATGTTTAAAATGAAATTTTACACATAAAACGAGCAGTATCTTCTTATTAAATTTTGGTGCACGGCTGAAATTTCGTTTCCGAATTAAGCAAAACATTTCCTATCGAATGATGTAAAAATATTGCGATTTTTATGTTGTTCGCAGGGGTATTCTTCTAAAAGTTTAAATAATATATATATAAATACATTGTTTCAACAATGAATCCATTGTTGTAAAAAAGTTTAAAATGAAATTTTACTCTTAAAACGAGCAGTATCTTCGTATTAAATTCCGGTGTACGGCTGAAATTTCGTTTCCGAATTAAGCAAAACCTTTCCTATCGAATGATGTAAAAAAATTCCGATTTTATGTTGTTCGCAGGGGTATTTTTCTACAAGTTTAAATGAAATGTATCAGAATACATTGTTTCAACAATGAATCCATTGTTGTAAAAATGTCTAAAATGAACTTTTACACATAAAACAAGCAGTATCTTCTTATTATATTCTGGTGCACGGCTGAAATTTAAATTCCGATTAAAACAATACTTTTTCTATCGAATGATGTAAAAAAATTCCGATTTTAAAGTTGTTCGCAGGGGTATTCTTCTAAAAGTTTCAATAAAATATATATAAATACATTGTTTCAACAATGAATCCATTGTTGTAAAAATGTTTAAAATGAAATTTTACTCAAAAAACGAGCAGTATCTTCTCATTAAATTCTGGTGCACGGCTGAAATTTCGTTTCCGATTTAAGCAAAACATTTCTTATCGAATGATGTAAAAAAATTCGGATTTTTATGTTGTTCGGAGGAGTATTTTTCTAAAAGTTTAAATGATATGTATCTGAATACATTGTTTCAACAATGAATCCATTGTTGTAAAAATGTCTAAAACGAAATTTTACTTATAAAACAAGCAGTATCTTCTTATTAAATTCTGGTGCACGGCTGAAATTTTGTTTCCGAATAAATCAGTACTTTTCCTATCGAATGATGTAAAAAAATTCCGATTTTTAGGTGGTTCGCAGGGGCATTTCTCTAAAATTTTAAATGAAATATACCTAAATACATTTGTTTCAACAATGAATCCATTGTTGTAAAAATGTTTAAAATGAAATTTTACACATAAAACGAGCAGTATCTTCTTATTAAATTCTGGTGCACGGCTGAAATTTCGTTTCTGAATAAAACAGTACTTTTTCTATCGAATGATGTAAAAAAATTCCGATTTTAAAGTTGTTCGCAGGGGTATCCTTCTAAAAGTTTAAATAAAAAATATATAAAAACATTGTTTCAACAATGAATCCATTGTTGTAAAAATGTTAAAAATGAAATTTTACACATAAAACGAGCAGTATCTTCGTATTAAATTCCGGTGTACGGCTGAAATTTCGTTTCCGAATTAAGCAAAACCTTTCCTATCGAATGATGTAAAAAAATTCCGATTTTATGTTGTTCGCAGGGGTATTTTTCTACAAGTTTAAATGAAATGTATCAGAATACATTGTTTCAACAATAAATCCATTGTTGTAAAAATGTCTAAAATGAAATTTTACACATAAAACAAGCAGTATCTTCTTATTAAATTCTGGTGCACGGCTGAAATTTTGTTTCCGAATAAATCAGTACTTTTCCTATCGAATGATGTAAAAAAATTCCGATTTTTAGGTGGTTCGCAGGGGCATTTCTCTAAAATTTTAAATGAAATATACCTAAATACATTTGTTTCAACAATGAATCCATTGTTGTAAAAATGTTTAAAAAGAAAATTTACACATAAAACGAGCCGTATCTTCTTATTAAATTCTGGTGCACGGCTGAAATTTCGTTTCCGAATAAAACAGTACTTTTTCTATCGAATGATGTAAAAAAATTCCGATTTTAAAGTTGTTCGCAGGGGTATCCTTCTAAAAGTTTAAATAAAATATATATAAATACATTGTTTCAACAATGAATCCATTGTTGTAAAAATGTTTAAAATGAAATTTTACACATAAAACGAGCAGTATCTTCTCATTAAATTCTGGTGCACGGCTGAAATTTCGTTTCCGAATTAAGCAAAACATTTCTTATCGAATGATGTAAAAAAATTCGGATTTTTATGTTGTTCGGAGGGGTATTTTTCTAAAAGTTTAAATGATATGTATCTGAATACATTGTTTCAACAATGAATCCATTGTTGTAAAAATGTCTAAAATGAAATTTTACACATAAAACAAGCAGTATCTTCTTATTAAATTCTGGTGCACGGCTGAAATTCTATTTCCAAATAAATCAGTACTTTTCCTATCGAATGATGTAAAAAAATTCCGATTTTTAGGTGGTTCGCAGAAGCATTTCTCTAAAAGTTTAAATGAAATATATCTAAATGCATTGTTTCAACAATGAATCTATTGTTGAAAAAATGTTTAAAATGAAATTTTACACGTAAAACAAGCAGTATCTTCTTATTAAATTTAGGTGCACGGCTGAATTTTTGTTTCCGAATAAATCAGTACTTTTCCTATCAAATGATGAAAAAAAATTCCGATTTTTAGGTGGTTCGTAGGGGCATTTCTCTAAAATTTTAAATCAAATATATCTAAATACATTTGTTTCAACAATGAATCCATTGTTGTAAAAATGTTTAAAATGAAATTTTACACATAAAACGAGCAGTATCTTCTTATTAAATTTTGGTGCACGGCTGAAATTTCGTTTCCGAATTAAGCAAAACATTTCCTATCGAATGATGTAAAAATATTGCGATTTTTATGTTGTTCGCAGGGTTATTTTTCTAAAAGTTTAAATGATATGTATCTGAATACATTGTTTCAACAATGAATCCATTGTTGTAAAAATGTCTAAAATAAATTTTACTTATAAAACAAGCAGTATCTTCTTATTAAATTCTGGTGCACGGCTGAAATTTCGTTTCTGAATAAAACAGTACTTTTTCTATCGAATGATGTAAAAAAATTCCGATTTTAAAGTTGTTCAAAGGGGTATCCTTCTAAAAGTTTAAATAAAAAATATATAAATACATTGTTTCAACAATGAATCCATTGTTGTAAAAATGTTAAAAATGAAATTTTACACATAAAACGAGCAGTATCTTCGGATTAAATTCCGGTGTACGGCTGAAATTTCGTTTCCGAATTAAGCAAAACCTTTCCTATCGAATGATGTAAAAAAATTCCGATTTTATGTTGTTCGCAGGGGTATTTTTCTACAAGTTTAAATGAAATGTATCAGAATACATTGTTTCAACAATAAATCCATTGCTGTAAAAATGTCTAAAATGAAATTTTACACATAAAACAAGCAGTATCTTCTTATTATATTCTGGTGCACGGCTGAAATTTCAATTCCGAATAAAACAGTACTTTTTCTATCGAATGATGTAAAACAATTCCGATTTTAAAGTTGTTCGCAGGGGTATTCTTCTAAAAGTTTAAATAAAATATATATAAATACATTGTTTAAACAATGAATCCATTGTTGTAAAAATGTTTAAAATGAAATTTTACTTATAAAACAAGCAGTATCTTCTTATTAAATTCTGGTGCACGGCTGAAATTTTGTTTCCGAATAAATCAGTACTTTTCCTATCGAATGATGTAAAAAAATTACGATTTTTAGGTGGTTCGCAGGGGCATTTCTCTAAAATTTTAAATGAAATATACCTAAATACATTTGTTTCAACAATGAATCCATTGTTGTAAAAATGTTTAAAATGAAAATTTACACATAAAACGAGCAGTATCTTCTTATTAAATTCTGGTGCACGGCTGAAATTTCGTTTCCGAATAAAACAGTACTTTTTCTAACGAATGATGTAAAAAAATTCCGATTTTAAAGTTGTTCGCAGGGGTATCCTTCTAAAAGTTTAAATAAAATATATATAAATACATTGTTTCAACAATGAATCCATTGTTGTAAAATTGTTTAAAATGAAATTTTACACATAAAACGAGCAGTATCTTCGTATTAAATTCCGGTGTACGGCTGAAATTTCGTTTCCGAATTAAGCAAAACATTTCCTATCGAATGATGTAAAAATATTGCGATTTTTATGTTGTTCGCAGGGGTATTTTTCTAAAAGTTTAAATGATATGTATCTGAATGCATTGTTTCAACAATGAATCCATTGTTGTAAAAATGTCTAAAATAAATTTTACTTATAAAACAAGCAGTATCTTCTTATTAAATTCTGGTGCACGGCTGAAATTTTGTTTCCGAATAAATCAATACTTTTCCTATCGAATGATGTAAAAAAATTCCGATTTTAAGTGGTTCGCAGGTGCATTTCTCTAAAATTTTAAATGAAATATATCTAAATACATTTGTTTCAACAATGAATCCATTGTTGTAAAAGTGTTTAAAATGAAATTTTACACATAAAACGAGCAGTATCTTCTTATTATATTCCGGTGCACGGCTGAAATTTTGTTTCCGAATAAATCAGTACTTTTCCTATCGAATGATGTAAAAAAATTCCGATTTTTAGGTTGTTCGCAGGGGTATTTTTCTACAAGTTTAAATGAAATGTATCAGAATACATTGTTTCAACAATGAATCCACTGTTGTAAAAATGTCTAAAATGAAATTTTACACATAAAACAAGCAGTATCTTCTTATTAAATTCTGGTGCACGGCTGAAATTTTGTTTCCGAATAAATCAGTACTTTTCCTATCGAAAGATGAAAAAGAATTCCGATTTTAAAGTTGTTCGCAGGGGTATTCTTCTAAAAGTTTAAATAAAATATATATAAATACATTGTTTCAACAATGAATCCATTGTTGTAAAAATGTTTAAAATGAAATTTTACTCTTACAACGAGCAGTATCTTCGTATTAAATTCCGGTGTACGGCTTAAATTTCGTTTCCGAATTAAGCAAAACCTTTCCTATCGAATGATGTAAAAAAATTCCGATTTTATGTTGTTCGCAGGGGTATTTTTCTACAAGTTTAAATGAAATGTATCAGAATACATTGTTTCAACAATGAATCCATTGTTGTAAAAATGTCTAAAATGAAATTTTACACATAAAAAAAGCAGTATCTTCTTATTATATTCTGGTGCACGGCTGAAATTTCAATTCCGAATAAAACAGTACTTTTTCTATCGAATGATGTAAAACAATTCCGATTTTAAAGTTGTTCGCAGGGGTATTCTTCTAAAAGTTTTAATAAAATATATATAAATACATTGTTTAAACAATGAATCCATTGTTGTAAAAATGTCTAAAATAAAATTTTACTTATAAAACAAGCAGTATCTTCTTATTAAATTCTGGTGCACGGCTGAAATTTTGTTTCCGAATAAATCAATACTTTTCCTATCGAATGATGTAAAAAAATTCCGATTTTTAGGTGGTTCGCAGGGTCATTTCTCTAAAAGTTTAAATGAAATATATCTAAATACATTTGTTTCAACGATGAATCCATTGTTGTAAAAGTGTTTAAAATGAAATTTTACACATAAAACGAGCAGTATCTTCTTATTATATTCCGGTGCACGGCTGAAATTTTGTTTCCGAATAAATCAGTACTTTTCCTATCGAATGATGTAAAAAAATTCCGATTATTAGGTTGTTCGCAGGGGTATTTTTCTACAAGTTTAAATGAAATGTATCAGAATACATTGTTTCAACAATGAATCCACTGTTGTAAAAATGTCTAAAATAAAATTTTACACATAAAACAAGCAGTATCTTCTTATTAAATTCTGGTGCACGGCTGAAATTTTGTTTCCGAATAAATCAGTACTTTTCCTATCGAATGATGAAAAAAAATTCCGATTTTAAAGTTGTTCGCAGGGGTATTCTTCTAAAAGTTTAAATAAAATATATATAAATACATTGTTTCAACAATGAATCCATTGTAGTAAAAATGTTTAAAATGACATTTTACACATAAAACGAACAGTATCTTCTTATTAAATTCCGGTGCATGGCTGAAATTTCGTTTCCGAATTAAGCAAAACATTTCCAAACGAATGATGTAAAAAAATTCCGATTTTATGTTGTTCGCAGGGGTATTTTTCTAAAAGTTTAAATGATATGTATCTGAATACATTGTTTCAACAATGAATCCATTGTTGTAAAAATGTCTAGAATGAAATTTTACTTATAAAACATGCAGTATCTTCTTATTAAATTCTGGTGCACGGCTGAAATTTTGTTTCCGAATAAATCAGTACTTTTCCTATCATATGATGTAAAAACATTCCGATTTTAAAGTTGTTCAAAGGGGTATTCTTCTAAAAGTTTAAATAATATATATATAAATACATTGTTTCAACAATGAATCCATTGTTGTAAAAATGTTTAAAATGAAATTTTACTCTTAAAACGAGCAGTATCTTCGTATTAAATTCCGGTGTACGGCTGAAATTTCGTTTCCGAATTAAGCAAAACTTTTCCTATCGAATGATGTAAAAAAATTCCGATTTTATGTTGTTCGCAGGGGTATTTTTCTACAAGTTTAAATGAAATGTATCAGAATACATTGTTTCAACAATGAATCCATTGTTGTAAAAATATCTAAAATGAACTTTTACACATAAAACAAGCAGTATCTTCTTATTATATTCTGGTGCACGGCTGAAATTTTAATTCCGATTAAAACAATACTTTTTCTATCGAATGATGTAAAAAAATTCCAATTTTAAAGTTGTTCGCAGGGGTATTCTTCTAAAAGTTTAAATAAAATATATATAAATACATTGTTTCAACAATGAATCCATTGTTGTAAAAATGTTTAAAATGAAAATTTACACATAAAACGAGCAGTATCTTCTTATTAAATTCTGGTGCACGGCTGAAATTTCGTTTCCGAATAAAACAGTACTTTTTCTATCGAATGATGTAAAAAAATTCCGAATTTAAAGTTGTTCGCAGGGGTATCCTTCTAAAAGTTTAAATAAAATATATATAAATACATTGTTTCAACAATGAATCCATTGTTGTAAAAATGTTTAAAATGAAATTTTACACATAAAACGAGCAGTATCTTCTCATTAAATTCTGGTGCACGGCTGAAATTTCGTTTCCGAATTAAGCAAAACATTTCTTATCGAATGATGTAAAAAAATTCGGATTTTTATGTTGTTCGGAGGGGTATTTTTCTAAAAGTTTAAATGATATGTATCTGAATACATTGTTTCAACAATGAATCCATTGTTGTAAAAATGTCTAAAATGAAATTTTACACATAAAACAAGCAGTATCTTCTTATTAAATTCTGGTGCACGGCTGAAATTCTATTTCCAAATAAATCAGTACTTTTCCTATCGAATGATGTAAAAAAATTCCGATTTTTAGGTGGTTCGCAGAAGCGTTTCTCTAAAAGTTTAAATGAAATATATCTAAATGCATTGTTTCAACAATGAATCTATTGTTGAAAAAATGTTTAAAATGAAATTTTACACATAAAACGAGCAGTATCTTCTTATTAAATTTTGGTGCACGGCTGAAATTTCGTTTCCGAATTAAGCAAAACATTTCCTATCGAATGATGTAAAAATATTGCGATTTTTATGTTGTTCGCAGGGTTATTTTTCTAAAAGTTTAAATGATATGTATCTGAATACATTGTTTCAACAATGAATCCATTGTTGTAAAAATGTCTAAAATAAATTTTACTTATAAAACAAGCAGTATCTTCTTATTAAATTCTGGTGCACGGTTGAAATTTCGTTTCTGAATAAAACAGTACTTTTTCTATCGAATGATATAAAAAAATTCCGATTTTAAAGTTGTTCGCAGGGGTATCCTTCTAAAAGTTTAAATAAAAAATATATAAATACATTGTTTCAACAATGAATCCATTGTTGTAAAAATGTTAAAAATGAAATTTTACACATAAAACGAGCAGTATCTTCGTATTAAATTCCGGTGTACGGCTGAAATTTCGTTTCCGAATTAAGCAAAACCTTTCCTATCGAATGATGTAAAAAAATTCCGATTTTATGTTGTTCGCAGGGGTATTTTTCTACAAGTTTAAATGAAATGTATCAGAATACATTGTTTCAACAATAAATCCATTGTTGAAAAATGTCTAAAATGAAATTTTACACATAAAACAAGCAGTATCTTCTTATTATATTCTGGTGCACGGCTGAAATTTCAATTCCGAATAAAACAGTACTTTTTCTATCGAATGATGTAAAACAATTCCGATTTTAAAGTTGTTCGCAGGGGTATTCTTCTAAAAGTTTAAATAAAATATATATAAATACATTGTTTAAACAATGAATCCATTGTTGTAAAAATGTTTAAAATGAAATTTTACTTATAAAACAAGCAGTATCTTCTTATTAAATACTGGTGCACGGCTGAAATTTTGTTTCCGAATAAATCAGTACTTTTCCTATCGAATGATGTAAAAAAATTACGATTTTTAGGTGGTTCGCAGGGGCATTTCTCTAAAATTTTAAATGAAATATACCTAAATACATTTGTTTCAACAATGAATCCATTGTTGTAAAAATGTTTAAAATGAAAATTTACACATAAAACGAGCAGTATCTTCTTATTAAATTCTGGTGCACGGCTGAAATTTCGTTTCCGAATAAAACAGTACTTTTTCTATCGAATGATTTAAAAAAATTCCGATTTTAAAGTTGTTCGCAGGGGTATCCTTCTAAAAGTTTAAATAAAATATATATAAATACATTGTTTCAACAATGAATCCATTGTTGTAAAAATGTTTAAAATGAAATTTTACACATAAAACGAGCAGTATCTTCGTATTAAATTCCGGTGTACGGCTGAAATTTCGTTTCCGAATTAAGCAAAACATATCCTATCGAATGATGTAAAAATATTGCGATTTTTATGTTGTTCGCAGGGGTATTTTTCTAAAAGTTTAAATGATATGTATCTGAATGCATTGTTTCAACAATGAATCCATTGTTGTAAAAATGTCTAAAATAAATTTTACTTATAAAACAAGCAGTATCTTCTTATTAAATTCTGGTGCACGGCTGAAATTTTGTTTCCGAATAAATCAATACTTTTCCTATCGAATGATGTAAAAAAATTCCGATTTTTAGGTTGTTCGCAGGGGTATTTTTCTACAAGTTTAAATGAAATGTATCAGAATACATTGTTTCAACAATGAATCCACTGTTGTAAAAATGTCTAAAATAAAATTTTACACATAAAACAAGCAGTATCTTCTTATCAAATTCTGGTGCACGGCTGAAATTTTGTTTCCGAATAAATCAGTACTTTTCCTATCGAATGATGAAAAAAAATTCCGATTTTAAAGTTGTTCGCAGGGGTATTCTTCTAAAAGTTTAAATAAAATATATATAAATACATTGTTTCAACAATGAATCCATTGTAGTAAAAATGTTTAAAATGACATTTTACACATAAAACGAACAGTATCTTCTTATTAAATTCCGGTGCATGGCTGAAATTTCGTTTCCGAATTAAGCAAAACATTTCCAAACGAATGATGTAAAAAAATTCCGATTTTATGTTGTTCGCAGGGGTATTTTTCTAAAAGTTTAAATGATATGTATCTGAATACATTGTTTCAACAATGAATCCATTGTTGTAAAAATGTCTAGAATGAAATTTTACTTATAAAACATGCAGTATCTTCTTATTAAATTCTGGTGCACGGCTGAAATTTTGTTTCCGAACAAATCAGTACTTTTCCTATCATATGATGTAAAAACATTCCGATTTTAAAGTTGTTCGAAGGGGTATTCTTCTAAAAGTTTAAATAATATATATATAAATACATTGTTTCAACAATGAATCCATTGTTGTAAAAATGTTTAAAATGAAATTTTACTCTTAAAACGAGCAGTATCTTCGTATTAAATTCCGGTGTACGGCTGAAATTTCGTTTCCGAATTAAGCAAAACCTTTCCTATCGAATGATGTAAAAAAATTCCGATTTTATGTTGTTCGCAGGGGTATTTTTCTACAAGTTTAAATGAAATGTATCAGAATACATTGTTTCAACAATGAATCCATTGTTGTAAAAATGTCTAAAATGAACTTTTACACATAAAACAAGCAGTATCTTCTTATTATATTCTGGTGCACGGCTGAAATTTTAATTCCGATTAAAACAATACTTTTTCTATCGAATGATGTAAAAAAATTCCGATTTTAAAGTTGTTCGCAGGGGTATTCTTCTAAAAGTTTAAATAAAATATATATAAATACATTGTTTCAACAATGAATCCATTGTTGTAAAAATGTTTAAAATGAAATTTTACACAAAAAACGAGCAGTATCTTCTCATTAAATTCTGGTGCACGGCTGAAATTTCGTTTCCGATTTAAGCAAAACATTTCTTATCGAATGATGTAAAAAAATTCGGATTTTTATGTTGTTCGGAGGGGTATTTTTCTAAAAGTTTAAATGATATGTATCTAAATACATTGTTTCAACAATGAATCCATTGTTGTAAAAATGTCTAAAATGATATTTTACTTATAAAACAAGCAGTATCTTCTTATTAAATTCTGGTGCACGGCTGAAATTCTATTTCCAAATAAATCAGTACTTTTCCTATCGAATGATGTACAAAAATTCCGATTTTTAGGTGGTTTGCGGAAGCATTTCTCTAAAAGTTTAAATGAAATATATCTAAATACATTGTTTCAACAATGAATCCATTTTTGTAAAAATGTTAAAAATGAAATTTTACACATAAAACGAGCAGTATCTTCTTATTAAATTTTGGTGCACGGCTGAAATTTCGTTTCCGAATTAAGCAAAACATTTCCTATCGAATGATGTAAAAATATTGCGATTTTTATGTTGTTCGCAGGGGTATTTTTCTAAAAGTTTAAATGATATGTATCTGAATACATTGTTTCAACAATGAATCCATTGTTGTAAAAATGTCTAAAATAAATTTTACTTATAAAACAAGCAGTATCTTCTTATTAAATTCTGGTGCACGGCTGAAATTTCGTTTCTGAATAAAACAGTACTTTTTCTATCGAATGATGTAAAAAAATTCCGATTTTAAAGTTGTTCGCAGGGGTATCCTTCTAAAAGTTTAAATAAAATATATATAAATACATTGTTTCAACAATGAATCCATTGTTGTAAAAATGTTAAAAATGAAATTTTACACATAAAACGAGCAGTATCTTCGTATTAAATTCCGGTGTACGGCTGAAATTTCGTTTCCGAATTAAGCAAAACCTTTCCTATCGAATGATGTAAAAAAATTCCGATTTTAAAGTTGTTCGCAGGGGTATCCTTCTAAAAGTTTAAATAAAATATATATAAATACATTGTTTCAACAATGAATCCATTGTTGTAAAAATGTTTAAAATGAAATTTTACACATAAAACGAGCAGTATCTTCTCATTAAATTCTGGTGCACGGCTGAAATTTCGTTTCCGAATTAAGCAAAACATTTCTCATCGAATGATGTAAAAAAATTCGGATTTTTATGTTGTTCGGAGGGGTATTTTTCTAAAAGTTTAAATGATATGTATCTGAATACATTGTTTCAACAATGAATCCATTGTTGTAAAAATGTCTAAAATGAAATTTTACACATAAAACAAGCAGTATCTTCTTATTAAATTCTGGTGCACGGCTGAAATTCTATTTCCAAATAAATCAGTACTTTTCCTATCGAATGATGTAAAAAAATTCCGATTTTTAGGTGGTTCGCAGAAGCATTTCTCTAAAAGTTTAAATGAAATATATCTAAATGCATTGTTTCAACAATGAATCTATTGTTGAAAAAATGTTTAAAATGAAATTTTACACGTAAAACAAGCAGTATCTTCTTATTAAATTTAGGTGCACGGCTGAATTTTTGTTTCCGAATACATCAGTACTTTTCCTATCGAATTATGTAAAAAAATTCCGATTTTAAAGTTGTTCGCAGGGGTATTCTTCTAAAAGTTTAAATAAAATATGTATAAATACATTGTTTCAACAATGAATCCATTGTTGTAAAAATGTTTAAAATGAAATTATACTTTTAAAACGAGCAGTATCTTCTCATTAAATTCCGGTGCACGGCTGAAATTTCGTTTCCGAATTAAGCAAAACACTTCCTATCGAATGATGCAAAAAAATTCCGATTTTTATGTTGTTCGCAGGGGTATTTTTCTACAAGTTTAAATGAAATGTATCAGAATACATTGTTTCAACAATGAATCCATTGTTGTAAAAATGTCTAAAATGAAATTTTACACATAAAACAAGCATTATCTTCTTAATATATTCTGGTGCACGGCTGAAACTTTGTTTCCGAAAAAATCAGTACTTTTCCTATCGAATGATGAAAAAAAATTTCGATTTTTATGTTGTTCGCAGGGGTATTTTTCTAAAAGTTTAAATGACATGTATCTGAATACATTGTTTCAACAATGAATCCATTGTTGTAAAAATGTCTAAAATTAAATTTTACACATAAAACGAGCAGTATCTTCTTATTAAATTCCGGTGCACGGCTGGAATTTTGTTTCCGAATAAATCAGTACTTTTGCTATCGAATGATGTAAAAATATTCTGATTTTTAGGTTGTTCGCAGGGGTATTTTTCTACAAGTTTAAATGAAATGTATCAGAATACATTGTTCCAACAATGAATCCATTGTTTAAAAGTGTTTAAAATGAAATTTTACACATAAAACGAGCAGTATCTTCTTATTATATTCCGGTGCACGGCTGAAATTTTGTTTCCGAATAAATCAGTACTTTTCCTATCGAATGATGTAAAAAAATTCCGATTTTTAGGTTGTTCGTAGGGGTATTTTTCTGCACGTTTAAATGAAATGTATCAGAATACATTGTTTCAACAATGAATCCATTGTTGTAAAAATGTTTAAAATGAAATTTTACACATAAAACGAGCAGTATCATCTCATTAAATTCCGGTGCACGGCTGAAATTTCGTTTCCGAATTAAGCAAAACATTTCCTATAGAATGATGTAAAAAATTCCGTTTTTTATGTTGTTCGCAGGGGTATTTTTCTAAATGTTTAAATGAAATATATCTAAATGCATTGTTTCAACAATTAATCCATTGTTGAAAAAATGTTTAAAATGAAATTTTACACATAAAAAATGCAGTTTCTTCTTATTAAATTCAGGTGCTCGGCTGAAATTTTGTTTCCGAATAAATCAGTACTTTTCTTATCGAATGATGTAAAAAAATTCCGATTTTTAGGTTGTTCGCAGGTGTATTTTTCTACAAGTTTAAATGAAATGTATCAGAATACATTGTTCCAACAATGAATCCATTGTTGTAAAAGTGTTTAAAATGAAATTTTACACATAAAACGAGCAGTATCTTCTTATTATATTCCGGTGCACGGCTGAAATTTTGTTTCCGAATAAAGCAGTACTTTTCCTATCGAATGATGTAAAAAAATTCCGATTTTTATGTTGTTCGCAGGGGTATTTTTCTAAAAGTTTAAATGAAATGTATCAGAATACATTGTTCCAACAATGAATCCATTGTTGTAAAAGTGTTTAAAATGAAATTTTACACATAAAACGAGCAGTATCTTCTCATTAAATTCCGGTGCACGGCTGAAATTTCGTTTCCGAACTAAGCAAAACATTTCCTATCGAATGATGTAAAAAAATTCTGATTTTTATGTTGTTCGCAGGGGTATTTTTCTAAAAGTTTAAATGAAATATATCTAAATGCATTGTTTCAACAATGAATCCATTGTTGAAAAAATGTTTAAAATGAAATTTTACACATAAAAAAGCAGTTTCTTCTTATTAAATTCAGGTGCTCGGCTGAAATTTTGTTTCCGAATAAATAAGTACTTTTCCTATCGAATGATGTAAAAAAATTCCGATTTTTATGTTGTTCGCAGGGGTATTTTTCTAAAAGTTTAAATGACATGTATCTGAATACATTGTTTCAACAATGAATCCATTGTTGTAAAAATGTCTAAAATGAAATTTTACACATAAAACGAGCAGTATCTTCTTATTAAATTCCGGTGCACGGCTGGAATTTTGTTTCCGAATAAATCAGTACTTTTTCTATCGAATGATGTAAAACAATTCCGATTTTTAGGTTGTTCGCAGGGGTATTTTTCTACAAGTTTAAAAGAAATGTATCAGAATACATTGTTCCAACAATGAATCCATTGTTGTAAAAGTGTTTAAAATGAAATTTTACACATAAAACGAGCAGTATCTTCTTATTATATTCTGGTGCACGGCTGAAATTTTGTTTCCAAATAAATCAGTACTTTTCCTATCGAATGATGTAAAAAAATTCCGATTTTTTAGTTGTTCGCAGGGGTATTCTTCTAAAAGTTTAAATGAAATATATCTAAATGCATTGTTTCAACAATGAATCCATTGTTGAAAAAATGTTTAAAATGAAATTTTACACATAAAACGAGCAGTATCTTCTTATTAAATTTTGGTGCACGGCTAAAATTTCGTTTCCGAATTAAGCAAAACATTTCCTATCGAATGATGAAAAAAATTTCGATTTTTAGGTAGTTCGCAGGGGTATATTTCTACAAGTTTAAATGAAATGTATCAGAATACATTGTTCCAACAATGAATCCATTGTTGTAAAAGTGTTTAAATTGAAATTTTACACATAAAACGAGCAGTATCTTCTTATTATATTCCGGTGCACGGCTGAAATTTTGTTTCCGAATAAATCAGTACTTTTCCTATCGAATGATGTAATAAAATTCCGATTTTAAGGTTGTTCGCAGGGGTATTTTTCTGCAAGTTTAAATGAAATGTATAAGAATACATTGTTCCAACAATGAATCCATTGTTGTAAAAATGTTTGAAATGAAATTTTACACATAAAACGAGCAGTATCTTCTCATTAAATTCCGGTGCACGGCTGAAATTTCGTTTCCGAATTAAGCAAAACATTTCCTATCGAATGATGTAAAAAAATTCTGATTTTTATGTTGTTCGCAGGGGTATTTTTCTAAAAGTTTAAATGATATGTATCTGAATACATTGTTTCAACAATGAATCCATTGTTGTAAAAATGTCTAGAATGAAATTTTACTTATAAAACAAGCAATATCTTCTTATTAAATTCTGGTGCACGGCTGAAATTTTGTTTCCGAATAAATCAGTACTTTTCCTATCGAATGATGTAAAAAAATTCCGATTTTTTAGGTGGTTCGCAGGGGCATTTCTCTAAAATTTTAAATGAAATATATCTAAATACATTTGTTTCAACAATGAATCCATTGTTGTAAAAGTGTTTAAAATGAAATTTTACACATAAAACGAGCAGTATCTTCTTATTAAATTCCGGTGCACGGCTGAAATTTCGTTTCCGATATAAGCAAAACATTTCCTATCGAATGATGTAAAAAAACTCCGATTTTTATGTTGTTCGCAGGGGTATTTTTCTACAAGTTTAAATGAAATGTATCAGAATACATTGTTTCAACAATGAATCCATTGTTGTAAAAATGTCTAAAATGAACTTTTACACATAAAACTAGCAGTATCTTCTTATTATATTCTGGTGCACGGCTGAAATTTCGTTTCCGAATAAAACAGTACTTTTCCTATCGAATGATGTAAAAAAATTCCGATTTTTAGGTGGTTCGCAGGGGCATTTCTCTAAAATTTTAAATGAAATATATCTAAATACATTTGTTTCAACAATGAATCCATTGTTGTAAAAGTGTTTAAAATGAAATTTTACACATAAAACGAGCAGTATCTTCTTATTAAATTCCGATGCACGGCTGAAACTTTGTTTCCGAAAAAATCAGTACTTTTCCTATCGAATGATGTAAAAAAATTCCGATTTTTAGGTTGTTCGCAGGGGTATTTTTCTACAAGTTTAAATGAAATGTATCAGAATACATTGTTTCAACAATGAATCCATTGTTGTAAAAATGTCTAAAATGAAATTTTACACATAAAACAAGCAGTATCTTCTCATTAAATTTTGGTGCACGGCTGAAATTTCGTTTCCGAATAAAACAGTACTTTTCCTATCGAATTATGTAAACAAATTCCGATTTTAAAGTTGTTCGCAGGGGTATTCTACTAAAAGTTTAAATAAAATATGTATAAATACATTGTTTCAACAATGAATCCATTGTTGTAAAAATGTTTAAAATGAAATTATACTTTTAAAACGAGCAGTATCTTCTCATTAAATTCCGGTGCACGGCTGAAATTTCGTTTCCGAATTAAGCAAGACATTTCCTATCGAATGATGCAAAAAATTCCGATTTTTATGTTGTTCGCAGGGGCATTTTTCTACAAGTTTAAATGAAATGTATCAGAATACATTGTTTCAACAATGAATCCATTGTTGTAAAAATGTCTAAAATGAAATTTTACACATAAAACGAGCAGTATCTTCTTATTAAATTCCGGTGCACGGCTGGAATTTTGTTTCCGAATAAATCAGTACTTTTTCTATCGAATGATGTAAAAATATTCCGATTTTTAGGTTGTTCGCAGGGGTATTTTTCTACAAGTTTAAATGAAATGTATCAGAATACATTGTTCCAACAATGAATCCATTGTTGTAAAAGTGTTTAAAATGAAATTTTACACATAAAACGAGCAGTATCTTCTTATTATATTCCGGTGCACGGCTGAAATTTTGTTTCCGAATAAATCAGTACTTTTCCTATCGAATGATGTAAAAAAAATCCGATTTTTAGGTTGTTCGCAGGGGTATTTTTCTGCACGTTTAAATGAAATGTTTCAGAATACATTGTTTCAACAATGAATCCATTGTTGTAAAAATGTTTAAAATGAAATTTTACACATAAAACGAGCAGTATCATCTCATTAAATTCCGGTGCACGGCTGAAATTTCGTTTCCGAATAAATCAGTACTTTTCCTATCGAATGATGTAAAAAAATTCCGATTTTTATGTTGTTCGCAGGGGTATTTTTCTACAAGTTTAAATGAAATGTATCAGAATACATTGTTTCAACAATGAATCCATTGTTGTAAAAATGTCTAAAATGAAACTTTACCCATAAAACAAGCAGTATCTGCTTATTAAGTTTTGGTGCACGGCTGAAATTTCGTTTCCGAATAAAACAGTACTTTTCCTATCGAATTATGTAAAAAAATTCCGATTTTAAAGTGTTTCGCAGGGGTATTCTTCTAAAAGTTTAAATAAAATATGTATAAATACATTGTTTCAACAATGAATCCATTGTTGTAAAAATGTTTAAAATGAAATTATACTTTTAAAACGAGCAGTATCTTCTCATTAAATTCCGGTGCACGGCTGAAATTTCGTTTCCGAATTAAGCAAAACATTTCCTATCGAATGATGTAAAAAAATTCCGATTTTTATGTTGTTCGCAGGGGTATTTTTCTACAAGTTTAAATGAAATGTATCAGAATACATTGTTTCAACAATGAATCCATTGTTGTAAAAATGTCTAAAATGAAATTTTACACATAAAACATGCAGTATCTTCTTAATATATTCTGGTGCACGGCTGAAATTTCGTTTTCGAATAAAACAGTACTTTTCCTATCGAATGATGTAAAAAAATTCCGATTTTAGAGTTGTTCGCAGGGGTATTCTTCTAAAAGTTTAAATAAAATATATATAAATACATTGTTTCAACAATGAATCCATTGTTGTAAAAATGTTTAAAATGAAATTTTACCTATAAAACGAGCAGTATCTTCTTATTATATTCCGGTGCACGGCTGAAATTTTGTTTCCGAATAAATCAGTACTTTTCCTATCGAATGATGTAAAAAAATTCCGATTTTTATGTTGTTCGCAGGGGTATTTTTCTACAAGTTTAAATGAAATGTATCAGAATACATTGTTTCAACAATGAATCCATTGTTGTAAAAATGTCTAAAATGAAATTTTACCCATAAAACAAGCATTATCTGCTTATTAAATTTTGGTGCACGGCTGAAATTTCGTTTCCGAATAAAACAGTACTTTTCCTATCGAATTATGTAAAAAAATTCCGATTTTAAAGTGTTTCGCAGGGGTATTCTTCTAAAAGTTTAAATAAAATATGTATAAATACATTGTTTCAACAATGAATCCATTGTTGTAAAAATGTTTAAAATGAAATTATACTTTTAAAACGAGCAGTATCTTCTCATTAAATTCCGGTGCACGGCTGAAATTTCGTTTCCGAATTAAGCAAAACATTTCCTATGGAATGATGAAAAAAAATTTCGATTTTTATGTTGTTCGCAGGGGTATTTTTCTAAAAGTATAAATGACATGTATCTGAATACATTATTTCAACAATGAATCCATTGTTGTAAAAATGTCTAAAATGAAATTTTACACATAAAACGAGCAGTATCTTCTTATTAAATACCGGTGCAAGGCTGGAGTTTTGTTTCCGAATAAATCAGTACTTTTTCTATCGAATGATGTAAAAATATTCCGATTTTTAGGTTGTTCGCAGGGGTATTTTTCTGCAAGTTTAAATGAAATGTATCAGAATACATTGTTCCAACAATGAATCCATTGTTGTAAAAGTGTTGAAAATGAAATTTTACAAATAAAACGAGCAGTATCTTCTTATTATATTCCGGTGCACGGCTGAAATTTTGTTTCCGAATAAATCAGTACTTTTCCTATCGAATGATGTAAAAAATTTCCGATTTTTAGGTTGTTCGCAGGGGTATTTTTCTGCAAGTTTAAATGAAATGTATCAGAATACATTGTTTCAACAATGAATCCATTGTTGTAAAAATGTTTAAAATGAAATTTTACACATAAAACGAGCAGTATCATCTCATTAAATTCCGGTGCACGGCTGAAATTTCGTTTCCGAATTAAGCAAAACATTTCCTATCGAATGATGTAAAAAAAATCCGATTTTTATGTTGTTCGCAGGGGTATTTTTCTAAAAGTTTAAATGAAATATATCTAAATGCATTGTTTCAACAATGAATCGATTGTTGAAAAAATGTTTAAAATGAAATTTTACACATAAAAAAAGCAGTTTCTTCTTATTAAATTCAGGTGCTCGGCTGAAATTTTGCTTCCGAATAAATCAGTACTTTTCCTATCTAATGATGTAAAAAAATTCCGATTTTTATGTTGTTCGAAGGGGTATTTTTCTAAAAGTTTAAATGAAATGTATCAGAATACATTGTTTCAACAATGAATCCATTGATGTAAAAATGTCTAAAATGAAATTTTACACATAAAACGAGCAGTATCTTCTTATTAAATTCCGGTGCACGGCTGGAATTTTGTTTCTGAATAAATCAGTACTTTTCCTATCGAATGATGTAAAAAAATTCCGATTTTTACGTTGTTCGCAGGGGTATTTTTCTACAAGTTTAAATGAAATGTATCAGAATACATTGTTTCAACAATGAATCCATTGATGTAAAAATGTCTAAAATGAAATTTTACACTTAAAACGAGCAGTATCTTCTTATTAAATTCCGGTGCACGGCTGAAATTTTGTTTCCGAATAAATCAGTACTTTTCCTATCGAATGATGTAAAAAAATTCCGATTTTAAAGTTGTTCGCAGGGGTATTCTTCTAAAAGTTTAAATAAAATATATATAAATACATTGTTTCAACAATGAATCCATTGTTGTAAAAATGTTTAAAATGAAATTTTACACATAAAACGAGCAGTATCTTCTCATTAAATTCCGGTGCACGGCTGAAATTTCGTTTCCGAAATAAGCAAAACATTTCCTATCGAATGATGTAAAAAAATTCCGATTTTTATGTTGTTCGCAGGGGTATTTTTCTAAAAGTTTAAATGATATGTATCTGAATACATTGTTTCAACAATGAATCCATTGTTGTAAAAATGTCTAGAATGAAATTTTACTTATAAAACAAGCAATATCTTCTTATTAAATTCTGGTGCACGGCTGAAATTTTGTTTCCGAATAAATCAGTACTTTTCCTATCGAATGATGTAAAAAAATTCCGATTTTTTAGGTGGTTCGCAGGGGCATTTCTCTAAAATTTTAAATGAAATATATCTAAATACATTTGTTTCAACAATGAATCCATTGTTGTAAAAGTTTTTAAAATGAAATTTTACACATAAAACGAGCAGTATCTTCTTATTAAATTCCGGTGCACGGCTGAAATTTCGTTTCCGAAATAAGCAAAACATTTCCTATCGAATGATGTAAAAAAACTCCGATTTTTATGTTGTTCGCAGGGGTATTTTTCTACAAGTTTAAATGAAATGTATCAGAATACATTGTTTCAACAATGAATCCATTGTTGTAAAAATGTCTAAAATGAACTTTTACACATAAAACTAGCAGTATCTTCTTATTATATTCTGGTGCACGGCTGAAATTTCGTTTCCGAATAAAACAGTACTTTTCCTATCGAATGATGTAAAAAAATTCCGTTTTTTATGTTGTTCGCAGGGGTATTTTTCTTCAAGTTTAAATGAAATGTATCAGAATGCATTGTTTCAACAATGAATCCATTGTTGTAAAAGTGTTTAAAATGAAATTTTACACATAAAACGAGCAGTATCTTCTTATTAAATTCCGGTGCACGGCTGAAATTTTGTTTCCGAAAAAATCAGTACTTTTCCTATCGAATGATGTAAAAAAATTCCGATTTTTAGGTTGTTCGCAGGGGTATTTTTCTACAAGTTTAAATTAAATGTATCAGAATGCATTGTTTCAACAATGAATCCATTGTTGTAAAAATGTCTAAAATGAAGTTTTACACATAAAACAAGCAGTATCTTCTTATTAAATTTTGGTGCACGGCTGAAATTTCGTTTCCGAATAAAACAGTACTTTTCCTATCGAATTATGTAAAAAAATTCCGATTTTAAAGTTGTTCGCAGGGGTATTCTTCTAAAAGTTTAAATAAAATATGTATAAATACATTGTTTCAACAATGAATCCATTGTTGTAAAAATGTCTAAAATGAAATTTTACACATAAAACAAGCAGTATCTTCTTAATATATTCTGGTGCATGGCTGAAACTTTGTTTCCGAAAAAATCAGTACTTTTCCTATCGAATGATGTAAAAAAATTCCGATTTTTAGGTTGTTCGCAGGGGTATTTTTCTACAAGTTTAAATGAAATGTATCAGAATGCATTGTATCAACAATGAATCCATTGTTGTAAAAGTGTTTAAAATGAAATTTTACACATAAAACGAGCAGTATCTTCTTATTAAATTCCGGTGCACGGCTGAAATTTCGTTTCCGAATTAAGCAAAACATTTCCTATCGAATGATGCAAAAAATTCCGATTTTTATGTTGTTCGCAGGGGTATTTTTCTACAAGTTTAAATGAAATGTATCAGAATACATTGTTTCAACAATGAATCCATTGTTGTAAAAATGTCTAAAATGAAATTTTACACATAAAACAAGCAGTATCTTCTTAATATATTCTGGTGCATGGCTGAAACTTTGTTTCCGAAAAAATCAGTACTTTTCCTATCGAATGATGAAAAAAAATTTCGATTTTTATGTTGTTCGCAGGGGTATTTTTCTAAAAGTTTAAATGACATGTATCTGAATACATTGTTTCAACAATGAATCCATTGTTGTAAAAATGTCTAAAATGAAATTTTACACATAAAACGAGCAGTATCTTCTTATTAAATTCCGGTGCACGGCTGGAATTTTGTTTCCGAATAAATCAGTACTTTTTCTATCGAATGATGTAAAAATATTCCGATTTTTAGGTTGTTCGCAGGGGTATTTTTCTACAAGTTTAAATGAAATGTATCAGAATACATTGTTCCAACAATGAATCCATTGTTGTAAAAGTGTTTAAAATGAAATTTTACACATAAAACGAGCAGTATCTTCTTATTATATTCCGGTGCACGGCTGAAATTTTGTTTCCGAATAAATCAGTACTTTTCCTATCGAATGATGTAAAAAAATTCCGATTTTTAGGTTGTTCGCAAGGGTATTTTTCTGCACGTTTAAATGAAATGTATCAGAATACATTGTTTCAACAATGAATCCATTGTTGTAAAAGTGTTTAAAATGAAAATTTACACATAAAACGAGCAGTATCTTCTCATTAAATTCCGGTGCACGGCTGAAATTTCGTTTCCGAATTAAGCAAAACATTTCCTATCGAATGATGTAAAAAAATTCCGATTTTTATGTTGTTCGCAGGGGTATTTTTCTAAAAGTTTAAATGAAATATATCTAAATGCATTGTTTCAACAATGAATCCATTGTTGAAAAAATGTTTAAAATGAAATTTTACACATAAAAAAGCAGTTTCTTCTTATTAAATTCAGGTGCTCGGCTGAAATTTTGTTTCCGAATAAATCAGTACTTTTCCTATCGAATGATGTAAAAAAATTCCGATTTTTATGTTGTTCGCAGGGGTATTTTTCTAAAAGTTTAAATGACATGTATCTGAATACATTGTTTCAACAATGAATCCAATGTTGTAAAAATGTCTAAAATGAAATTTTACACATAAAACGAGCAGTATCATCTTATTAAATTCCGGTGCACGGCTGGAATTTTGTTTCCGAATAAATCAGTACTTTTTCTATCGAATGATGTAAAACAATTCCGATTTTTAGGTTGTTCGCAGGGGTATTTTTCTACAAGTTTAAAAGAAATGTATCAGAATACATTGTTCCAACAATGAATCCATTGTTGTAAAAGTGTTTAAAATGAAATTTTACACATAAAACGAGCAGTATCTTCTTATTATATTCTGGTGCACGGCTGAAATTTTGTTTCCAAATAAATCAGTACTTTTCCTATCGAATGATGTAAAAAAATTCCGATTTTAAAGTTGTTCGCAGGGGTATTCTTCTAAAAGTTTAAATGAAATATATCTAAATGCATTGTTTCAACAATGAATCCATTGTTGAAAAAATGTTTAAAATGAAATTTTACACATAAAACGAGCAGTATCTTCTTATTAAATTTTGGTGCACGGCTAAAATTTCGTTTCCGAATTAAGCAAAACATTTCCTATCGAATGATGAAAAAAATTTCGATTTTTAGGTTGTTCGCAGGGGTATTTTTCTACAAGTTTAAATGAAATGTATCAGAATACATTGTTCCAACAATGAATCCATTGTTGTAAAAGTGTTTAAAATGAAATTTTACACATAAAACGAGCAGTATCTTCTTATTATATTCCGGTGCACGGCTGAAATTTTGTTTCCGAATAAATCAGTACTTTTCCTATCGAATGATGTAATAAAATTCCGATTTTTAGGTTGTTCGCAGGTGTATTTTTCTACAAGTTTAAATGAAATGTATCAGAATACATTGTTCCAACAATGAATCCATTGTTGTAAAAGTGTTTAAAATGAAATTTTACACATAAAACGAGCAGTATCTTCTTATTATATTCCGGTGCACGGCTGAAATTTTGTTTCCGAATAAATCAGTACTTTTCCTATCGAATGATGTAATAAAATTCCGATTTTTAGGTTGTTTGCAGGGGTATTTTTCTACAAGTTTAAATGAAATGTATCAGAATACATTGTTTCAATAATGAATCCATTGTTGTAAAAATGTCTAAAATGAAATTTTACACAAAAAACGAGCAGTATCTTCTTATTAAATGCCGGTGCACGGCTGGAATTTTGTTTCCGAATAAATCAGTACTTTTCCTATCGAATGATGTAAAAAAATTCCGATTTTTATGTTGTTCGCAGGGGTATTTTTCTACAAGTTTAAATTAAATGTATCAGAATACATTGTTTCAACAATGAATCCATTGTTGTAAAAATGTTTAAAATGAAATTTTACACATAAAACGAGCAGTATCTTCTTATTAAATTTTGGTGCACGGCTAAAATTTCGTTTCCGAATTAAGCAAAACATTTCCTATCGAATGATGAAAAAAAATTTCGATTTTTATGTTGTTCGCAGGGGTATTTTTCTAAAAGTTTAAATGACATGTATCTGAATACATTGTTTCAACAATGAATAAATTGTTGTAAAATTGTTTAAAATGAAATTTTACACATAAAACGAGCAGTATCTTCTTATTATATTCCGGTGCACGGCTGAAATTTTGTTTCCGAATAAATCAGTACTTTTCCTATCGAATGATGTAAAAAAATTCCGATTTTTAGGTTGTTCGCAGGGGTATTTTTCTACAAGTTTAAATGAAATGTATCAGAATATATTGTTTCAACAATGAATCCATTGTTGTAAAAATGTCTAAAATGAAATTTTACACATAAAACGAGCAGTATCTTCTTATTAAATTCCGGTGCACGGCTGAAATTTTGTTTCCGAAAAAATCAGTACTTTTCCTATCGAATGATGTAAAAAAATTCCGATTTTAAAGTTGTTCGCAGGGGTATTCTTCTAAAAGTTTAAATGAAATATATCTAAATGCATTGTTTCAACAATGAATCCATTGTTAAAAAAATGTTTAAAATGAAATTTTACACATAAAAAAGCAGTTTCTTCTTATTAAATTCAGGTGCACGGCTTAAATTTTGTTTCCGAATAAATCAGTACTTTTCATATCGAATGATGTAAAAAAATTCCGATTTTTATGTTGTTCGCAGGGGTATTTTTCTACAAGTTTAAATGAAATGTATCAGAATACATTGTTTCAACAATGAATCCATTGATGTAAAAATGTCTAAAATGAAATTTTACACATAAAACGAGCAGTATCTTCTTATTAAATTCCGGTGCACGGCTGGAATTTTGTTTCCGAATAAATCAGTACTTTTCCTATCGAATGATGTAAAAAAATTCCGATTTTAAAGTTGTTCGCAGGGGTATTCTTCTAAAAGTTTAAATAAAATATATATAAATACATTGTTTCAACAATGAATCCATTGTTGTAAAAATGTTTAAAATGAAATTTTACACATAAAACGAGCAGTATCTTCTCATTAAATTCCGGTGCACGGCTGAAATTTCGTTTCCGAATTAAGCAAAACATTTCCTATCGAATGATGTAAAAAAATTCCGATTTTTATGTTGTTCGCAGGGGTATTTTTCTACAAGTTTAAATGAAATGTATCAGAATACATTGTTTCAACAATGAATCCATTGTTGTAAAAATGTCTAAAATGAAATTTTACACATAAAACAAGCAGTATCTTCTTATTAAATTTTGGTGCACGGCTGAAATTTCGTTTCCGAATAAAACAGTTCTTTTCTTATCGAATGATGTAAAAAAAATCCGATTTCAAAGTTGTTCGCAGGGGTATTCTTCTGAAAGTTTAAATAAAATATATATAAATACATTGTTTCAACAATGAATCCATTGTTGTAAAAATGTTTAAAATGAAATTTTACTCATAAAACGAGCAGTATCTTCTCATTAAATTCCGGTGCACGGCTGAAATTTTGTTTCCGAATAAATCAGTACTTTTCCTATCGAATGATGTAAAAAAATTCCGATTTTTAGGTTGTTCGCAGGGGTATTTTTCTGAACGTTTAAATGAAATGTATCAGAATACATTGTTTCAACAATGAATCCATTGTTGTAAAAATGTTTAAAATGAATTTTTACACATAAAACGAGCAGTATCATTTCATTAAATTCCGGTGCACGGCTGAAATTTCGTTTCCGAATTAAGCAAAACATTTCCTATAGAATGATGTAAAAAAATTCCGATTTTTATGTTGTTCGCAGGGGTATTTTTCTAAAAGTTTAAATGAAATATATCTAAATGCATTGTTTCAACAATGAATCCATTGTTGAAAAAATGTTTAAAATGAAATTTTACACATAAAAAAAGCAGTTTCTTCTTATTAAATTCAGGTGCTCGGCTGAAATTTTTTTCCGAATAAATCAGTACTTTTCCTATCGAATGATGTAAAAAAAATCCGATTTTTATGTTGTTCGCAGGGGTATTTTTCTAAAAGTTTAAATGACATGTATCTGAATACATTGTTTCAACAATGAATCCATTGTTGTAAAAATGTCTAAAATGAAATTTTACACATAAAACGAGCAGTATCTTCTTATTAAATTCCGGTGCACGGCTGGAATTTTGTTTCCGAATAAATCAGTACTTTTTCTATCGAATGATGTAAAACAATTCCGATTTTTAGGTTGTTCGCAGGGGTATTTTTCTACAAGTTTAAAAGAAATGTATCAGAATACATTGTTCCAACAATGAATCCATTGTTGTAAAAGTGTTTAAAATGAAATTTTACACATAAAACGAGCAGTATCTTCTTATTATATTCCGGTGCACGGCTGAAATTTTGTTTCTGAATAAAGCAGTACTTTTCCTATCGAATGATGTAAAAAAATTCCGATTTTTATGTTGTTCGCAGGGGTATTTTTCTAAAAGTTTAAATGAAATGTATCAGAATACATTGTTCCAACAATGAATCCATTGTTGTAAAAGTGTTTAAAATGAAATTTTACACATAAAACGAGCAGTATCTTCTTATTATATTCCGGTGCACGGCTGAAATTTTTTTTCCAAATAAATCAGTACTTTTCCTATCGAATGATGTAAAAATATTCCGATTTTTAGGTTGTTCGCAGGGGTATTTTTCTACAAGTTTAAATGAAATGTATCAGAATATATTGTTTCAACAATGAATCCATTCTTGTAAAAATGTCTAAAATGAAATTTTACACATAAAACGAGCAGTATCTTCTTATTAAATTCCGGTGCACGGCTGGAATTTTGTTTCCGAATAAATCAGTACTTTTTCTATCGAATGATGTAAAACAATTCCGATTTTTAGGTTGTTCGCAGGGGTATTTTTCTACAAGTTTAAAAGAAATGTATCAGAATACATTGTTCCAACAATGAATCCATTGTTGTAAAAGTGTTTAAAATGAAATTTTACACATAAAACGAGAAGTATCTTCTTATTATATTCCGGTGCACGGCTGAAATTTTGTTTCCGAATAAATCAGTACTTTTCCTATCGAATGATGTAATAAAATTCCGATTTTTAGGTTGTTCGCAGGGGTATTTTTCTACAAGTTTAAATGAAATGTATCAGAATACATTGTTCCAACAATGAATCCATTGTTGTAAAAGTGTTTAAAATGAAATTTTACACATAAAACGAGCAGTATCTTCTTATTATATTCCGGTGCACGGCTGAAATTTTGTTTCCGAATAAATCAGTACTTTTCCTATCGAATGATGTAAAAAAATTCCGATTTTTAGGTTGTTCGCAAGGGTATTTTTCTGCACGTTTAAATGAAATGTATCAGAATACATTGTTTCAACAATGAATCCATTGTTGTAAAAGTGTTTAAAATGAAAATTTACACATAAAACGAGCAGTATCTTCTCATTAAATTCCTTTGCACGGCTGAAATTTCGTTTCCGAATTAAGCAAAACATTTCCTATCGAATGATGTAAAAAAATTCCGATTTTTATGTTGTTCGCAGGGGTATTTTTCTAAAAGTTTAAATGAAATATATCTAAATGCATTGTTTCAACAATGAATCCATTGTTGAAAAAATGTTTAAAATGAAATTTTACACATAAAAAAGCAGTTTCTTCTTATTAAATTCAGGTGCTCGGCTGAAATTTTGTTTCCGAATAAATCAGTACTTTTCCTATCGAATGATGTAAAAAAATTCCGATTTTTATGTTGTTCGCAGGGGTATTTTTCTAAAAGTTTAAATGACATGTATCTGAATACATTGTTTCAACAATGAATCCAATGTTGTAAAAATGTCTAAAATGAAATTTTACACATAAAACGAGCAGTATCTTCTTATTAAATTCCGGTGCACGGCTGGAATTTTGTTTCCGAATAAATCAGTACTTTTTCTATCGAATGATGTAAAACAATTCCGATTTTTAGGTTGTTCGCAGGGGTATTTTTCTACAAGTTTAAAAGAAATGTATCAGAATACAATGTTCCAACAATGAATCCATTGTTGTAAAAGTGTTTAAAATGAAATTTTACACATAAAACGAGCAGTATCTTCTTATTATATTCTGGTGCACGGCTGAAATTTTGTTTCCAAATAAATCAGTACTTTTCCTATCGAATGATGTAAAAAAATTCCGATTTTAAAGTTGTTCGCAGGGGTATTCTTCTAAAAGTTTAAATGAAATATATCTAAATGCATTGTTTCAACAATGAATCCATTGTTGAAAAAATGTTTAAAATGAAATTTTACACATAAAACGAGCAGTATCTTCTTATTAAATTTTGGTGCACGGTTAAAATTTCGTTTCCGAATTAAGCAAAACATTTCCTATCGAATGATGAAAAAAATTTCGATTTTTAGGTTGTTCGCAGGGGTATTTTTCTACAAGTTTAAATGAAATGTATCAGAATACATTGTTCCAACAATGAATCCATTGTTGTAAAAGTGTTTAAAATGAAATTTTACACATAAAACGAGCAGTATCTTCTTATTATATTCCGGTGCACGGCTGAAATTTTGTTTCCGAATAAATCAGTACTTTTCCTATCGAATGATGTAATAAAATTCCGATTTTTAGGTTGTTCGCAGGTGTATTTTTCTACAAGTTTAAATGAAATGTATCAGAATACATTGTTCCAACAATGAATCCATTGTTGTAAAAGTGTTTAAAATGAAATTTTACACATAAAACGAGCAGTATCTTCTTATTATATTCCGGTGCACGGCTGAAATTTTGTTTCCGAATAAATCAGTACTTTTCCTATCGAATGATGTAATAAAATTCCGATTTTTAGGTTGTTCGCAGGGGTATTTTTCTACAAGTTTAAATGAAATGTATCAGAATACATTGTTTCAATAATGAATCCATTGTTGTAAAAATGTCTAAAATGAAATTTTACACCAAAAACGAGCAGTATCTTCTTATTAAATGCCGGTGCACGGCTGGAATTTTGTTTCCGAATAAATCAGTACTTTTCCTATCGAATGATGTAAAAAAATTCCGATTTTTATGTTGTTCGCAGGGGTATTTTTCTACAAGTTTAAATTAAATGTATCAGAATACATTGTTTCAACAATGAATCCATTGTTGTAAAAATGTTTAAAATGAAATTTTACACATAAAACGAGCAGTATCTTCTTATTAAATTTTGGTGCACGGCTAAAATTTCGTTTCCGAATTAAGCAAAACATTTCCTATCGAATGATGAAAAAAAATTTCGATTTTTATGTTGTTCGCAGGGGTATTTTTCTAAAAGTTTAAATGACATGTATCTGAATACATTGTTTCAACAATGAATAAATTGTTGTAAAATTGTTTAAAATGAAATTTTACACATAAAACGAGCAGTATCTTCTTATTATATTCCGGTGCACGGCTGAAATTTTGTTTCCGAATAAATCAGTACTTTTCCTATCGAATGATGTAAAAAAATTCCGATTTTTAGGTTGTTCGCAGGGGTATTTTTCTACAAGTTTAAATGAAATGTATCAGAATATATTGTTTCAACAATGAATCCATTGTTGTAAAAATGTCTAAAATGAAATTTTACACATAAAACGAGCAGTATCTTCTTATTAAATTCCGGTGCACGGCTGAAATTTTGTTTCCGAAAAAATCAGTACTTTTCCTATCGAATGATGTAAAAAAATTCCGATTTTAAAGTTGTTCGCAGGGGTATTCTTCTAAAAGTTTAAATGAAATATATCTAAATGCATTGTTTCAACAATGAATCCATTGTTAAAAAAATGTTTAAAATGAAATTTTACACATAAAAAAGCAGTTTCTTCTTATTAAATTCAGGTGCACGGCTTAAATTTTGTTTCCGAATAAATCAGTACTTTTCATATCGAATGATGTAAAAAAATTCCGATTTTTATGTTGTTCGCAGGGGTATTTTTCTACAAGTTTAAATGAAATGTATCAGAATACATTGTTTCAACAATGAATCCATTGATGTAAAAATGTCTAAAATGAAATTTTACACATAAAACGAGCAGTATCTTCTTATTAAATTCCGGTGCACGGCTGGAATTTTGTTTCCGAATAAATCAGTACTTTTCCTATCGAATGATGTAAAAAAATTCCGATTTTAAAGTTGTTCGCAGGGGTATTCTTCTAAAAGTTTAAATAAAATATATATAAATACATTGTTTCAACAATGAATCCATTGTTGTAAAAATGTTTAAAATGAAATTTTACACATAAAACGAGCAGTATCTTCTCATTAAATTCCGGTGCACGGCTGAAATTTCGTTTCCGAATTAAGCAAAACATTTCCTATCGAATGATGTAAAAAAATTCCGATTTTTATGTTGTTCGCAGGGGTATTTTTCTACAAGTTTAAATGAAATGTATCAGAATACATTGTTTCAACAATGAATCCATTGTTGTAAAAATGTCTAAAATGAAATTTTACACATAAAACAAGCAGTATCTTCTTATTAAATTTTGGTGCACGGCTGAAATTTCGTTTCCGAATAAAACAGTTCTTTTCTTATCGAATGATGTAAAAAAAATCCGATTTCAAAGTTGTTCGCAGGGGTATTCTTCTGAAAGTTTAAATAAAATATATATAAATACATTGTTCCAACAATGAATCCATTGTTGTAAAAGTGTTTAAAATGAAATTTTACACATAAAACGAGCAGTATCTTCTTATTATATTCTGGTGCACGGCTGAAATTTTGTTTCCAAATAAATCAGTACTTTTCCTATCGAATGATGTAAAAAAATTCCGATTTTAAAGTTGTTCGCAGGGGTATTCTTCTAAAAGTTTAAATGAAATATATCTAAATGCATTGTTTCAACAATGAATCCATTGTTGAAAAAATGTTTAAAATGAAATTTTACACATAAAACGAGCAGTATCTTCTTATTAAATTTTGGTGCACGGCTAAAATTTCGTTTCCGAATTAAGCAAAACATTTCCTATCGAATGATGAAAAAAATTTCGATTTTTAGGTTGTTCGCAGGGGTATTTTTCTACAAGTTTAAATGAAATGTATCAGAATACATTGTTCCAACAATGAATCCATTGTTGTAAAAGTGTTTAAAATGAAATTTTACACATAAAACGAGCAGTATCTTCTTATTATATTCCGGTGCACGGCTGAAATTTTGTTTCCGAATAAATCAGTACTTTTCCTATCGAATGATGTAATAAAATTCCGATTTTTAGGTTGTTCGCAGGTGTATTTTTCTACAAGTTTAAATGAAATGTATCAGAATACATTGTTCCAACAATGAATCCATTGTTGTAAAAGTGTTTAAAATGAAATTTTACACATAAAACGAGCAGTATCTTCTTATTATATTCCGGTGCACGGCTGAAATTTTGTTTCCGAATAAATCAGTACTTTTCCTATCGAATGATGTAATAAAATTCCGATTTTTAGGTTGTTCGCAGGGGTATTTTTCTACAAGTTTAAATGAAATGTATCAGAATACATTGTTTCAATAATGAATCCATTGTTGTAAAAATGTCTAAAATGAAATTTTACACCAAAAACGAGCAGTATCTTCTTATTAAATGCCGGTGCACGGCTGGAATTTTGTTTCCGAATAAATCAGTACTTTTCCTATCGAATGATGTAAAAAAATTCCGATTTTTATGTTGTTCGCAGGGGTATTTTTCTACAAGTTTAAATTAAATGTATCAGAATACATTGTTTCAACAATGAATCCATTGTTGTAAAAATGTTTAAAATGAAATTTTACACATAAAACGAGCAGTATCTTCTTATTAAATTTTGGTGCACGGCTAAAATTTCGTTTCCGAATTAAGCAAAACATTTCCTATCGAATGATGAAAAAAAATTTCGATTTTTATGTTGTTCGCAGGGGTATTTTTCTAAAAGTTTAAATGACATGTATCTGAATACATTGTTTCAACAATGAATAAATTGTTGTAAAATTGTTTAAAATGAAATTTTACACATAAAACGAGCAGTATCTTCTTATTATATTCCGGTGCACGGCTGAAATTTTGTTTCCGAATAAATCAGTACTTTTCCTATCGAATGATGTAAAAAAATTCCGATTTTTAGGTTGTTCGCAGGGGTATTTTTCTACAAGTTTAAATGAAATGTATCAGAATATATTGTTTCAACAATGAATCCATTGTTGTAAAAATGTCTAAAATGAAATTTTACACATAAAACGAGCAGTATCTTCTTATTAAATTCCGGTGCACGGCTGAAATTTTGTTTCCGAAAAAATCAGTACTTTTCCTATCGAATGATGTAAAAAAATTCCGATTTTAAAGTTGTTCGCAGGGGTATTCTTCTAAAAGTTTAAATGAAATATATCTAAATGCATTGTTTCAACAATGAATCCATTGTTGAAAAAATGTTTAAAATGAAATTTTACACATAAAAAAAGCAGTTTCTTCTTATTAAATTCAGGTGCTCGGCTGAAATTTTTTTCCGAATAAATCAGTACTTTTCCTATCGAATGATGTAAAAAAAATCCGATTTTTATGTTGTTCGCAGGGGTATTTTTCTAAAAGTTTAAATGACATGTATCTGAATACATTGTTTCAACAATGAATCCATTGTTGTAAAAATGTCTAAAATGAAATTTTACACATAAAACGAGCAGTATCTTCTTATTAAATTCCGGTGCACGGCTGGAATTTTGTTTCCGAATAAATCAGTACTTTTTCTATCGAATGATGTAAAACAATTCCGATTTTTAGGTTGTTCGCAGGGGTATTTTTCTACAAGTTTAAAAGAAATGTATCAGAATACATTGTTCCAACAATGAATCCATTGTTGTAAAAGTGTTTAAAATGAAATTTTACACATAAAACGAGCAGTATCTTCTCATTAAATTCCGGTGCACGGCTGAAATTTCGTTTCCGAACTAAGCAAAACATTTCCTATCGAATGATGTAAAAAAATTCCGATTTTTATGTTGTTCGCAGGGGTATTTTTCTAAAAGTTTAAATGAAATATATCTAAATGCATTGTTTCAACAATGAATCCATTGTTGAAAAAATGTTTAAAATGAAATTTAACACATAAAAAAGCAGTTTCTTCTTATTAAATTCAGGTGCTCGGCTGAAATTTTGTTTCCGAATAAATCAGTACTTTTCCTATCGAATGATGTAAAAAAATTCCGATTTTTATGTTGTTCGCAGGGGTATTTTTCTAAAAGTTTAAATGACATGTATCTGAATACATTGTTTCAACAATGAATCCATTGTTGTAAAAATGTCTAAAATGAAATTTTACACATAAAACGAGCAGTATCTTCTTATTAAATTCCGGTGCACGGCTGGAATTTTGTTTCCGAATAAACCAGTACTTTTTCTATCGAATGATGTAAAACAATTCCGATTTTTAGGTTGTTCGCAGTTGTATTTTTCTACAAGTTTAAAAGAAATGTATCAGAATACATTGTTCCAACAATGAATCCATTGTTGTAAAAGTGTTTAAAATGAAATTTTACACATAAAACGAGCAGTATCTTCTTATTATATTCCGGTGCACGGCTGAAATTTTTTTTCCAAATAAATCAGTACTTTTCCTATCGAATGATGTAAAAATATTCCGATTTTTAGGTTGTTCGCAGGGGTATTTTTCTACAAGTTTAAATGAAATGTATCAGAATATATTGTTTCAACAATGAATCCATTCTTGTAAAAATGTCTAAAATGAAATTTTACACATAAAACGAGCAGTATCTTCTTATTAAATTCCGGTGCACGGCTGGAATTTTGTTTCCGAATAAATCAGTACTTTTTCTATCGAATGATGTAAAACAATTCCGATTTTTAGGTTGTTCGCAGGGGTATTTTTCTACAAGTTTAAAAGAAATGTATCAGAATACATTGTTCCAACAATGAATCCATTGTTGTAAAAGTGTTTAAAATGAAATTTTACACATAAAACGAGAAGTATCTTCTTATTATATTCCGGTGCACGGCTGAAATTTTGTTTCCGAATAAATCAGTACTTTTCCTATCGAATGATGTAATAAAATTCCGATTTTTAGGTTGTTCGCAGGGGTATTTTTCTACAAGTTTAAATGAAATGTATCAGAATACATTGTTCCAACAATGAATCCATTGTTGTAAAAGTGTTTAAAATGAAATTTTACACATAAAACGAGCAGTATCTTCTTATTATATTCCGGTGCACGGCTGAAATTTTGTTTCCGAATAAATCAGTACTTTTCCTATCGAATGATGTAAAAAAATTCCGATTTTTATGTTGTTCGCAGGGGTATTTTTCTACAAGTTTAAATGAAATGTATCAGAATACATTGTTTCAACAATGAATCCATTGTTGTAAAAATGTTTAAAATTAAATTTTACACATGAAACGAGCAGTATCTTCTTATTAAATTTTGGTGCACAGCTAAAATTTCGTTTCCGAATTAAGCAAAACATTTCCTATCGAATGATGTAAAAAAATTCCGATTTTTATGTTGTTCGCAGGGGTATTTTTCTACAAGTTTAAATGAAATGTATCAGAATATATTGTTTCAACAATGAATCCATTGTTGTAAAAATGTCTAAAATGAAATTTTACACATAAAACGAGCAGTATCTTCTTATTAAATTCCGGTGCACGGCTGGAATTTTGTTTCCGAATAAATCAGTACTTTTTCTATCGAATGATGTAAAACAATTCCGATTTTTAGGTTGTTCGCAGGGGTATTTTTCTACAAGTTTAAAAGAAATGTATCAGAATACATTGTTCCAACAATGAATCCATTGTTGTAAAAGTGTTTAAAATGAAATTTTACACATAAAACGAGCAGTATCTTCTTATTATATTCCGGTGCACGGCTGAAATTTTGTTTCCAAATAAATCAGTACTTTTCCTATCGAATGATGTAAAAAAATTCCGATTTTTATGTTGTTCGCAGGGGTATTTTTCTACAATTTTAAATGAAATGTATCAGAATATATTGTTTCAACAATGAATCCATTGTTGTAAAAATGTCTAAAATGAAATTTTACACATAAAACGAGCAGTATCTTCTTATTAAATTCCGGCGCACGGCTGAAATTTTGTTTCCGAATAAATCAGTACTTTTCCTATCGAATGATGTAAAAAAATTCCGATTTTAAAGTTGTTCACAGGGGTATTCTTCTAAAAGTTTAAATGAAATATATCTAAATGCATTGTTTCAACAATGAATCCATTGTTGAAAAAATGTTTAAAATGAAATTTTACACATAAAACGAGCAGTATCTTCTTATTAAATTTTGGTGCACGGCTAAAATTTCGTTTCCGAATTAAGCAAAACATTTCCTATCGAATGATGAAAAAAATTTCGATTTTTAGGTTGTTCGCAGGGGTATTTTTCTACAAGTTTAAATGAAATGTATCAGAATACATTGTTCCAACAATGAATCCATTGTTGTAAAAGTGTTTAAAATGAAATTTTACACATAAAACGAGCAGTATCTTCTTATTATATTCCGGTGCACGGCTGAAATTTTGTTTCCGAATAAATCAGTACTTTTCCTATCGAATTATGTAAAAAAATTCCGATTTTTAGTTTGTTCGCAGGGGTATTTTTCTGCAAGTTTAAATGAAATGTATCAGAATACATTGTTTCAACAATGAATCCATTGATGTAAAAATGTCTAAAATGAAATTTTACACATAAAACGAGCAGTATCTTCTTCTTAAATTCCGGTGCACGGCTGAAATTTTGTTTCCGAATAAATCAGTACTTTTCCTATCGAATGATGTAAAAAAATTCCGATTTTTATGTTGTTCGCAGGGGTATTTTTCTACAAGTTTAAATGAAATGTATCAGAATACATTGTTTCAACAATGAATCCATTGTTGTAAAAATGTTTAAAATTAAATTTTACACATGAAACGAGCAGTATCTTCTTATTAAATTTTGGTGCACGGCTAAAATTTCGTTTCCGAATTAAGCAAAACATTTCCTATCGAATGATGAAAAGAAATTTCGATTTTTATGTTGTTCGCAGGGGTATTTTTCTAAAAGTTTAAATGACATGTATCTGAATACATTGTTCCAACAATGAATCCATTGTTGTAAAAGTGTTTAAAATGAAATTTTACACATAAAACGAGCAGTATCTTCTTATTAAATTCCGGTGCACGGCTGGAATTTTGTTTCCGAATAAATCAGTACTTTTTCTATCGAATGATGTAAAACAATTCCGATTTTTAGGTTGTTCGCAAGGGTATTTTTCTACAAGTTTAAAAGAAATGTATCAGAATACATTGTTCCAACAATGAATCCATTGTTGTAAAAGTGTTTAAAATGAAATTTTACACATAAAACGAGCAGTATCTTCTTATTAAATTCCGGCGCACGGCTGAAATTTTGCTTCCGAATAAATCAGTACTTTTCCTATCGAATGATGTAAAAAAATTCCGATTTTAACACTAGAACCGCGGGACTTTCGGTATACCTAGAACCGCGGAGCGGGTCAATTTGACCCGAGATGTAAAATGATATATAAATATGCCAAAATACTTAATTTGGTTACTTTAAAGTTTATATTTTCTTATAATAATTAATATTTCTTAGTATTCACATTATAATTTACACATAAAGTCAGCAGAAATTACTTATATTTCAGAAAATGCTATAATTGAAAATTACACATCATTAAGTATGATGAAATTATATAGAAGAGATATTGAACATATATTTTAAACATAAATGAACTTAAACATAATATACATTAATAAAAAATACATTAGCCCATTCAATTAAATTCAGATATAAAATCTAAGAATAATTTTAAAAAATATAAAAATTGCAAGTTGCTAGTTTTACTGATTTATCTGATCCAATTTTTTAAATGTATTGCTTGAAAAACATGGCTAAAGATTTTGGACATTTACTAAAAACACATAGGTACATTATATTTTGAACAATTATCTTTTGCTTTACTTTCATATTTTTAACTGTGATAACAAATTCTTCTATGCTTACTCTTGTATGCTCTTCGTTTTTAGTGTTCCTTCATTGCCCGGCCCCACCAGTGGCCGCGAGGTTCTGACCTCCAAACTGGTAGACGGTAGGTGCTGGGTTCGAACCCAATCGCGATCATCGGCCTAACCGTTCGGAGTTTTCCGTGGTTTTCTTCGAACCTTGCGTAAATACGGGTTAGTTTCCCTTAGAAAGACCCCCACGTAGGGCATCCCACCCCATAGGGCCTATATCCCATAGTGTAGATAATTGGCCGACATAAATACAAACAAAAAAACAAAATCTTCATTGCCCGAATGACATTTTTTGGAGAGGCTGAGAAATAACAAATTATCTTAAATTACTTGACGTATACTAATAAATAATAAATGTAAATGATAACACGTTAACTAACTAATTTTCCGATTACAGATTTGCATAAAACCCAAGCATTGACAGTTCCAAAATACAAATTTTTATAAATTGCATTCATCGGCTTCCTATAAGAAGTGGACTTGACATATGCAGACTTTCTGTCAAATAGTAAGCTACGCCGAATTTAGTTGCATTGTAGTAAGCAAGTATATAAAGTATTTTATAAAATTATCTAAAGTTTCAACAGTTAGATGTAAACTGCTAAGTAACAGAGCATTTTTACCCTTTTCTTCTTGGTAAACAGCTACGCTGATGTGTAAATGTGTTAGAGAATAGCCGAATGCCATTCCAATTTTGACATTTTTACAGAGGCTTGTATTTCTCGGCTTGGCCATTTTATAGTTTCTATAAGGCCAGATATTTTTTCACCATCTGCAAGCAACTAGAACACGGTACGATACTGAATTTATCTGGTTTTGTTAGACATATACTGAGTAAACCTACAGACTTTGAAGGAAATAAATACTCATCTATGCTTATATTAGGGCCTTTTACATAGTTAGTCTTGCTGTTTTCTTGTTATGTTCTTTATTTCCAAGTGTGAATGCGAAGTTATTGCTTATTTATTTTTTTAGATTTTTATCGATATAAAGATCAAATTTTGTTACTTTTTTTCAACTTCTTAATTCTTCTTTTTTTATATTCAATTTTTTACTTGTTAAATATCATAAACTTTCGGTCATAACTGATAAATTTCTAACTATATTTTTAGGAAAAAGTCCAATAAGCTTATCAGTGTAGAAAGAGTCGTCGTTACTTTCTATTTCATTTTTAGAATTTAATTTTCTTCATTCACATGCGGATATTCATCCTCAACTATTTGTATTCTCACTAATTTTCAAATAATAGTTGCTAACATTCGAAAGCTTCTTTGACAGAGATAGTAAGGCATCGGAAATCTTATCTATACTTTCAATAAATGCAGAATAAAAGCACCTTCAATACTAGTTCTAAATATTTATTGTAATTTTTCACTGCAATAATCTATTCTTCACATCAACAATATAAGTTCTTGATTGAAAAATTTCCCTATTCCCGTTTGCAATTCTGCTTATTAGCAAAATTAGGAGTGAGACACATATACTTTCTCATAACTTCCAAAGATATGCATCTGTATTTTGTCATTTATGCGTAAAAACATACTACAGGTCAAATTGACCCGCTTCGCGGTTCTAGGTATAAGTAGTTAAAACTGAAAAATTATTTATGCTATTTGCTATTAAATACTAAAAGTTATTGTTTACCTAAAAATATTAAAAGTCAGGAAAGGAAACATTTTTTCAATGAAAACTTTTCGCGCGGCGAGAAATTAAACATTGATTTGGGTCAAATTGACCCGCTCCGCGGTTCTAGTGTTAAAGTTGTTCACAGGGGTATTCTTCTAAAAGTTTAAATGAAATATATCTAAATGCATTGTTTCAACAATGAATCCATTGTTGAAAAAATGTTTAAAATGAAATTTTACACATAAAACGAGCAGTATCTTCTTATTAAATTTTGGTGCACGGCTAAAATTTCGTTTCCGAATTAAGCAAAACATTTCCTATCAAATGATGAAAAAAATTTCGATTTTTAGGTTGTTCGCAGGGGTATTTTTCTACAAGTTTAAATGAAATGTATCAGAATACATTGTTCCAACAATGAATCCATTGTTGTAAAAGTGTTTAAAATGAAATTTTACACATAAAACGAGCAGTATCTTCTTATTATATTCCGGTGCACGGCTGAAATTTTGTTTCCGAATAAATCAGTACTTTTCCTATCGAATGATGTAAAAAAATTCCGATTTTTAGGTTGTTCGCAGGGGTATTTTTCTGCAAGTTTAAATGAAATGTATCAGAATACATTGTTTCAACAATGAATCCATTGTTGTAAAAATGTCTAAAATTAAATTTTACACATGAAACGAGCAGTATCTTCTTATTAAATTTTGGTGCACGGCTAAAATTTCGTTTCCGAATTAAGCAAAACATTTCCTATCGAATGATGAAAAGAAATTTCGATTTTTATGTTGTTCGCAGGGGTATTTTTCTAAAAGTTTAAATGACATGTATCTGAATACATTGTTCCAACAATGAATCCATTGTTGTAAAAGTGTTTAAAATGAAATTTTACACATAAAACGAGCAGTATCTTCTCATTAAATTCCGGTGCACGGCTGAAATTTCGTTTCCGAACTAAGCAAAACATTTCCTATCGAATGATGTAAAAAAATTCCGATTTTTATGTTGTTCGCAGGGGTATTTTTCTACAAGTTTAAATGAAATGTATCAGAATATATTGTTTCAACAATGAATCCATTGTTGTAAAAATGTCTAAAATGAAATTTTACACATAAAACGAGCAGTATCTTCTTATTAAATTCCGGTGCACGGCTGGAATTTTGTTTCCGAATAAATCAGTACTTTTTCTATCGAATGATGTAAAACAATTCTGATTTTTAGGTTGTTCGCAAGGGTATTTTTCTACAAGTTTAAAAGAAATGTATCAGAATACATTGTTCCAACAATGAATCCATTGTTGTAAAAGTGTTTAAAATGAAATTTTACACATAAAACGAGCAGTATCTTCTTATTATATTCCGGTGCACGGCTGAAATTTTGTTTCCAAATAAATCGGTACTTTTCCTATCGAATGATGTAAAAAAATTCCAATTTTTAGGTTGTTCGCAGGGGTATTTTTCTACAATTTTAAATGAAATGTATCAGAATATATTGTTTCAACAATGAATCCATTGTTGTAAAAATGTCTAAAATGAAATTTTACACATAAAACGAGCAGTATCTTCTTATTAAATTTTGGTGCACGGCTAAAATTTCGTTTCCGAATTAAGCAAAACATTTCCTATCAAATGATGAAAAAAATTTCGATTTTTAGGTTGTTCGCAGGGGTATTTTTCTACAAGTTTAAATGAAATGTATCAGAATACATTGTTCCAACAATGAATCCATTGTTGTAAAAGTGTTTAAAATGAAATTTTACACATAAAACGAGCAGTATCTTCTTATTATATTCCGGTGCACGGCTGAAATTTTGTTTCCGAATAAATCAGTACTTTTCCTATCGAATTATGTAAAAAAATTCCGATTTTTAGTTTGTTCGCAGGGGTATTTTTCTGCAAGTTTAAATGAAATGTATCAGAATACATTGTTTCAACAATGAATCCATTGATGTAAAAATGTCTAAAATGAAATTTTACACATAAAACGAGCAGTATCTTCTTCTTAAATTCCGGTGCACGGCTGAAATTTTGTTTCCGAATAAATCAGTACTTTTCCTATCGAATGATGTAAAAAAATTCCGATTTTTATGTTGTTCGCAGGGGTATTTTTCTACAAGTTTAAATGAAATGTATCAGAATACATTGTTTCAACAATGAATCCATTGTTGTAAAAATGTTTAAAATTAAATTTTACACATGAAACGAGCAGTATCTTCTTATTAAATTTTGGTGCACGGCTAAAATTTCGTTTCCGAATTAAGCAAAACATTTCCTATCGAATGATGAAAAGAAATTTCGATTTTTATGTTGTTCGCAGGGGTATTTTTCTAAAAGTTTAAATGACATGTATCTGAATACATTGTTTCAACAATGAATCCATTGTTGGAAAAATGTCTGAAATGAAATTTTACACATAAAACGAGCAGTATCTTCTTATTAAATTCCGGTGCACGGCTGGAATTTTGTTTCCGAATAAATCAGTACTTTTTCTATCGAATGATGTAAAAAAATTCCGATTTTTAGGTTGTTCGCAGGTGTATTTTTCTACAAGTTTAAATGAAATGTATCAGAATACATTGTTCCAACAATGAATCCATTGTTGTAAAAGTGTTTAAAATGAAATTTTACACATAAAACGAGCAGTATCTTCTTATTATATTCCGGTGCACGGCTGAAATTTTGTTTCGGAATAAAGCAGTACTTTTCCTATCGAATGATGTAAAAAAATTCCGATTTTTATGTTGTTCGCAGGGGTATTTTTCTAAAAGTTTAAATGAAATGTATCAGAATACATTGTTCCAACAATGAATCCATTGTTGTAAAAGTGTTTAAAATGAAATTTTACACATAAAACGAGCAGTATCTTCTCATTAAATTCCGGTGCACGGCTGAAATTTCGTTTCCGAATTAAGCAAAACATTTCCTATCGAATGATGTAAAAAAATTCCGATTTTTATGTTGTTCGCAGGGGTATTTTTTTAAAAGTTTAAATGAAATATATCTAAATGCATTGTTTCAACAATGAATCCATTGTTGAAAAAATGTTTAAAATGAAATTTTACACATAAAAAAGCAGTTTCTTCTTATTAAATTTAGGTGTCGGCTGAAATTTTGTTTCCGAATAAATCAGTACTTTTCCTATCGAATGATGTAAAAAAATTCCGATTTTTATGTTGTTCGCAGGGGTACTTTTCTAAAAGTTTAAATGACATGTATCTGAATACATTAATTCAACAATGAATCCTTTGTTGTAAAAATGTCTAAAATGAAATTTTACACATAAAACGAGCAGTATCTTCTTATTAAATTCCGGTGCACGGCTGGAATTTTGTTTCCGAATAAATCAGTACTTTTTCTATCGAATGATGTAAAACAATTCCGATTTTTAGGTTGTTCGCAGGGGTATTTTTCTACAAGTTTAAAAGAAATGTATCAGAATACAATGTTCCAACAATGAATCCATTGTTGTAAAAGTGTTTAAAATGAAATTTTACACATAAAACGAGCAGTATCTTCTTATTATATTCCGGTGCACGGCTGAAATTTTGTTTCCAAAGAAATCAGTACTTTTCCTATCAAATGATGTAAAAAAATTCCGATTTTTAGGTTGTTCGCAGGGGTATTTTTCTACAAGTTTAAATGAAATGTATCAGAATATATTGTTTCAACAATGAATCCATTGTTGTAAAAATGTCTAAAATGAAATTTTACACATAAAACGAGCAGTATCTTCTTATTAAATTCCGGCGCACGGCTGAAATTTTGTTTCCGAATAAATCAGTACTTTTCCTATCGAATGATGTAAAAAAATTCCGATTTTAAAGTTGTTCGCAGGGGTATTCTTCTAAAAGTTTAAATGAAATATATCTAAATGCATTGTTTCAACAATGAATCCATTGTTGAAAAAATGTTTAAAATGAAATTTTACACATAAAACGAGTAGTATCTTCTTATTAAATTTTGGTGCACGGCTAAAATTTCGTTTCCGAATTAAGCAAAACATTTCCTATCGAATGATGAAAAAAATTTCGATTTTTAGGTTGTTCGCAGGGGTATTTTTCTACAAGTTTAAATGACATGTATTTGAATACATTATTTCAACAATGAATCCATTGTTGTAAAAATGTCTAAAATGAAATTTTACACATAAAACGAGCAGTATCTTCTTATTAAATACCGGTGCAAGGCTGGAATTTTGTTTCCGAATAAATCAGTACTTTTTCTATCGAATGATGTAAAAATATTCCGATTTTTAGGTTGTTCGCAGGGGTATTTTTCTACAAGTTTAAATGAAATGTATCAGAATACATTGTTTCAACAATGAATCCATTGTTGTAAAAATGTTTAAAATGAAATTTTACACATAAAACGAGCAGTATCATCTCATTAAATTCCGGTGCACGGCTGAAATTTCGTTTCCGAATTAAGCAAAACATTTCCTATCGAATGATGTAAAAAAAATCCGATTTTTATGTTGTTCGCAGGGGTATTTTTCTAAAAGTTTAAATGAAATATATCTAAATGCATTGTTTCAACAATGAATCCATTGTTGAAAAAATGTTTAAAATGAAATTTTACACATAAAAAAGCAGTTTCTTCTTATTAAATTCAGGTGCTCGGCTGAAATTTTGTTTCCGAATAAATCAGTACTTTTCCTATCGAATGATGTAAAAAAATTCCGATTTTTATGTTGTTCGCAGGGGTATTTTTCTAAAAGTTTAAATGACATGTATCTGAAAACATTGTTTCAACAATGAATCCTTTGTTGTAAAAATGTCTAAAATGAAATTTTACACATAAAACGAGCAGTATCTTCTTATTAAATTCCGGTGCACGGCTGGAATTTTGTTTCCGAATAAATCAGTACTTTTTCTATCGAATGATGTAAAACAATTCCGATTTTTAGGTTGTTCGCAGGGGTATTTTTCTACAAGTTTAAAAGAAATGTATCAGAATACAATGTTCCAACAATGAATCCATTGTTGTAAAAGTGTTTAAAATGAAATTTTACACATAAAACGAGCAGTATCTTCTTATTATATTCCGGTGCACGGCTGAAATTTTGTTTCCAAAGAAATCAGTACTTTTCCTATCGAATGATGTAAAAAAATTCCGATTTTTAGGTTGTTCGCAGGGGTATTTTTCTACAAGTTTAAATGAAATGTATCAGAATATATTGTTTCAACAATGAATCCATTGTTGTAAAAATGTCTAAAATGAAATTTTACACATAAAACGAGCAGTATCTTCTTATTAAATTCCGGCGCACGGCTGAAATTTTGTTTCCGAATAAATCAGTACTTTTCCTATCGAATGATGTAAAAAAATTCCGATTTTAAAGTTGTTCGCAGGGGTATTCTTCTAAAAGTTTAAATGAAATATATCTAAATGCATTGTTTCAACAATGAATCCATTGTTGAAAAAATGTTTAAAATGAAATTTTACACATGAAACGAGCAGTATCTTCTTATTAAATTTTGGTGCACGGCTAAAATTTCGTTTCCGAATTAAGCAAAACATTTCCTATCGAATGATGAAAAGAAATTTCGATTTTTATGTTGTTCGCAGGGGTATTTTTCTAAAAGTTTAAATGACATGTATCTGAATACATTGTTCCAACAATGAATCCATTGTTGTAAAAGTGTTTAAAATGAAATTTTACACATAAAACGAGCAGTATCTTCTCATTAAATTCCGGTGCACGGCTGAAATTTCGTTTCCGAACTAAGCAAAACATTTCCTATCGAATGATGTAAAAAAATTCCGATTTTTATGTTGTTCGCAGGGGTATTTTTCTACAAGTTTAAATGAAATGTATCAGAATATATTGTTTCAACAATGAATCCATTGTTGTAAAAATGTCTAAAATGAAATTTTACACATAAAACGAGCAGTATCTTCTTATTAAATTCCGGTGCACGGCTGGAATTTTGTTTCCGAATAAATCAGTACTTTTTCTATCGAATGATGTAAAACAATTCTGATTTTTAGGTTGTTCGCAAGGGTATTTTTCTACAAGTTTAAAAGAAATGTATCAGAATACATTGTTCCAACAATGAATCCATTGTTGTAAAAGTGTTTAAAATGAAATTTTACACATAAAACGAGCAGTATCTTCTTATTATATTCCGGTGCACGGCTGAAATTTTGTTTCCAAATAAATCGGTACTTTTCCTATCGAATGATGTAAAAAAATTCCAATTTTTAGGTTGTTCGCAGGGGTATTTTTCTACAATTTTAAATGAAATGTATCAGAATATATTGTTTCAACAATGAATCCATTGTTGTAAAAATGTCTAAAATGAAATTTTACACATAAAACGAGCAGTATCTTCTTATTAAATTTTGGTGCACGGCTAAAATTTCGTTTCCGAATTAAGCAAAACATTTCCTATCAAATGATGAAAAAAATTTCGATTTTTAGGTTGTTCGCAGGGGTATTTTTCTACAAGTTTAAATGAAATGTATCAGAATACATTGTTCCAACAATGAATCCATTGTTGTAAAAGTGTTTAAAATGAAATTTTACACATAAAACGAGCAGTATCTTCTTATTATATTCCGGTGCACGGCTGAAATTTTGTTTCCGAATAAATCAGTACTTTTCCTATCGAATGATGTAAAAAAATTCCGATTTTTAGGTTGTTCGCAGGGGTATTTTTCTGCAAGTTTAAATGAAATGTATCAGAATACATTGTTTCAACAATGAATCCATTGTTGTAAAAATGTCTAAAATTAAATTTTACACATGAAACGAGCAGTATCTTCTTATTAAATTTTGGTGCACGGCTAAAATTTCGTTTCCGAATTAAGCAAAACATTTCCTATCGAATGATGAAAAGAAATTTCGATTTTTATGTTGTTCGCAGGGGTATTTTTCTAAAAGTTTAAATGACATGTATCTGAATACATTGTTCCAACAATGAATCCATTGTTGTAAAAGTGTTTAAAATGAAATTTTACACATAAAACGAGCAGTATCTTCTCATTAAATTCCGGTGCACGGCTGAAATTTCGTTTCCGAACTAAGCAAAACATTTCCTATCGAATGATGTAAAAAAATTCCGATTTTTATGTTGTTCGCAGGGGTATTTTTCTACAAGTTTAAATGAAATGTATCAGAATATATTGTTTCAACAATGAATCCATTGTTGTAAAAATGTCTAAAATGAAATTTTACACATAAAACGAGCAGTATCTTCTTATTAAATTCCGGTGCACGGCTGGAATTTTGTTTCCGAATAAATCAGTACTTTTTCTATCGAATGATGTAAAACAATTCTGATTTTTAGGTTGTTCGCAAGGGTATTTTTCTACAAGTTTAAAAGAAATGTATCAGAATACATTGTTCCAACAATGAATCCATTGTTGTAAAAGTGTTTAAAATGAAATTTTACACATAAAACGAGCAGTATCTTCTTATTATATTCCGGTGCACGGCTGAAATTTTGTTTCCAAATAAATCGGTACTTTTCCTATCGAATGATGTAAAAAAATTCCAATTTTTAGGTTGTTCGCAGGGGTATTTTTCTACAATTTTAAATGAAATGTATCAGAATATATTGTTTCAACAATGAATCCATTGTTGTAAAAATGTCTAAAATGAAATTTTACACATAAAACGAGCAGTATCTTCTTATTAAATTTTGGTGCACGGCTAAAATTTCGTTTCCGAATTAAGCAAAACATTTCCTATCAAATGATGAAAAAAATTTCGATTTTTAGGTTGTTCGCAGGGGTATTTTTCTACAAGTTTAAATGAAATGTATCAGAATACATTGTTCCAACAATGAATCCATTGTTGTAAAAGTGTTTAAAATGAAATTTTACACATAAAACGAGCAGTATCTTCTTATTATATTCCGGTGCACGGCTGAAATTTTGTTTCCGAATAAATCAGTACTTTTCCTATCGAATGATGTAAAAAAATTCCGATTTTTAGGTTGTTCGCAGGGGTATTTTTCTGCAAGTTTAAATGAAATGTATCAGAATACATTGTTTCAACAATGAATCCATTGTTGTAAAAATGTCTAAAATGAAATTTTACACATAAAACGGGCAGTATCTTCTTAATAAATGCCGGTACACGGCTGAAATTTTGTTTCCGAATAAATCAGTACTTTTTCTATCGAATGATGTAAAAAAATTCCGATTTTTAGGTTGTTCGCAGGGGTATTTTTCTAAAAGTTTAAATGAAATATATCAAAATGCATTGTTTCCACAATGAATCCATTGTTGAAAAAATGTTTAAAATGAAATTTTACACATAAAAAAAGCAGTTTCTTCTTATTAAATTCAGGTGCTCGGCTGAAATTTTGTTTCCGAATAAATCAGTACTTTTCCTATCGAATGATGTAAAAAAATTCCGATTTTTATGTTGTTCGCAGGGGTATTTTTCTAAAAGTTTAAATGACATGTATCTGAATACATTGTTTCAACAATGAATCCATTGTTGGAAAAATGTCTGAAATGAAATTTTACACATAAAACGAGCAGTATCTTCTTATTAAATTCCGGTGCACGGCTGGAATTTTGTTTCCGAATAAATCAGTACTTTTTCTATCGAATGATGTAAAAAAATTCCGATTTTTAGGTTGTTCGCAGGTGTATTTTTCTACAAGTTTAAATGAAATGTATCAGAATACATTGTTCCAACAATGAATCCATTGTTGTAAAAGTGTTTAAAATGAAATTTTACACATAAAACGAGCAGTATCTTCTTATTATATTCCGGTGCACGGCTGAAATTTTGTTTCGGAATAAAGCAGTACTTTTCCTATCGAATGATGTAAAAAAATTCCGATTTTTATGTTGTTCGCAGGGGTATTTTTCTAAAAGTTTAAATGAAATGTATCAGAATACATTGTTCCAACAATGAATCCATTGTTGTAAAAGTGTTTAAAATGAAATTTTACACATAAAACGAGCAGTATCTTCTCATTAAATTCCGGTGCACGGCTGAAATTTCGTTTCCGAATTAAGCAAAACATTTCCTATCGAATGATGTAAAAAAATTCCGATTTTTATGTTGTTCGCAGGGGTATTTTTTTAAAAGTTTAAATGAAATATATCTAAATGCATTGTTTCAACAATGAATCCATTGTTGAAAAAATGTTTAAAATGAAATTTTACACATAAAAAAGCAGTTTCTTCTTATTAAATTTAGGTGTCGGCTGAAATTTTGTTTCCGAATAAATCAGTACTTTTCCTATCGAATGATGTAAAAAAATTCCGATTTTTATGTTGTTCGCAGGGGTACTTTTCTAAAAGTTTAAATGACATGTATCTGAATACATTAATTCAACAATGAATCCTTTGTTGTAAAAATGTCTAAAATGAAATTTTACACATAAAACGAGCAGTATCTTCTTATTAAATTCCGGTGCACGGCTGGAATTTTGTTTCCGAATAAATCAGTACTTTTTCTATCGAATGATGTAAAACAATTCCGATTTTTAGGTTGTTCGCAGGGGTATTTTTCTACAAGTTTAAAAGAAATGTATCAGAATACAATGTTCCAACAATGAATCCATTGTTGTAAAAGTGTTTAAAATGAAATTTTACACATAAAACGAGCAGTATCTTCTTATTATATTCCGGTGCACGGCTGAAATTTTGTTTCCAAAGAAATCAGTACTTTTCCTATCAAATGATGTAAAAAAATTCCGATTTTTAGGTTGTTCGCAGGGGTATTTTTCTACAAGTTTAAATGAAATGTATCAGAATATATTGTTTCAACAATGAATCCATTGTTGTAAAAATGTCTAAAATGAAATTTTACACATAAAACGAGCAGTATCTTCTTATTAAATTCCGGCGCACGGCTGAAATTTTGTTTCCGAATAAATCAGTACTTTTCCTATCGAATGATGTAAAAAAATTCCGATTTTAAAGTTGTTCGCAGGGGTATTCTTCTAAAAGTTTAAATGAAATATATCTAAATGCATTGTTTCAACAATGAATCCATTGTTGAAAAAATGTTTAAAATGAAATTTTACACATAAAACGAGTAGTATCTTCTTATTAAATTTTGGTGCACGGCTAAAATTTCGTTTCCGAATTAAGCAAAACATTTCCTATCGAATGATGAAAAAAATTTCGATTTTTAGGTTGTTCGCAGGGGTATTTTTCTACAAGTTTAAATGACATGTATCTGAATACATTATTTCAACAATGAATCCATTGTTGTAAAAATGTCTAAAATGAAATTTTACACATAAAACGAGCAGTATCTTCTTATTAAATACCGGTGCAAGGCTGGAATTTTGTTTCCGAATAAATCAGTACTTTTTCTATCGAATGATGTAAAAATATTCCGATTTTTAGGTTGTTCGCAGGGGTATTTTTCTACAAGTTTAAATGAAATGTATCAGAATACATTGTTTCAACAATGAATCCATTGTTGTAAAAATGTTTAAAATGAAATTTTACACATAAAACGAGCAGTATCATCTCATTAAATTCCGGTGCACGGCTGAAATTTCGTTTCCGAATTAAGCAAAACATTTCCTATCGAATGATGTAAAAAAAATCCGATTTTTATGTTGTTCGCAGGGGTATTTTTCTAAAAGTTTAAATGAAATATATCTAAATGCATTGTTTCAACAATGAATCCATTGTTGAAAAAATGTTTAAAATGAAATTTTACACATAAAAAAGCAGTTTCTTCTTATTAAATTCAGGTGCTCGGCTGAAATTTTGTTTCCGAATAAATCAGTACTTTTCCTATCGAATGATGTAAAAAAATTCCGATTTTTATGTTGTTCGCAGGGGTATTTTTCTAAAAGTTTAAATGACATGTATCTGAAAACATTGTTTCAACAATGAATCCTTTGTTGTAAAAATGTCTAAAATGAAATTTTACACATAAAACGAGCAGTATCTTCTTATTAAATTCCGGTGCACGGCTGGAATTTTGTTTCCGAATAAATCAGTACTTTTTCTATCGAATGATGTAAAACAATTCCGATTTTTAGGTTGTTCGCAGGGGTATTTTTCTACAAGTTTAAAAGAAATGTATCAGAATACAATGTTCCAACAATGAATCCATTGTTGTAAAAGTGTTTAAAATGAAATTTTACACATAAAACGAGCAGTATCTTCTTATTATATTCCGGTGCACGGCTGAAATTTTGTTTCCAAAGAAATCAGTACTTTTCCTATCGAATGATGTAAAAAAATTCCGATTTTTAGGTTGTTCGCAGGGGTATTTTTCTACAAGTTTAAATGAAATGTATCAGAATATATTGTTTCAACAATGAATCCATTGTTGTAAAAATGTCTAAAATGAAATTTTACACATAAAACGAGCAGTATCTTCTTATTAAATTCCGGCGCACGGCTGAAATTTTGTTTCCGAATAAATCAGTACTTTTCCTATCGAATGATGTAAAAAAATTCCGATTTTAAAGTTGTTCGCAGGGGTATTCTTCTAAAAGTTTAAATGAAATATATCTAAATGCATTGTTTCAACAATGAATCCATTGTTGAAAAAATGTTTAAAATGAAATTTTACACATAAAACGAGCAGTATCTTCTTATTAAATTTTGGTGCACGGCTAAAATTTCGTTTCTGAATTAAGCAAAACATTTCCTATCGAATGATGAAAAAAATTTCGATTTTTAGGTTGTTCGCAGGGGTATTTTTCTACAAGTTTAAATGAAATGTATCAGAATACATTGTTCCAACAATGAATCCATTGTTGTAAAAGTGTTTAAAATGAAATTTTACACATAAAACGAGCAGTATCTTCTTATTATATTTTGGTGCACGGCTGAAATTTTGTTTCCGAATAAATCAGTACTTTTCCTATCGAATGATGTAAAAAAATTCCGATTTTTAGGTTGTTCGCAGGGGTATTTTTCTACAAGTTTAAATGAAATGTATCAGAATACATTGTTTCAACAAAGAATCCATTGTTGTAAAAATGTCTAAAATGAACTTTTACACATAAAACAAGCAGTATCTTCTTATTATATTCTGGTGCACGGCTGAAATTTCGTTTCCGAATAAAACAGTACTTTTCCTATCGAATGATGTAAAAAAATTCCGATTTTTAGGTGGTTCGCAGGGGCATTTCTTTAAAATTTTAAATGAAATATATCTAAATACATTTGTTTCAACAATGAATCCATTGTTGTAAAAGTGTTTAAAATGAAATTTTACACATAAAACAAGCAGTATCTTCTTAATATATTCTGGTGCACGGCTGAAATTTCGTTTTCGAATAAAACAGTACTTTTCCTATCGAATGATGTAAAAAAATTCCGATTTTAAAGTTGTTCGCAGGGGTATTCTTCTAAAAGTTTAAATAAAATATATATAAATACATTGTTTCAACAATGAATCCATTGTTGTAAAAATGTTTAAAATGAAATTTTACATATAAAACGAGCAGTATCTTCTCATTAAATTCCGGTGCACGGCTGAAATTTCGTTTCCGAATTAAGCAAAACATTTCCTATCGAATGATGAAAAAAAATTTCGATTTTTATGTTGTTCGCAGGGGTATTTTTCTAAAAGTTTAAATGACATGTATCTGAATACATTATTTCAACAATGAATCCATTGTTGTAAAAATGTCTAAAATGAAATTTTACACATAAAACGAGCAGTATCTTCTTATTATATTCCGGTGCACGGCTGAAATTTTGTTTCCAAAGAAATCAGTACTTTTCCTATCGAATGATGTAAAAAAATTCCGATTTTTAGGTTGTTCGCAGGGGTATTTTTCTACAAGTTTAAATGAAATGTATCAGAATATATTGTTTCAACAATGAATCCATTGTTGTAAAAATGTCTAAAATGAAATTTTACACATAAAACGAGCAGTATCTTCTTATTAAATTCCGGCGCACGGCTGAAATTTTGTTTCCGAATAAATCAGTACTTTTCCTATCGAATGATGTAAAAAAATTCCGATTTTAAAGTTGTTCGCAGGGGTATTCTTCTAAAAGTTTAAATGAAATATATCTAAATGCATTGTTTCAACAATGAATCCATTGTTGAAAAAATGTTTAAAATGAAATTTTACACATAAAACGAGCAGTATCTTCTTATTAAATTTTGGTGCACGGCTAAAATTTCGTTTCCGAATTAAGCAAAACATTTCCTATCGAATGATGAAAAAAATTTCGATTTTTAGGTTGTTCGCAGGGGTATTTTTCTACAAGTTTAAATGAAATGTATCAGAATACATTGTTCCAACAATGAATCCATTGTTGTAAAAGTGTTTAAAATGAAATTTTACACATAAAACGAGCAGTATCTTCTTATTATATTTTGGTGCACGGCTGAAATTTTCTTTCCGAATAAATCAGTACTTTTCCTATCGAATGATGTAAAAAAATTCCGATTTTTAGGTTGTTCGCAGGGGTATTTTTCTACAAGTTTAAATGAAATGTATCAGAATACATTGTTTCAACAAAGAATCCATTGTTGTAAAAATGTCTAAAATGAACTTTTACACATAAAACAAGCAGTATCTTCTTATTATATTCTGGTGCACGGCTGAAATTTCGTTTCCGAATAAAACAGTACTTTTCCTATCGAATGATGTAAAAAAATTCCGATTTTTAGGTGGTTCGCAGGGGCATTTCTTTAAAATTTTAAATGAAATATATCTAAATACATTTGTTTCAACAATGAATCCATTGTTGTAAAAGTGTTTAAAATGAAATTTTACACATAAAACAAGCAGTATCTTCTTAATATATTCTGGTGCACGGCTGAAATTTCGTTTTCGAATAAAACAGTACTTTTCCTATCGAATGATGTAAAAAAATTCCGATTTTAAAGTTGTTCGCAGGGGTATTCTTCTAAAAGTTTAAATAAAATATATATAAATACATTGTTTCAACAATGAATCCATTGTTGTAAAAATGTTTAAAATGAAATTTTACATATAAAACGAGCAGTATCTTCTCATTAAATTCCGGTGCACGGCTGAAATTTCGTTTCCGAATTAAGCAAAACATTTCCTATCGAATGATGAAAAAAAATTTCGATTTTTATGTTGTTCGCAGGGGTATTTTTCTAAAAGTTTAAATGACATGTATCTGAATACATTATTTCAACAATGAATCCATTGTTGTAAAAATGTCTAAAATGAAATTATACACATAAAACGAGCAGTATCTTCTTATTAAATACCGGTGCAAGGCTGGAATTTTGTTTCCGAATAAATCAGTACTTTTTCTATCGAATGATGTAAAAATATTCCGATTTTTAGGTTGTTCGCAGGGGTATTTTTCTACAAGTTTAAATGAAATGTATCAGAATACATTGTTTCAACAATGAATCCATTGTTGTAAAAATGTTTAAAATGAAATTTTACACATAAAACGAGCAGTATCATCTCATTAAATTCCGGTGCACGGCTGAAATTTCGTTTCCGAATTAAGCAAAACATTTCCTATCGAATGATGTAAAAAAAATCCGATTTTTATGTTGTTCGCAGGGGTATTTTTCTAAAAGTTTAAATGAAATATATCTAAATGCATTGTTTCAACAATGAATCCATTGTTGAAAAAATGTTTAAAATGAAATTTTACACATAAAAAAGCAGTTTCTTCTTATTAAATTCAGGTGCTCGGCTGAAATTTTGTTTCCGAATAAATCAGTACTTTTCCTATCGAATGATGTAAAAAAATTCCGATTTTTATGTTGTTCGCAGGGGTATTTTTCTAAAAGTGTAAATGACATGTATCTGAAAACATTGTTTCAACAATGAATCCTTTGTTGTAAAAATGTCTAAAATGAAATTTTACACATAAAACGAGCAGTATCTTCTTATTAAATTCCGGTGCACGGCTGGAATTTTGTTTCCGAATAAATCAGTACTTTTTCTATCGAATGATGTAAAACAATTCCGATTTTTAGGTTGTTCGCAGGGGTATTTTTCTACAAGTTTAAAAGAAATGTATCAGAATACAATGTTCCAACAATGAATCCATTGTTGTAAAAGTGTTTAAAATGAAATTTTACACATAAAACGAGCAGTATCTTCTTATTATATTCCGGTGCACGGCTGAAATTTTGTTTCCAAAGAAATCAGTACTTTTCCTATCGAATGATGTAAAAAAATTCCGATTTTTAGGTTGTTCGCAGGGGTATTTTTCTACAAGTTTAAATGAAATGTATCAGAATATATTGTTTCAACAATGAATCCATTGTTGTAAAAATGTCTAAAATGAAATTTTACACATAAAACGAGCAGTATCTTCTTATTAAATTCCGGCGCACGGCTGAAATTTTGTTTCCGAATAAATCAGTACTTTTCCTATCGAATGATGTAAAAAAATTCCGATTTTAAAGTTGTTCGCAGGGGTATTCTTCTAAAAGTTTAAATGAAATATATCTAAATGCATTGTTTCAACAATGAATCCATTGTTGAAAAAATGTTTAAAATGAAATTTTACACATAAAACGAGCAGTATCTTCTTATTAAATTTTGGTGCACGGCTAAAATTTCGTTTCCGAATTAAGCAAAACATTTCCTATCGAATGATGAAAAAAATTTCGATTTTTAGGTTGTTCGCAGGGGTATTTTTCTACAAGTTTAAATGAAATGTATCAGAATACATTGTTCCAACAATGAATCCATTGTTGTAAAAGTGTTTAAAATGAAATTTTACACATAAAACGAGCAGTATCTTCTTATTATATTTTGGTGCACGGCTGAAATTTTGTTTCCGAATAAATCAGTACTTTTCCTATCGAATGATGTAAAAAAATTTCGATTTTTAGGTTGTTCGCAGGGGTATTTTTCTACAAGTTTAAATGAAATGTATCAGAATACATTGTTTCAACAAAGAATCCATTGTTGTAAAAATTTCTAAAATGAACTTTTACACATAAAACAAGCAGTATCTTCTTATTATATTCTGGTGCACGGCTGAAATTTCGTTTCCGAATAAAACAGTACTTTTCCTATCGAATGATGTAAAAAAATTCCGATTTTTAGGTGGTTCGCAGGGGCATTTCTTTAAAATTTTAAATGAAATATATCTAAATACATTTGTTTCAACAATGAATCCATTGTTGTAAAAGTGTTTAAAATGAAATTTTACACATAAAACAAGCAGTATCTTCTTAATATATTCTGGTGCACGGCTGAAATTTCGTTTTCGAATAAAACAGTACTTTTCCTATCGAATGATGTAAAAAAATTCCGATTTTAAAGTTGTTCGCAGGGGTATTCTTCTAAAAGTTTAAATAAAATATATATAAATACATTGTTTCAACAATGAATCCATTGTTGTAAAAATGTTTAAAATGAAATTTTACACATAAAACGAGCAGTATCTTCTTATTATATTCCGGTGCACGGCTGAAATTTTGTTTCCAAAGAAATCAGTACTTTTCCTATCGAATGATGTAAAAAAATTCCGATTTTTAGGTTGTTCGCAGGGGTATTTTTCTACAAGTTTAAATGAAATGTATCAGAATATATTGTTTCAACAATGAATCCATTGTTGTAAAAATGTCTAAAATGAAATTTTACACATAAAACGAGCAGTATCTTCTTATTAAATTCCGGCGCACGGCTGAAATTTTGTTTCCGAATAAATCAGTACTTTTCCTATCGAATGATGTAAAAAAATTCCGATTTTAAAGTTGTTCGCAGGGGTATTCTTCTAAAAGTTTAAATGAAATATATCTAAATGCATTGTTTCAACAATGAATCCATTGTTGAAAAAATGTTTACAATGAAATTTTACACATAAAACGAGCAGTATCTTCTTATTAAATTTTGGTGCACGGCTAAAATTTCGTTTCTGAATTAAGCAAAACATTTCCTATCGAATGATGAAAAAAATTTCGATTTTTAGGTTGTTCGCAGGGGTATTTTTCTACAAGTTTAAATGAAATGTATCAGAATACATTGTTCCAACAATGAATCCATTGTTGTAAAAGTGTTTAAAATGAAATTTTACACATAAAACGAGCAGTATCTTCTTATTATATTTTGGTGCACGGCTGAAATTTTGTTTCCGAATAAATCAGTACTTTTCCTATCGAATGATGTAAAAAAATTCCGATTTTTAGGTTGTTCGCAGGGGTATTTTTCTACAAGTTTAAATGAAATGTATCAGAATACATTGTTTCAACAAAGAATCCATTGTTGTAAAAATGTCTAAAATGAACTTTTACACATAAAACAAGCAGTATCTTCTTATTATATTCTGGTGCACGGCTGAAATTTCGTTTCCGAATAAAACAGTACTTTTCCTATCGAATGATGTAAAAAAATTCCGATTTTTAGGTGGTTCGCAGGGGCATTTCTTTAAAATTTTAAATGAAATATATCTAAATACATTTGTTTCAACAATGAATCCATTGTTGTAAAAGTGTTTAAAATGAAATTTTACACATAAAACAAGCAGTATCTTCTTAATATATTCTGGTGCACGGCTGAAATTTCGTTTTCGAATAAAACAGTACTTTTCCTATCGAATGATGTAAAAAAATTCCGATTTTAAAGTTGTTCGCAGGGGTATTCTTCTAAAAGTTTAAATAAAATATATATAAATACATTGTTTCAACAATGAATCCATTGTTGTAAAAATGTTTAAAATGAAATTTTACATATAAAACGAGCAGTATCTTCTCATTAAATTCCGGTGCACGGCTGAAATTTCGTTTCCGAATTAAGCAAAACATTTCCTATCGAATGATGAAAAAAAATTTCGATTTTTATGTTGTTCGCAGGGGTATTTTTCTAAAAGTTTAAATGACATGTATCTGAATACATTATTTCAACAATGAATCCATTGTTGTAAAAATGTCTAAAATGAAATTTTACACATAAAACGAGCAGTATCTTCTTATTATATTCCGGTGCACGGCTGAAATTTTGTTTCCAAAGAAATCAGTACTTTTCCTATCGAATGATGTAAAAAAATTCCGATTTTTAGGTTGTTCGCAGGGGTATTTTTCTACAAGTTTAAATGAAATGTATCAGAATATATTGTTTCAACAATGAATCCATTGTTGTAAAAATGTCTAAAATGAAATTTTACACATAAAACGAGCAGTATCTTCTTATTAAATTCCGGCGCACGGCTGAAATTTTGTTTCCGAATAAATCAGTACTTTTCCTATCGAATGATGTAAAAAAATTCCGATTTTAAAGTTGTTCGCAGGGGTATTCTTCTAAAAGTTTAAATGAAATATATCTAAATGCATTGTTTCAACAATGAATCCATTGTTGAAAAAATGTTTAAAATGAAATTTTACACATAAAACGAGCAGTATCTTCTTATTAAATTTTGGTGCACGGCTAAAATTTCGTTTCCGAATTAAGCAAAACATTTCCTATCGAATGATGAAAAAAATTTCGATTTTTAGGTTGTTCGCAGGGGTATTTTTCTACAAGTTTAAATGAAATGTATCAGAATACATTGTTCCAACAATGAATCCATTGTTGTAAAAGTGTTTAAAATGAAATTTTACACATAAAACGAGCAGTATCTTCTTATTATATTTTGGTGCACGGCTGAAATTTTGTTTCCGAATAAATCAGTACTTTTCCTATCGAATGATGTAAAAAAATTCCGATTTTTAGGTTGTTCGCAGGGGTATTTTTCTACAAGTTTAAATGAAATGTATCAGAATACATTGTTTCAACAAAGAATCCATTGTTGTAAAAATGTCTAAAATGAACTTTTACACATAAAACAAGCAGTATCTTCTTATTATATTCTGGTGCACGGCTGAAATTTCGTTTCCGAATAAAACAGTACTTTTCCTATCGAATGATGTAAAAAAATTCCGATTTTTAGGTGGTTCGCAGGGGCATTTCTTTAAAATTTTAAATGAAATATATCTAAATACATTTGTTTCAACAATGAATCCATTGTTGTAAAAGTGTTTAAAATGAAATTTTACACATAAAACAAGCAGTATCTTCTTAATATATTCTGGTGCACGGCTGAAATTTCGTTTTCGAATAAAACAGTACTTTTCCTATCGAATGATGTAAAAAAATTCCGATTTTAAAGTTGTTCGCAGGGGTATTCTTCTAAAAGTTTAAATAAAATATATATAAATACATTGTTTCAACAATGAATCCATTGTTGTAAAAATGTTTAAAATGAAATTTTACATATAAAACGAGCAGTATCTTCTCATTAAATTCCGGTGCACGGCTGAAATTTCGTTTCCGAATTAAGCAAAACATTTCCTATCGAATGATGAAAAAAAATTTCGATTTTTATGTTGTTCGCAGGGGTATTTTTCTAAAAGTTTAAATGACATGTATCTGAATACATTATTTCAACAATGAATCCATTGTTGTAAAAATGTCTAAAATGAAATTTTACACATAAAACGAGCAGTATCTTCTTATTAAATACCGGTGCAAGGCTGGAATTTTGTTTCCGAATAAATCAGTACTTTTTCTATCGAATGATGTAAAAATATTCCGATTTTTAGGTTGTTCGCAGGGGTATTTTTCTACAAGTTTAAATGAAATGTATCAGAATACATTGTTTCAACAATGAATCCATTGTTGTAAAAATGTTTAAAATGAAATTTTACACATAAAACGAGCCGTATCATCTCATTAAATTCCGGTGCACGGCTGAAATTTCGTTTTCGAATTAAGCAAAACATTTCCTATCGAATGATGTAAAAAAAATCCGATTTTTATGTTGTTCGCAGGGGTATTTTTCTAAAAGTTTAAATGAAATATATCTAAATGCATTGTTTCAACAATGAATCCATTGTTGAAAAAATGTTTAAAATGAAATTTTACACATAAAAAAGCAGTTTCTTCTTATTAAATTCAGGTGCTCGGCTGAAATTTTGTTTCCGAATAAATCAGTACTTTTCCTATCGAATGATGTAAAAAAATTCCGATTTTTATGTTGTTCGCAGGGGTATTTTTCTAAAAGTGTAAATGACATGTATCTGAAAACATTGTTTCAACAATGAATCCTTTGTTGTAAAAATGTCTAAAATGAAATTTTACACATAAAACGAGCAGTATCTTCTTATTAAATTCCGGTGCACGGCTGGAATTTTGTTTCCGAATAAATCAGTACTTTTTCTATCGAATGATGTAAAACAATTCCGATTTTTAGGTTGTTCGCAGGGGTATTTTTCTACAAGTTTAAAAGAAATGTATCAGAATACAATGTTCCAACAATGAATCCATTGTTGTAAAAGTGTTTAAAATGAAATTTTACACATAAAACGAGCAGTATCTTCTTATTATATTCCGGTGCACGGCTGAAATTTTGTTTCCAAAGAAATCAGTACTTTTCCTATCGAATGATGTAAAAAAATTCCGATTTTTAGGTTGTTCGCAGGGGTATTTTTCTACAAGTTTAAATGAAATGTATCAGAATATATTGTTTCAACAATGAATCCATTGTTGTAAAAATGTCTAAAATGAAATTTTACACATAAAACGAGCAGTATCTTCTTATTAAATTCCGGCGCACGGCTGAAATTTTGTTTCCGAATAAATCAGTACTTTTCCTATCGAATGATGTAAAAAAATTCCGATTTTAAAGTTGTTCGCAGGGGTATTCTTCTAAAAGTTTAAATGAAATATATCTAAATGCATTGTTTCAACAATGAATCCATTGTTGAAAAAATGTTTAAAATGAAATTTTACACATAAAACGAGCAGTATCTTCTTATTAAATTTTGGTGCACGGCTAAAATTTCGTTTCCGAATTAAGCAAAACATTTCCTATCGAATGATGAAAAAAATTTCGATTTTTAGGTTGTTCGCAGGGGTATTTTTCTACAAGTTTAAATGAAATGTATCAGAATACATTGTTCCAACAATGAATCCATTGTTGTAAAAGTGTTTAAAATGAAATTTTACACATAAAACGAGCAGTATCTTCTTATTATATTTTGGTGCACGGCTGAAATTTTGTTTCCGAATAAATCAGTACTTTTCCTATCGAATGATGTAAAAAAATTTCGATTTTTAGGTTGTTCGAAGGGGTATTTTTCTACAAGTTTAAATGAAATGTATCAGAATACATTGTTTCAACAAAGAATCCATTGTTGTAAAAATTTCTAAAATGAACTTTTACACATAAAACAAGCAGTATCTTCTTATTATATTCTGGTGCACGGCTGAAATTTCGTTTCCGAATAAAACAGTACTTTTCCTATCGAATGATGTAAAAAAATTCCGATTTTTAGGTGGTTCGCAGGGGCATTTCTTTAAAATTTTAAATGAAATATATCTAAATACATTTGTTTCAACAATGAATCCATTGTTGTAAAAGTGTTTAAAATGAAATTTTACACATAAAACAAGCAGTATCTTCTTAATATATTCTGGTGCACGGCTGAAATTTCGTTTTCGAATAAAACAGTACTTTTCCTATCGAATGATGTAAAAAAATTCCGATTTTAAAGTTGTTCGCAGGGGTATTCTTCTAAAAGTTTAAATAAAATATATATAAATACATTGTTTCAACAATGAATCCATTGTTGTAAAAATGTTTAAAATGAAATTTTACACATAAAACGAGCAGTATCTTCTTATTATATTCCGGTGCACGGCTGAAATTTTGTTTCCAAAGAAATCAGTACTTTTCCTATCGAATGATGTAAAATATTCCGATTTTTAGGTTGTTCGCTGGGGTATTTTTCTACAAGTTTAAATGAAATGTATCAGAATATATTGTTTCAACAATGAATCCATTGTTGTAAAAATGTCTAAAATGAAATTTTACACATAAAACGAGCAGTATCTTCTTATTAAATTCCGGCGCACGGCTGAAATTTTGTTTCCGAATAAATCAGTACTTTTCCTATCGAATGATGTAAAAAAATTCCGATTTTAAAGTTGTTCGCAGGGGTATTCTTCTAAAAGTTTAAATGAAATATATCTAAATGCATTGTTTCAACAATGAATCCATTGTTGAAAAAATGTTTAAAATGAAATTTTACACATAAAACGAGCAGTATCTTCTTATTAAATTTTGGTGCACGGCTAAAATTTCGTTTCCGAATTAAGCAAAACATTTCCTATCGAATGATGAAAAAAATTTCGATTTTTAGGTTGTTCGCAGGGGTATTTTTCTACAAGTTTAAATGAAATGTATCAGAATACATTGTTCCAACAATGAATCCATTGTTGTAAAAGTGTTTAAAATGAAATTTTACACATAAAACGAGCAGTATCTTCTTATTATATTTTGGTGCACGGCTGAAATTTTGTTTCCGAATAAATCAGTACTTTTCCTATCGAATGATGTAAAAAAATTCCGATTTTTAGGTTGTTCGCAGGGGTATTTTTCTACAAGTTTAAATGAAATGTATCAGAATACATTGTTTCAACAAAGAATCCATTGTTGTAAAAATGTCTAAAATGAACTTTTACACATAAAACAAGCAGTATCTTCTTATTATATTCTGGTGCACGGCTGAAATTTCGTTTCCGAATAAAACAGTACTTTTCCTATCGAATGATGTAAAAAAATTCCGATTTTTAGGTGGTTCGCAGGGGCATTTCTTTAAAATTTTAAATGAAATATATCTAAATACATTTGTTTCAACAATGAATCCATTGTTGTAAAAGTGTTTAAAATGAAATTTTACACATAAAACAAGCAGTATCTTCTTAATATATTCTGGTGCACGGCTGAAATTTCGTTTTCGAATAAAACAGTACTTTTCCTATCGAATGATGAAAAAAAATTTCGATTTTTATGTTGTTCGCAGGGGTATTTTTCTAAAAGTTTAAATGACATGTATCTGAATACATTATTTCAACAATGAATCCATTGTTGTAAAAATGTCTAAAATGAAATTTTACACATAAAACGAGCAGTATCTTCTTATTAAATACCGGTGCAAGGCTGGAATTTTGTTTCCGAATAAATCAGTACTTTTTCTATCGAATGATGTAAAAATATTCCGATTTTTAGGTTGTTCGCAGGGGTAATTTTCTACAAGTTTAAATGAAATGTATCAGAATACATTGTTCCAACAATGAATCCATTGTTGTAAAAGTGTTTAAAATGAAATTTTACACATAAAACGAGCAGTATCTTCTTATTATATTCCGGTGCACGGCTGAAATTTTGTTTCCGAATAAATCAGTACTTTTCCTATTGAATGATGTAAAAATTTTCCGATTTTTAGGTTGTTCGCAGGGGTATTTTTCTGCAAGTTTAAATGAAATGTATCAGAATACATTGTTTCAACAATGAATCCATTGTTGTAAAAATGTTTAAAATGAAATTTTACACATAAAACGAGCAGTATCATCTCATTAAATTCCGGTGCACGGCTGAAATTTCGTTTCCGAATTAAGCAAAACATTTCCTATCGAATGATGTAAAAAAAATCCGATTTTTATGTTGTTCGCAGGGGTATTTTTCTAAAAGTTTAAATGAAATATATCTAAATGCATTGTTTCAACAATGAATCCATTGTTGAAAAAATGTTTAAAATGAAATTTTACACATAAAAAAAGCAGTTTCTTCTTATTAAATTCAGGTGCTCGGCTGAAATTTTGTTTCCGAATAAATCAGTACTTTTCCTATCGAATGATGTAAAAAAATTCCGATTTTTATGTTGTTCGAAGGGGTATTTTTCTAAAAGTTTAAATGACATGTATCTGAATACATTGTTTCAACAATGAATCCATTGTTGTAAAAATGTCTAAAATGAAATTTTACACATACAACGAGCAGTATCTTCTTATTAAATTCCGGTGCACGGCTGAAATTTTGTTTCCGAAAAAATCAGTACTTTTCCTATCGAATGATGTAAAAAAATTCCGATTTTAAAGTTGTTCGCAGGGGTATTCTTCTAAAAGTTTAAATGAAATATATCTAAATGCATTTTTTCAACAATGAATCCATTGTTAAAAAAATGTTTAAAATGAAATTTTACACATAAAAAAGCAGTTTCTTCTTATTAAATTCAGGTGCACGGCTGAAATTTTGTTTCCGAATAAATCAGTACTTTTCCTATCGAATGATGTAAAAAAATTCCGATTTTTACGTTGTTCGCAGGGGTATTTTTCTACAAGTTTAAATGAAATGTATCAGAATACATTGTTTCAACAATGAATCCATTGATGTAAAAATGTCTAAAATGAAATTTTACACATAAAACGAGTAGTATCTTCTTATTAAATTTTGGTGCACGGCTAAAATTTCGTTTCCGAATTAAGCAAAACATTTCCTATCGAATGATGAAAAAAATTTCGATTTTTAGGTTGTTCGCAGGGGTATTTTTCTACAAGTTTAAATGAAATGTATCAGAATACATTGTTCCAACAATGAATCCATTGTTGTAAAAGTGTTTAAAATGAAATTTTACACATAAAACGAGCAGTATCTTCTTATTATATTTTGGTGCACGGCTGAAATTTTGTTTCCGAATAAATCAGTACTTTTCCTATCGAATGATGTAAAAAAATTCCGATTTTTAGGTTGTTCGCAGGGGTATTTTTCTACAAGTTTAAATGAAATGTATCAGAATACATTGTTTCAACAAAGAATCCATTGTTGTAAAAATGTCTAAAATGAACTTTTACACATAAAACAAGCAGTATCTTCTTATTATATTCTGGTGCACGGCTGAAATTTCGTTTCCGAATAAAACAGTACTTTTCCTATCGAATGATGTAAAAAAATTCCGATTTTTAGGTGGTTCGCAGGGGCATTTCTTTAAAATTTTAAATGAAATATATCTAAATACATTTGTTTCAACAATGAATCCATTGTTGTAAAAGTGTTTAAAATGAAATTTTACACATAAAACAAGCAGTATCTTCTTAATATATTCTGGTGCACGGCTGAAATTTCGTTTTCGAATAAAACAGTACTTTTCCTATCGAATGATGTAAAAAAATTCCGATTTTAAAGTTGTTCGCAGGGGTATTCTTCTAAAAGTTTAAATAAAATATATATAAATACATTGTTTCAACAATGAATCCATTGTTGTAAAAATGTTTAAAATGAAATTTTACATATAAAACGAGCAGTATCTTCTCATTAAATTCCGGTGCACGGCTGAAATTTCGTTTCCGAATTAAGCAAAACATTTCCTGTCGAATGATGAAAAAAAATTTCGATTTTTATGTTGTTCGCAGGGGTATTTTTCTAAAAGTTTAAATGACATGTATCTGAATACATTATTTCAACAATGAATCCATTGTTGTAAAAATGTCTAAAATGAAATTTTACACATAAAACGAGCAGTATCTTCTTATTAAATACCGGTGCAAGGCTGGAATTTTGTTTCCGAATAAATCAGTACTTTTTCTATCGAATGATGTAAAAATATTCCGATTTTTAGGTTGTTCGCAGGGGTATTTTTCTACAAGTTTAAATGAAATGTATCAGAATACATTGTTCCAACAATGAATCCATTGTTGTAAAAGTGTTTAAAATGAAATTTTACACATAAAACGAGCAGTATCTTCTTATTATATTCCGGTGCACGGCTGAAATTTTGTTTCCGAATAAATCACTACTTTTCCTATTGAATGATGTAAAAAATTTCCGATTTTTAGGTTGTTCGCAGGGGTATTTTTCTGCAAGTTTAAATGAAATGTATCAGAATACATTGTTTCAACAATGAATCCATTGTTGTAAAAATGTTTAAAATGAAATTTTACACATAAAACGAGCAGTATCATCTCATTAAATTCCGGTGCACGGCTGAAATTTCGTTTCCGAATTAAGCAAAACATTTCCTATCGAATGATGTAAAAAAAATCCGATTTTTATGTTGTTCGCAGGGGTATTTTTCTAAAAGTTTAAATGAAATATATCTAAATGCATTGTTTCAACAATGAATCCATTGTTGAAAAAATGTTTAAAATGAAATTTTACACATAAAAAAAGCAGTTTCTTCTTATTAAATTCAGGTGCTCGGCTGAAATTTTGTTTCCGAATAAATCAGTACTTTTCCTATCGAATGATGTAAAAAAATTCCGATTTTTATGTTGTTCGCAGGGGTATTTTTCTAAAAGTTTAAATGACATGTATCTGAATACATTGTTTCAACAATGAATCCTTTGTTGTAAAAATGTCTAAAATGAAATTTTACACATAAAACGAGCAGTATCTTCTTATTAAATTCCGGTGCACGGCTGGAATTTTGTTTCCGAATAAATCAGTACTTTTTCTATCGAATGATGTAAAACAATTCCGATTTTTAGGTTGTTCGCAGGGGTATTTTTCTACAAGTTTAAAAGAAATGTATCAGAATACAATGTTCCAACAATGAATCCATTGTTGTAAAAGTGTTTAAAATGAAATTTTACACATAAAACGAGCAGTATCTTCTTATTATATTCCGGTGCACGGCTGAAATTTTGTTTCCAAAGAAATCAGTACTTTTCCTATCGAATGATGTAAAAAAATTCCGATTTTTAGGTTGTTCGCAGGGGTATTTTTCTACAAGTTTAAATGAAATGTATCAGAATATATTGTTTCAACAATGAATCCATTGTTGTAAAAATGTCTAAAATGAAATTTTACACATAAAACGAGCAGTATCTTCTTATTAAATTCCGGCGCACGGCTGAAATTTTGTTTCCGAATAAATCAGTACTTTTCCTATCGAATGATGTAAAAAAATTCCGATTTTAAAGTTGTTCGCAGGGGTATTCTTCTAAAAGTTTAAATGAAATATATCTAAATGCATTGTTTCAACAATGAATCCATTGTTGAAAAAATGTTTAAAATGAAATTTTACACATAAAACGAGCAGTATCTTCTTATTAAATTTTGGTGCACGGCTAAAATTTCGTTTCCGAATTAAGCAAAACATTTCCTATCGAATGATGAAAAAAATTTCGATTTTTAGGTTGTTCGCAGGGGTATTTTTCTACAAGTTTAAATGAAATGTATCAGAATACATTGTTCCAACAATGAATCCATTGTTGTAAAAGTGTTTAAAATGAAATTTTACACATAAAACGAGCAGTATCTTCTTATTATATTTTGGTGCACGGCTGAAATTTTGTTTCCGAATAAATCAGTACTTTTCCTATCGAATGATGTAAAAAAATTCCGATTTTTAGGTTGTTCGCAGGGGTATTTTTCTAAAAGTTTAAATGACATGTATCTGAATACATTGTTTCAACAATGAATCCATTGTTGTAAAAATGTCTAAAATGAAATTTTACACATACAACGAGCAGTATCTTCTTATTAAATTCCGGTGCACGGCTGAAATTTTGTTTCCGAAAAAATCAGTACTTTTCCTATCGAATGATGTAAAAAAATTCCGATTTTAAAGTTGTTCGCAGGGGTATTCTTCTAAAAGTTTAAATGAAATATATCTAAATGCATTTTTTCAACAATGAATCCATTGTTAAAAAAATGTTTAAAATGAAATTTTACACATAAAAAAGCAGTTTCTTCTTATTAAATTCAGGTGCAGGGCTGAAATTTTGTTTCCGAATAAATCAGTACTTTTAGTATCGAATGATGTAAAAAAATTCCGATTTTTACGTTGTTCGCAGGGGTATTTTTCTACAAGTTTAAATGAAATGTATCAGAATACATTGTTTCAACAATGAATCCATTGATGTAAAAATGTCTAAAATGAAATTTTACACATAAAACGAGGAGTATCTTCTTATTAAATTCCGGTGCACGGCTGAAATTTCGTTTCCGAAATAAGCAAAACATTTCCTATCGAATGATGTAAAAAAATTCCGATTTTTACGTTGTTCGCAGGGGTATTTTTCTACAAGTTTAAATGAAATGTATCAGAATACATTGTTTCAACAATGAATCCATTGATGTAAAAATGTCTAAAATGAAATTTTACACATAAAACGAGGAGTATCTTCTTATTAAATTCCGGTGCACGGCTGAAATTTTGTTTCCGAATAAATCAGTACTTTTCCTATCGAATGATGTAAAAAAATTCCGATTTTTAGGTTGTTCGCAGGGGTATTTTTCTGCAAGTTTAAATGAAATGTATCAGAATACATTGTTTCAACAATGAATCCATTGTTGTAAAAATGTCTAAAATGAAATTTTACACATAAAACGGGCAGTATCTTCTTAATAAATGCCGGTACACGGCTGGAATTTTGTTTCCGAATAAATCAGTACTTTTTCTATCGAATGATGTAAAAAAATTCCGATTTTTAGGTTGTTCGCAGGGGTATTTTTCTAAAAGTTTAAATGAAATGTATCAGAATACATTGTTCCAACAATGAATCCATTGTTGTAAAAGTGTTTAAAATGAAATTTTACACATAAAACGAGCAGTATCTTCTCATTAAATTCCGGTGCACGGCTGAAATTTCGTTTCCGAATTAAGCAAAACATTTCCTATCGAATGATGTAAAAAAATTCCGATTTTTATGTTGTTCGCAGGGGTATTTTTTTAAAAGTTTAAATGAAATATATCTAAATGCATTGTTTCAACAATGAATCCATTGTTGAAAAAATGTTTAAAATGAAATTTTACACATAAAAAAGCAGTTTCTTCTTATTAAATTTAGGTGTCGGCTGAAATTTTGTTTCCGAATAAATCAGTACTTTTCCTATCGAATGATGTAAAAAAATTCCGATTTTTATGTTGTTCGCAGGGGTATTTTTCTAAAAGTTTAAATGACATGTATCTGAATACATTGTTTCAACAATGAATCCTTTGTTGTAAAAATGTCTAAAATGAAATTTTACACATAAAACGAGCAGTATCTTCTTATTAAATTCCGGTCAAGGCTGGAATTTTGTTTCCGAATAAATCAGTACTTTTTCTATCGAATGATGTAAAACAATTCCGATTTTTAGGTTGTTCGCAGGGGTATTTTTCTACAAGTTTAAAAGAAATGTATCAGAATACAATGTTCCAACAATGAATCCATTGTTGTAAAAGTGTTTAAAATGAAATTTTACACATAAAACGAGCAGTATCTTCTTATTATATTCCGGTGCACGGCTGAAATTTTGTTTCCAAAGAAATCAGTACTTTTCCTATCAAATGATGTAAAAAAATTCCGATTTTTAGGTTGTTCGCAGGGGTATTTTTCTACAAGTTTAAATGAAATGTATCAGAATATATTGTTTCAACAATGAATCCATTGTTGTAAAAATGTCTAAAATGAAATTTTACACATAAAACGAGCAGTATCTTCTTATTAAATTCCGGCGCACGGCTGAAATTTTGTTTCCGAATAAATCAGTACTTTTCCTATCGAATGATGTAAAAAAATTCCGATTTTAAAGTTGTTCGCAGGGGTATTCTTCTAAAAGTTTAAATGAAATATATCTAAATGCATTGTTTCAACAATGAATCCATTGTTGAAAAAATGTTTAAAATGAAATTTTACACATAAAACGAGTAGTATCTTCTTATTAAATTTTGGTGCACGGCTAAAATTTCGTTTCCGAATTAAGCAAAACATTTCCTATCGAATGATGAAAAAAATTTCGATTTTTAGGTTGTTCGCAGGGGTATTTTTCTACAAGTTTAAATTAAATGTATCAGAATACATTGTTCCAACAATGAATCCATTGTTGTAAAAGTGTTTAAAATGAAATTTTACACATAAAACGAGCAGTATCTTCTTATTATATTTTGGTGCACGGCTGAAATTTTGTTTCCGAATAAATCAGTACTTTTCCTATCGAATGATGTTAAAAAAATTCCGATTTTTAGGTTGTTCGCAGGGGTATTTTTCTACAAGTTTAAATGAAATGTATCAGAATACATTGTTTCAACAAAGAATCCATTGTTGTAAAAATGTCTAAAATGAACTTTTACACATAAAACAAGCAGTATCTTCTTATTATATTCTGGTGCACGGCTGAAATTTCGTTTCCGAATAAAACAGTACTTTTCCTATCGAATGATGTAAAAAAATTCCGATTTTTAGGTGGTTCGCAGGGGCATTTCTTTAAAATTTTAAATGAAATATATCTAAATACATTTGTTTCAACAATGAATCCATTGTTGTAAAAGTGTTTAAAATGAAATTTTACACATAAAACAAGCAGTATCTTCTTAATATATTCTGGTGCACGGCTGAAATTTCGTTTTCGAATAAAACAGTACTTTTCCTATCGAATGATGTAAAAAAATTCCGATTTTAAAGTTGTTCGCAGGGGTATTCTTCTAAAAGTTTAAATAAAATATATATAAATACATTGTTTCAACAATGAATCCATTGTTGTAAAAATGTTTAAAATGAAATTTTACATATAAAACGAGCAGTATCTTCTCATTAAATTCCGGTGCACGGCTGAAATTTCGTTTCCGAATTAAGCAAAACATTTCCTATCGAATGATGTAAAAAAAATCCGATTTTTATGTTGTTCGCAGGGGTATTTTTCTAAAAGTTTAAATGACATGTATCTGAATACATTATTTCAACAATGATTCCATTATTGTAAAAATGTCTAAAATGAAATTTTACACATAAAACGAGCAGTATCTTCTTATTAAATACCGGTGCAAGGCTGGAATTTTGTTTCCGAATAAATCAGTACTTTTTCTATCGAATGATGTAAAAATATTCCTATTTTTAGGTTGTTCTCAGGGGTATTTTTCTACAAGTTTAAATGAAATGTATCAGAATACATTGTTCCAACAATGAATCCATTGTTGTAAAAGTGTTTAAAATGAAATTTTACACATAAAACTAGCAGTATCTTCTTATTATATTCCGGTGCACGGCTGAAATTTTGTTTCCGAATAAATCAGTACTTTTCCTATTGAATGATGTAAAAAATTTCCGATTTTTAGGTTGTTCGCAGGGGTATTTTTCTGCAAGTTTAAATGAAATGTATCAGAATACATTGTTTCAACAATGAATCCTTTGTTGTAAAAATGTCTAAAATGAAATTTTACACATAAAACGAGCAGTATCTTCTTATTAAATTCCGGTGCACGGCTGGAATTTTGTTTCCGAATAAATCAGTACTTTTTCTATCGAATGATGTAAAACAATTCCGATTTTTAGGTTGTTCGCAGGGGTATTTTTCTACAAGTTTAAAAGAAATGTATCAGAATACAATGTTCCAACAATGAATCCATTGTTGTAAAAGTGTTTAAAATGAAATTTTACACATAAAACGAGCAGTATCTTCTTATTATATTCCGGTGCACGGCTGAAATTTCGTTTCCGAATTAAGCAAAACATTTCCTATCGAATGATGTAAAAAAATCCGATTTTTATGTTGTTCGCAGGGGTATTCTTCTAAAAGTTTAAATGAAATATATCTAAATGCATTGTTTCAACAATGAATCCATTGTTGAAAAAATGTTTAAAATGAAATTTTACACATAAAACGAGCAGTATCTTCTTATTAAATTTTGGTGCACGGCTAAAATTTCGTTTCCGAATTAAGCAAAACATTTCCTATCGAATGATGAAAAAAATTTCGATTTTTAGGTTGTTCGCAGGGGTATTTTTCTACAAGTTTAAATGAAATGTATCAGAATACATTGTTCCAACAATGAATCCATTGTTGTAAAAGTGTTTAAAATGAAATTTTACACATAAAACGAGCAGTATCTTCTTATTATATTTTGGTGCACGGCTGAAATTTTGTTTCCGAATAAATCAGTACTTTTCCTATCGAATGATGTAAAAAAATTCCGATTTTTAGGTTGTTCGCAGGGGTATTTTTCTACAAGTTTAAATGAAATGTATCAGAATACATTGTTTCAACAAAGAATCCATTGTTGTAAAAATGTCTAAAATGAACTTTTACACATAAAACAAGCAGTATCTTCTTATTATATTCTGGTGCACGGCTGAAATTTCGTTTCCGAATAAAACAGTACTTTTCCTATCGAATGATGTAAAAAAATTCCGATTTTTAGGTGGTTCGCAGGGGCATTTCTTTAAAATTTTAAATGAAATATATCTAAATACATTTGTTTCAACAATGAATCCATTGTTGTAAAAGTGTTTAAAATGAAATTTTACACATAAAACAAGCAGTATCTTCTTAATATATTCTGGTGCACGGCTGAAATTTCGTTTTCGAATAAAACAGTACTTTTCCTATCGAATGATGTAAAAAAATTCCGATTTTAAAGTTGTTCGCAGGGGTATTCTTCTAAAAGTTTAAATAAAATATATATAAATACATTGTTTCAACAATGAATCCATTGTTGTAAAAATGTTTAAAATGAAATTTTACATATAAAACGAGCAGTATCTTCTCATTAAATTCCGGTGCACGGCTGAAATTTCGTTTCCGAATTAAGCAAAACATTTCCTATCGAATGATGAAAAAAAATTTCGATTTTTATGTTGTTCGCAGGGGTATTTTTCTAAAAGTTTAAATGACATGTATCTGAATACATTATTTCAACAATGAATCCATTGTTGTAAAAATGTCTAAAATGAAATTTTACACATAAAACGAGCAGTATCTTCTTATTAAATACCGGTGCAAGGCTGGAATTTTGTTTCCGAATAAATCAGTACTTTTTCTATCGAATGATGTAAAAATATTCCGATTTTTAGGTTGTTCGCAGGGGTAATTTTCTACAAGTTTAAATGAAATGTATCAGAATACATTGTTCCAACAATGAATCCATTGTTGTAAAAGTGTTTAAAATGAAATTTTACACATAAAACGAGCAGTATCTTCTTATTATATTCCGGTGCACGGCTGAAATTTTGTTTCCGAATAAATCAGTACTTTTCCTATTGAATGATGTAAAAATTTTCCGATTTTTAGGTTGTTCGCAGGGGTATTTTTCTGCAAGTTTAAATGAAATGTATCAGAATACATTGTTTCAACAATGAATCCATTGTTGTAAAAATGTTTAAAATGAAATTTTACACATAAAACGAGCAGTATCATCTCATTAAATTCCGGTGCACGGCTGAAATTTCGTTTCCGAATTAAGCAAAACATTTCCTATCGAATGATGTAAAAAAAATCCGATTTTTATGTTGTTCGCAGGGGTATTTTTCTAAAAGTTTAAATGAAATATATCTAAATGCATTGTTTCAACAATGAATCCATTGTTGAAAAAATGTTTAAAATGAAATTTTACACATAAAAAAAGCAGTTTCTTCTTATTAAATTCAGGTGCTCGGCTGAAATTTTGTTTCCGAATAAATCAGTACTTTTCCTATCGAATGATGTAAAAAAATTCCGATTTTTATGTTGTTCGAAGGGGTATTTTTCTAAAAGTTTAAATGACATGTATCTGAATACATTGTTTCAACAATGAATCCATTGTTGTAAAAATGTCTAAAATGAAATTTTACACATACAACGAGCAGTATCTTCTTATTAAATTCCGGTGCACGGCTGAAATTTTGTTTCCGAAAAAATCAGTACTTTTCCTATCGAATGATGTAAAAAAATTCCGATTTTAAAGTTGTTCGCAGGGGTATTCTTCTAAAAGTTTAAATGAAATATATCTAAATGCATTTTTTCAACAATGAATCCATTGTTAAAAAAATGTTTAAAATGAAATTTTACACATAAAAAAGCAGTTTCTTCTTATTAAATTCAGGTGCACGGCTGAAATTTTGTTTCCGAATAAATCAGTACTTTTCCTATCGAATGATGTAAAAAAATTCCGATTTTTAGGTTGTTCGCAGGGGTATTTTTCTACAAGTTTAAATGAAATGTATCAGAATACATTGTTCCAACAATGAATCCATTGTTGTAAAAGTGTTTAAAATGAAATTTTACACATAAAACGAGCAGTATCTTCTTATTATATTTTGGTGCACGGCTGAAATTTTGTTTCCGAATAAATCAGTACTTTTCCTATCGAATGATGTAAAAAAATTCCGATTTTTAGGTTGTTCGCAGGGGTATTTTTCTACAAGTTTAAATGAAATGTATCAGAATACATTGTTTCAACAAAGAATCCATTGTTGTAAAAATGTCTAAAATGAACTTTTACACATAAAACAAGCAGTATCTTCTTATTATATTCTGGTGCACGGCTGAAATTTCGTTTCCGAATAAAACAGTACTTTTCCTATCGAATGATGTAAAAAAAATCCGATTTTTAGGTGGTTCGCAGGGGCATTTCTTTAAAATTTTAAATGAAATATATCTAAATACATTTGTTTCAACAATGAATCCATTGTTGTAAAAGTGTTTAAAATGAAATTTTACACATAAAACAAGCAGTATCTTCTTAATATATTCTGGTGCACGGCTGAAATTTCGTTTTCGAATAAAACAGTACTTTTCCTATCGAATGATGTAAAAAAATTCCGATTTTAAAGTTGTTCGCAGGGGTATTCTTCTAAAAGTTTAAATAAAATATATATAAATACATTGTTTCAACAATGAATCCATTGTTGTAAAAATGTTTAAAATGAAATTTTACATATAAAACGAGCAGTATCTTCTCATTAAATTCCGGTGCACGGCTGAAATTTCGTTTCCGAATTAAGCAAAACATTTCCTGTCGAATGATGAAAAAAAATTTCGATTTTTATGTTGTTCGCAGGGGTATTTTTCTAAAAGTTTAAATGACATGTATCTGAATACATTATTTCAACAATGAATCCATTGTTGTAAAAATGTCTAAAATGAAATTTTACACATAAAACGAGCAGTATCTTCTTATTAAATACCGGTGCAAGGCTGGAATTTTGTTTCCGAATAAATCAGTACTTTTTCTATCGAATGATGTAAAAATATTCCGATTTTTAGGTTGTTCGCAGGGGTATTTTTCTACAAGTTTAAATGAAATGTATCAGAATACATTGTTCCAACAATGAATCCATTGTTGTAAAAGTGTTTAAAATGAAATTTTACACATAAAACGAGCAGTATCTTCTTATTATATTCCGGTGCACGGCTGAAATTTTGTTTCCGAATAAATCAGTACTTTTCCTATTGAATGATGTAAAAAATTTCCGATTTTTAGGTTGTTCGCAGGGGTATTTTTCTGCAAGTTTAAATGAAATGTATCAGAATACATTGTTTCAACAATGAATCCATTGTTGTAAAAATGTTTAAAATGAAATTTTACACATAAAACGAGCAGTATCATCTCATTAAATTCCGGTGCACGGCTGAAATTTCGTTTCCGAATTAAGCAAAACATTTCCTATCGAATGATGTAAAAAAAATCCGATTTTTATGTTGTTCGCAGGGGTATTTTTCTAAAAGTTTAAATGAAATATATCTAAATGCATTGTTTCAACAATGAATCCATTGTTGAAAAAATGTTTAAAATGAAATTTTACACATAAAAAAAGCAGTTTCTTCTTATTAAATTCAGGTGCTCGGCTGAAATTTTGTTTCCGAATAAATCAGTACTTTTCCTATCGAATGATGTAAAAAAATTCCGATTTTTATGTTGTTCGCAGGGGTATTTTTCTAAAAGTTTAAATGACATGTATCTGAATACATTGTTTCAACAATGAATCCTTTGTTGTAAAAATGTCTAAAATGAAATTTTACACATAAAACGAGCAGTATCTTCTTATTAAATTCCGGCGCACGGCTGAAATTTTGTTTCCGAATAAATCAGTACTTTTTCTATCGAATGATGTAAAACAATTCCGATTTTTAGGTTGTTCGCAGGGGTATTTTTCTACAAGTTTAAAAGAAATGTATCAGAATACAATGTTCCAACAATGAATCCATTGTTGTAAAAGTGTTTAAAATGAAATTTTACACATAAAACGAGCAGTATCTTCTTATTAAATTCCGGCGCACGGCTGGAATTTTGTTTCCGAATAAATCAGTACTTTTTCTATCGAATGATGTAAAACAATTCCGATTTTTAGGTTGTTCGCAGGGGTATTTTTCTACAAGTTTAAAAGAAATGTATCAGAATACAATGTTCCAACAATGAATCCATTGTTGTAAAAGTGTTTAAAATGAAATTTTACACATAAAACGAGCAGTATCTTCTTATTATATTCCGGTGCACGGCTGAAATTTTGTTTCCAAAGAAATCAGTACTTTTCCTATCGAATGATGTAAAAAAATTCCGATTTTTAGGTTGTTCGCAGGGGTATTTTTCTACAAGTTTAAATGAAATGTATCAGAATATATTGTTTCAACAATGAATCCATTGTTGTAAAAATGTCTAAAATGAAATTTTACACATAAAACGAGCAGTATCTTCTTATTAAATTCCGGCGCACGGCTGAAATTTTGTTTCCGAATAAATCAGTACTTTTCCTATCGAATGATGTAAAAAAATTCCGATTTTAAAGTTGTTCGCAGGGGTATTCTTCTAAAAGTTTAAATGAAATATATCTAAATGCATTGTTTCAACAATGAATCCATTGTTGAAAAAATGTTTAAAATGAAATTTTACACATAAAACGAGCAGTATCTTCTTATTAAATTTTGGTGCACGGCTAAAATTTCGTTTCCGAATTAAGCAAAACATTTCCTATCGAATGATGAAAAAAATTTCGATTTTTAGGTTGTTCGCAGGGGTATTTTTCTACAAGTTTAAATGAAATGTATCAGAATACATTGTTCCAACAATGAATCCATTGTTGTAAAAGTGTTTAAAATGAAATTTTACACATAAAACGAGCAGTATCTTCTTATTATATTTTGGTGCACGGCTGAAATTTTGTTTCCGAATAAATCAGTACTTTTCCTATCGAATGATGTAAAAAAATTCCGATTTTTACGTTGTTCGCAGGGGTATTTTTCTACAAGTTTAAATGAAATGTATCAGAATACATTGTTTCAACAATGAATCCATTGATGTAAAAATGTCTAAAATGAAATTTTACACATAAAACGAGGAGTATCTTCTTATTATATTCCGGTGCACGGCTGAAATTTTGTTTCCGAATAAATCAGTACTTTTCCTATTGAATGATGTAAAAAATTTCCGATTTTTAGGTTGTTCGCAGGGGTATTTTTCTGCAAGTTTAAATGAAATGTATCAGAATACATTGTTTCAACAATGAATCCATTGTTGTAAAAATGTTTAAAATGAAATTTTACACATAAAACGAGCAGTATCATCTCATTAAATTCCGGTGCACGGCTGAAATTTCGTTTCCGAATTAAGCAAAACATTTCCTATCGAATGATGTAAAAAAAATCCGATTTTTATGTTGTTCGCAGGGGTATTTTTCTAAAAGTTTAAATGAAATATATCTAAATGCATTGTTTCAACAATGAATCCATTGTTGAAAAAATGTTTAAAATGAAATTTTACACATAAAAAAAGCAGTTTCTTCTTATTAAATTCAGGTGCTCGGCTGAAATTTTTTTTCCGAATAAATCAGTACTTTTCCTATCGAATGATGTAAAAAAATTCCGATTTTTATGTTGTTCGCAGGGGTATTTTTCTAAAAGTTTAAATGACATGTATCTGAATACATTGTTTCAACAATGAATCCTTTGTTGTAAAAATGTCTAAAATGAAATTTTACACATAAAACGAGCAGTATCTTCTTATTAAATTCCGGCGCACGGCTGAAATTTTGTTTCCGAATAAATCAGTACTTTTTCTATCGAATGATGTAAAACAATTCCGATTTTTAGGTTGTTCGCAGGGGCATTTTTCTACAAGTTTAAAAGAAATGTATCAGAATACAATGTTCCAACAATGAATCCATTGTTGTAAAAGTGTTTAAAATGAAATTTTACACATAAAACGAGCAGTATCTTCTTATTAAATTCCGGCGCACGGCTGGAATTTTGTTTCCGAATAAATCAGTACTTTTTCTATCGAATGATGTAAAACAATTCCGATTTTTAGGTTGTTCGCAGGGGTATTTTTCTACAAGTTTAAAAGAAATGTATCAGAATACAATGTTCCAACAATGAATCCATTGTTGTAAAAGTGTTTAAAATGAAATTTTACACATAAAACGAGCAGTATCTTCTTATTATATTCCGGTGCACGGCTGAAATTTTGTTTCCAAAGAAATCAGTACTTTTCCTATCGAATGATGTAAAAAAATTCCGATTTTTAGGTTGTTCGCAGGGGTATTTTTCTACAAGTTTAAATGAAATGTATCAGAATATATTGTTTCAACAATGAATCCATTGTTGTAAAAATGTCTAAAATGAAATTTTACACATAAAACGAGCAGTATCTTCTTATTAAATTCCGGCGCACGGCTGAAATTTTGTTTCCGAATAAATCAGTACTTTTCCTATCGAATGATGTAAAAAAATTCCGATTTTAAAGTTGTTCGCAGGGGTATTCTTCTAAAAGTTTAAATGAAATATATCTAAATGCATTGTTTCAACAATAAATCCATTGTTGAAAAAATGTTTAAAATGAAATTTTACACATAAAACGAGCAGTATCTTCTTATTAAATTTTGGTGCACGGCTAAAATTTCGTTTCCGAATTAAGCAAAACATTTCCTATCGAATGATGAAAAAAATTTCGATTTTTAGGTTGTTCGCAGGGGTATTTTTCTACAAGTTTAAATGAAATGTATCAGAATACATTGTTCCAACAATGAATCCATTGTTGTAAAAGTGTTTAAAATGAAATTTTACACATAAAACGAGCAGTATCTTCTTATTATATTTTGGTGCACGGCTGAAATTTTGTTTCCGAATAAATCAGTACTTTTCCTATCGAATGATGTAAAAAAATTCCGATTTTTAGGTTGTTCGCAGGGGTATTTTTCTAAAAGTTTAAATGACATGTATCTGAATACATTGTTTCAACAATGAATCCATTGTTGTAAAAATGTCTAAAATGAAATTTTACACATACAACGAGCAGTATCTTCTTATTAAATTCCGGTGCACGGCTGAAATTTTGTTTCCGAAAAAATCAGTACTTTTCCTATCGAATGATGTAAAAAAATTCCGATTTTAAAGTTGTTCGCAGGGGTATTCTTCTAAAAGTTTAAATGAAATATATCTAAATGCATTTTTTCAACAATGAATCCATTGTTAAAAAAATGTTTAAAATGAAATTTTACACATAAAAAAGCAGTTTCTTCTTATTAAATTCAGGTGCACGGCTGAAATTTTGTTTCCGAATAAATCAGTACTTTTCCTATCGAATGATGTAAAAAAATTCCGATTTTTACGTTGTTCGCAGGGGTATTTTTCTACAAGTTTAAATGAAATGTATCAGAATACATTGTTTCAACAATGAATCCATTGATGTAAAAATGTCTAAAATGAAATTTTACACATAAAACGAGGAGTATCTTCTTATTAAATTCCGGTGCACGGCTGAAATTTCGTTTCCGAAATAAGCAAAACATTTCCTATCGAATGATGTAAAAAAATTCCGATTTTTACGTTGTTCGCAGGGGTATTTTTCTACAAGTTTAAATGAAATGTATCAGAATACATTATTTCAACAATGAATCCATTGTTGTAAAAATGTCTAAAATGAACTTTTACACATAAAACTAGCAGTATCTTCTTATTATATTCTGGTGCACGGCTGAAATTTCGTTTCCGAATAAAACAGTACTTTTCTTATCGAATGATGTAAAAAAATTCCGATTTTTAGGTGGCTCGCAGGGGCATTTCTCTAAAATTTTAAATGAAATATATCTAAATACATTTGTTTCAACAATGAATCCATTGTTGTAAAAGTGTTTAAAATGAAATTTTACACATAAAACGAGCAGTATCTTCTTATTAAATTCCGGTGCACGGCTGAAACTTTGTTTCCGAAAAAATCAGTACTTTTCCTATCGAATGATGTAAAAAAATTCCGATTTTTATGTTGTTCGCAGGGGTATTTTTCTACAAGTTTAAATGAAATGTATCAGAATACATTGTTTCAACAATGAATCCATTGTTGTAAAAATGTCTAAAATGAAATTTTACACATACAACGAGCAGTATCTTCTTATTAAATTCCGGTGCACGGCTGAAATTTTGTTTCCGAAAAAATCAGTACTTTTCCTATCGAATGATGTAAAAAAATTCCGATTTTAAAGTTGTTCGCAGGGGTATTCTTCTAAAAGTTTAAATGAAATATATCTAAATGCATTTTTTCAACAATGAATCCATTGTTAAAAAAATGTTTAAAATGAAATTTTACACATAAAAAAGCAGTTTCTTCTTATTAAATTCAGGTGCACGGCTGAAATTTTGTTTCCGAATAAATCAGTACTTTTCCTATCGAATGATGTAAAAAAATTCCGATTTTTACGTTGTTCGCAGGGGTATTTTTCTACAAGTTTAAATGAAATGTATCAGAATACATTGTTTCAACAATGAATCCATTGATGTAAAAATGTCTAAAATGAAATTTTACACATAAAACGAGGAGTATCTTCTTATTAAATTCCGGTGCACGGCTGAAATTTCGTTTCCGAAATAAGCAAAACATTTCCTATCGAATGATGTAAAAAAATTCCGATTTTTACGTTGTTCGCAGGGGTATTTTTCTACAAGTTTAAATGAAATGTATCAGAATACATTATTTCAACAATGAATCCATTGTTGTAAAAATGTCTAAAATGAACTTTTACACATAAAACTAGCAGTATCTTCTTATTATATTCTGGTGCACGGCTGAAATTTCGTTTCCGAATAAAACAGTACTTTTCCTATCGAATGATGTAAAAAAATTCCGATTTTTAGGTGGCTCGCAGGGGCATTTCTCTAAAATTTTAAATGAAATATATCTAAATACATTTGTTTCAACAATGAATCCATTGTTGTAAAAGTGTTTAAAATGAAATTTTACACATAAAACGAGCAGTATCTTCTTATTAAATTCCGGTGCACGGCTGAAACTTTGTTTCCGAAAAAATCAGTACTTTTCCTATCGAATGATGAAAAAAAAATTTCGATTTTTATGTTGTTCGCAGGGGTATTTTTCTAAAAGTTTAAATGACATGTATCTGAAAACATTGTTTCAACAATGAATCCATTGTTGTAAAAATGTCTAAAATGAAATTTTACACATAAAACGAGCAGTATCTTCTTATTAAATTCCGGTGCACGGCTGAAATTTTGTTTCCGAAAAAATCAGTACTTTTCCTATCGAATGATGTAAAAAAATTCCGATTTTTAGGTTGTTCGCAGGGGTATTTTTCTAAAAGTTTAAATGACATGTATCTGAATACATTGTTTCAACAATGAATCCATTGTTGTAAAAATGTCTAAAATGAAATTTTACACATACAACGAGCAGTATCTTCTTATTAAATTCCGGTGCACGGCTGAAATTTTGTTTCCGAAAAAATCAGTACTTTTCCTATCGAATGATGTAAAAAAATTCCGATTTTAAAGTTGTTCGCAGGGGTATTCTTCTAAAAGTTTAAATGAAATATATCTAAATGCATTTTTTCAACAATGAATCCATTGTTAAAAAAATGTTTAAAATGAAATTTTACACATAAAAAAGCAGTTTCTTCTTATTAAATTCAGGTGCACGGCTGAAATTTTGTTTCCGAATAAATCAGTACTTTTCCTATCGAATGATGTAAAAAAATTCCGATTTTTACGTTGTTCGCAGGGGTATTTTTCTACAAGTTTAAATGAAATGTATCAGAATACATTGTTTCAACAATGAATCCATTGATGTAAAAATGTCTAAAATGAAATTTTACACATAAAACGAGGAGTATCTTCTTATTAAATTCCGGTGCACGGCTGAAATTTCGTTTCCGAAATAAGCAAAACATTTCCTATCGAATGATGTAAAAAAATTCCGATTTTTACGTTGTTCGCAGGGGTATTTTTCTACAAGTTTAAATGAAATGTATCAGAATACATTATTTCAACAATGAATCCATTGTTGTAAAAATGTCTAAAATGAACTTTTACACATAAAACTAGCAGTATCTTCTTATTATATTCTGGTGCACGGCTGAAATTTCGTTTCCGAATAAAACAGTACTTTTCTTATCGAATGATGTAAAAAAATTCCGATTTTTAGGTGGCTCGCAGGGGCATTTCTCTAAAATTTTAAATGAAATATATCTAAATACATTTGTTTCAACAATGAATCCATTGTTGTAAAAGTGTTTAAAATGAAATTTTACACATAAAACGAGCAGTATCTTCTTATTAAATTCCGGTGCACGGCTGAAACTTTGTTTCCGAAAAAATCAGTACTTTTCCTATCGAATGATGTAAAAAAATTCCGATTTTTATGTTGTTCGCAGGGGTATTTTTCTACAAGTTTAAATGAAATGTATCAGAATACATTGTTTCAACAATGAATCCATTGTTGTAAAAATGTCTAAAATGAAATTTTACACATACAACGAGCAGTATCTTCTTATTAAATTCCGGTGCACGGCTGAAATTTTGTTTCCGAAAAAATCAGTACTTTTCCTATCGAATGATGTAAAAAAATTCCGATTTTAAAGTTGTTCGCAGGGGTATTCTTCTAAAAGTTTAAATGAAATATATCTAAATGCATTTTTTCAACAATGAATCCATTGTTAAAAAAATGTTTAAAATGAAATTTTACACATAAAAAAGCAGTTTCTTCTTATTAAATTCAGGTGCACGGCTGAAATTTTGTTTCCGAATAAATCAGTACTTTTCCTATCGAATGATGTAAAAAAATTCCGATTTTTACGTTGTTCGCAGGGGTATTTTTCTACAAGTTTAAATGAAATGTATCAGAATACATTGTTTCAACAATGAATCCATTGATGTAAAAATGTCTAAAATGAAATTTTACACATAAAACGAGGAGTATCTTCTTATTAAATTCCGGTGCACGGCTGAAATTTCGTTTCCGAAATAAGCAAAACATTTCCTATCGAATGATGTAAAAAAATTCCGATTTTTACGTTGTTCGCAGGGGTATTTTTCTACAAGTTTAAATGAAATGTATCAGAATACATTATTTCAACAATGAATCCATTGTTGTAAAAATGTCTAAAATGAACTTTTACACATAAAACTAGCAGTATCTTCTTATTATATTCTGGTGCACGGCTGAAATTTCGTTTCCGAATAAAACAGTACTTTTCCTATCGAATGATGTAAAAAAATTCCGATTTTTAGGTGGCTCGCAGGGGCATTTCTCTAAAATTTTAAATGAAATATATCTAAATACATTTGTTTCAACAATGAATCCATTGTTGTAAAAGTGTTTAAAATGAAATTTTACACATAAAACGAGCAGTATCTTCTTATTAAATTCCGGTGCACGGCTGAAACTTTGTTTCCGAAAAAATCAGTACTTTTCCTATCGAATGATGAAAAAAAAATTTCGATTTTTATGTTGTTCGCAGGGGTATTTTTCTAAAAGTTTAAATGACATGTATCTGAAAACATTGTTTCAACAATGAATCCATTGTTGTAAAAATGTCTAAAATGAAATTTTACACATAAAACGAGCAGTATCTTCTTATTAAATTCCGGTGCACGGCTGGAATTTTGTTTCCGAATAAATCAGTACTTTTTCTATCGAATGATGTAAAAATATTCCGATTTTTAGGTTGTTCGCAGGGGTATTTTTCTGCACGTTTAAATGAAATGTATCAGAATACATTGTTTCAACAATGAATCCATTGTTGTAAAAATGTTTAAAATGAAATTTTACACATAAAACGAGCAGTATCATCTCATTAAATTCCGGTGCACGGCTGAAATTTCGTTTCCGAATAAAGCAAAACATTTCCTATAGAATGATGTAAAAAAATTCCGTTTTTTATGTTGTTCGCAGGGGTATTCTTCTAAAAGTTTAAATAAAATATGTATAAATACATTGTTTCAACAATGAATCCATTGTTGTAAAAATGTTTAAAATGAAATTATACTTTTAAAACGAGCAGTATCTTCTCATTAAATTCCGGTGCACGGCTGAAATTTCGTTTCCGAATTAAGCAAAACACTTCCTATCGAATGATGCAAAAAAATTCCGATTTTTATGTTGTTCGCAGGGGTATTTTTCTACAAGTTTAAATGAAATGTATCAGAATACATTGTTTCAACAATGAATCCATAGTTGTAAAAATGTCTAAAATGACATTTTACACATAAAACAAGCAGTATCTTCTTAATATATTCTGGTGCACGGCTGAAACTTTGTTTCCGAAAAAATCAGTACTTTTCCTATCGAATGATGTAAAAAAATTCCGATTTTTATGTTGTTCGCAGGGGTATTTTTCTAAAAGTTTAAATGATATGTATCTGAATACATTGTTTCAACAATGAATCCATTGTTGTAAAAATGTCTAGAATGAAATTTTACTTATAAAACAAGCAATATCTTCTTATTAAATTCTGGTGCACGGCTGAAATTTTGTTTCCGAAAAAATCAGTACTTTTCCTATCGAATGATGAAAAAAAATTTCGATTTTTATGTTGTTCGCCGGGGTATTTTTCTAAAAGTTTAAATGACATGTATCTGAATACATTGTTTCAACAATGAATCCATTGTTGTAAAAATGTCTAAAATGAAATTTTACACTTAAAACGAGCAGTATCTTCTTATTAAATTCCGGTGCACGGCTGGAATTTTGTTTCCGAATAAATCAGTACTTTTTCTATCGAATGATGTAAAAATATTCCGATTTTTAGGTTGTTCGCAGGGGTATTTTTCTACAAGTTTAAATGAAATGTATCAGAATACATTGTTCCAACAATGAATCCATTGTTGTAAAAGTGTTTAAAATGAAATTTTACACATAAAACGAGCAGTATCTTCTTATTATATTCCGGTGCACGGCTGAAATTTTGTTTCCGAATAAATCAGTACTTTTCCTATCGAATGATGTAAAAAAATTCCGATTTTTAGGTTGTTCGCAGGGGTATTTTTCTGCACGTTTAAATGAAATGTATCAGAATACATTGTTTCAACAATGAATCCATTGTTGTAAAAATGTTTAAAATGAAATTTTACACATAAAACGAGCAGTATCATCTCATTAAATTCCGGTGCACGGCTGAAATTTCGTTTCCGAATTAAGCAAAACATTTCCTATAGAATGATGTAAAAAAATTCCGTTTTTATGTTGTTCGCAGGGGTATTTTTCTAAAAGTTTAAATGAAATATATCTAAATGCATTGTTTCAACAATGAATCCATTGTTGAAAAAATGTTTAAAATGAAATTTTACACATAAAAAAAGCAGTTTCTTCTTATTAAATTCAGGTGCTCGGCTGAAATTTTGTTTCCGAATAAATCAGTACTTTTCCTATCGAATGATGTAAAAAAATTCCGATTTTTATGTTGTTCGCAGGGGTATTTTTCTAAAAGTTTAAATGATATGTATCTGAATACATTGTTTCAACAATGAATCCATTGTTGTAAAAATGTCTAAAATGAAATTTTACACATAAAACGAGCAGTATCTTCTTATTAAATTCCGGTGCACGGCTGGAATTTTGTTTCCGAATAAATCAGTACTTTTTCTATCGAATGATGTAAAAAAATTCCGATTTTTAGGTTGTTTGCAGGTGTATTTTTCTACAAGTTTAAATGAAATGTATCAGAATACATTGTTTCAACAATGAATCCATTGTTGTAAAAATGTCTAAAATGAAATTTTACCCATAAAACAAGCAGTATCTTCTTATTAAATTTTGGTGCACGGCTGAAATTTCGTTTCCGAATAAAACAGTACTTTTCCTATCGAATTATGTAAAAAAATTCCGATATTAAAGTTGTTCGCAGGGGTATTCTTCTAAAAGTTTAAATAAAATATGTATAAATACATTGTTTCAACAATGAATCCATTGTTGTAAAAATGTTTAAAATGAAATTATACTTTTAAAACGAGCAGTATCTTCTCATTAAATTCCGGTGCACGGCTGAAATTTCGTTTCCGAATTAAGCAAAACACTTCCTATCGAATGATGCAAAAAAATTCCGATTTTTATGTTGTTCGCAGGGGTATTTTTCTACTAGTTTAAATGAAATGTATCAGAATACATTGTTTCAACAATGAATCCATTGTTGTAAAAATGTCTAAAATGAAATTTTACACATAAAACAAGCAGTATCTTCTTAATATATTCTGGTGCACGGCTGAAACTTTGTTTCCGAAAAAATCAGTACTTTTCCTATCGAATGATGAAAAAAAATTTCGATTTTTATGTTGTTCGCAGGGGTAATTTTCTAAAAGTTTAAATGACATGTATCTGAATACATTGTTTCAACAATGAATCCATTGTTGTAAAAATGTCTAAAATGAAATTTTACACATAAAACGAGCAGTATCTTCTTATTAAATTCCGGTGCACGGCTGGAATTTTGTTTCCGAATAAATCAGTACTTTTTCTATCGAATGATGTAAAAATATTCCGATTTTTAGGTTGTTCGCAGGGGTATTTTTCTACAAGTTTAAATGAAATGTATCAGAATACATTGTTCCAACAATGAATCCATTGTTGTAAAAGTGTTTAAAATGAAATTTTACACATAAAACGAGCAGTATCTTCTTATTATATTCCGGTGCACGGCTGAAATTTTGTTTCCGAATAAATCAGTACTTTTCCTATCGAATGATGTAAAAATATTCCGATTTTTAGGTTGTTCGCAGGGGTATTTTTCTACAAGTTTAAATGAAATGTATCAGAATACATTGTTCCAACAATGAATCCATTGTTGTAAAAGTGTTTAAAATGAAATTTTACACATAAAACGAGCAGTATCCTCTTATTATATTCAGGTGCTCGGCTGAAATTTTTTTTCCGAATAAATCAGTACTTTTCCTATCGAATGATGTAAAAAAATTCCGATTTTTAGGTTGTTCGCAGGTGTATTTTTCTACAAGTTTAAATGAAATGTATCAGAATACATTGTTCCAACAATGAATCTATTGTTGTAAAAGTGTTTAAAATGAAATTTTACACATAAAACGAGCAGTATCTTCTTATTATATTCCGGTGCACGGCTGAAATTTTGTTTCCGAATAAAGCAGTACTTTTCCTATCGAATGATGTAAAAAAATTCCGATTTTTATGTTGTTCGCAGGGGTATTTTTCTAAAAGTTTAAATGAAATGTATCAGAATACATTGTTCCAACAATGAATCCATTGTTGTAAAAGTGTTTAAAATTAAATTTTACACATAAAACGAGCAGTATCTTCTCATTAAATTCCGGTGCACGGCTGAAATTTCGTTTCCGAACTAAGCAAAACATTTCCTATCGAATGATGTAAAAAAATTCCGATTTTTATGTTGTTCGCAGGGGTATTTTTCTAAAAGTTTAAATGAAATATATCTAAATGCATTGTTTCAACAATGAATCCATTGTTAAAAAAATGTTTTAAATGAAATTTTACACATAAAAAAGCAGTTTCTTCTTATTAAATTCAGGTGCTCGGCTGAAATTTTGTTTCCGAATAAATCAGTACTTTTCCTATCGAATGATGTAAAAAAATTCCGATTTTTATGTTGTTCGCAGGGGTATTTTTCTAAAAGTTTAAATGACATGTATCTGAATACATTGTTTCAACAATGAATCCATTGTTGTAAAAATGTCTAAAATGAAATTTTACACATAAAACGAGCAGTATCTTCTAATTAAATTCCGGTGCACGGCTGGAATTTTGTTTCCGAATAAATCAGTACTTTTTCTATCGAATGATGTAAAACAATTCCGATTTTTAGGTTGTTCGCAGGGGTATTTTTCTACAAGTTTAAAAGAAATGTATCAGAATACATTGTTCCAACAATGAATCCATTGTTGTAAAAGTGTTTAAAATGAAATTTTACACATAAAACGAGCAGTATCTTCTTATTATATTCTGGTGCACGGCTGAAATTTTGTTTCCAAATAAATCAGTACTTTTCCTATCGAATGATGTAAAAAAATTCCGATTTTAAAGTTGTTCGCAGGGGTATTCTTCTAAAAGTTTAAATGAAATATATCTAAATGCATTGTTTCAACAATGAATCCATTGTTGAAAAAATGTTTAAAATGAAATTTTACACATAAAACGAGCAGTATCTTCTTATTAAATTTTGGTGCACGGCTAAAATTTCGTTTCCAAATTAAGCAAAACATTTCCTATCGAATGATGAAAAAAATTTCGATTTTTAGGTTGTTCGCAGGGGTATATTTCTACAAGTTTAAATGAAATGTATCAGAATACATTGTTCCAACAATGAATCCATTGTTGTAAAAGTGTTTAAAATGAAATTTTACACATAAAACGAGCAGTTTCTTCTTATTAAATTCAGGTGCTCGGCTGAAATTTTGTTTCCGAATAAATCAGTACTTTTCCTATCGAATGATGTAAAAAAATTCCGATTTTTATGTTGTTCGCAGGGGTATTTTTCTAAAAGTTTAAATGATATGTATCTGAATACATTGTTTCAACAATGAATCCATTGTTGTAAAAATGTCTAAAATGAAATTTTACACATAAAACGAGAAGTATCTTCTTATTAAATTCCGGTGCACGGCTGGAATTTTGTTTCCGAATAAATCAAAACTTTTTCTATCGAATGATGTAAAAAAATTCCGATTTTTAGGTTGTTCGCAGGTGTATTTTTCTACAAGTTTAAATGAAATGTATCAGAATACATTGTTTCAACAATGAATCCATTGTTGTAAAAATGTCTAAAATGAAATTTTACACATAAAACAAGCAGTATCTTCTTATTAAATTTTGGTGCACGGCTGAAATTTCGTTTCCGAATAAAACAGTACTTTTCCTATCGAATTATGTAAAAAAATTCCGATATTAAAGTTGTTCGCAGGGGTATTCTTCTAAAAGTTTAAATAAAATATGTATAAATACATTGTTTCAACAATGAATCCATTGTTGTAAAAATGTTTAAAATGAAATTATACTTTTAAAACGAGCAGTATCTTCTCATTAAATTCCGGTGCACGGCTGAAATTTCGTTTCCGAATTAAGCAAAACACTTCCTATCGAATGATGCAAAAAAATTCCGATTTTTATGTTGTTCGCAGGGGTATTTTTCTACTAGTTTAAATGAAATGTATCAGAATACATTGTTTCAACAATGAATCCATTGTTGTAAAAATGTCTAAAATGAAATTTTACACATAAAACAAGCAGTATCTTCTTAATATATTCTGGTGCACGGCTGAAACTTTGTTTCCGAAAAAATCAGTACTTTTCCTATCGAATGATGAAAAAAAATTTCGATTTTTATGTTGTTCGCAGGGGTAATTTTCTAAAAGTTTAAATGACATGTATCTGAATACATTGTTTCAACAATGAATCCATTGTTGTAAAAATGTCTAAAATGAAATTTTACACATAAAACGAGCAGTATCTTCTTATTAAATTCCGGTGCACGGCTGGAATTTTGTTTCCGAATAAATCAGTACTTTTTCTATCGAATGATGTAAAAATATTCCGATTTTTAGGTTGTTCGCAGGGGTATTTTTCTACAAGTTTAAATGAAATGTATCAGAATACATTGTTCCAACAATGAATCCATTGTTGTAAAAGTGTTTAAAATGAAATTTTACACATAAAACGAGCAGTATCTTCTTATTATATTCCGGTGCACGGCTGAAATTTTGTTTCCGAATAAATCAGTACTTTTCCTATCGAATGATGTAAAAAAATTCCGATTTTTAGGTTGTTCGCAGGTGTATTTTTCTACAAGTTTAAATGAAATGTATCAGAATACATTGTTCCAACAATGAATCCATTGTTGTAAAAGTGTTTAAAATAAAATTTTACACATAAAACGAGCAGTATCTTCTTATTATATTCCGGTGCACGGCTGAAATTTTGTTTCCGAATAAAGCAGTACTTTTCCTATCGAATGATGTAAAAAAATTCCGATTTTTATGTTGTTCGCAGGGGTATTTTTCTAAAAGTTTAAATGAAATGTATCAGAATACATTGTTCCAACAATGAATCCATTGTTAAAAAAATGTTTTAAATGAAATTTTACACATAAAAAAGCAGTTTCTTCTTATTAAATTCAGGTGCTCGGCTGAAATTTTGTTTCCGAATAAATCAGTACTTTTCCTATCGAATGATGTAAAAAAATTCCGATTTTTATGTTGTTCGCAGGGGTATTTTTCTAAAAGTTTAAATGACATGTATCTGAATACATTGTTTCAACAATGAATCCATTGTTGTAAAAATGTCTAAAATGAAATTTTACACATAAAACGAGCAGTATCTTCTAATTAAATTCCGGTGCACGGCTGGAATTTTGTTTCCGAATAAATCAGTACTTTTTCTATCGAATGATGTAAAACAATTCCGATTTTTAGGTTGTTCGCAGGGGTATTTTTCTACAAGTTTAAAAGAAATGTATCAGAATACATTGTTCCAACAATGAATCCATTGTTGTAAAAGTGTTTAAAATGAAATTTTACACATAAAACGAGCAGTATCTTCTTATTATATTCTGGTGAACGGCTGAAATTTTGTTTCCAAATAAATCAGTACTTTTCCTATCGAATGATGTAAAAAAATTCCGATTTTAAAGTTGTTCGCAGGGGTATTCTTCTAAAAGTTTAAATGAAATATATCTAAATGCATTGTTTCAACAATGAATCCATTGTTGAAAAAATGTTTAAAATGAAATTTTACACATAAAACGAGCAGTATCTTCTTATTAAATTTTGGTGCACGGCTGAAATTTTGTTTCCGAATAAAGCAGTACTTTTCCTATCGAATGATGTAAAAAAATTCCGATTTTTATGTTGTTCGCAGGGGTATTTTTCTAAAAGTTTAAATGAAATGTATCAGAATACATTGTTCCAACAATGAATCCATTGTTGTAAAAGTGTTTAAAATGAAATTTTACACATAAAACGAGCAGTATCTTCTCATTAAATTCCGGTGCACGGCTGAAATTTCGTTTCCGAACTAAGCAAAACATTTCCTATCGAATGAAGTAAAAAAATTCCGATTTTTATGTTGTTCGCAGGGGTATTTTTCTAAAAGTTTAAATGAAATATATCTAAATGCATTGTTTCAACAATGAATCCATTGTTAAAAAAATGTTTTAAATGAAATTTTACACATAAAAAAGCAGTTTCTTCTTATTAAAGTCAGGTGCTCGGCTGAAATTTTGTTTCCGAATAAATCAGTACTTTTCCTATCGAATGATGTAAAAAAATTCCGATTTTTATGTTGTTCGCAGGGGTATTTTTCTAAAAGTTTAAATGACATGTATCTGAATACATTGTTTCAACAATGAATCCATTGTTGTAAAAATGTCTAAAATGAAATTTTACACATAAAACGAGCAGTATCTTCTTATTATATTCTGGTGCACGGCTGAAATTTTGTTTCCAAATAAATCAGTACTTTTCCTATCGAATGATGTAAAAAAATTCCGATTTTAAAGTTGTTCGCAGGGGTATTCTTCTAAAAGTTTAAATGAAATATATCTAAATGCATTGTTTCAACAATGAATCCATTGTTGAAAAAATGTTTAAAATGAAATTTTACACATAAAAAAAGCAGTTTCTTCTTATTAAATTCAGGTGCTCGGCTGAAATTTTGTTTCCGAATAAATCAGTACTTTTCCTATCTAATGATGTAAAAAAATTCCGATTTTTATGTTGTTCGCAGGGGTATTTTTCTAAAAGTTTAAATGACATGTATCTGAATACATTGTTTCAACAATGAATCCTTTGTTGTAAAAATGTCTAAAATGAAATTTTACACATAAAACGAGCAGTATCTTCTTATTAAATTCCGGTGCACGGCTGGAATTTTGTTTCCGAATAAATCAGTACTTTTTCTATCGAATGATGTAAAACAATTCCGATTTTTAGGTTGTTCGCAGGGGTATTTTTCTACAAGTTTAAAAGAAATGTGTCAGAATACAATGTTCCAACAATGAATCCATTGTTGTAAAAGTGTTTAAAATGAAATTTTACACATAAAACGAGCAGTATCTTCTTATTATATTCCGGTGCACGGCTGAAATTTTGTTTCCAAAGAAATGAGTACTTTTCCTATCGAATGATGTAAAAAAATTCCGATTTTTAGGTTGTTCGCAGGGGTATTTTTCTACAAGTTTAAATGAAATGTATCAGAATATATTGTTTCAACAATGAATCCATTGTTGTAAAAATGTCTAAAATGAAATTTTACACATAAAACGAGCAGTATCTTCTTATTAAATTCCGGCGCACGGCTGAAATTTTGTTTCCGAATAAATCAGTACTTTTCCTATCGAATGATGTAAAAAAATTCCGATTTTAAAGTTGTTCGCAGGGGTATTCTTCTAAAAGTTTAAATGAAATATATCTAAATGCATTGTTTCAACAATGAATCCATTGTTGAAAAAATGTTTAAAATGAAATTTTACACAAAAAACGAGCAGTATCTTCTTATTAAATTTTGGTGCACGGCTAAAATTTCGTTTCCGAATTAAGCAAAACATTTCCTATCGAATGATGAAAAAAATTTCGATTTTTAGGTTGTTCGCAGGGGTATTTTTCTACAAGTTTAAATGAAATGTATCAGAATACATTGTTCCAACAATGAATTCATTGTTGTAAAAGTGTTTAAAATGAAATTTTACACATAAAACGAGCAGTATCTTCTTATTATATTTTGGTGCACGGCTGAAATTTTGTTTCCGAATAAATCAGTACTTTTCCTATCGAATGATGTAAAAAAATTCCGATTTTTAGGTTGTTCGCAGGGGTATTTTTCTAAAAGTTTAAATGACATGTATCTGAATACATTGTTTCAACAATGAATCCATTGTTGTAAAAATGTCTAAAATGAAATTTTACACATACAACGAGCAGTATCTTCTTATTAAATTCCGGTGCACGGCAGAAATTTTGTTTCCGAAAAAATCAGTACTTTTCCTATCGAATGATGTAAAAAAATTCCGATTTTAAAGTTGTTCGCAGGGGTATTCTTCTAAAAGTTTAAATGAAATATATCTAAATGCATTTTTTCAACAATGAATCCATTGTTAAAAAAATGTTTAAAATGAAATTTTACACATAAAAAAGCAGTTTCTTCTTATTAAATTCAGGTGCACGGCTGAAATTTTGTTTCCGAATAAATCAGTACTTTTCCTATCGAATGATGTAAAAAAATTCCGATTTTTACGTTGTTCGCAGGGGTATTTTTCTACAAGTTTAAATGAAATGTATCAGAATACATTGTTTCAACAATGAATCCATTGATGTAAAAATGTCTAAAATGAAATTTTACACATAAAACGAGGAGTATCTTCTTATTAAATTCCGGTGCACGGCTGAAATTTCGTTTCCGAAATAAGCAAAACATTTCCTATCGAATGATGTAAAAAAATTCCGATTTTTACGTTGTTCGCAGGGGTATTTTTCTACAAGTTTAAATGAAATGTATCAGAATACATTATTTCAACAATGAATCCATTGTTGTAAAAATGTCTAAAATGAACTTTTACACATAAAACTAGCAGTATCTTCTTATTATATTCTGGTGCACGGCTGAAATTTCGTTTCCGAATAAAACAGTACTTTTCCTATCGAATGATGTAAAAAAATTCCGATTTTTAGGTGGCTCGCAGGGGCATTTCTCTAAAATTTTAAATGAAATATATCTAAATACATTTGTTTCAACAATGAATCCATTGTTGTAAAAGTGTTTAAAATGAAATTTTACACATAAAACGAGCAGTATCTTCTTATTAAATTCCGGTGCACGGCTGAAACTTTGTTTCCGAAAAAATCAGTACTTTTCCTATCGAATGATGTAAAAAAATTCCGATTTTTATGTTGTTCGCAGGGGTATTTTTCTACAAGTTTAAATGAAATGTATCAGAATACATTGTTTCAACAATGAATCCATTGTTGTAAAAATGTCTAAAATGAAATTTTACACATAAAACAAGCAGTATCTTCTTAATATATTCTGGTGCACGGCTGAAACTTTGTTTCCGAAAAAATCAGTACTTTTCCTATCGAATGATGAAAAAAAATTTCGATTTTTATGTTGTTCGCAGGGGTATTTTTCTAAAAGTTTAAATGACATGTATCTGAAAACATTGTTTCAACAAAGAATCCATTGTTGTAAAAATGTCTAAAATGAAATTTTACACATAAAACGAGCAGTATCTTCTTATTAAATTCCGGTGCACGGCTGGAATTTTGTTTCCGAATAAATCAGTACTTTTTCTATCGAATGATGTAAAAATATTCCGATTTTTAGGTTGTTCGCAGGGGTATTTTTCTACAAGTTTAAATGAAATGTATCAGAATACATTGTTTCAACAATGAATCCATTGATGTAAAAATGTCTAAAATGAAATTTTACACATAAAACGAGGAGTATCTTCTTATTAAATTCCGGTGCACGGCTGAAATTTCGTTTCCGAAATAAGCAAAACATTTCCTATCGAATGATGTAAAAAAATTCCGATTTTTACGTTGTTCGCAGGGGTATTTTTCTACAAGTTTAAATGAAATGTATCAGAATACATTATTTCAACAATGAATCCATTGTTGTAAAAATGTCTAAAATGAACTTTTACACATAAAACTAGCAGTATCTTCTTATTATATTCTGGTGCACGGCTGAAATTTCGTTTCCGAATAAAACAGTACTTTTCCTATCGAATGATGTAAAAAAATTCCGATTTTTAGGTGGCTCGCAGGGGCATTTCTCTAAAATTTTAAATGAAATATATCTAAATACATTTGTTTCAACAATGAATCCATTGTTGTAAAAGTGTTTAAAATGAAATTTTACACATAAAACGAGCAGTATCTTCTTATTAAATTCCGGTGCACGGCTGAAACTTTGTTTCCGAAAAAATCAGTACTTTTCCTATCGAATGATGTAAAAAAATTCCGATTTTTATGTTGTTCGCAGGGGTATTTTTCTACAAGTTTAAATGAAATGTATCAGAATACATTGTTTCAACAATGAATCCATTGTTGTAAAAATGTCTAAAATGAAATTTTACACATAAAACAAGCAGTATCTTCTTAATATATTCTGGTGCACGGCTGAAACTTTGTTTCCGAAAAAATCAGTACTTTTCCTATCGAATGATGAAAAAAAATTTCGATTTTTATGTTGTTCGCAGGGGTATTTTTCTAAAAGTTTAAATGACATGTATCTGAAAACATTGTTTCAACAATGAATCCATTGTTGTAAAAATGTCTAAAATGAAATTTTACACATAAAACGAGCAGTATCTTCTTATTAAATTCCGGTGCACGGCTGGAATTTTGTTTCCGAATAAATCAGTACTTTTTCTATCGAATGATGTAAAAATATTCCGATTTTTAGGTTGTTCGCAGGGGTATTTTTCTGCACGTTTAAATGAAATGTATCAGAATACATTGTTTCAACAATGAATCCATTGTTGTAAAAATGTTTAAAATGAAATTTTACACATAAAACGAGCAGTATCATCTCATTAAATTCCGGTGCACGGCTGAAATTTCGTTTCCGAATAAAGCAAAACATTTCCTATAGAATGATGTAAAAAAATTCCGTTTTTTATGTTGTTCGCAGGGGTATTCTTCTAAAAGTTTAAATAAAATATGTATAAATACATTGTTTCAACAATGAATCCATTGTTGTAAAAATGTTTAAAATGAAATTATACTTTTAAAACGAGCAGTATCTTCTCATTAAATTCCGGTGCACGGCTGAAATTTCGTTTCCGAATTAAGCAAAACACTTCCTATCGAATGATGCAAAAAAATTCCGATTTTTATGTTGTTCGCAGGGGTATTTTTCTACAAGTTTAAATGATATGTATCTGAATACATTATTTCAACAATGAATCTATTGTTGTAAAAATGTCTAGAATGAAATTTTACTTATAAAACAAGCAATATCTTCTTATTAAATTCTGGTGCACGGCTGAAATTTTGTTTCCGAAAAAATCAGTACTTTTCCTATCGAATGATGAAAAAAAATTTCGATTTTTATGTTGTTCGCAGGGGTATTTTTCTAAAAGTTTAAATGACATGTATCTGAATACATTGTTTCAACAATGAATCCATTGTTGTAAAAATGTCTAAAATGAAATTTTACACTTAAAACGAGCAGTATCTTCTTATTAAATTCCGGTGCACGGCTGGAATTTTGTTTCCGAATAAATCAGTACTTTTTCTATCGAAGGATGTAAAAATATTCCGATTTTTAGGTTGTTCGCAGGGGTATTTTTCTACAAGTTTAAATGAAATGTATCAGAATACATTGTTCCAACAATGAATCCATTGTTGTAAAAGTGTTTAAAATGAAATTTTACACATAAAACGAGCAGTATCTTCTTATTATATTCCGGTGCACGGCTGAAATTTTGTTTCCGAATAAATCAGTACTTTTCCTATCGAATGATGTAAAAAAATTCCGATTTTTAGGTTGTTCGCAGGGGTATTTTTCTGCACGTTTAAATGAAATGTATCAGAATACATTGTTTCAACAATGAATCCATTGTTGTAAAAATGTTTAAAATGAAATTTTACACATATAACGAGCAGTATCATCTCATTAAATTCCGGTGCACGGCTGAAATTTCGTTTCCGAATTAAGCAAAACATTTCCTATAGAATGATGTAAAAAAATTCCGTTTTTATGTTGTTCGCAGGGGTATTTTTCTAAAAGTTTAAATGAAATATATCTAAATGCATTGTTTCAACAATGAATCCATTGTTGAAAAAATGTTTAAAATGAAATTTTACACATAAAAAAAGCAGTTTCTTCTTATTAAATTCAGGTGCTCGGCTGAAATTTTGTTTCCGAATAAATCAGTACTTTTCCTATCGAATGATGTAAAAAAATTCCGATTTTTATGTTGTTCGCAGGGGTATTTTTCTAAAAGTTTAAATGATATGTATCTGAATACATTGTTTCAACAATGAATCCATTGTTGTAAAAATGTCTAAAATGAAATTTTACACATAAAACGAGCAGTATCTTCTTATTAAATTCCGGTGCACGGCTGGAATTTTGTTTCCGAATAAATCAGTACTTTTTCTATCGAATGATGTAAAAAAATTCCGATTTTTAGGTTGTTCGCAGGTGTATTTTTCTACAAGTTTAAATGAAATGTATCAGAATACATTGTTTCAACAATGAATCCATTGTTGTAAAAATGTCTAAAATGAAATTTTACACATAAAACAAGCAGTATCTTCTTATTAAATTTTGGTGCACGGCTGAAATTTCGTTTCCGAATAAAACAGTACTTTTCCTATCGAATTATGTAAAAAAATTCCGATATTAAAGTTGTTCGCAGGGGTATTCTTCTAAAAGTTTAAATAAAATATGTATAAATACATTGTTTCAACAATGAATCCATTGTTGTAAAAATGTTTAAAATGAAATTATACTTTTAAAACGAGCAGTATCTTCTCATTAAATTCCGGTGCACGGCTGAAATTTCGTTTCCGAATTAAGCAAAACACTTCCTATCGAATGATGCAAAAAAATTCCGATTTTTATGTTGTTCGCAGGGGTATTTTTCTACTAGTTTAAATGAAATGTATCAGAATACATTGTTTCAACAATGAATCCATTGTTGTAAAAATGTCTAAAATGAAATTTTACACATAAAACAAGCAGTATCTTCTTAATATATTCTGGTGCACGGCTGAAACTTTGTTTCCGAAAAAATCAGTACTTTTCCTATCGAATGATGAAAAAAAATTTCGATTTTTATGTTGTTCGCAGGGGTAATTTTCTAAAAGTTTAAATGACATGTATCTGAATACATTGTTTCAACAATGAATCCATTGTTGTAAAAATGTCTAAAATGAAATTTTACACATAAAACGAGCAGTATCTTCTTATTAAATTCCGGTGCACGGCTGGAATTTTGTTTCCGAATAAATCAGTACTTTTTCTATCGAATGATGTAAAAATATTCCGATTTTTAGGTTGTTCGCAGGGGTATTTTTCTACAAGTTTAAATGAAATGTATCAGAATACATTGTTCCAACAATGAATCCATTGTTGTAAAAGTGTTTAAAATGAAATTTTACACATAAAACGAGCAGTGTCTTCTTATTATATTCCGGAGCACGGCTGAAATTTTGTTTCCGAATAAATCAGTACTTTTCCTATCGAATGATGTAAAAATATTCCGATTTTTAGGTTGTTCGCAGGGGTATTTTTCTACAAGTTTAAATGAAATGTATCAGAATACATTGTTCCAACAATGAATCCATTGTTGTAAAAGTGTTTAAAATGAAATTTTACACATAAAACGAGCAGTATCCTCTTATTATATTCAGGTGCTCGGCTGAAATTTTGTTTCCGAATAAATCAGTACTTTTCCTATCGAATGATGTAAAAAAATTCCGATTTTTAGGTTGTTCGCAGGTGTATTTTTCTACAAGTTTAAAAGAAATGTATCAGAATACATTGTTCCAACAATGAATCCATTGTTGTAAAAGTGTTTAAAATGAAATTTTACACATAAAACGAGCAGTATCTTCTTATTATATTCCGGTGCACTGCTGAAATTTTGTTTCCGAATAAAGCAGTACTTTTCCTATCGAATGATGTAAAAAAATTCCGATTTTTATGTTGTTCGCAGGGGTATTTTTCTAAAAGTTTAAATGAAATGTATCAGAATACATTGTTCCAACAATGAATCCATTGTTGTAAAAGTGTTTAAAATGAAATTTTACACATAAAACGAGCAGTATCTTCTCATTAAATTCCGGTGCACGGCTGAAATTTCGTTTCCGAACTAAGCAAAACATTTCCTATCGAATGATGTAAAAAAATTCTGATTTTTATGTTGTTCGCAGGGGTATTTTTCTAAAAGTTTAAATGAAATATATCTAAATGCATTGTTTCAACAATGAATCCATTGTTAAAAAAATGTTTTAAATGAAATTTTACACATAAAAAAGCAGTTTCTTCTTATTAAACTCAGGTGCTCGGCTGAAATTTTGTTTCCGAATAAATCAGTACTTTTCCTATCGAATGATGTAAAAAAATTCCGATTTTTATGTTGTTCGCAGGGGTATTTTTCTAAAAGTTTAAATGACATGTATCTGAATACATTGTTTCAACAATGAATCCATTGTTGTAAAAATGTCTAAAATGAAATTTTACACATAAAACGAGCAGTATCTTCTTATTAAATTTTGGTGCACGGCTAAAATTTCGTTTCCGAATTAAGCAAAACATTTCCTATCGAATGATGAAAAAAATTTCGATTTTTAGGTTGTTCGCAGGGGTATATTTCTACAAGTTTAAATGAAATGTTTCAGAATACATTGTTCCAACAATGAATCCATAGTTGTAAAAGTGTTTAAAATGAAATTTTACACATAAAACGAGCAGTTTCTTCTTATTAAATTCAGGTGCTCGGCTGAAATTTTGTTTCCGAATAAATCAGTACTTTTCCTATCGAATGATGTAAAAAAATTCCGATTTTTATGTTGTTCGCAGGGGTATTTTTCTAAAAGTTTAAATGATATGTATCTGAATACATTGTTTCAACAATGAATCCATTGTTGTAAAAATGTCTAAAATGAAATTTTACACATAAAACGAGCAGTATCTTCTTATTAAATTCCGGTGCACGGCTGGAATTTTGTTTCCGAATAAATCAGTACTTTTTCTATCGAATGATGTAAAAATGTCCGATTTTTAGGTTGTTCGCAGGTGTATTTTTCTACAAGTTTAAATGAAATGTATCAGAATACATTGTTTCAACAATGAATCCATTGTTGTAAAAATGTCTAAAATGAAATTTTACACATAAAACAAGCAGTATCTTCTTATTAAATTTTGGTGCACGGCTGAAATTTCGTTTCCGAATAAAACAGTACTTTTCCTATCGAATTATGTAAAAAAATTCCGATATTAAAGTTGTTCGCAGGGGTATTCTTCTAAAAGTTTAAATAAAATATGTATAAATACATTGTTTCAACAATGAATCCATTGTTGTGAAAATGTTTAAAATGAAATTATACTTTTAAAACGAGCAGTATCTTCTCATTAAATTCCGGTGCACGGCTGAAATTTCGTTTCCGAATTAAGCAAAACACTTCCTATCGAATGATGCAAAAAAATTCCGATTTTTATGTTGTTCGCAGGGGTATTTTTCTACTAGTTTAAATGAAATGTATCAGAATACATTGTTTCAACAATGAATCCATTGTTTTAAAAATGTCTAAAATGAAATTTTACACATAAAACAAGCAGTATCTTCTTAATATATTCTGGTGCACGGCTGAAACTTTGTTTCCGAATAAATCAGTACTTTTTCTATCGAATGATGTAAAAATATTCCGATTTTTAGGTTGTTCGCAGGGGTATTTTTCTACAAGTTTAAATGAAATGTATCAGAATACATTGTTCCAACAATGAATCCATTGTTGTAAAAGTGTTTAAAATGAAATTTTACACATAAAACGAGCAGTATCTTCTTATTATATTCCGGTGCACGGCTGAAATTTTGTTTCCGAATAAATCAGTACTTTTCCTATCGAATGATGAAAAAAAATTTCGATTTTTATGTTGTTCGCAGGGGTAATTTTCTAAAAGTTTAAATGACATGTATCTGAATACATTGTTTCAACAATGAATCCATTGTTGTAAAAATGTCTAAAATGAAATTTTACACATAAAACGAGCAGTATCTTCTTATTAAATTCCGGTGCACGGCTGGAATTTTGTTTCCGAATAAATCAGTACTTTTTCTATCGAATGATGTAAAAATATTCCGATTTTTAGGTTGTTCGCAGGGGTATTTTTCTACAAGTTTAAATGAAATGTATCAGAATACATTGTTCCAACAATGAATCCATTGTTGTAAAAGTGTTTAAAATGAAATTTTACACATAAAACGAGCAGTATCTTCTTATTATATTCCGGTGCACGGCTGAAATTTTGTTTCCGAATAAATCAGTACTTTTCCTATCGAATGATGTAAAAATATTCCGATTTTTAGGTTGTTCGCAGGGGTATTTTTCTACAAGTTTAAATGAAATGTATCAGAATACATTGTTCCAACAATGAATCCATTGTTGTAAAAGTGTTTAAAATGAAATTTTACACATAAAACGAGCAGTATCTTCTTATTATATTCAGGTGCTCGGCTGAAATTTTGTTTCCGAATAAATCAGTACTTTTCCTATCGAATGATGCAAAAGAATTCCGATTTTTATGTTGTTCGCAGGGGTATTTTTCTACTAGTTTAAATGAAATGTATCAGAATACATTGTTTCAACAATGAATCCATTGTTGTAAAAATGTCTAAAATGAAATTTTACACATAAAACAAGCAGTATCTTCTTAATATATTCTGGTGCACGGCTGAAACTTTGTTTCCGAAAAAATCAGTACTTTTCCTATCGAATGATGAAAAAAAATTTCGATTTTTATGTTGTTCGCAGGGGTAATTTTCTAAAAGTTTAAATGACATGTATCTGAATACATTGTTTCAACAATGAATCCATTGTTGTAAAAATGTCTAAAATGAAATTTTACACATAAAACAAGCAGTATCTTCTTAATATATTCTGGTGCACGGCTGAAACTTTGTTTCCGAAAAAATCAGTACTTTTCCTATCGAATGATGAAAAAAAATTTCGATTTTTATGTTGTTCGCAGGGGTATTTTTCTAAAAGTTTAAATGACATGTATCTGAAAACATTGTTTCAACAATGAATCCATTGTTGTAAAAATGTCTAAAATGAAATTTTACACATAAAACGAGCAGTATCTTCTTATTAAATTCCGGTGCACGGCTGGAATTTTGTTTCCGAATAAATCAGTACTTTTTCTATCGAATGATGTAAAAATATTCCGATTTTTAGGTTGTTCGCAGGGGTATTTTTCTGCACGTTTAAATGAAATGTATCAGAATACATTGTTTCAACAATGAATCCATTGTTGTAAAAATGTTTAAAATGAAATTTTACACATAAAACGAGCAGTATCATCTCATTAAATTCCGGTGCACGGCTGAAATTTCGTTTCCGAATAAAGCAAAACATTTCCTATAGAATGATGTAAAAAAATTCCGTTTTTTATGTTGTTCGCAGGGGTATTCTTCTAAAAGTTTAAATAAAATATGTATAAATACATTGTTTCAACAATGAATCCATTGTTGTAAAAATGTTTAAAATGAAATTATACTTTTAAAACGAGCAGTATCTTCTCATTAAATTCCGGTGCACGGCTGAAATTTCGTTTCCGAATTAAGCAAAACACTTCCTATCGAATGATGCAAAAAAATTCCGATTTTTATGTTGTTCGCAGGGGTATTTTTCTACAAGTTTAAATGATATGTATCTGAATACATTGTTTCAACAATGAATCTATTGTTGTAAAAATGTCTAGAATGAAATTTTACTTATAAAACAAGCAATATCTTCTTATTAAATTCTGGTGCACGGCTGAAATTTTGTTTCCGAAAAAATCAGTACTTTTACTATCGAATGATGAAAAAAAATTTCGATTTTTATGTTGTTCGCAGGGGTATTTTTCTAAAAGTTTAAATGACATGTATCTGAATACATTGTTTCAACAATGAATCCATTGTTGTAAAAATGTCTAAAATGAAATTTTACACTTAAAACGAGCAGTATCTTCTTATTAAATTCCGGTGCACGGCTGGAATTTTGTTTCCGAATAAATCAGTACTTTTTCTATCGAAGGATGTAAAAATATTCCGATTTTTAGGTTGTTCGCAGGGGTATTTTTCTACAAGTTTAAATGAAATGTATCAGAATACATTGTTCCAACAATGAATCCATTGTTGTAAAAGTGTTTAAAATGAAATTTTACACATAAAACGAGCAGTATCTTCTTATTATATTCCGGTGCACGGCTGAAATTTTGTTTCCGAATAAATCAGTACTTTTCCTATCGAATGATGTAAAAAAATTCCGATTTTTAGGTTGTTCGCAGGGGTATTTTTCTGCACGTTTAAATGAAATGTATCAGAATACATTGTTTCAACAATGAATCCATTGTTGTAAAAATGTTTAAAATGAAATTTTACACATATAACGAGCAGTATCATCTCATTAAATTCCGGTGCACGGCTGAAATTTCGTTTCCGAATTAAGCAAAACATTTCCTATAGAATGATGTAAAAAAATTCCGTTTTTATGTTGTTCGCAGGGGTATTTTTCTAAAAGTTTAAATGAAATATATCTAAATGCATTGTTTCAACAATGAATCCATTGTTTTAAAAATGTCTAAAATGAAATTTTACACATAAAACAAGCAGTATCTTCTTAATATATTCTGGTGCACGGCTGAAACTTTGTTTCCGAATAAATCAGTACTTTTTCTATCGAATGATGTAAAAATATTCCGATTTTTAGGTTGTTCGCAGGGGTATTTTTCTACAAGTTTAAATGAAATGTATCAGAATACATTGTTCCAACAATGAATCCATTGTTGTAAAAGTGTTTAAAATGAAATTTTACACATAAAACGAGCAGTATCTTCTTATTATATTCCGGTGCACGGCTGAAATTTTGTTTCCGAATAAATCAGTACTTTTCCTATCGAATGATGAAAAAAAATTTCGATTTTTATGTTGTTCGCAGGGGTAATTTTCTAAAAGTTTAAATGACATGTATCTGAATACATTGTTTCAACAATGAATCCATTGTTGTAAAAATGTCTAAAATGAAATTTTACACATAAAACGAGCAGTATCTTCTTATTAAATTCCGGTGCACGGCTGGAATTTTGTTTCCGAATAAATCAGTACTTTTTCTATCGAATGATGTAAAAATATTCCGATTTTTAGGTTGTTCGCAGGGGTATTTTTCTACAAGTTTAAATGAAATGTATCAGAATACATTGTTCCAACAATGAATCCATTGTTGTAAAAGTGTTTAAAATGAAATTTTACACATAAAACGAGCAGTATCTTCTTATTATATTCCGGTGCACGGCTGAAATTTTGTTTCCGAATAAATCAGTACTTTTCCTATCGAATGATGTAAAAATATTCCGATTTTTAGGTTGTTCGCAGGGGTATTTTTCTACAAGTTTAAATGAAATGTATCAGAATACATTGTTCCAACAATGAATCCATTGTTGTAAAAGTGTTTAAAATGAAATTTTACACATAAAACGAGCAGTATCTTCTTATTATATTCAGGTGCTCGGCTGAAATTTTGTTTCCGAATAAATCAGTACTTTTCCTATCGAATGATGCAAAAGAATTCCGATTTTTATGTTGTTCGCAGGGGTATTTTTCTACTAGTTTAAATGAAATGTATCAGAATACATTGTTTCAACAATGAATCCATTGTTGTAAAAATGTCTAAAATGAAATTTTACACATAAAACAAGCAGTATCTTCTTAATATATTCTGGTGCACGGCTGAAACTTTGTTTCCGAAAAAATCAGTACTTTTCCTATCGAATGATGAAAAAAAATTTCGATTTTTATGTTGTTCGCAGGGGTAATTTTCTAAAAGTTTAAATGACATGTATCTGAATACATTGTTTCAACAATGAATCCATTGTTGTAAAAATGTCTAAAATGAAATTTTACACATAAAACAAGCAGTATCTTCTTAATATATTCTGGTGCACGGCTGAAACTTTGTTTCCGAAAAAATCAGTACTTTTCCTATCGAATGATGAAAAAAAATTTCGATTTTTATGTTGTTCGCAGGGGTATTTTTCTAAAAGTTTAAATGACATGTATCTGAAAACATTGTTTCAACAATGAATCCATTGTTGTAAAAATGTCTAAAATGAAATTTTACACATAAAACGAGCAGTATCTTCTTATTAAATTCCGGTGCACGGCTGGAATTTTGTTTCCGAATAAATCAGTACTTTTTCTATCGAATGATGTAAAAATATTCCGATTTTTAGGTTGTTCGCAGGGGTATTTTTCTGCACGTTTAAATGAAATGTATCAGAATACATTGTTTCAACAATGAATCCATTGTTGTAAAAATGTTTAAAATGAAATTTTACACATAAAACGAGCAGTATCATCTCATTAAATTCCGGTGCACGGCTGAAATTTCGTTTCCGAATAAAGCAAAACATTTCCTATAGAATGATGTAAAAAAATTCCGTTTTTTATGTTGTTCGCAGGGGTATTCTTCTAAAAGTTTAAATAAAATATGTATAAATACATTGTTTCAACAATGAATCCATTGTTGTAAAAATGTTTAAAATGAAATTATACTTTTAAAACGAGCAGTATCTTCTCATTAAATTCCGGTGCACGGCTGAAATTTCGTTTCCGAATTAAGCAAAACACTTCCTATCGAATGATGCAAAAAAATTCCGATTTTTATGTTGTTCGCAGGGGTATTTTTCTACAAGTTTAAATGATATGTATCTGAATACATTGTTTCAACAATGAATCTATTGTTGTAAAAATGTCTAGAATGAAATTTTACTTATAAAACAAGCAATATCTTCTTATTAAATTCTGGTGCACGGCTGAAATTTTGTTTCCGAAAAAATCAGTACTTTTACTATCGAATGATGAAAAAAAATTTCGATTTTTATGTTGTTCGCAGGGGTATTTTTCTAAAAGTTTAAATGACATGTATCTGAATACATTGTTTCAACAATGAATCCATTGTTGTAAAAATGTCTAAAATGAAATTTTACACTTAAAACGAGCAGTATCTTCTTATTAAATTCCGGTGCACGGCTGGAATTTTGTTTCCGAATAAATCAGTACTTTTTCTATCGAAGGATGTAAAAATATTCCGATTTTTAGGTTGTTCGCAGGGGTATTTTTCTACAAGTTTAAATGAAATGTATCAGAATACATTGTTCCAACAATGAATCCATTGTTGTAAAAGTGTTTAAAATGAAATTTTACACATAAAACGAGCAGTATCTTCTTATTATATTCCGGTGCACGGCTGAAATTTTGTTTCCGAATAAATCAGTACTTTTCCTATCGAATGATGTAAAAAAATTCCGATTTTTAGGTTGTTCGCAGGGGTATTTTTCTGCACGTTTAAATGAAATGTATCAGAATACATTGTTTCAACAATGAATCCATTGTTGTAAAAATGTTTAAAATGAAATTTTACACATATAACGAGCAGTATCATCTCATTAAATTCCGGTGCACGGCTGAAATTTCGTTTCCGAATTAAGCAAAACATTTCCTATAGAATGATGTAAAAAAATTCCGTTTTTATGTTGTTCGCAGGGGTATTTTTCTAAAAGTTTAAATGAAATATATCTAAATGCATTGTTTCAACAATGAATCCATTGTTGAAAAAATGTTTAAAATGAAATTTTACACATAAAAAAAGCAGTTTCTTCTTATTAAATTCAGGTGCTCGGCTGAAATTTTGTTTCCGAATAAATCAGTACTTTTCCTATCGAATGATGTAAAAAAATTCCGATTTTTATGTTGTTCGCAGGGGTATTTTTCTAAAAGTTTAAATGATATGTATCTGAATACATTGTTTCAACAATGAATCCATTGTTGTAAAAATGTCTAAAATGAAATTTTACACATAAAACGAGCAGTATCTTCTTATTAAATTCCGGTGCACGGCTGGAATTTTGTTTCCGAATAAATCAGTACTTTTTCTATCGAATGATGTAAAAAAATTCCGATTTTTAGGTTGTTCGCAGGTGTATTTTTCTACAAGTTTAAATGAAATGTATCAGAATACATTGTTTCAACAATGAATCCATTGTTGTAAAAATGTCTAAAATGAAATTTTACACATAAAACAAGCAGTATCTTCTTATTAAATTTTGGTGCACGGCTGAAATTTTGTTTCCGAATAAATCAGTACTTTTCCTATCGAATGATGTAAAAAAATTCCGATTTTTAGGTTGTTCGCAGGGGTATTTTTCTGCACGTTTAAATGAAATGTATCAGAATACATTGTTTCAACAATGAATCCATTGTTGTAAAAATGTTTAAAATGAAATTTTACACATATAACGAGCAGTATCATCTCATTAAATTCCGGTGCACGGCTGAAATTTCGTTTCCGAATTAAGCAAAACATTTCCTATAGAATGATGTAAAAAAATTCCGTTTTTATGTTGTTCGCAGGGGTATTTTTCTAAAAGTTTAAATGAAATATATCTAAATGCATTGTTTCAACAATGAATCCATTGTTGAAAAAATGTTTAAAATGAAATTTTACACATAAAAAAAGCAGTTTCTTCTTATTAAATTCAGGTGCTCGGCTGAAATTTTGTTTCCGAATAAATCAGTACTTTTCCTATCGAATGATGTAAAAAAATTCCGATTTTTATGTTGTTCGCAGGGGTATTTTTCTAAAAGTTTAAATGATATGTATCTGAATACATTGTTTCAACAATGAATCCATTGTTGTAAAAATGTCTAAAATGAAATTTTACACATAAAACGAGCAGTATCTTCTTATTAAATTCCGGTGCACGGCTGGAATTTTGTTTCCGAATAAATCAGTACTTTTTCTATCGAATGATGTAAAAAAATTCCGATTTTTAGGTTGTTCGCAGGTGTATTTTTCTACAAGTTTAAATGAAATGTATCAGAATACATTGTTTCAACAATGAATCCATTGTTGTAAAAATGTCTAAAATGAAATTTTACACATAAAACAAGCAGTATCTTCTTATTAAATTTTGGTGCACGGCTGAAATTTCGTTTCCGAATAAAACAGTACTTTTCCTATCGAATTATGTAAAAAAATTCCGATATTAAAGTTGTTCGCAGGGGTATTCTTCTAAAAGTTTAAATAAAATATGTATAAATACATTGTTTCAACAATGAATCCATTGTTGTAAAAATGTTTAAAATGAAATTATACTTTTAAAACGAGCAGTATCTTCTCATTAAATTCCGGTGCACGGCTGAAATTTCGTTTCCGAATTAAGCAAAACACTTCCTATCGAATGATGCAAAAAAATTCCGATTTTTATGTTGTTCGCAGGGGTATTTTTCTACTAGTTTAAATGAAATGTATCAGAATACATTGTTTCAACAATGAATCCATTGTTGTAAAAATGTCTAAAATGAAATTTTACACATAAAACAAGCAGTATCTTCTTAATATATTCTGGTGCACGGCTGAAACTTTGTTTCCGAAAAAATCAGTACTTTTCCTATCGAATGATGAAAAAAAATTTCGATTTTTATGTTGTTCGCAGGGGTAATTTTCTAAAAGTTTAAATGACATGTATCTGAATACATTGTTTCAACAATGAATCCATTGTTGTAAAAATGTCTAAAATGAAATTTTACACATAAAACGAGCAGTATCTTCTTATTAAATTCCGGTGCACGGCTGGAATTTTGTTTCCGAATAAATCAGTACTTTTTCTATCGAATGATGTAAAAATATTCCGATTTTTAGGTTGTTCGCAGGGGTATTTTTCTACAAGTTTAAATGAAATGTATCAGAATACATTGTTCCAACAATGAATCCATTGTTGTAAAAGTGTTTAAAATGAAATTTTACACATAAAACGAGCAGTATCTTCTTATTATATTCCGGTGCACGGCTGAAATTTTGTTTCCGAATAAATCAGTACTTTTCCTATCGAATGATGTAAAAATATTCCGATTTTTAGGTTGTTCGCAGGGGTATTTTTCTACAAGTTTAAATGAAATGTATCAGAATACATTGTTCCAACAATGAATCCATTGTTGTAAAAGTGTTTAAAATGAAATTTTACACATAAAACGAGCAGTATCCTCTTATTATATTCAGGTGCTCGGCTGAAATTTTGTTTCCGAATAAATCAGTACTTTTCCTATCGAATGATGTAAAAAAATTCCGATTTTTAGGTTGTTCGCAGGTGTATTTTTCTACAAGTTTAAAAGAAATGTATCAGAATACATTGTTCCAACAATGAATCCATTGTTGTAAAAGTGTTTAAAATGAAATTTTACACATAAAACGAGCAGTATCTTCTTATTATATTCCGGTGCACTGCTGAAATTTTGTTTCCGAATAAAGCAGTACTTTTCCTATCGAATGATGTAAAAAAATTCCGATTTTTATGTTGTTCGCAGGGGTATTTTTCTAAAAGTTTAAATGAAATGTATCAGAATACATTGTTCCAACAATGAATCCATTGTTGTAAAAGTGTTTAAAATGAAATTTTACACATAAAACGAGCAGTATCTTCTCATTAAATTCCGGTGCACGGCTGAAATTTCGTTTCCGAACTAAGCAAAACATTTCCTATCGAATGATGTAAAAAAATTCTGATTTTTATGTTGTTCGCAGGGGTATTTTTCTAAAAGTTTAAATGAAATATATCTAAATGCATTGTTTCAACAATGAATCCATTGTTAAAAAAATGTTTTAAATGAAATTTTACACATAAAAAAGCAGTTTCTTCTTATTAAATTCAGGTGCTCGGCTGAAATTTTGTTTCCGAATAAATCAGTACTTTTCCTATCGAATGATGTAAAAAAATTCCGATTTTTATGTTGTTCGCAGGGGTATTTTTCTAAAAGTTTAAATGACATGTATCTGAATACATTGTTTCAACAATGAATCCATTGTTGTAAAAATGTCTAAAATGAAATTTTACACATAAAACGAGCAGTATCTTCTTATTAAATTTTGGTGCACGGCTAAAATTTCGTTTCCGAATTAAGCAAAACATTTCCTATCGAATGATGAAAAAAATTTCGATTTTTAGGTTGTTCGCAGGGGTATATTTCTACAAGTTTAAATGAAATGTTTCAGAATACATTGTTCCAACAATGAATCCATAGTTGTAAAAGTGTTTAAAATGAAATTTTACACATAAAACGAGCAGTTTCTTCTTATTAAATTCAGGTGCTCGGCTGAAATTTTGTTTCCGAATAAATCAGTACTTTTCCTATCGAATGATGTAAAAAAATTCCGATTTTTATGTTGTTCGCAGGGGTATTTTTCTAAAAGTTTAAATGATATGTATCTGAATACATTGTTTCAACAATGAATCCATTGTTGTAAAAATGTCTAAAATGAAATTTTACACATAAAACGAGCAGTATCTTCTTATTAAATTCCGGTGCACGGCTGGAATTTTGTTTCCGAATAAATCAGTACTTTTTCTATCGAATGATGTAAAAAAAGTCCGATTTTTAGGTTGTTCGCAGGTGTATTTTTCTACAAGTTTAAATGAAATGTATCAGAATACATTGTTTCAACAATGAATCCATTGTTGTAAAAATGTCTAAAATGAAATTTTACACATAAAACAAGCAGTATCTTCTTATTAAATTTTGGTGCACGGCTGAAATTTCGTTTCCGAATAAAACAGTACTTTTCCTATCGAATTATGTAAAAAAATTCCGATATTAAAGTTGTTCGCAGGGGTATTCTTCTAAAAGTTTAAATAAAATATGTATAAATACATTGTTTCAACAATGAATCCATTGTTGTAAAAATGTTTAAAATGAAATTATACTTTTAAAACGAGCAGTATCTTCTCATTAAATTCCGGTGCACGGCTGAAATTTCGTTTCCGAATTAAGCAAAACACTTCCTATCGAATGATGCAAAAAAATTCCGATTTTTATGTTGTTCGCAGGGGTATTTTTCTACTAGTTTAAATGAAATGTATCAGAATACATTGTTTCAACAATGAATCCATTGTTGTAAAAATGTCTAAAATGAAATTTTACACATAAAACAAGCAGTATCTTCTTAATATATTCTGGTGCACGGCTGAAACTTTGTTTCCGAAAAAATCAGTACTTTTCCTATCGAATGATGAAAAAAAATTTCGATTTTTATGTTGTTCGCAGGGGTAATTTTCTAAAAGTTTAAATGACATGTATCTGAATACATTGTTTCAACAATGAATCCATTGTTGTAAAAATGTCTAAAATGAAATTTTACACATAAAACGAGCAGTATCTTTTTATTAAATTCCGGTGCACGGCTGGAATTTTGTTTCCGAATAAATCAGTACTTTTTCTATCGAATGATGTAAAAATATTCCGATTTTTAGGTTGTTCGCAGGGGTATTTTTCTACAAGTTTAAATGAAATGTATCAGAATACATTGTTCCAACAATGAATCCATTGTTGTAAAAGTGTTTAAAATGAAATTTTACACATAAAACGAGCAGTATCTTCTTATTATATTCCGGTGCTCGGCTGAAATTTTGTTTCCGAATAAATCAGTACTTTTCCTATCGAATGATGTAAAAATATTCCGATTTTTAGGTTGTTCGCAGGGGTATTTTTCTACAAGTTTAAATGAAATGTATCAGAATACATTGTTCCAACAATGAATCCATTGTTGTAAAAGTGTTTAAAATGAAATTTTACACATAAAACGAGCAGTATCTTCTTATTATATTCAGGTGCTCGGCTGAAATTTTGTTTCCGAATAAATCAGTACTTTTCCTATCGAATGATGTAAAAAAATTCCGATTTTTAGGTTGTTCGCAGGTGTATTTTTCTACAAGTTTAAATGAAATGTATCAGAATACATTGTTCCAACAATGAATCCATTGTTGTAAAAGTGTTTAAAATGAAATTTTACACATAAAACGAGCAGTATCTTCTTATTATATTCCGGTGCACGGCTGAAATTTTGTTTCCGAATAAAGCAGTACTTTTCCTATCGAATGATGTAAAAAAATTCCGATTTTTATGTTGTTCGCAGGGGTATTTTTCTAAAAGTTTAAATGAAATGTATCAGAATACATTGTTCCAACAATGAATCCATTGTTGTAAAAGTGTTTAAAATGAAATTTTACACATAAAACGAGCAGTATCTTCTCATTAAATTCCGGTGCACGGCTGAAATTTCGTTTCCGAACTAAGCAAAACATTTCCTATCGAATGATGTAAAAAAATTCCGATTTTTATGTTGTTCGCAGGCGTATTTTTCTAAAAGTTTAAATGAAATATATCTAAATGCATTGTTTCAACAATGAATCCATTGTTAAAAAAATGTTTTAAATGAAATTTTACACATAAAAAAGCAGTTTCTTCTTATTAAATTCAGGTGCTAGGCTGAAATTTTGTTTCCGAATAAATCAGTACTTTTCCTATCGAATGATGTAAAAAAATTCCGATTTTTATGTTGTTCGCAGGGGTATTTTTCTAAAAGTTTAAATGACATGTATATGAATACATTGTTTCAACAATGAATCCATTGTTGTAAAAATGTCTAAAATGAAATTTTACACATAAAACGAGCAGTATCTTCTAATTAACTTCCGGTGCACGGCTGGAATTTTGTTTCCGAATAAATCAGTACTTTTTCTATCGAATGATGTAAAACAATTCCGATTTTAAGGTTGTTCGCAGGGGTATTTTTCTACAAGTTTAAAAGAAATGTATCAGAATACATTGTTCCAACAATGAATCCATTGTTGTAAAAGTGTTTAAAATGAAATTTTACACATAAAACGAGCAGTATCTTCTTATTATATTCTGGTGCACGGCTGAAATTTTGTTTCCAAATAAATCAGTACTTTTCCTATCGAATGATGTAAAAAAATTCCGATTTTAAAGTTGTTCGCAGGGGTATTCTTCTAAAAGTTTAAATGAAATATATCTAAATGCATTGTTTCAACAATGAATCCATTGTTGAAAAAATGTTTAAAATGAAATTTTACACATAAAACGAGCAGTATCTTCTTATTAAATTTTGGTGCACGGCTAAAATTTCGTTTCCGAATTAAGCAAAACTTTTCCTATCGAATGATGAAAAAAATTTCGATTTTTAGGTTGTTCGCAGGGGTATATTTCTACAAGTTTAAATGAAATGTATCAGAATACATTGTTCCAACAATGAATCCATAGTTGTAAAAGTGTTTAAAATGAAATTTTACACATAAAACGAGCAGTATCTTCTTATTATATTCCGGTGCACGGCTGGAATTTTGTTTCCGAATAAATCAGTACTTTTCCTATCGAATGATGTAAAACAATTCCGATTTTTAGGTTGTTCGCAGGGGTATTTTTCTACAAGTTTAAAAGAAATGTATCAGAATACATTGTTCCAACAATGAATCCATTGTTGTAAAAGTGTGTAAAATGAAATTTTACACATAAAACGAGCAGTATCTTCTTATTATATTCCGGTGCACGGCTGAAATTTTGTTTCCGAATAAAGCAGTACTTTTCCTATCGAATGATGTAAAAAAATTCCGATTTTTATGTTGTTCGCAGGGGTATTTTTCTAAAAGTTTAAATGAAATGTATCAGAATACATTGTTCCAACAATGAATCCATTGTTGTAAAAGTGTTTAAAATGAAATTTTACACATAAAACGAGCAGTATCTTCTCATTAAATTCCGGTGCACGGCTGAAATTTCGTTTCCGAACTAAGCAAAACATTTCCTATCGAATGATGTAAAAAAAATTCCGATTTTTATGTTGTTCACAGGGGTATTTTTCTAAAAGTTTAAATGAAATATATCTAAATGCAATGTTTCAACAATGAATCCATTGTTGAAAAAATGTTTAAAATGAAATTTTACACATAAAAAAGCAGTTTCTTCTTATTAAATTCAGGTGCTCGGCTGAAATTTTGTTTCCGAATAAATCAGTACTTTTCCTATCGAATGATGTAAAAAAATTCCGATTTTTATGTTGTTCGCAGGGGTATTTTTCTAAAAGTTTAAATGACATGTATCTGAATACATTGTTTCAACAATGAATCCATTGTTGTAAAAATGTCTAAAATGAAATTTTACACATAAAACGAGCAGTATCTTCTTATTTAATTCCGGTGCACGGCTGGAATTTTGTTTCCGAATAAATCAGTACTTTTCCTATCGAATGATGTAAAAAAATTCCGATTTTTATGTTGTTCGCAGGGGTATTTTTCTAAAAGTTTAAATGACATGTATCTGAATACATTGTTTCAACAATGAATCCATTGTTGTAAAAATGTTTAAAATGAAATTTTACACATAAAACGAGCAGTATAATCTCATTAAATTCCGGTGCACGGCTGAAATTTCGTTTCCGAATTAAGCAAAACATTTCCTATAGAATGATGTAAAAAAATTCCGTTTTTTATGTTGTTCGCAGGGGTATTTTTCTAAAAGTTTAAATGAAATATATCTAAATGCATTGTTTCAACAATGAATCCATTGTTGAAAAAATGTTTAAAATGAAATTTTACACATAAAAACAGCAGTTTCTTCTTATTAAATTCAGGTGCTCGGCTGAAATTTTGTTTCCGAAAAAATCAGTACTTTCCTATCGAATGATGTAAAAAAATTCCGATTTTTATGTTGTTCGCAGGGGTATTTTTCTAAAAGTTTAAATGACATGTACCTGAATACATTGTTTCAACAATGAATCCATTGTTGTAAAAATGTCTAAAATAAAATTTTACATATAAAACGAGCAGTATCTTCTTATTAAATCCGGTGCACGGCTGGAATTTTGTTTCCGAATAAATCAGTACTTTTTCTATCGAATGATGTAAAACAATTCCGATTTTTAGGTTGTTCGCAGGGGTATTTTTCTACAAGTTTAAAAGAAATGTATCAGAATACATTGTTCCAACAATGAATCCATTGTTGTAAAAGTGTGTAAAATGAAATTTTACACATAAAACGAGCAGTATCTTCTTATTATATTCCGGTGCACGGCTGAAATTTTGTTTCCGAATAAAGCAGTACTTTTCCTATCGAATGATGTAAAAAAATTCCGATTTTTATGTTGTTCGCAGGGGTATTTTTCTAAAAGTTTAAATGAAATGTATCAGAATACATTGTTCCAACAATGAATCCATTGTTGTAAAAGTGTTTAAAATGAAATTTTACACATAAAACGAGCAGTATCTTCTCATTAAATTCCGGTGCACGGCTGAAATTTCGTTTCCGAACTAAGCAAAACATTTCCTATCGAATGATGCAAAAAAATTCCGATTTTTATGTTGTTCACAGGGGTATTTTTCTAAAAGTTTAAATGAAATATATCTAAATGCAATGTTTCAACAATGAATCCATTGTTGAAAAAATGTTTAAAATGAAATTTTACACATAAAAAAGCAGTTTCTTCTTATTAAATTCAGGTGCTCGGCTGAAATTTTGTTTCCGAATATATCAGTACTTTTCCTATCGAATGATGTAAAAAAATTCCGATTTTTATGTTGTTCGCAGGGGTATTTTTCTAAAAGTTTAAATGACATGTATCTGAATACATTGTTTCAACAATGAATCCATTGTTGTAAAAATGTCTAAAATGAAATTTTACACATAAAACGAGCAGTATCTTCTTATTAAATTCCGGTGCACGGCTGGAATTTTGTTTCCGAATAAATCAGTACTTTTCCTATCGAATGATGTAAAAAAATTCCGATTTTTATGTTGTTCGCAGGGGTATTTTTCTAAAAGTTTAAATGACATGTATCTGAATACATTGTTTCAACAATGAATCCATTGTTGTAAAAGTGTTTAAAATGAAATTTTACACATAAAACGAGCAGTATCTTCTTATTTTATTCCGGTGCACGGCTGAAATTTTTTTTCCAAATAAATCAGTACTTTTCCTATCGAATGATGTAAAAAAATTCCGATTTTTAGGTTGTTCGCAGGGGTATTTTTCTACAAGTTTAAATGAAATGTATCAGAATATATTGTTTCAACAATGAATCCATTGTTGTAAAAATGTCTAAAATGAAATTTTACACATAAAACGAGAAGTATCTTCTTATTATATTCCGGTGCACGGCTTAAATTTTGTTTCCGAATAAATCAGTACTTTTCCTATCGAATGATGTAATAAAATTCCGATTTTTAGGTTGTTCGCAGGGGTATTTTTCTACAAGTTTAAATGAAATGTATCAGAGTACATTGTTTCAACAATGAATCCATTGTTGTAAAAATGTCTAAAATGAAATTTTACACATAAAACGAGCAGTATCTTCTTATTAAATGCCGGTGCACGGCTGGAATTTTGTTTCCGAATAAATCAGTACTTTTCCTATCGAATGATGTAAAAAAATTCCGATTTTTAGGTTGTTCGCAGGGGTATTTTTCTACAAGTTTAAATGAAATGTATCAGAATACATTGTTTCAACAATGAATCCATTGTTGTAAAAATGTTTAAAATGAAATTTTACACATGAAACGAGCAGTATCTTCTTATTAAATTTTGGTGCACGGCTAAAATTTCGTTTCCGAATTAAGCAAAACATTTCCTATCGAATGATGAAAAAAAATTTCGATTTTTATGTTGTTCGCAGGGGTATTTTTCTAAAAGTTTAAATGACATGTATCTGAAAACATTGTTCCAACAATGAATCCATTGTTGTAAAAGTGTTTAAAATAAAATTTTACACATAAAACGAGCAGTATCTTCTCATTAAATTCCGGTGCACGGCTGAAATTTCGTTTCCGAACTAAGCAAAACATTTCCTATCGAATGATGTAAAAAAATTCCTATTTTTATGTTGTTCGCAGGGGTATTTTTCTACAAGTTTAAATGAAATGTATCAGAATATATTGTTTCAACAATGAATCCATTGTTGTAAAAATGTCTAAAATGAAATTTTACACATAAAACGAGCAGTATCTTCTTATTATATTCCGGTGCACGGCTGAAATTTTGTTTCCGAATAAATCAGTACTTTTCCTATCGAATGATGTAATAAAATTCCGATTTTTAGGTTGTTCGCAGGGGTATTTTTCTACAAGTTTAAATAAAATGTATCAGAATACATTGTTCCAACAATGAATCCATTGTTGTAAAAGTGTTTAAAATGAAATTTTACACATAAAACGAGCAGTATCTTCTTATTATATTCCGGTGCACGGCTGAAATTTTGTTTCCGAATAAATCAGTACTTTTCCTATCGAATGATGTAATAAAATTCCGATTTTTAGGTTGTTCGCAGGGGTATTTTTCTACAAGTTTAAATGAAATGTATCAGAATATATTGTTTCAACAATGAATCCATTGTTGTAAAAATGTCTAAAATGAAATTTTACACATAAAACGAGCAGTATCTTCTTATTATATTCCGGTGCACGGCTGAAATTTTGTTTCCGAATAAATCAGTACTTTTCCTATCGAATGATGTAATAAAATTCCGATTTTTAGGTTGTTCGCAGGGGTATTTTTCTACAAGTTTAAATAAAATGTATCAGAATACATTGTTCCAACAATGAATCCATTGTTGTAAAAGTGTTTAAAATGAAATTTTACACATAAAACGAGCAGTATCTTCTTATTATATTCCGGTGCACGGCTGAAATTTTGTTTCCGAATAAATCAGTACTTTTCCTATCGAATGATGTAAAAAAATTCCGATTTTTATGTTGTTCGCAGGGGTATTTTTCTACAAGTTTAAATGAAATGTATCAGAATACATTGTTTCAACAATGAATCCATTGTTGTAAAAATGTCTAAAATGAAATTTTACACATAAAACAAGCAGTATCTTCTTAGTATATTCTGGTGCACGGCTGAAATTTCGTTTCCGAATAAAACAGTTCTTTTCTTATCGAATGATGTAAAAAAAATCCGATTTCAAAGTTGTTCGCAGGGGTATTCTTCTGAAAGTTTAAATAAAATATATATAAATACATTGTTTCAACAATGAATCCATTGTTGTAAAAATGTCTAAAATGAAATTTTACACATAAAACGAGCAGTATCATCTCATTAAATTCCGGTGCACGGCTGAAATTTCATTTCCGAATTAAGCAAAACATTTCCTATAGAATGATGTAAAAAAATTCCGTTTTTTATGTTGTTCGCAGGGGTATTTTTCTAAAAGTTTAAATGAAATATATCTAAATGCATTGTTTCAACAATGAATCCATTGTTGAAAAAATGTTTAAAATGAAATTTTACACATAAAAAAAGCAGTTTCTTCTTATTAAATTCAGGTGCTCGGCTGAAATTTTGTTTCCGAAATAATCAGTACTTTTCGTATCGAATGATGTAAAAAAATTCCGATTTTTATGTTGTTCGCAGGGGTATTTTTCTAAAAGTTTAAATGACATGTATCTGAATACATTGTTTCAACAATGAATCCATTGTTGTAAAAATGTCTAAAATAAAATTTTACACATAAAACGAGCAGTATCTTCTTATTAAATCCGGTGCACGGCTGGAATTTTGTTTCCGAATAAATCAGTACTTTTTCTATCGAATGATGTAAAACAATTCCGATTTTTAAGTTGTTCGCAGGGGTATTTTTCTACAAGTTTAAAAGAAATGTATCAGAATGCATTGTTCCAACAATGAATCCATTGTTGTAAAAGTGTGTAAAATGAAATTTTACACATAAAACGAGCAGTATCTTCTTATTATTTTCCGGTGCACGGCTGAAATTTTGTTTCCGAATAAAGCAGTACTTTTCCTATCGAATGATGTAAAAAAATTCCGATTTTTATGTTGTTCGCAGGGGTATTTTTCTAAAAGTTTAAATGAAATGTATCAGAATACATTGTTCCAACAATGAATCCATTGTTGTAAAAGTGTTTAAAATGAAATTTTACACATAAAACGAGCAGTATCTTCTCATTAAATTCCGGTGCACGGCTGAAATTTCGTTTCCGAACTAAGCAAAACATTTCCTATCGAATGATGTAAAAAAATTCCGATTTTTATGTTGTTCGCAGGGGTATTTTTCTAAAAGTTTAAATGAAATATATCTAAATGCAATGTTTCAACAATGAATCCATTGTTGAAAAAATGTTTAAAATGAAATTTTACACATAAAAAAGCAGTTTCTTCTTATTAAATTCAGGTGCTCGGCTGAAATTTTGTTTCCGAATAAATCAGTACTTTTCCTATCGAATGATGTAAAAAAATTCCGATTTTTATGTTGTTCGCAGGGGTATTTTTCTAAAAGTTTAAATGACATGTATCTGAATACATTGTTTCAACAATGAATCCATTGTTGTAAAAATGTCTAAAATGAAATTTTACACATAAAACGAGCAGTATCTTCTTATTAAATTCCGGTGCACGGCTGGAATTTTGTTTCCGAATAAATCAGTACTTTTTCTATCGAATGATGTAAAACGATTCCGATTTTTAGGTTGTTCGCAGGGGTATTTTTCTACAAGTTTAAAAGAAATGTATCAGAATACATTGTTCCAACAATGAATCCATTGTTGTAAAAGTGTTTAAAATGAAATTTTACACATAAAACGAGCAGTATCTTCTTATTAAATTCCGGTGCACGGCTGGAATTTTGTTTCCGAATAAATCAGTACTTTTCCTATCGAATGATGTAATAAAATTCCGATTTTTAGGTTGTTCGCAGGGGTATTTTTCTACAAGTTTAAATAAAATGTATCAGAATACATTGTTCCAACAATGAATCCATTGTTGTAAAAGTGTTTAAAATGAAATTTTACACATAAAACGAGCAGTATCTTCTTATTAAATCCGGTGCACGGCTGGAATTTTGTTTCCGAATAAATCAGTACTTTTTCTATCGAATGATGTAAAACAATTCCGATTTTTAAGTTGTTCGCAGGGGTATTTTTCTACAAGTTTAAAAGAAATGTATCAGAATGCATTGTTCCAACAATGAATCCATTGTTGTAAAAGTGTGTAAAATGAAATTTTACACATAAAACGAGCAGTATCTTCTTATTATTTTCCGGTGCACGGCTGAAATTTTGTTTCCGAATAAAGCAGTACTTTTCCTATCGAATGATGTAAAAAAATTCCGATTTTTATGTTGTTCGCAGGGGTATTTTTCTAAAAGTTTAAATGAAATGTATCAGAATACATTGTTCCAACAATGAATCCATTGTTGTAAAAGTGTTTAAAATGAAATTTTACACATAAAACGAGCAGTATCTTCTCATTAAATTCCGGTGCACGGCTGAAATTTCGTTTCCGAACTAAGCAAAACATTTCCTATCGAATGATGTAAAAAAATTCCGATTTTTATGTTGTTCGCAGGGGTATTTTTCTAAAAGTTTAAATGAAATATATCTAAATGCAATGTTTCAACAATGAATCCATTGTTGAAAAAATGTTTAAAATGAAATTTTACACATAAAAAAGCAGTTTCTTCTTATTAAATTCAGGTGCTCGGCTGAAATTTTGTTTCCGAATAAATCAGTACTTTTCCTATCGAATGATGTAAAAAAATTCCGATTTTTATGTTGTTCGCAGGGGTATTTTTCTAAAAGTTTAAATGACATGTATCTGAATACATTGTTTCAACAATGAATCCATTGTTGTAAAAATGTCTAAAATGAAATTTTACACATAAAACGAGCAGTATCTTCTTATTAAATTCCGGTGCACGGCTGGAATTTTGTTTCCGAATAAATCAGTACTTTTTCTATCGAATGATGTAAAACGATTCCGATTTTTAGGTTGTTCGCAGGGGTATTTTTCTACAAGTTTAAAAGAAATGTATCAGAATACATTGTTCCAACAATGAATCCATTGTTGTAAAAGTGTTTAAAATGAAATTTTACACATAAAACGAGCAGTATCTTCTTATTAAATTCCGGTGCACGGCTGGAATTTTGTTTCCGAATAAATCAGTACTTTTCCTATCGAATGATGTAATAAAATTCCGATTTTTAGGTTGTTCGCAGGGGTATTTTTCTACAAGTTTAAATAAAATGTATCAGAATACATTGTTCCAACAATGAATCCATTGTTGTAAAAGTGTTTAAAATGAAATTTTACACATAAAACGAGCAGTATCTTCTTATTATATTCCGGTGCACGGCTGAAATTTTGTTTCCGAATAAATCAGTACTTTTCCTATCGAATGATGTAATAAAATTCCGATTTTTAGGTTGTTCGCAGGGGTATTTTTCTACAAGTTTAAATGAAATGTATCAGAATACATTGTTTCAACAATGAATCCATTGTTGTAAAAATGTCTAAATTGAAATTTTACACATAAAACGAGCAGTATCTTCTTATTAAATGCCGATGCACGGCTGGAATTTTGTTTCCGAATAAATCAGTACTTTTCCTATCGAATGATGTAAAAAAATTCCGATTTTTATGTTGTTCGCATGGGTATTTTTCTACAAGTTTAAATGAAATGTATCAGAATACATTGTTTCAACAATGAATCCATTGTTGTAAAAATGTTTAAAATGAAATTTTACACATGAAACGAGCAGTATCTTCTTATTAAATTTTGGTGCACGGCTAAAATTTCGTTTCCGAATTAAGCAAAACATTTCCTATCGAATGATGAAAAAAAATTTCGATTTTTATGTTGTTCGCAGGGGTATTTTTCTAAAAGTTTAAATGACATGTATCTGAATACATTGTTCCAACAATGAATCCATTGTTGTAAAAGTGTTTAAAATGAAATTTTACACATAAAACGAGCAGTATCTTCTCATTAAATTCCGGTGCACGGCTGAAATTTCGTTTCCGAACTAAGCAAAACATTTCCTATCGAATGATGTAAAAAAATTCCGATTTTTATGTTGTTCGCAGGGGTATTTTTCTACAAGTTTAAATGAAATGTATCAGAATATATTGTTTCAACAATGAATCCATTGTTGTAAAAATGTCTAAAATGAAATTTTACACATAAAACGAGCAGTATCTTCTTAATAAATGCCGGTGCACGGCTGGAATTTTGTTTCCGAATAAATCAGTACTTTTTCTATCGAATGATGTAAAAAAATTCCGATTTTTAGGTTGTTCGCAGGGGTATTTTTCTACAAGTTTAAATGAAATGTATCAGAATACATTGTTTCAACAATGAATCCATTGTTGTAAAAATGTCTAAAATGAAATTTTACCCATAAAACGAGCAGTATCTTCTTATTAAATTCCGGTGCACGGCTGAAATTTTGTTTCCGAATAAAGCAGTTCTTTTCCTATCGAATGATGTAAAAAAATTCCGATTTTAAAGTTGTTCGCAGGGGTATTCTTCTAAAAGTTTAAATAAAATATATATAAATACATTGTTTCAACAATGAATCCATTGTTGTAAAAATGTTTAAAATGAAATTTTACACATAAAACGAGCAGTATCTTCTCATTAAATTCCGGTGCACGGCTGAAATTTCGTTTCCGAATTAAGCATAACATTTCCTATCGAATGATGTAAAAAAATTCCGATTTTTATGTTGTTCGCAGGGGTATTTTTCTAAAAGTTTAAATGAAATATATCAAAATGCATTGTTTCAACAATGAATCCATTGTTGAAAAAATGTTTAAAATGAAATTTTACACATAAAAAAAGCAGTTTCTTCTTATTAAATTCAGGTGCTCGGCTGAAATTTTGTTTCCGAATAAATCAGTACTTTTCCTATCGAATGATGTAAAAAAATTCCGATTTTTATGTTGTTCGCAGGGGTATTTTTCTAAAAGTTTAAATGACATGTATCTGAATACATTGTTTCAACAATGAATCCATTGTTGTAAAAATGTCTAAAATAAAATTTTACACATAAAACGAGCAGTATCTTCTTATTAAATTCCGGTGCACGGCTGGAATTTTGTTTCCGAATAAATCAGTATTTTTTCTATCGAATGATGTAATAAAATTCCGATTTTTAGGTTGTTCGCAGGGGTATTTTTCTACAAGTTTAAATGAAATGTATCAGAATACATTGTTTCAACAATGAATCCATTGTTGTAAAAATGTCTAAAATGAAATTTTACACATAAAACGAGCAGTATCTTCTTATTATATTCCGGTGCACGGCTGAAATTTTGTTTCCGAATAAATCAGTACTTTTCCTATCGAATGATGTAATAAAATTCCGATTTTTAGGTTGTTCGCAGGGGTATTTTTCTACAAGTTTAAATGAAATGTATCAGAATACATTGTTTCAACAATGAATCCATTGTTGTAAAAATGTCTAAAATGAAATTTTACACATAAAACGAGCAGTATCTTCTTATTAAATGCCGGTGCACGGCTGGAATTTTGTTTCCGAATAAATCAGTACTTTTCCTATCGAATGATGTAAAAAAATTCCGATTTTTATGTTGTTCGCATGGGTATTTTTCTACAAGTTTAAATGAAATGTATCAGAATACATTGTTTCAACAATGAATCCATTGTTGTAAAAATGTTTAAAATGAAATTTTACACATGAAACGAGCAGTATCTTCTTATTAAATTTTGGTGCACGGCTAAAATTTCGTTTCCGAATTAAGCAAAACATTTCCTATCGAATGATGAAAAAAAATTTCGATTTTTATGTTGTTCGCAGGGGTATTTTACTAAAAGTTTAAATGACATGTATCTGAATACATTGTTCCAACAATGAATCCATTGTTGTAAAAGTGTTTAAAATGAAATTTTACACATAAAACGAGCAGTATCTTCTCATTAAATTCCGGTGCACGGCTGAAATTTCGTTTCCGAACTAAGCAAAACATTTCCTATCGAATGATGTAAAAAAATTCCGATTTTTATGTTGTTCGCAGGGGTATTTTTCTACAAGTTTAAATGAAATGTATCAGAATATATTGTTTCAACAATGAATCCATTGTTGTAAAAATGTCTAAAATGAAATTTTACACATAAAACGAGCAGTATCTTCTTATTAAATTCCGGTGCACGGCTGGAATTTTGTTTCCGAATAAATCAGTACTTTTTCTATCGAATGATGTAAAACAATTCCGATTTTTAGGTTGTTCGCAGGGGTATTTTTCTACAAGTTTAAAAGAAATGTATCAGAATACATTGTTCCAACAAGGAATCCATTGTTGTAAAAGTGTTTAAAATGAAATTTTACACATAAAACGAGCAGTATCTTCTTATTATATTCCGGTGCACGGCTGAAATTTTGTTTCCAAATAAATCAGTACTTTTCCTATCGAATGATGTAAAAAAATTCCGATTTTTAGGTTGTTCGCAGGGGTATTCTTCTAAAAGTTTAAATGAAATATATCTAAATGCATTGTTTCAACAATGAATCCATTGTTGAAAAAATGTTTAAAATGAAATTTTACACATAAAACGAGCAGTATCTTCTTATTAAATTTTGGTGCACGGCTAAAATTTCGTTTCCGAATTAAGCAAAACATTTCCTATCGAATGATGAAAAAAATTTCGATTTTTAGGTTGTTCGCAGGGGTATTTTTCTACAAGTTTAAATGAAATGTATCAGAATACATTGTTCCAACAATGAATCCATTGTTGTAAAAGTGTTTAAAATGAAATTTTACACATAAAACGAGCAGTATCTTCTTATTATATTCCGGTGCACGGCTGAAATTTTGTTTCCGAATAAATCAGTACTTTTCCTATCGAATGATGTAAAAAAATTCCGATTTTTAGGTTGTTCGCAGCTGTATTTTTCTGCAAGTTTAAATGAAATGTATCAGAATACATTGTTTCAACAATGAATCCATTGTTGTAAAAATGTCTAAAATGAAATTTTACACATAAAACGAGCAGTATCTTCTTAATAAATGCCGGTGCACGGCTGGAATTTTGTTTCCGAATAAATCAGTACTTTTTCTATCGAATGATGTAAAAAAATTCCGATTTTTAGGTTGTTCGCAGGGGTATTTTTCTACAAGTTTAAATGAAATGTATCAGAATACATTGTTTCAACAATGAATCCATTGTTGTAAAAATGTCTAAAATGAAATTTTACACAAAAAACGAGCAGTATCTTCTTATTAAATTCCGGTGCACGGCTGAAATTTTGTTTCCGAATAAAGCAGTTCTTTTCCTATCGAATGATGTAAAAAAATTCCGATTTTAAAGTTGTTCGCAGGGGTATTCTTCTAAAAGTTTAAATAAAATATATATAAATACATTGTTTCAACAATGAATCCATTGTTGTAAAAATGTTTAAAATGAAATTTTACACATAAAACGAGCAGTATCTTCTCATTAAATTCCGGTGCACGGCTGAAATTTCGTTTCCGAATTAAGCATAACATTTCCTATCGAATGATGTAAAAAAATTCCGATTTTTATGTTGTTCGCAGGGGTATTTTTCTAAAAGTTAAAATGAAATATATCAAAATGCATTGTTTCAACAATGAATCCATTGTTGAAAAAATGTTTAAAATGAAATTTTACACATAAAAAAAGCAGTTTCTTCTTATTAAATTCAGGTGCTCGGCTGAAATTTTGTTTCCGAATAAATCAGTACTTTTCCTATCGAATGATGTAAAAAAATTCCGATTTTTATGTTGTTCGCAGGGGTATTTTTCTAAAAGTTTAAATGACATGTATCTGAATACATTGTTTCAACAATGAATCCATTGTTGTAAAAATGTCTAAAATAAAATTTTACACATAAAACGAGCAGTATCTTCTTATTAAATTCCGGTGCACGGCTGGAATTTTGTTTCCGAATAAATCAGTACTTTTTCTATCGAATGATGTAATAAAATTCCGATTTTTAGGTTGTTCGCAGGGGTATTTTTCTACAAGTTTAAATGAAATGTATCAGAATACATTGTTTCAACAATGAATCCATTGTTGTAAAAATGTCTAAAATGAAATTTTACACATAAAACGAGCAGTATCTTCTTATTAAATGCCGGTGCACGGCTGGAATTTTGTTTCCGAATAAATCAGTACTTTTCCTTTCGAATGATGTAAAAAAATTCCGATTTTTATGTTGTTCGCAGGGGTATTTTTCTACAAGTTTAAATGAAATGTATCAGAATACATTGTTTCAACAATGAATCCATTGTTGTAAAAATGTTTAAAATGAAATTTCACACATAAAACGAGCAGTATCTTCTTATTAAATTTTGGTGCACGGCTAAAATTTCGTTTCGGAACTAAGCAAAACATTTCCTATCGAATGATGAAAAAAAATTTTGATTTTTATGTTGTTCGCAGGGGTATTTTTCTAAAAGTTTAAATGACATGTATCTGAATACATTGTTTCAACAATGAATCCATTGTTGTAAAAATGTCTGAAATGAAATTTTACACATAAAACGAGCAGTATCTTCTTATTAAATTCCGGTGCACGGCTGGAATTTTGTTTCCGAATAAAACAGTACTTTTTCTATCGAATGATGTAAAAAAATTCCGATTTTTAGGTTGTTCGCAGGTGTATTTTTCTACAAGTTTAAATGAAATGTATCAGAATACATTGTTCCAACAATGAATCCATTGTTGTAAAAGTGTTTAAAATGAAATTTTACACATAAAACGAGCAGTATCTTCTTATTATATTCCGGTGCACGGCTGAAATTTTGTTTCGGAATAAAGCAGTACTTTTCCTATCGAATGATATAAAAAAATTCCGATTTTTATGTTGTTCGCAGGGGTATTTTTCTAAAAGTTTAAATGAAATGTATCAGAATACATTGTTCCAACAATGAATCCATTGTTGTAAAAATGTCTAAAATGAAATTTTACACATAAAACGAGCAGTATCTTCTTATTATATTCCGGTGCACGGCTGAAATTTTGTTTCCGAATAAATCAGTACTTTTCCTATCGAATGATGTAATAAAATTCCGATTTTTAGGTTGTTCGCAGGGGTATTTTTCTACAAGTTTAAATGAAATGTATCAGAATACATTGTTTCAACAATGAATCCATTGTTGTAAAAATGTCTAAAATGAAATTTTACACATAAAACGAGCAGTATCTTCTTATTAAATGCCGGTGCACGGCTGGAATTTTGTTTCCGAATAAATCAGTACTTTTCCTATCGAATGATGTAAAAAAATTCCGATTTTTATGTTGTTCGCATGGGTATTTTTCTACAAGTTTAAATGAAATGTATCAGAATACATTGTTTCAACAATGAATCCATTGTTGTAAAAATGTTTAAAATGAAATTTTACACATGAAACGAGCAGTATCTTCTTATTAAATTTTGGTGCACGGCTAAAATTTCGTTTCCGAATTAAGCAAAACATTTCCTATCGAATGATGAAAAAAAATTTCGATTTTTATGTTGTTCGCAGGGGTATTTTTCTAAAAGTTTAAATGACATGTATCTGAATACATTGTTCCAACAATGAATCCATTGTTGTAAAAGTGCTTAAAATGAAATTTTACACATAAAACGAGCAGTATCTTCTCATTAAATTCCGGTGCACGGCTGAAATTTCGTTTCCGAACTAAGCAAAACATTTCCAATCGAATGATGTAAAAAAATTCCGATTTTTATGTTGTTCGCAGGGGTATTTTTCTACAAGTTTAAATGAAATGTATCAGAATATATTGTTTCAACAATGAATCCATTGTTGTAAAAATGTCTAAAATGAAATTTTACACATAAAACGAGCAGTATCTTCTTATTAAATTCCGGTGCACGGCTGGAATTTTGTTTCCGAATAAATCAGTACTTTTTCTATCGAATGATGTAAAACAATTCCGATTTTTAGGTTGTTCGCAGGGGTATTTTTCTACAAGTTTAAAAGAAATGTATCAGAATACATTGTTCCAACAAGGAATCCATTGTTGTAAAAGTGTTTAAAATGAAATTTTACACATAAAACGAGCAGTATCTTCTTATTATATTCCGGTGCACGGCTGAAATTTTGTTTCCAAATAAATCAGTACTTTTCCTATCGAATGATGTAAAAAAATTCCGATTTTTAGGTTGTTCGCTGGGGTATTCTTCTAAAAGTTTAAATGAAATATATCTAAATGCATTGTTTCAACAATGAATCCATTGTTGAAAAAATGTTTAAAATGAAATTTTACACATAAAACGAGCAGTATCTTCTTATTAAATTTTGGTGCACGGCTAAAATTTCGTTTCCGAATTAAGCAAAACATTTCCTATCGAATGATGAAAAAAATTTCGATTTTTAGGTTGTTCGCAGGGGTATTTTTCTACAAGTTTAAATGAAATGTATCAGAATACATTGTTCCAACAATGAATCCATTGTTGTAAAAGTGTTTAAAATGAAATTTTACACATAAAACGAGCAGTATCTTCTTATTAAATTTTGGTGCACGGCTAAAATTTCGTTTCAGAACTAAGCAAAACATTTCCTATCGAATGATGAAAAAAAATTTTGATTTTTATGTTTTTCGCAGGGGTATTTTTCTAAAAGTTTAAATGACATGTATCTGAATACATTGTTCCAACAATGAATCCATTGTTGTAAAAGTGTTTAAAATGAAATTTTACACATAAAACGAGCAGTATCTTCTTATTAAATTCCGGTGCACGGCTGGAATTTTGTTTCCGAATAAAACAGTACTTTTTCTATCGAATGATGTAAAAAAATTCCGATTTTTAGGTTGTTCGCAGGTGTATTTTTCTACAAGTTTAAATGAAATGTATCAGAATACATTGTTCCAACAATGAATCCATTATTGTAAAAGTGTTTAAAATGAAATTTTACACATAAAACGAGCAGTATCTTCTTATTATATTCCGGCGCACGGCTGAAATTTTGTTTCCGAATAAATCAGTACTTTTCCTATCGAATGATGTAAAAAAATTCCGATTTTAAATTTGTTCGCAGGGGTATTCTTCTAAAAGTTTAAATGAAATATATCTAAATGCATTGTTTCAACAATGAATCCATTGTTGAAAAAATGTTTAAAATGAAATTTTACACATAAAACGAGCAGTATCTTCTTATTAAATTTTGGTGCACGGCTAAAATTTCGTTGCCGAATTAAGCAAAACATTTCCTATCGAATGATGTAAAAAAATTCAGATTTTTATGTTGTTCGCAGGGGTATTTTTCTAGAAGTTTAAATGAAATATATCTAAATGCATTGTTTCAACAATGAATCCATTGTTGAAAAAATGTTTAAAATGAAATTTTACACATAAAAAAAGCAGTTTCTTCTTATTAAATTCAGGTGCTCGGCTGAAATTTTGTTTCCGAATAAATCAGTACTTTTCCTATAGAATGATGTAAAAAAATTCCGATTTTTATGTTGTTCGCAGGGGTATTTTTCTAAAAGTTTAGATGACATGTATCTGAATACATTGTTTCAACAATGAATCTATTGTTGTAAAAATGTCTAAAATGAAATTTTACATATAAAACGAGCGGTATCTTCTTATTAAATTCCGGTGCACGGCTGGAATTTTGTTTCCGAATAAATCAGTACTTTTTCTATCGAATGATGTAAAACAATTCCGATTTTTAGGTTGTTCGCAGGGGTATTTTTCTACAAGTTTAAAAGAAATGTATCAGAATACATTGTTCCAACAATGAATCCATTGTTGTAAAAGTGTTTAAAATGGAATTTTACACATAAAACGAGCAGTATCTTCTTATTATATTCCGGTGCACGGCTGAAATTGTGTTTCCGAATAAATCAGTACTTTTCTTATCGAATGATGTAAAAAAATTCCGATTTTTAGGTTGTTCGCAGGGGTATTTTTCTACAAGTTTAAATGAAATGTATCAGAATATATTGTTTCAACAATGAATCCATTGTTGTAAAAATGTCTAAAATGAAATTTTACACATAAAACGAGCAGTATCTTCTTATTAAATTCCGGTGCACGGCTGAAATTTTGTTTCCGAATAAATCAGTACTTTTCCTATCGAATGATGCAAAAAAATTCCGATTTTAAAGTTGATCGCAGGGGTATTTTTCTAAAAGTTTAAATGAAATATATCTAAATGCATTGTTTCAACAATGAATCCGTTGTTGAAAAAATGTTTAAAATGAAATTTTACACATAAAAAAAGCAGTTTCTTCATATTAAATTCAGGTGCACGGCTGAAATTTTGTTTCCGAATAAATCAGTACTTTTCCTATCGAATTATGTAAAAAAATTCCGATTTTTATGTTGTTCGCAGGGGTATTTTTCTACAAGTTTAAATGAAATGTATAAGAATACATTGTTTCAACAATGAATCCATTGTTGTAAAAATATCTAAAATGAAATTTTGCTTATAAAACAAGCAGTATCTTCTTATTATATTCTGGTGCACGGCTGAAATTTCGTTTCCGAACTAAGCAAAACATTTCCTATCGAATGATGTAAAAAAATTCCGATTTTTATGTTGTTCGCAGGGGTATTTTTCTACAAGTTTAAAAGAAATGTATCAGAATACATTGTTCCAAAAAGGAATCCATTGTTGTAAAAGTGTTTAAAATGAAATTTTACACATAAAACGAGCAGTATCTTCTTATTATATTCCGGTGCACGGCTGAAATTTTGTTTCCAAATAAATCAGTACTTTTCCTATCGAATGATGTAAAAAAATTCCGATTTTAAATTTGTTCGCAGGGGTATTCTTCTAAAAGTTTAAATGAAATATATCTAAATGCATTGTTTCAACAATGAATCCATTGTTGAAAAAATGTTTAAAATGAAATTTTACACATAAAACGAGCAGTATCTTCTTATTAAATTTTGGTGCACGGCTAAAATTTCGTTTCCGAATTAAGCAAAACATTTCCTATCGAATGATGAAAAAAATTTCGATTTTTAGGTTGTTCGCAGGGGTATTTTTCTACAAGTTTAAATGAAATGTATCAGAATACATTGTTCCAACAATGAATCCATTGTTGTAAAAGTGTTTAAAATGAAATTTTACACATAAAACGAGCAGTATCTTCTTATTATATTCCGGTGCACGGCTGAAATTTTGTTTCCGAATAAATCAGTACTTTTCCTATCGAATGATGTAAAAAAATTCCGATTTTTAGGTTGTTCGCAGCTGTATTTTTCTGCAAGTTTAAATGAAATGTATCAGAATACATTGTTTCAACAATGAATCCATTGTTGTAAAAATGTCTAAAATGAAATTTTACACATAAAACGAGCAGTATCTTCTTAATAAATGCCGGTGCACGGCTGGAATTTTGTTTCCGAATAAATCAGTACTTTTTCTATCGAATGATGTAAAAAAATTCCGATTTTTAGGTTGTTCGCAGGGGTATTTTTCTACAAGTTTAAATGAAATGTATCAGAATACATTGTTTCAACAATGAATCCATTGTTGTAAAAATGTCTAAAATGAAATTTTACACATAAAACGAGCAGTATCTTCTTATTAAATTCCGGTGCACGGCTGAAATTTTGTTTCCGAATAAAGCAGTTCTTTTCCTATCGAATGATGTAAAAAAATTCCGATTTTAAAGTTGTTCGCAGGGGTATTCTTCTAAAAGTTTAAATAAAATATATATAAATACATTGTTTCAACAATGAATCCATTGTTGTAAAAATGTTTAAAATGAAATTTTACACATAAAACGAGCAGTATCTTCTCATTAAATTCCGGTACACGGCTGAAATTTCGTTTCCGAATTAAGCATAACATTTCCTATCGAATGATGTAAAAAAATTCCGATTTTTATGTTGTTCGCAGGGGTATTTTTCTAAAAGTTTAAATGAAATATATCAAAATGCATTGTTTCAACAATGAATCCATTGTTGAAAAAATGTTTAAAATGAAATTTTACACATAAAAAAGCAGTTTCTTCTTATTAAATTCAGGTGCTCGGCTGAAATTTTGTTTCCGAATAAATCAGTACTTTTCCTATCGAATGATGTAAAAAAATTCCGATTTTTATGTTGTTCGCAGGGGTATTTTTCTAAAAGTTTAAATGACATGTATCTGAATACATTGTTTCAACAATGAATCCATTGTTGTAAAAATGTCTAAAATAAAATTTTACACATAAAACGAGCAGTATCTTCTTATTAAATTCCGGTGCACGGCTGGAATTTTGTTTCCGAATAAATCAGTACTTTTTCTATCGAATGATGTAATAAAATTCCGATTTTTAGGTTGTTCGCAGGGGTATTTTTCTACAAGTTTAAATGAAATGTATCAGAATACATTGTTTCAACAATGAATCCATTGTTGTAAAAATGTCTAAAATGAAATTTTACACATAAAACGAGCAGTATCTTCTTATTAAATGCCGGTGCACGGCTGGAATTTTGTTTCCGAATAAATCAGTACTTTTCCTATCGAATGATGTAAAAAAATTCCGATTTTTATGTTGTTCGCATGGGTATTTTTCTACAAGTTTAAATGAAATGTATCAGAATACATTGTTTCAACAATGAATCCATTGTTGTAAAAATGTTTAAAATGAAATTTTACACATGAAACGAGCAGTATCTTCTTATTAAATTTTGGTGCACGGCTAAAATTTCGTTTCCGAATTAAGCAAAACATTTCCTATCGAATGATGTAAAAAAATTCCGATTTTTATGTTGTTCGCAGGGGTATTTTTCTACAAGTTTAAATGAAATGTATCAGAATATATTGTTTCAACAATGAATCCATTGTTGTAAAAATGTCTAAAATGAAATTTTACACATAAAACGAGCAGTATCTTCTTATTAAATTCCGGTGCACGGCTGGAATTTTGTTTCCGAATAAATCAGTACTTTTTCTATCGAATGATGTAAAACAATTCCGATTTTTAGGTTGTTCGCAGGGGTATTTTTCTACAAGTTTAAAAGAAATGTATCAGAATACATTGTTCCAACAAGGAATCCATTGTTGTAAAAGTGTTTAAAATGAAATTTTACACATAAAACGAGCAGTATCTTCTTATTATATTCCGGTGCACGGCTGAAATTTTGTTTCCAAATAAATCAGTACTTTTCCTATCGAATGATGTAAAAAAATTCCGATTTTTAGGTTGTTCGCAGGGGTATTCTTCTAAAAGTTTAAATGAAATATATCTAAATGCATTGTTTCAACAATGAATCCATTGTTGAAAAAATGTTTAAAATGAAATTTTACACATAAAACGAGCAGTATCTTCTTATTAAATTTTGGTGCACGGCTAAAATTTCGTTTCCGAATTAAGCAAAACATTTCCTATCGAATGATGAAAAAAATTTCGATTTTTAGGTTGTTCGCAGGGGTATTTTTCTACAAGTTTAAATGAAATGTATCAGAATACATTGTTCCAACAATGAATCCATTGTTGTAAAAGTGTTTAAAATGAAATTTTACACATAAAACGAGCAGTATCTTCTTATTATATTCCGGTGCACGGCTGAAATTTTGTTTCCGAATAAATCAGTACTTTTCCTATCGAATGATGTAAAAAAATTCCGATTTTTAGGTTGTTCGCAGCTGTATTTTTCTGCAAGTTTAAATGAAATGTATCAGAATACATTGTTTCAACAATGAATCCATTGTTGTAAAAATGTCTAAAATGAAATTTTACACATAAAACGAGCAGTATCTTCTTAATAAATGCCGGTGCACGGCTGGAATTTTGTTTCCGAATAAATCAGTACTTTTTCTATCGAATGATGTAAAAAAATTCCGGTTTTAGGTTGTTCGCAGGGGTATTTTTCTACAAGTTTAAATGAAATGTATCAGAATACATTGTTTCAACAATGAATCCATTGTTGTAAAAATGTCTAAAATGAAATTTTACACATAAAACGAGCAGTATCTTCTTATTAAATTCCGGTGCACGGCTGAAATTTTGTTTCCGAATAAAGCAGTTCTTTTCCTATCGAATGATGTAAAAAAATTCCGATTTTAAAGTTGTTCGCAGGGGTATTCTTCTAAAAGTTTAAATAAAATATATATAAATACATTGTTTCAACAATGAATCCATTGTTGTAAAAATGTTTAAAATGAAATTTTACACATAAAACGAGCAGTATCTTCTCATTAAATTCCGGTGCACGGCTGAAATTTCGTTTCCGAATTAAGCATAACATTTCCTATCGAATGATGAAAAAAATTTCGATTTTTAGGTTGTTCGCAGGAGTATTTTTCTACAAGTTTAAATGAAATGTATCAGAATACATTGTTCCAACAATGAATCCATTGTTGTAAAAGTGTTTAAAATGAAATTTTACACATAAAACGAGCAGTATCTTCTTATTATATTCCGGTGCACGGCTGAAATTTTGTTTCCGAATAAATCAGTACTTTTCCTATCGAATGATGTAAAAAAATTCCGATTTTTAGGTTGTTCGCAGCTGTATTTTTCTGCAAGTTTAAATGAAATGTATCAGAATACATTGTTTCAACAATGAATCCATTGTTGTAAAAATGTCTAAAATGAAATTTTACACATAAAACGAGCAGTATCTTCTTAATAAATGCCGGTGCACGGCTGGAATTTTGTTTCCGAATAAATCAGTACTTTTTCTATCGAATGATGTAAAAAAATTCCGATTTTTAGGTTGTTCGCAGGGGTATTTTTCTACAAGTTTAAATGAAATGTATCAGAATACATTGTTTCAACAATGAATCCATTGTTGTAAAAATGTCTAAAATGAAATTTTACACATAAAACGAGCAGTATCTTCTTATTAAATTCCGGTGCACGGCTGAAATTTTGTTTCCGAATAAAGCAGTTCTTTTCCTATCGAATGATGTAAAAAAATTCCGATTTTAAAGTTGTTCGCAGGGGTATTCTTCTAAAAGTTTAAATAAAATATATATAAATACATTGTTTCAACAATGAATCCATTGTTGTAAAAATGTTTAAATAAAATTTTACACATGAAACGAGCAGTATCTTCTTATTAAATTCCGGTGCACGGCTGAAATTTTGTTTCCGAATAAATCAGTACTTTTCCTATCGAATGATGTAAAAAAATTCCGATTTTTATGTTGTTCGCAGGGGTATTTTTCTAAAAGTTTAAATGACATGTATCTGAATACATTGTTTCAACAATGAATCCATTGTTGTAAAAATGTCTAAAATAAAATTTTACACATAAAACGAGCAGTATCTTCTTATTAAATTCCGGTGCACGGCTGGAATTTTGTTTCCGAATAAATCAGTACTTTTTCTATCGAATGATGTAATAAAATTCCGATTTTTAGGTTGTTCGCAGGGGTATTTTTCTACAAGTTTAAATGAAATGTATCAGAATACATTGTTTCAACAATGAATCCATTGTTGTAAAAATGTCTAAAATGAAATTTTACACATAAAACGAGCAGTATCTTCTTATTAAATTTTGGTGCACGGCTAAAATTTCGTTTCCGAATTAAGCAAAACATTTCCTATCGAATGATGAAAAAAATTTCGATTTTTAGGTTGTTCGCAGGGGTATTTTTCTACAAGTTTAAATGAAATGTATCAGAATACATTGTTCCAACAATGAATCCATTGTTGTAAAAGTGTTTAAAATGAAATTTTACACATAAAACGAGCAGTATCTTCTTATTATATTCCGGTGCACGGCTGAAATTTTGTTTCCGAATAAATCAGTACTTTTCCTATCGAATGATGTAAAAAAATTCCGATTTTTAGGTTGTTCGCAGCTGTATTTTTCTGCAAGTTTAAATGAAATGTATCAGAATACATTGTTTCAACAATGAATCCATTGTTGTAAAAATGTCTAAAATGAAATTTTACACATAAAACGAGCAGTATCTTCTTAATAAATGCCGGTGCACGGCTGGAATTTTGTTTCCGAATAAATCAGTACTTTTTCTATCGAATGATGTAAAAAAATTCCGATTTTTAGGTTGTTCGCAGGGGTATTTTTCTACAAGTTTAAATGAAATGTATCAGAATACATTGTTTCAACAATGAATCCATTGTTGTAAAAATGTCTAAAATGAAATTTTACACATAAAACGAGCAGTATCTTCTTATTAAATTCCGGTGCACGGCTGAAATTTTGTTTCCGAATAAAGCAGTTCTTTTCCTATCGAATGATGTAAAAAAATTCCGATTTTAAAGTTGTTCGCAGGGGTATTCTTCTAAAAGTTTAAATAAAATATATATAAATACATTGTTTCAACAATGAATCCATTGTTGTAAAAATGTTTAAAATGAAATTTTACACATAAAACGAGCAGTATCTTCTCATTAAATTCCGGTGCACGGCTGAAATTTCGTTTCCGAATTAAGCATAACATTTCCTATCGAATGATGAAAAAAATTTCGATTTTTAGGTTGTTCGCAGGGGTATTTTTCTACAAGTTTAAATGAAATGTATCAGAATACATTGTTCCAACAATGAATCCATTGTTGTAAAAGTGTTTAAAATGAAATTTTACACATAAAACGAGCAGTATCTTCTTATTATATTCCGGTGCACGGCTGAAATTTTGTTTCCGAATAAATCAGTACTTTTCCTATCGAATGATGTAAAAAAATTCCGATTTTTAGGTTGTTCGCAGCTGTATTTTTCAGCAAGTTTAAATGAAATGTATCAGAATACATTGTTTCAACAATGAATCCATTGTTGTAAAAATGTCTAAAATGAAATTTTACACATAAAACGAGCAGTATCTTCTTAATAAATGCCGGTGCACGGCTGGAATTTTGTTTCCGAATAAATCAGTACTTTTTCTATCGAATGATGTAAAAAAATTCCGATTTTTAGGTTGTTCGCAGGGGTATTTTTCTACAAGTTTAAATGAAATGTATCAGAATACATTGTTTCAACAATGAATCCATTGTTGTAAAAATGTCTAAAATGAAATTTTACACATAAAACGAGCAGTATCTTCTTATTAAATTCCGGTGCACGGCTGAAATTTTGTTTCCGAATAAAGCAGTTCTTTTCCTATCGAATGATGTAAAAAAATTCCGATTTTAAAGTTGTTCGCAGGGGTATTCTTCTAAAAGTTTAAATAATATATATATAAATACATTGTTTCAACAATGAATCCATTGTTGTAAAAATGTTTAAAATGAAATTTTACACATGAAACGAGCAGTATCTTCTTATTAAATTCCGGTGCACGGCTGAAATTTTGTTTCCGAATAAATCAGTACTTTTCCTATCGAATGATGTAAAAAAATTCCGATTTTTATGTTGTTCGCAGGGGTATTTTTCTAAAAGTTTAAATGACATGTATCTGAATACATTGTTTCAACAATGAATCCATTGTTGTAAAAATGTCTAAAATAAAATTTTACACATAAAACGAGCAGTATCTTCTTATTAAATTCCGGTGCACGGCTGGAATTTTGTTTCCGAATAAATCAGTACTTTTTCTATCGAATGATGTAATAAAATTCCGATTTTTAGGTTGTTCGCAGGGGTATTTTTCTACAAGTTTAAATGAAATGTATCAGAATACATTGTTTCAACAATGAATCCATTGTTGTAAAAATGTCTAAAATGAAATTTTACACATAAAACGAGCAGTATCTTCTTATTATATTATGGTGCACCGCTGAAATTTTGTTTCCGAATAAATCAGTACTTTTCCTATCGAATGATGTAATAAAATTCCGATTTTTAGGTTGTTCGCAGGGGTATTTTTCTACAAGTTTAAATGAAATGTATCAGAATACATTGTTTCAACAATGAATCCATTGTTGTAAAAATGTCTAAAATGAAATTTTACACATAAAACGAGCAGTATCTTCTTATTATATTCCGGTGCACGGCTGAAATTTTGTTTCCGAATAAATCGGTACTTTTCCTATCGAATGATGTAAAAAAATTCCGATTTTTAGGTTGTTCGCAGCTGTATTTTTCTGCAAGTTTAAATGAAATGTATCAGAATACATTGTTTCAACATTGAATCCATTGTTGTAAAAATGTCTAAAATGAAATTTTACACATAAAACGAGCAGTATCTTCTTAATAAATGCCGGTGCACGGCTGGAATTTTGTTTCCGAATAAATCATTACTTTTTCTATCGAATGATGTAAAAAAATTCCGATTTTTAGGTTGTTCGCAGGGGTATTTTTCTACAAGTTTAAATGAAATGTATCAGAATACATTGTTTCAACAATGAATCCATTGTTGTAAAAATGTCTAAAATGAAATTTTACACATAAAACGAGCAGTATCTTCTTATTAAATTCCGGTGCACGGCTGAAATTTTGTTTCCGAATAAAGCAGTTCTTTTCCTATCGAATGATGTAAAAAAATTCCGATTTTAAAGTTGTTCGCAGGGGTATTCTTCTAAAAGTTTAAATAAAATATATATAAATACATTGTTTCAACAATGAATCCATTGTTGTAAAAATGTTTAAAATGAAATTTTACACATGAAACGAGCAGTATCTTCTTATTAAATTCCGGTGCACGGCTGAAATTTTGTTTCCGAATAAATCAGTACTTTTCCTATCGAATGATGTAAAAAAATTCCGATTTTTATGTTGTTCGCAGGGGTATTTTTCTAAAAGTTTAAATGACATGTATCTGAATACATTGTTTCAACAATGAATCCATTGTTGTAAAAATGTCTAAAATAAAATTTTACACATAAAACGAGCAGTATCTTCTTATTAAATTCCGGTGCACGGCTGGAATTTTGTTTCCGAATAAATCAGTACTTTTTCTATCGAATGATGTAATAAAATTCCGATTTTTAGGTTGTTCGCAGGGGTATTTTTCTACAAGTTTAAATGAAATGTATCAGAATACATTGTTTCAACAATGAATCCATTGTTGTAAAAATGTCTAAAATGAAATTTTACACATAAAACGAGCAGTATCTTCTTATTATATTCCGGTGCACGGCTGAAATTTTGTTTCCGAATAAATCAGTACTTTTCCTATCGAATGATGCAATAAAATTCCGATTTTTAGGTTGTTCGCAGGGGTATTTTTCTACAAGTTTAAATGAAATGTATCAGAATACATTGTTTCAACAATGAATCCATTGTTGTAAAAATGTCTAAAATGAAATTTTACACATAAAACGAGCAGTATCTTCTTATTAAATGCCGGTGCACGGCTGGAATTTTGTTTCCGAATAAATCAGTACTTTTCCTATCGAATGATGTAAAAAAATTCCGATTTTTATGTTGTTCGCATGGGTATTTTTCTACAAGTTTAAATGAAATGTATCAGAATACATTGTTTCAACAATGATTCCATTGTTGTAAAAATGTTTAAAATGAAATTTTACACATGAAACGAGCAGTATCTTCTTATTAAATTTTGGTGCACGGCTAAAATTTCGTTTCCGAATTAAGCAAAACATTTCCTATCGAATGATGAAAAAAAATTTCGATTTTTATGTTGTTCGCAGGGGTATTTTACTAAAAGTTTAAATGACATGTATCTGAATACATTGTTCCAACAATGAATCCATTGTTGTAAAAGTGTTTAAAATGAAATTTTACACATAAAACGAGCAGTATCTTCTCATTAAATTCCGGTGCACGGCTGAAATTTCGTTACCGAACTAAGCAAAACATTTCCTATCGAATGATGTAAAAAAATTCCGATTTTTATGTTGTTCGCAGGGGTATTTTTCTACAAGTTTAAATGAAATGTATCAGAATATATTGTTTCAACAATGAATCCATTGTTGTAAAAATGTCTAAAATGAAATTTTACACATAAAACGAGCAGTATCTTCTTATTAAATTCCGGTGCACGGCTGGAATTTTGTTTCCGAATAAATCAGTACTTTTTCTATCGAATGATGTAAAACAATTCCGATTTTTAGGTTGTTCGCAGGGGTATTTTTCTACAAGTTTAAAAGAAATGTATCAGAATACATTGTTCCAACAAGGAATCCATTGTTGTAAAAGTGTTTAAAATGAAATTTTACACATAAAACGAGCAGTATCTTCTTATTATATTCCGGTGCACGGCTGAAATTATGTTTCCAAATAAATCAGTACTTTTCCTATCGAATGATGTAAAAAAATTCCGATTTTTAGGTTGTTCGCAGGGGTATTCTTCTAAAAGTTTAAATGAAATATATCTAAATGCATTGTTTCAACAATGAATCCATTGTTGTAAAAATGTCTAAAATGAAATTTTACACATAAAACGAGCAGTATCTTCTTATTAAATTTTGGTGCACGGCTGGAATTTTGTTTCCGAATAAATCAGTACTTTTTCTATCGAATGATGTAAAAAAATTCCGATTTTTAGGTTGTTCGCAGGGGTATTTTTCTACAAGTTTAAATGAAATGTATCAGAATACATTGTTTCAACAATGAATCCATTGTTGTAAAAATGTCTAAAATGAAATTTTACACATAAAACGAGCAGTATCTTCTTTATAAATGCCGGTGCACGGCTGGAATTTTGTTTCCGAATAAATCATTACTTTTCTATCGAATGATGTAAAAAAATTCCGATTTTTAGGTTGTTCGCAGGGGTATTTTTCTACAAGTTTAAATGAAATGTATCAGAATACATTGTTTCAACAATGAATCCATTGTTGTAAAAATGTCTAAAATGAAATTTTACACATAAAACGAGCAGTATCTTCTTATTAAATTCCGGTGCACGGCTGAAATTTTGTTTCCGAATAAAGCAGTTCTTTTCCTATCGAATGATGTAAAAAAATTCCGATTTTAAAGTTGTTCGCAGGGGTATTCTTCTAAAAGTTTAAATAAAATATATATAAATACATTGTTTCAACAATGAATCTATTGTTGTAAAAATGTTTAAAATGAAATTTTACACATGAAACGAGCAGTATCTTCTTATTAAATTCCGGTGCACGGCTGAAATTTTGTTTCCGAATAAATCAGTACTTTTCCTATCGAATGATGTAAAAAAATTCCGATTTTTATGTTGTTCGCAGGGGTATTTTTCTAAAAGTTTAAATGACATGTATCTGAATACATTGTTTCAACAATGAATCCATTGTTGTAAAAATGTCTAAAATAAAATTTTACACATAAAACGAGCAGTATCTTCTTATTAAATTCCGGTGCACGGCTGGAATTTTGTTTCCGAATAAATCAGTACTTTTTCTATCGAATGATGTAATAAAATTCCGATTTTTAGGTTGTTCGCAGGGGTATTTTTCTACAAGTTTAAATGAAATGTATCAGAATACATTGTTTCAACAATGAATCCATTGTTGTAAAAATGTCTAAAATGAAATTTTACACATAAAACGAGCAGTATCTTCTTATTATATTCCGGTGCACGGCTGAAATTTTGTTTCCGAATAAATCAGTACTTTTCCTATCGAATGATGTAATAAAATTCCGATTTTTAGGTTGTTCGCAGGGGTATTTTTCTACAAGTTTAAATGAAATGTATCAGAATACATTGTTTCAACAATGAATCCATTGTTGTAAAAATGTCTAAAATGAAATTTTACACATAAAACGAGCAGTATCTTCTTATTAAATGCCGGTGCACGGCTGGAATTTTGTTTCCGAATAAATCAGTACTTTTCCTATCGAATGATGTAAAAAAATTCCGATTTTTATGTTGTTCGCAGGGGTATTTTACTAAAAGTTTAAATGACATGTATCTGAATACATTGTTCCAACAATGAATCCATTGTTGTAAAAGTGTTTAAAATGAAATTTTACACATAAAACGAGCAGTATCTTCTCATTAAATTCCGGTGCACGGCTGAAATTTCGTTTCCGAACTAAGCAAAACATTTCCTATCGAATGATGTAAAAAAATTCCGATTTTTATGTTGTTCGCAGGGGTATTTTTCTACAAGTTTAAATGAAATGTATCAGAATATATTGTTTCAACAATGAATCCATTGTTGTAAAAATGTCTAAAATGAAATTTTACACATAAAACGAGCAGTATCTTCTTATTAAATTCCGGTGCACGGCTGGAATTTTGTTTCCGAATAAATCAGTACTTTTTCTATCGAATGATGTAAAACAATTCCGATTTTTAGGTTGTTCGCAGGGGTATTTTTCTACAAGTTTAAAAGAAATGTATCAGAATACATTGTTCCAACAAGGAATCCATTGTTGTAAAAGTGTTTAAAATGAAATTTTACACATAAAACGAGCAGTATCTTCTTATTATATTCCGGTGCACGGCTGAAATTTTGTTTCCAAATAAATCAGTACTTTTCCTATCGAATGATGTAAAAAAATTCCGATTTTTAGGTTGTTCGCAGGGGTATTCTTCTAAAAGTTTAAATGAAATATATCTAAATGCATTGTTTCAACAATGAATCCATTGTTGAAAAAATGTTTAAAATGAAATTTTACACATAAAACGAGCAGTATCTTCTTATTAAATTTTGGTGCACGGCTAAAATTTCGTTTCCGAATTAAGCAAAACATTTCCTATCGAATGATGAAAAAAATTTCGATTTTTAGGTTGTTCGCAGGGGTATTTTTCTACAAGTTTAAATGAAATGTATCAGAATACATTGTTCCAACAATGAATCCATTGTTGTAAAAGTGTTTAAAATGAAATTTTACACATAAAACGAGCAGTATCTTCTTATTATATTCCGGTGCACGGCTGAAATTTTGTTTCCGAATAAATCAGTACTTTTCCTATCGAATGATGTAAAAAAATTCCGATTTTTAGGTTGTTCGCAGCTGTATTTTTCTGCAAGTTTAAATGAAATGTATCAGAATACATTGTTTCAACAATGAATCCATTGTTGTAAAAATGTCTAAAATGAAATTTTACACATAAAACGAGCAGTATCTTCTTAATAAATGCCGGTGCACGGCTGGAATTTTGTTTCCGAATAAATCAGTACTTTTTCTATCGAATGATGTAAAAAAATTCCGATTTTTAGGTTGTTCGCAGGGGTATTTTTCTACAAGTTTAAATGAAATGTATCAGAATACATTGTTTCAACAATGAATCCATTGTTGTAAAAATGTCTAAAATGAAATTTTACACATAAAACGAGCAGTATCTTCTTATTAAATTCCGGTGCACGGCTGAAATTTTGTTTCCGAATAAAGCAGTTCTTTTCCTATCGAATGATGTAAAAAAATTCCGATTTTTATGTTGTTCGCAGGGGTATTTTTCTAAAAGTTAAAATGAAATATATCAAAATGCATTGTTTCAACAATGAATTCATTGTTGAAAAAATGTTTAAAATGAAATTTTACACATAAAAAAAGCAGTTTCTTCTTATTAAATTCAGGTGCTCGGCTGAAATTTTGTTTCCGAATAAATCAGTACTTTTCCTATCGAATGATGTAAAAAAATTCCGATTTTTATGTTGTTCGCAGGGGTATTTTTCTAAAAGTTTAAATGACATGTATCTGAATACATTGTTTCAACAATGAATCCATTGTTGTAAAAATGTCTAAAATAAAATTTTACACATAAAACGAGCAGTATCTTCTTATTAAATTCCGGTGCACGGCTGGAATTTTGTTTCCGAATAAATCAGTACTTTTTCTATCGAATGATGTAATAAAATTCCGATTTTTAGGTTGTTCGCAGGGGTATTTTTCTACAAGTTTAAATGAAATGTATCAGAATACATTGTTTCAACAATGAATCCATTGTTGTAAAAATGTCTAAAATGAAATTTTACACATAAAACGAGCAGTATCTTCTTATTAAATGCCGGTGCACGGCTGGAATTTTGTTTCCGAATAAATCAGTACTTTTCCTATCGAATGATGTAAAAAAATTCCGATTTTTCTGTTGTTCGCAGGGGTATTTTTCTACAAGTTTAAATGAAATGTATCAGAATACATTGTTTCAACAATGAATCCATTGTTGTAAAAATGTTTAAAATGAAATTTCACACATAAAACGAGCAGTATCTTCTTATTAAATTTTGGTGCACGGCTAAAATTTCGTTTCGGAACTAAGCAAAACATTTCCTATCGAATGATGAAAAAAAATTTTGATTTTTATGTTGTTCGCAGGGGTATTTTTCTAAAAGTTTAAATGACATGTATCTGAATACATTGTTTCAACAATGAATCCATTGTTGTAAAAATGTCTGAAATGAAATTTTACACATAAAACGAGCAGTATCTTCTTATTAAATTCCGGTGCACGGCTGGAATTTTGTTTCCGAATAAAACAGTACTTTTTCTATCGAATGATGTAAAAAAATTCCGATTTTTAGGTTGTTCGCAGGTGTATTTTTCTACAAGTTTAAATGAAATGTATCAGAATACATTGTTCCAACAATGAATCCATTGTTGTAAAAGTGTTTAAAATGAAATTTTACACATAAAACGAGCAGTATCTTCTTATTATATTCCGGTGCACGGCTGAAATTTTGTTTCGGAATAAAGCAGTACTTTTCCTATCGAATGATATAAAAAAATTCCGATTTTTATGTTGTTCGCAGGGGTATTTTTCTAAAAGTTTAAATGAAATGTATCAGAATACATTGTTCCAACAATGAATCCATTGTTGTAAAAATGTCTAAAATGAAATTTTACACATAAAACGAGCAGTATCTTCTTATTATATTCCGGTGCACGGCTGAAATTTTGTTTCCGAATAAATCAGTACTTTTCCTATCGAATGAAGTAATAAAATTTCCGATTTTTAGGTTGTTCGCAGGGGTATTTTTCTACAAGTTTAAATGAAATGTATCAGAATACATTGTTTCAACAATGAATCCATTGTTGTAAAAATGTCTAAAATGAAATTTTACACATAAAACGAGCAGTATCTTCTTATTAAATGCCGGTGCACGGCTGGAATTTTGTTTCCGAATAAATCAGTACTTTTCCTATCGAATGATGTAAAAAAATTCCGATTTTTATGTTGTTCGCATGGGTATTTTTCTACAAGTTTAAATGAAATGTATCAGAATACATTGTTTCAACAATGAATCCATTGTTGTAAAAAATGTTTAAAATGAAATTTTACACATGAAACGAGCAGTATCTTCTTATTAAATTTTGGTGCACGGCTAAAATTTCGTTTCCGAATTAAGCAAAACATTTCCTATCGAATGATGAAAAAAAATTTCGATTTTTATGTTGTTCGCAGGGGTATTTTTCTACAAGTTTAAATGAAATGTATCAGAATATATTGTTTCAACAATGAATCCATTGTTGTAAAAATGTCTAAAATGAAATTTTACACATAAAACGAGCAGTATCTTCTTATTAAATTCCGGTGCACGGCTGGAATTTTGTTTCCGAATAAATCAGTACATTTTCTATCGAATGATGTAAAACAATTCCGATTTTTAGGTTGTTCGCAGGGGTATTTTTCTACAAGTTTAAAAGAAATGTATCAGAATACATTGTTCCAACAAGGAATCCATTGTTGTAAAAGTGTTTAAAATGAAATTTTACACATAAAACGAGCAGTATCTTCTTATTATATTCCGGTGCACGGCTGAAATTTTGTTTCCTAATAAATCAGTACTTTTCCTATCGAATGATGTAAAAAAATTCCGATTTTTAGGTTGTTCGCTGGGGTATTCTTCTAAAAGTTTAAATGAAATATATCTAAATGCATTGTTTCAACAATGAATCCATTGTTGAAAAAATGTTTAAAATGAAATTTTACACATAAAACGAGCAGTATCTTCTTATTAAATTTTGGTGCACGGCTAAAATTTCGTTTCCGAATTAAGCAAAACATTTCCTATCGAATGATGAAAAAAATTTCGATTTTTAGGTTGTTCGCAGGGGTATTTTTCTACAAGTTTAAATGAAATGTATCAGAATACATTGTTCCAACAATGAATCCATTGTTGTAAAAGTGTTTAAAATGAAATTTTACACATAAAACGAGCAGTATCTTCTTATTAAATTTTGGTGCACGGCTAAAATTTCGTTTCCGAACTAAGCAAAACATTTCCTATCGAATGATGAAAAAAAATTTTGATTTTTATGTTGTTCGCAGGGGTATTTTTCTAAAAGTTTAAATGACATGTATCTGAATACATTGTTTCAACAATGAATCCATTGTTGTAAAAATGTCTGAAATGAAATTTTACACATAAAACGAGCAGTATCTTCTTATTAAATTCCGGTGCACGGCTGGAATTTTGTTTCCGAATAAAACAGTACTTTTTCTATCGAATGATGTAAAAAAATTCCGATTTTTAGGTTGTTCGCAGGTGTATTTTTCTACAAGTTTAAATGAAATGTATCAGAATACATTGTTCCAACAATGAATCCATTGTTGTAAAAGTGTTTAAAATGAAATTTTACACATAAAACGAGCAGTATCTTCTTATTATATTCCGGTGCACGGCTGAAATTTTGTTTCGGAATAAAGCAGTACTTTTCATATCGAATGATGTAAAAAAATTCCGATTTTTATGTTGTTCGCAGGGGTATTTTTCTAAAAGTTTAAATGAAATATATCTAAATGCATTGTTTCAACAATGAATCCATTGTTGAAAAAATGTTTAAAATGAAATTTTACACATAAAAAAGCAGTTTCTTCTTTTTAAATTTAGGTGTCGGCTGAAATTTTGTTTCCGAATAAATCAGTACTTTTCCTATCGAATGATGTAAAAAAATTCCGATTTTTATGTTGTTCGCAGGGGTTTTTTTCTAAAAGTTTAAATGACATGTATCTGAATACATTGTTTCAACAATAAATCCATTGTTGTAAAAATGTCTAAAATGAAATTTTACACATAAAACGAGCAGTATCATCTTATTAAATTCCGGTGCACGGCTGGAATTTTGTTTCCGAATAAATCAGTACTTTTTCTATCGAATGATGTAAAACAATTCCGATTTTTAGGTTGTTCGCAGGGGTATTTTTCTACAAGTTTAAAAGAAATGTATCAGAATACATTGTTCCAACAATGAATCCATTGTTGTAAAAGTGTTTAAAATGAAATTTTACACATAAAACGAGCAGTATCTTCTTATTATATTCCGGTGCACGGCTGAAATTTCGTTTCCAAATAAATCAGTACTTTTCTTATCGAATGATGTAAAAAAATTCCGATTTTTAGGTTGTTCGCAGGGGTATTTTTCTACAAGTTTAAATGAAATGTATCAGAATATATTGTTTCAACAATGAATCCATTGTTGTAAAAATGTCTAAAATGAAATTTTACACATAAAACGAGCAGTATCTTCTTATTAAATTCCGGTGCACGGCTGAAATTTTGTTTCCGAATAAATCAGTACTTTTCCTATCGAATGATGCAAAAAAATTCCGATTTTAAAGTTGATCGCAGGGGTATTTTTCTAAAAGTTTAAATGAAATATATCTAAATGCATTGTTTCAACAATGAATCCGTTGTTGAAAAAATGTTTAAAATGAAATTTTACACATAAAAAAAGCAGTTTCTTCATATTAAATTCAGGTGCACGGCTGAAATTTTGTTTCCGAATAAATCAGTACTTTTCCTATCGAATTATGTAAAAAAATTCCGATTTTTATGTTGTTCGCAGGGGTATTTTTCTACAAGTTTAAATGAAATGTATAAGAATACATTGTTTCAACAATGAATCCATTGTTGTAAAAATATCTAAAATGAAATTTTGCTTATAAAACAAGCAGTATCTTCTTATTATATTCTGGTGCACGGCTGAAATTTCGTTTCCGAATAAAACAGTACTTTTCCTATCGAATTACGTAAAAAAATTCCGATTTTTAGGTTGTTCGCAGGGTATTTTTCTACAAGTTTAAATGAAATGTATCAGAATACATTGTTTCAACAATGAATCCATTGTTGTAAAAATGTCTAAAATGAAATTTTACACATAAAACAAGCAGTATCTTCTTATTATATTCCGGTGCACGGCTGAAATTTCGTTTCCGAATTAAGCAAAACATTTCCTATCGAATGATGAAAAAAAATTTCGATTTTTATGTTGTTCGCAGGGGTATTTTTCTAAAAGTTTAAAAGAAATGTATCAGAATACATTGTTCCAACAAGGAATCCATTGTTGTAAAAGTGTTTAAAATGAAATTTTACACATAAAACGAGCAGTATCTTCTTATTATATTCCGGTGCACGGCTGAAATTTTGTTTCCAAATAAATCAGTACTTTTCCTATCGAATGATGTAAAAAAATTCCGATTTTTAGGTTGTTCGCAGGGGTATTCTTCTAAAAGTTTAAATGAAATATATCTAAATGCATTGTTTCAACAATGAATCCATTGTTGAAAAAATGTTTAAAATGAAATTTTACACATAAAACGAGCAGTATCTTCTTATTAAATTTTGGTGCACGGCTAAAATTTCGTTTCCGAATTAAGCAAAACATTTCCTATCGAATGATGAAAAAAATTTCGATTTTTAGGTTGTTCGCAGGGGTATTTTTCTACAAGTTTAAATGAAATGTATCAGAATACATTGTTCCAACAATGAATCCATTGTTGTAAAAGTGTTTAAAATGAAATTTTACACATAAAACGAGCAGTATCTTCTTATTATATTCCGGTGCACGGCTGAAATTTTGTTTCCGAATAAATCAGTACTTTTCCTATCGAATGATGTAAAAAAATTCCGATTTTTAGGTTGTTCGCAGCTGTATTTTTCTGCAAGTTTAAATGAAATGTATCAGAATACATTGTTTCAACAATGAATCCATTGTTGTAAAAATGTCTAAAATGAAATTTTACACATAAAACGAGCAGTATCTTCTTAATAAATGCCGGTGCACGGCTGGAATTTTGTTTCCGAATAAATCAGTACTTTTTCTATCGAATGATGTAAAAAAATTCCGATTTTTAGGTTGTTCGCAGGGGTATTTTTCTACAAGTTTAAATGAAATGTATCAGAATACATTGTTTCAACAATGAATCCATTGTTGTAAAAATGTCTAAAATGAAATTTTACACATAAAACGAGCAGTATCTTCTTATTAAATTCCGGTGCACGGCTGAAATTTTGTTTCCGAATAAAGCAGTTCTTTTCCTATCGAATGATGTAAAAAAATTCCGATTTTAAAGTTGTTCGCAGGGGTATTCTTCTAAAAGTTTAAATAAAATATATATAAATACATTGTTTCAACAATGAATCCATTGTTGTAAAAATGTTTAAAATGAAATTTTACACATAAAACGAGCAGTATCTTCTCATTAAATTCCGGTGCACGGCTGAAATTTCGTTTCCGAATTAAGCATAACATTTCCTATCGAATGATGTAAAAAAATTCCGATTTTTATGTTGTTCGCAGGGGTATTTTTCTAAAAGTTAAAATGAAATATATCAAAATGCATTGTTTCAACAATGAATTCATTGTTGAAAAAATGTTTAAAATGAAATTTTACACATAAAAAAAGCAGTTTCTTCTTATTAAATTCAGGTGCTCGGCTGAAATTTTGTTTCCGAATAAATCAGTACTTTTCCTGTCGAATGATGTAAAAAAATTCCGATTTTTATGTTGTTCGCAGGGGTATTTTTCTAAAAGTTTAAATGACATGTATCTGAATACATTGTTTCAACAATGAATCCATTGTTGTAAAAATGTCTAAAATGAAATTTTACACATAAAACGAGCAGTATCTTCTTATTAAATGCCGGTGCACGGCTGGAATTTTGTTTCCGAATAAATCAGTACTTTTCCTATCGAATGATGTAAAAAAATTCCGATTTTTATGTTGTTCGCAGGGGTATTTTTCTACAAGTTTAAATGAAATGTATCAGAATACATTGTTTCAACAATGAATCCATTGTTGTAAAAATGTTTAAAATGAAATTTCACACATAAAACGAGCAGTATCTTCTTATTAAATTTTGGTGCACGGCTAAAATTTCGTTTCGGAACTAAGCAAAACATTTCCTATCGAATGATGAAAAAAAATTTTGATTTTTATGTTGTTCGCTGGGGTATTTTTCTAAAAGTTTAAATGACATGTATCTGAATACATTGTTTCAACAATGAATCCATTGTTGTAAAAATGTCTGAAATGAAATTTTACACATAAAACGAGCAGTATCTTCTTATTAAATTCCGGTGCACGGCTGGAATTTTGTTTCCGAATAAAACAGTACTTTTTCTATCGAATGATGTAAAAAAATTCCGATTTTTAGGTTGTTCGCAGGTGTATTTTTCTACAAGTTTAAATGAAATGTATCAGAATACATTGTTCCAACAATGAATCCATTGTTGTAAAAGTGTTTAAAATGAAATTTTACACATAAAACGAGCAGTATCTTCTTATTATATTCCGGTGCACGGCTGAAATTTTGTTTCGGAATAAAGCAGTACTTTTCCTATCGAATGATATAAAAAAATTCCGATTTTTATGTTGTTCGCAGGGGTATTTTTCTAAAAGTTTAAATGAAATGTATCAGAATACATTGTTCCAACAATGAATCCATTGTTGTAAAAATGTCTAAAATGAAATTTTACACATAAAACGAGCAGTATCTTCTTATTATATTCCGGTGCACGGCTGAAATTTTGTTTCCGAATAAATCAGTACTTTTCCTATCGAATGATGTAATAAAATTTCCGATTTTTAGGTTGTTCGCAGGGGTATTTTTCTACAAGTTTAAATGAAATGTATCAGAATACATTGTTTCAACAATGAATCCATTGTTGTAAAAATGTCTAAAATGAAATTTTACACATAAAACGAGCAGTATCTTCTTATTAAATGCCGGTGCACGGCTGGAATTTTGTTTCCGAATAAATCAGTACTTTTCCTATCGAATGATGTAAAAAAATTCCGATTTTTATGTTGTTCGCATGGGTATTTTTCTACAAGTTTAAATGAAATGTATCAGAATACATTGTTTCAACAATGAATCCATTGTTGTAAAAAATGTTTAAAATGAAATTTTACACATGAAACGAGCAGTATCTTCTTATTAAATTTTGGTGCACGGCTAAAATTTCGTTTCCGAATTAAGCAAAACATTTCCTATCGAATGATGAAAAAAAATTTCGATTTTTATGTTGTTCGCAGGGGTATTTTTCTACAAGTTTAAATGAAATGTATCAGAATATATTGTTTCAACAATGAATCCATTGTTGTAAAAATGTCTAAAATGAAATTTTACACATAAAACGAGCAGTATCTTCTTATTAAATTCCGGTGCACGGCTGGAATTTTGTTTCCGAATAAATCAGTACTTTTTCTATCGAATGATGTAAAACAATTCCGATTTTTAGGTTGTTCGCAGGGGTATTTTTCTACAAGTTTAAAAGAAATGTATCAGAATACATTGTTCCAACAAGGAATCCATTGTTTTAAAAGTGTTTAAAATGAAATTTTACACATAAAACGAGCAGTATCTTCTTATTATATTCCGGTGCACGGCTGAAATTTTGTTTCCTAATAAATCAGTACTTTTCCTATCGAATGATGTAAAAAAATTCCGATTTTTAGGTTGTTCGCTGGGGTATTCTTCTAAAAGTTTAAATGAAATATATCTAAATGCATTGTTTCAACAATGAATCCATTGTTGTAAAAATGTCTGAAATGAAATTTTACACATAAAACGAGCAGTATCTTCTTATTAAATTCCGGTGCACGGCTGGAATTTTGTTTCCGAATAAAACAGTACTTTTTCTATCGAATGATGTAAAAAAATTCCGATTTTTAGGTTGTTCGCAGGTGTATTTTTCTACAAGTTTAAATGAAATGTATCAGAATACATTGTTCCAACAATGAATCCATTGTTGTAAAAGTGTTTAAAATGAAATTTTACACATAAAACGAGCAGTATCTTCTTATTATATTCCGGTGCACGGCTGAAATTTTGTTTCGGAATAAAGCAGTACTTTTCATATCGAATGATGTAAAAAAATTCCGATTTTTATGTTGTTCGCAGGGGTATTTTTCTAAAAGTTTAAATGAAATATATCTAAATGCATTGTTTCAACAATGAATCCATTGTTGAAAAAATGTTTAAAATGAAATTTTACACATAAAAAAGCAGTTTCTTCTTTTTAAATTTAGGTGTCGGCTGAAATTTTGTTTCCGAATAAATCAGTACTTTTCCTATCGAATGATGTAAAAAAATTCCGATTTTTATGTTGTTCGCAGGGGTTTTTTTCTAAAAGTTTAAATGACATGTATCTGAATACATTGTTTCAACAATAAATCCATTGTTGTAAAAATGTCTAAAATGAAATTTTACACATAAAACGAGCAGTATCATCTTATTAAATTCCGGTGCACGGCTGGAATTTTGTTTCCGAATAAATCAGTACTTTTTCTATCGAATGATGTAAAACAATTCCGATTTTTAGGTTGTTCGCAGGGGTATTTTTCTACAAGTTTAAAAGAAATGTATCAGAATACATTGTTCCAACAATGAATCCATTGTTGTAAAAGTGTTTAAAATGAAATTTTACACATAAAACGAGCAGTATCTTCTTATTATATTCCGGTGCACGGCTGAAATTTCGTTTCCAAATAAATCAGTACTTTTCCTATCGAATGATGTAAAAAAATTCCGATTTTTAGGTTGTTCGCAGGGGTATTTTTCTACAAGTTTAAATGAAATGTATCTAAATGCATTGTTTCAACAATGAATCCATTGTTGAAAAAATGTTTAAAATGAAATTTTACACATAAAACGAGCAGTATCTTCTTATTAAATTTTGGTGCACGGCTAAAATTTCGTTGCCGAATTAAGCAAAACATTTCCTATCGAATGATGTAAAAAAATTCCGATTTTTATGTTGTTCGCAGGGGTATTTTTCTAAAAGTTTAAATGAAATATATCTAAATGCATTGTTTCAACAATGAATCCATTGTTGAAAAAATGTTTAAAATGAAATTTTACACATAAAAAAAGCAGTTTCTTCTTATTAAATTCAGGTGCTCGGCTGAAATTTTGTTTCCGAATAAATCAGTACTTTTCCTATCGAATGATGTAAAAAAATTCCGATTTTTATGTTGTTCGCAGGGGTATTTTTCTAAAAGTTTAGATGACATGTATCTGAATACATTGTTTCAACAATGAATCTATTGTTGTAAAAATGTCTAAAATGAAATTTTACACATAAAACGAGCGGTATCTTCTTATTAAATTCCGGTGCACGGCTGGAATTTTGTTTCCGAATAAATCAGTACTTTTTCTATCGAATGATGTAAAACAATTCCGATTTTTAGGTTGTTCGCAGGGGTATTTTTCTACAAGTTTAAAAGAAATGTATCAGAATACTTTGTTCCAACAATGAATCCATTGTTGTAAAAGTGTTTAAAATGGAATTTTACACATAAAACGAGCAGTATCTTCTTATTATATTCCGGTGCACGGCTGAAATTTTGTTTCCGAATAAATCAGTACTTTTCTTATCGAATGATGTAAAAAAATTCCGATTTTTAGGTTGTTCGCAGGGGTATTTTTCTACAAGTTTAAATGAAATGTATCAGAATATATTGTTTCAACAATGAATCCATTGTTGTAAAAATGTCTAAAATGAAATTTTACACATAAAACGAGCAGTATCTTCTTATTAAATTCCGGTGCACGGCTGAAATTTTGTTTCCGAATAAATCAGTACTTTTCCTATCGAATGATGCAAAAAAATTCCGATTTTAAAGTTGATCGCAGGGGTATTTTTCTAAAAGTTTAAATGAAATATATCTAAATGCATTGTTTCAACAATGAATCCGTTGTTGAAAAAATGTTTAAAATGAAATTTTACACATAAAAAAAGCAGTTTCTTCATATTAAATTCAGGTGCACGGCTGAAATTTTGTTTCCGAATAAATCAGTACTTTTCCTATCGAATTATGTAAAAAAATTCCGATTTTTATGTTGTTCGCAGGGGTATTTTTCTACAAGTTTAAATGAAATGTATAAGAATACATTGTTTCAACAATGAATCCATTGTTGTAAAAATATCTAAAATGAAATTTTGCTTATAAAACAAGCAGTATCTTCTTATTATATTCTGGTGCACGGCTGAAATTTCGTTTCCGAATAAAACAGTACTTTTCCTATCGAATTACGTAAAAAAATTCCGATTTTTAGGTTGTTCGCAGGGTATTTTTCTACAAGTTTAAATGAAATGTATCAGAATACATTGTTTCAACAATGAATCCATTGTTGTAAAAATGTCTAAAATGAAATTTTACACATAAAACAAGCAGTATCTTCTTATTATATTCCGGTGCACGGCTGAAATTTCGTTTCCGAATTAAGCAAAACATTTCCTATCGAATGATGAAAAAAAATTTCGATTTTTATGTTGTTCGCAGGGGTATTTTTCTAAAAGTTTAAATGACATGTATCTGAATACATTGTTTAAACAATGAATAAATTGTTGTAAAAATGTCTAAAATGAAATTTTACACATAAAACGAGCAGTATCTTCTTATTAAATTCCGGTGCACGGCTGAAATTTTGTTTCCGAATAAATTAGTACTTTTCCTATCGAATGATGTAAAAAAATTCCGATTTTAAAGTTGTTCGCAGGGGTATTCTTCTAAAAGTTTAAATGAAATATATCTAAATGCATTGTTTCAACAATGAATCCATTGTTGAAAAAATGTTTAAAATGAAATTTTACACATAAAAAAAGCAGTTTCTTCTTATTAAATTCAGGTGCACGGCTGAAATTTCGTTTCCCAATAAAACAGTACTTTTCCTATCGAATTATGTAAAAAAATGCCGATATTTAGGTGGTTCGCAGGGGCATTTCTCTAAAATTTTAAATGAAATATATCTAAATACATTTGTTTCAACAATGAATCCATTGTTGTAAAAGTGTTTAAAATGAAATTTTACACATAAAACGAGCAGTATCTTCTTATTAAATTCCGGTGCACGCCAGAATTTTGTTTCCGAATAAATCAGTATTTTTTCTATCGAATGATGTAAAACAATTCCGATTTTTAGGTTATTCGCAGGGGTATTTTTCTACAAGTTTAAAAGAAATGTATCAGAATACATTGTTCCAACAATGAATCCATTGTTGTAAAAGTGTTTAAAATGAAATTTTACACATAAAACGAGCAGTATCGTCTTATTATATTCCGGTACACGGCTGAAATTTTGTTTCCAAATAAATCAGTACTTTTCCTATCGAATGATGTAAAAAAATTCCGATTTTTAGGTTGTTCGCAGGGGTATTTTTCTACAAGTTTAAATGAAATGTATCAGAATATATTGTTTCAACAATGAATCCATTGTTGTAAAAATGTCTAAAATGAAATTTTACACATAAAACGAGCAGTATCGTCTTATTAAATTCCGGCGCACGGCTGAAATTTTGTTTCCGAATAAATCAGTACTTTTCCTATCGAATGATGTAAAAAAATTCCGATTTTTAGGTTCTTCGCAGTTGTATTTTTCTACAGGTTTAAATGAAATGTATCAGAATACATTGTTCCAACAATGAATCCATTGTTGTAAAAGTGTTTAAAATGAAATTTTACACATAAAACGAGCAGTATCTTCTTATTATATTCCGGTGCACGGCTGAAATTTTGTTTCCGAATAAATCAGTACTTTTCCTATCGAATGATGTAAAAAAATTCCGATTTTTAGGTTCTTCGCAGGGGTATTTTTCTACAAGTTTAAATGAAATGTATCAGAATACATTGTTCCAACAATGAATCCATTGTTGTAAAAGTGTTTAAAATGAAATTTTACACATAAAACGAGCAGTATCTTCTTATTATATTTTGGTGCACGGCTGAAATTTTGTTTCCGAATAAATCAGTACTTTTCCTATCGAATGACGTAAAAAAATTCCGATTTTTAGGTTGTTCGCAGGGGTATTTTTCTGCAAGTTTAAATGAAATGTATCAGAATACATTGTTCCAACAATGAATCCATTGTTGTAAAAGTGTTTAAAATGAAATTTTACACATAAAACGAGCAGTATCTTCTTATTAAATTTTGGTGCACGGCTAAAATTTCGTTTCCGAATTAAGCAAAACATTTCCTATCGAATGATGAAAAAAATTTCGATTTTTAGGTTGTTCGCAGGGGTATTTTTCTACAAGTTTAAATGAAATGTATCAGAATACATTGTTCCAACAATGAATCCATTGTTGTAAAAGTGTTTAAAATGAAATTTTACACATAAAACGAGCAGTATCTTCTTATTATATTTTGGTGCACGGCTGAAATTTTGTTTCCGAATAAATCAGTACTTTTCCTATCGAATGATGTAAAAAAATTCCGATTTTTAGGTTGTTCGCAAGGGTATTTTTCTGCAAGTTTAAATGAAATGTATCAGAATACATTGTTCCAACAATGAATCCATAGTTGTAAAAGTGTTTAAAATGAAATTTTACACATAAAACGAGCAGTATCTTCTTATTAAATTTTGGTGCACGGCTAAAATTTCGTTTCCGAATAAAGCAAAACATTTCCTATCGAATGATGAAAAAAATTTCGATTTTTAGGTTGTTCGCAGGGGTATTTTTCTACAAGTTTAAATGAAATGTATCAGAATACATTGTTCCAACAATGAATCCATTGTTGTAAAAGTGTTTAAAATGAAATTTTACACATAAAACGAGCAGTATCTTCTTATTATATTTTGGTGCACGGCTGAAATTTTGTTTCCGAATAAATCAGTACTTTTCCTATCGAATGATGTAAAAAAATTCCGATTTTTAGGTTGTTCGCAGGGGTATTTTTCTGCAAGTTTAAATGAAATGTATCAGAATACATTGTTCCAACAATGAATCCATTGTTGTAAAAGTGTTTAAAATGCAATTTTACACATAAAACGAGCAGTATCTTCTTATTATATTCCGGTGCACGGCTGAAATTTTGTTTCCGAATAAATCAGTACTTTTCCTATCGAATGATGTAAAAAAATTCCGATTTTTAGGTTCTTCGCAGGGGTATTTTTCTACAAGTTTAAATGAAATGTATCACAATACATTGTTTCAACAAAGAATCCATTGTTGTAAAAATGTCTAAAATGAAATTTTACACATAAAACGAGCAGTATCTTCTTATTAAATTCCGGTACACTGCTGAAATTTTGTTTCCGTATAAATCAGTACTTTTCCTATCGAATGATGTAAAAAAATTCCGATTTTAAAGTTGTTCGCAGGGGTATTCTTCTAAAAGTTTAAATAAAATATATATAAATACATTGTTTCAACAATGAATCCATTGTTGTAAAAATGTTTAAAATGAAATTTTACACATAAAACGAGCAGTATCTTCTCATTAAATTCCGGTGCACGGCTGAAATTTCGTTTCCGAATTAAGCAAAACATTTCCTATCGAATGATGTAAAAAAATTACGATTTTTATGTTGTTCGCAGGGGTATTTTTCTAAAAGTTTAAATGAAATATATCTAAATGCATTGTTTCAACAATGAATCCATTGTTGAAAAAATGTTTAAAATGAAATTTTACACATAAAAAAAGCAGTTTCTTCTTATTAAATTCAGGTGCTCGGCTGAAATTTTGTTTCCGAATAAATCAGTACTTTTCCTATCGAATGATGTAAAAAAATTCCGATTTTTATGTTGTTCGCAGGGGTATTTTTCTACAAGTTTAAAAGAAATGTATCAGAATACATTGTTCCAACAATGAATCCATTGTTGTAAAAATGTCTAAAATGAAATTTTACACATAAAACGAGCAGTATCTTCTTATTAAATGCCGGTGCACGGCTGGAATTTTGTTTCCGAATAAATCAGTACTTTTCCTATCGAATGATGTAAAAAAATTCCGATTTTTATGTTGTTCGCATGGGTATTTTTCTACAAGTTTAAATGAAATGTATCAGAATACATTGTTTCAACAATGAATCCATTGTTGTAAAAAATGTTTAAAATGAAATTTTACACATGAAACGAGCAGTATCTTCTTATTAAATTTTGGTGCACGGCTAAAATTTCGTTTCCGAATTAAGCAAAACATTTCCTATCGAATGATGAAAAAAAATTTCGATTTTTATGTTGTTCGCAGGGGTATTTTTCTACAAGTTTAAATGAAATGTATCAGAATATATTGTTTCAACAATGAATCCATTGTTGTAAAAATGTCTAAAATGAAATTTTACACATAAAACGAGCAGTATCTTCTTATTAAATTCCGGTGCACGGCTGGAATTTTGTTTCCGAATAAATCAGTACTTTTTCTATCGAATGATGTAAAACAATTCCGATTTTTAGGTTGTTCGCAGGGGTATTTTTCTACAAGTTTAAAAGAAATGTATCAGAATACATTGTTCCAACAAGGAATCCATTGTTGTAAAAGTGTTTAAAATGAAATTTTACACATAAAACGAGCAGTATCTTCTTATTATATTCCGGTGCACGGCTGAAATTTTGTTTCCTAATAAATCAGTACTTTTCCTATCGAATGATGTAAAAAAATTCCGATTTTTAGGTTGTTCGCTGGGGTATTCTTCTAAAAGTTTAAATGAAATATATCTAAATGCATTGTTTCAACAATGAATCCATTGTTGAAAAAATGTTTAAAATGAAATTTTACACATAAAACGAGCAGTATCTTCTTATTAAATTTTGGTGCACGGCTAAAATTTCGTTTCCGAATTAAGCAAAACATTTCCTATCGAATGATGAAAAAAATTTCGATTTTTAGGTTGTTCGCAGGGGTATTTTTCTACAAGTTTAAATGAAATGTATCAGAATACATTGTTCCAACAATGAATCCATTGTTGTAAAAGTGTTTAAAATGAAATTTTACACATAAAACGAGCAGTATCTTCTTATTAAATTTTGGTGCACGGCTAAAATTTCGTTTCCGAACTAAGCAAAACATTTCCTATCGAATGATGAAAAAAAATTTTGATTTTTATGTTGTTCGCAGGGGTATTTTTCTAAAAGTTTAAATGACATGTATCTGAATACATTGTTTCAACAATGAATCCATTGTTGTAAAAATGTCTGAAATGAAATTTTACACATAAAACGAGCAGTATCTTCTTATTAAATTCCGGTGCACGGCTGGAATTTTGTTTCCGAATAAAACAGTACTTTTTCTATCGAATGATGTAAAAAAATTCCGATTTTTAGGTTGTTCGCAGGTGTATTTTTCTACAAGTTTAAATGAAATGTATCAGAATACATTGTTCCAACAATGAATCCATTGTTGTAAAAGTGTTTAAAATGAAATTTTACACATAAAACGAGCAGTATCTTCTTATTATATTCCGGTGCACGGCTGAAATTTTGTTTCGGAATAAAGCAGTACTTTTCATATCGAATGATGTAAAAAAATTCCGATTTTTATGTTGTTCGCAGGGGTATTTTTCTAAAAGTTTAAATGAAATATATCTAAATGCATTGTTTCAACAATGAATCCATTGTTTAAAAAATGTTTAAAATGAAATTTTACACATAAAAAAGCAGTTTCTTCTTTTTAAATTTAGGTGTCGGCTGAAATTTTGTTTCCGAATAAATCAGTACTTTTCCTATCGAATGATGTAAAAAAATTCCGATTTTTATGTTGTTCGCAGGGGTTTTTTTCTAAAAGTTTAAATGACATGTATCTGAATACATTGTTTCAACAATAAATCCATTGTTGTAAAAATGTCTAAAATGAAATTTTACACATAAAACGAGCAGTATCATCTTATTAAATTCCGGTGCACGGCTGGAATTTTGTTTCCGAATAAATCAGTACTTTTACTATCGAATGATGTAAAACAATTCCGATTTTTAGGTTGTTCGCAGGGGTATTTTTCTACAAGTTTAAAAGAAATGTATCAGAATACATTGTTCCAACAATGAATCCATTGTTGTAAAAGTGTTTAAAATGAAATTTTACACATAAAACGAGCAGTATCTTCTTATTATATTCCGGTGCACGGCTGAAATTTCGTTTCCAAATAAATCAGTACTTTTCCTATCGAATGATGTAAAAAAATTCCGATTTTTAGGTTGTTCGCAGGGGTATTTTTCTACAAGTTTAAATGAAATGTATCTAAATGCATTGTTTCAACAATGAATCCATTGTTGAAAAAATGTTTAAAATGAAATTTTACACATAAAAAAAGCAGTTTCTTCTTATTAAATTCAGGTGCTCGGCTGAAATTTTGTTTCCGAATAAATCAGTACTTTTCCTATCGAATGATGTAAAAAAATTCCGATTTTTATGTTGTTCGCAGGGGTATTTTTCTAAAAGTTTAAATGAAATATATCTAAATGCATTGTTTCAACAATGAATCCATTGTTGAAAAAATGTTTAAAATGAAATTTTACACATAAAAAAAGCAGTTTCTTCTTATTAAATTCAGGTGCTCGGCTGAAATTTTGTTTCCGAATAAATCAGTACTTTTCCTATCGAATGATGTAAAAAAATTCCGATTTTTATGTTGTTCGCAGGGGTATTTTTCTAAAAGTTTAGATGACATGTATCTGAATACATTGTTTCAACAATGAATCTATTGTTGTAAAAATGTCTAAAATGAAATTTTACACATAAAACGAGCGGTATCTTCTTATTAAATTCCGGTGCACGGCTGAAATTTTGTTTCCGAATAAATCAGTACTTTTCCTATCGAATGATGTAAAAAAATTCCGATTTTTAGGTTGTTCGCAGGGGTATTTTTCTGCAAGTTTAAATGAAATGTATCAGAATACATTGTTCCAACAATGAATCCATTGTTGTAAAAGTGTTTAAAATGAAATTTTACACATAAAACGAGCAGTATCTTCTTATTAAATTTTGGTGCACGGCTAAAATTTCGTTTCCGAATAAAGCAAAACATTTCCTATCGAATGATGAAAAAAATTTCGATTTTTAGGTTGTTCGCAGGGGTATTTTTCTACAATTTTAAATGAAATGTATCAGAATACATTGTTCCAACAATGAATCCATTGTTGTAAAAGTGTTTAAAATGAAATTTTACACATAAAACGAGCAGTATCTTCTTATTATATTTTGGTGCACGGCTGAAATTTTGTTTCCGAATAAATCAGTACTTTTCCTATCGAATGATGTAAAAAAATTCCGATTTTTAGGTTGTTCGCAGGGGTATTTTTCTGCAAGTTTAAATGAAATGTATCAGAATACATTGTTCCAACAATGAATCCATTGTTGTAAAAGTGTTTAAAATGCAATTTTACACATAAAACGAGCAGTATCTTCTTATTATATTCCGGTGCACGGCTGAAATTTTGTTTCCGAATAAATCAGTACTTTTCCTATCGAATGATGTAAAAAAATTCCGATTTTTAGGTTCTTCGCAGGGGTATTTTTCTACAAGTTTAAATGAAATGTATCACAATACATTGTTTCAACAAAGAATCCATTGTTGTAAAAATGTCTAAAATGAAATTTTACACATAAAACGAGCAGTATCTTCTTATTAAATTCCGGTACACTGCTGAAATTTTGTTTCCGTATAAATCAGTACTTTTCCTATCGAATGATGTAAAAAAATTCCGATTTTAAAGTTGTTCGCAGGGGTATTCTTCTAAAAGTTTAAATAAAATATATATAAATACATTGTTTCAACAATGAATCCATTGTTGTAAAAATGTTTAAAATGAAATTTTACACATAAAACGAGCAGTATCTTCTCATTAAATTCCGGTGCACGGCTGAAATTTCGTTTCCGAATTAAGCAAAACATTTCCTATCGAATGATGTAAAAAAATTACGATTTTTATGTTGTTCGCAGGGATATTTTTCTAAAAGTTTAAATGAAATATATCTAAATGCATTGTTTCAACAATGAATCCATTGTTGAAAAAATGTTTAAAATGAAATTTTACACATAAAAAAAGCAGTTTCTTCTTATTAAATTCAGGTGCTCGGCTGAAATTTTGTTTCCGAATAAATCAGTACTTTTCCTATCGAATGATGTAAAAAAATTCCGATTTTTATGTTGTTCGCAGGGGTATTTTTCTACAAGTTTAAAAGAAATGTATCAGAATACATTGTTCCAACAATGAATCCATTGTTGTAAAAATGTCTAAAATGAAATTTTACACATAAAACGAGCAGTATCTTCTTATTAAATGCCGGTGCACGGCTGGAATTTTGTTTCCGAATAAATCAGTACTTTTCCTATCGAATGATGTAAAAAAATTCCGATTTTTATGTTGTTCGCATGGGTATTTTTCTACAAGTTTAAATGAAATGTATCAGAATACATTGTTTCAACAATGAATCCATTGTTGTAAAAAATGTTTAAAATGAAATTTTACACATGAAACGAGCAGTATCTTCTTATTAAATTTTGGTGCACGGCTAAAATTTCGTTTCCGAATTAAGCAAAACATTTCCTATCGAATGATGAAAAAAAATTTCGATTTTTATGTTGTTCGCAGGGGTATTTTTCTACAAGTTTAAATGAAATGTATCAGAATATATTGTTTCAACAATGAATCCATTGTTGTAAAAATGTCTAAAATGAAATTTTACACATAAAACGAGCAGTATCTTCTTATTAAATTCCGGTGCACGGCTGGAATTTTGTTTCCGAATAAATCAGTACTTTTTCTATCGAATGATGTAAAACAATTCCGATTTTTAGGTTGTTCGCAGGGGTATTTTTCTACAAGTTTAAAAGAAATGTATCAGAATACATTGTTCCAACAAGGAATCCATTGTTGTAAAAGTGTTTAAAATGAAATTTTACACATAAAACGAGCAGTATCTTCTTATTATATTCCGGTGCACGGCTGAAATTTTGTTTCCTAATAAATCAGTACTTTTCCTATCGAATGATGTAAAAAAATTCCGATTTTTAGGTTGTTCGCTGGGGTATTCTTCTAAAAGTTTAAATGAAATATATCTAAATGCATTGTTTCAACAATGAATCCATTGTTGAAAAAATGTTTAAAATGAAATTTTACACATAAAACGAGCAGTATCTTCTTATTAAATTTTGGTGCACGGCTAAAATTTCGTTTCCGAATTAAGCAAAACATTTCCTATCGAATGATGAAAAAAATTTCGATTTTTAGGTTGTTCGCAGGGGTATTTTTCTACAAGTTTAAATGAAATGTATCAGAATACATTGTTCCAACAATGAATCCATTGTTGTAAAAGTGTTTAAAATGAAATTTTACACATAAAACGAGCAGTATCTTCTTATTAAATTTTGGTGCACGGCTAAAATTTCGTTTCCGAACTAAGCAAAACATTTCCTATCGAATGATGAAAAAAAATTTTGATTTTTATGTTGTTCGCAGGGGTATTTTTCTAAAAGTTTAAATGACATGTATCTGAATACATTGTTTCAACAATGAATCCATTGTTGTAAAAATGTCTGAAATGAAATTTTACACATAAAACGAGCAGTATCTTCTTATTAAATTCCGGTGCACGGCTGGAATTTTGTTTCCGAATAAAACAGTACTTTTTCTATCGAATGATGTAAAAAAATTCCGATTTTTAGGTTGTTCGCAGGTGTATTTTTCTACAAGTTTAAATGAAATGTATCAGAATACATTGTTCCAACAATGAATCCATTGTTGTAAAAGTGTTTAAAATGAAATTTTACACATAAAACGAGCAGTATCTTCTTATTATATTCCGGTGCACGGCTGAAATTTTGTTTCGGAATAAAGCAGTACTTTTCATATCGAATGATGTAAAAAAATTCCGATTTTTATGTTGTTCGCAGGGGTATTTTTCTAAAAGTTTAAATGAAATATATCTAAATGCATTGTTTCAACAATGAATCCATTGTTGAAAAAATGTTTAAAATGAAATTTTACACATAAAAAAGCAGTTTCTTCTTTTTAAATTTAGGTGTCGGCTGAAATTTTGTTTCCGAATAAATCAGTACTTTTCCTATCGAATGATGTAAAAAAATTCCGATTTTTATGTTGTTCGCAGGGGTTTTTTTCTAAAAGTTTAAATGACATGTATCTGAATACATTGTTTCAACAATAAATCCATTGTTGTAAAAATGTCTAAAATGAAATTTTACACATAAAACGAGCAGTATCATCTTATTAAATTCCGGTGCACGGCTGGAATTTTGTTTCCGAATAAATCAGTACTTTTTCTATCGAATGATGTAAAACAATTCCGATTTTTAGGTTGTTCGCAGGGGTATTTTTCTACAAGTTTAAAAGAAATGTATCAGAATACATTGTTCCAACAATGAATCCATTGTTGTAAAAGTGTTTAAAATGAAATTTTACACATAAAACGAGCAGTATCTTCTTATTATATTCCGGTGCACGGCTGAAATTTCGTTTCCAAATAAATCAGTACTTTTCCTATCGAATGATGTAAAAAAATTCCGATTTTTAGGTTGTTCGCAGGGGTATTTTTCTACAAGTTTAAATGAAATGTATCTAAATGCATTGTTTCAACAATGAATCCATTGTTGAAAAAATGTTTAAAATGAAATTTTACACATAAAACGAGCAGTATCTTCTTATTAAATTTTGGTGCACGGCTAAAATTTCGTTGCCGAATTAAGCAAAACATTTCCTATCGAATGATGTAAAAAAATTCCGATTTTTATGTTGTTCGCAGGGGTATTTTTCTAAAAGTTTAAATGAAATATATCTAAATGCATTGTTTCAACAATGAATCCATTGTTGAAAAAATGTTTAAAATGAAATTTTACACATAAAAAAAGCAGTTTCTTCTTATTAAATTCAGGTGCTCGGCTGAAATTTTGTTTCCGAATAAATCAGTACTTTTCCTATCGAATGATGTAAAAAAATTCCGATTTTTATGTTGTTCGCAGGGGTATTTTTCTAAAAGTTTAGATGACATGTATCTGAATACATTGTTTCAACAATGAATCTATTGTTGTAAAAATGTCTAAAATGAAATTTTACACATAAAACGAGCGGTATCTTCTTATTAAATTCCGGTGCACGGCTGGAATTTTGTTTCCGAATAAATCAGTACTTTTTCTATCGAATGATGTAAAACAATTCCGATTTTTAGGTTGTTCGCAGGGGTATTTTTCTACAAGTTTAAAAGAAATGTATCAGAATACTTTGTTCCAACAATGAATCCATTGTTGTAAAAGTGTTTAAAATGGAATTTTACACATAAAACGAGCAGTATCTTCTTATTATATTCCGGTGCACGGCTGAAATTTTGTTTCCGAATAAATCAGTACTTTTCTTATCGAATGATGTAAAAAAATTCCGATTTTTAGGTTGTTCGCAGGGGTATTTTTCTACAAGTTTAAATGAAATGTATCAGAATATATTGTTTCAACAATGAATCCATTGTTGTAAAAATGTCTAAAATGAAATTTTACACATAAAACGAGCAGTATCTTCTTATTAAATTCCGGTGCACGGCTGAAATTTTGTTTCCGAATAAATCAGTACTTTTCCTATCGAATGATGCAAAAAAATTCCGATTTTAAAGTTGATCGCAGGGGTATTTTTCTAAAAGTTTAAATGAAATATATCTAAATGCATTGTTTCAACAATGAATCCGTTGTTGAAAAAATGTTTAAAATGAAATTTTACACATAAAAAAAGCAGTTTCTTCATATTAAATTCAGGTGCACGGCTGAAATTTTGTTTCCGAATAAATCAGTACTTTTCCTATCGAATTATGTAAAAAAATTCCGATTTTTATGTTGTTCGCAGGGGTATTTTTCTACAAGTTTAAATGAAATGTATAAGAATACATTGTTTCAACAATGAATCCATTGTTGTAAAAATATCTAAAATGAAATTTTGCTTATAAAACAAGCAGTATCTTCTTATTACATTCTGGTGCACGGCTGAAATTTCGTTTCCGAATAAAACAGTACTTTTCCTATCGAATTACGTAAAAAAATTCCGATTTTTAGGTTGTTCGCAGGGTATTTTTCTACAAGTTTAAATGAAATGTATCAGAATACATTGTTTCAACAATGAATCCATTGTTGTAAAAATGTCTAAAATGAAATTTTACACATAAAACAAGCAGTATCTTCTTATTATATTCCGGTGCACGGCTGAAATTTCGTTTCCGAATTAAGCAAAACATTTCCTATCGAATGATGAAAAAAAATTTCGATTTTTATGTTGTTCGCAGGGGTATTTTTCTAAAAGTTTAAATGACATGTATCTGAATACATTGTTTAAACAATGAATAAATTGTTGTAAAAATGTCTAAAATGAAATTTTACACATAAAACGAGCAGTATCTTCTTATTAAATTCCGGTGCACGGCTGAAATTTTGTTTCCGAATAAATCAGTACTTTTCCTATCGAATGATGTAAAAAAATTCCGATTTTAAAGTTGTTCGCAGGGGTATTCTTCTAAAAGTTTAAATGAAATATATCTAAATGCATTGTTTCAACAATGAATCCATTGTTGAAAAAATGTTTAAAATGAAATTTTACACATAAAAAAGCAGTTTCTTCTTATTAAATTCAGGTGCACGGCTGAAATTTCGTTTCCCAATAAAACAGTACTTTTCCTATCGAATTATGTAAAAAAATGCCGATATTTAGGTGGTTCGCAGGGGCATTTCTCTAAAATTTTAAATGAAATATATCTAAATACATTTGTTTCAACAATGAATCCATTGTTGTAAAAGTGTTTAAAATGAAATTTTACACATAAAACGAGCAGTATCTTCTTATTAAATTCCGGTGCACGCCAGAATTTTGTTTCCGAATAAATCAGTACTTTTTCTATCGAATGATGTAAAAAAATTCCGATTTTTATGTTGTTCGCAGGGGTATTTTTCTACAAGTTTAAATGAAATGTATCAGAATATATTGTTTCAACAATGAATCCATTGTTGTAAAAATGTCTAAAATGAAATTTTACACATAAAACGAGCAGTATCGTCTTATTAAATTCCGGCGCACGGCTGAAATTTTGTTTCCGAATAAATCAGTACTTTTCCTATCGAATGATGTAAAAAAATTCCGATTTTTAGGTTCTTCGCAGTTGTATTTTTCTACAGGTTTAAATGAAATGTATCAGAATACATTGTTCCAACAATGAATCCATTGTTGTAAAAGTGTTTAAAATGAAATTTTACACATAAAACGAGCAGTATCTTCTTATTATATTCCGGTGCACGGCTGAAATTTTGTTTCCGAATAAATCAGTACTTTTCCTATCGAATGATGTAAAAAAATTCCGATTTTTAGGTTCTTCGCAGGGGTAATTTTCTACAAGTTTAAATGAAATGTATCAGAATACATTGTTCCAACAATGAATCCATTGTTGTAAAAGTGTTTAAAATGAAATTTTACACATAAAACGAGCAGTATCTTCTTATTATATTTTGGTGCACGGCTGAAATTTTGTTTCCGAATAAATCAGTACTTTTCCTATCGAATGACGTAAAAAAATTCCGATTTTTAGGTTGTTCGCAGGGGTATTTTTCTGCAAGTTTAAATGAAATGTATCAGAATACATTGTACCAACAATGAATCCATTGTTGTAAAAGTGTTTAAAATGAAATTTTACACATAAAACGAGCAGTATCTTCTTATTAAATTTTGGTGCACGGCTAAAATTTCGTTTCCGAATTAAGCAAAACATTTCCTATCGAATGATGAAAAAAATTTCGATTTTTAGGTTGTTCGCAGGGGTATTTTTCTACAAGTTTAAATGAAATGTATCAGAATACATTGTTCCAACAATGAATCCATTGTTGTAAAAGTGTTTAAAATGAAATTTTACACAAAAAACGAGCAGTATCTTCTTATTATATTTTGGTGCACGGCTGAAATTTTGTTTCCGAATAAATCAGTACTTTTCCTATCGAATGATGTAAAAAAATTCCGATTTTTAGGTTGTTCGCAGGGGTATTTTTCTGCAAGTTTAAATGAAATGTATCAGAATACATTGTTCCAACAATGAATCCATTGTTGTAAAAGTGTTTAAAATGAAATTTTACACATAAAACGAGCAGTATCTTCTTATTAAATTTTGGTGCACGGCTAAAATTTCGTTTCCGAATAAAGCAAAACATTTCCTATCGAATGATGAAAAAAATTTCGATTTTTAGGTTGTTCGCAGGGGTATTTTTCTACAAGTTTAAATGAAATGTATCAGAATACATTGTTCCAACAATGAATCCATTGTTGTAAAAGTGTTTAAAATGAAATTTTACACATAAAACGAGCAGTATCTTCTTATTATATTTTGGTGCACGGCTGAAATTTTGTTTCCGAATAAATCAGTACTTTTCCTATCGAATGATGTAAAAAAATTCCGATTTTTAGGTTGTTCGCAGGGGTATTTTTCTGCAAGTTTAAATGAAATGTATCAGAATACATTGTTCCAACAATGAATCCATTGTTGTAAAAGTGTTTAAAATGCAATTTTACACATAAAACGAGCAGTATCTTCTTATTATATTCCGGTGCACGGCTGAAATTTTGTTTCCGAATAAATCAGTACTTTTCCTATCGAATGATGTAAAAAAATTCCGATTTTTAGGTTCTTCGCAGGGGTATTTTTCTACAAGTTTAAATGAAATGTATCACAATACATTGTTTCAACAAAGAATCCATTGTTGTAAAAATGTCTAAAATGAAATTTTACACATAAAACGAGCAGTATCTTCTTATTAAATTCCGGTACACTGCTGAAATTTTGTTTCCGTATAAATCAGTACTTTTCCTATCGAATGATGTAAAAAAATTCCGATTTTAAAGTTGTTCGCAGGGGTATTCTTCTAAAAGTTTAAATAAAATATATATAAATACATTGTTTCAACAATGAATCCATTGTTGTAAAAATGTTTAAAATGAAATTTTACACATAAAACGAGCAGTATCTTCTCATTAAATTCCGGTGCACGGCTGAAATTTCGTTTCCGAATTAAGCAAAACATTTCCTATCGAATGATGTAAAAAAATTACGATTTTTATGTTGTTCGCAGGGGTATTTTTCTAAAAGTTTAAATGAAATATATCTAAATGCATTGTTTCAACAATGAATCCATTGTTGAAAAAATGTTTAAAATGAAATTTTACACATAAAAAAAGCAGTTTCTTCTTATTAAATTCAGGTGCTCGGCTGAAATTTTGTTTCCGAATAAATCAGTACTTTTCCTATCGAATGATGTAAAAAAATTCCGATTTTTATGTTGTTCGCAGGGGTATTTTTCTACAAGTTTAAAAGAAATGTATCAGAATACATTGTTCCAACAATGAATCCATTGTTGTAAAAATGTCTAAAATGAAATTTTACACATAAAACGAGCAGTATCTTCTTATTATATTCCGGTGCACGGCTGAAATTTTGTTTCCGAATAAATCCGTACTTTTCCTATTGAATGATGTAAAAAAATTCCGATTTTTAGGTTCTTCGCAGGGGTATTTTTCTACAAGTTTAAATGAAATGTATCAGAATACATTGTTCCAACAATGAATCCATTGTTGTAAAAGTGTTTAAAATGAAATTTTACACATAAAACGAGCAGTATCTTCTTATTATATTTTGGTGCACGGCTGAAATTTTGTTTCCGAATAAATCAGTACTTTTCCTATCGAATGATGTAAAAAAAATCCGATTTTTAGGTTGTTCGCAGGGGTATTTTTCTGCAAGTTTAAATGAAATGTAGCAGAATACATTGCTCCAACAATGAATCCATTGTTGTAAAAGTGTTTAAAATGAAATTTTACACATAAAACGAGCAGTATCTTCTTATTAAATTTTGGTGCACGGCTAAAATTTCTTTTCTGAATTAAGCAAAACATTTCCTATCGAATGATGAAAAAAATTTCGATTTTTAGGTTGTTCGCAGGGGTATTTTTCTACAAGTTTAAATGAAATGTATCAGAATACATTGTTCCAACAATGAATCCATTGTTGTAAAAGTGTTTAAAATGAAATTTTGCACATACAACGAGCAGTATCTTCTTATTATATTTTGGTGCACGGCTGAAATTTTGTTTCCGAATAAATCAGTACTTTTCCTATCGAATGATGTAAAAAAATTTCGATTTTTAGGTTGTTTTCGCAGGGGTATTTTTCTACAAGTTTAAATGAAATGTAGCAGAATACATTGTTCCAACAATGAATCCATTGTTGTAAAAGTGTTTAAAATGAAATTTTACACATAAAACGAGCAGTATCTTCTTATTAAATTTTGGTGCACGGCTAAAATTTCGTTTCCGAATTAAGCAAAACATTTCCTATCGAATGATGAAAAAAATTTCGATTTTTAGGTTGTTTTCGCAGGGGTATTTTTCTACAAGTTTAAATGAAATGTATCAGAATACATTGTTCCAACAATGAATCCATTGTTGTAAAAGTGTTTAAAATGAAATTTTACACATAAAACGAGCAGTATCTTCTTATTATATTTTGGTGCACGGCTGAAATTTTGTTTCCGAATAAATCAATACTTTTCCTATCGAATGATGTAAAACAATTCCGATTTTTAGGTTGTTCGCAGGGGTATTTTTCTGCAAGTTTAAATGAAATGTATCAGAATACATTGTTCCAACAATGAATCCATTGTTGTAAAAGTGTTTAAAATGAAATTTTACACATAAAACGAGCAGTATCTTCTTATTATATTCCGGTGCACGGCTGAAATTTTGTTTCCGAATAAATCAGTACTTTTCCTATCGAATGATGTAAAAAAATTCCGATTTTTAGGTTCTTCGCAGGGGTATTTTTCTACAAGTTTAAATGAAATGTATCAGAATACATTGTTTCAACAAAAAATCCATTGTTGTAAAAATGTCTAAAATGAAATTTTACACATAAAACGAGCAGTATCTTCTTATTAAATTCCGGTACACGGCTGAAATTTTGTTTCCGAATAAATCAGTACTTTTCCTATCGAATGATGTAAAAAAATTCCGATTTTAAAGTTGTTCGCAGGGGTATTCTTCTAAAAGTTTAAATAAAATATATATAAATACATTGTTTCAACAATGAATCCATTGTTGTAAAAATGTTTAAAATGAAATTTTACACATAAAACGAGCAGTATCTTCTCATTAAATTCCGGTGCACGGCTGAAATTTTGTTTCCGAATTAAGCAAAACATTTCCTATCGAATGATGTAAAAAAAATTACGATTTTTATGTTGTTCGCAGGGGTATTTTTCTAAAAGTTTAAATGAAATATATCTAAATGCATTGTTTCAACAATGAATCCATTGTTGAAAAAATGTTTAAAATGAAATTTTACACATAAAAAAGCAGTTTCTTCTTTTTAAATTTAGGTGTCGGCTGAAATTTTGTTTCCGAATAAATCAGTACTTTTCCTATCGAATGATGTAAAAAAATTCCGATTTTTATGTTGTTCGCAGGGGTTTTTTTCTAAAAGTTTAAATGACATGTATCTGAATACATTGTTTCAACAATAAATCCATTGTTGTAAAAATGTCTAAAATGAAATTTTACACATAAAACGAGCAGTATCATCTTATTAAATTCCGGTGCACGGCTGGAATTTTGTTTCCGAATAAATCAGTACTTTTTCTATCGAATGATGTAAAACAATTCCGATTTTTAGGTTGTTCGCAGGGGTATTTTTCTACAAGTTTAAAAGAAATGTATCAGAATACATTGTTCCAACAATGAATCCATTGTTGTAAAAGTGTTTAAAATGAAATTTTACACATAAAACGAGCAGTATCTTCTTATTATATTCCGGTGCACGGCTGAAATTTCGTTTCCAAATAAATCAGTACTTTTCCTATCGAATGATGTAAAAAAATTCCGATTTTTAGGTTGTTCGCAGGGGTATTTTTCTACAAGTTTAAATGAAATGTATCAGAATATATTGTTTCAACAATGAATCCATTGTCGTAAAAATGTCTAAAATGAAATTTTACACATAAAACGAGCAGTATCTTCTTATTAAATTCCGGCGCACGGCTGAAATTTTGTTTCCGAATAAATCAGTACTTTTCCTATCGAATGATGTAAAAAAATTCCGATTTTAAATTTGTTCGCAGGGGTATTCTTCTAAAAGTTTAAATGAAATATATCTAAATGCATTGTTTCAACAATGAATCCATTGTTGAAAAAATGTTTAAAATGAAATTTTACACATAAAACGAGCAGTATCTTCTTATTAAATTTTGGTGCACGGCTAAAATTTCGTTGCCGAATTAAGCAAAACATTTCCTATCGAATGATGTAAAAAAATTCCGATTTTTATGTTGTTCGCAGGGGTATTTTTCTAAAAGTTTAAATGAAATATATCTAAATGCATTGTTTCAACAATGAATCCATTGTTGAAAAAATGTTTAAAATGAAATTTTACACATAAAAAAAGCAGTTTCTTCTTATTAAATTCAGGTGCTCGGCTGAAATTTTGTTTCCGAATAAATCAGTACTTTTCCTATCGAATGATGTAAAAAAATTCCGATTTTTATGTTGTTCGCAGGGGTATTTTTCTAAAAGTTTAGATGACATGTATCTGAATACATTGTTTCAACAATGAATCTATTGTTGCAAAAATGTCTAAAATGAAATTTTACACATAAAACGAGCGGTATCTTCTTATTAAATTCCGGTGCACGGCTGGAATTTTGTTTCCGAATAAATCAGTACTTTTTCTATCGAATGATGTAAAACAATTCCGATTTTTAGGTTGTTCGCAGGGGTATTTTTCTACAAGTTTAAAAGAAATGTATCAGAATACTTTGTTCCAACAATGAATCCATTGTTGTAAAAGTGTTTAAAATGGAATTTTACACATAAAACGAGCAGTATCTTCTTATTATATTCCGGTGCACGGCTGAAATTTTGTTTCCGAATAAATCAGTACTTTTCTTATCGAATGATGTAAAAAAATTCCGATTTTTAGGTTGTTCGCAGGGGTATTTTTCTACAAGTTTAAATGAAATGTATCAGAATATATTGTTTCAACAATGAATCCATTGTTGTAAAAATGTCTAAAATGAAATTTTACACATAAAACGAGCAGTATCTTCTTATTAAATTCCGGTGCACGGCTGAAATTTTGTTTCCGAATAAATCAGTACTTTTCCTATCGAATGATGCAAAAAAATTCCGATTTTAAAGTTGATCGCAGGGGTATTTTTCTAAAAGTTTACATGAAATATATCTAAATGCATTGTTTCAACAATGAATCCGTTGTTGAAAAAATGTTTAAAATGAAATTTTACACATAAAAAAAGCAGTTTCTTCATATTAAATTCAGGTGCACGGCTGAAATTTTGTTTCCGAATAAATCAGTACTTTTCCTATCGAATTATGTAAAAAAATTCCGATTTTTATGTTGTTCGCAGGGGTATTTTTCTACAAGTTTAAATGAAATGTATAAGAATACATTGTTTCAACAATGAATCCATTGTTGTAAAAATATCTAAAATGAAATTTTGCTTATAAAACAAGCAGTATCTTCTTATTATATTCTGGTGCCCGGCTGAAATTTCGTTTCCGAATAAAACAGTACTTTTCCTATCGAATTACGTAAAAAAATTCCGATTTTTAGGTTGTTCGCAGGGTATTTTTCTACAAGTTTAAATGAAATGTATCAGAATACATTGTTTCAACAATGAATCCATTGTTGTAAAAATGTCTAAAATGAAATTTTACACATAAAACAAGCAGTATCTTCTTATTATATTCCGGTGCACGGCTGAAATTTCGTTTCCGAATTAAGCAAAACATTTCCTATCGAATGATGAAAAAAAATTTCGATTTTTATGTTGTTCGCAGGGGTATTTTTCTAAAAGTTTAAATGACATGTATCTGAATACATTGTTTAAACAATGAATCCATTGTTGTAAAAATGTCTAAAATGAAATTTTACACATAAAACGAGCAGTATCTTCTTATTAAATTCCGGTGCACGGCTGAAATTTTGTTTCCGAATAAATCAGTACTTTTCCTATCGAATGATGTAAAAAAATTCCGATTTTAAAGTTGTTCGCAGGGGTATTCTTCTAAAAGTTTAAATGAAATATATCTAAATGCATTGTTTCAACAATGAATCCATTGTTGAAAAAATGTTTAAAATGAAATTTTACACATAAAAAAAGCAGTTTCTTCTTATTAAATTCAGGTGCACGGCTGAAATTTCGTTTCCCAATAAAATAGTACTTTTCCTATCGAATTATGTAAAAAAATGCCGATATTTAGGTGGTTCGCAGGGGCATTTCTCTAAAATTTTAAATGAAATATATCTAAATACATTTGTTTCAACAATGAATCCATTGTTGTAAAAGTGTTTAAAATGAAATTTTACACATAAAACGAGCAGTATCTTCTTATTAAATTCCGGTGCACGGCCAGAATTTTGTTTCCGAATAAATCAGTACTTTTTCTATCGAATGATGTAAAACAATTCCGATTTTTAGGTTATTCGCAGGGGTATTTTTCTACAAGTTTAAAAGAAATGTATCAGAATACATTGTTCCAACAATGAATCCATTGTTGTAAAAGTGTTTAAAATGAAATTTTACACATAAAACGAGCAGTATCTTCTTATTATATTCCGGTACACGGCTGAAATTTTGTTTCCAAATAAATCAGTACTTTTCCTATCGAATGATGTAAAAAAATTCCGATTTTTAGGTTGTTCGCAGGGGTTTTTTCTACAAGTTTAAATGAAATGTATCAGAATATATTGTTTCAACAATGAATCCATTGTTGTAAAAATGTCTAAAATGAAATTTTACACATAAAACGAGCAGTATCGTCTTATTAAATTCCGGCGCACGGCTGAAATTTTGTTTCCGAATAAATCAGTACTTTTCCGATCGAATGATGTAAAAAAATTCCGATTTTTAGGTTCTTCGCAGTTGTATTTTTCTACAGGTTTAAATGAAATGTATCAGAATACATTGTTCCAACAATGAATCCATTGTTGTAAAAGTGTTTAAAATGAAATTTTACACATAAAACGAGCAGTATCTTCTTATTATATTCCGGTGCACGGCTGAAATTTTGTTTCCGAATAAATCAGTACTTTTCCCATCGAATGATGTAAAAAAATTCCGATTTTTAGGTTCTTCGCAGGGGTATTTTTCTACAAGTTTAAATGAAATGTATCAGAATACATTGTTCAAACAATGAATCCATTGTTGTAAAAGTGTTTAAAATGAAATTTTACACATAAAACGAGCAGTATCTTCTTATTATATTTTGGTGCACGGCTGAAATTTTGTTTCCGAATAAATCAGTACTTTTCCTATCGAATGACGTAAAAAAATTCCGATTTTTAGGTTGTTCGCAGGGGTATTTTTCTGCAAGTTTAAATGAAATGTATCAGAATACATTGTTCCAACAATGAATCCATTGTTGTAAAAGTGTTTAAAATGAAATTTTACACATAAAACGAGCAGTATCTTCTTATTAAATTTTGGTGCACGGCTAAAATTTCGTTTCCGAATTAAGCAAAACATTTCCTATCGAATGATGAAAAAAATTTCGATTTTTAGGTTGTTCGCAGGGGTATTTTTCTACAAGTTTAAATGAAATGTATCAGAATACATTGTTCCAACAATGAATCCATTGTTGTAAAAGTGTTTAAAATGAAATTTTACACATAAAACGAGCAGTATCTTCTTATTATATTTTGGTGCACGGCTTAAATTTTGTTTCCGAATAAATCAGTACTTTTCCTATCGAATGATGTAAAAAAATTCCGATTTTTAGGTTGTTCGCAGGGGTATTTTTCTGCAAGTTTAAATGAAATGTATCAGAATACATTGTTCCAACAATGAATCCATTGTTGTAAAAGTGTTTAAAATGAAATTTTACACATAAAACGAGCAGTATCTTCTTATTAAATTTTGGTGCACGGCTAAAATTTCGTTTCCGAATAAAGCAAAACATTTCCTATCGAATGATGAAAAAAATTTCGATTTTTAGGTTGTTCGCAGGGGTATTTTTCTACAAGTTTAAATGAAATGTATCAGAATACATTGTTCCAACAATGAATCCATTGTTGTAAAAGTGTTTAAAATGAAATTTTACACATAAAACGAGCAGTATCTTCTTATTATATTTTGGTGCACGGCTGAAATTTTGTTTCCGAATAAATCAGTACTTTTCCTATCGAATGATGTAAAACAATTCCGATTTTTAGGTTGTTCGCAGGGGTATTTTTCTGCAAGTTTAAATGAAATGTATCAGAATACATTGTTCCAACAATGAATCCATTGTTGTAAAAGTGTTTAAAATGAAATTTTACACATAAAACGAGCAGTATCTTCTTATTATATTCCGGTGCACGGCTGAAATTTTGTTTCCGAATAAATCAGTACTTTTCCTATCGAATGATGTAAAAAAATTCCGATTTTTAGGTTCTTCGCAGGGGTATTTTTCTACAAGTTTAAATGAAATGTATCAGAATACATTGTTTCAACAAAAAATCCATTGTTGTAAAAATGTCTAAAATGAAATTTTACACATAAAACGAGCAGTATCTTCTTATTAAATTCCGGTACACGGCTGAAATTTTGTTTCCGAATAAATCAGTACTTTTCCTATCGAATGATGTAAAAAAATTCCGATTTTAAAGTTGTTCGCAGGGGTATTCTTCTAAAAGTTTAAATAAAATATATATAAATACATTGTTTCAACAATGAATCCATTGTTGTAAAAATGTTTAAAATGAAATTTTACACATAAAACGAGCAGTATCTTCTCATTAAATTCCGGTGCACGGCTGAAATTTTGTTTCCGAATTAAGCAAAACATTTCCTATCGAATGATGTAAAAAAATTACGATTTTTATGTTGTTCGCAGGGGTATTTTTCTAAAAGTTTAAATGAAATATATCTAAATGCATTGTTTCAACAATGAATCCATTGTTGAAAAAATGTTTAAAATGAAATTTTACACATAAAAAAGCAGTTTCTTCTTTTTAAATTTAGGTGTCGGCTGAAATTTTGTTTCCGAATAAATCAGTACTTTTCCTATCGAATGATGTAAAAAAATTCCGATTTTTATGTTGTTCGCAGGGGTTTTTTTCTAAAAGTTTAAATGACATGTATCTGAATACATTGTTTCAACAATAAATCCATTGTTGTAAAAATGTCTAAAATGAAATTTTACACATAAAACGAGCAGTATCATCTTATTAAATTCCGGTGCACGGCTGGAATTTTGTTTCCGAATAAATCAGTACTTTTTCTATCGAATGATGTAAAACAATTCCGATTTTTAGGTTGTTCGCAGGGGTATTTTTCTACAAGTTTAAAAGAAATGTATCAGAATACATTGTTCCAACAATGAATCCATTGTTGTAAAAGTGTTTAAAATGAAATTTTACACATAAAACGAGCAGTATCTTCTTATTATATTCCGGTGCACGGCTGAAATTTCGTTTCCAAATAAATCAGTACTTTTCCTATCGAATGATGTAAAAAAATTCCGATTTTTAGGTTGTTCGCAGGGGTATTTTTCTACAAGTTTAAATGAAATGTATCAGAATATATTGTTTCAACAATGAATCCATTGTCGTAAAAATGTCTAAAATGAAATTTTACACATAAAACGAGCAGTATCTTCTTATTAAATTCCGGCGCACGGCTGAAATTTTGTTTCCGAATAAATCAGTACTTTTCCTATCGAATGATGTAAAAAAATTCCGATTTTAAATTTGTTCGCAGGGGTATTCTTCTAAAAGTTTAAATGAAATATATCTAAATGCATTGTTTCAACAATGAATCCATTGTTGAAAAAATGTTTAAAATGAAATTTTACACATAAAACGAGCAGTATCTTCTTATTAAATTTTGGTGCACGGCTAAAATTTCGTTGCCGAATTAAGCAAAACATTTCCTATCGAATGATGTAAAAAAATTCCGATTTTTATGTTGTTCGCAGGGGTATTTTTCTAAAAGTTTAAATGAAATATATCTAAATGCATTGTTTCAACAATGAATCCATTGTTGAAAAAATGTTTAAAATGAAATTTTACACATAAAAAAAGCAGTTTCTTCTTATTAAATTCAGGTGCTCGGCTGAAATTTTGTTTCCGAATAAATCAGTACTTTTCCTATCGAATGATGTAAAAAAATTCCGATTTTTATGTTGTTCGCAGGGGTATTTTTCTAAAAGTTTAGATGACATGTATCTGAATACAATGTTTCAACAATGAATCTATTGTTGTAAAAATGTCTAAAATGAAATTTTACACATAAAACGAGCGGTATCTTCTTATTAAATTCCGGTGCACGGCTGGAATTTTGTTTCCGAATAAATCAGTACTTTTTCTATCGAATGATGTAAAACAATTCCGATTTTTAGGTTGTTCGCAGGGGTATTTTTCTACAAGTTTAAAAGAAATGTATCAGAATACTTTGTTCCAACAATGAATCCATTGTTGTAAAAGTGTTTAAAATGGAATTTTACACATAAAACGAGCAGTATCTTCTTATTATATTCCGGTGCACGGCTGAAATTTTGTTTCCGAATAAATCAGTACTTTTCTTATCGAATGATGTAAAAAAATTCCGATTTTTAGGTTGTTCGCAGGGGTATATTTCTACAAGTTTAAATGAAATGTATCAGAATATATTGTTTCAACAATGAATCCATTGTTGTAAAAATGTCTAAAATGAAATTTTACACATAAAACGAGCAGTATCTTCTTATTAAATTCCGGTGCACGGCTGAAATTTTGTTTCCGAATAAATCAGTACTTTTCCTATCGAATGATGCAAAAAAATTCCGATTTTAAAGTTGATCGCAGGGGTATTTTTCTAAAAGTTTAAATGAAATATATCTAAATGCATTGTTTCAACAATGAATCCGTTGTTGAAAAAATGTTTAAAATGAAATTTTACACATAAAAAAAGCAGTTTCTTCATATTAAATTCAGGTGCACGGCTGAAATTTTGTTTCCGAATAAATCAGTACTTTTCCTATCGAATTATGTAAAAAAATTCCGATTTTTATGTTGTTCGCAGGGGTATTTTTCTACAAGTTTAAATGAAATGTATAAGAATACATTGTTTCAACAATGAATCCATTGTTGTAAAAATATCTAAAATGAAATTTTGCTTATAAAACAAGCAGTATCTTCTTATTATATTCTGGTGCACGGCTGAAATTTCGTTTCCGAATAAAACAGTACTTTTCCTATCGAATTACGTAAAAAAATTCCGATTTTTAGGTTGTTCGCAGGGTATTTTTCTACAAGTTTAAATGAAATGTATCAGAATACATTGTTTCAACAATGAATCCATTGTTGTAAAAATGTCTAAAATGAAATTTTACACATAAAACAAGCAGTATCTTCTTATTATATTCCGGTGCACGGCTGAAATTTCGTTTCCGAATTAAGCAAAACATTTCCTATCGAATGATGAAAAAAAATTTCGATTTTTATGTTGTTCGCAGGGGTATTTTTCTAAAAGTTTAAATGACATGTATCTGAATACATTGTTTAAACAATGAATCCATTGTTGTAAAAATGTCTAAAATGAAATTTTACACATAAAACGAGCAGTATCTTCTTATTAAATTCCGGTGCACGGCTGAAATTTTGTTTCCGAATAAATCAGTACTTTTCCTATCGAATGATGTAAAAAAATTCCGATTTTAAAGTTGTTCGCAGGGGTATTCTTCTAAAAGTTTAAATGAAATATATCTAAATGCATTGTTTCAACAATGAATCCATTGTTGAAAAAATGTTTAAAATGAAATTTTACACATAAAAAAAGCAGTTTCTTCTTATTAAATTCAGGTGCACGGCTGAAATTTCGTTTCCCAATAAAACAGTACTTTTCCTATCGAATTATGTAAAAAAATGCCGATATTTAGGTGGTTCGCAGGGGCATTTCTCTAAAATTTTAAATGAAATATATCTAAATACATTTGTTTCAACAATGAATCCATTGTTGTAAAAGTGTTTAAAATGAAATTTTACACATAAAACGAGCAGTATCTTCTTATTAAATTCCGGTGCACGGCCAGAATTTTGTTTCCGAATAAATCAGTACTTTTTCTATCGAATGATGTAAAACAATTCCGATTTTTAGGTTATTCGCAGGGGTATTTTTCTACAAGTTTAAAAGAAATGTATCAGAATACATTGTTCCAACAATGAATCCATTGTTGTAAAAGTGTTTAAAATGAAATTTTACACATAAAACGAGCAGTATCTTCTTATTATATTCCGGTACACGGCTGAAATTTTGTTTCCAAATAAATCAGTACTTTTCCTATCGAATGATGTAAAAAAATTCCGATTTTTAGGTTGTTCGCAGGGGTATTTTTCTACAAGTTTAAATGAAATGTATCAGAATATATTGTTTCAACAATGAATCCATTGTTGTAAAAATGTCTAAAATGAAATTTTACACATAAAACGAGCAGTATCGTCTTATTAAATTCCGGCGCACGGCTGAAATTTTGTTTCCGAATAAATCAGTACTTTTCCTATCGAATGATGTAAAAAAATTCCGATTTTTAGGTTCTTCGCAGTTGTATTTTTCTACAGGTTTAAATGAAATGTATCAGAATACATTGTTCCAACAATGAATCCATTGTTGTAAAAGTGTTTAAAATGAAATTTTACACATAAAACGAGCAGTATCTTCTTATTATATTCCGGTGCACGGCTGAAATTTTGTTTCCGAATAAATCAGTACTTTTCCTATCGAATGATGTAAAAAAATTCCGATTTTTAGGTTCTTCGCAGGGGTATTTTTCTACAAGTTTAAATGAAATGTATCAGAATACATTGTTCCAACAATGAATCCATTGTTGTAAAAGTGTTTAAAATGAAATTTTACACATAAAACGAGCAGTATCTTCTTATTATATTTTGGTGCACGGCTGAAATTTTGTTTCCGAATAAATCAGTACTTTTCCTATCGAATGACGTAAAAAAATTCCGATTTTTAGGTTGTTCGCAGGGGTATTTTTCTGCAAGTTTAAATGAAATGTATCAGAATACATTGTTCCAACAATGAATCCATTGTTGTAAAAGTGTTTAAAATGAAATTTTACACATAAAACGAGCAGTATCTTCTTATTAAATTTTGGTGCACGGCTAAAATTTCGTTTCCGAATTAAGCAAAACATTTCCTATCGAATGATGAAAAAAATTTCGATTTTTAGGTTGTTCGCAGGGGTATTTTTCTACAAGTTTAAATGAAATGTATCAGAATACATTGTTCCAACAATGAATCCATTGTTGTAAAAGTGTTTAAAATGAAATTTTACACATAAAACGAGCAGTATCTTCTTATTATATTTTGGTGCACGGCTGAAATTTTGTTTCCGAATAAATCAGTACTTTTCCTATCGAATGATGTAAAAAAATTCCGATTTTTAGGTTGTTCGCAGGGGTATTTTTCTGCAAGTTTAAATGAAATGTATCAGAATACATTGTTCCAACAATGAATCCATTGTTGTAAAAGTGTTTAAAATGAAATTTTACACATAAAACGAGCAGTATCTTCTTATTAAATTTTGGTGCACGGCTAAAATTTCGTTTCCGAATAAAGCAAAACATTTCCTATCGAATGATGAAAAAAATTTCGATTTTTAGGTTGTTCGCAGGGGTATTTTTCTACAAGTTTAAATGAAATGTATCAGAATACATTGTTCCAACAATGAATCCATTGTTGTAAAAGTGTTTAAAATGAAATTTTACACATAAAACGAGCAGTATCTTCTTATTATATTTTGGTGCACGGCTGAAATTTTGTTTCCGAATAAATCAGTACTTTTCCTATCGAATTATGTAAAAAAATTCCGATTTTTAGGTTGTTCGCAGGGGTATTTTTCTGCAAGTTTAAATGAAATGTATCAGAATACATTGTTCCAACAATGAATCCATTGTTGTAAAAGTGTTTAAAATGCAATTTTACACATAAAACGAGCAGTATCTTCTTATTATATTCCGGTGCACGGCTGAAATTTTGTTTCCGAATAAATCAGTACTTTTCCTATCGAATGATGTAAAAAAATTCCGATTTTTAGGTTCTTCGCAGGGGTATTTTTCTACAAGTTTAAATGAAATGTATCACAATACATTGTTTCAACAAAGAATCCATTGTTGTAAAAATGTCTAAAATGAAATTTTACACATAAAACGAGCAGTATCTTCTTATTAAATTCCGGTACACTGCTGAAATTTTGTTTCCGAATAAATCAGTACTTTTCCTATCGAATGATGTAAAAAAATTCCGATTTTAAAGTTGTTCGCAGGGGTATTCTTCTAAAAGTTTAAATAAAATATATATAAATACATTGTTTCAACAATGAATCCATTGTTGTAAAAATGTTTAAAATGAAATTTTACACATAAAACGAGCAGTATCTTCTCATTAAATTCCGGTGCACGGCTGAAATTTCGTTTCCGAATTAAGCAAAACATTTCCTATCGAATGATGTAAAAAAATTACGATTTTTATGTTGTTCGCAGGGGTATTTTTCTAAAAGTTTAAATGAAATATATCTAAATGCATTGTTTCAACAATGAATCCATTGTTGAAAAAATGTTTAAAATGAAATTTTACACATAAAAAAAGCAGTTTCTTCTTATTAAATTCAGGTGCTCGGCTGAAATTTTGTTTCCGAATAAATCAGTACTTTTCCTATCGAATGATGTAAAAAAATTCCGATTTTTATGTTGTTCGCAGGGGTATTTTTCTACAAGTTTAAAAGAAATGTATCAGAATACATTGTTCCAACAATGAATCCATTGTTGTAAAAATGTCTAAAATGAAATTTTACACATAAAACGAGCAGTATCTTCTTATTATATTCCGGTGCACGGCTGAAATTTTGTTTCCGAATAAATCCGTACTTTTCCTATTGAATGATGTAAAAAAATTCCGATTTTTAGGTTCTTCGCAGGGGTATTTTTCTACAAGTTTAAATGAAATGTATCAGAATACATTGTTCCAACAATGAATCCATTGTTGTAAAAGTGTTTAAAATGAAATTTTACACATAAAACGAGCAGTATCTTCTTATTATATTTTGGTGCACGGCTGAAATTTTGTTTCCGAATAAATCAGTACTTTTCCTATCGAATGACGTAAAAAAATTCCGATTTTTAGGTTGTTCGCAGGGGTATTTTTCTGCAAGTTTAAATGAAATGTATCAGAATACATTGTTCCAACAATGAATCCATTGTTGTAAAAGTGTTTAAAATGAAATTTTACACATAAAACGAGCAGTATCTTCTTATTAAATTTTGGTGCACGGCTAAAATTTCGTTTCCGAATTAAGCAAAACATTTCCTATCGAATGATGAAAAAAATTTCGATTTTTAGGTTGTTCGCAGGGGTATTTTTCTACAAGTTTAAATGAAATGTATCAGAATACATTGTTCCAACAATGAATCCATTGTTGTAAAAGTGTTTAAAATGAAATTTTACACATAAAACGAGCAGTATCTTCTTATTATATTTTGGTGCACGGCTGAAATTTTGTTTCCGAATAAATCAGTACTTTTCCTATCGAATGATGTAAAAAAATTCCGATTTTTAGGTTGTTCGCAGGGGTATTTTTCTGCAAGTTTAAATGAAATGTATCAGAATACATTGTTCCAACAATGAATCCATTGTTGTAAAAGTGTTTAAAATGAAATTTTACACATAAAACGAGCAGTATCTTCTTATTAAATTTTGGTGCACGGCTAAAATTTCGTTTCCGAATAAAGCAAAACATTTCCTATCGAATGATGAAAAAAATTTCGATTTTTAGGTTGTTCGCAGGGGTATTTTTCTACAAGTTTAAATGAAATGTATCAGAATACATTGTTCCAACAATGAATCCATTGTTGTAAAAGTGTTTAAAATGAAATTTTACACATAAAACGAGCAGTATCTTCTTATTATATTTTGGTGCACGGCTGAAATTTTGTTTCCGAATAAATCAGTACTTTTCCTATCGAATTATGTAAAAAAATTCCGATTTTTAGGTTGTTCGCAGGGGTATTTTTCTGCAAGTTTAAATGAAATGTATCAGAATACATTGTTCCAACAATGAATCCATTGTTGTAAAAGTGTTTAAAATGCAATTTTACACATAAAACGAGCAGTATCTTCTTATTATATTCCGGTGCACGGCTGAAATTTTGTTTCCGAATAAATCAGTACTTTTCCTATCGAATGATGTAAAAAAATTCCGATTTTTAGGTTCTTCGCAGGGGTATTTTTCTACAAGTTTAAATGAAATGTATCACAATACATTGTTTCAACAAAGAATCCATTGTTGTAAAAATGTCTAAAATGAAATTTTACACATAAAACGAGCAGTATCTTCTTATTAAATTCCGGTACACTGCTGAAATTTTGTTTCCGAATAAATCAGTACTTTTCCTATCGAATGATGTAAAAAAATTCCGATTTTAAAGTTGTTCGCAGGGGTATTCTTCTAAAAGTTTAAATAAAATATATATAAATACATTGTTTCAACAATGAATCCATTGTTGTAAAAATGTTTAAAATGAAATTTTACACATAAAACGAGCAGTATCTTCTCATTAAATTCCGGTGCACGGCTGAAATTTCGTTTCCGAATTAAGCAAAACATTTCCTATCGAATGATGTAAAAAAATTACGATTTTTATGTTGTTCGCAGGGGTATTTTTCTAAAAGTTTAAATGAAATATATCTAAATGCATTGTTTCAACAATGAATCCATTGTTGAAAAAATGTTTAAAATGAAATTTTACACATAAAAAAAGCAGTTTCTTCTTATTAAATTCAGGTGCTCGGCTGAAATTTTGTTTCCGAATAAATCAGTACTTTTCCTATCGAATGATGTAAAAAAATTCCGATTTTTATGTTGTTCGCAGGGGTATTTTTCTACAAGTTTAAAAGAAATGTATCAGAATACATTGTTCCAACAATGAATCCATTGTTGTAAAAATGTCTAAAATGAAATTTTACACATAAAACGAGCAGTATCTTCTTATTATATTCCGGTGCACGGCTGAAATTTTGTTTCCGAATAAATCCGTACTTTTCCTATTGAATGATGTAAAAAAATTCCGATTTTTAGGTTCTTCGCAGGGGTATTTTTCTACAAGTTTAAATGAAATGTATCAGAATACATTGTTCCAACAATGAATCCATTGTTGTAAAAGTGTTTAAAATGAAATTTTACACATAAAACGAGCAGTATCTTCTTATTATATTTTGGTGCACGGCTGAAATTTTGTTTCCGAATAAATCAGTACTTTTCCTATCGAATGATGTAAAAAAATTCCGATTTTTAGGTTGTTCGCAGGGGTATTTTTCTGCAAGTTTAAATGAAATGTAGCAGAATACATTGTTCCAACAATGAATCCATTGTTGTAAAAGTGTTTAAAATGAAATTTTACACATAAAACGAGCAGTATCTTCTTATTAAATTTTGGTGCACGGCTAAAATTTCTTTTCTGAATTAAGCAAAACATTTCCTATCGAATGATGAAAAAAATTTCGATTTTTAGGTTGTTCGCAGGGGTATTTTTCTACAAGTTTAAATGAAATGTATCAGAATACATTGTTCCAACAATGAATCCATTGTTGTAAAAGTGTTTAAAATGAAATTTTACACATACAACGAGCAGTATCTTCTTATTATATTTTGGTGCACGGCTGAAATTTTGTTTCCGAATAAATCAGTACTTTTCCTATCGAATGATGTAAAAAAATTTCGATTTTTAGGTTGTTTTCGCAGGGGTATTTTTCTACAAGTTTAAATGAAATGTAGCAGAATACATTGTTCCAACAATGAATCCATTGTTGTAAAAGTGTTTAAAATGAAATTTTACACATAAAACGAGCAGTATCTTCTTATTAAATTTTGGTGCACGGCTAAAATTTCGTTTCCGAATTAAGCAAAACATTTCCTATCGAATGATGAAAAAAATTTCGATTTTTAGGTTGTTTTCGCAGGGGTATTTTTCTACAAGTTTAAATGAAATGTATCAGAATACATTGTTCCAACAATGAATCCATTGTTGTAAAAGTGTTTAAAATGAAATTTTACACATAAAACGAGCAGTATCTTCTTATTATATTTTGGTGCACGGCTGAAATTTTGTTTCCGAATAAATCAGTACTTTTCCTATCGAATGATGTAAAACAATTCCGATTTTTAGGTTGTTCGCAGGGGTATTTTTCTGCAAATTTAAATGAAATGTATCAGAATACATTGTTCCAACAATGAATCCATTGTTGTAAAAGTGTTTAAAATGAAATTTTACACATAAAACGAGCAGTATCTTCTTATTACATTCCGGTGCACGGCTGAAATTTTGTTTCCGAATAAATCAGTACTCTTCCTATCGAATGATGTAAAAAAATTCCGATTTTTAGGTTCTTCGCAGGGGTATTTTTCTACAAGTTTAAATGAAATGTATCAGAATACATTGTTTCAACAAAAAATCCATTGTTGTAAAAATGTCTAAAATGAAATTTTACACATAAAACGAGCAGTATCTTCTTATTAAATTCCGGTACTCGGCTGAAATTTTGTTTCCGAATAAATCAGTACTTTTCCTATCGAATGATGTAAAAAAATTCCGATTTTAAAGTTGTTCGCAGGGGTATTCTTCTAAAAGTTTAAATAAAATATATATAAATACATTGTTTCAACAATGAATCCATTGTTGTAAAAATGTTTAAAATGAAATTTTACACATAAAACGAGCAGTATCTTCTCATTAAATTCCGGTGCACGGCTGAAATTTCGTTTCCGAATTAAGCAAAACATTTCCTATCGAATGATGTAAAAAAATTACGATTTTTATGTTGTTCGCAGGGGTATTTTTCTAAAAGTTTAAATGAAATATATCTAAATGCATTGTTTCAACAATGAATCCATTGTTGAAAAAATGTTTAAAATGAAATTTTACACATAAAAAAAGCAGTTTCTTCTTATTAAATTCAGGTGCTCGGCTGAAATTTTGTTTCCGAATAAATCAGTACTTTTCCTATCGAATGATGTAAAAAAATTCCGATTTTTATGTTGTTCACAGGGGTATTTTTCTAAAAGTTTAGATGACATGTATCTGAATACATTGTTTCAACAATGAATCCATTGTTGTAAAAAGGTCTAAAATGAAATTTTACACATAAAACGAGCAGTATCTTCTTATTAAATTCCGGTGCACGGCTGGAATTTTGTTTCCGAATAAATCAGTACTTTTTCTATCGAATGATGTAAAACAATTCCGATTTTTAGGTTGTTCGCAGGGGTATTTTTCTACAAGTTTAAAAGAAATGTATCAGAATATATTGTTCCAACAATGAATCCATTGTTGTAAAAGTGTTTAAAATGGAATTTCACACATAAAACGAGCAGTATCTTCTTATTATATTCCGGTGCACGGCTGAAATTTTGTTTCCGAATAAATCAGTACTTTTCCTATCGAATGATGTAAAAAAATTCCGATTTTTAGGTTGTTCGCAGGGGTATTTTTCTACAAGTTTAAATGAAATGTATCAGAATATATTGTTTCAACAATGAATCCATTGTTGTAAAAATGTCTAAAATGAAATTTTACACATAAAACGAGCAGTATCTTCTTATTAAATTCCGGTGCACGACTGAAATTTTGTTTCCGAATAAATCAGTACTTTTCCTATCGAATGATGTAAAAAAATTCCGATTTTAAAGTTGATCGCAGGGGTATTCTTCTAAAAGTTTAAATGAAATATATCTAAATGCATTGTTTCAACAATGAATCCATTGTTGAAAAAATGTTTAAAATGAAATTTTACACATAAAAAAAGCAGTTTCTTCTTATTAAATTCAGGTGCACGGCTGAAATTTTGTTTCCGAATAAAACAGTACTTTTCCTATCGAATTATGTAAAAAAATTCCGATTTTAAAGTTGTTCACAGGGGTATTCTTCTAAAAGTTTAAATAAAATATATATAAATACATTGTTTCAACAATGAATCCATTGTTGTAAAAATGTTTGAAATGAAATTTTACACATAAAACGAGCAGTATCTTCTCATTAAATTCCGGTGCACGGGTGAAATTTCGTTTCCGAATTAAGCAAAACATTTCCTATCGAATGATGAAAAAAAATTTCGATTTTTATGTTGTTCGCAGGGGTATTTTTCTAAAAGTTTAAATGACATGTATCTGAATACATTGTTTAAACAATGAATCCAATGTTGTAAAAATGTCTAAAATGAAATTTTACACATAAAACGAGCAAAATCTTCTTATTAAATTCCGGTGCACGGCTGGAATTTTGTTTCCGAATAAATCAGTACTTTTCCTATCGAATGATGTAAAAAAATTCCGATTTTTAGGTTGTTCGCAGGGGTATTTTTCTACAAGTTTAAATGAAATGTATCAGAATACATTGTTTCAACAATGAATCCATTGTTGTAAAAATGTCTAAAATGAAATTTTACACATAAAACAAGCAGTATCTTCTTATTAAATTCCGGTGCACGGCTGAAATTTTGTTTCCGAATAAATCAGTACTTTTCCTATCGAATGATGTAAAAAAATTCCGATTTTAAAATTGTTCGCAGGGGTATTCTTCTACAAGTTTAAATGAAATGTATCAGAATATATTGTTTCAACAATGAATCCATTGTTGTAAAAAAATCTAAAATGAAATTTTACACATAAAACGAGCAGTATCTTCTTATTAAATTCCGGTGCACGGCTGAAATTTTGTTTCCGAATAAATCAGTACTTTTCCTATCGAATGATGTAAAAAATTTCCGATTTTAAAGTTGTTCGCAGGGGTATTCTTCTAAAAGTTTAAATGAAATATATCTAAATGCATTGTTTCAACAATGAATCCATTGTTGAAAAAATGTTTAAAATGAAATTTTACACATAAAAAAGCAGTTTCTTCTTATTAAATTCAAATGCACGGCTGAAATTTTGTTTCCGAATAAATCAGTACTTTTCCTATTGAATGATGTAAAAAAATTCCGATTTTTATGTTGTTCGCAGGGGTATTTTTCTACAAGTTTAAAAGAAATGTATCAGAATACATTGTTCCAACAATGAATCCATTGTTGTAAAAATGTCTAAAATGAAATTTTACACATAAAACGAGCAGTATCTTCTTATTATATTCCGGTGCACGGCTGAAATTTTGTTTCCGAATAAATCCGTACTTTTCCTATTGAATGATGTAAAAAAATTCCGATTTTTAGGTTCTTCGCAGGGGTATTTTTCTACAAGTTTAAATGAAATGTATCAGAATACATTGTTCCAACAATGAATCCATTGTTGTAAAAGTGTTTAAAATGAAATTTTACACATAAAACGAGCAGTATCTTCTTATTATATTTTGGTGCACGGCTGAAATTTTGTTTCCGAATAAATCAGTACTTTTCCTATCGAATGATGTAAAAAAATTCCGATTTTTAGGTTGTTCGCAGGGGTATTTTTCTGCAAGTTTAAATGAAATGTAGCAGAATACATTGTTCCAACAATGAATCCATTGTTGTAAAAGTGTTTAAAATGAAATTTTACACATAAAACGAGCAGTATCTTCTTATTAAATTTTGGTGCACGGCTAAAATTTCTTTTCTGAATTAAGCAAAACATTTCCTATCGAATGATGAAAAAAATTTCGATTTTTAGGTTGTTCGCAGGGGTATTTTTCTACAAGTTTAAATGAAATGTATCAGAATACATTGTTCCAACAATGAATCCATTGTTGTAAAAGTGTTTAAAATGAAATTTTACACATACAACGAGCAGTATCTTCTTATTATATTTTGGTGCACGGCTGAAATTTTGTTTCCGAATAAATCAGTACTTTTCCTATCGAATGATGTAAAAAAATTTCGATTTTTAGGTTGTTTTCGCAGGGGTATTTTTCTACAAGTTTAAATGAAATGTAGCAGAATACATTGTTCCAACAATGAATCCATTGTTGTAAAAGTGTTTAAAATGAAATTTTACACATAAAACGAGCAGTATCTTCTTATTAAATTTTGGTGCACGGCTAAAATTTCGTTTCCGAATTAAGCAAAACATTTCCTATCGAATGATGAAAAAAATTTCGATTTTTAGGTTGTTTTCGCAGGGGTATTTTTCTACAAGTTTAAATGAAATGTATCAGAATACATTGTTCCAACAATGAATCCATTGTTGTAAAAGTGTTTAAAATGAAATTTTACACATAAAACGAGCAGTATCTTATTATATTTTGGTGCACGGCTGAAATTTTGTTTCCGAATAAATCAGTACTTTTCCTATCGAATGATGTAAAACAATTCCGATTTTTAGGTTGTTCGCAGGGGTATTTTTCTGCAAGTTTAAATGAAATGTATCAGAATACATTGTTCCAACAATGAATCCATTGTTGTAAAAGTGTTTAAAATGAAATTTTACACATAAAACGAGCAGTATCTTCTTATTATATTCCGGTGCACGGCTGAAATTTTGTTTCCGAATAAATCAGTACTCTTCCTATCGAATGATGTAAAAAAATTCCGATTTTTAGGTTCTTCGCAGGGGTATTTTTCTACAAGTTTAAATGAAATGTATCAGAATACATTGTTTCAACAAAAAATCCATTGTTGTAAAAATGTCTAAAATGAAATTTTACACATAAAACGAGCAGTATCTTCTTATTAAATTCCGGTACACGGCTGAAATTTTGTTTCCGAATAAATCAGTACTTTTCCTATCGAATGATGTAAAAAAATTCCGATTTTAAAGTTGTTCGCAGGGGTATTCTTCTAAAAGTTTAAATAAAATATATATAAATACATTGTTTCAACAATGAATCCATTGTTGTAAAAATGTTTAAAATGAAATTTTACACATAAAACGAGCAGTATCTTCTCATTAAATTCCGGTGCACGGCTGAAATTTCGTTTCCGAATTAAGCAAAACATTTCCTATCGAATGATGTAAAAAAATTACGATTTTTATGTTGTTCGCAGGGGTATTTTTCTAAAAGTTTAAATGAAATATATCTAAATGCATTGTTTCAACAATGAATCCATTGTTGAAAAAATGTTTAAAATGAAATTTTACACATAAAAAAAGCAGTTTCTTCTTATTAAATTCAGGTGCTCGGCTGAAATTTTGTTTCCGAATAAATCAGTACTTTTCCTATCGAATGATGTAAAAAAATTCCGATTTTTATGTTGTTCACAGGGGTATTTTTCTAAAAGTTTAGATGACATGTATCTGAATACATTGTTTCAACAATGAATCCATTCTTGTAAAAAGGTCTAAAATGAAATTTTACACATAAAACGAGCAGTATCTTCTTATTAAATTCCGGTGCACGGCTGGAATTTTGTTTCCGAATAAATCAGTACTTTTTCTATCGAATGATGTAAAACAATTCCGATTTTTAGGTTGTTCGCAGGGGTATTTTTCTACAAGTTTAAAAGAAATGTATCAGAATACATTGTTCCAACAATGAATCCATTGTTGTAAAAGTGTTTAAAATGGAATTTCACACATAAAACGAGCAGTATCTTCTTATTATATTCCGGTGCACGGCTGAAATTTTGTTTCCGAATAAATCAGTACTTTTCCTATCGAATGATGTAAAAAAATTCCGATTTTTAGGTTGTTCGCAGGGGTATTTTTCTACAAGTTTAAATGAAATGTATCAGAATATATTGTTTCAACAATGAATCCATTGTTGTAAAAATGTCTAAAATGAAATTTTACACATAAAACGAGCAGTATCTTCTTATTAAATTCCGGTGCACGACTGAAATTTTGTTTCCGAATAAATCAGTACTTTTCCTATCGAATGATGTAAAAAAATTCCGATTTTAAAGTTGATCGCAGGGGTATTCTTCTAAAAGTTTAAATGAAATATATCTAAATGCATTGTTTCAACAATGAATCCATTGTTGAAAAAATGTTTAAAATGAAATTTTACACATAAAAAAAGCAGTTTCTTCTTATTAAATTCAGGTGCACGGCTGAAATTTTGTTTCCGAATAAAACAGTACTTTTCCTATCGAATTATGTAAAAAAATTCCGATTTTAAAGTTGTTCACAGGGGTATTCTTCTAAAAGTTTAAATAAAATATATATAAATACATTGTTTCAACAATGAATCCATTGTTGTAAAAATGTTTGAAATGAAATTTTACACATAAAACGAGCAGTATCTTCTCATTAAATTCCGGTGCACGGGTGAAATTTCGTTTCCGAATTAAGCAAAACATTTCCTATCGAATGATGAAAAAAAATTTCGATTTTTATGTTGTTCGCAGGGGTATTTTTCTAAAAGTTTAAATGACATGTATCTGAATACATTGTTTAAACAATGAATCCAATGTTGTAAAAATGTCTAAAATGAAATTTTACACATAAAACGAGCAAAATCTTCTTATTAAATTCCGGTGCACGGCTGGAATTTTGTTTCCGAATAAATCAGTACTTTTCCTATCGAATGATGTAAAAAAATTCCGATTTTTAGGTTGTTCGCAGGGGTATTTTTCTACAAGTTTAAATGAAATGTATCAGAATACATTGTTTCAACAATGAATCCATTGTTGTAAAAATGTCTAAAATGAAATTTTACACATAAAACAAGCAGTATCTTCTTATTAAATTCCGGTGCACGGCTGAAATTTTGTTTCCGAATAAATCAGTACTTTTCCTATCGAATGATGTAAAAAAATTCCGATTTTAAAATTGTTCGCAGGGGTATTCTTCTACAAGTTTAAATGAAATGTATCAGAATATATTGTTTCAACAATGAATCCATTGTTGTAAAAAAATCTAAAATGAAATTTTACACATAAAACGAGCAGTATCTTCTTATTAAATTCCGGTGCACGGCTGAAATTTTGTTTCCGAATAAATCAGTACTTTTCCTATCGAATGATGTAAAAAATTTCCGATTTTAAAGTTGTTCGCAGGGGTATTCTTCTAAAAGTTTAAATGAAATATATCTAAATGCATTGTTTCAACAATGAATCCATTGTTGAAAAAATGTTTAAAATGAAATTTTACACATAAAAAAGCAGTTTCTTCTTATTAAATTCAAATGCACGGCTGAAATTTTGTTTCCGAATAAATCAGTACTTTTCCTATTGAATGATGTAAAAAAATTCCGATTTTTATGTTGTTCGCAGGGGTATTTTTCTACAAGTTTAAATGAAATGTATCAGAATACATTGTTTCAACAATGAATCCATTGTTGTAAAAATGTCTAAAATGAAATTTTGCTTATAAAACAAGCAGTATCTTCTTATTATATTCTGGTGCACGGCTGAAATTTCGTTTCCGAATAAAACAGTACTTTTCCTATCGAATTATGTAAAAAAATTCCGATATTTAGGTGGTTCGCAGGGGCATTTCTCTAAAATTTTAAATGAAATATATCTAAATAAATATATTTCAACAATGAATCCATTGTTGTAAAAGTGTTTAAAATGAAATTTTACACATAAAACAAGCAGTATCTTCCAATTATATTCTGGTGCACGGCTGAAATTTCGTTTCCTAATAAAACAGTACTTTTCCTATCGAATGATGTAAAAAAATTCCGATTTTAAAGTTGTTCGCAGGGGTATTCTTCTAAAAGTTTAAATAAAATATATATAAATACATTGTTTCTACAATGAATCCATTGTTGTAAAAATGTTTGAAATGAAATTTTACACATAAAACGAGCAGTATCTTCTCATTAAATTCCGGTGCACGGCTGAAATTTCGTTTCCGAATTAAGCAAAACATTTCCTGTCGAATGATGAAAAAAAATTTCGATTTTTATGTTGTTCGCAGGGGTATTTTTCTAAAAGTTTAAATGACATGTATCTGAATACATTGTTTAAACAATGAATCCAATGTTGTAAAAATGTCTAAAATGAAATTTTACACATAAAACGAGCAAAATCTTCTTATTAAATTCCGGTGCACGGATGGAATTTTGTTTCCGAATAAATCAGTACTTTTCCTATCGAATGATGTAAAAAAATTCCAATTTTTAGGTTGTTCGCAGGGGTATTTTTCTACAAGTTTAAATGAAATGTATCAGAATACATTGTTTCAACAATGAATCCATTGTTGTAAAAATGTCTAAAATGAAATTTTACACATAAAACAAGCAGTATCTTCTTATTAAATTCCGGTGCACGGCTGAAATTTTGTTTCCGAATAAATCAGTACTTTTCCTATCGAATGATGTAAAAAAATTCGATTTTAAAATTGTTCGCAGGGGTATTCTTCTACAAGTTTAAATGAAATGTATCAGAATATATTGTTTCAACAATGAATCCATTGTTGTAAAATTGTTTTCGCAGGGGTATTTTTCTACAAGTTTAAATGAAATGTATCAGAATACATTGTTCCAACAATAAATCCATTGTTGTAAAAGTGTTTAAAATGAAATTTTACACATAAAACGAGCAGTATCTTCTTATTATATTCCGGTGCACGGCTGAAATTTTGTTTCCGAATAAATCCGTACTTTTCCTATTGAATGATGTAAAAAAATTCCGATTTTTAGGTTCTTCGCAGGGGTATTTTTCTACAAGTTTAAATGAAATGTATCAGAATACATTGTTCCAACAATGAATCCATTGTTGTAAAAGTGTTTAAAATGAAATTTTACACATAAAACGAGCAGTATCTTCTTATTATATTTTGGTGCACGGCTGAAATTTTGTTTCCGAATAAATCAGTACTTTTCCTATCGAATGATGTAAAAAAATTCCGATTTTTAGGTTGTTCGCAGGGGTATTTTTCTGCAAGTTTAAATGAAATGTAGCAGAATACATTGTTCCAACAATGAATCCATTGTTGTAAAAGTGTTTAAAATGAAATTTTACAAATAAAACGAGCAGTATCTTCTTATTAAATTTTGGTGCACGGCTAAAATTTCTTTTCCGAATTAAGCAAAACATTTCCTATCGAATGATGAAAAAAATTTCGATTTTTAGGTTGTTCGCAGGGGTATTTTTCTACAAGTTTAAATGAAATGTATCAGAATACATTGTTCCAACAATGAATCCATTGTTGTAAAAGTGTTTAAAATGAAATTTTACACATAAAACGAGCAGTATCTTCTTATTATATTTTGGTGCACGGCTGAAATTTTGTTTCCGAATAAATCAGTACTTTTCCTATCGAATGATGTAAAAAAATTTCGATTTTTAGGTTGTTTTCGCAGGGGTATTTTTCTACAAGTTTAAATGAAATGTAGCAGAATACATTGTTCCAACAATGAATCCATTGTTGTAAAAGTGTTTAAAATGAAATTTTACACATAAAACGAGCAGTATCTTCTTATTAAATTTTGGTGCACGGCTAAAATTTCGTTTCCGAATTAAGCAAAACATTTCCTATCGAATGATGAAAAAAATTTCGATTTTTAGGTTGTTTTCGCAGGGGTATTTTTCTACAAGTTTAAATGAAATGTATCAGAATACATTGTTCCAACAATAAATCCATTGTTGTAAAAGTGTTTAAAATGAAATTTTACACATAAAACGAGCAGTATCTTCTTATTATATTTTGGTGCAAGGCTGAAATTTTGTTTCCGAATAAATCAGTACTCTTCCTATCGAATGATGTAAAAAAATTCCGATTTTTATGTTGTTCACAGGGGTATTTTTCTAAAAGTTTAGATGACATGTATCTGAATACATTGTTTCAACAATGAATCCATTGTTGTAAAAAGGTCTAAAATGAAATTTTACACATAAAACGAGCAGTATCTTCTTATTAAATTCCGGTGCACGGCTGGAATTTTGTTTCCGAATAAATCAGCACTTTTTCTATCGAATGATGTAAAACAATTCCGATTTTTAGGTTGTTCGCAGGGGTATTTTTCTACAAGTTTAAAAGAAATGTATCAGAATACATTGTTCCAACAATGAATCCATTGTTGTAAAAGTGTTTAAAATGGAATTTTACACATAAAACGAGCAGTATCTTCTTATTATATTCCGGTGCACGGCTGAAATTTTGTTTCCGAATAAATCAGTACTTTTCCTATCGAATGATGTAAAAAAATTCCGATTTTTAGGTTGTTCGCAGGGGTATTTTTCTACAAGTTTAAATGAAATGTATCAGAATATATTGTTTCAACAATGAATCCATTGTTGTAAAAATGTCTAAAATGAAATTTTACACATAAAACGAGCAGTATCTTCTTATTAAATTCCGGTGCACGACTGAAATTTTGTTTCCGAATAAATCAGTACTTTTCCTATCGAATGATGTAAAAAAATTCCGATTTTAAAGTTGATCGCAGGGGTATTCTTCTAAAAGTTTAAATGAAATATATCTAAATGCATTGTTTCAACAATGAATCCATTGTTGAAAAAATGTTTAAAATGAAATTTTACACATAAAAAAAGCAGTTTCTTCTTATTAAATTCAGGTGCACGGCTGAAATTTTGTTTCCGAATAAAACAGTACTTTTCCTATCGAATTATGTAAAAAAATTCCGATTTTAAAGTTGTTCACAGGGGTATTCTTCTAAAAGTTTAAATAAAATATATATAAATACATTGTTTCAACAATGAATCCATTGTTGTAAAAATGTTTGAAATGAAATTTTACACATAAAACGAGCAGTGTCTTCTCATTAAATTCCGGTGCACGGGTGAAATTTCGTTTCCGAATTAAGCAAAACATTTCCTATCGAATGATGAAATAAAATTTCGATTTTTATGTTGTTCGCAGGGGTATTTTTCTAAAAGTTTAAATGACATGTATCTGAATACATTGTTTAAACAATGAATCCAATGTTGTAAAAATGTCTAAAATGAAATTTTACACATAAAACGAGCAAAATCTTCTTATTAAATTCCGGTGCACGGCTGGAATTTTGTTTCCGAATAAATCAGTACTTTTCCTATCGAATGATGTAAAAAAATTCCGATTTTTAGGTTGTTCGCAGGGGTATTTTTCTACAAGTTTAAATGAAATGTATCAGAATACATTGTTTCAACAATGAATCCATTGTTGTAAAAATGTCTAAAATGAAATTTTACACATAAAACAAGCAGTATCTTCTTATTAAATTCCGGTGCACGGCTGAAATTTTGTTTCCGAATAAATCAGTACTTTTCCTATCGAATGATGTAAAAAAATTCCGATTTTAAAATTGTTCGCAGGGGTATTCTTCTACAAGTTTAAATGAAATGTATCAGAATATATTGTTTCAACAATGAATCCATTGTTGTAAAAAAATCTAAAATGAAATTTTACACATAAAACGAGCAGTATCTTCTTATTAAATTCCGGTGCACGGCTGAAATTTTGTTTCCGAATAAATCAGTACTTTTCCTATCGAATGATGTAAAAAATTTCCGATTTTAAAGTTGTTCGCAGGGGTATTCTTCTAAAAGTTTAAATGAAATATATATAAATGCATTGTTTCAACAATGAATCCATTGTTGAAAAAATGTTTAAAATGAAATTTTACACATAAAAAAGCAGTTTCTTCTTATTAAATTCAGGTGCACGGCTGAAATTTTGTTTCCGAATAAATCAGTACTTTTCCTATCGAATGATGTAAAAAAATTCCGATTTTTATGTTGTTCGCAGGGGTATTTTTCTACAAGTTTAAATGAAATGTATCAGAATACATTGTTTCAACAATGAATCCATTGTTGTAAAAATATCTAAAATGAAATTTTGCTTATAAAACAAGCAGTATCTTCTTATTATATTCTGGTGCACGGCTGAAATTTCGTTTCCGAATAAAACAGTACTTTTCCTATCGAATTATGTAAAAAAATTCCGATTTTTAGGTTGTTCGCAGGGGTATTTTTCTACAAGTTTAAATGAAATGTATCAGAATGCATTGTTTCAACAATGAATCCATTGTTGTAAAAATGTCTAAAATGAAATTTTACACATAAAACAAGCAGTATCTTCTTATTATATTCCGGTGCACGGCTGAAATTTCGTTTCCGAATAAAGCAAAACATTTCCTATCGAATGATGAAAAAAAATTCCTATTTTTAGGTTGTTCGCAGGGGTATTTTTCTACAAGTTTAAATGAAATGTATCAGAATACATTGTTTCAACAATGAATCCATTGTTGTAAAAATGTCTAAAATGAAATTTTACACATAAAACAAGCAGTATCTTCTTATTAAATTCCGGTGCACGGCTGAAATTTTGTTTCCGAATAAATCAGTACTTTTCCTATCGAATGATGTAAAAAAATTCCGATTTTAAAATTGTTCGCAGGGGTATTCTTCTGCAAGTTTAAATGAAATGTATCAGAATATATTGTTTCAACAATGAGTCCATTGTTGTAAAAATGTCTAAAATGAATTATTACACATAAAACGAGCAGTATCTTCTTATTAAATTCCGGTGCACGGCTGAAATTTAGTTTCCGAATAAATCAGTACTTTTCCTATCGAATGATGTAGAAAAATTCCGATTTTAAAGTTGATCGCAGGGGTATTCTTCTAAAAGTTTAAATGAAATATATCTAAATGCATTGTTTCAACAATGAATCCATTGTTGAAAAAATGTTTAAAATGAAATTTTACACATAAAAAAAGCAGTTTCTTCTTATTAAATTCCGGTGCACGGCTGAAATTTTGTTTCCGAATAAATCAGTACTTTTCCTATCGAATGATGTAAAAAATTCCGATTTTTATGTTGTTCGCAGGGGTATTTTTCTACAAGTTTAAATGAAATGTATCAGAATACATTGTTTCAACAATGAATCCATTGTTGTAAAAATGTCTAAAATGAAATTTTGCTTATAAAACAAGCAGTATCTTCTTATTATATTCTGGTGCACGGCTGAAATTTCGTTTCCGAATAAAACAGTACTTTTCCTATCGAATTATGTAAAAAAATTCCGATATTTAGGTGGTTCGCAGGGGCATTTCTCTAAAATTTTAAATGAAATATATCTAAATAAATATATTTCAACAATGAATCCATTGTTGTAAAAGTGTTTAAAATGAAATTTTACACATAAAACAAGCAGTATCTTCCAATTATATTCTGGTGCACGGCTGAAATTTCGTTTCCTAATAAAACAGTACTTTTCCTATCGAATGATGTAAAAAAATTCCGATTTTAAAGTTGTTCGCAGGGGTATTCTTCTAAAAGTTTAAATAAAATATATATAAATACATTGTTTCAACAATGAATCCATTGTTGTAAAAATGTTTGAAATGAAATTTTACACATAAAACGAGCAGTATCTTCTCATTAAATTCCGGTGCACGGCTGAAATTTCGTTTCCGAATTAAGCAAAACATTTCCTGTCGAATGATGAAAAAAAATTTCGATTTTTATGTTGTTCGCAGGGGTATTTTTCTAAAAGTTTAAATGACATGTATCTGAATACATTGTTTAAACAATGAATCCAATGTTGTAAAAATGTCTAAAATGAAATATTACACATAAAACGAGCAGTATCTTCTTATTAAATTCCGGTGCACGGCTGAAATTTAGTTTCCGAATAAATCAGTACTTTTCCTATCGAATGATGTAGAAAAATTCCGATTTTAAAGTTGATCGCAGGGGTATTCTTCTAAAAGTTTAAATGAAATATATCTAAATGCATTGTTTCAACAATGAATCCATTGTTGAAAAAATGTTTAAAATGAAATTTTACACATAAAAAAAGCAGTTTCTTCTTATTAAATTCCGGTGCACGGCTGAAATTTTGTTTCCGAATAAATCAGTACTTTTCCTATCGAATGATGTAAAAAATTCCGATTTTTATGTTGTTCGCAGGGGTATTTTTCTACAAGTTTAAATGAAATGTATCAGAATACATTGTTTCAACAATGAATCCATTGTTGTAAAAATGTCTAAAATGAAATTTTGCTTATAAAACAAGCAGTATCTTCTTATTATATTCTGGTGCACGGCTGAAATTTCGTTTCCGAATAAAACAGTACTTTTCCTATCGAATTATGTAAAAAAATTCCGATATTTAGGTGGTTCGCAGGGGCATTTCTCTAAAATTTTAAATGAAATATATCTAAATAAATATATTTCAACAATGAATCCATTGTTGTAAAAGTGTTTAAAATGAAATTTTACACATAAAACAAGCAGTATCTTCCAATTATATTCTGGTGCACGGCTGAAATTTCGTTTCCTAATAAAACAGTACTTTTCCTATCGAATGATGTAAAAAAATTCCGATTTTAAAGTTGTTCGCAGGGGTATTCTTCTAAAAGTTTAAATAAAATATATATAAATACATTGTTTCAACAATGAATCCATTGTTGTAAAAATGTTTGAAATGAAATTTTACACATAAAACGAGCAGTATCTTCTCATTAAATTCCGGTGCACGGCTGAAATTTCGTTTCCGAATTAAGCAAAACATTTCCTGTCGAATGATGAAAAAAAATTTCGATTTTTATGTTGTTCGCAGGGGTATTTTTCTAAAAGTTTAAATGACATGTATCTGAATACATTGTTTAAACAATGAATCCAATGTTGTAAAAATGTCTAAAATGAAATATTACACATAAAACGAGCAAAATCTTCTTATTAAATTCCGGTGCACGGATGGAATTTTGTTTCCGAATAAATCAGTACTTTTCCTATCGAATGATGTAAAAAAATTCCAATTTTTAGGTTGTTCGCAGGGGTATTTTTCTACAAGTTTAAATGAAATGTATCAGAATACATTGTTTCAACAATGAATCCATTGTTGTAAAAATGTCTAAAATGAAATTTTACACATAAAACAAGCAGTATCTTCTTATTAAATTCCGGTGCACGGCTGAAATTTTGTTTCCGAATAAATCAGTACTTTTCCTATCGAATGATGTAAAAAAATTCGATTTTAAAATTGTTCGCAGGGGTATTCTTCTACAAGTTTAAATGAAATGTATCAGAATATATTGTTTCAACAATGAATCCATTGTTGTAAAAAAATCTAAAATGAAATTTTGCACATAAAACGAGAAGTATCTTCTTATTAAATTCCGGTGCACGGCTGAAATTTTGTTTCCGAATAAATCAGTACTTTTCCTACCGAATGATGTAAAAAAATTCCGATTTTAAAGTTGTTCGCAGGGGTATTCTTCTAAAAGTTTAAATGAAATATATCTAAATGCATTGTTTCAACAATGAATCCATTTTTGAAAAAATGTTTAAAATGAAATTTTACACATAAAAAAGCAGTTTCTTCTTATTAAATTCAGGCGCACGGCTGAAATTTTGTTTCCGAATAAATCAGTACTTTTCCTATCGAATGATGTAAAAAAAATCCGATTTTTATGTTGTTCGCAGGGGTATTTTTCTACAAGTTTAAATGAAATGTATCAGAATACATTGTTTCAACAATGAATCCATTGTTGTAAAAATATCTAAAATGAAATTTTGCTTATAAAACAAGCAGTATCTTCTTATTATATTCTGGTGCACGGCTGAAATTTCGTTTCCGAATAAAACAGTACTTTTCCTATCGAATTATGTAAAAAAAATTCCGATTTTTAGGTTGTTCGCAGGGGTATTTTTCTACAAGTTTAAATGAAATGTATCAGAATACATTGTTTCAACAATGAATCCATTGTTGTAAAAATGTCTAAAATGAAATTTTACACATAAAACAAGCAGTATCTTCTTATTATATTCCGGTGCACGGCTGAAATTTCGTTTCCGAATTAAGCAAAACATTTCCTATCGAATGATGAAAAAAAATTTCGATTTTTATGCTGTTCGCAGGGGTATTTTTCTAAAAGTTTAAATGACATGTATCTGAATACATTGTTTAAACAATGAATCCATTGTTGTAAAAATGTCTAAAATGAAATTTTACACATAAAACGAGCAAAATCTTCTTATTAAATTCCGGTGCACGGCTGGAATTTTGTTTCCGAATAAATCAGTACTTTTCCTATCGAATGATGTAAAAAAATTCTGATTTTTAGGTTGTTCGCAGGGGTATTTTTCTACAAGTTTAAATGAAATGTATCAGAATACATTGTTTAAACAATGAATCCAATGTTGTAAAAATGTCTAAAATGAAATTTTACACATAAAACGAGCAAAATCTTCTTATTAAATTCCGGTGCACGGCTGGAATTTTGTTTCCGAATAAATCAGTACTTTTCCTATCGAATGATGTAAAAAAATTCCGATTTTTAGGTTGTTCGCAGGGGTATTTTTCTACAAGTTTAAATGAAATGTATCAGAATACATTGTTTCAACAATGAATCCATTGTTGTAAAAATGTCTAAAATGAAATTTTACACATAAAACAAGCAGTATCTTCTTATTAAATTCCGGTGCACGGCTGAAATTTTGTTTCCGAATAAATCAGTACTTTTCCTATCGAATGATGTAAAAAAATTCCGATTTTAAAATTGTTCGCAGGGGTATTCTTCTACAAGTTTAAATGAAATGTATCAGAATATATTGTTTCAACAATGAATCCATTGTTGTAAAAAAATCTAAAATGAAATTTTACACATAAAACGAGCAGTATCTTCTTATTAAATTCCGGTGCACGGCTGAAATTTTGTTTCCGAATAAATCAGTACTTTTCCTATCGAATGATGTAAAAAATTTCCGATTTTAAAGTTGTTCGCAGGGGTATTCTTCTAAAAGTTTAAATGAAATATATCTAAATGCATTGTTTCAACAATGAATCCATTGTTGAAAAAAATGTTTAAAATGAAATTTTACACATAAAAAAGCAGTTTCTTCTTATTAAATTCAGGTGCACGGCTGAAATTTTGTTTCCGAATAAATCAGTACTTTTCCTATCGAATGATGTAAAAAAATTCCGATTTTTATGTTGTTCGCAGGGGTATTTTTCTACAAGTTTAAATGAAATGTATCAGAATACATTGTTTCAACAATGAATCCATTGTTGTAAAAATATCTAAAATGAAATTTTGCTTATAAAACAAGCAGTATCTTCTTATTATATTCTGGTGCACGGCTGAAATTTCGTTTCCGAATAAAACAGTACTTTTCCTATCGAATTATGTAAAAAAATTCCGATTTTTAGGTTGTTCGCAGGGGTATTTTTCTACAAGTTTAAATGAAATGTATCAGAATGCATTGTTTCAACAATGAATCCATTGTTGTAAAAATGTCTAAAATGAAATTTTACACATAAAACAAGCAGTATCTTCTTATTATATTCCGGTGCACGGCTGAAATTTCGTTTCCGAATAAAGCAAAACATTTCCTATCGAATGATGAAAAAAAATTCCTATTTTTAGGTTGTTCGCAGGGGTATTTTTCTACAAGTTTAAATGAAATGTATCAGAATACATTGTTTCAACAATGAATCCATTGTTGTAAAAATGTCTAAAATGAAATTTTACACATAAAACAAGCAGTATCTTCTTATTAAATTCCGGTGCACGGCTGAAATTTTGTTTCCGAATAAATCAGTACTTTTCCTATCGAATGATGTAAAAAAATTCCGATTTTAAAATTGTTCGCAGGGGTATTCTTCTGCAAGTTTAAATGAAATGTATCAGAATATATTGTTTCAACAATGAGTTCATTGTTGTAAAAATGTCTAAAATGAATTATTACACATAAAACGAGCAGTATCTTCTTATTAAATTCCGGTGCACGGCTGAAATTTAGTTTCCGAATAAATCAGTACTTTTCCTATCGAATGATGTAGAAAAATTCCGATTTTAAAGTTGATCGCAGGGGTATTCTTCTAAAAGTTTAAATGAAATATATCTAAATGCATTGTTTCAACAATGAATCCATTGTTGAAAAAATGTTTAAAATGAAATTTTACACATAAAAAAAGCAGTTTCTTCTTATTAAATTCCGGTGCACGGCTGAAATTTTGTTTCCGAATAAATCAGTACTTTTCCTATCGAATGATGTAAAAAATTCCGATTTTTATGTTGTTCGCAGGGGTATTTTTCTACAAGTTTAAATGAAATGTATCAGAATACATTGTTTCAACAATGAATCCATTGTTGTAAAAATGTCTAAAATGAAATTTTACACATAAAACAAGCAGTATCTTCTTATTAAATTCCGGTGCACGGCTGAAATTTTGTTTCCGAATAAATCAGTACTTTTCCTATCGAATGATGTAAAAAAATTCGATTTTAAAATTGTTCGCAGGGGTATTCTTCTACAAGTTTAAATGAAATGTATCAGAATATATTGTTTCAACAATGAATCCATTGTTGTAAAAAAATCTAAAATGAAATTTTGCACATAAAACGAGAAGTATCTTCTTATTAAATTCCGGTGCACGGCTGAAATTTTGTTTCCGAATAAATCAGTACTTTTCCTACCGAATGATGTAAAAAAATTCCGATTTTAAAGTTGTTCGCAGGGGTATTCTTCTAAAAGTTTAAATGAAATATATCTAAATGCATTGTTTCAACAATGAATCCATTTTTGAAAAAATGTTTAAAATGAAATTTTACACATAAAAAAGCAGTTTCTTCTTATTAAATTCAGGCGCACGGCTGAAATTTTGTTTCCGAATAAATCAGTACTTTTCCTATCGAATGATGTAAAAAAAATCCGATTTTTATGTTGTTCGCAGGGGTATTTTTCTACAAGTTTAAATGAAATGTATCAGAATACATTGTTTCAACAATGAATCCATTGTTGTAAAAATATCTAAAATGAAATTTTGCTTATAAAACAAGCAGTATCTTCTTATTATATTCTGGTGCACGGCTGAAATTTCGTTTCCGAATAAAACAGTACTTTTCCTATCGAATTATGTAAAAAAAATTCCGATTTTTAGGTTGTTCGCAGGGGTATTTTTCTACAAGTTTAAATGAAATGTATCAGAATACATTGTTTCAACAATGAATCCATTGTTGTAAAAATGTCTAAAATGAAATTTTACACATAAAACAAGCAGTATCTTCTTATTATATTCCGGTGCACGGCTGAAATTTCGTTTCCGAATTAAGCAAAACATTTCCTATCGAATGATGAAAAAAAATTTCGATTTTTATGCTGTTCGCAGGTGTATTTTTCTAAAAGTTTAAATGACATGTATCTGAATACATTGTTTAAACAATGAATCCATTGTTGTAAAAATGTCTAAAATGAAATTTTACACATAAAACGAGCAAAATCTTCTTATTAAATTCCGGTGCACGGCTGGAATTTTGTTTCCGAATAAATCAGTACTTTTCCTATCGAATGATGTAAAAAAATTCCGATTTTTAGGTTGTTCGCAGGGGTATTTTTCTACAAGTTTAAATGAAATGTATAAGAATACATTGTTTAAACAATGAATCCAATGTTGTAAAAATGTCTAAAATGAAATTTTACACATAAAACGAGCAAAATCTTCTTATTAAATTCCGGTGCACGGCTGGAATTTTGTTTCCGAATAAATCAGTACTTTTCCTATCGAATGATGTAAAAAAATTCCGATTTTTAGGTTGTTCGCAGGGGTATTTTTCTACAAGTTTAAATGAAATGTATCAGAATACATTGTTTCAACAATGAATCCATTGTTGTAAAAATGTCTAAAATGAAATTTTACACATAAAACAAGCAGTATCTTCTTATTAAATTCCGGTGCACGGCTGAAATTTTGTTTCCGAATAAATCAGTACTTTTCCTATCGAATGATGTAAAAAAATTCCGATTTTAAAATTGTTCGCAGGGGTATTCTTCTACAAGTTTAAATGAAATGTATCAGAATATATTGTTTCAACAATGAATCCATTGTTGTAAAAAAATCTAAAATGAAATTTTACACATAAAACGAGCAGTATCTTCTTATTAAATTCCGGTGCACGGCTGAAATTTTGTTTCCGAATAAATCAGTACTTTTCCTATCGAATGATGTAAAAAATTTCCGATTTTAAAGTTGTTCGCAGGGGTATTCTTCTAAAAGTTTAAATGAAATATATCTAAATGCATTGTTTCAACAATGAATCCATTGTTGAAAAAATGTTTAAAATGAAATTTTACACATAAAAAAGCAGTTTCTTCTTATTAAATTCAGGTGCACGGCTGAAATTTTGTTTCCGAATAAATCAGTACTTTTCCTATCGAATGATGTAAAAAAATTCCGATTTTTATGTTGTTCGCAGGGGTATTTTTCTACAAGTTTAAATGAAATGTATCAGAATACATTGTTTCAACAATGAATCCATTGTTGTAAAAATATCTAAAATGAAATTTTGCTTATAAAACAAGCAGTATCTTCTTATTATATTCTGGTGCACGGCTGAAATTTCGTTTCCGAATAAAACAGTACTTTTCCTATCGAATTATGTAAAAAAATTCCGATTTTTAGGTTGTTCGCAGGGGTATTTTTCTACAAGTTTAAATGAAATGTATCAGAATGCATTGTTTCAACAATGAATCCATTGTTGTAAAAATGTCTAAAATGAAATTTTACACATAAAACAAGCAGTATCTTCTTATTATATTCCGGTGCACGGCTGAAATTTCGTTTCCGAATAAAGCAAAACATTTCCTATCGAATGATGAAAAAAAATTCCTATTTTTAGGTTGTTCGCAGGGGTATTTTTCTACAAGTTTAAATGAAATGTATCAGAATACATTGTTTCAACAATGAATCCATTGTTGTAAAAATGTCTAAAATGAAATTTTACACATAAAACAAGCAGTATCTTCTTATTATATTCCGGTGCACGGCTGAAATTTCGTTTCCGAATAAAGCAAAACATTTCCTATCGAATGATGAAAAAAAATTCCTATTTTTAGGTTGTTCGCAGGGGTATTTTTCTACAAGTTTAAATGAAATGTATCAGAATACATTGTTTCAACAATGAATCCATTGTTGTAAAAATGTCTAAAATGAAATTTTACACATAAAACAAGCAGTATCTTCTTATTAAATTCCGGTGCACGGCTGAAATTTTGTTTCCGAATAAATCAGTACTTTTCCTATCGAATGATGTAAAAAAATTCCGATTTTAAAATTGTTCGCAGGGGTATTCTTCTGCAAGTTTAAATGAAATGTATCAGAATATATTGTTTCAACAATGAGTTCATTGTTGTAAAAATGTCTAAAATGAATTATTACACATAAAACGAGCAGTATCTTCTTATTAAATTCCGGTGCACGGCTGAAATTTAGTTTCCGAATAAATCAGTACTTTTCCTATCGAATGATGTAGAAAAATTCCGATTTTAAAGTTGATCGCAGGGGTATTCTTCTAAAAGTTTAAATGAAATATATCTAAATGCATTGTTTCAACAATGAATCCATTGTTGAAAAAATGTTTAAAATGAAATTTTACACATAAAAAAAGCAGTTTCTTCTTATTAAATTCCGGTGCACGGCTGAAATTTTGTTTCCGAATAAATCAGTACTTTTCCTATCGAATGATGTAAAAAATTCCGATTTTTATGTTGTTCGCAGGGGTATTTTTCTACAAGTTTAAATGAAATGTATCAGAATACATTGTTTCAACAATGAATCCATTGTTGTAAAAATGTCTAAAATGAAATTTTACACATAAAACAAGCAGTATCTTCTTATTAAATTCCGGTGCACGGCTGAAATTTTGTTTCCGAATAAATCAGTACTTTTCCTATCGAATGATGTAAGAAAATTCCGATTTTAAAATTGTTCGCAGGGGTATTCTTCTACAAGTTTAAATGAAATGTATCAGAATATATTGTTTCAACAATGAATCCATTGTTGTAAAAAAATCTAAAATGAAATTTTACACATAAAACGAGCAGTATCTTCTTATTAAATTCCGGTGCACGGCTGAAATTTTGTTTCCGAATAAATCAGTACTTTTCCTATCGAATGATGTAAATAATTTCCGATTTTAAAGTTGTTCGCAGGGGTATTCTTCTAAAAGTTTAAATGAAATATATCTAAATGCATTGTTTCAACAATGAATCCATTGTTGAAAAAATGTTTAAAATGAAATTTTACACATAAAAAAGCAGTTTCTTCTTATTAAATTCAGGTGCACGGCTGAAATTTTGTTTCCGAATAAATCAGTACTTTTCCTATCGAATGATGTAAAAAAATTCCGATTTTTATGTTGTTCGCAGGGGTATTTTTCTACAAGTTTAAATGAAATGTATCAGAATACATTGTTTCAACAATGAATCCATTGTTGTAAAAATATCTAAAATGAAATTTTGCTTATAAAACAAGCAGTATCTTCTTATTATATTCTGGTGCACGGCTGAAATTTCGTTTCCGAATAAAACAGTACTTTTCCTATCGAATTATGTAAAAAAATTCCGATTTTTAGGTTGTTCGCAGGGGTATTTTTCTACAAGTTTAAATGAAATGTATCAGAATGCATTGTTTCAACAATGAATCCATTGTTGTAAAAATGTCTAAAATGAAATTTTACACATAAAACAAGCAGTATCTTCTTATTATATTCCGGTGCACGGCTGAAATTTCGTTTCCGAATAAAGCAAAACATTTCCTATCGAATGATGAAAAAAAATTCCTATTTTTAGGTTGTTCGCAGGGGTATTTTTCTACAAGTTTAAATGAAATGTATCAGAATACATTGTTTCAACAATGAATCCATTGTTGTAAAAATGTCTAAAATGAAATTTTACACATAAAACAAGCAGTATCTTCTTATTATATTCCGGTGCACGGCTGAAATTTCGTTTCCGAATAAAGCAAAACATTTCCTATCGAATGATGAAAAAAAATTCCTATTTTTAGGTTGTTCGCAGGGGTATTTTTCTACAAGTTTAAATGAAATGTATCAGAATACATTGTTTCAACAATGAATCCATTGTTGTAAAAATGTCTAAAATGAAATTTTACACATAAAACAAGCAGTATCTTCTTATTAAATTCCGGTGCACGGCTGAAATTTTGTTTCCGAATAAATCAGTACTTTTCCTATCGAATGATGTAAAAAAATTCCGATTTTAAAATTGTTCGCAGGGGTATTCTTCTGCAAGTTTAAATGAAATGTATCAGAATATATTGTTTCAACAATGAGTTCATTGTTGTAAAAATGTCTAAAATGAATTATTACACATAAAACGAGCAGTATCTTCTTATTAAATTCCGGTGCACGGCTGAAATTTAGTTTCCGAATAAATCAGTACTTTTCCTATCGAATGATGTAGAAAAATTCCGATTTTAAAGTTGATAGCAGGGGTATTCTTCTAAAAGTTTAAATGAAATATATCTAAATGCATTGTTTCAACAATGAATCCATTGTTGAAAAAATGTTTAAAATGAAATTTTACACATAAAAAAAGCAGTTTCTTCTTATTAAATTCCGGTGCACGGCTGAAATTTTGTTTCCGAATAAATCAGTACTTTTCCTATCGAATGATGTAAAAAATTCCGATTTTTATGTTGTTCGCAGGGGTATTTTTCTACAAGTTTAAATGAAATGTATCAGAATACATTGTTTCAACAATGAATCCATTGTTGTAAAAATGTCTAAAATGAAATTTTACACATAAAACAAGCAGTATCTTCTTATTAAATTCCGGTGCACGGCTGAAATTTTGTTTCCGAATAAATCAGTACTTTTCCTATCGAATGATGTAAAAAAATTCCGATTTTAAAATTGTTCGCAGGGGTATTCTTCTACAAGTTTAAATGAAATGTATCAGAATATATTGTTTCAACAATGAATCCATTGTTGTAAAAAAATCTAAAATGAAATTTTACACATAAAACGAGCAGTATCTTCTTATTAAATTCCGGTGCACGGCTGAAATTTTGTTTCCGAATAAATCAGTACTTTTCCTATCGAATGATGTAAAAAATTTCCGATTTTAAAGTTGTTCGCAGGGGTATTCTTCTAAAAGTTTAAATGAAATATATCTAAATGCATTGTTTCAACAATGAATCCATTGTTGAAAAAATGTTTAAAATGAAATTTTACACATAAAAAAGCAGTTTCTTCTTATTAAATTCAGGTGCACGGCTGAAATTTTGTTTCCGAATAAATCAGTACTTTTCCTATCGAATGATGTAAAAAAATTCCGATTTTTATGTTGTTCGCAGGGGTATTTTTCTACAAGTTTAAATGAAATGTATCAGAATACATTGTTTCAACAATGAATCCATTGTTGTAAAAATATCTAAAATGAAATTTTGCTTATAAAACAAGCAGTATCTTCTTATTATATTCTGGTGCACGGCTGAAATTTCGTTTCCGAATAAAACAGTACTTTTCCTATCGAATTATGTAAAAAAATTCCGATTTTTAGGTTGTTCGCAGGAGTATTTTTCTACAAGTTTAAATGAAATGTATCAGAATGCATTGTTTCAACAATGAATCCATTGTTGTAAAAATGTCTAAAATGAAATTTTACACATAAAACAAGCAGTATCTTCTTATTATATTCCGGTGCACGGCTGAAATTTCGTTTCCGAATAAAGCAAAACATTTCCTATCGAATGATGAAAAAAAATTCCTATTTTTAGGTTGTTCGCAGGGGTATTTTTCTACAAGTTTAAATGAAATGTATCAGAATACATTGTTTCAACAATGAATCCATTGTTGTAAAAATGTCTAAAATGAAATTTTACACATAAAACAAGCAGTATCTTCTTATTATATTCCGGTGCACGGCTGAAATTTCGTTTCCGAATAAAGCAAAACATTTCCTATCGAATGATGAAAAAAAATTCCTATTTTTAGGTTGTTCGCAGGGGTATTTTTCTACAAGTTTAAATGAAATGTATCAGAATACATTGTTTCAACAATGAATCCATTGTTGTAAAAATGTCTAAAATGAAATTTTACACATAAAACAAGCAGTATCTTCTTATTAAATTCCGGTGCACGGCTGAAATTTTGTTTCCGAATAAATCAGTACTTTTCCTATCGAATGATGTAAAAAAATTCCGATTTTAAAATTGTTCGCAGGGGTATTCTTCTGCAAGTTTAAATGAAATGTATCAGAATATATTGTTTCAACAATGAGTTCATTGTTGTAAAAATGTCTAAAATGAATTATTACACATAAAACGAGCAGTATCTTCTTATTAAATTCCGGTGCACGGCTGAAATTTAGTTTCCGAATAAATCAGTACTTTTCCTATCGAATGATGTAGAAAAATTCCGATTTTAAAGTTGATCGCAGGGGTATTCTTATAAAAGTTTAAATGAAATATATCTAAATGCATTGTTTCAACAATGAATCCATTGTTGAAAAAATGTTTAAAATGAAATTTTACACATAAAAAAAGCAGTTTCTTCTTATTAAATTCCGGTGCACGGCTGAAATTTTGTTTCCGAATAAATCAGTACTTTTCCTATCGAATGATGTAAAAAATTCCGATTTTTATGTTGTTCGCAGGGGTATTTTTCTACAAGTTTAAATGAAATGTATCAGAATACATTGTTTCAACAATGAATCCATTGTTGTAAAAATGTCTAAAATGAAATTTTACACATAAAACAAGCAGTATCTTCTTATTAAATTCCGGTGCACGGCTGAAATTTTGTTTCCGAATAAATCAGTACTTTTCCTATCGAATGATGTAAAAAAATTCCGATTTTAAAATTGTTCGCAGGGGTATTCTTCTACAAGTTTAAATGAAATGTATCAGAATATATTGTTTCAACAATGAATCCATTGTTGTAAAAAAATCTAAAATGAAATTTTACACATAAAACGAGCAGTATCTTCTTATTAAATTCCGGTGCACGGCTGAAATTTTGTTTCCGAATAAATCAGTACTTTTCCTATCGAATGATGTAAATAATTTCCGATTTTAAAGTTGTTCGCAGGGGTATTCTTCTAAAAGTTTAAATGAAATATATCTAAATGCATTGTTTCAACAATGAATCCATTGTTGAAAAAATGTTTAAAATGAAATTTTACACATAAAAAAGCAGTTTCTTCTTATTAAATTCAGGTGCACGGCTGAAATTTTGTTTCCGAATAAATCAGTACTTTTCCTATCGAATGATGTAAAAAAATTCCGATTTTTATGTTGTTCGCAGGGGTATTTTTCTACAAGTTTAAATGAAATGTATCAGAATACATTGTTTCAACAATGAATCCATTGTTGTAAAAATATCTAAAATGAAATTTTGCTTATAAAACAAGCAGTATCTTCTTATTATATTCTGGTGCACGGCTGAAATTTCGTTTCCGAATAAAACAGTACTTTTCCTATCGAATTATGTAAAAAAATTCCGATTTTTAGGTTGTTCGCAGGGGTATTTTTCTACAAGTTTAAATGAAATGTATCAGAATGCATTGTTTCAACAATGAATCCATTGTTGTAAAAATGTCTAAAATGAAATTTTACACATAAAACAAGCAGTATCTTCTTATTATATTCCGGTGCACGGCTGAAATTTCGTTTCCGAATAAAGCAAAACATTTCCTATCGAATGATGAAAAAAAATTCCTATTTTTAGGTTGTTCGCAGGGGTATTTTTCTACAAGTTTAAATGAAATGTATCAGAATACATTGTTTCAACAATGAATCCATTGTTGTAAAAATGTCTAAAATGAAATTTTACACATAAAACAAGCAGTATCTTCTTATTATATTCCGGTGCACGGCTGAAATTTCGTTTCCGAATAAAGCAAAACATTTCCTATCGAATGATGAAAAAATATTCCTATTTTTAGGTTGTTCGCAGGGGTATTTTTCTACAAGTTTAAATGAAATGTATCAGAATACATTGTTTCAACAATGAATCCATTGTTGTAAAAATGTCTAAAATGAAATTTTACACATAAAACAAGCAGTATCTTCTTATTAAATTCCGGTGCACGGCTGAAATTTTGTTTCCGAATAAATCAGTACTTTTCCTATCGAATGATGTAAAAAAATTCCGATTTTAAAATTGTTCGCAGGGGTATTCTTCTGCAAGTTTAAATGAAATGTATCAGAATATATTGTTTCAACAATGAGTTCATTGTTGTAAAAATGTCTAAAATGAATTATTACACATAAAACGAGCAGTATCTTCTTATTAAATTCCGGTGCACGGCTGAAATTTAGTTTCCGAATAAATCAGTACTTTTCCTATCGAATGATGTAGAAAAATTCCGATTTTAAAGTTGATCGCAGGGGTATTCTTCTAAAAGTTTAAATGAAATATATCTAAATGCATTGTTTCAACAATGAATCCATTGTTGAAAAAATGTTTAAAATGAAATTTTACACATAAAAAAAGCAGTTTCTTCTTATTAAATTCCGGTGCACGGCTGAAATTTTGTTTCCGAATAAATCAGTACTTTTCCTATCGAATGATGTAAAAAATTCCGATTTTTATGTTGTTCGCAGGGGTATTTTTCTACAAGTTTAAATGAAATGTATCAGAATACATTGTTTCAACAATGAATCCATTGTTGTAAAAATGTCTAAAATGAAATTTTACACATAAAACAAGCAGTATCTTCTTATTAAATTCCGGTGCACGGCTGAAATTTTGTTTCCGAATAAATCAGTACTTTTCCTATCGAATGATGTAAAAAAATTCCGATTTTAAAATTGTTCGCAGGGGTATTCTTCTACAAGTTTAAATGAAATGTATCAGAATATATTGTTTCAACAATGAATCCATTGTTGTAAAAAAATCTAAAATGAAATTTTACACATAAAACGAGCAGTATCTTCTTATTAAATTCCGGTGCACGGCTGAAATTTTGTTTCCGAATAAATCAGTACTTTTCCTATCGAATGATGTAAAAAATTTCCGATTTTAAAGTTGTTCGCAGGGGTATTCTTCTAAAAGTTTAAATGAAATATATCTAAATGCATTGTTTCAACAATGAATCCATTGTTGAAAAAATGTTTAAAATGAAATTTTACACATAAAAAAGCAGTTTCTTCTTATTAAATTCAGGTGCACGGCTGAAATTTTGTTTCCGAATAAATCAGTACTTTTCCTATCGAATGATGTAAAAAAATTCCGATTTTTATGTTGTTCGCAGGGGTATTTTTCTACAAGTTTAAATGAAATGTATCAGAATACATTGTTTCAACAATGAATCCATTGTTGTAAAAATATCTAAAATGAAATTTTGCTTATAAAACAAGCAGTATCTTCTTATTATATTCTGGTGCACGGCTGAAATTTCGTTTCCGAATAAAACAGTACTTTTCCTATCGAATTATGTAAAAAAATTCCGATTTTTAGGTTGTTCGCAGGGGTATTTTTCTACAAGTTTAAATGAAATGTATCAGAATGCATTGTTTCAACAATGAATCCATTGTTGTAAAAATGTCTAAAATGAAATTTTACACATAAAACAAGCAGTATCTTCTTATTATATTCCGGTGCACGGCTGAAATTTCGTTTCCGAATAAAGCAAAACATTTCCTATCGAATGATGAAAAAAAATTCCTATTTTTAGGTTGTTCGCAGGGGTATTTTTCTACAAGTTTAAATGAAATGTATCAGAATACATTGTTTCAACAATGAATCCATTGTTGTAAAAATGTCTAAAATGAAATTTTACACATAAAACAAGCAGTATCTTCTTATTAAATTCCGGTGCACGGCTGAAATTTTGTTTCCGAATAAATCAGTACTTTTCCTATCGAATGATGTAAAAAAATTCCGATTTTAAAATTGTTCGCAGGGGTATTCTTCTGCAAGTTTAAATGAAATGTATCAGAATATATTGTTTCAACAATGAGTCCATTGTTGTAAAAATGTCTAAAATGAATTATTACACATAAAACGAGCAGTATCTTCTTATTAAATTCCGGTGCACGGCTGAAATTTAGTTTCCGAATAAATCAGTACTTTTCCTATCGAATGATGTAGAAAAATTCCGATTTTAAAGTTGATCGCAGGGGTATTCTTCTAAAAGTTTAAATGAAATATATCTAAATGCATTGTTTCAACAATGAATCCATTGTTGAAAAAATGTTTAAAATGAAATTTTACACATAAAAAAAGCAATTTCTTCTTATTAAATTCCGGTGCACGGCTGAAATTTTGTTTCCGAATAAATCAGAACTTTTCCTATCGAATGATGTAAAAAATTCCGATTTTTATGTTGTTCGCAGGGGTATTTTTCTACAAGTTTAAATGAAATGTATCAGAATACATTGTTTCAACAATGAATCCATTGTTGTAAAAATGTCTAAAATGAAATTTTGCTTATAAAACAAGCAGTATCTTCTTATTATATTCTGGTGCACGGCTGAAATTTCGTTTCCGAATAAAACAGTACTTTTCCTATCGAATTATGTAAAAAAATTCCGATATTTAGGTGGTTCGCAGGGGCATTTCTCTAAAATTTTAAATGAAATATATCTAAATAAATATATTTCAACAATGAATCCATTGTTGTAAAAATGTCTAAAATGAATTATTACACATAAAACAAGCAGTATCTTCTTATTATATTCCGGTGCACGGCTGAAATTTCGTTTCCGAATTAAGCAAAACATTTCCTGTCGAATGATGAAAAAAAATTTCGATTTTTATGTTTTTCGCAGGGGTATTTTTCTAAAAGTTTAAATGACATGTATCTGAATACATTGTTTAAACAATGAATCCAATGTTGTAAAAATGTCTAAAATGAAATTTTACACATAAAACGAGCAAAATCTTCTTATTAAATTCCAGTGCACGGATGGAATTTTGTTTCCGAATAAATCAGTACTTTTCCTATCGAATGATGTAAAAAATTCCAATTTTTAGGTTGTTCGCAGGGGTATTTTTCTACAAGTTTAAATGAAATGTATCAGAATACATTGTTTCAACAATGAATCCATTGTTGTAAAAATGTCTAAAATGAAATTTTACACATAAAACAAGCAGTATCTTCTTATTAAATTCCGGTGCACGGCTGAAATTTTGTTTCCGAATAAATCAGTACTTTTCCTATCGAATGATGTAAAAAAATTCGATTTTAAAATTGTTCGCAGGGGTATTCTTCTACAAGTTTAAATGAAATGTATCAGAATATATTGTTTCAACAATGAATCCATTGTTGTAAAAAAATCTAAAATGAAATTTTGCACATAAAACGAGAAGTATCTTCTTATTAAATTCCGGTGCACGGCTGAAATTTTGTTTCCGAATAAATCAGTACTTTTCCTACCGAATGATGTAAAAAAATTCCGATTTTAAAGTTGTTCGCAGGGGTATTCTTCTAAAAGTTTAAATGAAATATATCTAAATGCATTGTTTCAACAATGAATCCATTTTTGAAAAAATGTTTAAAATGAAATTTTACACATAAAAAAGCAGTTTCTTCTTATTAAATTCAGGCGCACGGCTGAAATTTTGTTTCCGAATAAATCAGTACTTTTCCTATCGAATGATGTAAAAAAAATCCGATTTTTATGTTGTTCGCAGGTGTATTTTTCTACAAGTTTAAATGAAATGTATCAGAATACATTGTTTCAACAATGAATCCATTGTTGTAAAAATATCTAAAATGAAATTTTGCTTATAAAACAAGCAGTATCTTCTTATTATATTCTGGTGCACGGCTGAAATTTCGTTTCCGAATAAAACAGTACTTTTCCTATCGAATTATGTAAAAAAAATTCCGATTTTTAGGTTGTTCGCAGGTGTATTTTTCTACAAGTTTAAATGAAATGTATCAGAATACATTGTTTCAACAATGAATCCATTGTTGTAAAAATGTCTAAAATGAAATTTTACACATAAAACAAGCAGTATCTTCTTATTATATTCTGGTGCACGGCTGAAATTTCGTTTCCGAATTAAGCAAAACATTTCCTATCGAATGATGAAAAAAAATTTCGATTTTTATGCTGTTCGCAGGGGTATTTTTCTAAAAGTTTAAATGAAATATATCTAAATGCATTGTTTCAACAATGAATCCATTTTTGAAAAAATGTTTAAAATGAAATTTTACACATAAAAAAGCAGTTTCTTCTTATTAAATTCAGGCGCACGGCTGAAATTTTGTTTCCGAATAAATCAGTACTTTTCCTATCGAATGATGTAAAAAAAAATCCGATTTTTATGTTGTTCGCAGGGGTATTTTTCTACAAGTTTAAATGAAATGTATCAGAATACATTGTTTAAACAATGAATCCATTGTTGTAAAAATGTCTAAAATGAAATTTTACACATAAAACGAGCAAAATCTTCTTATTAAATTCCGGTGCACGGCTGGAATTTTGTTTCCGAATAAATCAGTACTTTTCCTATCGAATGATGTAAAAAAATTCCGATTTTTAGGTTGTTCGCAGGGGTATTTTTCTACAAGTTTAAATGAAATGTATCAGAATACATTGTTTCAACAATGAATCCATTGTTGTAAAAATGTCTAAAATGAAATTTTACACATAAAACAAGCAGTATCTTCTTATTAAATTCCGGTGCACGGCTGAAATTTTGTTTCCGAATAAATCAGTACTTTTCCTATCGAATGATGTAAAAAAATTCCGATTTTAAAATTGTTCGCAGGGGTATTCTTCTACAAGTTTAAATGAAATGTATCAGAATATATTGTTTCAACAATGAATCCATTGTTGTAAAAATGTCTAAAATGAAATTTTACACATAAAACGAGCAGTATCTTCTTATTAAATTCCGGTGCACGGCTGAAATTTCGTTTCCGAATAAATCAGTACTTTTCCTATCGAATGATGTAAAAAAATTCCGATTTTAAAATTGTTCGCAGGGGTATTCTTCTACAAGTTTAAATGAAATGTATCAGAATATATTGTTTCAACAATGAATCCATTGTTGTAAAAAAATCTAAAATGAAATTTTACACATAAAACGAGCAGTATCTTCTTATTAAATTCCGGTGCACGGCTGAAATTTTGTTTCCGAATAAATCAGTACTTTTCCTATCGAATGATGTAAAAAATTTCCGATTTTAAAGTTGTTCGCAGGGGTATTCTTCTAAAAGTTTAAATGAAATATATCTAAATGCATTGTTTCAACAATGAATCCATTGTTGAAAAAATGTTTAAAATGAAATTTTACACATAAAAAAGCAGTTTCTTCTTATTAAATTCAGGTGCACGGCTGAAATTTTGTTTCCGAATAAATCAGTACTTTTCCTATCGAATGATGTAAAAAAATTCCGATTTTTATGTTGTTCGCAGGGGTATTTTTCTACAAGTTTAAATGAAATGTATCAGAATACATTGTTTCAACAATGAATCCATTGTTGTAAAAATATCTAAAATGAAATTTTGCTTATAAAACAAGCAGTATCTTCTTATTATATTCTGGTGCACGGCTGAAATTTCGTTTCCGAATAAAACAGTACTTTTCCTATCGAATTATGTAAAAAAATTCCGATTTTTAGGTTGTTCGCAGGGGTATTTTTCTACAAGTTTAAATGAAATGTATCAGAATGCATTGTTTCAACAATGAATCCATTGTTGTAAAAATGTCTAAAATGAAATTTTACACATAAAACAAGCAGTATCTTCTTATTATATTCCGGTGCACGGCTGAAATTTCGTTTCCGAATAAAGCAAAACATTTCCTATCGAATGATGGAAAAAAATTCCGATTTTTAGGTTGTTCGCAGGGGTATTTTTCTACAAGTTTAAATGAAATGTATCAGAATACATTGTTTCAACAATGAATCCATTGTTGTAAAAATGTCTAAAATGAAATTTTACACATAAAACAAGCAGTATATACTTATTGAATTCCGGTGCACGGCTGAAATTTTGTTTCCGAATAAATCAGTACTTTTCCTATCGAATGATGTAAAAAAATTCCGATTTTAAAATTGTTCGCTGGGGTATTCTTCTGCAAGTTTAAATGAAATGTATCAGAATATATTGTTTCAACAATGAATCCATTGTTGTAAAAATGTCTAAAATGAATTATTACACATAAAACGAGCAGTATCTTCTTATTAAATTCCGGTGCACGGCTGAAATTTAGTTTCCGAAAAAATCAGTACTTTTCCTATCGAATGATGTAGAAAAATTCCGATTTTAAAGTTGATCGCAGGGGTATTCTTCTAAAAGTTTAAATGAAATATATCTAAATGCATTGTTTCAACAATGAATCCATTGTTGAAAAAATGTTTAAAATGAAATTTTACACATAAAAAAAGCAGTTTCTTCTTATTAAATTCCGGTGCACGGCTGAAATTTTGTTTCCGTATAAATCAGTACTTTTCCTATTGAATGATGTAAAAAATTCCGATTTTTATGTTGTTCGCAGGGGTATTTTTCTACATGTTTAAATGAAATGTATCAGAATACATTGTTTCAACAATGAATCCATTGTTGTAAAAATGTCTAAAATGAAATTTTGCTTATAAAACAAGCAGTATCTTCTTATTATATTCTGGTGCACGGCTGAAATTTCGTTTCCGAATAAAACAGTACTTTTCCTATCGAATTATGTAAAAAAATTCCGATATTAAGTGGTTCGCAGGGGCATTTCTCTAAAATTTTAAATGAAATATATCTAAATAAATATATTTCAACAATGAATCCATTGTTGTAAAAGTGTTTAAAATGAAATTTTACACATAAAACAAGCAGTATCTTCCAATTATATTCTGGTGCACGGCTGAAATTTCGTTTCCTAATAAAACAGTACTTTTCCTATCGAATGATGTAAAAAAATTCCGATTTTAAAGTTGTTCGCAGGGGTATTCTTCTAAAAGTTTAAATAAAATATATATAAATACATTGTTTCAACAATGAATCCATTGTTGTAAAAATGTTTGAAATGAAATTTTACACATAAAACGAGCAGTATCTTCTCATTAAATTCCGGTGCACGGCTGAAATTTCGTTTCCGAATTAAGCAAAACATTTCCTGTCGAATGATGAAAAAAAATTTCGATTTTTATGTTGTTCGCAGGGGTATTTTTCTAAAAGTTTAAATGACATGTATCTGAATACATTGTTTAAACATTGAATCCAATGTTGTAAAAATGTCTAAAATGAAATTTTACACATAAAACGAGCAAAATCTTCTTATTAAATTCCGGTGCACGGATGGAATTTTGTTTCCGAATAAATCAGTACTTTTCCTATCGAATGATGTAAAAAAATTCCAATTTTTAGGTTGTTCGCAGGGGTATTTTTCTACAAGTTTAAATGAAATGTATCAGAATACATTGTTTCAACAATGAATCCATTGTTGTAAAAATGTCTAAAATGAAATTTTACACATAAAACAAGCAGTATCTTCTTATTAAATTCCGGTGCACGGCTGAAATTTTGTTTCCGAATAAATCAGTACTTTTCCTATCGAATGATGTAAAAAAATTCGATTTTAAAATTGTTCGCAGGGGTATTCTTCTACAAGTTTAAATGAAATGTATCAGAATATATTGTTTCAACAATGAATCCATTGTTGTAAAAAAATCTAAAATGAAATTTTGCACATAAAACGAGGAGTATCTTCTTATTAAATTCCGGTGCACGGCTGAAATTTTGTTTCCGAATAAATCAGTACTTTTCCTACCGAATGATGTAAAAAAATTCCGATTTTAAAGTTGTTCGCAGGGGTATTCTTCTAAAAGTTTAAATGAAATATATCTAAATGCATTGTTTCAACAATGAATCCATTTTTGAAAAAATGTTTAAAATGAAATTTTACACATAAAAAAGCAGTTTCTTCTTATTAAATTCAGGCGCACGGCTGAAATTTTGTTTCCGAATAAATCAGTACTTTTCCTATCGAATGATGTAAAAAAAATCCGATTTTTATGTTGTTCGCAGGGGTATTTTTCTACAAGTTTAAATGAAATGTATCAGAATACATTGTTTCAACAATGAATCCATTGTTGTAAAAATATCTAAAATGAAATTTTGCTTATAAAACAAGCAGTATCTTCTTATTATATTCTGGTGCACGGCTGAAATTTCGTTTCCGAATAAAACAGTACTTTTCCTATCGAATTATGTAAAAAAAATTCCGATTTTTAGGTTGTTCGCAGGGGTATTTTTCTACAAGTTTAAATGAAATGTATCAGAATACATTGTTTCAACAATGAATCCATTGTTGTAAAAATGTCTAAAATGAAATTTTACACATAAAACAAGCAGTATCTTCTTATTATATTCCGGTGCACGGCTGAAATTTCGTTTCCGAATTAAACAAAACATTTCCTATCGAATGATGAAAAAAAATTTCGATTTTTATGCTGTTCGCAGGGGTATTTTTCTAAAAGTTTAAATGACATGTATCTGAATACATTGTTTAAACAATGAATCCATTGTTGTAAAAATGTCTAAAATGAAATTTTACACATAAAACGAGCAAAATCTTCTTATTAAATTCCGGTGCACGGCTGGAATTTTGTTTCCGAATAAATCAGTACTTTTCCTATCGAATGATGTAAAAAAATTCCGATTTTTAGGTTGTTCGCAGGGGTATTTTTCTACAAGTTTAAATGAAATGTATCAGAATACATTGTTTCAACAATGAATCCATTGTTGTAAAAATGTCTAAAATGAAATTTTACACATAAAACAAGCAGTATCTTCTTATTAAATTCCGGTGCACGGCTGAAATTTTGTTTCCGAATAAATCAGTACTTTTCCTATCGAATGATGTAAAAAAATTCCGATTTTAAAATTGTTCGCAGGGGTATTCTTCTACAAGTTTAAATGAAATGTATCAGAATATATTGTTTCAACAATGAATCCATTGTTGTAAAAATGTCTAAAATGAAATTTTACACATAAAACGAGCAGTATCTTCTTATTAAATTCCGGTGCACGGCTGAAATTTCGTTTCCGAATAAAACAGTACTTTTCCTATCGAATTACGTAAAAAAATTCCGATTTTTATTTTGTTCGCAGGGGTATTTTTCTACAAGTTTAAATGAAATGTATCTGAATACATTGTTTAAACAATAAATCCATTGTTGTAAAAATGTCTAAAATGAAATTTTACACATAAAAAAGCAGTTTCTTCTTATTAAATTCAGGTGCACGGCTGAAATTTTGTTTCCGAATAAATCAGTACTTTTCCTATCGAATGATGTAAAAAAATTCCGATTTTTATGTTGTTCGCAGGGGAATTTTTCTAAAAGTTTAAATGACATGTATCTGAATACATTGTTTAAACAATAAATCCATTGTTGTAAAAATGTCTAAAATGAAATTTTACACATAAAAAAGCAGTTTCTTCTTATTAAATTCAGGTGCACGGCTGAAATTTTGTTTCCGAATAAATCAGTACTTTTCCTATCGAATTATGTAAAAAAATTCCGATTTTTATGTTGTTCGCAGGGGTATTTTTCTACAAGTTTAAATGAAATGTATAAGAATACATTGCTTCAACAATGAATCCATTGTTGTAAAAATATCTAAAATGAAATTTTGCTTATAAAACAAGCAGTATCTTCTTATTATATTCTGGTGCACGGCTGAAATTTCGTTTCCGAATAAAACAGTACTTTTCCTATCGAATTACGTAAAAAAATTCCGATTTTTAGGTTGTTCGCAGGGGTATTTTTCTACAAGTTTAAATGAAATGTATCAGAATACATTGTTTCAACAATGAATCCATTGTTGTAAAAATATCTAAAATGAAATTTTGCCTATAAAACAAGCAGTATCTTCTTATTATATTCTGGTGCACGGCTGAAATTTCGTTTCCGAATAAAACAGTACTTTTCCTATCGAATTACGTAAAAAATTCCGATTTTTAGGTTGTTCGCAGGGGTATTTTTCTACAAGTTTAAATGAAATGTATCAGAATACATTGTTTCAACAATGAATCCATTGTTGTAAAAATGTCTAAAATGAAATTTTACACATAAAACAAGCAGTATCTTCTTATTATATTCCGGTGCACGGCTGAAATTTCGTTTCCGAATTAAGCAAAACATTTCCTATCGAATGATGAAAAAAAATTTCGATTTTTATGTTGTTCGCAGGGGTATTTTTCTAAAAGTTTAAATGACATGTATCTGAATACATTGTTTAAACAATGAATCCATTGTTGTAAAAATGTCTAAAATGAAATTTTACACATAAAACGAGCAGTATCTTCTTATTAAATTCCGGTGCACGGCTGAAATTTTGTTTCCGAATAAATCAGTACTTTTCCTATCGAATGATGTAAAAAAATTCCGATTTTAAAGTTGTTCGCAGGGGTATTCTTCTAAAAGTTTAAATGAAATATATCTAAATGCATTGTTTCAACAATGAATCCATTGTTGAAAAAATGTTTAAAATGAAATTTTACACATAAAAAAAGCAGTTTCTTCTTATTAAATTCAGGTGCACGGCTGAAATTTCGTTTCCCAATAAAACAGTACTTTTCCTATCGAATTATGTAAAAAAATGCCGATATTTAGGTGGTTCGCAGGGGCATTTCTCTAAAATTTTAAATGAAATATATCTAAATACATTTGTTTCAACAATGAATCCATTGTTGTAAAAGTGTTTAAAATGAAATTTTACACATAAAACAAGCAGTATCTTCTTATTATATTCTGGTGCTCGGCTGAAATTTCGTTTCCGAATAAAACAGTACTTTTCCTATCGAATTACGTAAAAAAATTCCGATTTTTATGTTGTTCGCAGGGGTATTTTTCTACAAGTTTAAATGAAATGTATCTGAATACATTGTTTAAACAATAAATCCATTGTTGTAAAAATGTCTAAAATGAAATTTTACACATAAAAAAGCAGTTTCTTCTTATTAAATTCAGGTGCACGGCTGAAACTTTGTTTCCGAATAAATCAGCACTTTTCCTATCGAATGATGTAAAAAAATTCCGATTTTTATGTTGTTCGCAGGGGTATTTTTCTAAAAGTTTAAATGACATGTATCTGAATACATTGTTTAATCAGTAAATCCATTGTTGTAAAAATGTCTAAAATGAAATTTTACACATAAAAAAGCAGTTTCTTCTTATTAAATTCAGGTGCACGGCTGAAATTTTGTTTCCGAATAAATCAGTACTTTTCCTATCGAATGATGTAAAAAAATTCCGATTTTTATGTTGTTCGCAGGGGTATTTTTCTACAAGTTTAAATGAAATGTATAAGAATACATTGTTTCAACAATGAATCCATTGTTGTAAAAATATCTAAAATGAAATTTTGCTTATAAAACAAGCAGTATCTTCTTATTATATTCTGGTGCACGGCTGAAATTTCGTTTCCGAATAAAACAGTACTTTTCCTATCGAATTACGTAAAAAAATTCCGATTTTTAGGTTGTTCGCAGGGGTATTTTTCTACAAGTTTAAATGAAATGTATCAGAATACATTGTTTCAACAATGAATCCATTGTTGTAAAAATGTCTAAAATGAAATTTTACACATAAAACAAGCAGTATCTTCTTATTATATTCCGGTGCACGGCTGAAATTTCGTTTCCGAACTAAGCAAAACATTTCCTATCGAATGATGAAAAAAAATTTCGATTTTTATGTTGTTCGCATGGGTATTTTTCTAAAAGTTTAAATGACATGTATCTGAATACATTGTTTAAACAATGAATCCATTGTTGTAAAAATGTCTAAAATGAATTATTACACATAAAACGAGCAAAATCTTCTTATTAAATTCCGGTGCTCGGCTGGAATTTTGTTTTCGAATAAATCAGTACTTTTCCTATCGAATGATGTAAAAAAATTCCGATTTTAAAGTTGTTCGCAGGGGTATTCTTCTAAACGTTTAAATGAAATATGTCTAAATGCATTGTTTCAACAATGAATCCATTGTTGAAAAAATGTTTAAAATGAAATTTTACACATAAAAAAAGCAGTTTCTTCTTATTAAATTCAGGTGCACGGCTGAAATTTTGTTTCCGAATAAATCAGTACTTTTCCTATCGAATGATGTAAAAAAATTCCGATTTTTATGTTGTTCGCAGGGGTATTTTTCTACAAGTTTAAATGAAATGTATCAGAATACATTGTTTCAACAATGAATCCATTGTTGTAAAAATGTCTAAAATGAAATTTTGCTTATAAAACAAGCAGTATCTTCTTATTATATTCTGGTGCACGGCTGAAATTTTGTTTCCGAATAAATCAGTACTTTTCCTATCGAATGATGTAAAAAAATTCCGATTTTTATGTTGTTCGCAGGGGTATTTTTCTACAAGTTTAAATGAAATGTATCAGAATACATTGTTTCAACAATGAATCCATTGTTGTAAAAGTGTTTAAAATGAAATTTTACACATAAAACAAGCAGTATCTTCTTATTATATTCTGGTGCACGGCTGAAATTTCGTTTCCGAATAAAACAGTACTTTTCCTATCGAATGATGTAAAAAAATTCCGATTTTAAAGTTGTTCGCAGGGGTATTCTTCTAAAAGTTTAAATAAAATATATGTAATAAAACGACGACGATGTTCTATAATAGTGTATAATCACTAATAGAATACCATGTTGGTTGTAGAATACTACTATTCACTAAGATTCAATAGTGGGATGAGCAGTCGTTCTGGTAAGTGGATAAGCCATGGATTTGTTCTCGTAGGAGTTTCTCCAATAACAATGCAAGAAAATCAGTGTTTTAGTTCTTTATTATTTAGAGCACGAACTTAAGTTACTCCACAGATCACCGTTCCACACATCTATCACTACGGCCTTCGCTCACTAAGCTGCAACATTCCGGCGTTCTACAATCTCGGAAAAAATGACATTTCTAATTCAGCGGAGAAATAAAACGCGCGTCTTGATAGTTTAAAGAAAAGGTGCATTCTACTCTCCTGAAAAGCCAAATGAAAAAATCATTTTCACGACAAAACTAGCGCCCTCCTACTCCGCGTCAATCATTTTAAAAATCCAATCAGGATGGACTCGAGCCTCTAACGGACAAAATGATCAATTCTAATTGGCCGTAATAGGCGGTCTACTGGCAAGAACTATATTTTTTTCTCGGAACACTAAGCCCTTTAGCAACGCGTAGTAACACTTGTCACGCGATGTTAAAAAATAAAAAATAAAATTAAAATCGCAGGAATATGCCAGAAAGTAAAAAGCTTACGAAATACTTCCCGCCTTTTTGAGAAGCAAGAAATAATTTATTAATAACTAAAGTAAGAAAAAGAATTTTAGCTGTTACAAGACGAAACTAAGATTGAAATATGTTCCACAAATTTAGAATTGAAGCTAAGAGAGAATAAAAAAAAATGGCGCAATTTTTTTTTTTTTTTTATTACAAATCCCCCCTCCCAGAAAGACGGGTGAAAAAGTAGGTCTGAGACCTGCAATTTCACAGAAAGGGAGATGATGCAGACTTAGCTCACGAAGTTGTTGATATAAGTAATAATAATTAGATACTGAATAAAAAAAAAATTTAAATTAATTTCTCTTTTTTTATATAAATATAGAATTCAAATTTAAAAACACCAAGGTGATGCGTGGAATAACTTTAAATTTAAATACAATAAAATAGGCATCAGTACAAATACAAGATGTAATCTTGTTTAAAGTACACATCATAAAGTAATTTGAAAATATAAGCAATTACCCATAGTAATAACATAAAAATGAAACATAAAATTGAAAAACAATAACGTTAAATTCTTTTTTAACAATGTCAAATCTAGAAATCAATTTTTAAAAGTTTATTTCAAAAATCTTCTTAAAGTCATATTTGGAATGGCATAGTTCATTACCTCATTTTATGGATGTCTAATTCATTTAACTGTCCAAATTCATCAGCTAACATTATAATATTAGTTCAGTTTTTGTGTGAGTAAGTCCTTGAACATTCATAACAGTTCCATTTTGGAATCTTTGTGAAAATACTTTTATAATTGTATTTTTAATTAATAACACATTTTATAATATAGTAATAATAAAATTTAACAATGTAAATAATAAACAATATAATTAAGAAACATAATAAGGAAAAATATCAATAATAATAAATATCATAAGTGTAAGTAAATCTCATAATGGGTATAAGTAAATCTCATAATGGGTATAAGTAAATATCTTAATAAGTAATAATAAATATCACAAAAGACATTCTTTAAATACTTAATCTCGTTTATCTCATCTCATATTTTTGGGATGAAATATAGAGAGAAGTGGAATAAAATAAAAAATGCAATCAACTATGAAATCATTTACTTAATCTGGTAATCCGAGTACAGGATTAAGTAGGAATATGTACAAAAAAAAATTAAAATATAATATGATAAATTAAAATAAAATAAAGATAAATAAAAATTTTGTTCATGTTTGAGAATGCACGTGACCTTTAAACTACTAAGATTCTTAAAAAGAAATATTAATAAATGATAAAAATAAAAAACAAGATCTATTCATGTCAAATAATTACGCAATAAATATTCTCTCGGTGTGATAAAACATTGCAAGATGCAAGTAGGAAAGAGAAAAAGAAACAAAATTATATTATAATTGACATGTACTTGGACTGGAATGCAGAAGCAAAGAAAGAGAGAAAGAAGAGAAAAAAAAAATATATTAAAATAAAGTGATAAAAATTTTGTTACTTGGCAAATAATTTAATAATTGATAGATTAAATTTAATATTACAAATAGGTTCAGTTGAAAGAAAAAAAAATATTCTAAGTAGAGTAATTCAGTACAGAATAAGAAATTTCCACTTTGTTCGTCTACGCCGGCATAAATAAACAAATATAAAAATTTCCAGACAAGTGACACTCTCGCTGCAGTCAAGAGATATCATTGCCATTCTGTGAGAATTACAGGATATTATCTGAATTAAAATATGAAAAGAAATTTACTGTTTAAGAGAAAAAAATTATAAAATGATAAACTAGAGATATAGTTTAAGCTACAGTTTTTACCTGAGTTTGTTGTTGTTGATTAGGGGGTTGTTGCTCATGACTTAATTTAAATTTATCAGGGGAATAATAAGGCCTTAATTTAGATACATGTACTATTTCTGAACTTTTGAACTGGTTTTGCCTATCAATTTCAAAATTTACTTCGGATAATTTGTTAAGAATTTTATAAGGGCCACTAAATACTTGTGACAACTTTCTAGTATTAGGGTACTGAAATTCTTCATAGATAACTAGATCTCCTCTTTTAAATTTTGGTTCGATATAATCTTTATCATAATATCTTTTATTTTTTAAATGAAATTCATCAGTTCTTGTTTTAGCAATTTTAAGTGCTTCATGAACAGGGGGATAATAATTTTGTTGTAAGGGGGAGTCATAGGGTAATTGGCCAAAAAGTAAGTACGCAGGTGGAAATTTGGTAATAGAATGGGGTGTATTATTATATTCATTAATTACCTCAGTTAAAAGCTTAGTCCAGGGAATTTTAGAGGTAGTGGAGTTTACTTTACATTTTAATCTAGTTACTATTGTCTGATTTACTCTTTCACATTTCCCATTCGTTTGTGGATGATGGGCAGTGGTCAAACGTTGTTTAATATTATGATTTCGCAGGAATTTTTTGAATCTTGAAGAAGTAAAAGCAGCATTCCTGTCACTAAGTATTTTTTGAGGGGACTGTACACTTGAAATCTTACTAAAACAGAATAATTGTTGAGGGATTTTGATATTGAAGATTTGTTTCAGACAATTTGTATAAGTTTCTGTAGTGACACTTTTGGAAGGAAATGCCCAAACATATCTTGTGGCATGGTCTATTATAATATGGAGATATTTTTTTGTAGAATTATAATAATTGAACCCTCCTACAGTATCAACAGACAGACAGTCAAAAGGTTGATCTGTAGTGGGCATAGCTTGTAATAAGCCAAATTTTTTCTGTCTAGGTTTTTTATTTTTCTGGCAAATATCACAGTATTTAACAAAGTTAGTAATGTCTTGGGTCATATCTGGCCAATAATAGTTAGGAGAAATTAAATTTTGCATTTTTTGAACACCAGGGTGACCAAACTGTTCATGAGCAACATTAAGCATTTTTTTTCTTAGGGACATGGGAACTACCACTTTACGAAAACCTTTTCTTTTAACTATAATCAGTCCATTGTCATTAATATAATTTGATCCACACACATTTTCTTTTTCTTGCATCTCAATAATCTCTTTAACGTCAAGAAGAAAAGTAAGGGGCTTACAAAAATGAGAAATAGGGTTTCGGGACAACATGTCGGCTTCGACATTTGTAGATCCCTTTAAGTACTCTATTTTGTAATCGAACATACTTAACTTCAATGACCACCTAAATAATCGACCTCTTAAATGTTTGACATTTTTTAACCAAACAAGAGATGCATGATCAGTATGGATGGTAAATTGTACACCGTGAAAGTAATGATAAAATTTATCTAAAGTATCAATGATAGCAAGACACTCTAGTTCGGTAATGAAATAATTTTTCTCATAACTTCTCAATCCTCTAGAAAAATAAGCAATTGGATGTAAAAAGTTATTATGGTCGGGTTGTTTAAGAACTGCACCTACCGCTACCTGAGAAGCGTCAACAAACATGTGTAGGGGTAATTTTGGGTCATAAATCTTTAAAATTGGTTTAGCAATGAGGGCATCTTTTAATTTTTGAAAAGAGTTTTGACATTCAGTATTCCATTCCCAAATAGTATCTTTCTTAAGTAATTTATTTAGGGGGTGTCTAATTTCAGCATATTTGTCAATAAATTTATGATACACATTTATAGAACCAAGAAATCTTTGTAATTCTTTAGTGTTAGTAGGAGGTTTTAATTTTTTAATCGTTTCTATATTAGTATTAGCTGGAGTTAAAGTTCCATTTTGGATTTCATACCCTAGAAAATTGATTTGTTTTTGAGCAAAAGTACATTTAGATAATTTTAATTTAATATTTTCTATTCGGCATAAATCAAAAATTTGGATGAAATGCTGTATATGTTCATCTATTGATTTAGAAAAAATAATTATATCATCAAAATAATAACAAGCAAAGTCTATTTTATATTTTGTAAGAATTCTTCTAATTGTCCTGTTGAAAATTGGGGGGCCTACCTTTACACCAAAGGGGAGAACATTCCATTCCCAGAGCCCACAATTAGTAGTAAAGGCTAACTTTTCGGAATCGGCTGGGTGAATAGGTATGTGCCAATAGCCTGAGGCTAAATCTAGTGTAGAGAAATATTGGGCACCACTTAATTTGTCTAAAATTTCATCTATTCGGGGTAAAGGTTCAGCGTCATTTTTCATGATAGAATTTAATTTTCGGTAGTCAACACACATTCGGGTTTTTTTACCTTCATCTCGTTTATTTACTAACGTAACTGGAGAAGAGTATGGGCTATAACTTTCCTTAATTAACCCAGCAGCTAATAATGATTGGATTTGCTGAGATATTTCTTTTTCATCAGCAGTGGATGTACGATAAGGCCTCAAAGATATTGGTAGGTCAGATTTAAGATAAATACGCTGAGGTTCAATATTAATTCTCCCTACATCATATTTATTTTTTGCAAAAATATCTAAATAATCCCTTAAAAGTTCCCTTACATTTTTATTTTGAATAGCAGTCAGATCCCCCAATAGATTATAATCATCATTATTAGTTCGCGACAAGGATTGAGGAGTTATGGTATTTCCATAATCGGGTTGCACAGTAGTATCATTTTTTATAATATCAAAATGAAGCAATTCTAAGTTATCACTGGATATGTTGACATATGGGTTTAACGAAATATTGTCTTGTAACACCTGGCTTTTTGCACAATCAATTTTTAATTTAAATTTGGCACAATCAGGTAAACCTAAAATAGCATAGTCCAAATCAAGTTGACTTACTAAAAAATTAACATATCTCTTTATATTACCAAATTTAATACATAATCGACAAGATTTATTAATTGTAAGAGTTCCTTGTGCCTGTCTGATAGTAATAGGGGTAACATTATGTAAATTACCATTTAAATATCGAACAAATTTGAGGGGTAAAATTGAGACAGTTGATCCACTATCCACCACACAATACACTTTGTTATTGCCCACATATCCAGGGATGATTAATTGTCAAATATTATTAGTAGGGGGTGGTTGAATATGAGCAGGAGTTTCAGTTTGAAAGGAATTTGTGTTAAATATACAACTCCTTTCCCAATGATATGCATTTTCTATGCCTCTGTTTAAACATATTCTGCACGGACGACTTGGGTAGTTATTCTGGTAATGAGTCGTAGGCATTCTAGGAGTGAAAAACCTAGGATTAAAATTTTGGAATGGATTGTTTAGAGTAGGTCGAGTCCAATGTCTGGGCTGAGGATTGGGATTGTGCATAGGTCTAGTTTGTTGAAAATTTCTATTGCTGTTATTAGAGGTATGATTTGGAATCGCTGCTAATTGTTTAGCAATGCGAAACCATTCACGAGTATTGGAAGGAGGGTTAACCATCAAACAATTTTGATACTCCGGCTGAAGTCCATCAGTTAATCCCTGTATAATTAAATTTTCCCTAAGCTGAAGTTGCCTTCCAATCTCAACTTTCTTTCTAAAATAAGAATCCAAATCTCTTAGATCATTTAACTTTAAGGAAGTAAATTCAGAAAATTTTGGAACTCTAACTTGAATGAATTTTTCACTTAAAATCTCGACAATTTCTTCATAAGTAGCACAATCCAAACAATCATTGATATAAGTTTTTAGCGCTTCCCCCTTTAAATATTTTGAAATATTTTGGTGTTTCCACTCATTATCTTTTTTTTCTACAGAACATTCTCGATCAAAATGTTTAAACCATTTAAATATATCCATGCCCAACCCAAATTCAAAAGGGACAATATCAAGTTTATTTTCTGACATTTTTTCTTCTTTTACTAATCCTGATCTTAATAGCATATAAGAAGGATAATTCATATGAAAAATTTTTAAATGCTATACTTCAATTATTAAAATTTAATTACTATACTTCAAATACCTCAATAAATAACAATAAAAATAAATAAATAATAAATAAATAAGTAATAAAATAATAAATATCGGGTTTCCATACATGGGAAATAACAAATAATTTTAAAAACAAAAATACTTTTCTTTACGTATGGAAAATTAATTTTGCAACAGAGTATTTTTTTAACAACAAATTAATCCATCTTTCGATTTAAAAAAAAAAAAAAATAACACCTTTAAAACTAAATAAAATTTCTATGAGCAGAAAATTTTAACTAATTATAAATAAAGAACAAATTTATTTTTTAATATTTGTAATAAAAGAGAGAGAAAAAAAAATCAAGAATTTAAACAAAGAAATGTTTATTAAAATTTCTTAGCCAATAAACAAATAAAATAATAACTTACAGACATGTTCGATGTGGAATTGTTCAAATACCTAATTTTTTATTAAACTAAACAAAAATAAAGAACTTCGTAGATACGACTCACAGGTGTAAATTTCAATTATCTTGTATTACTGATGGAATCTACCGTAGTTTCGCAACCATACAGCAGGTGTTCATTTATTATGAAATGAAAATTTATCAAAATATTTATGCACTTTTACCTAGAAAATACAGTAAATAAATAAATAAAAGAAAATGATGTTGAATTGATTTCATGCAGGTGATCTTTTGTAATTTTTATTTTGCATATCTCACAGTTTGGTTGCATATCTCTCAGTTGAAAAGTTTCTCACTAGAATGCGAGGTATATTTCACATTTAAAATATTTGTAGATGTAGATACCACACATAATTACAAACAAAACTTTATAAGACGATCTTTTCTCAGCTGAAAGGTTTATCATTTATGCACATGAAGATGTTTTTCCATGCAGGCCATCTCGTCGTAACATGGGTGGAAGTAGAAGCAGATGAGGTTAAAGATGCGTGCAGCTAGCATCTCAAAAACTCTGACTGTTAGTAACACACATTGAGTCTTATTGCAGGAAACAAAATTACAATATTAGTATTAACACACAGCAGCTGATCCCATCCATCTTCAGTCTTGGACATACCATTTAGATGGAAGATATCATAGTTATTTTTTTTTTCTGTATTAAATGTTAAGATGAAAACAATACCAGGAAAAATGTAGGAACAACTGTAAGTGTATGAAGAGCATGCAGCTTATTCTCAAAAGTTTTACGCCGGTTCATTTTTTTATCCTGCCGGCTAAAATGTAATAAAACGACGACGATGTTCTATAATAGTGTATAATCACTAATAGAATACCATGTTGGTTGTAGAATACTACTATTCACTAAGATTCAATAGTGGGATGAGCAGTCGTTCTGGTAAGTGGATAAGAAATGGATTTGTTCTCGTAGGAGTTTCTCCAATAACAATGCAAGAAAATCAGTGTTTATTTCTTTATTATTTAGAGCACGAACTTAAGTTACTCCACAGATCACCGTTCCACACATCTATCACTACGGCCTTCGCTCACTAAGCTGCAACATTCCGGCGTTCTACAATCTCGGAAAAAATGACATTTCTAATTCAGCGGAGAAATAAAACGCGCGTCTTGATAGTTTAAAGAAAAGGTGCATTCTACTCTCCTGAAAAGCCAAATGAAAAAATCATTTTCACGACAAAACTAGCGCCCTCCTACTCCGCGTCAATCATTTTAAAAATCCAATCAGGATGGACTCGAGCCTCTAACGGACAAAATGATCAATTCTAATTGGCCGTAATAGGCGGTCTACTGGCAAGAACTATATTTTTTTCTCGGAACACTAAGCCCTTTAGCAACGCGTAGTAACACTTGTCACGCGATGTTAAAAAATAAAAAATAAAATTAAAATCGCAGGAATATGCCAGAAAGTAAAAAGCTTACGAAATACTTCCCGCCTTTTTGAGAAGCAAGAAATAATTTATTAATAACTAAAGTAAGAAAAAGAATTTTAGCTGTTACAAGACGAAACTAAGATTGAAATATGTTCCACAAATTTAGAATTGAAGCTAAGAGAGAATAAAAAAAATGGCGCAATTTTTTTTATTTTTTTTATTTTATTACATATATATAAATACATTGTTTCAACAATGAATCCATTGTTGTAAAAATGTTTGAAATGAAATTTTACATATAAAAGGAGCAGTATCTTCTCATTAAATTCCGGTGCACGGCTGAAATTTCGTTTCCGAATTAAGCAAAACATTTCCTATCGAATGATGAAAAAAAATTTCGATTTTTATGTTGTTCGCAGGGGTATTTTTCTAAAAGTTTAAATGACATGTATCTGAATACATTGTTTCAACAATGAATCCATTGTTGTAAAAATGTCTAGAATGAAATTTTACTTATAAAACAAGCAGTATCTTCTTATTAAATTCTGGTGCACGGCTGATATTTTGTTTCCGAATAAATCAGTACTTTTCCTATCGAATGATGTAAAAACATTCCGATTTTAAAGTTGTTCGCAGGGGTATTCTTCTAAAAGTTTAAATAAAATATATATAAATACATTGTTTCAACAATGAATCCATTGTTGTAAAAATGTTTAAAATGAAATTTTTCTCTTAAAACGAGCAGTATCTTCGTATTAAATTCCGGTGTACGGCTGAAATTTCGTTTCCGAATTAAGCAAAACCTTTCTCTATCGAATGATGTAAAAAAATTCCGATTTTATGTTGTTCGCAGGGGTATTTTTCTACAAGTTTAAATGAAATGTATCAGAATACATTGTTTCAACAATGAATCCATTGTTGTAAAAATGTCTAAAATGAAATTTTACACATAAAACAAGCAGTATCTTCTTATTATATTCTGGTGCACGGTTGAAATTTCGTTTCCGAATAAAACAGTACTTTTCCTATCGAATGATGTAAAAAAATTCCGATTTTAAAGTTGTTCGCAGGGGTATCCTTCTAAAAGTTTAAATAAAAGATATATAAATACATTGTATCAACAATGAATCCATTGTTGTAAAAATGTTTAAAATGAAATTTTACACATAAAACGAGCAGTATCTTCTCATTAAATTCCGGTGCACGGCTGAAATTTTGTTTCCGAATTAAGCAAAACATTTCCTATCGAATGATGTAAAAAAATTCCGATTTTTATGTTATTCGCAGGGGTATTTTTCTAAAAGTTTAAATGATATGTATCTGAATACAATGTTTCAACAATGAATCCATTGTTGTAAAAATGTCTAAAATGAAATTTTACTTATACAACAAGCAGTATCTTCTTATTAAATTCTGGTGCACGGCTGAAATTCTATTTCCAAATAAATCAGTACTTTTCCTATCGAATGATGGAAAAAAATTCCGATTTTTAGGTGGTTCGCAGAAGCATTTCTCTAAAAGTTTAAATGAAATATATCTAAATGCATTTGTTTCAACAATGAATCCATTGTTGTAAAAATGTTTAAAATGAAATTTTACACATGAAACGAGCAGTATCTTCTTATTAAATTTTGGTGCACGGCTGAAATTTCGTTTCCGAATTAAGCAAAACATTTCCTATCGAATGATGAAAAAAAATTTCGATTTTTATGTTGTTCGCAGGGGTATTGTTCTAAAAGTTTAAATGACATGTATCTGAATACAATGTTTCAACAATGAATCCATTGTTGTAAAAATGTCTAGAATGAAATTTTACTTATAAAAGAAGCAGTATCTTCTTATTAAATTCTGGTGCACGGCTGATATTTTGTTTCCGAATAAATCAGTACTTTTCCTATCGAATGATGTAAAAAAATTCCGATTTTAAAGTTGTTCGCAGGGGTATTCTTCTAAAAGTTTAAATAAAATCAATATAAATACATTGTTTCAACAATGAATCCATTGTTGTAAAAATGTTTAAAATGAAATTTTTCTCTTAAAACGAGCAGTATCTTCGTATTAAATTCCGGTGTACGGCTGAAATTTCGTTTCCGAATTAAGCAAAACCTTTCTCTATCGAATGATGTAAAAAAATTCCGATTTTATGTTGTTCGCAGGGGTATTTTTCTACAAGTTTAAATGAAATGTATCAGAATACATTGTTTCAACAATGAATCCATTGTTGTAAAAATGTCTAAAATGAAATTTTACACATAAAACAAGCAGTATCTTCTTATTATATTCTGGTGCACGGCTGAAATTTCAATTCCGAATAAAACAGTACTTTTTCTATCGAATGATGTAAAAAAATTCCGATTTTAAAGTTGTTCGCAGGGGTATTCTTCTAAAAGTTTAAATAAAATATATATAAATACATTGTTTCAACAATGAATCCATTGTTGTAAAAATGTTTAAAATGAAATTTTACACATAATACGAGCAGTATCTTCTCATTAAATTCTGGTGCACGGCTGAAATTTCGTTTCCGAATTAAGCAAAACATTTCTTATCGAATGATGTAAAAAAATTCGGATTTTTATGTTGTTCGGAGGGGTATTTTTCTAAAAGTTTAAATGATATGTATCTGAATACATTGTTTCAACAATGAATCCATTGTTGTAAAAATGTCTAAAATAAAATTTTACTTATAAAACAAGCAGTATCTTCTTATTAAATTCAGGTGCTTGGCTGAAATTTTGTTTCCGAATAAATCAATACTTTTTCTATCGAATGATGTAAAAAAATTCCGATTTTTAGGTGGTTCGCAGGGACATTTCTCTAAAATTTTAAATGGAATATATCTAAATACATTTGTTTCAACAATGAATCCATTGTTGTAAAAGTGTTTAAAATGAAATTTTACACATAAAACGAGCAGTATCTTCTTATTATATTCCGGTGCAAGGCTGAAATTTTGTTTCCGAATAAATCAGTACTTTTCCTATCGAATGATGTAAAAAAATTCCGATTTTTAGGTTGTTCGCAGGGGTATTTTTCTACAAGGTTAAATGAAATGTATCAGAATACATTGTTTCAACAATGAATCCACTGTTGTAAAAATGTCTAAAATGAAATTTTACACAAAAAACAAACAGTATCTTCTTATTAAATTCTGGTGCACGGCTGAAATTTTGTTTCCGAATAAATCAGTACTTTTCCTATCGAATGATGTAAAAAAATTCCGATTTTTAGGTTGTTCGCAGGGGTATTTTTCTACAAGGTTAAATGAAATGTATCAGAATACATTGTTTCAACAATGAATCCACTGTTGTAAAAATGATTAAAATGAAATTTTACACATAAAACGAACAGTATCTTCTTATTAAATTCCGGTGCACGGCTGAAATTTCGTTTCCGAATTAAGCAAAACATTTCCAAACGAATGATGTAAAAAAATTCCGATTTTATGTTGTTCGCAGGGGTATTTTTCTAAAAGTTTAAATGATATGTATCTGAATACATTGTTTCAACAATGAATCCATTGTTGTAAAAATGTCTAAAATGAAATTTTACTTATAAAACAAGCAGTATCTTCTTATTAAATTCTGGTGCACGGCTGAAATTTTGTTTCCGAATAAATCAGTACTTTTCCTATCGAATGATGTAGAAACATTACGATTTTAAAGTTTTTCGCAGGGGTATTCTTCTAAAAGTTTAACTAAAATATATATAAATACATTGTTTCAACAATGAATCCATTGTTGTAAAAATGTTTAAAATGAAATTTTACTCTTAAAACGAGCAGTATCTTCGTATTAAATTCCGGTGTACGGCTGAAATTTCGTTTCCGAATTAAGCAAAACCTTTCCTATCGAATGATGTAAACAAATTCCGATATTATATTGTTCGCAGGGGTATTTTTCTACAAGTTTAAATGAAATGTATCAGAATACATTGTTTCAACAATGAATCCATTGTTGTAAAAATGTTTAAAATAAAATTTTACACATAAAACGAGCAGTATCTTCTTATTAAATTCCGGTGCACGGCTGAAATTTTGTTTCCGAATAAATCAGTACTTTTTCTATCGAATGATGTAAAAAAATTCCGATTTTTAGGTTGTTCGCAGGGGTATTTTTCTACAAGTTTAAATGAAATGTATCAGAATACACTGTTTCAACAATGAATCCATTGTTGTAAAAATGTCTAAAATGAAATTTTACACATAAAACAAGCAGTATCTTCTTATTATATTCTGGTGCACGGCTGAAATTTCGTTTCCGAATAAAACAGTACTTTTCCTATCGAATGATGTAAAAAAATTCCGATTTTAAAGTTGTTCGCAGGGGTATCCTTCTAAAAGTTTAAATAAAAAATATATAAATACATTGTTACAACAATGAATCCATTGGTGTAAAAATGTTTAAAATGAAATTTTACACATAATACGAGCAGTATCTTCTCATTAAATTCCGGTGCACGGCTGAAAATTTGTTTCCGAATTAAGGAAAACATTTCCTATCGAATGATGTAAAAAAATTCCGATTTTTATGTTGTTCGCAGGGGTATTTTTCTTCAAGTTTAAATGAAATGTATCAGAATACACTGTTTCAACAATGAATCCATTGTTGTAAAAATGTCTGAAATGAAATTTTACACATAAAACAAGCAGTATCTTCTTATTATATTCTGGTGCACGGCTGAAATTTTGTTTCCGAATAAAACAGTACTTTTCCTATCGAATGATGTAAAAAAATTCCGATTTTAAAGTTGTTCGCAGGGGTATCCTTCTAAAAGTTTAAATAAAAAATATATAAATACATTGTTACAACAATGAATCCATTGGTGTAAAAATGTTTAAAATGAAATTTTACACATAAAACGAGCAGTATCTTCTCATTAAATTCCGGTGCACGGCTGAAATTTTGTTTCCGAATAAATCAGTACTTTTCCTATCGAATGATGTAAAAAAATTCCGATTTTTATGTTGTTCGCAGGGGTATTTTTCTAAAAGTTTAGATGACATGTATCTGAATACATTGTTTCAACAATGAATCCATTGTTGTAAAAAGGTCTAAAATGAAATTTTACACATAAAACGAGCAGTATCTTCTTATTAAATTCCGGTGCACGGCTGGAATTTTGTTTCCGAATAAATCAGTACTTTTTCTATCGAATGATGTAAAACAATTCCGATTTTTAGGTTGTTCGCAGGGGTATTTTTCACAAGTTTAAAAGAAATGTATCAGAATACATTGTTCCAACAATGAATCCATTGTTGTAAAAGTGTTTAAAATGGAATTTTACACATAAAACGAGCAGTATCTTCTTATTATATTCCGGTGCACGGCTGAAATTTTGTTTCCGAATAAATCAGTACTTTTCCTATCGAATGATGTAAAAAAATTCCGATTTTTAGGTTGTTCGCAGGGGTATTTTTCTACAAGTTTAAATGAAATGTATCAGAATATATTGTTTCAACAATGAATTCATTGTTGTAAAAATGTCTAAAATGAAATTTTACACATAAAACGAGCAGTATCTTCTTATTAAATTCCGGTGCACTGCTGAAATTTTGTTTCCGAATAAATCAGTACTTTTTCTATCGAATGATGTAAAAAAATTCCGATTTTAAAGTTGATCGCAGGGGTATTCTTCTAAAAGTTTAAATGAAATATATCTAAATGCATTGTTTCAACAATGAATCCATTGTTGAAAAAATGTTTAAAATGAAATTTTACACATAAAAAAAGCAGTTTCTTCTTATTAAATTCAGGTGCACTTCTGAAATTTTGTTTCCGAATAAAACAGTACTTTTCCTATTGAATGATGTAAAAAAATTCCGATTTTTATGTTGTTCGCAGGGGTATTTTTCTAAAAGTTTAAATGACATGTATCTGAATACATTGTTTCAACAATAAATCCATTGTTGTAAAAATGTCTAAAATGAAATTTTACACATAAAACGAGCAGTATCTTCTTATTAAATTCCGGTGCACGGCTGGAATTTTGTTTCCGAATAAATCAGTACTTTTTCTATCGAATGATGTAAAACAATTCCGATTTTTAGGTTGTTCGCAGGGGTATTTTTCTACAAGTTTAAAAGAAATGTATCAGAATACATTGTTTCAACAATGAATCCATTGTTGTAAAAGTGTTTAAAATGAAATTTTACACATAAAACGAGCAGTATCTTCTTATTATATTCCGGTGCACGGCTGAAATTTTGTTTCCAAATAAATCAGTACTTTTCCTATCGAATGATGTAAAAAAATTCCGATTTTTAGGTTGTTCGCAGGGGTATTTTTCTACAAGTTTAAATGAAATGTATCAGAATATATTGTTTCAACAATGAATCCATTGTTGTAAAAATGTCTAAAATGAAATTTTACACATAAAACGAGCAGTATCGTCTTATTAAATTCCGGCGCACGGCTGAAATTTTGTTTCCGAATAAATCAGTACTTTTCCTATCGAATGATGTAAAAAAATTCCGATTTTTAGGTTCTTCGCAGGGGTATTTTTCTACAAGTTTAAATGAAATGTATCAGAATACATTGTTCCAACAATGAATCCATTGTTGTAAAAGTGTTTAAAATGAAATTTTACACATAAAACGAGCAGTATCTTCTTATTATATTTTGGTGCACGGCTGAAATTTTGTTTCCGAATAAATCAGTACTTTTCCTATCGAATGATGTAAAAAAATTCCGATTTTTAGGTTGTTCGCAGGGGTATTTTTCTGCAAGTTTAAATGAAATGTATCAGAATACATTGTTCCAACAATGAATCCATTGTTGTAAAAGTGTTTAAAATGAAATTTTACACATAAAACGAGCAGTATCTTCTTATTAAATTTTGGTGCACGGCTAAAATTTCGTTTCCGAATTAAGCAAAACATTTCCTATCGAATGATGAAAAAAATTTCGATTTTTAGGTTGTTCGCAGGGGTATTTTTCTACAAGTTTAAATGAAATGTATCAGAATACATTGTTCCAACAATGAATCCATTGTTGTAAAAGTGTTTAAAATGAAATTTTACACATAAAACGAGCAGTATCTTCTTATTATATTTTGGTGCACGGCTGAAATTTTGTTTCCGAATAAATCAGTACTTTTCCTATCGAATGATGTAAAAAAATTCCGATTTTTAGGTTGTTCGCAGGGGTATTTTTCTGCAAGTTTAAATGAAATGTATCAGAATACATTGTTCCAACAATGAATCCATTGTTGTAAAAGTGTTTAAAATGAAATTTTACACATAAAACGAGCAGTATCTTCTTATTATATTTTGGTGCACGGCTGAAATTTTGTTTCCGAATAAATCAGTACTTTTCCTATCGAATGATGTAAAAAAATTCCGATTTTTAGGTTGTTCGCAGGGGTATTTTTCTGCAAGTTTAAATGAAATGTATCAGAATACATTGTTCCAACAATGAATCCATTGTTGTAAAAGTATTTAAAATGAAATTTTACACATAAAACGAGCAGTATCTTCTTATTATATTCCGGTGGACGGCTGAAATTTTGTTTCCGAAAAAATCAGTACTTTTCCTATCGAATGATGTAAAAAAATTCCGATTTTTAGGTTCTTTGCAGGGGTATTCTTCTAAAAGTTTAAATAAAATATATATAAATACATTGTTTCAACAATGAATCCATTGTTGTAAAAATGTTTAAAATGAAATTTTACACATAAAACGAGCAGTATCTTCTCATTAAATTCCGGTGCACGGCTGAAATTTCGTTTCCGATCGAACAATGTTTTGCTTAATGCAAAACATTTCCTATCGAATGATGTAAAAAAATTACGATTTTTATGTTGTTCGCAGGGGTATTTTTCTGCAAGTTTAAATGAAATGTATCAGAATACATTGTTCCAACAATGAATCCATTGTTGTAAAAGTGTTTAAAATGAAATTTTACACATAAAACGAGCAGTATCTTCTTATTATATTTTGGTGCACGGCTGAAATTTTGTTTCCGAATAAATCAGTACTTTTCCTATCGAATGATGTAAAAAAATTCCGATTTTTAGGTTGTTCGCAGGGGTATTTTTCTGCAAGTTTAAATGAAATGTATCAGAATACATTGTTCCAACAATGAATCCATTGTTGTAAAAGTATTTAAAATGAAATTTTACACATAAAACGAGCAGTATCTTCTTATTATATTCCGGTGGACGGCTGAAATTTTGTTTCCGAAAAAATCAGTACTTTTCCTATCGAATGATGTAAAAAAATTCCGATTTTTAGGTTCTTCGCAGGGGTATTCTTCTAAAAGTTTAAATGAAATATATCTAAATGCATTGTTTCAACAATGAATCCATTGTTGAAAAAATGTTTAAAATGAAATTTTACACATAAAAAAAGCAGTATCTTCTTATTAAATTCAGGTGCTCGGCTGAAATTTTGTTTCCGAATAAATCAGTACTTTTCCTATCGAATGATGTAAAAAAATTCCGATTTTTATGTTGTTCGCAGGGGTATTTTTCTAAAAGTTTAGATGACATGTATCTGAATACATTGTTTCAACAATGAATCCATTGTTGTAAAAAGGTCTAAAATGAAATTTTACTCATAAAACGAGCAGTATCTTCTTATTAAATTCCGGTGCACGGCTGGAATTTTGTTTCCGAATAAATCAGTACTTTTTCTATCGAATGATGTAAAACAATTCCGATTTTTAGGTTGTTCGCAGGGGTATTTTTCTACAAGTTTAAATGAAATGTATCAGAATATATTGTTTCAACAATGAATCCATTGTTGTAAAAATGTCTAAAATGAAATTTTACACATAAAACGAGCAGTATCGTCTTATTAAATTCCGGCGCACGGCAGAAATTTTTTTTCCGAATAAATCAGTACTTTTCCTATCGAATGATGTAAAAAAATTCCGATTTTTAGGTTCTTCGCAGGGGTATTTTTCTACAAGTTTAAATGAAATGTATCAGAATACATTGTTCCAACAATGAATCCATTGTTGTAAAAGTGTTTAAAATGAAATTTTACACATAAAACGAGCAGTATCTTCTTATTATATTTTGGTGCACGGCTGAAATTTTGTTTCCGAATAAATCAGTACTTTTCCTATCGAATGATGTAAAAAAATTCCGATTTTTAGGTTGTTCGCAGGGGTATTTTTCTGCAAGTTTAAATGAAATGTATCAGAATACATTGTTCCAACAATGAATCCATTGTTGTAAAAGTGTTTAAAATGAAATTTTACACATAAAACGAGCAGTATCTTCTTATTAAATTTTGGTGCACGGCTAAAATTTCGTTTTCGAATTAAGCAAAACATTTCCTATCGAATGATGAAAAAAATTTCGATTTTTAGGTTGTTCACAGGGGTATTTTTCTACAAGTTTAAATGAAATGTATCAGAATACATTGTTCCAACAATGAATCCATTGTTGTAAAAGTGTTTAAAATGAAATTTTACACATAAAACGAGCAGTATCTTCTTATTATATTTTGGTGCACGGCTGAAATTTTGTTTCCGAATAAATCAGTACTTTTCCTATCGAATGATGTAAACAAATTCCGATATTATGTTTTTCGCAGGGGTATTTTTCTACAAGTTTAAATGAAATGTATCAGAATACATTGTTTCAACAATGAATCCATTGTTTTAAAAATGTTTAAAATAAAATTTTACACATAAAACGAGCAGTATCTTCTTATTAAATTCCGGTGCACGGCTGAAATTTTGTTTCCGAATAAATCAGTACTTTTTCTATCGAATGATGTAAAAAAATTCCGATTTTTAGGTTGTTCGCAGGGGTATTTTTCTACAAGTTTAAATGAAATGTATCAGAATACACTGTTTCAACAATGAATCCATTGTTGTAAAAATGTCTAAAATGAAATTTTACACATAAAACAAGCATTATCTTCTTATTATATTCTGGTGCACGGCTGAAATTTCGTTTCCGAATAAAACAGTACTTTTCCTATCGAATGATGTAAAAAAATTCCGATTTTAAAGTTGTTCGCAGGGGTATCCTTCTAAAAGTTTAAATAAAAAATATATAAATACATTGTTACAACAATGAATCCATTGGTGTAAAAATGTTTAAAATGAAATTTTACACATAATACGAGCAGTATCTTCTCATTAAATTCCGGTGCACGGCTGAAAATTTGTTTCCGAATTAAGGAAAACATTTCCTATCGAATGATGTAAAAAAATTCCGATTTTTATGTTGTTCGCAGGGGTATTTTTCTACAAGTTTAAATGAAATGTGTCAGAATACACTGTTTCAACAATGAATCCATTGTTGTAAAAATGTCTGAAATGAAATTTTACACATAAAACAAGCAGTATCTTCTTATTATATTCTGGTGCACGGCTGAAATTTTGTTTCCGAATAAAACAGTACTTTTCCTATCGAATGATGTAAAAAAATTCCGATTTTAAAGTTGTTCGCAGGGGTATCCTTCTAAAAGTTTAAATAAAAAATATATAAATACATTGTTACAACAATGAATCCATTGGTGTAAAAATGTTTAAAAAGAAATTTTACACATAAAACGAGCAGTATCTTCTCATTAAATTCCGGTGCACGGCTGAAATTTCGTTTCCGAATTAAGCAAAACATTTCCTATCGAATGATGTAAAAAAATTACGATTTTTATGTTGTTCGCAGGGGTATTTTTCTAAAAGTTTAAATGAAATATATCTAAATGCATTGTTTCAACAATGAATCCATTGTTTAAAAAATGTTTAAAAAGAAATTTTACACATAAAAAAAGCAGTTTCTTCTTATTAAATTCAGGTGCTCGGCTGAAATTTTGTTTCCGAATAAATCAGTACTTTTCCTATCGAATGATGTAAAAAAATTCCGATTTTTATGTTGTTCGCAGGGGTATTTTTCTAAAAGTTTAGATGACATGTATCTGAATACATTGTTTCAACAATGAATCCATTGTTGTAAAAAGGTCTAAAATGAAATTTTACACATAAAACGAGCAGTATCTTCTTATTATATTCCGGTGCACGGCTGAAATTTTGTTTCCGAATAAATCAGTACTTTTCCTATCGAATGATGTAAAAAAATTCCGATTTTTAGGTTGTTCGCAGGGGTATTTTTCTACAAGTTTAAATGAAATGTATCAGAATATATTGTTTCAACAATGAATCCATTGTTGTAAAAATGTCTAAAATGAAATTTTACACATAAAACGAGCAGTATCTTCTTATTAAATTCCGGTGCACGGCTGAAATTTTGTTTCCGAATAAATCAGTACTTTTCCTATCGAATGATGTAAAAAAATTCCGATTTTAAAGTTGATCGCAGGGGTATTCTTCTAAAAGTTTAAATGAAATATATCTAAATGCATTGTTTCAACAATGAATCCATTGTTGAAAAAATGTTTAAAATGAAATTTTACACATAAAAAAAGCAGTTTCTTCTTATTAAATTCAGGTGCACGGCTGAAATTTTGTTTCCGAATAAAACAGTACTTTTCCTATTGAATGATGTAAAAAAATTCCGATTTTTATGTTGTTCGCAGGGGTATTTTTCTAAAAGTTTAAATGACATGTATCTGAATACATTGTTTCAACAATAAATCCATTGTTGTAAAAATGTCTAAAATGAAATTTTACACATAAAACGAGCAGTATCTTCTTATTAAATTCCGGTGCACGGCTGGAATTTTGTTTCCGAATAAATCAGTACTTTTTCTATCGAATGATGTAAAACAATTCCGATTTTTAGGTTGTTCGCAGGGGTATTTTTCTACAAGTTTAAATGAAATGTATCAGAATATATTGTTTCAACAATGAATCCATTGTTGTAAAAATGTCTAAAATGAAATTTTACACATAAAACGAGCAGTATCGTCTTATTAAATTCCGGCGCACGGCTGAAATTTTGTTTCCGAATAAATCAGTACTTTTCCTATCGAATGATGTAAAAAAATTCCGATTTTTAGGTTCTTCGCAGGGGTATTTTTCTACAAGTTTAAATGAAATGTATCAGAATACATTGTTCCAACAATGAATCCATTGTTGTAAAAGTGTTTAAAATGAAATTTTACACATAAAACGAGCAGTATCTTCTTATTATATTTTGGTGCACGGCTAAAATTTTGTTTCCGAATAAATCAGTACTTTTCCTATCGAAAGATGTAAAAAAATTCCGATTTTTAGGTTGTTCGCAGGGGTATTTTTCTGCAAGTTTAAATGAAATGTATCAGAATACATTGTTCCAACAATGAATCCATTGTTGTAAAAGTGTTTAAAATGAAATTTTACACATAAAACGAGCAGTATCTTCTTATTAAATTTTGGTGCACGGCTAAAATTTCGTTTTCGAATTAAGCAAAACATTTCCTATCGAATGATGAAAAAAATTTCGATTTTTAGGTTGTTCGCAGGGGTATTGTTCTACAAGTTTAAATGAAATGTATCAAAATACATTGTTCCAACAATGAATCCATTGTTGTAAAAGTGTTTAAAATGAAATTTTACACATAAAACGAGCAGTATCTTCTTATTATATTTTGGTGCACGGCTGAAATTTTGTTTCCGAATAAATCAGTACTTTTCCTATCGAATGATGTAAAAAAATTCCGATTTTTAGGTTGTTCGCAGGGGTATTTTTCTGCAAGTTTAAATGAAATGTATCAGAATACATTGTTCCAACAATTAATCCATTGTTGTAAAAGTGTTTAAAATGAAATTTTACACATAAAACGAGCTGTATCTTCTTATTAAATTTTGGTGCACGGCTAAAATTTCGTTTTCGAATTAAGCAAAACATTTCCTATCGAATGATGAAAAAAATTTCGATTTTTAGGTTGTTCGCAGGGGTATTTTTCTACAAGTTTAAATGAAATGTATCAGAATACATTGTTCCAACAATGAATCCATTGTTGTAAAAGTGTTTAAAATGAAATTTTACACATAAAACGAGCAGTATCTTCTTATTATATTTTGGTGCACGGCTGAAATTTTGTTTCCGAATAAATCAGTACTTTTCCTATCGAATGATGTAAACAAATTTCGATATTATGTTTTTCGCAGGGGTATTTTTCTACAAGTTTAAATGAAATGTATCAGAATACATTGTTTCAACAATGAATCCATTGTTGTAAAAATGTTTAAAATAAAATTTTACACATAAAACGAGCAGTATCTTCTTATTAAATTCCGGTGCACGGCTGAAATTTTGTTTCCGAATAAATCAGTACTTTTTCTATCGAATGATGTAAAAAAATTCCGATTTTTAGGTTGTTCGCAGGGGTATTTTTCTACAAGTTTAAATGAAATGTATCAGAATACACTGTTTCAACAATGAATCCATTGTTGTAAAAATGTCTAAAATGAAATTTTACACATAAAACAAGCAGTATCTTCTTATTATATTCTGGTGCACGGCTGAAATTTCGTTTCCGAATAAAACAGTACTTTTCCTATCGAATGATGTAAAAAAATTCCGATTTTAAAGTTGTTCGCAGGGGTATCCTTCTAAAAGTTTAAATAAAAAATATATAAATACATTGATCCAACAATGAATCCATTGGTGTAAAAATGTTTAAAATGAAATTTTACACATAATACGAGCAGTATCTTCTCATTAAATTCCGGTGCACGGCTGAAATTTCGTTTCCGAATTAAGCAAAACATTTCCTATCGAATGATGTAAAAAAATTACGATTTTTATGTTGTTCGCAGGGGTATTTTTCTAAAAGTTTAAATGAAATATATCTAAATGCATTGTTTCAACAATGAATCCATTGTTTAAAAAATGTTTAAAAAGAAATTTTACACATAAAAAAAGCAGTTTCTTCTTATTAAATTCAGGTGCTCGGCTGAAATTTTGTTTCCGAATAAATCAGTACTTTTCCTATCGAATGATGTAAAAAAATTCCGATTTTTATGTTGTTCGCAGGGGTATTTTTCTAAAAGTTTAGATGACATGTATCTGAATACATTGTTTCAACAATGAATCCATTGTTGTAAAAAGGTCTAAAATGAAATTTTACACATAAAACGAGCAGTATCTTCTTATTATATTCCGGTGCACGGCTGAAATTTTGTTTCCGAATAAATCAGTACTTTTCCTATCGAATGATGTAAAAAAATTCCGATTTTTAGGTTGTTCGCAGGGGTATTTTTCTACAAGTTTAAATGAAATGTATCAGAATATATTGTTTCAACAATGAATCCATTGTTGTAAAAATGTCTAAAATGAAATTTTACACATAAAACGAGCAGTATCTTCTTATTAAATTCCGGTGCACGGCTGAAATTTTGTTTCCGAATAAATCAGTACTTTTCCTATCGAATGATGTAAAAAAATTCCGATTTTAAAGTTGATCGCAGGGGTATTCTTCTAAAAGTTTAAATGAAATATATCTAAATGCATTGTTTCAACAATGAATCCATTGTTGAAAAAATGTTTAAAATGAAATTTTACACATAAAAAAAGCAGTTTCTTCTTATTAAATTCAGGTGCACGGCTGAAATTTTGTTTCCGAATAAAACAGTACTTTTCCTATTGAATGATGTAAAAAAATTCCGATTTTTATGTTGTTCGCAGGGGTATTTTTCTAAAAGTTTAAATGACATGTATCTGAATACATTGTTTCAACAATAAATCCATTGTTGTAAAAATGTCTAAAATGAAATTTTACACATAAAACGAGCAGTATCTTCTTATTAAATTCCGGTGCACGGCTGGAATTTTGTTTCCGAATAAATCAGTACTTTTTCTATCGAATGATGTAAAACAATTCCGATTTTTAGGTTGTTCGCAGGGGTATTTTTCTACAAGTTTAAAAGAAATGTATCAGAATACATTGTTCCAACAATGAATCCATTGTTGTAAAAGTGTTTAAAATGAAATTTTACACATAAAACGAGCAGTATCTTCTTATTATATTCCGGTGCACGGCTGAAATTTTGTTTCCAAATGAATCAGTACTTTTCCTATCGAATGATGTAAAAAAATTCCGATTTTTAGGTTGTTCGCAGGGGTATTTTTCTACAAGTTTAAATGAAATGTATCAGAATATATTGTTTCAACAATGAATCCATTGTTGTAAAAATGTCTAAAATGAAATTTTACACATAAAACGAGCAGTATCGTCTTATTAAATTCCGGCGCACGGCTGAAATTTTGTTTCCGAATAAATCAGTACTTTTCCTATCGAATGATGTAAAAAAATTCCGATTTTTAGGTTCTTCGCAGGGGTATTTTTCTACAAGTTTAAATGAAATGTATCAGAATACATTGTTCCAACAATGAATCCATTGTTGTAAAAGTGTTTAAAATGAAATTTTACACATAAAACGAGCAGTATCTTCTTATTATATTTTGGTGCACGGCTAAAATTTTGTTTCCGAATAAATCAGTACTTTTCCTATCGAAAGATGTAAAAAAATTCCGATTTTTAGGTTGTTCGCAGGGGTATTTTTCTGCAAGTTTAAATGAAATGTATCAGAATACATTGTTCCAACAATGAATCCATTGTTGTAAAAGTGTTTAAAATGAAATTTTACACATAAAACGAGCAGTATCTTCTTATTAAATTTTGGTGCACGGCTAAAATTTCGTTTTCGAATTAAGCAAAACATTTCCTATCGAATGATGAAAAAAATTTCGATTTTTAGGTTGTTCGCAGGGGTATTGTTCTACAAGTTTAAATGAAATGTATCAGAATACATTGTTCCAACAATGAATCCATTGTTGTAAAAGTGTTTAAAATGAAATTTTACACATAAAACGAGCAGTATCTTCTTATTATATTTTGGTGCACGGCTGAAATTTTGTTTCCGAATAAATCAGTACTTTTCCTATCGAATGATGTAAAAAAATTCCGATTTTTAGGTTGTTCGCAGGGGTATTTTTCTGCAAGTTTAAATGAAATGTATCAGAATACATTGTTCCAACAATTAATCCATTGTTGTAAAAGTGTTTAAAATGAAATTTTACACATAAAACGAGCAGTATCTTCTTATTAAATTTTGGTGCACGGCTAAAATTTCGTTTTCGAATTAAGCAAAACATTTCCTATCGAATGATGAAAAAAATTTCGATTTTTAGGTTGTTCGCAGGGGTATTTTTCTACAAGTTTAAATGAAATGTATCAGAATACATTGTTCCAACAATGAATCCATTGTTGTAAAAGTGTTTAAAATGAAATTTTACACATAAAACGAGCAGTATCTTCTTATTATATTTTGGTGCACGGCTGAAATTTTGTTTCCGAATAAATCAGTACTTTTCCTATCGAATGATGTAAACAAATTTCGATATTATGTTTTTCGCAGGGGTATTTTTCTACAAGTTTAAATGAAATGTATCAGAATACATTGTTTCAACAATGAATCCATTGTTGTAAAAATGTTTAAAATAAAATTTTACACATAAAACGAGCAGTATCTTCTTATTAAATTCCGGTGCACGGCTGAAATTTTGTTTCCGAATAAATCAGTACTTTTTCTATCGAATGATGTAAAAAAATTCCGATTTTTAGGTTGTTCGCAGGGGTATTTTTCTACAAGTTTAAATGAAATGTATCAGAATACACTGTTTCAACAATGAATCCATTGTTGTAAAAATGTCTAAAATGAAATTTTACACATAAAACAAGCAGTATCTTCTTATTATATTCTGGTGCACGGCTGAAATTTCGTTTCCGAATAAAACAGTACTTTTCCTATCGAATGATGTAAAAAAATTCCGATTTTAAAGTTGTTCGCAGGGGTATCCTTCTAAAAGTTTAAATAAAAAATATATAAATACATTGTTCCAACAATGAATCCATTGGTGTAAAAATGTTTAAAATGAAATTTTACACATAATACGAGCAGTATCTTCTCATTAAATTCCGGTGCACGGCTGAAAATTTGTTTCCGAATTAAGGAAAACATTTCCTATCGAATGATGTAAAAAAATTCCGATTTTTATGTTGTTCGCAGGGGTATTTTTCTACAAGTTTAAATGAAATGTATCAGAATACACTGTTTCAACAATGAATCCATTGTTGTAAAAATGTCTGAAATGAAATTTTACACATAAAACAAGCAGTATCTTCTTATTATATTCTGGTGCACGGCTGAAATTTTGTTTCCGAATAAAACAGTACTTTTCCTATCGAATGATGTAAAAAAATTCCGATTTTAAAGTTGTTCGCAGGGGTATCCTTCTAAAAGTTTAAATAAAAAATATATAAATACATTGTTACAACAATGAATCCATTGGTGTAAAAATGTTTAAAAAGAAATTTTACACATAAAACGAGCAGTATCTTCTCATTAAATTCCGGTGCACGGCTGAAATTTCGTTTCCGAATTAAGCAAAACATTTCCTATCGAATGATGTAAAAAAATTACGATTTTTATGTTGTTCGCAGGGGTATTTTTCTAAAAGTTTAAATGAAATATATCTAAATGCATTGTTTCAACAATGAATCCATTGTTTAAAAAATGTTTAAAAAGAAATTTTACACATAAAAAAAGCAGTTTCTTCTTATTAAATTCAGGTGCTCGGCTGAAATTTTGTTTCCGAATAAATCAGTACTTTTCCTATCGAATGATGTAAAAAAATTCCGATTTTTATGTTGTTCGCAGGGGTATTTTTCTAAAAGTTTAGATGACATGTATCTGAATACATTGTTTCAACAATGAATCCATTGTTGTAAAAAGGTCTAAAATGAAATTTTACACATAAAACGAGCAGTATCTTCTTATTATATTCCGGTGCACGGCTGAAATTTTGTTTCCGAATAAATCAGTACTTTTCCTATCGAATGATGTAAAAAAATTCCGATTTTTAGGTTGTTCGCAGGGGTATTTTTCTACAAGTTTAAATGAAATGTATCAGAATATATTGTTTCAACAATGAATCCATTGTTGTAAAAATGTCTAAAATGAAATTTTACACATAAAACGAGCAGTATCTTCTTATTAAATTCCGGTGCACGGCTGAAATTTTGTTTCCGAATAAATCAGTACTTTTCCTATCGAATGATGTAAAAAAATTCCGATTTTAAAGTTGATCGCAGGGGTATTCTTCTAAAAGTTTAAATGAAATATATCTAAATGCATTGTTTCAACAATGAATCCATTGTTGAAAAAATGTTTAAAATGAAATTTTACACATAAAAAAAGCAGTTTCTTCTTATTAAATTCAGGTGCACGGCTGAAATTTTGTTTCCGAATAAAACAGTACTTTTCCTATTGAATGATGTAAAAAAATTCCGATTTTTATGTTGTTCGCAGGGGTATTTTTCTAAAAGTTTAAATGACATGTATCTGAATACATTGTTTCAACAATAAATCCATTGTTGTAAAAATGTCTAAAATGAAATTTTACACATAAAACGAGCAGTATCTTCTTATTAAATTCCGGTGCACGGCTGGAATTTTGTTTCCGAATAAATCAGTACTTTTTCTATCGAATGATGTAAAACAATTCCGATTTTTAGGTTGTTCGCAGGGGTATTTTTCTACAAGTTTAAAAGAAATGTATCAGAATACATTGTTCCAACAATGAATCCATTGTTGTAAAAGTGTTTAAAATGAAATTTTACACATAAAACGAGCAGTATCTTCTTTTTATATTCCGGTGCACGGCTGAAATTTTGTTTCCAAATGAATCAGTACTTTTCCTATCGAATGATGTAAAAAAATTCCGATTTTTAGGTTGTTCGCAGGGGTATTTTTCTACAAGTTTAAATGAAATGTATCAGAATATATTGTTTCAACAATGAATCCATTGTTGTAAAAATGTCTAAAATGAAATTTTACACATAAAACGAGCAGTATCGTCTTATTAAATTCCGGCGCACGGCTGAAATTTTGTTTCCGAATAAATCAGTACTTTTCCTATCGAATGATGTAAAAAAATTCCGATTTTTAGGTTCTTCGCAGGGGTATTTTTCTACAAGTTTAAATGAAATGTATCAGAATACATTGTTCCAACAATGAATCCATTGTTGTAAAAGTGTTTAAAATGAAATTTTACACATAAAACGAGCAGTATCTTCTTATTATATTTTGGTGCACGGCTAAAATTTTGTTTCCGAATAAATCAGTACTTTTCCTATCGAATGATGTAAAAAAATTCCGATTTTTAGGTTGTTCGCAGGGGTATTTTTCTGCAAGTTTAAATGAAATGTATCAGAATACATTGTTCCAACAATGAATCCATTGTTGTAAAAGTGTTTAAAATGAAATTTTACACATAAAACGAGCAGTATCTTCTTATTATATTTTGGTGCACGGCTGAAATTTTGTTTCCGAATAAATCAGTACTTTTCCTATCGAATGATGTAAAAAAATTCCGATTTTTAGGTTGTTCGCAGGGGTATTTTTCTGCAAGTTTAAATGAAATGTATCAGAATACATTGTTCCAACAATTAATCCATTGTTGTAAAAGTGTTTAAAATGAAATTTTACACATAAAACGAGCAGTATCTTCTTATTAAATTTTGGTGCACGGCTAAAATTTCGTTTCCGAATTAAGCAAAACATTTCCTATCGAATGATGAAAAAAATTTCGATTTTTAGGTTGTTCGCAGGGGTATTTTTCTACAAGTTTAAATGAAATGTATCAGAATACATTGTTCCAACAATGAATCCATTGTTGTAAAAGTGTTTAAAATGAAATTTTACACATAAAACGAGCAGTATCTTCTTATTATATTTTGGTGCACGGCTGAAATTTTGTTTAAGAATAAATCAGTACTTTTCCTATCGAATGATGTAAAAAAATTCCGATTTTTAGGTTGTTCGCAGGGGTATTTTTCTGCAAGTTTAAAAGAAATGTATCAGAATACATTGTTTTAACAAAGAATCCATTGTTGTAAAAATGTCTAAAATGAAATTTTACACATAAAACGAGCAGTATCTTCTTATTAAATTCCGGTACACGGCTGAAATTTTGTTTCCGAATAAATCAGTACTTTTCCTATCGAATGATGTAAAAAAATTCCGATTTTAAAGTTGTTCGCAGGGGTATTCTTCTAAAAGTTTAAATAAAATATATATAAATACATTGTTTCAACAATGAATCCATTGTTGTAAAAATGTTTAAAATAAAATTTTACACATAAAACGAGCAGTATCTTCTCATTAAATTCCGGTGCACGGCTGAAATTTCGTTTCCGAATTAAGCAAAACATTTCCTATCGAATGATGTAAAAAAATTACGATTTTTATGTTGTTCGCAGGGGTATTTTTCTAAAAGTTTAAATGGAATATATCTAAATGCATTGTTTCAACAATGAATCCATTGTTGAAAAAAAGTTTAAAATGAAATTTTACACATAAAAAAAGCAGTTTCTTCTTATTAAATTCAGGTGCTCGGCTGAAATTTTGTTTCCGAATAAATCAGTACTTTTCCTATCGAATGATGTAAAAAAATTCCGATTTTTATGTTGTTCGCAGGGGTATTTTTCTAAAAGATTAGATGACATGTATCTGAATACATTGTTTCAACAATGAATCCATTGTTGTAAAAAGGTCTAAAATGAAATTTTACACATAAAACGAGCAGTATCTTCTTATTAAATTCCGGTGCACGGCTGGAATTTTGTTTCCGAATAAATCAGTACTTTTTCTATCGAATGATGTAAAACAATTCCGATTTTTAGGTTGTTCGCAGGGGTATTTTTCTACAAGTTTAAAAGAAAGGTATCAGAATACATTGTTCCAACAATGAATCCATTGTTGTAAAAGTGTTTAAAATGAAATTTTACACATAAAACGAGCAGTATCTTCTTATTATATTCCGGTGCACGGCTGAAATTTTGTTTCCAAATAAATCAGTACTTTTCCTATCGAATGATGTAAAAAAATTCCGATTTTTAGGTTGTTCGCAGGGGTATTTTTCTACAAGTTTAAATGAAATGTATCAGAATATATTGTTTCAACAATGAATCCATTGTTGTAAAAATGTCTAAAATGAAATTTTACACATAAAACGAGCAGTATCGTCTTATTAAATTCCGGCGCACGGCTGAAATTTTGTTTCCGAATAAATCAGTACTTTTCCTATCGAATGATGTAAAAAAATTCAGATTTTTAGGTTCTTCGCAGGGGTATTTTTCTACAAGTTTAAATGAAATTTACCAGAATACATTGTTCCAACAATGAATCCATTGTTGTAAAAGTGTTTAAAATGAAATTTTACACATAAAACGAGCAGTATCTTCTTATTATATTTTGGTGCACGGCTGAAATTTTGTTTCCGAATAAATCAGTACTTTTCCTATCGAATGATGTAAAAAAATTCCGATTTTTAGGTTGTTCGCAGGGGCATTTTTCTGCAAGTTTAAATGAAATGTATGAGAATACATTGTTCCAACAATGAATCCATTGTTGTAAAAGTGTTTAAAATGAAATTTTACACATAAAACGAGCAGTATCTTCTTATTATATTTTGGTGCACGGCTGAAATTTTGTTTCCGAATAAATCAGTACTTTTCCTATCGAATGATGTAAAAAAATTCCGATTTTTAGGTTGTTCGCAGGGGTATTTTTCTGCAAGTTTAAATGAAATGTATCAGAATACATTGTTCCAACAATGAATCCATTGTTGTAAAAGTGTTTAAAATAAATTTTACACATAAAACGAGCAGTATCTTCTTATTAAATTTTGGTGCACGGCTAAAATTTCGTTTTCGAATTAAGCAAAACATTTCCTATCGAATGATGAAAAAAATTTCGATTTTTAGGTTGTTCGCAGGGGTATTTTTCTACAAGTTTAAATGAAATCTATCAGAATACATTGTTCCAACAATGAATCCATTGTTGTAAAAGTGTTTAAAATGAAATTTTACACATAAAACGAGCAGTATCTTCTTATTATATTTTGGTGCACGGCTGAAATTTTGTTTCCGAATAAATCAGTACTTTTCCTATCGAATGATGTAAAAAAATTCCGATTTTTAGGTTGTTCGCAGGGGTATTTTTCTGCAAGTTTAAATGAAATGTATCAGAATACATTGTTCCAACAATTAATCCATTGTTGTAAAAGTGTTTAAAATGAAATTTTACACATAAAACGAGCAGTATCTTCTTATTAAATTTTGGTGCACGGCTAAAATTTCGTTTCCGAATTAAGCAAAACATTTCCTATCGAATGATGAAAAAAATTTCGATTTTTAGGTTGTTCGCAGGGGTATTTTTCTACAAGTTTAAATGAAATGTATCAGAATACATTGTTCCAACAATGAATCCATTGTTGTAAAAGTGTTTAAAATGAAATTTTACACATAAAAAAAGCAGTTTCTTCTTATTAAATTCAGGTGCTCGGCTGAAATTTTGTTTCCGAATAAATCAGTACTTTTCCTATCGAATGATGTAAAAAAATTCCGATTTTTAGGTTGTTCGAAAGGGTATTTTTCTATAAGTTTAAAAGAAATGTATCAGAATACATTGTTCCAACAATGAATCCATTGTTGTAAAAGTGTTTAAAATGGAATTTTACAGATAAAACGAGCAGTATCTTCTTATTATATTCCGGTGCACGGCTGAAATTTTGTTTCCGAATAAATCAGTACTTTTCCTATCGAATGATGTAAAAAAATTCCGATTTTTAGGTTGTTCGCTGGGGTATTTTTCTACAAGTTTAAATGAAATGTATCAGAATATATTGTTTCAACAATGAATCCATTGTTGTAAAAATGTCTAAAATGAAATTTTACACATAAAACGAGCAGTATCTTCTTATTAAATTCCGGTGCACGGCTGAAATTTTGTTTCCGAATAAATCAGTACTTTTCCTATCGAATGATGTAAAAAAATTCCGATTTTAAAGTTGATCGCAGGGGTATTCTTCTAAAAGTTTAAATGAAAAGTATCAGAATACATTGTTCCAACAATGAATCCATTGTTGTAAAAGTGTTTAAAATGAAATTTTACACATAAAACGAGCAGTATCTTCTTATTATATTTTGGTGCACGGCTAAAATTTTGTTTCCGAATAAATCAGTACTTTTCCTATCGAATGATGTAAAAAAATTCCGATTTTTAGGTTGTTCGCAGGGGTATTTTTCTGCAAGTTTAAATGAAATGTATCAGAATACATTGTTCCAACAATGAATCCATTGTTGTAAAAGTGTTTAAAATGAAATTTTACACATAAAACGAGCAGTATCTTCTTATTAAATTTTGGTGCACGGCTAAAATTTCGTTTTCGAATTAAGCAAAACATTTCCTATCGAATGATGAAAAAAATTTCGATTTTTAGGTTGTTCGCAGGGGTATTGTTCTACAAGTTTAAATGAAATGTATCAGAATACATTGTTCCAACAATGAATCCATTGTTGTAAAAGTGTTTAAAATGAAATTTTACACATAAAACGAGCAGTATCTTCTTATTATATTTTGGTGCACGGCTGAAATTTTGTTTCCGAATAAATCAGTACTTTTCCTATCGAATGATGTAAAAAAATTCCGATTTTTAGGTTGTTCGCAGGGGTATTTTTCTGCAAGTTTAAATGAAATGTATCAGAATACATTGTTCCAACAATTAATCCATTGTTGTAAAAGTGTTTAAAATGAAATTTTACACATAAAACGAGCAGTATCTTCTTATTAAATTTTGGTGCACGGCTAAAATTTCGTTTCCGAATTAAGCAAAACATTTCCTATCGAATGATGAAAAAAATTTCGATTTTTAGGTTGTTCGCAGGGGTATTTTTCTACAAGTTTAAATGAAATGTATCAGAATACATTGTTCCAACAATGAATCCATTGTTGTAAAAGTGTTTAAAATGAATTTTTACACATAAAACGAGCAGTATCTTCTTATTATATTTTGGTGCACGGCTGAAATTTTGTTTAAGAATAAATCAGTACTTTTCCTATCGAATGATGTAAAAAAATTCCGATTTTTAGGTTGTTCGCAGGGGTATTTTTCTGCAAGTTTAAATGAAATGTATCAGAATACATTGTTCCAACAATGAATCCATTGTTGTAAAAGTATTTAAAATGAAATTTTACACATAAAACGAGCAGTATCTTCTTATTATATTCCGGTGCACGGCTGAAATTTTGTTTCCGAATAAATCAGTACTTTTCCTATCGAATGATGTAAAAAAATTCCGATTTTTAGGTTCTTCGCAGGGGTATTTTTCTACAAGTTTAAATGAAATGTATCAGAATACATTGTTTTAACAAAGAATCCATTGTTGTAAAAATGTCTAAAATGAAATTTTACACATAAAACGGGCAGTATCTTCTTATTAAATTCCGGTACACGGCTGAAATTTTGTTTCCGAATAAATCAGTACTTTTCCTATCGAATGATGTAAAAAAATTCCGATTTTAAAGTTGTTCGCAGGGGTATTCTTCTAAAAGTTTAAATAAAATATATATAAATACATTGTTTCAACAATGAATCCATTGTTGTAAAAATGTTTAAAATGAAATTTTACACATAAAACGAGCAGTATCTTCTCATTAAATTCCGGTGCACGGCTGAAATTTCGTTTCCGAATTAAGCAAAACATTTCCTATCGAATGATGTAAAAAAATTACGATTTTTATGTTGTTCGCAGGGGTATTTCTCTAAAAGTTTAAATGGAATATATCTAAATGCATTGTTTCAACAATGAATCCATTGTTGAAAAAATGTTTAAAATGAAATTTTACACATAAAAAAAGCAGTTTCTTCTTATTAAATTCAGGTGCTCGGCTGAAATTTTGTTTCCGAATAAATCAGTACTTTTCCTATCGAATGATGTAAAAAAATTCCGATTTTTATGTTGTTCGCAGGGGTATTTTTCTAAAAGATTAGATGACATGTATCTGAATACATTGTTTCAACAATGAATCCATTGTTGTAAAAAGGTCTAAAATGAAATTTTACACATAAAACGAGCAGTATCTTCTTATTAAATTCCGGTGCACGGCTGGAATTTTGTGTCCGAATAAATCAGTACTTTTTCTATCGAATGATGTAAAACAATTCCGATTTTTAGGTTGTTCGCAGGGGTATTTTTCTACAAGTTTAAAAGAAATGTATCAGAATACATTGTTCCAACAATGAATCCATTGTTGTAAAAGTGTTTAAAATGAAATTTTACACATAAAACGAGCAGTATCTTCTTATTATATTCCGGTGCACGGCTGAAATTTTGTTTCCAAATAAATCAGTACTTTTCCTATCGAATGATGTAAAAAAATTCCGATTTTTAGGTTGTTCGCAGGGGTATTTTTCTACAAGTTTAAATGAAATGTATCAGAATATATTGTTTCAACAATGAATCCATTGTTGTAAAAATGTCTAAAATGAAATTTTACACATAAAACGAGCAGTATCGTCTTATTAAATTCCGGCGCACGGCTGAAATTTTGTTTCCGAATAAATCAGTACTTTTCCTATCGAATGATGCAAAAAAATTCCGATTTTTAGGTTCTTCGCAGGGGTATTTTTCTACAAGTTTAAATGAAATTTATCAGAATACATTGTTCCAACAATGAATCCATTGTTGTAAAAGTGTTTAAAATGAAATTTTACACATAAAACGAGCAGTATCTTCTTATTAAGTTTTGGTGCACGGCTAAAATTTCGTTTCCGAATTAAGCAAAACATTTCCTATCGAATGATGAAAAAAATTTCGATTTTTAGGTTGTTCGCAGGGGTATTTTTCTACAAGTTTAAATGAAATGTATCAGAATACATTGTTCCAACAATGAATCCATTGTTGTAAAAGTGTTTAAAATGAAATTTTACACATAAAACGAGCAGTATCTTCTTATATATTTTGGTGCACGGCTGAAATTTTTTTTCCGAATAAATCAGTACTTTTCCTATCGAATGATGTAAAAAAATTCCGATTTTTAGGTTGTTCGCAGGGGTATTTTTCTGCAAGTTTAAATGAAATGTATCAGAATACATTGTTCCAACAATGAATCCATTGTTGTAAAAGTGTTTAAAATGAAATTTTACACATAAAACGAGCAGTATCTTCTTATTATATTCCGGTGCACGGCTGAAATTTTGTATCCAAATAAATCAGTACTTTTCCTATCGAATGATGTAAAAAAATTCCGATTTTTAGGTTGTTCGCAGGGGTATTTTTCTACAAGTTTAAATGAAATGTATCAGAATACATTGTTTCAACAATGAATCCTTTGTTGTAAAAATGTCTAAAATGAAATTTTACACATAAAACGAGCAGTATCGTCTTATTAAATTCCGGCGCACGGCGGAAATTTTGTTTCCGAATAAATCAGTACTTTTCCTATCGAATGATGTAAAAAATTCCGATTTTTAGGTTCTTCGCAGGGGTATTTTTCTACAAGTTTAAATGAAATGTATCAGAATACATTGTTCCAACAATGAATCCATTGTTGTAAAAGTGTTTAAAATGAAATTTTACACATAAAACGAGCAGTATCTTCTTATTATATTTTGGTGCACGGCTGAAATTTTGTTTCCGAATAAATCAGTACTTTTCCTATCGAATGATGTAAAAAAATTCCGATTTTTAGGTTGTTCGCAGGGGTATTTTTCTGCAAGTTTAAATGAAATGTATCAGAATACATTGTTCCAACAATGAATCCATTGTTGTAAAAGTGTTTAAAATAAATTTTACACATAAAACGAGCAGTATCTTCTTATTAAATTTTGGTGCACGGCTAAAATTTCGTTTTCGAATTAAGCAAAACATTTCCTATCGAATGATGAAAAAAATTTCGATTTTTAGGTTGTTCGCAGGGGTATTTTTCTACAAGTTTAAATGAAATGTATCAGAATACATTGTTCCAACAATGAATCCATTGTTGTAAAAGTGTTTAAAATGAAATTTTACACATAAAACGAGCAGTATCTTCTTATTATATTTTGGTGCACGGCTGAAATTTTGTTTCCGAATAAATCAGTACTTTTCCTATCGAATGATGTAAAAAAATTCCGATTTTTAGGTTGTTCGCAGGGGTATTTTTCTGCAAGTTTAAATGAAATGTATCAGAATACATTGTTCCAACAATTAATCCATTGTTGTAAAAGTGTTTAAAATGAAATTTTACACATAAAACGAGCAGTATCTTCTTATTAAATTTTGGTGCACGGCTAAAATTTCGTTTCCGAATTAAGCAAAACATTTCCTATCGAATGATGAAAAAAATTTCGATTTTTAGGTTGTTCGCAGGGGTATTTTTCTACAAGTTTAAATGAAATGTATCAGAATACATTGTTCCAACAATGAATCCATTGTTGTAAAAGTGTTTAAAATGAAATTTTACACATAAAAAAAGCAGTTTCTTCTTATTAAATTCAGGTGCTCGGCCGAAATTTTGTTTCCGAATAAATCAGTACTTTTCCTATCGAATGATGTAAAAAAATTCCGATTTTTAGGTTGTTCGAAAGGGTATTTTTCTATAAGTTTAAAAGAAATGTATCAGAATACATTGTTCCAACAATGAATCCATTGTTGTAAAAGTGTTTAAAATGGAATTTTACAGATAAAACGAGCAGTATCTTCTTATTATATTCCGGTGCACGGCTGAAATTTTGTTTCCGAATAAATCAGAACTTTTCCTATCGAATGATGTAAAAAAATTCCGATTTTTAGGTTGTTCGCTGGGGTATTTTTCTACAAGTTTAAATGAAATGTATCAGAATATATTGTTTCAACAATGAATCCATTGTTGTAAAAATGTCTAAAATGAAATTTTACACATAAAACGAGCAGTATCTTCTTATTAAATTCCGGTGCACGGCTGAAATTTTGTTTCCGAATAAATCAGTACTTTTCCTATCGAATGATGTAAAAAAATTCCGATTTTAAAGTTGATCGCAGGGGTATTCTTCTAAAAGTTTAAATGAAATATATCTAAATGCATTGTTTCAACAATGAATTCATTGTTGAAAAAATGTTTAAAATGAAATTTTACACATAAAAAAAGCAGTTTCTTCTTATTAAATTCAGGTGCACGGCTGAAATTTTGTTTCCGAATAAAACAGTACTTTTCCTATCGAATGATGTAAAAAAATTCCGATTTTAAAGTTGTTCGCAGGGGTATTCTTCTAAAAGTTTAAATAAAATATATATAAATACATTGTTTCAACAATGAATCCATTGTTGTAAAAATGTTTGAAATGAAATTTTACACATAAAACGAGCAGTATCTTCTCACTAAATTCCGGTGCACGGCTGAAATTTCGTTTCCGAATTAAGCAAAACATTTCCTATCGAATGATGAAAAAAAATTTCGATTTTTATGTTGTTCGCAGGGGTATTTTTCTAAAAGTTTAAATGACATGTATCTGAATACATTGTTTAAACAATGAATCCAATGTTGTAAAAATGTCTAAAATGAAATTTTACACATAAAACGAGCAAAATCTTCTTATTAAATTCCGGTACACGGCTGAAATTTTGTTTCCGAATAAATCAGTACTTTTCCTATCGAAAGATGTAAAAAAATTCCGATTTTAAAATTGTTCGCAGGGGTATTCTTCTACAAGTTTAAATGAAATGTATCAGAATATATTGTTTCAACAATGAATCCATTGTTGTAAAAAAATCTAAAATGAAATTTTACACATAAAACGAGCAGTATCTTCTTATTAAATTCCGGTGCACGGCTGAAATTTTGTTTCCGAATAAATCAGTACTTTTCCTATCGAATGATGTAAAAAAATTCCGATTTTAAAGTTGTTCGCAGGGGTATTCTTCTAAAAGTTTAAATGAAATATATCTAAATGCATTGTTTCAACAATGAATCCATTGTTGAAAAAATGTTTAAAATGAAATTTTACACATAAAAAAGCAGTTTCTTCTTATTAAATTCAGGTGCACGGCTGAAATTTTGTTTCCGAATAAATCAGTACTTTTCCTATCGAATGATGTAAAAAAATTCCGATTTTTATGTTGTTCGCAGGGGTATTTTTCTACAAGTTTAAATGAAATGTATCAGAATACATTGTTTCAACAATGAATCCATTGTTGTAAAAATATCTAAAATGAAATTTTGCTTATAAAACAAGCAGTACCTTCTTATTATATTCTGGTGCACGGCTGAAATTTCGTTTCCGAATAAAACAGTACTTTTCCTATCGAATTATGTAAAAAAATTCCGATTTTTAGGTTGTTCGCAGGGGTATTTTTCTACAAGTTTAAATGAAATGTATCAGAATACATTGTTTCAACAATGAATCCATTGTTGTCAAAATGTCTAAAATGAAATTTTACACATAAAACGAGCAAAATCTTCTTATTAAATTCCGGTGCACGGCTGGAATTTTTTTTCCGAATAAATCAGTACTTTTCCTATCGAATGATGTAAAAAAATTCCGATTTTTTGGTTGTTCGCAGGGGTATTTTTCTACAAGTTTAAATGAAATGTATCAGAATACATTGTTTCAACAATGAATCCATTGTTGTAAAAATGTTTAAAATGAAATTTTACACATAAAACAAGCAGTATCTTCTTATTAAATTCCGGTGCACGGCTGAAATTTTCTTTCCGAATAAATCATTACTTTTCCTATCGAATGATGTAAAAAAATTCCGATTTTAAAATTGTTCGCAGGGGTATTCTTCTGCAAGTTTAAATGAAATGTATCAGAATATATTGTTTCAACAATGAATCCATTGTTGTAAAAATGTCTAAAATGAAATTTTACACATAAAACGAGCAGTATCTTCTTATTAAATTCCGGTGCACGGCTGAAATTTAGTTTCCGAATAAATCAGTACTTTTCCTATCGAATGATGTAGAAAAATTCCGATTTTAAAGTTGATCGCAGGGGTATCCTTCTAAAAGTTTAAATGAAATATATCTAAATGCATTGTTTCAACAATGAATCCATTGTTGAAAAAATGTTTAAAATGAAAATTTACACATAAAAAAAGCAGTTTCTTCTTATTAAATTCAGGTGCACGGCTGAAATTTTGTTTCCGAATAAATCAGTACTTTTCCTATTGAATGATGTAAAAAAATTTCGATTTTTATGTTGTTCGCAGGGGTAATTTTCTACAAGTTTAAATGAAATGTATCAGAATACATTGTTTCAACAATGAATCCATTGTTGTAAAAATGTTTGAAATGAAATTTTACACATAAAACGAGCAGTATCTTCTCATTAAATTCCGGTGCACGGCTGAAATTTCGTTTCCGAATTAAGCAAAACATTTCCTGTCGAATGATGAAAAAAAATTTCGATTTTTATGTTGTTCGCAGGGGTATTTTTCATAAAGTTTAAATGACATGTATCTGAATACATTGTTTAAACAATGAATCCAATGTTGTAAAAATGTCTAAAATGAAATTTTACACATAAAACGAGCAAAATCTTCTTATTAAATTCCGGTGCACGGACGGAATTTTTTTTTCGGATAAATCAGTACTTTTCCTATCAAATGATGTAAAAAAATTCCGATTTTAAAGTTGATCGCAGGGGTATTCTTCTAAAAGTTTAAATGAAATATATCTAAATGCATTGTTTCAACAATGAATTCATTGTGGAAAAATGTTTAAAATGAAATTTTACACATAAAAAAAGCAGTTTCTTCTTATTAAATTCAGGTGCACGGCTGAAATTTTGTTTCCGAATAAAACAGTACTTTTCCTATCGAATGATGTAAAAAAATTCCGATTTTAAAGTTGTTCGCAGGGGTATTCTTCTAAAAGTTTAAATAAAATATATATAAATACATTGTTTCAACAATGAATCCATTGTTGTAAAAATGTTTGAAATGAAATTTTACACATAAAACGAGCAGTATCTTCTCACTAAATTCCGGTGCACGGCTGAAATTTCGTTTCCGAATTAAGCAAAACATTTCCTATCGAATGATGAAAAAAAATTTCGATTTTTATGTTGTTCGCAGGGGTATTTTTCTAAAAGTTTAAATGACATGTATCTGAATACATTGTTTAAACAATGAATCCAATGTTGTAAAAATGTCTAAAATGAAATTTTACACATAAAACAGGCAAAATCTTCTTATTAAATTCCGGTGCACGGCTGGAATTTTGTTTCCGAATAAATCAGTACTTTTCCTATCGAATGATGTAAAAAAATTCCGATTTTTATGTTGTTCGCAGGGGTATTTTTCTACAAGTTTAAATGAAATGTATCAGAATACATTGTTTCAACAATGAATCCATTGTTGTAAAAATGTTTAAAATGAAATTTTACACATGAAACGAGCAGTATCTTCTTATTAAATTTTGGTGCACGGCTAAAATTTCGTTTCCGAATTAAGCAAAACATTTCCTATCGAATGATGAAAAAAAATTTCGATTTTTATGTTGTTCGCAGGGGTATTTTTCTAAAAGTTTAAATGACATGTATTTGAATACATTGTTCCAACAATGAATCCATTGTTGTAAAAGTGTTTAAAATGAAATTTTACACATAAAACGAGCAGTATCTTCTCATTAAATTCCGGTGCACGGCTGAAATTTCGTTTCGGAACTAAGCAAAACATTTCCTATCGAATGATGTAAAAAAATTCCGATTTTTATGTTGTTCGCAGGGGTATTTTTCTACAAGTTTAAATGAAATGTATCAGAATACATTGTTTCAACAATGAATCCATTGTTGTAAAAATGTCTAAAATGAAATTTTACACATAAAACAAGCAGTATCTTCTTATTAAATTCCGGTGCACGGCTGAAATTTTGTTTCCGAATAAATCAGTACTTTTCCTATCGAAAGATGTAAAAAAATTCCGATTTTAAAATTGTTCGCAGGGGTATTCTTCTACAAGTTTAAATGAAATGTATCAGAATACATTGTTTCAACAATGAATCCATTGTTGTCAAAATGTCTAAAATGAAATTTTACACATAAAACGAGCAAAATCTTCTTATTAAATTCCGGTGCACGGCTGGAATTTTTTTTCCGAATAAATCAGTACTTTTCCTATCGAATGATGTAAAAAAATTCCGATTTTTTGGTTGTTCGCACCGGTATTTTTCTACAAGTTTAAATGAAATGTATCAGAATACATTGTTTCAACAATGAATCCATTGTTGTAAAAATGTTTAAAATGAAATTTTACACATAAAACAAGCAGTATCTTCTTATTAAATTCCGGTGCACGGCTGAAATTTTCTTTCCGAATAAATCATTACTTTTCCTATCGAATGATGTAAAAAAATTCCGATTTTAAAATTGTTCGCAGGGGTATTCTTCTGCAAGTTTAAATGAAATGTATCAGAATATATTGTTTCAACAATGAATCCATTGTTGTAAAAATGTCTAAAATGAAATTTTACACATAAAACGAGCAGTATCTTCTTATTAAATTCCGGTGCACGGCTGAAATTTAGTTTCCGAATAAATCAGTACTTTTCCTATCGAATGATGTAGAAAAATTCCGATTTTAAAGTTGATCGCAGGGGTATCCTTCTAAAAGTTTAAATGAAATATATCTAAATGCATTGTTTCAACAATGAATCCATTGTTGAAAAAATGTTTAAAATGAAAATTTACACATAAAAAACGCAGTTTCTTCTTATTAAATTCAGGTGCACGGCTGAAATTTTGTTTCCGAATAAATCAGTACTTTTCCTATTGAATGATGTAAAAAAATTTCGATTTTTATGTTGTTCGCAGGGGTAATTTTCTACAAGTTTAAATGAAATGTATCAGAATACATTGTTTCAACAATGAATCCATTGTTGTAAAAATGTTTGAAATGAAATTTTACACATAAAACGAGCAGTATCTTCTCATTAAATTCCGGTGCACGGCTGAAATTTCGTTTCCGAATTAAGCAAAACATTTCCTGTCGAATGATGAAAAAAAAATTCGATTTTTATGTTGTTCGCAGGGGTATTTTTCATAAAGTTTAAATGACATGTATCTGAATACATTGTTTAAACAATGAATCCAATGTTGTAAAAATGTCTAAAATGAAATTTTACACATAAAACGAGCAAAATCTTCTTATTAAATTCCGGTGCACGGACGGAATTTTTTTTCCGAATAAATCAGTACTTTTCCTATCGAATGATGTAAAAAAATTCCGATTTTAAAGTTGATCGCAGGGGTATTCTTCTAAAAGTTTAAATGAAATATATCTAAATGCATTGTTTCAACAATGAATTCATTGTTGAAAAATGTTTAAAATGAAATTTTACACATAAAAAAAGCAGTTTCTTCTTATTAAATTCAGGTGCACGGCTGAAATTTTGTTTCCGAATAAAACAGTACTTTTCCTATCGAATGATGTAAAAAAATTCCGATTTTAAAGTTGTTCGCAGGGGTATTCTTCTAAAAGTTTAAATAAAATATATATAAATACATTGTTTCAACAATGAATCCATTGTTGTAAAAATGTTTGAAATGAAATTTTACACATAAAACGAGCAGTATCTTCTCACTAAATTCCGGTGCACGGCTGAAATTTCGTTTCCGAACTAAGCAAAACATTTCCTATCGAATGATGAAAAAAAATTTCGATTTTTATGTTGTTCGCAGGGGTATTTTTCTAAAAGTTTAAATGACATGTATCTGAATACATTGTTTAAACAATGAATCCAATGTTGTAAAAATGTCTAAAATGAAATTTTACACATAAAACGAGCAAAATCTTCTTATTAAATTCCGGTGCACGGCTGGAATTTTGTTTCCGAATAAATCAGTACTTTTCCTATCGAATGATGTAAAAAAATTCCGATTTTTATGTTGTTCGCAGGGGTATTTTTCTACAAGTTTAAATGAAATGTATCAGAATACATTGTTTCAACAATGAATCCATTGTTGTAAAAATGTTTAAAATGAAATTTTACACATGAAACGAGCAGTATCTTCTTATTAAATTTTGGTGCACGGCTAAAATTTCGTTTCCGAATTAAGCAAAACATTTCCTATCGAATGATGAAAAAAAATTTCGATTTTTATGTTGTTCGCAGGGGTATTTTTCTAAAAGTTTAAATGACATGTATCTGAATACATTGTTCCAACAATGAATCCATTGTTGTAAAAGTGTTTAAAATGAAATTTTACACATAAAACGAGCAGTATCTTCTCATTAAATTCCGGTGCACGGCTGAAATTTCGTTTCGGAACTAAGCAAAACATTTCCTATCGAATGATGTAAAAAAATTCCGATTTTTATGTTGTTCGCAGGGGTATTTTTCTACAAGTTTAAATGAAATGTATCAGAATACATTGTTTCAACAATGAATCCATTGTTGTAAAAATGTCTAAAATGAAATTTTACACATAAAACAAGCAGTATCTTCTTATTAAATTCCGGTGCACGGCTGAAATTTTGTTTCCGAATAAATCAGTACTTTTCCTATCGAAAGATGTAAAAAAATTCCGATTTTAAAATTGTTCGCAGGGGTATTCTTCTACTAGTTTAAATGAAATGCATCAGAATATATTGTTTCAACAATGAATCCATTGTTGTAAAAAAATCTAAAATGAAATTTTACACATAAAACGAGCAGTATCTTCTTATTAAATTCCGGTGCACGGCTGAAATTTTGTTTCCGAATAAATCAGTACTTTTCCTATCGAATAATGTAAAAAAATTCCGATTTTAAAGTTGTTCGCAGGGGTATTCTTCTAAAAGTTTAAATGAAATATATCTAAATGCATTGTTTCAACAATGAATCCATTGTTGAAAAAATGTTTAAAATGAAATTTTACACATAAAAAAGCAGTTTCTTCTTATTAAATTCAGGTGCACGGCTGAAATTTTGTTTCCGAATAAATCAGTACTTTTCCTATCGAATGATGTAAAAAAATTCCGATTTTTATGTTGTTCGCAGGGGTATTTTTCTACAAGTTTAAATGAAATGTATCAGAATACATTGTTTCAACAATGAATCCATTGTTGTAAAAATATCTAAAATGAAATTTTGCTTATAAAACAAGCAGTATCTTCTTATTATATTCTGGTGCACGGCTGAAATTTCGTTTCCGAATAAAACAGTACTTTTCCTATCGAATGATGTAAAAAAATTCCGATTTTAAAGTTGTTCGTAGGGGTATTCTTCTACAAGTTTAAATGAAATGTATCAGAATATATTGTTTCAACAATGAATCCATTGTTGTAAAAATGTCTGAAATGAAATTTTACACATAAAACGAGCAGTATCTTCTTATTAAATTCCGGTGCACGGCTGAAATTTTGTTTCCGAATAAATCAGTACTTTTCCTATCGAATGATGTAAAAAAATTCCGATTTTAAAGTTGTTCGCAGGGGTATTCTTCTAAAAGTTTAAATGAAATATATCTAAATGCATTGTTTAAACAATAAATCCATTGTTGTAAAAATGTCTAAAATGAAATTTTACACATAAAAAAGCAGTTTCTTCTTATTAAATTCAGGTGCACGGCTGAAATTTTGTTTCCGAATAAATCAGTACTTTTCCTATCGAATGATGTAAAAAAATTCCGATTTTTATGTTGTTCGCAGGGGTATTTTTCTACAAGTTTAAATGAAATGTATAAGAATACATTGTTTCAACAATGAATCCATTGTTGTAAAAATATCTAAAATGAAATTTTGCTTATAAAACAAGCAGTATCTTCTTATTATATTCTGGTGCACGGCTAAAATTTCGTTTCCGAATTAAGCAAAACATTTCCTATCGAATGATGAAAAAAAATTTCGATTTTTATGTTGTTCACAGGGGTATTTTTCTAAAAGTTTAAATGACATGTATCTGAATACATTGTTTAAACAATGAATCCATTGTTGTAAAAATGTCTAAAATGAAATTTTACACATAAAACAAGCAGTATCTTCTTATTAAATTCCGGTGCACGGCTGAAATTTTGTTTCCGAATAAATCAGTACTTTTCCTATCGAATGATGTAAAAAAATTCCGATTTTAAAATTGTTTGCAGGGGTAATCTTCTACAAGTTTAAATGAAATGTATCAGAATATATTGTTTCAACAATGAATCCATTGTTGTAAAAATGTCTAAAATGAAATTTTACACATAAAACGAGCAGTATCTTCTTATTAAATTCCGGTGCACGGCTGAAATTTTGTTTCCGAATAAATCAGTACTTTTCCTATCGAATGATGTAAAAAAATTCCGATTTTAAAGTTGTTCGCAGGGGTATTCTTCTAAAAGTTTAAATGAAATATATCTAAATGCATTGTTTCAACAATGAATCCATTGTTGAAAAAATGTTTAAAATGAAATTTTACACATAAAAAAAGCAGTTTCTTCTTATTAAATTCAGGTGCCCGGCTGAAATTTTGTTTCCGAATAAATCAGTACTTTTCCTATCGAATGATGTAAAAAAATTCCGATTTTTATGTTGTTCGCAGGGGTATTTTTCTACAAGTTTAAATGAAATGTATCAGAATACATTGTTTCAACAATGAATCCATTGTTGTAAAAATGTTTAAAATGAAATTTTACACATGAAACGAGCAGTATCGTCTCATTAATTTCCGGTGCACGGCTGAAATTTCGTTTCCGAATTAAGCAAAACATTTCCTATCGAATGATGTAAAAAAAATCCGATTTTTATGTTATTCGCAGGGGTATTTTTCTAAAAGTTTAAATGATATGTATCTGAATACATTGTTTCAACAATGAATCCATTGTTGTCAAAATGTCTAAAATGAAATTTTACACATAAAACGAGCAAAATCTTCTTATTAAATTCCGGTGCACGGCTGGAATTTTTTTTCCGAATAAATCAGTACTTTTCCTATCGAATGATGTAAAAAAATTCCGATTTTTAGGTTGTTCGCAGGGGTATTTTTCTACAAGTTTAAATGAAATGTATCAGAATACATTGTTTCAACAATGAATCCATTGTTGTAAAAATGTTTAAAATGAAATTTTACACATAAAACAAGCAGTATCTTCTTATTAAATTCCGGTGCACGGCTGAAATTTTCTTTCCGAATAAATCATTACTTTTCCTATCGAATGATGTAAAAAAATTCCGATTTTAAAATTGTTCGCAGGGGTATTCTTCTGCAAGTTTAAATGAAATGTATCAGAATATATTGTTTCAACAATGAATCCATTGTTGTAAAAATGTCTAAAATGAAATTTTACACATAAAACGAGCAGTATCTTCTTATTAAATTCCGGTGCACGGCTGAAATTTAGTTTCCGAATAAATCAGTACTTTTCCTATCGAATGATGTAGAAAATTCCGATTTTAAAGTTGATCGCAGGGGTATCCTTCTAAAAGTTTAAATGAAATATATCTAAATGCATTGTTTCAACAATGAATCCATTGTTGAAAAAATGTTTAAAATGAAAATTTACACATAAAAAAAGCAGTTTCTTCTTATTAAATTCAGGTGCACGGCTGAAATTTTGTTTCCGAATAAATCAGTACTTTTCCTATTGAATGATGTAAAAAAATTTCGATTTTTATGTTGTTCGCAATGGTAATTTTCTACAAGTTTAAATGAAATGTATCAGAATACATTGTTTCAACAATGAATCCATTGTTGTAAAAATGTTTGAAATGAAATTTTACACATAAAACGAGCAGTATCTTCTCATTAAATTCCGGTGCACGGCTGAAATTTCGTTTCCGAATTAAGCAAAACATTTCCTGTCGAATGATGAAAAAAAATTTCGATTTTTATGTTGTTCGCAGGGGTATTTTTCATAAAGTTTAAATGACATGTATCTGAATACATTGTTTAAACAATGAATCCAATGTTGTAAAAATGTCTAAAATGAAATTTTACACATAAAACGAGCAAAATCTTCTTATTAAATTCCGGTGCACGGACGGAATTTTTTTTCCGAATAAATCAGTACTTTTCCTATCGAATGATGTAAAAAAATTCCGATTTTAAAGTTGATCGCAGGGGTATTCTTCTAAAAGTTTAAATGAAATATATCTAAATGCATTGTTTCAACAATGAATTCATTGTTGAAAAATGTTTAAAATGAAATTTTACACATAAAAAAAGCAGTTTCTTCTTATTAAATTCAGGTGCACGGCTGAAATTTTGTTTCCGAATAAAACAGTACTTTTCCTATCGAATGATGTAAAAAAATTCCGATTTTAAAGTTGTTCGCAGGGGTATTCTTCTAAAAGTTTAAATAAAATATATATAAATACATTGTTTCAACAATGAATCCATTGTTGTAAAAATGTTTGAAATGAAATTTTACACATAAAACGAGCAGTATCTTCTCACTAAATTCCGGTGCACGGCTGAAATTTCGTTTCCGAATTAAGCAAAACATTTCCTATCGAATGATGAAAAAAAATTTCGATTTTTATGTTGTTCGCAGGGGTATTTTTCTAAAAGTTTAAATGACATGTATCTGAATACATTGTTTAAACAATGAATCCAATGTTGTAAAAATGTCTAAAATGAAATTTTACACATAAAACGAGCAAAATCTTCTTATTAAATTCCGGTGCACGGCTGGAATTTTGTTTCCGAATAAATCAGTACTTTTCCTATCGAATGATGTAAAAAAATTCCGATTTTTAGGTTGTTCGCAGGGGTATTTTTCTACAAGTTTAAATGAAATGTATCAGAATACATTGTTTCAACAATGAATCCATTGTTGTAAAAATATCTAAAATGAAATTTTACACATAAAACAAGCAGTATCTTCTTATTAAATTCCGGTGCACGGCTGAAATTTTCTTTCCGAATAAATCATTACTTTTCCTATCGAATGATGTAAAAAAATTCCGATTTTAAAATTGTTCGCAGGGGTATTCTTCTGCAAGTTTAAATGAAATGTATCAGAATATATTGTTTCAACAATGAATCCATTGTTGTAAAAATGTCTAAAATGAAATTTTACACATAAAACGAGCAGTATCTTCTTATTAAATTCCGGTGCACGGCTGAAATTTAGTTTCCGAATAAATCAGTACTTTTCCTATCGAATGATGTAGAAAATTCCGATTTTAAAGTTGATCGCAGGGGTATCCTTCTAAAAGTTTAAATGAAATATATCTAAATGCATTGTTTCAACAATGAATCCATTGTTGAAAAAATGTTTAAAATGAAAATTTACACATAAAAAAAGCAGTTTCTTCTTATTAAATTCAGGTGCACGGCTGAAATTTTGTTTCCGAATAAATCAGTACTTTTCCTATTGAATGATGTAAAAAAATTTCGATTTTTATGTTGTTCGCAATGGTAATTTTCTACAAGTTTAAATGAAATGTATCAGAATACATTGTTTCAACAATGAATCCATTGTTGTAAAAATGTTTGAAATGAAATTTTACACATAAAACGAGCAGTATCTTCTCATTAAATTCCGGTGCACGGCTGAAATTTCGTTTCCGAATTAAGCAAAACATTTCCTGTCGAATGATGAAAAAAAATTTCGATTTTTATGTTGTTCGCAGGGGTATTTTTCATAAAGTTTAAATGACATGTATCTGAATACATTGTTTAAACAATGAATCCAATGTTGTAAAAATGTCTAAAATGAAATTTTACACATAAAACGAGCAAAATCTTCTTATTAAATTCCGGTGCACGGACGGAATTTTTTTTCCGAATAAATCAGTACTTTTCCTATCGAATGATGTAAAAAAATTCCGATTTTAAAGTTGATCGCAGGGGTATTCTTCTAAAAGTTTAAATGAAATATATCTAAATGCATTGTTTCAACAATGAATTCATTGTTGAAAAATGTTTAAAATGAAATTTTACACATAAAAAAAGCAGTTTCTTCTTATTAAATTCAGGTGCACGGCTGAAATTTTGTTTCCGAATAAAACAGTACTTTTCCTATCGAATGATGTAAAAAAATTCCGATTTTAAAGTTGTTCGCAGGGGTATTCTTCTAAAAGTTTAAATAAAATATATATAAATACATTGTTTCAACAATGAATCCATTGTTGTAAAAATGTTTGAAATGAAATTTTACACATAAAACGAGCAGTATCTTCTCACTAAATTCCGGTGCACGGCTGAAATTTCGTTTCCGAATTAAGCAAAACATTTCCTATCGAATGATGAAAAAAAATTTCGATTTTTATGTTGTTCGCAGGGGTATTTTTCTAAAAGTTTAAATGACATGTATCTGAATACATTGTTTAAACAATGAATCCAATGTTGTAAAAATGTCTAAAATGAAATTTTACACATAAAACGAGCAAAATCTTCTTATTAAATTCCGGTGCACGGCTGGAATTTTGTTTCCGAATAAATCAGTACTTTTCCTATCGAATGATGTAAAAAAATTCCGATTTTTAGGTTGTTCGCAGGGGTATTTTTCTACAAGTTTAAATGAAATGTATCAGAATACATTGTTTCAACAATGAATCCATTGTTGTAAAAATGTCTAAAATGAAATTTTACACATAAAACAAGCAGTATCTTCTTATTAAATTCCGGTGCACGGCTGAAATTTTGTTTCCGAATAAATCAGTACTTTTCCTATCGAAAGATGTAAAAAAATTCCGATTTTAAAATTGTTCGCAGGGGTATTCTTCTACAAGTTTAAATGAAATGTATCAGAATATATTGTTTCAAAAATGAATCCATTGTTGTAAAAAAATCTAAAATGAAATTTTACACATAAAACGAGCAGTATCTTCTTATTAAATTCCGGTGCACGGCTGAAATTTTGTTTCCGAATAAATCAGTACTTTTCCTATCGAATGATGTAAAAAAATTCCGATTTTAAAGTTGTTCGCAGGGGTATTCTTCTAAAAGTTTAAATGAAATATATCTAAATGCATTGTTTCAACAATGAATCCATTGTTGAAAAAATGTTTAAAATGAAATTTTACACATAAAAAAGCAGTTTCTTCTTATTAAATTCAGGTGCACGGCTGAAATTTTGTTTCCGAATAAATCAGTACTTTTCCTATCGAATGATGTAAAAAAATACCGATTTTTATGTTGTTCGCAGGGGTATTTTTCTACAAGTTTAAATGAAATGTATCAGAATACATTGTTTCAACAATGAATCCATTGTTGTAAAAATATCTAAAATGAAATTTTGCTTATAAAACAAGCAGTACCTTCTTATTATATTCTGGTGCACGGCTGAAATTTCGTTTCCGAATAAAACAGTACTTTTCCTATCGAATTATGTAAAAAAATTCCGATTTTTAGGTTGTTCGCAGGGGTATTTTTCTACAAGTTTAAATGAAATGTATCAGAATACATTGTTTCAACAATGAATCCATTGTTGTCAAAATGTCTAAAATGAAATTTTACACATAAAACGAGCAAAATCTTCTTATTAAATTCCGGTGCACGGCTGGAATTTTGTTTCTGAATAAATCAGTACTTTTCCTATCGAATGATGTAAAAAAATTCCGATTTTTAGGTTGTTCGCAGGGGTATTTTTCTACAAGTTTAAATGAAATGTATCAGAATACATTGTTTCAACAATGAATCCATTGTTGTAAAAATGTTTAAAATGAAATTTTACACATAAAACAAGCAGTATCTTCTTATTAAATTCCGGTGCACGGCTGAAATTTTCTTTCCGAATAAATCATTACTTTTCCTATCGAATGATGTAAAAAAATTGAGATTTTAAAATTGTTCGCAGGGGTATTCTTCTGCAAGTTTAAATGAAATGTATCAGAATATATTGTTTCAACAATGAATCCATTGTTGTAAAAATGTCTAAAATGAAATTTTACACATAAAACGAGCAGTATCTTCTTATTAAATTCCGGTGCACGGCTGAAAATTAGTTTCCGAATAAATCAGTACTTTTCCTATCGAATGATGTAGAAAAATTCCGATTTTAAAGTTGATCGCAGGGGTATTCTTCTAAAAGTTTAAATGAAATATATCTAAATGCATTGTTTCAACAATGAATCCATTGTTGAAAAAATGTTTAAAATGAAAATTTACACATAAAAAAAGCAGTTTCTTCTTATTAAATTCAGGTGCACGGCTGAAATTTTGTTTCCGAATAAATCAGTACTTTTCCTATTGAATGATGTAAAAAAATTCCGATTTTTATGTTGTTCGCAGGGGTAATTTTCTACAAGTTTAAATGAAATGTATCAGAATACATTGTTTCAACAATGAATCCATTGTTGTAAAAATGTTTGAAATGAAATTTTACACATAAAACGAGCAGTATCTTCTCATTAAATTCCGGTGCACGGCTGAAATTTCGTTTCCGAATTAAGCAAAACATTTCCTGTCGAATGATGAAAAAAAATTTCGATTTTTATGTTGTTCGCAGGGGTATTTTTCATAAAGTTTAAATGACATGTATCTGAATACATTGTTTAAACAATGAATCCAATGTTGTAAAAATGTCTAAAATGAAATTTTACGCATAAAACGAGCAAAATCTTCTTATTAAATTCCGGTGCACGGACGGAATTTTTTTTCCGAATAAATCAGTACTTTTCCTATCGAATGATGTAAAAAAATTCCGATTTTAAAATTGTTCGCAGGGGTATTTTTCTACAAGTTTAAATGAAATGTATCAGAATATATTGTTTCAACAATGAATCCATTGTTGTAAAAAAATCTAAAATGAAATTTTACACATAAAACGAGCAGTATCTTCTTATTAAATTCCGGTGCACGGCTGAAATTTTGTTTCCGAATAAATCAGTACTTTTCCTATCGAATGATGTAAAAAAATTCCGATTTTAAAGTTGTTCGTAGGGGTATTCTTCTAAAAGTTTAAATGAAATATATCTAAATGCATTGTTTCAACAATGAATCCATTGTTGAAAAAATGTTTAAAATGAAATTTTACACATAAAAAAGCAGTTTCTTCTTATTAAATTCAGGTGCACGGCTGAAATTTTGTTTCCGAATAAATCAGTACTTTTCCTATCGAATGATGTAAAAAAATTCCGATTTTTATGTTGTTCGCAGGGGTATTTTTCTACAAGTTTAAATGAAATGTATCAGAATACATTGTTTCAACAATGAATCCATTGTTGTAAAAATATCTAAAATGAAATTTTGCTTATAAAACAAGCAGTATCTTCTTATTATATTCTGGTGCACGGCTGAAATTTCGTTTCCGAATAAAACAGTACTTTTCCTATCGAATGATGTAAAAAAATTCCGATTTTAAAGTTGTTCGTAGGGGTATTCTTCTACAAGTTTAAATGAAATGTATCAGAATATATTGTTTCAACAATGAATCCATTGTTGTAAAAATGTCTAAAATGAAATTTTACACATAAAACGAGCAGTATCTTCTTATTAAATTCCGGTGCACGGCTGAAATTTTGTTTCCGAATAAATCAGTACTTTTCCTATCGAATGATGTAAAAAAATTCCGATTTTAAAGTTGTTCGCAGGGGTATTCTTCTAAAAGTTTAAATGAAATATATCTAAATGCATTGTTTCAACAATGAATCCATTGTTGAAAAAATGTTTAAAATGAAATTTTACACATAAAACAAGCAGTATCTTCTTATTATATTCTGGTGCACGGCTGAAATTTCGTTTCCGAATAAAACAGTACTTTTCCTATCGAATGATGTAAAAAAATTCCGATTTTAAAGTTGTTCGCAGGAGTATTCTTCTAAAAGTTTAAATAAAATATATATAAATACATTGTTTCAACAATGAATCCATTGTTGTAAAAATGTTTGAAATGAAATTTTACATATAAAACGAGCAGTATCTTCTCATTAAATTCCGGTGCACGGCTGAAATTTCGTTTCCGAATTAAGCAAAACATTTCCTATCGAATGATGAAAAAAAATTTCGATTTTTATGTTGTTCGCAGGGGTATTTTTCTAAAAGTTTAAATGACATGTATCTGAATACATTGTTTAAACAATAAATCCATTGTTGTAAAAATGTCTAAAATGAAATTTTACACATAAAAAAGCAGTTTCTTCTTATTAAATTCAGGTGCACGGCTGAAATTTTGTTTCCGAATAAATCAGTACTTTTCCTATCGAATGATGTAAAAAAATTCCGATTTTTATGTTGTTCGCAGGGGTATTTTTCTACAAGTTTAAATGAAATGTATAAGAATACATTGTTTCAACAATGAATCCATTGTTGTAAAAATATCTAAAATGAAATTTTGCTTATAAAACAAGCAGTATCTTCTTATTATATTCTGGTGCACGGCTAAAATTTCGTTTCCGAATTAAGCAAAACATTTCCTATCGAATGATGAAAAAAAATTTCGATTTTTATGTTGTTCACAGGGGTATTTTTCTAAAAGTTTAAATGACATGTATCTGAATACATTGTTTAAACAATGAATCCATTGTTGTAAAAATGTCTAAAATGAAATTTTACACATAAAACAAGCAGTATCTTCTTATTAAATTCCGGTGCACGGCTGAAATTTTGTTTCCGAATAAATCAGTACTTTTCCTATCGAATGATGTAAAAAAATTCCGATTTTAAAATTGTTTGCAGGGGTAATCTTCTACAAGTTTAAATGAAATGTATCAGAATATATTGTTTCAACAATGAATCCATTGTTGTAAAAATGTCTAAAATGAAATTTTACACATAAAACGAGCAGTATCTTCTTATTAAATTCCGGTGCACGGCTGAAATTTTGTTTCCGAATAAATCAGTACTTTTCCTATCGAATGATGTAAAAAAATTCCGATTTTAAAGTTGTTCGCAGGGGTATTCTTCTAAAAGTTTAAATGAAATATATCTAAATGCATTGTTTCAACAATGAATCCATTGTTGAAAAAATGTTTAAATGAAATTTTACACATAAAAAAAGCAGTTTCTTCTTATTAAATTCAGGTGCCCGGCTGAAATTTTGTTTCCGAATAAATCAGTACTTTTCCTATCGAATGATGTAAAAAAATTCCGATTTTTATGTTGTTCGCAGGGGTATTTTTCTACAAGTTTAAATGAAATGTATCAGAATACATTGTTTCAACAATGAATCCATTGTTGTAAAAATATCTAAAATGAAATTTTGCTTATAAAACAAGCAGTATCTTCTTATTATATTCTGGTGCACGGCTAAAATTTCGTTTCCGAATTAAGCAAAACATTTCCTATCGAATGATGAAAAAAAATTTCGATTTTTATGTTGTTCACAGGGGTATTTTTCTAAAAGTTTAAATGACATGTATCTGAATACATTGTTTAAACAATGAATCCATTGTTGTAAAAATGTCTAAAATGAAATTTTACACATAAAACAAGCAGTATCTTCTTATTAAATTCCGGTGCACGGCTGAAATTTTGTTTCCGAATAAATCAGTACTTTTCCTATCGAATGATGTAAAAAAATTCCGATTTTAAAATTGTTTGCAGGGGTAATCTTCTACAAGTTTAAATTAAATGTATCAGAATATATTGTTTCAACAATGAATCCATTGTTGTAAAAATGTCTAAAATGAAATTTTACACATAAAACGAGCAGTATCTTCTTATTAAATTCCGGTGCACGGCTGAAATTTTGTTTCCGAATAAATCAGTACTTTTCCTATCGAATGATGTAAAAAAATTCCGATTTTAAAGTTGTTCGCAGGGGTATTCTTCTAAAAGTTTAAATGAAATATATCTAAATGCATTGTTTCAACAATGAATCCATTGTTGAAAAAATGTTTAAATGAAATTTTACACATAAAAAAAGCAGTTTCTTCTTATTAAATTCAGGTGCCCGGCTGAAATTTTGTTTCCAAATAAATCAGTACTTTTCCTATCGAATGATGGAAAAAAATTCCGATTTTTAGGTGGTTCGCAGAAGCATTTCTCTAAAAGTTTAAATGAAATATATCTAAATGCATTGTTTCAACAATGAATCCATTGTTGAAAAAAATGTTTAAAATGAAATTTTACACGTAAAACAAGCAGTATCTTCTTATTAAATTTAGGTGCACGGCTGAAATTTTGTTTCCGAATAAATCAGTACTTTTCCTATCGAATGATGTAAAAAAATTCCGATTTTTAGGTGGTTCGTAGGGGCATTTCTCTAAAATTTTAAATCAAATATATCTAAATACATTTGTTTCAACAATGAATCCATTGTTGTAAAAATGTTTAAAATGAAATTTTACACATGAAACGAGCAGTATCTTCTTATTAAATTTTGGTGCACGGCTGAAATTTCGTTTCCGAATTAAGCAAAACATTTCCTATCGAATGATGTAAAAATATTGCGATTTTTATGTTGTTCGCAGGGGTATTTTTCTAAAAGTTTAAATGATATGTATCTGAATACATTGTTTCAACAATGAATCCATTGTTGTAAAAATGTCTAAAATAAAATTTTACTTATAAAAAAAGCAGTATCTTCTAATTAAATTCTGGTGCTCGGCTGAAATTTTGTTTCCGAATAAATCAATACTTTTTCTATCGAATGATGTAAAAAAATTCCGATTTTTAGGTGGTTCGCAGAGACATTTCTCTAAAATTTTAAATGAAATATATCTAAATACATTTGTTTCAACAATGAATCTATTGTTGTAAAAGTGTTTAAAATGAAATTTTACACATAAAACGAGCAGTATCTTCTTATTATATTCCGGTGCACGGCTGAAATTTCGTTTCCGAATTAAGCAAAACATTTCCAAACGAATGATGTAAAAAAATTCCGATTTTATGTTGTTCGCAGGGGTATTTTTCTAAAAGTTTAAATGATATGTATCTGAATACATTGTTTCAACAATGAATCCATTGTTGTAAAAATGTCTAAAATGAAATTTTACTTATAAAACAAGCAGTATCTTCTTATTAAATTCTGGTGCACGGCTGAAATTTTGTTTCCGAATAAATCAGTACTTTTCCTATCGAATGATGTAAAAACATTACGATTTTAAAGTTTTTCGCAGGGGTATTCTTCTAAAAGTTTAACTAAAATATATATAAATACATTGTTTCAACAATGAATCCATTGTTGTAAAAATGTTTAAAATGAAATTTTACTCTTAAAACGAGCAGTATCTTCGTATTAAATTCCGGTGTACGGCTGAAATTTCGTTTCCAAATTAAGCAAAACCTTTCCTATCGAATGATGTAAAAAAATTCCGATTTTATGTTGTTCGCAGGGGTATTTTTCTACAAGTTTAAATAAAATGTATCAGAATACATTGTTTCAACAATGAATCCATTGTTGTAAAAATGTCTAAAATGAAATTTTACACATAAAACAAGCAGTATCTTCTTATTATATTCTGGTGCACGGCTGAAATTTCAATTCCGAATAAAACAGTACTTTTTCTATCGAATGATGTAAAAAAATTCCGATTTTAAAGTTGTTCGCAGGGGTATTCTTCTAAAAGTTTAAATAAAATATATATAAATACATTGTTTCAACAATGAATCCATTGTTGTAAAAATGTTTAAAATGAAATTTTACACATAAAACGAGCAGTATCTTCTCATTAAATTCCGGTGCACGGCTGAAAATTTGTTTCCGAATTAAGGAAAACATTTCCTATCGAATGATGTAAAAAAATTCCGATTTTTATGTTGTTCGCAGGGGTATTTTTCTACAAGTTTAAATGAAATGTATCAGAATACACTGTTTCAACAATGAATCCATTGTTGTAAAAATGTCTAAAATGAAATTTTACACATAAAACAAGCAGTATCTTCTTATTATATTCTGATGCACGGCTGAAATTTCGTTTCCGAATAAAACAGTACTTTTCCTATCGAATGATGTAAAAAAATTCCGATTTTAAAGTTGTTCGCAGGGGTATCCTTCTAAAAGTTTAAATAAAAAATATATAAATACATTGTTACAACAATGAATCCATTGGTGTAAAAATGTTTAAAATGAAATTTTACACATAATACGAGCAGTATCTTCTCATTAAATTCCGGTGCACGGCTGAAAATTTGTTTCCGAATTAAGGAAAACATTTCCTATCGAATGATGTAAAAAAATTCCGATTTTTATGTTGTTCGCAGGGGTATTTTTCTACAAGTTTAAATGAAATGTATCAGAATACACTGTTTCAACAATGAATCCATTGTTGTAAAAATGTCTAAAATGAAATTTTACTTATAAAACAAGCAGTATCTTCTTATTAAATTCTGGTGCACGGCTGAAATTTTGTTTCCGAATAAATCAGTACTTTTCCTATCGAATGATGTAAAAACATTACGATTTTAAAGTTTTTCGCAGGGGTATCCTTCTAAAAGTTTAAATAAAAGATATATAAATACATTGTTTCAACAATGAATCCATTGTTGTAAAAATGTTTAAAATGAAATTTTACTCTTAAAACGAGCAGTATCTTCGTATTAAATTCCGGTGTACGGCTGAAATTTCGTTTCCAAATTAAGCAAAACATTTCCTATCGAATGATGTAAAAAAATTCCGATTTTTATGTTATTCGCAGGGGTATTTTTCTAAAAGTTTAAATGATATGTATCTGAATACATTGTTTCAACAATGAATCCATTGTTGTAAAAATGTCTAAAATGAAATTTTACTTATACAACAAGCAGTATCTTCTTATTAAATTCTGGTGCACGGCTGAAATTCTATTTCCAAATAAATCAGTACTTTTCCTATCGAATGATGGAAAAAAATTCCGATTTTTAGGTGGTTCGCAGAAGCATTTCTCTAAAAGTTTAAATGAAATATATCTAAATGCATTGTTTCAACAATGAATCCATTGTTGAAAAAATGTTTAAAATGAAATTTTACACGTAAAACAAGCAGTATCTTCTTATTAAATTTAGGTGCACGGCTGAAATTTTGTTTCCGAATAAATCAGTACTTTTCCTATCGAATGATGTAAAAAAAATCCGATTTTTAGGTGGTTCGTAGGGGCATTTCTCTAAAATTTTAAATCAAATATATCTAAACACATTTGTTTCAACAATGAATCCATTGTTGTAAAAATGTTTAAAATGAAATTTTACACATGAAACGAGCAGTATCTTCTTATTAAATTTTGGTGCACGGCTGAAATTTCGTTTCCGAATTAAGCAAAACATTTCCTATCGAATGATGTAAAAATATTGCGATTTTTATGTTGTTCGCAGGGGTATTTTTCTAAAAGTTTAAATGATATGTATCTGAATACATTGTTTCAACAATGAATCCATTGTTGTAAAAATGTCTAAAATAAAATTTTACTTATAAAACAAGCAGTATCTTCTAATTAAATTCTTGTGCTCGGCTGAAATTTTGTTTCCGAATAAATCAATACTTTTTCTATCGAATGATGTAAAAAAATTCCGATTTTTAGGTGGTTCGCAGGGACATTTCTCTAAAATTTTAAATGAAATATATCTAAATACATTTGTTTCAACAATGAATCTATTGTTGTAAAAGTGTTTAAAATGAAATTTTACACATAAAACGAGCAGTATCTTCTTATTATATTCCGGTGCACGGCTGAAATTTCGTTTCCGAATTAAGCAAAACATTTCCAAACGAATGATGTAAAAAAATTCCGATGTTATGTTGTTCGCAGGGGTATTTTTCTAAAAGTTTAAATGATATGTATCTGAATACATTGTTTCAACAATGAATCCATTGTTGTAAAAATGTCTAAAATGAAATTTTACTTATAAAACAAGCAGTATCTTCTTATTAAATTCTGGTGCACGGCTGAAATTTTGTTTCCGAATAAATCAGTACTTTTCCTATCGAATGATGTAAAAACATTACGATTTTAAAGTTTTTCGCAGGGGTATTCTTCTAAAAGTTTAACTAAAATATATATAAATACATTGTTTCAACAATGAATCCATTGTTGTAAAAATGTTTAAAATGAAATTTTACTCTTAAAACGAGCAGTATCTTCGTATTAAATTCCGGTGTACGGCTGAAATTTCGTTTCCAAATTAAGCAAAACCTTTCCTATCGAATGATGTAAAAAAATTCCGATTTTATGTTGTTCGCAGGGGTATTTTTCTACAAGTTTAAATAAAATGTATCAGAATACATTGTTTCAACAATGAATCCATTGTTGTAAAAATGTCTAAAATGAAATTTTACACATAAAACAAGCAGTATCTTCTTATTATATTCTGGTGCACGGCTGAAATTTCGTTTCCGAATAAAACAGTACTTTTCCTATCGAATGATGTAAAAAAATTCCGATTTTAAAGTTGTTCGCAGGGGTATTCTTCTAAAAGTTTAAATAAAATATATATAAATACATTGTTTCAACAATGAATCCATTGTTGTAAAAATGTTTGAAATGAAATTTTACATATAAAACGAGCAGTATCTTCTCATTAAATTCCGGTGCACGGCTGAAATTTCGTTTCCGAATTAAGCAAAACATTTCCTATCGAATGATGAAAAAAAATTTCGATTTTTATGTTGTTCGCAGGGGTATTTTTCTAAAAGTTTAAATGACATGTATCTGAATACATTGTTTAAACAATAAATCCATTGTTGTAAAAATGTCTAAAATGAAATTTTACACATAAAAAAGCAGTTTCTTCTTATTAAATTCAGGTGCACGGCTGAAATTTTGTTTCCGAATAAATCAGTACTTTTCCTATCGAATGATGTAAAAAAATTCCGATTTTTATGTTGTTCGCAGGGGTATTTTTCTACAAGTTTAAATGAAATGTATAAGAATACATTGTTTCAACAATGAATCCATTGTTGTAAAAATATCTAAAATGAAATTTTGCTTATAAAACAAGCAGTATCTTCTTATTATATTCTGGTGCACGGCTAAAATTTCGTTTCCGAATTAAGCAAAACATTTCCTATCGAATGATGAAAAAAAATTTCGATTTTTATGTTGTTCACAGGGGTATTTTTCTAAAAGTTTAAATGACATGTATCTGAATACATTGTTTAAACAATGAATCCATTGTTGTAAAAATGTCTAAAATGAAATTTTACACATAAAACAAGCAGTATCTTCTTATTAAATTCCGGTGCACGGCTGAAATTTTGTTTCCGAATAAATCAGTACTTTTCCTATCGAATGATGTAAAAAAATTCCGATTTTAAAATTGTTTGCAGGGGTAATCTTCTACAAGTTTAAATGAAATGTATCAGAATATATTGTTTCAACAATGAATCCATTGTTGTAAAAATGTCTAAAATGAAATTTTACACTTAAAACGAGCAGTATCTTCTTATTAAATTCCGGTGCACGGCTGAAATTTTGTTTCCGAATAAATCAGTACTTTTCCTATCGAATGATGTAAAAAAATTCCGATTTTAAAGTTGTTCGCAGGGGTATTCTTCTAAAAGTTTAAATGAAATATATCTAAATGCATTGTTTCAACAATGAATCCATTGTTGAAAAAATGTTTAAAATGAAATTTTACACATAAAAAAAGCAGTTTCTTCTTATTAAATTCAGGTGCCCGGCTGAAATTTTGTTTCCGAATAAATCAGTACTTTTCCTATCGAATGATGTAAAAAAATTCCGATTTTTATGTTGTTCGCAGGGGTATTTTTCTACAAGTTTAAATGAAATGTATCAGAATACATTGTTTCAACAATGAATCCATTGTTGTAAAAATGTCTAAAATGAAATTTTACTTATACAACAAGCAGTATCTTCTTATTAAATTCTGGTGCACGGCTGAAATTCTATTTCCAAATAAATCAGTACTTTTCCTATCGAATGATGGAAAAAAATTCCGATTTTTAGGTGGTTCGCAGAAGCATTTCTCTAAAAGTTTAAATGAAATATATCTAAATGCATTGTTTCAACAATGAATCCATTGTTGAAAAAATGTTTAAAATGAAATTTTACACGTAAAACAAGCAGTATCTTCTTATTAAATTTAGGTGCACGGCTGAAATTTTGTTTCCGAATAAATCAGTACTTTTCCTATCGAATGATGTAAAAAAAATCCGATTTTTAGGTGGTTCGTAGGGGCATTTCTCTAAAATTTTAAATCAAATATATCTAAACACATTTGTTTCAACAATGAATCCATTGTTGTAAAAATGTTTAAAATGAAATTTTACACATGAAACGAGCAGTATCTTCTTATTAAATTTTGGTGCACGGCTGAAATTTCGTTTCCGAATTAAGCAAAACATTTCCTATCGAATGATGTAAAAATATTGCGATTTTTATGTTGTTCGCAGGGGTATTTTTCTAAAAGTTTAAATGATATGTATCTGAATACATTGTTTCAACAATGAATCCATTGTTGTAAAAATGTCTAAAATAAAATTTTACTTATAAAACAAGCAGTATCTTCTAATTAAATTCTTGTGCTCGGCTGAAATTTTGTTTCCGAATAAATCAATACTTTTTCTATCGAATGATGTAAAAAAATTCCGATTTTTAGGTGGTTCGCAGGGACATTTCTCTAAAATTTTAAATGAAATATATCTAAATACATTTGTTTCAACAATGAATCTATTGTTGTAAAAGTGTTTAAAATGAAATTTTACACATAAAACGAGCAGTATCTTCTTATTATATTCCGGTGCACGGCTGAAATTTCGTTTCCGAACTAAGCAAAACATTTCCAAACGAATGATGTAAAAAAATTCCGATGTTATGTTGTTCGCAGGGGTATTTTTCTAAAAGTTTAAATGATATGTATCTGAATACATTGTTTCAACAATGAATCCATTGTTGTAAAAATGTCTAAAATGAAATTTTACTTATAAAACAAGCAGTATCTTCTTATTAAATTCTGGTGCACGGCTGAAATTTTGTTTCCGAATAAATCAGTACTTTTCCTATCGAATGATGTAAAAACATTACGATTTTAAAGTTTTTCGCAGGGGTATTCTTCTAAAAGTTTAACTAAAATATATATAAATACATTGTTTCAACAATGAATCCATTGTTGTAAAAATGTTTAAAATGAAATTTTACTCTTAAAACGAGCAGTATCTTCGTATTAAATTCCGGTGTACGGCTGAAATTTCGTTTCCAAATTAAGCAAAACCTTTCCTATCGAATGATGTAAAAAAATTCCGATTTTATGTTGTTCGCAGGGGTATTTTTCTACAAGTTTAAATAAAATGTATCAGAATACATTGTTTCAACAATGAATCCATTGTTGTAAAAATGTCTAAAATGAAATTTTACACATAAAACAAGCAGTATCTTCTTATTATATTCTGGTGCACGGCTGAAATTTCAATTCCGAATAAAACAGTACTTTTTCTATCGAATGATGTAAAAAAATTCCGATTTTAAAGTTGTTCGCAGGGGTATTCTTCTAAAAGTTTAAATAAAATATACATAAATACATTGTTTCAACAATGAATCCATTGTTGTAAAAATGTTTAAAATGAAATTTTACACATAAAACGAGCAGTATCTTCTCATTAAATTCTGGTGCACGGCTGAAATTTTGTTTCCGAATAAATCAGTACTTTTCCTATCGAATGATGTAAAAAAATTCCGATTTTAAAGTTGTTCGCAGGGGTATTCTTCTAAAAGTTTAAATGAAATATATCTAAATGCATTGTTTCAACAATGAATCCATTGTTGAAAAAATGTTTAAAATGAAATTTTACACATAAAACAAGCAGTATCTTCTTATTATATTCTGGTGCACGGCTGAAATTTCGTTTCCGAATAGAACAGTACTTTTCCTATCGAATGATGTAAAAAAATTCCGATTTTAAAGTTGTTCGCAGGGGTATTCTTCTAAAAGTTTAAATAAAATATATATAAATACATTGTTTCAACAATGAATCCATTGTTGTAAAAATGTTTGAAATGAAATTTTACATATAAAACGAGCAGTATCTTCTCATTAAATTCCGGTGCACGGCTGAAATTTCGTTTCCGAATTAAGCAAAACATTTCCTATCGAATGATGAAAAAAAATTTCGATTTTTATGTTGTTCGCAGGGGTATTTTTCTAAAAGTTTAAATGACATGTATCTGAATACATTGTTTAAACAATAAATCCATTGTTGTAAAAATGTCTAAAATGAAATTTTACACATAAAAAAGCAGTTTCTTCTTATTAAATTCAGGTGCACGGCTGAAATTTTGTTTCCGAATAAATCAGTACTTTTCCTATCGAATGATGTAAAAAAATTCCGATTTTTATGTTGTTCGCAGGAGTATTTTTCTACAAGTTTAAATGAAATGTATAAGAATACATTGTTTCAACAATGAATCCATTGTTGTAAAAATATCTAAAATGAAATTTTGCTTATAAAACAAGCAGTATCTTCTTATTATATTCTGGTGCACGGCTAAAATTTCGTTTCCGAATTAAGCAAAACATTTCCTATCGAATGATGAAAAAAAATTTCGATTTTTATGTTGTTCACAGGGGTATTTTTCTAAAAGTTTAAATGACATGTATCTGAATACATTGTTTAAACAATGAATCCATTGTTGTAAAAATGTCTAAAATGAAATTTTACACATAAAACAAGCAGTATCTTCTTATTAAATTCCGGTGCACGGCTGAAATTTTGTTTCCGAATAAATCAGTACTTTTCCTATCGAATGATGTAAAAAAATTCCGATTTTAAAATTGTTTGCAGGGGTAATCTTCTACAAGTTTAAATGAAATGTATCAGAATATATTGTTTCAACAATGAATCCATTGTTGTAAAAATGTCTAAAATGAAATTTTACACATAAAACGAGCAGTATCTTCTTATTAAATTCCGGTGCACGGCTGAAATTTTGTTTCCGAATAAATCAGTACTTTTCCTATCGAATGATGTAAAAAAATTCCGATTTTAAAGTTGTTCGCAGGGGTATTCTTCTAAAAGTTTAAATGAAATATATCTAAATGCATTGTTTCAACAATGAATCCATTGTTGAAAAAATGTTTAAAATGAAATTTTACACATAAAAAAAGCAGTTTCTTCTTATTAAATTCAGGTGCCCGGCTGAAATTTTGTTTCCGAATAAATCAGTACTTTTCCTATCGAATGATGTAAAAAAATTCCGATTTTTATGTTGTTCGCAGGGGTATTTTTCTACAAGTTTAAATGAAATGTATCAGAATACATTGTTTCAACAATGAATCCATTGTTGTAAAAATGTTTAAAATGAAATTTTACACATGAAACGAGCAGTATCGTCTCATTAATTTCCGGTGCACGGCTGAAATTTCGTTTCCGAATTAAGCAAAACATTTCCTATCGAATGATGTAAAAAAAATCCGATTTTTATGTTATTCGCAGGGGTATTTTTCTAAAAGTTTAAATGATATGTATCTGAATACATTGTTTCAACAATGAATCCATTGTTGTCAAAATGTCTAAAATGAAATTTTACACATAAAACGAGCAAAATCTTCTTATTAAATTCCGGTGCACGGCTGGAATTTTTTTTCCGAATAAATCAGTACTTTTCCTATCGAATGATGTAAAAAAATTCCGATTTTTAGGTTGTTCGCAGGGGTATTTTTCTACAAGTTTAAATGAAATGTATCAGAATACATTGTTTCAACAATGAATCCATTGTTGTAAAAATGTTTAAAATGAAATTTTACACATAAAACAAGCAGTATCTTCTTATTAAATTCCGGTGCACGGCTGAAATTTTCTTTCCGAATAAATCATTACTTTTCCTATCGAATGATGTAAAAAAATTCCGATTTTAAAATTGTTCGCAGGGGTATTCTTCTGCAAGTTTAAATGAAATGTATCAGAATATATTGTTTCAACAATGAATCCATTGTTGTAAAAATGTCTAAAATGAAATTTTACACATAAAACGAGCAGTATCTTCTTATTAAATTCCGGTGCACGGCTGAAATTTAGTTTCCGAATAAATCAGTACTTTTCCTATCGAATGATGTAGAAAAATTCCGATTTTAAAGTTGATCGCAGGGGTATCCTTCTAAAAGTTTAAATGAAATATATCTAAATGCATTGTTTCAACAATGAATCCATTGTTGAAAAAATGTTTAAAATGAAAATTTACACATAAAAAAAGCAGTTTCTTCTTATTAAATTCAGGTGCACGGCTGAAATTTTGTTTCCGAATAAATCAGTACTTTTCCTATTGAATGATGTAAAAAAATTTCGATTTTTATGTTGTTCGCAATGGTAATTTTCTACAAGTTTAAATGAAATGTATCAGAATACATTGTTTCAACAATGAATCCATTGTTGTAAAAATGTTTGAAATGAAATTTTACACATAAAACGAGCAGTATCTTCTCATTAAATTCCGGTGCACGGCTGAAATTTCGTTTCCGAATTAAGCAAAACATTTCCTGTCGAATGATGAAAAAAAATTTCGATTTTTATGTTGTTCGCAGGGGTATTTTTCATAAAGTTTAAATGACATGTATCTGAATACATTGTTTAAACAATGAATCCAATGTTGTAAAAATGTCTAAAATGAAATTTTACACATAAAACGAGCAAAATCTTCTTATTAAATTCCGGTGCACGGACGGAATTTTTTTTCCGAATAAATCAGTACTTTTCCTATCGAATGATGTAAAAAAATTCCGATTTTAAAGTTGATCGCAGGGGTATTCTTCTAAAAGTTTAAATGAAATATATCTAAATGCATTGTTTCAACAATGAATTCATTGTTGAAAAATGTTTAAAATGAAATTTTACACATAAAAAAAGCAGTTTCTTCTTATTAAATTCAGGTGCACGGCTGAAATTTTGTTTCCGAATAAAAGAGTACTTTTCCTATCGAATGATGTAAAAAAATTCCGATTTTAAAGTTGTTCGCAGGGGTATTCTTCTAAAAGTTTAAATAAAATATATATAAATACATTGTTTCAACAATGAATCCATTGTTGTAAAAATGTTTGAAATGAAATTTTACACATAAAACGAGCAGTATCTTCTCACTAAATTCCGGTGCACGGCTGAAATTTCGTTTCCGAATTAAGCAAAACATTTCCTATCGAATGATGAAAAAAAATTTCGATTTTTATGTTGTTCGCAGGGGTATTTTTCTAAAAGTTTAAATGACATGTATCTGAATACATTGTTTAAACAATGAATCCAATGTTGTAAAAATGTCTAAAATGAAATTTTACACATAAAACGAGCAAAATCTTCTTATTAAATTCCGGTGCACGGCTGGAATTTTGTTTCCGAATAAATCAGTACTTTTCCTATCGAATGATGTAAAAAAATTCCGATTTTTAGGTTGTTCGCAGGGGTATTTTTCTACAAGTTTAAATGAAATGTATCAGAATACATTGTTTCAACAATGAATCCATTGTTGTAAAAATGTCTAAAATGAAATTTTACACATAAAACAAGCAGTATCTTCTTATTAAATTCCGGTGCACGGCTGAAATTTTGTTTCCGAATAAATCAGTACTTTTCCTATCGAAAGATGTAAAAAAATTCCGATTTTAAAATTGTTCGCAGGGGTATTCTTCTACAAGTTTAAATGAAATGTATCAGAATATATTGTTTCAAAAATGAATCCATTGTTGTAAAAAAATCTAAAATGAAATTTTACACATAAAACGAGCAGTATCTTCTTATTAAATTCCGGTGCACGGCTGAAATTTTGTTTCCGAATAAATCAGTACTTTTCCTATCGAATGATGTAAAAAAATTCCGATTTTAAAGTTGTTCGCAGGGGTATTCTTCTAAAAGTTTAAATGAAATGTATCAGAATACATTGTTTCAACAATGAATCCATTGTTGTAAAAATATCTAAAATGAAATTTTGCTTATAAAACAAGCAGTACCTTCTTATTATATTCTGGTGCACGGCTGAAATTTCGTTTCCGAATAAAACAGTACTTTTCCTATCGAATTATGTAAAAAAATTCCGATTTTTAGGTTGTTCGCAGGGGTATTTTTCTACAAGTTTAAATGAAATGTATCAGAATACATTGTTTCAACAATGAATCCATTGTTGTCAAAATGTCTAAAATGAAATTTTACACATAAAACGAGCAAAATCTTCTTATTAAATTCCGGTGCACGGCTGGAATTTTGTTTCTGAATAAATCAGTACTTTTCCTATCGAATGATGTAAAAAAATTCCGATTTTTAGGTTGTTCGCAGGGGTATTTTTCTACAAGTTTAAATGAAATGTATCAGAATACATTGTTTCAACAATGAATCCATTGTTGTAAAAATGTTTAAAATGAAATTTTACACATAAAACAAGCAGTATCTTCTTATTAAATTCCGGTGCACGGCTGAAATTTTCTTTCCGAATAAATCATTACTTTTCCTATCGAATGATGTAAAAAAATTGAGATTTTAAAATTGTTCGCAGGGGTATTCTTCTGCAAGTTTAAATGAAATGTATCAGAATATATTGTTTCAACAATGAATCCATTGTTGTAAAAATGTCTAAAATGAAATTTTACACATAAAACGAGCAGTATCTTCTTATTAAATTCCGGTGCACGGCTGAAAATTAGTTTCCGAATAAATCAGTACTTTTCCTATCGAATGATGTAGAAAAATTCCGATTTTAAAGTTGATCGCAGGGGTATTCTTCTAAAAGTTTAAATGAAATATATCTAAATGCATTGTTTCAACAATGAATCCATTGTTGAAAAAATGTTTAAAATGAAAATTTACACATAAAAAAAGCAGTTTCTTCTTATTAAATTCAGGTGCACGGCTGAAATTTTGTTTCCGAATAAATCAGTACTTTTCCTATTGAATGATGTAAAAAAATTCCGATTTTTATGTTGTTCGCAGGGGTAATTTTCTACAAGTTTAAATGAAATGTATCAGAATACATTGTTTCAACAATGAATCCATTGTTGTAAAAATGTTTGAAATGAAATTTTACACATAAAACGAGCAGTATCTTCTCATTAAATTCCGGTGCACGGCTGAAATTTCGTTTCCGAATTAAGCAAAACATTTCCTGTCGAATGATGAAAAAAAATTTCGATTTTTATGTTGTTCGCAGGGGTATTTTTCATAAAGTTTAAATGACATGTATCTGAATACATTGTTTAAACAATGAATCCAATGTTGTAAAAATGTCTAAAATGAAATTTTACACATAAAACGAGCAAAATCTTCTTATTAAATTCCGGTGCACGGACGGAATTTTTTTTCCGAATAAATCAGTACTTTTCCTATCGAATGATGTAAAAAAATTCCGATTTTAAAATTGTTCGCAGGGGTATTTTTCTACAAGTTTAAATGAAATGTATCAGAATATATTGTTTCAACAATGAATCCATTGTTGTAAAAAAATCTAAAATGAAATTTTACACATAAAACGAGCAGTATCTTCTTATTAAATTCCGGTGCACGGCTGAAATTTTGTTTCCGAATAAATCAGTACTTTTCCTATCGAATGATGTAAAAAAATTCCGATTTTAAAGTTGTTCGTAGGGGTATTCTTCTAAAAGTTTAAATGAAATATATCTAAATGCATTGTTTCAACAATGAATCCATTGTTGAAAAAATGTTTAAAATGAAATTTTACACATAAAAAAGCAGTTTCTTCTTATTAAATTCAGGTGCACGGCTGAAATTTTGTTTCCGAATAAATCAGTACTTTTCCTATCGAATGATGTAAAAAAATTCCGATTTTTATGTTGTTCGCAGGGGTATTTTTCTACAAGTTTAAATGAAATGTATCAGAATACATTGTTTCAACAATGAATCCATTGTTGTAAAAATATCTAAAATGAAATTTTGCTTATAAAACAAGCAGTATCTTCTTATTATATTCTGGTGCACGGCTGAAATTTCGTTTCCGAATAAAACAGTACTTTTCCTATCGAATGATGTAAAAAAATTCCGATTTTAAAGTTGTTCGTAGGGGTATTCTTCTACAAGTTTAAATGAAATGTATCAGAATATATTGTTTCAACAATGAATCCATTGTTGTAAAAATGTCTAAAATGAAATTTTACACATAAAACGAGCAGTATCTTCTTATTAAATTCCGGTGCACGGCTGAAATTTTGTTTCCGAATAAATCAGTACTTTTCCTATCGAATGATGTAAAAAAATTCCGATTTTAAAGTTGTTCGCAGGGGTATTCTTCTAAAAGTTTAAATGAAATATATCTAAATGCATTGTTTCAACAATGAATCCATTGTTGAAAAAATGTTTAAAATGAAATTTTACACATAAAACAAGCAGTATCTTCTTATTATATTCTGGTGCACGGCTGAAATTTCGTTTCCGAATAAAACAGTACTTTTCCTATCGAATGATGTAAAAAAATTCCGATTTTAAAGTTGTTCGCAGGAGTATTCTTCTAAAAGTTTAAATAAAATATATATAAATACATTGTTTCAACAATGAATCCATTGTTGTAAAAATGTTTGAAATGAAATTTTACATATAAAACGAGCAGTATCTTCTCATTAAATTCCGGTGCACGGCTGAAATTTCGTTTCCGAATTAAGCAAAACATTTCCTATCGAATGATGAAAAAAAATTTCGATTTTTATGTTGTTCGCAGGGGTATTTTTCTAAAAGTTTAAATGACATGTATCTGAATACATTGTTTAAACAATAAATCCATTGTTGTAAAAATGTCTAAAATGAAATTTTACACATAAAAAAGCAGTTTCTTCTTATTAAATTCAGGTGCACGGCTGAAATTTTGTTTCCGAATAAATCAGTACTTTTCCTATCGAATGATGTAAAAAAATTCCGATTTTTATGTTGTTCGCAGGGGTATTTTTCTACAAGTTTAAATGAAATGTATAAGAATACATTGTTTCAACAATGAATCCATTGTTGTAAAAATATCTAAAATGAAATTTTGCTTATAAAACAAGCAGTATCTTCTTATTATATTCTGGTGCACGGCTAAAATTTCGTTTCCGAATTAAGCAAAACATTTCCTATCGAATGATGAAAAAAAATTTCGATTTTTATGTTGTTCACAGGGGTATTTTTCTAAAAGTTTAAATGACATGTATCTGAATACATTGTTTAAACAATGAATCCATTGTTGTAAAAATGTCTAAAATGAAATTTTACACATAAAACAAGCAGTATCTTCTTATTAAATTCCGGTGCACGGCTGAAATTTTGTTTCCGAATAAATCAGTACTTTTCCTATCGAATGATGTAAAAAAATTCCGATTTTAAAGTTGTTTGCAGGGGTAATCTTCTACAAGTTTAAATGAAATGTATCAGAATATATTGTTTCAACAATGAATCCATTGTTGTAAAAATGTCTAAAATGAAATTTTACACATAAAACGAGCAGTATCTTCTTATTAAATTCCGGTGCACGGCTGAAATTTTGTTTCCGAATAAATCAGTACTTTTCCTATCGAATGATGTAAAAAAATTCCGATTTTAAAGTTGTTCGCAGGGGTATTCTTCTAAAAGTTTAAATGAAATATATCTAAATGCATTGTTTCAACAATGAATCCATTGTTGAAAAAATGTTTAAATGAAATTTTACACATAAAAAAAGCAGTTTCTTCTTATTAAATTCAGGTGCCCGGCTGAAATTTTGTTTCCGAATAAATCAGTACTTTTCCTATCGAATGATGTAAAAAAATTCCGATTTTTATGTTGTTCGCAGGGGTATTTTTCTACAAGTTTAAATGAAATGTATCAGAATACATTGTTTCAACAATGAATCCATTGTTGTAAAAATGTTTAAAATGAAATTTTACACATGAAACGAGCAGTATCGTCTCATTAATTTCCGGTGCACGGCTGAAATTTCGTTTCCGAATTAAGCAAAACATTTCCTATCGAATGATGTAAAAAAAATCCGATTTTTATGTTATTCGCAGGGGTATTTTTCTAAAAGTTTAAATGATATGTATCTGAATACATTGTTTCAACAATGAATCCATTGTTGTAAAAATGTCTAAAATGAAATTTTACTTATACAACAAGCAGTAACTTCTTATTAAATTCTGGTGCACGTCTGAAATTCTATTTCCAAATAAATCAGTACTTTTCCTATCGAATGATGGAAAAAAATTCCGATTTTTAGGTGGTTCGCAGAAGCATTTCTCTAAAAGTTTAAATGAAATATATCTAAATGCATTGTTTCAACAATGAATCCATTGTTGAAAAAAATGTTTAAAATGAAATTTTACACGTAAAACAAGCAGTATCTTCTTATTAAATTTAGGTGCACGGCTGAAATTTTGTTTCCGAATAAATCAGTACTTTTCCTATCGAATGATGTAAAAAAATTCCGATTTTTAGGTGGTTCGTAGGGGCATTTCTCTAAAATTTTAAATCAAATATATCTAAATACATTTGTTTCAACAATGAATCCATTGTTGTAAAAATGTTTAAAATGAAATTTTACACATGAAACGAGCAGTATCTTCTTATTAAATTTTGGTGCACGGCTGAAATTTCGTTTCCGAATTAAGCAAAACATTTCCTATCGAATGATGTAAAAATATTGCGATTTTTATGTTGTTCGCAGGGGTATTTTTCTAAAAGTTTAAATGATATGTATCTGAATACATTGTTTCAACAATGAATCCATTGTTGTAAAAATGTCTAAAATAAAATTTTACTTATAAAAAAAGCAGTATCTTCTAATTAAATTCTGGTGCTCGGCTGAAATTTTGTTTCCGAATAAATCAATACTTTTTCTATCGAATGATGTAAAAAAATTCCGATTTTTAGGTGGTTCGCAGAGACATTTCTCTAAAATTTTAAATGAAATATATCTAAATACATTTGTTTCAACAATGAATCTATTGTTGTAAAAGTGTTTAAAATGAAATTTTACACATAAAACGAGCAGTATCTTCTTATTATATTCCGGTGCACGGCTGAAATTTCGTTTCCGAATTAAGCAAAACATTTCCAAACGAATGATGTAAAAAAATTCCGATTTTATGTTGTTCGCAGGGGTATTTTTCTAAAAGTTTAAATGATATGTATCTGAATACATTGTTTCAACAATGAATCCATTGTTGTAAAAATGTCTAAAATGAAATTTTACTTATAAAACAAGCAGTATCTTCTTATTAAATTCTGGTGCACGGCTGAAATTTTGTTTCCGAATAAATCAGTACTTTTCCTATCGAATGATGTAAAAACATTACGATTTTAAAGTTTTTCGCAGGGGTATTCTTCTAAAAGTTTAACTAAAATATATATAAATACATTGTTTCAACAATGAATCCATTGTTGTAAAAATGTTTAAAATGAAATTTTACTCTTAAAACGAGCAGTATCTTCGTATTAAATTCCGGTGTACGGCTGAAATTTCGTTTCCAAATTAAGCAAAACCTTTCCTATCGAATGATGTAAAAAAATTCCGATTTTATGTTGTTCGCAGGGGTATTTTTCTACAAGTTTAAATAAAATGTATCAGAATACATTGTTTCAACAATGAATCCATTGTTGTAAAAATGTCTAAAATGAAATTTTACACATAAAACAAGCAGTATCTTCTTATTATATTCTGGTGCACGGCTGAAATTTCAATTCCGAATAAAACAGTACTTTTTCTATCGAATGATGTAAAAAAATTCCGATTTTAAAGTTGTTCGCAGGGGTATTCTTCTAAAAGTTTAAATAAAATATATATAAATACATTGTTTCAACAATGAATCCATTGTTGTAAAAATGTTTAAAATGAAATTTTACACATAAAACGAGCAGTATCTTCTCATTAAATTCCGGTGCACGGCTGAAAATTTGTTTCCGAATTAAGGAAAACATTTCCTATCGAATGATGTAAAAAAATTCCGATTTTTAGGTTGTTCGCAGGGGTATTTTTCTACAAGTTTAAATGAAATGTATCAGAATACACTGTTTCAACAATGAATCCATTGTTGTAAAAATGTCTAAAATGAAATTTTACACATAAAACAAGCAGTATCTTCTTATTATATTCTGGTGCACGGCTGAAATTTCGTTTCCGAATAAAACAGTACTTTTCCTATCGAATGATGTAAAAAAATTCCGATTTTAAAGTTGTTCGCAGGGGTATCCTTCTAAAAGTTTAAATAAAAAATATATAAATACATTGTTACAACAATGAATCCATTGGTGTAAAAATGTTTAAAATGAAATTTTACACATAATACGAGCAGTATCTTCTCATTAAATTCCGGTGCACGGCTGAAAATTTGTTTCCGAATTAAGGAAAACATTTCCTATCGAATGATGTAAAAAAATTCCGATTTTTATGTTATTCGCAGGGGTATTTTTCTACAAGTTTAAATGAAATGTATCAGAATACACTGTTTCAACAATGAATCCATTGTTGTAAAAATGTCTAAAATGAAATTTTACACATAAAACAAGCAGTATCTTCTTATTATATTCTGGTGCACGGCTGAAATTTTGTTTCCGAATAAAACAGTACTTTTCCTATCGAATGATGTAAAAAAATTCCGATTTTAAAGTTGTTCGCAGGGGTATCCTTCTAAAAGTTTAAATAAAAAATATATAAATACATTGTTACAACAATGAATCCATTGGTGTAAAAATGTTTAAAATGAAATTTTACACATAAAACGAGCAGTATCTTCTTATTATATTCCGGTGCACGGCTGAAATTTCGTTTCCGAATAAAACAGTACTTTTCCTATCGAATGATGTAAAAAAATTCCGATTTTAAAGTTGTTCGTAGGGGTATTCTTCTAAAAGTTTAAATGAAATATATCTAAATGCATTGTTTCAACAATGAATCCATTGTTGAAAAAATGTTTAAAATGAAATTTTACACATAAAAAAGCAGTTTCTTCTTATTAAATTCAGGTGCACGGCTGAAATTTTGTTTCCGAATAAATCAGTACTTTTCCTATCGAATGATGTAAAAAAATTCCGATTTTTATGTTGTTCGCAGGGGTATTTTTCTACAAGTTTAAATGAAATGTATCAGAATACATTGTTTCAACAATGAATCCATTGTTGTAAAAATATCTAAAATGAAATTTTGCTTATAAAACAAGCAGTATCTTCTTATTATATTCTGGTGCACGGCTGAAATTTCGTTTCCGAATAAAACAGTACTTTTCCTATCGAATGATGTAAAAAAATTCCGATTTTAAAGTTGTTCGTAGGGGTATTCTTCTACAAGTTTAAATGAAATGTATCAGAATATATTGTTTCAACAATGAATCCATTGTTGTAAAAATGTCTAAAATGAAATTTTACACATAAAACGAGCAGTATCTTCTTATTAAATTCCGGTGCACGGCTGAAATTTTGTTTCCGAATAAATCAGTACTTTTCCTATCGAATGATGTAAAAAAATTCCGATTTTAAAGTTGTTCGCAGGGGTATTCTTCTAAAAGTTTAAATGAAATATATCTAAATGCATTGTTTCAACAATGAATCCATTGTTGAAAAAATGTTTAAAATGAAATTTTACACATAAAACAAGCAGTATCTTCTTATTATATTCTGGTGCACGGCTGAAATTTCGTTTCCGAATAAAACAGTACTTTTCCTATCGAATGATGTAAAAAAATTCCGATTTTAAAGTTGTTCGCAGGAGTATTCTTCTAAAAGTTTAAATAAAATATATATAAATACATTGTTTCAACAATGAATCCATTGTTGTAAAAATGTTTGAAATGAAATTTTACATATAAAACGAGCAGTATCTTCTCATTAAATTCCGGTGCACGGCTGAAATTTCGTTTCCGAATTAAGCAAAACATTTCCTATCGAATGATGAAAAAAAATTTCGATTTTTATGTTGTTCGCAGGGGTATTTTTCTAAAAGTTTAAATGACATGTATCTGAATACATTGTTTAAACAATAAATCCATTGTTGTAAAAATGTCTAAAATGAAATTTTACACATAAAAAAGCAGTTTCTTCTTATTAAATTCAGGTGCACGGCTGAAATTTTGTTTCCGAATAAATCAGTACTTTTCCTATCGAATGATGTAAAAAAATTCCGATTTTTATGTTGTTCGCAGGGGTATTTTTCTACAAGTTTAAATGAAATGTATAAGAATACATTGTTTCAACAATGAATCCATTGTTGTAAAAATATCTAAAATGAAATTTTGCTTATAAAACAAGCAGTATCTTCTTATTATATTCTGGTGCACGGCTAAAATTTCGTTTCCGAATTAAGCAAAACATTTCCTATCGAATGATGAAAAAAAATTTCGATTTTTATGTTGTTCACAGGGGTATTTTTCTAAAAGTTTAAATGACATGTATCTGAATACATTGTTTAAACAATGAATCCATTGTTGTAAAAATGTCTAAAATGAAATTTTACACATAAAACAAGCAGTATCTTCTTATTAAATTCCGGTGCACGGCTGAAATTTTGTTTCCGAATAAATCAGTACTTTTCCTATCGAATGATGTAAAAAAATTCCGATTTTAAAGTTGTTTGCAGGGGTAATCTTCTACAAGTTTAAATGAAATGTATCAGAATATATTGTTTCAACAATGAATCCATTGTTGTAAAAATGTCTAAAATGAAATTTTACACATAAAACGAGCAGTATCTTCTTATTAAATTCCGGTGCACGGCTGAAATTTTGTTTCCGAATAAATCAGTACTTTTCCTATCGAATGATGTAAAAAAATTCCGATTTTAAAGTTGTTCGCAGGGGTATTCTTCTAAAAGTTTAAATGAAATATATCTAAATGCATTGTTTCAACAATGAATCCATTGTTGAAAAAATGTTTAAATGAAATTTTACACATAAAAAAAGCAGTTTCTTCTTATTAAATTCAGGTGCCCGGCTGAAATTTTGTTTCCGAATAAATCAGTACTTTTCCTATCGAATGATGTAAAAAAATTCCGATTTTTATGTTGTTCGCAGGGGTATTTTTCTACAAGTTTAAATGAAATGTATCAGAATACATTGTTTCAACAATGAATCCATTGTTGTAAAAATGTTTAAAATGAAATTTTACACATGAAACGAGCAGTATCGTCTCATTAATTTCCGGTGCACGGCTGAAATTTCGTTTCCGAATTAAGCAAAACATTTCCTATCGAATGATGTAAAAAAAATCCGATTTTTATGTTATTCGCAGGGGTATTTTTCTAAAAGTTTAAATGATATGTATCTGAATACATTGTTTCAACAATGAATCCATTGTTGTAAAAATGTCTAAAATGAAATTTTACTTATACAACAAGCAGTAACTTCTTATTAAATTCTGGTGCACGTCTGAAATTCTATTTCCAAATAAATCAGTACTTTTCCTATCGAATGATGGAAAAAAATTCCGATTTTTAGGTGGTTCGCAGAAGCATTTCTCTAAAAGTTTAAATGAAATATATCTAAATGCATTGTTTCAACAATGAATCCATTGTTGAAAAAAATGTTTAAAATGAAATTTTACACGTAAAACAAGCAGTATCTTCTTATTAAATTTAGGTGCACGGCTGAAATTTTGTTTCCGAATAAATCAGTACTTTTCCTATCGAATGATGTAAAAAAATTCCGATTTTTAGGTGGTTCGTAGGGGCATTTCTCTAAAATTTTAAATCAAATATATCTAAATACATTTGTTTCAACAATGAATCCATTGTTGTAAAAATGTTTAAAATGAAATTTTACACATGAAACGAGCAGTATCTTCTTATTAAATTTTGGTGCACGGCTGAAATTTCGTTTCCGAATTAAGCAAAACATTTCCTATCGAATGATGTAAAAATATTGCGATTTTTATGTTGTTCGCAGGGGTATTTTTCTAAAAGTTTAAATGATATGTATCTGAATACATTGTTTCAACAATGAATCCATTGTTGTAAAAATGTCTAAAATAAAATTTTACTTATAAAAAAAGCAGTATCTTCTAATTAAATTCTGGTGCTCGGCTGAAATTTTGTTTCCGAATAAATCAATACTTTTTCTATCGAATGATGTAAAAAAATTCCGATTTTTAGGTGGTTCGCAGAGACATTTCTCTAAAATTTTAAATGAAATATATCTAAATACATTTGTTTCAACAATGAATCTATTGTTGTAAAAGTGTTTAAAATGAAATTTTACACATAAAACGAGCAGTATCTTCTTATTATATTCCGGTGCACGGCTGAAATTTCGTTTCCGAATTAAGCAAAACATTTCCAAACGAATGATGTAAAAAAATTCCGATTTTATGTTGTTCGCAGGGGTATTTTTCTAAAAGTTTAAATGATATGTATCTGAATACATTGTTTCAACAATGAATCCATTGTTGTAAAAATGTCTAAAATGAAATTTTACTTATAAAACAAGCAGTATCTTCTTATTAAATTCTGGTGCACGGCTGAAATTTTGTTTCCGAATAAATCAGTACTTTTCCTATCGAATGATGTAAAAACATTACGATTTTAAAGTTTTTCGCAGGGGTATTCTTCTAAAAGTTTAACTAAAATATATATAAATACATTGTTTCAACAATGAATCCATTGTTGTAAAAATGTTTAAAATGAAATTTTACTCTTAAAACGAGCAGTATCTTCGTATTAAATTCCGGTGTACGGCTGAAATTTCGTTTCCAAATTAAGCAAAACCTTTCCTATCGAATGATGTAAAAAAATTCCGATTTTATGTTGTTCGCAGGGGTATTTTTCTACAAGTTTAAATAAAATGTATCAGAATACATTGTTTCAACAATGAATCCATTGTTGTAAAAATGTCTAAAATGAAATTTTACACATAAAACAAGCAGTATCTTCTTATTATATTCTGGTGCACGGCTGAAATTTCAATTCCGAATAAAACAGTACTTTTTCTATCGAATGATGTAAAAAAATTCCGATTTTAAAGTTGTTCGCAGGGGTATTCTTCTAAAAGTTTAAATAAAATATATATAAATACATTGTTTCAACAATGAATCCATTGTTGTAAAAATGTTTAAAATGAAATTTTACACATAAAACGAGCAGTATCTTCTCATTAAATTCCGGTGCACGGCTGAAAATTTGTTTCCGAATTAAGGAAAACATTTCCTATCGAATGATGTAAAAAAATTCCGATTTTTAGGTTGTTCGCAGGGGTATTTTTCTACAAGTTTAAATGAAATGTATCAGAATACACTGTTTCAACAATGAATCCATTGTTGTAAAAATGTCTAAAATGAAATTTTACACATAAAACAAGCAGTATCTTCTTATTATATTCTGGTGCACGGCTGAAATTTCGTTTCCGAATAAAACAGTACTTTTCCTATCGAATGATGTAAAAAAATTCCGATTTTAAAGTTGTTCGCAGGGGTATCCTTCTAAAAGTTTAAATAAAAAATATATAAATACATTGTTACAACAATGAATCCATTGGTGTAAAAATGTTTAAAATGAAATTTTACACATAATACGAGCAGTATCTTCTCATTAAATTCCGGTGCACGGCTGAAAATTTGTTTCCGAATTAAGGAAAACATTTCCTATCGAATGATGTAAAAAAATTCCGATTTTTATGTTATTCGCAGGGGTATTTTTCTACAAGTTTAAATGAAATGTATCAGAATACACTGTTTCAACAATGAATCCATTGTTGTAAAAATGTCTAAAATGAAATTTTACACATAAAACAAGCAGTATCTTCTTATTATATTCTGGTGCACGGCTGAAATTTTGTTTCCGAATAAAACAGTACTTTTCCTATCGAATGATGTAAAAAAATTCCGATTTTAAAGTTGTTCGCAGGGGTATCCTTCTAAAAGTTTAAATAAAAAATATATAAATACATTGTTACAACAATGAATCCATTGGTGTAAAAATGTTTAAAATGAAATTTTACACATAAAACGAGCAGTATCTTCTTATTAAATTCTGGTGCACGGCTGAAATTTCGTTTCCGAATAAATCAGTACTTTTCCTATCGAATGATGTAAAAAAAATGCGATTTTTAGGTGGTTCGCAGATCCATTTCTCTAAAAGTTTAAATGAAATATATCTAAATGCATTGTTTCAACAATGAATCCATTGTTGAAAAAATGTTCAAAATGAAATTTTACACATAAAACAAGCAGTATATTCTTATTAAATTTAGGTGCACGGCTGAAATTTTGTTTCCGAATAAATCAGTACTTTTCCTATCGAATGATGTAAAAAAATTCCGATTTTTATGTGCTTCGTAAAGGCATTTCTCTAAAATTTTAAATAAAATATATATAAATACATTGTTTCAACAATGAATCCATTGTTGTAAAATTGTCTAAAATGAAATTTTACTTATAAAACAAGCAGTATCTTCTTATTAAATTCTGGTGCACGGCTGAAATTCTATTTCCAAATAAATCAGTACTTTTCCTATCGAATGATGTAAAAAAATTTCGATTTTTAGGTGGTTCGCAGAAGCATTTCTCTAAAGGTTTAAATGAAATATATCTAAATGCATTGTTTCAACAATGAATCCATTGTTGAAAAATTTTTTAAAATGAAATTTTACACGTAGAACAAGCAGTATCTTCTTATTAAATTTAGGTGCACGGCTGAAATTTTGTTTCCGAATAAATCAGTACTTTTCCTATCGAATGATGTAAAAAAATTCCGATTTTTAGGTGGTTCGTAGGGGCATTTCTCTAAAATTTTAAATCAAATATATCTAAATACATTTGTTTCAACAATGAATCCATTGTTGTAAAAATGTTTAAAATGAAATTTTACACATGAAACGAGCAGTATCTTCTTATTAAATTTTGGTGCACGGCTGAAATTTCGTTTCCGAATAAATCAGTACTTTTCCTATCGAATGATGTAAAAACATTACGATTTTAAAGTTTTCGCAGGGGTATTCTTCTAAAAGTTTAACTAAAATATATATAAATACATTGTTTCAACAATGAATCCATTGTTGTAAAAATGTTTAAAATGAAATTTTACTCTTAAAACGAGCAGTATCTTCGTATTAATTTCCGGTGTACGGCTGAAATTTCGTTTCCGAATTAAGCAAAACCTTTCCTATCGAATGATGTAAAAAAATTCCGATTTTATGTTGTACGCAGGGGTATTTTTCTACAAGTTTAAATGAAATGTATCAGAATACATTGTTTCAACAATGAATCCATTGTTGTAAAAATGTCTAAAATGAAATTTTACACATAAAACAAGCAGTATCTTCTTATTATATTCTGGTGCACGGCTGAAATTTCAATTCCGAATAAAACAGTACTTTTTCTATCGAATGATGTAAAAAAATTCCGATTTTAAAGTTGTTCGCAGGGGTATTCTTCTAAAAGTTTAAATAAAATATATATAAATACATTGTTTCAACAATGAATCCATTGTTGTAAAAATGTTTAAAATGAAATTTTACACATAAAACGAGCAGTATCTTCTCATTAAATTCTGGTGCACGGCTGAAATTTCGTTTCCGAATTAAGAAAAACATTTCTTATCGAATGATGTAAAAAAATTCGGATTTTTATGTTGTTCGGAGGGGTATTTTTCTAAAAGTTTAAATGATATGTATCTGAATACATTGTTTCAACAATGAATCCATTGTTGTAAAAATGTCTAAAATGAAATTTTACTTATAAAACAAGCAGTATCTTCTTATTAAATTCTGGTGCACGGCTGAAATTTTGTTTCCGAATAAATCAGTACTTTTCCTATCGAATGATGTAAAAAAATTCCAATTTTTAGGTGGTTCGCAGGGGCATTTCTCTAAAATTTTAAATGAAATATACCTAAATACATTTGTTTCAACAATGAATCCATTGTTGTAAAAATGTTTAAAATGAAATTTTACACATAAAACGAGCAGTATCTTCTTATTAAATTCCGGTGCACGGCTGAAATTTTTTTTCCGAATAAATCAGTACTTTTTCTATCGAATGATGTAAAAAAATTCCGATTTTTAGGTTGTTCGCAGGGGTATTTTTCTACAAGTTTAAATGAAATGTATCAGAATACACTGTTTCAACAATGAATCCATTGTTGTAAAAATGTTTAAAATGAAATTTTACACATAAAACGAGCAGTATCTTCTTATTAAATTCCGGTGCACGGCTGAAATTTTGTTTCCGAATAAATCAGTACTTTTCCTATCGAATGATGTAAAAAAATTCCAATTTTCAGGTGGTTCGCAGAAGCATTTCTCTAAAAGTTTAAATGAAATATATCTAAATGCATTGTTTCAACAATGAATCCATTGTTGAAAAAATGTCTAAAATGAAATTTTACTTATAAAATTAGCAGTATCTTCTTATTAAATTCTGGTGCACGGCTTAAATTCTATTTCCAAATAAATCAGTACTTTTCCTATCGAATGATGTAAAAAAATTCCGATTTTTAGGTGGTTCGCAGAAGCATTTCTCTAAAGGTTTAAATGACATGTATCTAAATGCATTGTTTCAACAATGAATCCATTGTTGAAAAAATTTTTAAAATGAAATTTTACACGTAAAACAAGCAGTATCTTCTTATTAAATTTAGGTGCACGGCTGAAATTTTGTTCCCGAATAAATCAGTACTTTTCCTATCGAATGATGTAAAAAAAAAAATTCCGATTTTTAGGTGGTTCGTAGGGGCATTTCTCTAAAATTTTAAATCAAATATATCTAAATACATTTGTTTCAACAATGAATCCATTGTTGTAAAAATGTTTAAAATGAAATTTTCCACATGAAACGAGCAGTATCTTCTTATTAAATTTTCGTGCACGGCTGAAATTTCGTTTCCGAATTAAGCAAAACATTTCCTATCGAATGATGTAAAAATATTGCGATTTTTATGTTGTTCGCAAGGGTATTTTTCTAAAAGTTTAAATGATATGTATCTGAATACATTGTTTCAACAATGAATCCATTGTTGTAAAAATGTCTAAAATAAAATTTTACTTATAAAACAAGCAGTATCTTCTTATTAAATTCTGGTGCTCGGCTGAAATTTTGTTTCCGAATAAATCAATACTTTTTCTATCGAATGATGTAAAAAAATTCCGATTTTTAGGTGGTTCGCAGGGTCATTTCTCTAAAATTTTATATGAAATATATCTAAATACATTTGTTTCAACAATGAATCCATTGTTGTAAAAGTGTTTAAAATGAAATTTTACACATAAAACGAGCAGTATCTTCTTATTATATTCCGGTGCACGGCTGAAATTTTGTTTCCGAATAAATCAGTACTTTTCCCATCGAATGATGTAAAAAAATTCCGATTTTTAGGTTGTTCGCAGGGGTATTTTTAACAAGGTTAAATGAAATGTATCAGAATACATTGTTTCAACAATGAATCCACTGTTGTAAAAATGATTAAAATGAAATTTTACACATAAAACGAACAGTATCTTCTTATTAAATTCCGGTGCACGGCTGAAATTTCGTTTCCGAATTAAGCAAAACATTTCCAAACGAATGATGTAAAAAAATTCCGATTTTATGTTGTTCGCAGGGGTATTTTTCTAAAAGTTTAAATGATATGTATCTGAATACATTGTTTCAACAATGAATCCATTGTTGTAAAAATGTCTAAAATGAAATTTTACTTATAAAACAAGCAGTATCTTCTTATTAAATTCTGGTGCACGGCTGAAATTTTGTTTCCGAATAAATCAGTACTTTTCCTATCGAATGATGTAAAAACATTACGATTTTAAAGTTTTTCGCAGGGGTATTCTTCTAAAAGTTTAACTAAAATATATATAAATACATTGTTTCAACAATGAATCCATTGTTGTAAAAATGTTTAAAATGAAATTTTACTCTTAAAACGAGCAGTATCTTCGTATTAAATTCCGGTGTACGGCTGAAATTTCGTTTCCGAATTAAGCAAAACCTTTCCTATCGAATGATGTAAAAAATTACGATTTTATGTTGTTCGCAGGGGTATTTTTCTACAAGATTAAATGAAATGTATCAGAATACATTGTTTCAACAATGAATCCATTGTTGTAAAAATGTCTAAAATAAAATTTTACTTATAAAACAAGCAGTATCTTTTTATTAAATTCTGGTGCACGGCTGAAATTTTGTTTCCGAATAAATCAGTACTTTTCCTATCGAATGATGTAAAAAAATTCCGATTTTTAGGTGGTTCGCAGGGGCATTTCTCTAAAATTTTAAATGAAATATACCTAAATACATTTGTTTCAACAATGAATCCATTGTTGTAAAAATGTTTAAAATGAAATTTTACACATAAAACGAGCAGTATCTTCTTATTAAATTCCGGTGCACGGCTGAAATTTTGTTTCCGAATAAATCAGTACTTTTTCTATCGAATGATGTAAAAAAATTCCGATTTTTAGGTTGTTCGCAGGGGTATTTTTCTACAAGTTTAAATGAAATGTATCAGAATACACTGTTTCAACAATGAATCCATTGTTGTAAAAATGTCTAAAATGAAATTTTACACATAAAACAAGCAGTATCTTCTTATTATATTCTGGTGCACGGCTGGAATTTCGTTTCCGAATAAAACAGTACTTTTCCTATCGAATGTTGTAAAAAAATTCCGATTTTAAAGTTGTTCGCAGGGGTATCCTTCTAAATGTTTAAATAAAATATATACAAATACATTGTTTCAACAATGAATCCACTGTTGTAAAAATGTTTAAAATGAAATTTTACTCTTAAAACGAGCAGTATCTTCGTATTAAATTCCGGTGTACGGCTGAAATTTCGTTTCCGAATTAAGCAAAACCTTTCCTATCGAATGATGTAAAAAAATTCCGATTTTATGTTGTTCGCAGGGGTATTTTTCTACAAGTTTAAATGAAATGTATCAGAATACACTGTTTCAACAATGAATCCATTGTTGTAAAAATGTTTAAAATGAAATTTTACACATAAAACGAGCAGTATCTTCTTATTAAATTCCGGTGCACGGCTGAAATTTTGTTTCCGAATAAATCAGTACTTTTCCTATCGAATGATGTAAAAAAATTCCAATTTTCAGGTGGTTCGCAGAAGCATTTCTCTAAAAGTTTAAATGAAATATATCTAAATGCATTGTTTCAACAATGAATCCATTGTTGAAAAAATGTCTAAAATGAAATTTTACTTATAAAATTAGCAGTATCTTCTTATTAAATTCTGGTGCACGGCTTAAATTCTATTTCCAAATAAATCAGTACTTTTCCTATCGAATGATGTAAAAAAATTCCGATTTTTAGGTGGTTCGCAGAAGCATTTCTCTAAAGGTTTAAATGACATGTATCTAAATGCATTGTTTCAACAATGAATCCATTGTTGAAAAAATTTTTAAAATGAAATTTTACACGTAAAACAAGCAGTATCTTCTTATTAAATTTAGGTGCACGGCTGAAATTTTGTTCCCGAATAAATCAGTACTTTTCCTATCGAATGATGTAAAAAAAAAAATTCCGATTTTTAGGTGGTTCGTAGGGGCATTTCTCTAAAATTTTAAATCAAATATATCTAAATACATTTGTTTCAACAATGAATCCATTGTTGTAAAAATGTTTAAAATGAAATTTTCCACATGAAACGAGCAGTATCTTCTTATTAAATTTTCGTGCACGGCTGAAATTTCGTTTCCGAATTAAGCAAAACATTTCCTATCGAATGATGTAAAAATATTGCGATTTTTATGTTGTTCGCAAGGGTATTTTTCTAAAAGTTTAAATGATATGTATCTGAATACATTGTTTCAACAATGAATCCATTGTTGTAAAAATGTCTAAAATAAAATTTTACTTATAAAACAAGCAGTATCTTCTTATTAAATTCTGGTGCTCGGCTGAAATTTTGTTTCCGAATAAATCAATACTTTTTCTATCGAATGATGTAAAAAAATTCCGATTTTTAGGTGGTTCGCAGGGTCATTTCTCTAAAATTTTATATGAAATATATCTAAATACATTTGTTTCAACAATGAATCCATTGTTGTAAAAGTGTTTAAAATGAAATTTTACACATAAAACGAGCAGTATCTTCTTATTATATTCCGGTGCACGGCTGAAATTTTGTTTCCGAATAAATCAGTACTTTTCCCATCGAATGATGTAAAAAAATTCCGATTTTTAGGTTGTTCGCAGGGGTATTTTTAACAAGGTTAAATGAAATGTATCAGAATACATTGTTTCAACAATGAATCCACTGTTGTAAAAATGATTAAAATGAAATTTTACACATAAAACGAACAGTATCTTCTTATTAAATTCCGGTGCACGGCTGAAATTTCGTTTCCGAATTAAGCAAAACATTTCCAAACGAATGATGTAAAAAAATTCCGATTTTATGTTGTTCGCAGGGGTATTTTTCTAAAAGTTTAAATGATATGTATCTGAATACATTGTTTCAACAATGAATCCATTGTTGTAAAAATGTCTAAAATGAAATTTTACTTATAAAACAAGCAGTATCTTCTTATTAAATTCTGGTGCACGGCTGAAATTTTGTTTCCGAATAAATCAGTACTTTTCCTATCGAATGATGTAAAAACATTACGATTTTAAAGTTTTTCGCAGGGGTATTCTTCTAAAAGTTTAACTAAAATATATATAAATACATTGTTTCAACAATGAATCCATTGTTGTAAAAATGTTTAAAATGAAATTTTACTCTTAAAACGAGCAGTATCTTCGTATTAAATTCCGGTGTACGGCTGAAATTTCGTTTCCGAATTAAGCAAAACCTTTCCTATCGAATGATGTAAAAAATTACGATTTTATGTTGTTCGCAGGGGTATTTTTCTACAAGATTAAATGAAATGTATCAGAATACATTGTTTCAACAATGAATCCATTGTTGTAAAAATGTCTAAAATAAAATTTTACTTATAAAACAAGCAGTATCTTTTTATTAAATTCTGGTGCACGGCTGAAATTTTGTTTCCGAATAAATCAGTACTTTTCCTATCGAATGATGTAAAAAAATTCCGATTTTTAGGTGGTTCGCAGGGGCATTTCTCTAAAATTTTAAATGAAATATACCTAAATACATTTGTTTCAACAATGAATCCATTGTTGTAAAAATGTTTAAAATGAAATTTTACACATAAAACGAGCAGTATCTTCTTATTAAATTCCGGTGCACGGCTGAAATTTTGTTTCCGAATAAATCAGTACTTTTTCTATCGAATGATGTAAAAAAATTCCGATTTTTAGGTTGTTCGCAGGGGTATTTTTCTACAAGTTTAAATGAAATGTATCAGAATACACTGTTTCAACAATGAATCCATTGTTGTAAAAATGTCTAAAATGAAATTTTACACATAAAACAAGCAGTATCTTCTTATTATATTCTGGTGCACGGCTGGAATTTCGTTTCCGAATAAAACAGTACTTTTCCTATCGAATGTTGTAAAAAAATTCCGATTTTAAAGTTGTTCGCAGGGGTATCCTTCTAAATGTTTAAATAAAATATATACAAATACATTGTTTCAACAATGAATCCACTGTTGTAAAAATGTTTAAAATGAAATTTTACTCTTAAAACGAGCAGTATCTTCGTATTAAATTCCGGTGTACGGCTGAAATTTCGTTTCCGAATTAAGCAAAACCTTTCCTATCGAATGATGTAAAAAAATTCCGATTTTATGTTGTTCGCAGGGGTATTTTTCTACAAGTTTAAATGAAATGTATCAGAATACATTGTTTCAACAATGAATCCATTGTTGTAAAAATGTCTAAAATGAAATTTTACACATAAAACAAGCAGTATCTTCTTATTATATTCTGGTGCACGGCTGAAATTTCAATTCCGAATAAAACAGTACTTTTTCTATCGAATGATGTAAAAAAATTCCGATTTTAAAGTTGTTCGCAGGGGTATTCTTCTAAAAGTTTAAATAAAATATATATAAATACATTGTTTCAACAATGAATATATTGTTGTAAAAATGTTTAAAATGAAATTTTACACATAAAACGAGCAGTATCTTCTCATTAAATTCTGGTGCACGGCTGAAATTTCGTTTCCGAATTAAGCAAAACATTTCTTATCGAATGATGTAAAAAAATTCGGATTTTTATGTTGTTCGGAGGGGTATTTTTCTAAAAGTTTAAATGATATGTATCTGAATACATTGTTTCAACAATGAATCCATTGTTGTAAAAATGTCTAAAATAAAATTTTACTTATAAAACAAGCAGTATCTTCTTATTAAATTCTGGTGCACGGCTGAAATTTTGTTTCCGAATAAATCTGTACTTTTCCTATCGAATGATGTAAAAAAATTCCGATTTTTAGGTGGTTCGCAGGGGCATTTCTCTAAAATTTTAAATGAAATATACCTAAATACATTTGTTTCAACAATGAATCCATTGTTGTAAAAATGTTTAAAATGAAATTTTACACATAAAACGAGCAGTATCTTCTTATTAAATTCCGGTGCACGGCTGAAATTTTGTTTCCGAATAAATCAGTACTTTTTCTATCGAATGATGTAAAAAAATTCCGATTTTTAGGTTGTTCGCAGGGGTATTTTTCAACAAGTTTAAATGAAATGTATCAGAATACACTGTTTCAACAATGAATCCATTGTTGTAAAAATGTCTAAAATGAAATTTTACACATAAAACAAGCAGTATCTTCTTATTATATTCTGGTGCACGACTGAAATTTCGTTTCCGAATAAAACAGTACTTTTCCTATGGAATGATGTAAAAAAATTCCGATTTTAAAGTTGTTCGCAGGGGTATCCTTCTAAAAGTTTAAATAAAAAATATATAAATACATTGTTACAACAATGAATCCATTGGTGTAAAAATGTTTAAAATGAAATTTTTCACATAATACGAGCAGTATCTTCTCATTAAATTCCGGTGCACGGCTGAAAATTTTTTTCCGAATTAAGGAAAACATTTCCTATCGAATGATGTAAAAAAATTCAGATTTTTATGTTGTTCGCAGGGGTATTTTTCTACAAGTTTAAATGAAATGTATCTGAATACACTGTTTCAACAATGAATCCATTGTTGTAAAAATGTCTAAAATGAAATTTTACACATAAAACAAGCAGTATCTTCTTATTATTTTCTGGTGCACGGCTGAAATTTCGTTTCCGAATAAAACAGTACTTTTCCTATCGAATGATGTAAAAAAATTCCGATTTTAAAGTTGTTCGCAGGGGTATCCTTCTAAATGTTTAAATAAAATATATATAAATACATTGTTTCAACAATGAATCCACTGTTGTAAAAATGTTTAAAATGAAATTTTACTCTTAAAACGAGCAGTATCTTCGTATTAAATTCCGGTGTACGGCTGAAATTTCGTTTCCGAATTAAGCAAAACCTTTCCTATCGAATGATGTAAAAAAATTCCGATTTTATGTTGTTCGCAGGGGTATTTTTCCACAAGTTTAAATGAAATGTATCAGAATACATTGTTTCAACAATGAATCCATTGTTGTAAAAATGTCTAAAATGAAATTTTACACATAAAACAAGCAGTATCTTCTTATTATATTCTGGTGCACGGCTGAAATTTCAATTCCGAATAAAACAGTACTTTTTCTATCGAATGATGTAAAAAAATTCCGATTTTAAAGTTGTTCGCAGGGGTATTCTTCTAAAAGTTTAAATAAAATATATATAAATACATTGTTTCAACAATGAATCCATTGTTGTAAAAATGTTTAAAATGAAATTTTACACATAAAACGAGCAGTATCTTCTCATTAAATTCTGGTGCACGGCTGAAATTTCGTTTCCGAATTAAGCAAAACATTTCTTATCGAATGATGTAAAAAAATTCGGATTTTTATGTTGTTCGGAGGGGTATTTTTCTAAAAGTTTAAATGAAATATATCTAAATGCATTGTTTCAACAATGAATCCATTGTTGAAAAAATGTTCAAAATGAAATTTTACACATAAAACAAGCAGTATAATCTTATTAAATTTAGCTGCACAGCTGAAATTGTGTTTCCGAATAAATCAGTACTTTTCCTATCGAATGATGTAAAAAAATTCCGATTTTTAGGTGGTTCGCAGAAGCATTTCTCTAAAAGTTTAAATGAAATATATCTAAATGCATTGTTTCAACAATGAATCCATTGTTGAAAAAATGTTCAAAATGAAATTTTACACGTAAAACAAGCAGTATCTTCTTATTAAATTTAGGTGCACGGCTGAAATTTCGTTTCCGAATAAAACAGTACTTTTCCTATCGAATTACGTAAAAAAATTCCGATTTTAAAGTTGTTCGCAGGGGTATTCTTCTAAAAGTTTAAATAAAATATATATAAATATATTGTTTCAACAGTGAATCCATTGTTGTAAAAATGTTTAAAATGAAATTTTACACATAATACGAGCAGTATCTTCTCATTAAATTCCGGTGCACGGCTGAAATTTTGTTTCCGAATTAAGGAAAACATTTCCTATTGAATGATGTAAAAAAATTCCGATTTTTATGTTGTTCGCAGGGGTATTTTTCTAAATGTTTAAATGATTTGTATCTGAATACATTGTTTCAACAATGAATCCATTGTTGTAAAATGTCTAGAATGAAATTTTACTTATAAAACAAGCAGTATCTTCTTATTAAATTCTGGTGCACGGCTGAAATTTCGTTTCCGAATAAATCAGTACTTTTCCTATCGAATGATGTAAAAAAAATCCGATTTTTAGGTTGTTCGCAGAAGCATTTCTCTAAAAGTTTAAATGAAATATATCTAAATGCATTGTTTCAACAATGAATCCATTGTTGAAAAAATGTTCAAAATGAAATTTTACACATAAAACAAGCAGTATATTCTTATTAAATTTAGGTGCACAGCTGAAATTTTGTTTCCGAATAAATCAGTACTTTTCCTATCGAATGATGTAAAAAAATTCCGATTTTTATGTGCTTCGTAAGGGCATTTCTCTAAAATTTTAAATAAAATATATATAAATACATTGTTTCAACAATGAATCCATTGTTGTAAAAGTGTTTAAAATGAAATATTACACATAAAACAAGCAGTATCTTCTTATTAAGTTTAGGTGCATGGCTGAAATTTTGTTTCCGAATAAATCAGTACTTTTCCTATCGAATGATGTAAAAAAATTCCGATATTTAGGTGGTTCGTAGGGGCATTTCTCTAAAACTTTAAATCAAATATATCTAAATACATTTGTTTCAACAATGAATCCATTGTTGTAAAAATATTTAAAATGAAATTTTACACATAAAACGAGCAGTATCTTCTTATTAAATTTTGGTGCACGGCTGAAATTTCGTTTCCGAATTAAACAAAACATTTCCTATCGAATGATGTAAAAATATTGCGATTTTTATGTTGTTCGCAGGGGTATTTTTCTAAAAGTTTAAATGATATGTATCTGAATACATTGTTTCAACAATGAATCCATTGTTGTAAAAATGTCTAAAATGAAATTTTACTTATAAAACAAGCAGTATCTTCTTATTAAATTCTGGTGCACGGCTGAAATTTTGTTTCCGAATAAATCAGTACTTTTCTAATCGAATGATGTAAAAAAATTCTGATTTTAAAGTTGTTCGCAGGGGTATTCTTCTAAAAGTTTATATAAAATATATATAAATACATTGTTTCAACAATGAATCCATTGTAGAAAAAATGTTTAAAATGAAATTTTACACATAAAACGAACAGTATCTTCTTATTAAATTCCGGTGCACGGCTGAAATTTCGTTTCCGAATTAAGCAAAACATTTCCAAACGAATAATGTAAAAAAATTCCGATTTTATGTTGTTCGCAGGGGTATTTTTCTAAAAGTTTAAATGATATGTATCTGAATACATTGTTTCAACAATGAATCCATTGTTGTAAAAATGTCTAAAATGAAATTTTACTTATAAAACAAGCAGTAACTTCTTATTAAATTCTGGTGCACGGCTTAAATTTTGTTTCCGAATAAATCAGTACTTTTCCTATCGAATGATGTAAAAACATTACGATTTTAAAGTTGTTCGCAGGGGTATTCTTCTAAAAGTTTAAATAAAATATATATAAATACATTGTTTCAACAATGAATCCATTGTTGTAAAAATGTTTAAAATGAAATTTTACTCTTAAAACGAGCAGTATCTTCCGTATTAAATTCCGGTGTACGGCTGAAATTTCGTTTCCGAATTAAGCAAAACCTTTCCTTATCGAATGATGTAAAAAAATTCCGATTTTATGTTGTTCGCAGGGGTATTTTTCTACAAGTTTTAATGAATTGTATCAGAATACATTGTTTCAACAATGAATCCATTGTTGTAAAGATGTCTAAAATGAAATTTTACACATAAAACAAGCAGTATCTTCTTATTATATTCTGGTGCACGGCTGAAATTTCAATTCCGAATAAAACAATACTTTTTCTATCGAATGATGTAAAAAAATTCTGATTTTAAAGTTGTTCGCAGGGGTATTCTTCTAAAAGTTTATATAAAATATATATAAATACATTGTTTCAACAATGAATCCATTGTTGTAAAAATATTTAAAATGAAATTTTACACATAAAACGAGCAGTATCTTCTTATTAAATTTTGGTGCACGGCTGAAATTTCGTGCCCGAATTAAACAAAACATTTCCTATCGAATGATGTAAAAATATTGCGATTTTTATGTTGTTCGCAGGGGTATTTTTCTAAAAGTTTAAATGATATGTATCTGAATACATTGTTTCAACAATGAATCCATTGTTGTAAAAATGTCTAAAATGAAATTTTACTTATAAAACAAGCAGTATCTTCTTATTAAATTCTGGTGCACGGCTGAAATTTTGTTTCCGAATAAATCAGTACTTTTCTAATCGAATGATGTAAAAAAATTCTGATTTTAAAGTTGTTCGCAGGGGTATTCTTCTAAAAGTTTATATAAAATATATATAAATACATTGTTTCAACAATGAATCCATTGTAGAAAAAATGTTTAAAATGAAATTTTACACATAAAACGAACAGTATCTTCTTATTAAATTCCGGTGCACGGCTGAAATTTCGTTTCCGAATTAAGCAAAACATTTCCAAACGAATAATGTAAAAAAATTCCGATTTTATGTTGTTCGCAGGGGTATTTTTCTAAAAGTTTAAATGATATGTATCTGAATACATTGTTTCAACAATGAATCCATTGTTGTAAAAATGTCTAAAATGAAATTTTACTTATAAAACAAGCAGTAACTTCTTATTAAATTCTGGTGCACGGCTTAAATTTTGTTTCCGAATAAATCAGTACTTTTCCTATCGAATGATGTAAAAACATTACGATTTTAAAGTTGTTCGCAGGGGTATTCTTCTAAAAGTTTAAATAAAATATATATAAATACATTGTTTCAACAATGAATCCATTGTTGTAAAAATGTTTAAAATGAAATTTTACTCTTAAAACGAGCAGTATCTTCCGTATTAAATTCCGGTGTACGGCTGAAATTTCGTTTCCGAATTAAGCAAAACCTTTCCTTATCGAATGATGTAAAAAAATTCCGATTTTATGTTGTTCGCAGGGGTATTTTTCTACAAGTTTTAATGAATTGTATCAGAATACATTGTTTCAACAATGAATCCATTGTTGTAAAGATGTCTAAAATGAAATTTTACACATAAAACAAGCAGTATCTTCTTATTATATTCTGGTGCACGGCTGAAATTTCAATTCCGAATAAAACAATACTTTTTCTATCGAATGATGTAAAAAAATTCCGATTTTAAAGTTGTTCGCAGGGGTATCCTTCTAAAAGTTTGATTAAAAAATATATAAATACATTGTTACAACAATGAATCCATTGGTGTAAAAATGTTTAAAATGAAATTTTACACATAATACGAGCAGTATCTTCTCATTAAATTCCGGTGCACGGCTGAAATTTTATTTCCGAATTAAGGAAAACATTTCCTATCGAATGATGTAAAAAAATTCCGATTTTTATGTTGTTCGCAGGGGTATTTTTCTAAATGTTTAAATGATATGTATCTGAATACATTGTTTCAACAATGAATCCATTGTTGTAAAAATGTTTAAAATGAAATTTTACACATAAAACGAGCAGTATCTTCTCATTAAATTCAGATGCACGGCTGAAATTTCGTTTCCGAACTAAGCAAAACATTTCTTATCGAATGATGTAAAAAAATTCGGATTTTTATGTTGTTCGGAGGGGTATTTTTCTAAAAGTTTAAATGATATGTATCTGAATACATTGTTTCAACAATGAATCCATTGTTGTAAAAATGTCTAAAATGAAATTTTACTTATAAAACAAGCAGTATCTTCTTATTAAATTCTGGTGCACGGCTGAAATTTTGTTTCCGAATAAATCAGTACTTTTCCTATCGAATGATGTAAAAAAATTCCGATTTTTAGGTGGTTCGCAGGGGCATTTCTCTAAAATTTTAAATGAAATATACCTAAATACATTTGTTTCAACAATGAATCCATTGTTGTAAAAATGTTTAAAATGAAATTTTACACATAAAACGAGCAGTATCTTCTTATTAAATTCCGGTGGACGGCTGAAATTTTGTTTCCGAATAAATCAGTACTTTTTCTATCGAATGATGTAAAAAAATTCCGATTTTTAGGTTGTTCGCAGGGGTATCCTACTAAAAGTTTAAATAAAAAATATATAAATACATTGTTACAACAATGAATCCATTGGTGTAAAAATGTTTAAAATGAAATTTTACACATAATACGAGCAGTATCTTCTCATTAAATTCCGGTGCACGGCTGAAATTTTATTTCCGAATTAAGGAAAACATTTCCTATCGAATGATGTAAAAAAATTCCGATTTTTATGTTGTTCGCAGGGGTATTTTTCTAAATGTTTAAATGATATGTATCTGAATACATTGTTTCAACAAAGAATCCATTGTTTTAAAATGTCTAGAATGAAATTTTACTTATAAAACAAGCAGTATCTTCTTATTAAATTCTGGTGCACGGCTGAAATTTCGTTTCCGAATAAATCAATACTTTTCCTATCGAATGATGTAAAAAAAATCCGATTTTTAGGTGGTTCGCAGAAGCATTTCTCTAAAAGTTTAAATGAAATATATCTAAATGCATTGTTTCAACAATGAATCCATTGTTGAAAAAATGTTCAAAATGAAATTTTACACATAAAACAAGCAGTATCTTCTTATTATATTCTGGTGCACGGCTGGAAATTCGTTTCCGAATAAAACAGTACTTTTCCTATCGAATGATGTAAAAAAATTCCGATTTTAAAGTTGTTCGCAGGGGTATTCTTCTAAAAGTTTAAATGAAATATACCTAAATACGTTTGTTTCAACAATGAATCCATTGTTGAAAAAATGTTTAGAATGAAATTTTACACGTAAAACAAGCAGTATCTTCTTATTAAATTTAGGTGCACGGCTGAAATTTCGTTTTCGAATAAAACAGTACTTTTCCTATCGAATTATGTAAAAAAATTCCGATTTTAAAGTTGTTCGCAGGGGTATTCTTCTAAAAGTTTAAATAAAATATATATAAATATATTGTTTCAACAATGAATCCATTGTTGTAAAAATGTTTAAAATGAAATTTTACACATAAAACGAGCACTATCTTCTTTTTAAATATTGGTGCACGGCTGAAATTTCGTTTCCGAATAAATCAGTACTTTTCCTATCAAATGATGTAAAAAAAATCCGATTTTTAGGTGGTTCGCAGAAGCATTTCTCTAAAAGTTTAAATGAAATATATCTAAATGCATTGTTTCAACAATGAATCCATTGTTGTAAAAGTGTTTAAAATGAAATTTTACACATAAAGCGAGCAGTATCTTCTTATTAAATTCCGGTGCACGGCTGAAATTTTGTTTCCGAATAAATCAGTACTTTTCCTATCGAATGATGTAAAAAAATTTCGATTTTTAGGTTATTCGAAGGGGTATTTTTCTACAAGTTTAAATGAAATGTCTCAGAATACATTGTTTCAACAATGAATCCATTGTTGTAAAAATGTCTAAAATGAAATTTTACACATAAAACAAGCAGTATCTTCTTATTATATTCTGGTGCACGGCTGAAATTTCAATTCCGAATAAAACAATACTTTTTCTATCGAATGATGTAAAAAAATTCTGATTTTAAAGTTGTTCGCAGGGGTATTCTTCTAAAAGTTTATATAAAATATATATAAATACATTGTTTCGACAATGAATCCATTGTTGTAAAAATATTTAAAATGAAATTTTACACATAAAACGAGCAGTATCTTCTTATTAAATTTTGGTGCACGGCTGAAATTTCGTTTCCGAATTAAACAAAACATTTCCTATCGAATGATGTAAAAATATTGCGATTTTTATGTTGTTCGCAGGGGTATTTTTCTAAAAGTTTAAATGATATGTATCTGAATACATTGTTTCAACAATGAATCCATTGTTGTAAAAATGTCTAAAATGAAATTTTACTTATAAAACAAGCAGTATCTTCTTATTAAATTCTAGTGCACGGCTGAAATTTTGTTTCCGAATAAATCAGTACTTTTCTAATCGAATGATGTAAAAAAATTCTGATTTTAAAGTTGTTCGCAGGGGTATTCTTCTAAAAGTTTATATAAAATATATATAAATACATTGTTTCAACAATGAATCCATTGTAGAAAAAATGTTTAAAATGAAATTTTACACATAAAACGAACAGTATCTTCTTATTAAATTCCGGTGCACGGCTGAAATTTCGTTTCCGAATTAAGCAAAACATTTCCAAACGAATAATGTAAAAAAATTCCGATTTTATGTTGTTCGCAGGGGTATTTTTCTAAAAGTTTAAATGATATGTATCTGAATACATTGTTTCAACAATGAATCCATTGTTGTAAAAATGTCTAAAATGAAATTTTACTTATAAAACAAGCAGTAACTTCTTATTAAATTCTGGTGCACGGCTTAAATATTGTTTCCGAATAAATCAGTACTTTTCCTATCGAATGATGTAAAAACATTACGATTTTAAAGTTGTTCGCAGGGGTATTCTTCTAAAAGTTTAAATAAAATATATATAAATACATTGTTTCAACAATGAATCCATTGTTGTAAAAATGTTTAAAATGAAATTTTACTCTTAAAACGAGCAGTATCTTCCGTATTAAATTCCGGTGTACGGCTGAAATTTCGTTTCCGAATTAAGCAAAACCTTTCCTTATCGAATGATGTAAAAAAATTCCGATTTTATGTTGTTCGCAGGGGTATTTTTCTACAAGTTTTAATGAATTGTATCAGAATACATTGTTTCAACAATGAATCCATTGTTGTAAAGATGTCTAAAATGAAATTTTACACATAAAACAAGCAGTATCTTCTTATTATATTCTGGTGCACGGCTGAAATTTCAATTCCGAATAAAACAATACTTTTTCTATCGAATGATGTAAAAAAATTCCGATTTTAAAGTTGTTCGCAGGGGTATCCTTCTAAAAGTTTGATTAAAAAATATATAAATACATTGTTACAACAATGAATCCATTGGTGTAAAAATGCTTAAAATGAAATTTTACACATAATACGAGCAGTATCTTCTCATTAAATTCCGGTGCACGGCTGAAATTTTATTTCCGAATTAAGGAAAACATTTCCTATCGAATGATGTAAAAAAATTCCGATTTTTATGTTGTTCGCAGGGGTATTTTTCTAAATGTTTAAATGATATGTATCTGAATACATTGTTTCAACAATGAATCCATTGTTGTAAAAATGTTTAAAATGAAATTTTACACATAAAACGAGCAGTATCTTCTCATTAAATTCAGATGCACGGCTGAAATTTCGTTTCCGAACTAAGCAAAACATTTCTTATCGAATGATGTAAAAAAATTCGGATTTTTATGTTGTTCGGAGGGGTATTTTTCTAAAAGTTTAAATGATATGTATCTGAATACATTGTTTCAACAATGAATCCATTGTTGTAAAAATGTCTAAAATGAAATTTTACTTATAAAACAAGCAGTATCTTCTTATTAAATTCTGGTGCACGGCTGAAATTTTGTTTCCGAATAAATCAGTACTTTTCCTATCGAATGATGTAAAAAAATTCCGATTTTTAGGTGGTTCGCAGGGGCATTTTTCTAAAATTTTAAATGAAATATACCTAAATACATTTGTTTCAACAATGAATCCATTGTTGTAAAAATGTTTAAAATGAAATTTTACACATAAAACGAGCAGTATCTTCTTATTAAATTCCGGTGGACGGCTGAAATTTTGTTTCCGAATAAATCAGTACTTTTTCTATCGAATGATGTAAAAAAATTCCGATTTTTAGGTTGTTCGCAGGGGTATCCTACTATAAGTTTAAATAAAAAATATATAAATACATTGTTACAACAATGAATCCATTGGTGTAAAAATGTTTAAAATGAAATTTTACACATAATACGAGCAGTATCTTCTCATTAAATTCCGGTGCACGGCTGAAATTTTATTTCCGAATTAAGGAAAACATTTCCTATCGAATGATGTAAAAAAATTCCGATTTTTATGTTGTTCGCAGGGGTATTTTTCTAAATGTTTAAATGATATGTATCTGAATACATTGTTTCAACAAAGAATCCATTGTTTTAAAATGTCTAGAATGAAATTTTACTTATAAAACAAGCAGTATCTTCTTATTAAATTCTGGTGCACGGCTGAAATTTCGTTTCCGAATAAATCAATACTTTTCCTATCGAATGATGTAAAAAAAATCCGATTTTTAGGTGGTTCGCAGAAGCATTTCTCTAAAAGTTTAAATGAAATATATCTAAATGCATTGTTTCAACAATGAATCCATTGTTGAAAAAATGTTCAAAATGAAATTTTACACATAAAACAAGCAGTATCTTCTTATTATATTCTGGTGCACGGCTGGAAATTCGTTTCCGAATAAAACAGTACTTTTCCTATCGAATGATGTAAAAAAATTCCGATTTTAAAGTTGTTCGCAGGGGTATTCTTCTAAAAGTTTAAATGAAATATACCTAAATACGTTTGTTTCAACAATGAATCCATTGTTGAAAAAATGTTTAGAATGAAATTTTACACGTAAAACAAGCAGTATCTTCTTATTAAATTTAGGTGCACGGCTGAAATTTCGTTTTCGAATAAAACAGTACTTTTCCTATCGAATTATGTAAAAAAATTCCGATTTTAAAGTTGTTCGCAGGGGTATTCTTCTAAAAGTTTAAATAAAATATATATAAATATATTGTTTCAACAATGAATCCATTGTTGTAAAAATGTTTAAAATGAAATTTTACACATAAAACGAGCACTATCTTCTTTTTAAATATTGGTGCACGGCTGAAATTTCGTTTCCGAATAAATCAGTACTTTTCCTATCAAATGATGTAAAAAAAATCCGATTTTTAGGTGGTTCGCAGAAGCATTTCTCTAAAAGTTTAAATGAAATATATCTAAATGCATTGTTTCAACAATGAATCCATTGTTGTAAAAGTGTTTAAAATGAAATTTTACACATAAAGCGAGCAGTATCTTCTTATTAAATTCCGGTGCACGGCTGAAATTTTGTTTCCGAATAAATCAGTACTTTTCCTATCGAATGATGTAAAAAAATTTCGATTTTTAGGTTATTCGAAGGGGTATTTTTCTACAAGTTTAAATGAAATGTCTCAGAATACATTGTTTCAACAATGAATCCATTGTTGTAAAAATGTCTAAAATGAAATTTTACACATAAAACAAGCAGTATCTTCTTATTAAATTCTGGTGCACGGCTGAAATTTTGTTTCTGAATAAATCAGTACTTTTCCTATCGAATGATGTAAAAAAAATCCGATTTTTAGGTGGTTCGCAGAAGCATTTCTCTAAAATTTTAAATGAAATATATCTAAATACATTTGTTTCAACAATGAATCCATTGTTGTAAAAGTGTTTAAAATGAAATTTTACACATAAAGCGAGCAGTATCTTCTTATTAAATTCCGGTGCACGGCTGAAATTTTGTTTCCGAATAAATCAGTACTTTTAATATCGAATGATGTAAAAAAATTTCGATTTTTAGGTTATTCGCCGGGGTATTTTTCTACAAGTTTAAATGAAATATATAAGAATACATTGTTTCAACAATGAATCCATTGTTGAAAAAATGTTTAAAATGAAATTTTACACATAAAACAAGCAGTATCTTCTCATTAAATTCCGGTGCACGGCTGAAAATTTCTTTCCGAATTAAGGAAAACATTTCCTATCGAATGATGTAAAAAATTCCGATTTTTATGTTGTTCGCAGGGGTATTTTTCTACAAGTTTAAATGAAATGTATCAGAATACACTGTTTCAACAATGAATCCATTGTTGTAAAAATGTCTAAAATGAAATTTTACACATAAAACAAGCAGTATCTACTTATTATATTCTGGTGCACGGCTGAAATTTCGTTTCCGAAATAAAACAGTACTTTTCCTATCGAATGATGTAAAAAAATTCCGATTTTAAAGTTGTTCGCAGGGGTATCCTTCTAAATGTTTAAATAAAATATATATAAATACATTGTTTCAACAATGAATCCACTGTTGTAAAAATGTTTAAAATGAAATTTTACTCTTAAAACGAGCAGTATCTTCGTATTAAATTCCGGTGTACGGCTGAAATTTCGTTTCCGAATTAAGCAAAACCTTTCCTATCGAATGATGTAAAAAAATTCCGATTTTATGTTGTTCGCAGGGGTATTTTTCTACAAGTTTAAATGAAATGTATCAGAATACATTGTTTCAACAATGAATCCATTGTTGTAAAAATGTCTAAAATGAAATTTTACACATAAAACAAGCAGTATCTTCTTATTATATTCTGGTGCACGGCTAAAATTTCAATTCCGAATAAAACAGTACTTTTTCTATCGAATGATGTAAAAAAATTCCGATTTTAAAGTTGTTCGCAGGGGTATTCTTCTAAAAGTTTAAATAAAATATATATAAATACATTGTTTCAACAATGAATCCATTGTTGTAAAAATGTTTAAAATGAAATTTTACACATAAAACGAGCAGTATCTTCTCATTAAATTCTGGTGCACGGCTGAAATTTCGTTTCCGAATTAAGCAAAACATTTCTTATCGAATGATGTAAAAAAATTCGGATTTTTATGTTGTTCGGAGGGGTATTTTTCTAAAAGTTTAAATGATATGTATCTGAATACATTGTTTCAACAATGAATCCATTGTTGTAAAAATGTCTAAAATAAAATTTTACTTATAAAACAAGCAGTATCTTCTTATTAAATTCTGGTGCACGGCTGAAATTTTGTTTCCGAATAAATCTGTACTTTTCCTATCGAATGATGTAAAAAAATTCCGATTTTTAGGTGGTTCGCAGGGGCATTTCTCTAAAATTTTAAATGAAATATACCTAAATACATTTGTTTCAACAATGAATCCATTGTTGTAAAAATGTTTAAAATGAAATTTTACACATAAAACGAGCAGTATCTTCTTATTAAATTCCGGTGCACGGCTGAAATTTTGTTTCCGAATAAATCAGTACTTTTTCTATCGAATGATGTAAAAAAATTCCGATTTTTAGGTTGTTCGCAGGGGTATTTTTCTACAAGTTTAAATGAAATGTATCAGAATACACTGTTTCAACAATGAATCCATTGTTGTAAAAATGTCTAAAATGAAATTTTACACATAAAACAAGCAGTATCTTCTTATTATATTCTGGTGCACGACTGAAATTTCGTTTCCGAATAAAACAGTACTTTTCCTATCGAATGATGTAAAAAAATTCCGATTTTAAAGTTGTTCGCAGGGGTATCCTTCTAAAAGTTTAAATAAAAAATATATAAATACATTGTTACAACAATGAATCCATTGGTGTAAAAATGTTTAAAATGAAATTTTACACATAATACGAGCAGTATCTTCTCATTAAATTCCGGTGCACGGCTGAAAATTTGTTTCCGAATTAAGGAAAACATTTTCTATCGAATGATGTAAAAAAATTCCGATTTTTATGTTGTTCGAAGGGGTATTTTTCTACAAGTTTAAATGAAATGTATCAGAATACACTGTTTCAACAATGAATCCATTGTTGTAAAAATGTCTAAAATGAAATTTTACACATAAAACAAGCAGTATCTACTTATTATATTCTGGTGCACGGCTGAAATTTCGTTTCCGAATAAAACAGTACTTTTCCTATCGAATGATGTAAAAAAATTCCGATTTTAAAGTTGTTTGCAGGGGTATCCTTCTAAAAGTTTAAATAAAAAATATATAAATACATTGTTACAACAATGAATCCATTGGTGTAAAAATGTTTAAAATGAAATTTTACACATAAAACGAGCAGTATCTTCTTATTAAATTCTGGTGCACGGCTGAAATTTCGTTTCCGAATAAATCAGTACTTTTCCTATCGAATGATGTAAAAAAATCCGATTTTTAGGTGGTTCGCAGGGGCATTTCTCTAAAATTTTAAATGAAATATATCTAAATACATTTGTTTCAACAATTAATCCATTGTTGTAAAAGTGTTTAAAATGGAATTTTACACATAAAAAGAGCAGTATCTTCTTATTAAATTCCGGTGCACGGCTGAAATTTTGTTTCCGAATAAATCAGTACTTTTCCTGTCGAATGATGTAAAAAAATTTCGATTTTTAGGTTATTCGCAGGGGCATTTTTCTACAAGTTTAAATGAAATATATCAGAATACATTGTTTCAACAATGAATCCATTGTTGTAAAAATATTTAAAATGAAATTTTACACATAAAACGAGCAGTATCTTCTAATTAAATTTTGGTGCACGGCTGAAATTTCGTTTCCGAATTAAACAAAACATTTCCTATCGAATGATGTAAAAATATTGCGATTTTTATGTTGTTCGCAGGGGTATTTTTCTAAAAGTTTAAATGATATGTATCTGAATACATTGTTTCAACAATGAATCCATTGTTATAAAGATGTGTAAAATGAAATTTTACTTATAAAACAAGCAGTATCTTCTTATTAAATTCTGGTGCACGGCTGAAATTTTGTTTCCGAATAAATCAGTACTTTTCTAATCGAATGATGTAAAAAAAATTCTGATTTTAAAGTTGTTCGCAGGGGTATTCTTCTAAAAGTTTAAATAAAATGTATATAAATACATTGTTTCAACAATGAATCCATTGTAGTAAAAATGTTTAAAATGAAATTTTACACATAAAACGAACAGTATCTTCTTATTAAATTCCGGTGCACGGCTGAAATTTCGTTTCCGAATTAAGCAAAACATTTCCATACGAATGATGTAAAAAAATTCCGATTTTATGTTGTTCGCAGGGGTATTTTTCTAAAAGTTTAAATGAAATATATCAGAATACATTGTTTCAACAATGAATCCATTGTTGAAAAAATGTTTAAAATGAAATTTTACACATAAAACAAGCAGTATCTTCTTATTATATTCTGGTGCAGGGCTGAAATTTCGTTTCCGAATAAAACAGCACTTTTCCTATCGAATGATGTAAAAAAATTCCGATTTTAAAGTTGTTCGCAGGGGTATTCTTCTAAAAGTTTAAATAAAATATATATAAATATATTGTTTCAACAATGAATCCATTGTTGTAAAAATGTTTAAAATGAAATTTTACACATAAAACGAGCACTATCTTCTTTTTAAATTTTGGTGCACGGCTGAAATTTCGTTTCCGAATTAAGCAAAACAGTTCCTATCGAATGATGTAAAAAAAATCCGATTTTTAGGTGGTTCGCAGAAGCATTTCTCTAAAAGTTTAAATGAAATATATCTAAATGCATTGTTTCAACAATGAATCCATTGTTGAAAAAATTTTCAAAATGAAATTTTACACATAAAACAAGCAGTATAATCTTATTAAATTTAGCTGCACAGCTGAAATTTTGTTTCCGAATAAATCAGTACTTTTCCTATCGAATGATGTAAAAAAATTCCGATTGTTAGGTGGTTCGCAGAAGCATTTCTCTAAAAGTTTAAATGAAATATATCTAAATGCATTGTTTCAACAATGAATCCATTGTTGAAAAAATGTTCAAAATGAAATTTTACACGTAAAACAAGCAGTATCTTCTTATTAAATTTAGGTGCACGGCTGAAATTTCGTTTCCGAATAAAACAGTACTTTTCCTATCGAATTATGTAAAAAAATTCCGATTTTAAAGTTGTTCGCAGGGGTATTCTTCTAAAAGTTTAAATAAAATATATATAAATATATTGTTTCAACAGTGAATCCATTGTTGTAAAAATGTTTAAAATGAAATTTTACACATAATACGAGCAGTATCTTCTCATTAAATTCCGGTGCACGGCTGAAATTTTGTTTCCGAATTAAGGAAAACATTTCCTATTGAATGATGTAAAAAAATTCCGATTTTTATGTTGTTCGCAGGGGTATTTTTCTAAATGTTTAAATGATTTGTATCTGAATACATTGTTTCAACAATGAATCCATTGTTGTAAAATGTCTAGAATGAAATTTTACTTATAAAACAAGCAGTATCTTCTTATTAAATTCTGGTGCACGGCTGAAATTTCGTTTCCGAATAAATCAGTACTTTTCCTATCGAATGATGTAAAAAAAATCCGATTTTTAGGTTGTTCGCAGAAGCATTTCTCTAAAAGTTTAAATGAAATATATCTAAATGCATTGTTTCAACAATGAATCCATTGTTGAAAAAATGTTCAAAATGAAATTTTACACATAAAACAAGCAGTATATTCTTATTAAATTTAGGTGCACAGCTGAAATTTTGTTTCCGAATAAATCAGTACTTTTCCTATCGAATGATGTAAAAAAATTCCGATTTTTATGTGCTTCGTAAGGGCATTTCTCTAAAATTTTAAATAAAATATATATAAATACATTGTATCAACAATGAATCCATTGTTGTAAAAGTGTTTAAAATGAAATATTACACATAAAACAAGCAGTATCTTCTTATTAAATTTTGGTGCACGGCTGAAATTTCGTTTCCGAATTAAACAAAACATTTCCTATCGAATGATGTAAAAATATTGCGATTTTTATGTTGTTCGCAGGGGTATTTTTCTAAAAGTTTAAATGATATGTATCTGAATACATTGTTTCAATAATGAATCCATTGTTATAAAAATGTCTAAAATGAAATTTTACTTATAAAACAAGCAGTATCTTCTTATTAAATTCTGGTGCACGGCTGAAATTTTGTTTCCGAATAAATCAGTACTTTTCTAATCGAATGATGTAAAAAAATTCTGATTTTAAAGTTGTTCGCAGGGGTATTCTTCTAAAAGTTTAAATAAAATGTATATAAATACATTGTTTCAACAATGAATCCATTGTAGTAAAAATGTTTAAAATGAAATTTTACACATAAAACGAACAGTATCTTCTTATTAAATTCCGGTGCACGGCTGAAATTTCGTTTCCGAATTAAGCAAAACATTTCCAAACGAATGATGTAAATAAATTCCGATTTTATGTTGTTCGCAGGGGTATTTTTCTAAAAGTTTAAATGATATGTATCTGAATACATTGTTTCAACAATGAATCCATTGTTGTAAAAATGTCTAAAATGAAATTTTACTTATAAAACAAGCAGTAACTTCTTATTAAATTCTGGTGCACGGCTGAAATTTTGTTTCCGAATAAATCAGTACTTTTCCTATCGAATGATGTAAAAACATTACGATTTTAAAGTTGTTCGCAGGGGTATTCTTCTAAAAGTTTAAATAAAATATATATAAATACATTGTTTCAACAATGAATCCATTGTTGTAAAAATGTTTAAAATGAAATTTTACTCTTAAAACGAGCAGTATCTTCGTATTAAATTCCGGTGTACGGCTGAAATTTCGTTTCCGAATTAAGCAAAACCTTTCCTTATCGAATGATGTAAAAAAATTCCGATTTTATGTTGTTCGCAGGGGTATTTTTCTACAAGTTTAAATGAATTGTATCAGAATACATTGTTTCAACAATGAATCCATTGTTGTAAAAATGTCTAAAATGAAATTTTACACATAAAACAAGCAGTATCTTCTTATTATATTCTGGTGCACGGCTGAAATTTCAATTCCGAATAAAACAATACTTTTTCTATCGAATGATGTAAAAAAATTCCGATTTTAAAGTTGTTCGCAGGGGTATTCTTCTAAAAGTTTAAATAAAATATATATAAATACATTGTTTCAACAATGAATCCATTGTTGTAAAAATGTCTAAAATGAAATTTTACTTATAAAACAAGCAGTAACTTCTTATTAAATGCCGGTGCACGGCTGGAATTTTGTTTCCGAATAAATCAGTACTTTTCGTATCGAATGATGTAAAAAAATTCGGATTTTTATGTTGTTCGGAGGGGTATTTTTCTAAAAGTTTAAATGATATGTATCTGAATACATTGTTTCAACAATGAATCCATTGTTGTAAAAATGTCTAAAATGAAATTTTACTTATAAAAAGAGCAGTATCTTCTTATTAAATTCTGGTGCACGGCTGAAATTTTGTTTCCGAATAAATCAGTACTTTTCCAATCGAATGATGTAAAAAAATTCCGATTTTTAGGTGGTTCGCAAGGGCATTTCTCTAAAATTTTAAATGAAATATACCTAAATACATTTGTTTCAACAATGAATCCATTGTTGAAAAAATGTTCAAAATGAAATTTTACACATAAAACAAGCAGTATCTTCTTATTATATTCTGGTGCACGGCTGGAATTTCGTTTCCGAATAAAACAGTACTTTTCCTATCGAATGATGTAAAAAAATTCCGATTTTAAAGTTGTTCTCAGGGGTATTCTTCTAAAAGTTTAAATGAAATATACCTAAATACGTTTGTTTCAACAATGAATCCATTGTTGAAAAAATGTTTAGAATGAAATTTTACACGTAAAACAAGCAGTATCTTCTTATTAAATTTAGGTGCACGGCTGAAATTTCGTTTTCGAATAAAACAGTACTTTTCCTATCGAATTATGTAAAAAAATTCCGATTTTTAGGTGGTTCGCAGAAGCATTTCTCTAAAAGTTTAAATGAAATATATCTAAATGCATTGTTTCAACAATGAATCCATTGTTGTAAAAGTGTTTAAAATGAAATTTTACACATAAAGCGAGCAGTATCTTCTTATTAAATTCCGGTGCACGGCTGAAATTTTGTTTCCGAATAAATCAGTACTTTTCCTATCGAATGATGTAAAAAAATTTCGATTTTTAGGTTATTCGCAGGGGTATTTTTCTACAAGTTTAAATGAAATGTCTAAGAATACATTGTTTCAACAATGAATCCATTGTTGTAAAAATGTTTAAAATGAAATTTTACACATAAAACGAGCACTATCTTCTTTTTAAATATTGGTGCACGGCTGAAATTTCGTTTCCGAATTAAGCAAAACATTTCCTATCGAATAATGTAAAAAAATTCCGATTTTTATGTTGTTCGCAGGGGTATTTTTCTAAAAGTTTAAATGAAATATATCTAAATGCATTGTTTCAACAATGAATCCATTGTTGAAAAAATGTTTAAAATGAAATTTTACACATAAAAAAGCAGTTTCTTCTTATTAAATTCAGGTGCTCGGCTGAAATTTTGTTTCCGAATAAATCAGTACTTTTCCTATCGAATGATGTAAAAAATTCCGATTTTTATGTTGTTCGCAGGGGTATTTTTCTAAAAGTTTAAATGACATGTATCTGAATACATTATTTCAACAATGAATCCATTGTTGTAAAAATGTCTAAAATGAAATTTTACACATAAAACGAGCAGTATCTTCTTATTAAATTCCGGTGCACGGCTGGAATTTTGTTTCCGAATAAATCAGTACTTTTTCTATCGAATGATGTAAAACAATTCCGATTTTTAGGTTGTTCGCAGGGGTATTTTTCTACAAGTTTAAAAGAAATGTATCAGAATACATTGTTCCAACAATGAATCCATTGTTGTAAAAGTGTTTAAAATGAAATTTTACACATAAAACGAGCAGTATCTTCTTATTATATTCCGGTGCACGGCTGAAATTTTGTTTCCAAATAAATCAGTACTTTTCCTATCGAATGATGTAAAAAAATTCCGATTTTTAGGTTGTTCGCAGGGGTATTTGTCTACAAGTTTAAATGAAATGTATCAGAATATATTGTTTCAACATTGAATCCATTGTTGTAAAAATAACTAAAACGAAATTTTACACATAAAACGAGCAGTATCTTCTTATTAAATTCCGGCGCACGGCTGAAATTTTGTTTCCGAATAAATCAGTACTTTTCCTATCGAATGATGTAAAAAAATTCCGATTTTAAAGTTGTTCGCAGGGGTATTCTTCTAAAAGTTTAAATGAAATATATCTAAATGCATTGTTTCAACAATGAATCCATTGTTGAAAAAATGTTTAAAATGAAATTTTACACATAAAACGAGCAGTATCTTCTTATTAAATTTTGGTGCACGGCTAAAATTTCGTTTCCGAATTAAGCAAAACATTTCCTATCGAATGATGAAAAAAATTTCGATTTTTAGGTTGTTCGCAGGGGTATTTTTCTACAAGTTTAAATGAAATGTATCAGAATACATTGTTCCAACAATGAATCCATTGTTGTAAAAGTGTTTAAAATGAAATTTTACACATAAAACGAGAAGTATCTTCTTATTATATTCCGGTGCACGGCTGAAATTTTGTTTCCGAATAAATCAGTACTTTTCCTATCGAATGATGTAATAAAATTCCGATTTTTAGGTTGTTCGCAGGGGTATTTTTCTACAAGTTTAAATGAAATGTATCAGAATACATTGTTTCAACAATGAATCCATTGTTGTAAAAATGTCTAAAATGAAATTTTACACATAAAACGAGCAGTATCTTCTTATTAAATGCCGGTGCACGGCTGGAATTTTGTTTCCGAATAAATCAGTACTTTTCCTATCGAATGATGTAAAAAAATTCCGATTTTTATGTTGTTCGCAGGGGTATTTTTCTACAAGTTTAAATGAAATGTATCAGAATACATTGTTTCAACAATGAATCCATTGTTGTAAAAATGTTTAAAATGAAATTTTACACATGAAACGAGCAGTATCTTCTTATTAAATTTTGGTGCACGGCTAAAATTTCGTTTCCGAATTAAGCAAAACATTTCCTATCGAATGATGAAAAAAAATTTCGATTTTTATGTTGTTCGCAGGGGTATTTTTCTAAAAGTTTAAATGACATGTATCTGAATACATTGTTCCAACAATGAATCCATTGTTGTAAAAGTGTTTAAAATGAAATTTTACACATAAAACGAGCAGTATCTTCTCATTAAATTCCGGTGCACGGCTGAAATTTCGTTTCGGAACTAAGCAAAACATTTCCTATCGAATGATGTAAAAAAATTCCGATTTTTATGTTGTTCGCAGGGGTATTTTTCTAAAAGTTTAAATGATATGTATCTGAATACATGGTTTCAACAATGAATCCATTGTTGTAAAAATGTCTAAAATGAAATTTTACACATAAAACGAGCAGTATCTTCTTATTAAATTCCGGCGCACGGCTGAAATTTTGTTTCCGAATAAATCAGTACTTTTCCTATCGAATGATGTAAAACAATTCCGATTTTAAAGTTGTTCGCAGGGGTATTCTTCTAAAATTTAAATAAAATATATATAAATACATTGTTTCAACAATGAATCCATTGTTGTAAAAATGTTTAAAATGAAATTTTACACATAAAACGAGCAGTATCTTCTCATTAAATTCCGGTGCACGGCTGAAATTTCGTTTCCGAATTAAGCAAAACATTTCCTATCGAATGATGTAAAAAAATTCCGATTTTTATGTTGTTCGCAGGGGTATTTTTCTAAAAGTTTAAATGAAATATATCTAAATGCATTGTTTCAACAATGAATCCATTGTTGAAAAAATGTTTAAAATGAAATTTTACACATAAAAAAAGCAGTTTCTTCTTATTAAATTCAGGTGCTCGGCTGAAATTTTGTTTCCGAATAAATCAGTACTTTTCCTATCGAATGATGTAAAAAAATTCCGATTTTTATGTTGTTCGCAGGGGTATTTTTCTAAAAGTTTAAATGACATGTATCTGAATATATTGTTTCAACAATGAATCCATTGTTGTAAAAGTGTTTAAAATGAAATTTTACACATAAAACGAGCAGTATCTTCTTATTATATTCCGGTGCACGGCTGAAATTTTGTTTCCGAATAAATCAGTACTTTTCCTATCGAATTATGTAAAAAAATTCCGATTTTTAGGTTGTTCGCATGGGTATTTTTCTGCAAGTTTAAATGAAATGTATCAGAATACATTGTTTCAACAATGAATCCATTGTTGTAAAAATGTCTAAAATGAAATTTCACACATAAAACGAGCAGTATCTTCTTATTAAATGCCTGTGCACGGCTAGAATTTTGTTTCCGAATAAATCAGTAATTTTTCTATCGAATGATGTAAAAAAATTCCGATTTTTAGGTTGTTCGCAGGGGTATTTTTCTACAAGTTTAAAAGAAATGTATCAGAATACATTGTTCCAACAATGAATCCATTGTTGTAAAAGTGTTTAAAATGAAATTTTACACATAAAACGAGCAGTATCTTCTTATTATATTCCGGTGCACGGCTGAAATTTCGTTTCCGAATAAATCAGTACTTTTCCTATCGAATGATGTAAAAAAATTCCGATTTTTAGGTTGTTCGCAGGGGTATTTTTCTTCAAGTTTAAATGAAATGTATCAGAATACATTGTTTCAACTAAGAATCCATTGTTGTAAAAATGTCTAAAATGAAATTTTACACATAAAACGAGCAGTATCTTCTTATTAAATTCCGGTACACGGCTGAAATTTTGTTTCCGAATAAATCAGTACTTTTCCTATCGAATGATGTAAAAAAATTCCGATTTTAAAGTAGTTCGCAGGGGTATTCTTCAAAAATTTAAATAAAATATATATAAATACATTGTTTCAACAATGAATCCATTGTTGTAAAAATGTTTAAAATGAAATTTTACACATAAAACGAGCAGTATCTTCTTATTAAATTCCGGTGCACGGCTGGAATTTTGTTTCCGAATAAATCAGTACTTTTTCTATCGAATGATGTAAAACAATTCCGATTTTTAGGTTGTTCGCAGGGGTATTTTTCTACAAGTTTAAATGAAATGTATCAGAATACATTGTTTCAACAAAGAATCCATTGTTGTAAAAGTGTTTAAAATGAAATTTTACACATAAAGCGAGCAGTATCTTCTTATTAAATTCCGGTGCACGGCTGAAATTTTGTTTCCGAATAAATCATTACTTTTCCTATCGAATGATGTAAAAAAATTTCGATTTTTAGGTTATTCGCCGGGGTATTTTTCTACAAGTTTAAATGAAATATATCAGAATACATTGTTTCAACAATGAATCCATTGTTGAAAAAATGTTTAAAATGAAATTTTACACATAAAACAAGCAGTATCTTCTTATTATATTCTCGTGCACGGCTGAAATTTCGTTTCCGAATAAAACTGTACTTTTCCTATCGAATGATGTAAAAAAATTCCGATTTTAAAGTTGTTCGCAGGGGTATTCTTCTAAAAGTTTAAATAAAATATATATTAATATATTGTTTCAACAATGAATCCATTGTTGTAAAAATGTTTAAAATGAAATTTTACACATAAAACGAGCACTATCTTCTTTTTAAATATTGGTGCACGGCTGAAATTTCGTTTCCGAATTAAGCAAAACATTTCCTATCGAATGATGTAAAAAAATTCCGATTTTTATGTTGTTCGCAGGGGTATTTTTCTAAAAGTTTAAATGAAATATATCTAAATGCATTGTTTCAACAATGAATCCATTGTTGAAAAAATGTTTAAAATGAAATTTTACACATAAAAAAGCAGTTTCTTCTTATTAAATTCCGGTGCACGGCTGGAATTTTGTTTCCGAATAAATCAGTACTTTTTCTATCGAATGATGTAAAACAATTCCGATTTTTAGGTTGTTCGCAGGGGAATTTTTCTACAAGTTTAAAAGAAATGTATCAGAATACATTGTTCCAACAATGAATCCATTGTTGTAAAAGTGTTTAAAATGAAATTTTACACATAAAACGCGCAGTATCTTCTTATTAAATGCCGGTGCACGGCTGGAATTTTGTTTCCGAATAAATCAGTACTTTTCCTATCGAATGATGTAAAAAAATTCCGATTTTTATGTTGTTCGCAGGGGTATTTTTCTACAAGTTTAAATGAAATGTATCAGAATATATTGTTTCAACAATGAATCCATTGTTGTAAAAATGTCTAAAATGAAATTTTACACATAAAACGAGCAGTATCTTCTTATTAAATTTCGGTGCACGGCTGAAATTTTGTTTCCGAATAAATCAGTACTTTTCCTATAGAATGATGTAAAAAAATTCCGATTTTAAAGTTATTCGCAGGGGTATTTTTCTACAAGTTTAAAAGAAATGTATCAGAATACATTGTTCCAACAATGAATCCATTGTTGTAAAAGTATTTAAAATGAAATTTTACACATAAAACGAGCAGTATCTTCTTATTATATTCCGGTGCACGGCTGAAATTTTGTTTCCGAATAAATCAGTACTTTTCCTATCGAATTATGTAAAAAAATTCCGATTTTTAGGTTGTTCGCATGGGTATTTTTCTGAGAGTTTAAATGAAATGTATCAGAATACATTGTTTCAACAATGAATCCATTGTTGTAAAAATGTCTAAAATGAAATTTCACACATAAAACGAGCAGTATCTTCTTATTAAATGCCTGTGCACGGCTAGAATTTTGTTTCCGAATAAATCAGTAATTTTTCTATCGAATGATGTAAAAAAATTCCGATTTTTAGGTTGTTCGCAGGGGTATTTTTCTACAAGTTTAAAAGAAATGTATCAGAATACATTGTTCCAACAATGAATCCATTGTTGTAAAAGTGTTTAAAATGAAATTTTACACATAAAACGAGCAGTATCTTCTTATTATATTCCGGTGCACGGCTGAAATTTCGTTTCCGAATAAATCAGTACTTTTCCTATCGAATTATGTAAAAAAATTCCGATTTTTAGGTTGTTCGCAGGGGTATTTTTCTACAAGTTTAAATGAAATGTATCAGAATACATTGTTTCAACAAAGAATCCATTGTTGTAAAAATGTCTAAAATGAAATTTTACACATAAAACGAGCAGTATCTTCTTATTAAATTCCGGTACACGGCTGAAATTTTGTTTCCGAATAAATCAGTACTTTTCCTATCGAATGATGTAAAAAAATTCCGATTTTAAAGTTGTTCGCAAGGGTATTCTTCTAAAATTTAAATAAAATATATATAAATACATTGTTTCAACAATGAATCCATTGTTGTAAAAATGTTTAAAATGAAATTTTACACATAAAACGAGCAGTATCTTCTCATTAAATTCCGGTGCACGGCTGAAATTTCGTTTCCGAATTAAGCAAAACATTTCCTATCGAATGATGTAAAAAAATTCCGATTTTTATGTTGTTCGCAGGGGTATTTTTCTAAAAGTTTAAATAAATTTATCTAAATGCATTGTTTCAACAATGAATCCATTGTTGAAAAAATGTTTAAAATGAAATTTTACACATAAAAAAAGCAGTTTCTTCTTATTAAATTCAGGTGCTCGGCTGAAATTTTGTTTCCGAATAAATCAGTACTTTTTCTATCGAATGATGTAATAAAATTCCGATTTTTAGGTTGTTCGCAGGGGTATTTTTCTACAAGTTTAAATGAAATGTATCAGAATACATTGTTTCAACAATGAATCCATTGTTGTAAAAATGTCTAAAATGAAATTTTACACATAAAACGAGCAGTATCTTCTTATTAAATGCCGGTGCACGGCTGGAATTTTGTTTCCGAATAAATCAGTACTTTTCCTATCGAATGATGTAAAAAAATTTCGATTTTTAGGTTATTCGCCGGGGTATTTTTCTACAAGTTTAAATGAAATATATCAGAATACATTGTTTCAACAATGAATCCATTGTTGAAAAAATGTTTAAAATGAAATTTTACACATAAAACAAGCAGTATCTTCTTATTATATTCTCGTGCACGGCTGAAATTTCGTTTCCGAATAAAACTGTACTTTTCCTATCGAATGATGTAAAAAAATTCCGATTTTAAAGTTGTTCGCAGGGGTATTCTTCTAAAAGTTTAAATAAAATATATATTAATATATTGTTTCAACAATGAATCCATTGTTGTACAAATGTTTAAAATGAAATTTTACACATAAAACGAGCACTATCTTCTTTTTAAATATTGGTGCACGGCTGAAATTTCGTTTCCGAATTAAGCAAAACATTTCCTATCGAATGATGTAAAAAAATTCCGATTTTTATGTTGTTCGCAGGGGTATTTTTCTAAAAGTTTAAATGAAATATATCTAAATGCATTGTTTCAACAATGAATCCATTGTTGAAAAAATGTTTAAAATGAAATTTTACACATAAAAAAGCAGTTTCTTCTTATTAAATTCCGGTGCACGGCTGGAATTTTGTTTCCGAATAAATCAGTACTTTTTCTATCGAATGATGTAAAACAATTCCGATTTTTAGGTTGTTCGCAGGGGAATTTTTCTACAAGTTTAAAAGAAATGTATCAGAATACATTGTTCCAACAATGAATCCATTGTTGTAAAAGTGTTTAAAATGAAATTTTACACATAAAACGCGCAGTATCTTCTTATTAAATGCCGGTGCACGGCTGGAATTTTGTTTCCGAATAAATCAGTACTTTTCCTATCGAATGATGTAAAAAAATTCCGATTTTTATGTTGTTCGCAGGGGTATTTTTCTACAAGTTTAAATGAAATGTATCAGAATATATTGTTTCAACAATGAATCCATTGTTGTAAAAATGTCTAAAATGAAATTTTACACATAAAACGAGCAGTATCTTCTTATTAAATTTCGGTGCACGGCTGAAATTTTGTTTCCGAATAAATCAGTACTTTTCCTATCGAATGATGTAAAAAAATTCCGATTTTAAAGTTATTCGCAGGGGTATTTTTCTACAAGTTTAAAAGAAATGTATCAGAATACATTGTTCCAACAATGAATCCATTGTTGTAAAAGTATTTAAAATGAAATTTTACACATAAAACGAGCAGTATCTTCTTATTATATTCCGGTGCACGGCTGAAATTTTGTTTCCGAATAAATCAGTACTTTTCCTATCGAATTATGTAAAAAAATTCCGATTTTTAGGTTGTTCGCATGGGTATTTTTCTGAGAGTTTAAATGAAATGTATCAGAATACATTGTTTCAACAATGAATCCATTGTTGTAAAAATGTCTAAAATGAAATTTCACACATAAAACGAGCAGTATCTTCTTATTAAATGCCTGTGCACGGCTAGAATTTTGTTTCCGAATAAATCAGTAATTTTTCTATCGAATGATGTAAAAAAATTCCGATTTTTAGGTTGTTCGCAGGGGTATTTTTCTACAAGTTTAAAAGAAATGTATCAGAATACATTGTTCCAACAATGAATCCATTGTTGTAAAAGTGTTTAAAATGAAATTTTACACATAAAACGAGCAGTATCTTCTTATTATATTCCGGTGCACGGCTGAAATTTCGTTTCCGAATAAATCAGTACTTTTCCTATCGAATGATGTAAAAAAATTCCGATTTTTAGGTTGTTCGCAGGGGTATTTTTCTACAAGTTTAAATGAAATGTATCAGAATACATTGTTTCAACAAAGAATCCATTGTTGTAAAAATGTCTAAAATGAAATTTTACACATAAAACGAGCAGTATCTTCTTATTAAATTCCGGTACACGGCTGAAATTTTGTTTCCGAATAAATCAGTACTTTTCCTATCGAATGATGTAAAAAAATTCCGATTTTAAAGTTGTTCGCAAGGGTATTCTTCTAAAATTTAAATAAAATATATATAAATACATTGTTTCAACAATGAATCCATTGTTGTAAAAATGTTTAAAATGAAATTTTACACATAAAACGAGCAGTATCTTCTCATTAAATTCCGGTGCACGGCTGAAATTTCGTTTCCGAATTAAGCAAAACATTTCCTATCGAATGATGTAAAAAAATTCCGATTTTTATGTTGTTCGCAGGGGTATTTTTCTAAAAGTTTAAATGAAATATATCTAAATGCATTGTTTCAACAATGAATCCATTGTTGAAAAAATGTTTAAAATGAAATTTTACACATAAAAAAAGCAGTTTCTTCTTATTAAATTCAGGTGCTCGGCTGAAATTTTGTTTCCGAATAAATCAGTACTTTTCCTATCGAATGATGTAAAAAAATTCCGATTTTTATGTTGTTCGCAGGGGTATTTTTCTAAAAGTTTAAATGACATGTATCTGAATATATTGTTTCAACAATGAATCCATTGTTGTAAAAATGTCTAAAATGAAATTTTACACATAAAACGAGCAGTATCTTCTTATTAAATTCCGGTGCACGGCTGGAATTTTGTTTCCGAATAAATCAGTACTTTTTCTATCGAATGATGTAAAACAATTCCGATTTTTAGGTTGTTCGCAGGGGTATTTTTCTACAAGTTTAAATGAAATGTATCAGAATACATTGTTTCAACAAAGAATCCATTGTTGTAAAAGTGTTTAAAATGAAATTTTACACATAAAGCGAGCAGTATCTTCTTATTAAATTCCGGTGCACGGCTGAAATTTTGTTTCCGAATAAATCAGTACTTTTCCTATCGAATGATGTAAAAAAATTTCGATTTTTAGGTTATTCGCCGGGGTATTTTTCTACAAGTTTAAATGAAATATATCAGAATACATTGTTTCAACAATGAATCCATTGTTGAAAAAATGTTTAAAATGAAATTTTACACATAAAACAAGCAGTATCTTCTTATTATATTCTGGTGCACGGCTGAAATTTCGTTTCCGAATAAAACTGTACTTTTCCTATCGAATGATGTAAAAAAATTCCGATATTAAAGTTGTTCGCAGGGGTATTCTTCTAAAAGATTAAATAAAATATATATTAATATATTGTTTCAACAATGAATCCATTGTTGTAAAAATGTTTAAAATGTAATTTTACACATAAAACGAGCACTATCTTCTTTTTAAATATTGGTGCACGGCTGAAATTTCGTTTCCGAATTAAGCAAAACATTTCCTATCGAATGATGTAAAAAAATTCCGATTTTTATGTTGTTCGCAGGGGTATTTTTCTAAAAGTTTAAATGAAATATATCTAAATGCATTGTTTCAACAATGAATCCATTGTTGAAAAAATGTTTAAAATGAAATTTTACACATAAAAAAGCAGTTTCTTCTTATTAAATTCCGGTGCACGGCTGGAATTTTGTTTCCGAATAAATCAGTACTTTTTCTATCGAATGATGTAAAACAATTCCGATTTTTTGGTTGTTCGCAGGGGAATTTTTCTACAAGTTTAAAAGAAATGTATCAGAATACATTGTTCCAACAATGAATCCATTGTTGTAAAAGTGTTTAAAATGAAATTTTACACATAAAACGCGCAGTATCTTCTTATTATATTCCGGTGCACGGCTGAAATTTTGTTTCCAAATAAATCAGTACTTTTCCTATCGAATGATGTAAAAAAATTCCGATTTTTAGGTTGTTCGCAGGGGTATTTTTCTACAAGTTTAAATGAAATGTATCAGAATACATTGTTTCAACAATGAATCCATTGTTGTAAAAATGTCTAAAATGAAATTTTACATATAAAACGAGCAGTATCTTCTTATTAATTTTTGGTGCACGGCTAAAATTTCGTTTCCGAATTAAGCAAAACATTTCCTATCGAATGATGAAAAAAATTTCGATTTTTAGGTTGTTCGCAGGGGTATTTTTCTACAAGTTTAAATGAAATGTATCAGAATACATTGCTCCAACAATGAATCCATTGTTGTAAAAGTGTTTAAAATGAAATTTTACACATAAAACGAGAAGTATCTTCTTATTATATTCCGGTGCACGGCTGAAATTTTGTTTCCGAATAAATCAGTACTTTTCCTATCGAATGATGTAATAAAATTCCGATTTTTAGGTTGTTCGCAGGGGTATTTTTCTACAAGTTTAAATGAAATGTATCAGAATACATTGTTCCAACAATGAATCCATTGTTGTAAAAGTGTTTAAAATGAAATTTTACACATAAAACGAGCAGTATCTTCTTATTATATTCCGGTGCACGGCTGAAATTTTGTTTCCGAATAAATCAGTACTTTTCCTATCGAATGATGTAATAAAATTCCGATTTTTATGTTGTTCGCAGGGGTATTTTTCTACAAGTTTAAATGAAATGTATCAGAATACATTGTTTCAACAATGAATCCATTGTTGTAAAAATGTCTAAAATGAAATTTTACACATAAAACGAGCAGTATCTTCTTATTAAATGCCGGTGCACGGCTGGAATTTTGTTTCCGAATAAATCAGTACTTTTCCTATCGAATGATGTAATAAAATTCCGATTTTTATGTTGTTCGCAGGGGTATTTTTCTAAAAGTTTAAATGACATGTATCTAAATACATTGTTCCAACAATGAATCCATTGTTGTAAAAGTGTTTAAAATGAAATTTTACACATAAAACGAGCAGTATCTTCTCATTAAATTCCGGTGCACGGCTGAAATTTCGTTTCGGAACTAAGCAAAACATTTCCTATCGAATGATGTAAAAAAATTCCGATTTTTATGTTGTTCGCAGGGGTATTTTTCTACAAGTTTAAATGAAATGTATCAGAATATATTGTTTCAACAATGAATCCATTGTTGTAAAAATGTTTAAAATGAAATTTTACACATAAAAAAGCAGTTTCTTCTTATTAAATTTAGGTGCTCGGCTGAAATTTTGTTTCCGAATTAATCAGTACTTTTTCTATCGAATGATGTAAAACAATTCCGATTTTTAGGTTGTTCGCAGGGGTATTTTTCTACAAGTTTAAATGAAATGTATCAGAATACATTGTTTCAACAAAGAATCCATTGTTGTAAAAGTGTTTAAAATGAAATTTTACACATAAAGCGAGCAGTATCTTCTTATTAAATTCCGGTGCACGGCTGAAATTTTGTTTCCGAATAAATCAGTACTTTTCCTATCGAATGATGTAAAAAAATTTCGATTTTTAGGTTATTCGCCGGGGTATTTTTCTACAAGTTTAAATGAAATATATCAGAATACATTGTTTCAACAATGAATCCATTGTTGAAAAAATGTTTAAAATGAAATTTTACACATAAAACAAGCAGTATCTTCTTATTATATTCTGGTGCACGGCTGAAATTTCGTTTCCGAATAAAACTGTACTTTTCCTATCGAATGATGTAAAAAAATTCCGATTTTAAAGTTGTTCGCAGGGGTATTCTTCTAAAAGTTTAAATAAAATATATATTAATATATTGTTTCAACAATGAATCCATTGTTGTAAAAATGTTTAAAATGAAATTTTACACATAAAACGAGCACTATCTTCTTTTTAAATATTGGTGCACGGCTGAAATTTCGTTTCCGAATTAAGCAAAACATTTACTATCGAATGATGTAAAAAAATTCCGATTTTTATGTTGTTCGCAGGGGTATTTTTCTAAAAGTTTAAATGAAATATATCTAAATGCATTGTTTCAACAATGAATCCATTGTTGAAAAAATGTTTAAAATGAAATTTTACACATAAAAAAGCAGTTTCTTCTTATTAAATTCCGGTGCACGGCTGGAATTTTGTTTCCGAATAAATCAGTACTTTTTCTATCGAATGATGTAAAACAATTCCGATTTTTAGGTTGTTCGCAGGGGTATTTTTCTACAAGTTTAAATGAAATGTATCAGAATACATTGTTTCAACAATGAATCCATTGTTGTAAAAATGTCTAAAATGAAATTTTACATATAAAACGAGCAGTATCTTCTTATTAATTTTTGGTGCACGGCTAAAATTTCGTTTCCGAATTAAGCAAAACATTTCCTATCGAATGATGAAAAAAATTTCGATTTTTAGGTTGTTCGCAGGGGTATTTTTCTACAAGTTTAAATGAAATGTATCAGAATACATTGCTCCAACAATGAATCCATTGTTGTAAAAGTGTTTAAAATGAAATTTTACACATAAAACGAGAAGTATCTTCTTATTATATTCCGGTGCACGGCTGAAATTTTGTTTCCGAATAAATCAGTACTTTTCCTATCGAATGATGTAATAAAATTCCGATTTTTAGGTTGTTCGCAGGGGTATTTTTCTACAAGTTTAAATGAAATGTATCAGAATACATTGTTCCAACAATGAATCCATTGTTGTAAAAGTGTTTAAAATGAAATTTTACACATAAAACGAGCAGTATCTTCTTATTATATTCCGGTGCACGGCTGAAATTTTGTTTCCGAATAAATCAGTACTTTTCCTATCGAATGATGTAATAAAATTCCGATTTTTATGTTGTTCGCAGGGGTATTTTTCTACAAGTTTAAATGAAATGTATCAGAATACATTGTTTCACAATGAATCCATTGTTGTAAAAATGTCTAAAATGAAATTTTACACATAAAACGAGCAGTATCTTCTTATTAAATGCCGGTGCACGGCTGGAATTTTGTTTCCGAATAAATCAGTACTTTTCCTATCGAATGATGTAAAAAAATTCCGATTTTTATGTTGTTCGCAGGGGTATTTTTCTACAAGTTTAAATGAAATGTATCAGAATACATTGTTTCAACAATGAATCCATTGTTGTAAAAATGTTTAAAATGAAATTTTACACATAAAACGAGCAGTATCTTCTCATTAAATTCCGGTGCACGGCTGAAATTTCGTTTCCGAATTAAGCAAAACATTTCCTATCGAATGATGTAAAAAAATTCCGATTTTTATGTTGTTCGCAGGGGTATTTTTCTAAAAGTTTAAATGAAATATATCAAAATGCATTGTTTCAACAATGAATCCATTGTTGAAAAAATGTTTAAAATGAAATTTTACATATAAAAAAAGCAGTTTCTTCTTATTAAATTCAGGTGCTCGGCTGAAATTTTGTTTCCGAATAAATCAGTACTTTTCCTATCGAATGATGTAAAAAAATTCCGATTTTTATGTTGTTCGCAGGGGTATTTTTCTAAAAGTTTAAATGACATGTATCTGAATACATTGTTTCAACAATGAATCCATTGTTGTAAAAATGTCTAAAATGAAATTTTACACATAAAACGAGCAGTATCTTCTTATTAAATTCCGGTGCACGGCTGGAATTTTGTTTCCGATTAAATCAGTACTTTTTCTATCGAAAGATGTAATAAAATTCCGATTTTTAGGTTGTTCGCAGGGGTATTTTTCGACAAGTTTAAAAGAAATGTATCAGAATACATTGTTTCAACAATGAATCCATTGTTGTAAAAATGTCTAAAATGAAATTTTACACATAAAACGAGCAGTATCTTCTTATTAAATGCCGGTGCACGGCTGGAATTTTGTTTCCGAATAAATCAGTACTTTTCCTATCGAATGATGTAAAAAAATTCCGATTTTTATGTTGTTCGCAGGGGTATTTTTCTACAAGTTTAAATGAAATGTATCAGAATACATTGTTTCAACAATGAATCCATTGTTGTAAAAATGTTTAAAATGAAATTTTACACATAAAACGAGCAGTATCTTCTTATTAAATTTTGGTGCACGGCTAAAATTTCGTTTCCGAATTAAGCAAAACATTTCCTATCGAATGATGAAAAAAAATTTCGATTTTTATGTTGTTCGCAGGGGTATTTTTCTACAAGTTTAAATGAAATGTATGAGAATACATTGTTCCAACAATGAATCCATTGTTGTAAAAGTGTTTAAAATGAAATTTTACACATAAAACGAGCAGTATCTTCTCATTAAATTCCGGTGCACGGCTGAAATTTCGTTTCCGAATTAAGCAAAACATTTCCTATCGAATGATGTAAAAAAATTCCGATTTTTATGTTGTTCGCAGGGGTATTTTTCTAAAAGTTTAAATGAAATATATCTAAATGCATTGTTTCAACAATGAATCCATTGTTAAAAAAATGTTTAAAATGAAATTTTACACATAAAAATGCAGTTTCTTCTTATTAAATTTAGGTGCTCGGCTGAAATTTTGTTTCCGAATAAATCAGTACTTTTCCTATCGAATGATGTAAAAAAATTCCGATTTTTATGTTGTTCGCAGGGGTATTTTTCTAAAAGTTTAAATGACATGTATCTGAATATATTGTTTCAACAATGAATCCATTGTTGTAAAAATGTCTAAAATGAAATTTTACACATAAAACGAGCAGTATCTTCTTATTAAATTCCGGTGCACGGCTGGAATTTTGTTTCCGAATAAATCAGTACTTTTTCTATCGAATGATGTAAAACAATTCCGATTTTTAGGTTGTTCGCAGGGGTATTTTTCTACAAGTTTAAAAGAAATGTATCAGAATACATTGTTCCAACAATGAATCCATTGTTGTAAAAGTGTTTAAAATGAAATTTTACACATAAAACGAGCAGTATCTTCTTATTATATTCCGGTGCACGGCTGAAATTTTGTTTCCAAATAAATCAGTACTTTTCCTATCGAATGATGTAAAAAAATTCCGATTTTAAAGTTGTTCGCAGGGGTATTCTTCTAAAAGTTTAAATGAAATATATCTAAATGCATTGTTTCAACAATGAATCCATTGTTGTAAAAGTGTTTAAAATGAAATTTTACACATAAAACGAGCATTATCTTCTTATTAAATTTCGGTGCACGGCTGAAATTTTGTTTCCGAATAAATCAGTACTTTTCCTATCGAATGATGTAAAAAAATTCCGATTTTAAAGTTGTTCGCAGGGGTATTTTTCTACAAGTTTAAAAAAAAAAGTATCAGAATACATTGTTCCAACAATGAATCCATTGTTGTAAAAGTGTTTAAAATGAAATTTTACACATAAAACGAGCAGTATCTTCTTATTATATTCCGGTGCACGGCTGAAATTTTGTTTCCGAATAAATGAGTACTTTTCCTATCGAATTATGTAAAGAAATTCCGATTTTTAGGTTGTTCGCAGGGGTATTTTTCTACAAGTTTAAAAGAAATGTATCAGAATACATTGTTTCAACAATGAATCCATTGTTGTAAAAATGTCTAAAATGAAATTTCACACACAAAACGAGCAGTATCTTCTTATTAAATGCCTGTGCACGGCTAGAATTTTGTTTCCGAATAAATCAGTACTTTTTCTATCGAATGATGTAAAAAAATTCCGATTTTTAGGTTGTTCGCAGGGGTATTTTTCTACAAGTTTAAAAGAAATGTATCAGAATACATTGTTCCAACAATGAATCCATTGTTGTAAAAGTGTTTAAAATGAAATTTTACACATAAAACGAGCAGTATCTTCTTATTATATTCCTGTGCACGGGTGAAATTTTGTTTCCGAATAAATCAGTACTTTTCCTATCGAATGATGTAAAAAAATTCCGATTTTAAAGTTGTTCGCAGGGGTATTCTTCTAACAATTTAAATAAAATATATATAAATATATTGTTTCAACAATGAATCCATTGTTGTAAAAATGTTTAAAATGAAATTTTACACATAAAACGAGCAGTATCTTCTCATTAAATTCCGGTGCACGGCTGAAATTTCGTTTCCGAATTAAGCAAAACATTTCCTATCGAATGATGTAAAAAAATTCCGATTTTTATGTTGTTCGCAGGGGTATTTTTCTAAAAGTTTAAATGAAATATATCTAAATGCATTGTTTCAACAATGAATCCATTGTTGAAAAAATGTTTAAAATGAAATTTTACACATAAAAAAAGCAGTTTCTTCTTATTAAATTCAGGTGCTCGGCTGAAATTTTGTTTCCGAATAAATCAGTACTTTTCCTATCGAATGATGTAAAAAAATTCCGATTTTTATGTTGTTCGCAGGGGTATATTTCTAAAAGTTTAAATGACATGTATCTGAATACATTGTTTCAACAATGAATCCATTGTTGTAAAAATGTCTAAAATGAAATTTTACACATAAAACGAGCAGTATCTTCTTATTAAATTCCGGTGCACGGCTGGAATTTTGTTTCCGAATAAATCAGTACTTTTTCTATCGAATGATGTAAAACAATTCCGATTTTTAGGTTGTTCGCAGGGGTATTTTTCTACAAGTTTAAATGAAATGTATCAGAATACATTGTTTCAACAAAGAATCCATTGTTGTAAAAATGTCTAAAATGAAATTTTACACATAAAACGAGCAGTATCTTCTTATTAAATTCCGGTGCACGGCTTAAATTTTGTTTCCGAATAAATCAGTACTTTTCCTATCGAATGATGTAAAAAAATTCCGATTTTAAAGTTGATCGCAGGGGCATATCTCTAAAATTTCAAATGAAATATATCTAAATAAATATGTTTCAACAATGAATCCATTGTTGTAAAAGTGTTTAAAATGAAATTTTACTCATAAAACAAGCAGTATCTTCTTATTATATTCTGATGCACGGCTGAAATTTCGTTTCCGAATAAAACAGTACTTTTCCTATCTAATGATGTAGAAAAATTCCGATTTTAAAGTTGTTCGCAGGGGTATTCTTCTAAAAGTTTAAATAAAATATATATAAATACATTGTTTCAATAATGAATCCATTGTTGTAAAAATGTTTGAAATGAAATTTTACACATAAAACGAGCAGTATCTTCTCATTAAATTCCGGTGCACGGCTGAAATTTCGTTTCCGAATTAAGCAAAACATTTCCTATCGAATGATGAAAAAAAATTTCGATTTTTATGTTGTTCGCAGGGGTATTTTTCTAAAAGTTTAAATAACATGTATCTGAATACATTGTTTAAACAATGAATCCAATGTTGTAAAAATGTCTAAAATGAAATTTTACACATAAAACGAGCAAAATCTTCTTATTAAATTCCGGTGCACGGGTGGAATTTTGTTTCCGAATAAATCAGTACTTTTCCTATCGAATGATGTAAAAAAATTCCGATTTTTAGGTTGTTCGCAGGGGTATTTTTCTACAAGTTTAAATGAAATGTATCAGAATACATTGTTTCAACAATGAATCCATTGTTGTAAAAATGTCTAAAATGAAATTTTACACATAAACAAGCAGTTTCTTCTTATTAAATTCAGGTGCACGGCTGAAATTTTGTTTCCGAATAAATCAGTACTTTTCCTATCGAATGATGTAAAAAAATTCCGATTTTTATGTTGTTCGCAGGGGTATTTTTCTACAAGTTTAAATGAAATGTATCAGAATACATTGTTTCAACAATGAATCCATTGTTGTAAAAATATCTAAAATGAAATTTTGCTTATAAAACAAGCAGTATCTTCTTATTATATTCTGGTGCACGGCTGAAATTTCGTTTCCGAATAAAACAGTACTTTTCCTATCGAATTATGTAAAAAAATTCCGATTTTTAGGTTGTTCGCAGGGGTATTTTTCTACAAGTTTAAATGAAATGTATCAGAATACATTGTTTCAACAATGAATCCATTGTTGTAAAAATGTCTAAAATGAAATTTTACACATAAAACAAGCAGTATCTTCTTATTAAATTCCGGTGCACGGCTGAAATTTTGTTTCCGAATAAATCAGTACTTTTCCTATCGAATGATGTAAAAAAATTCCGATTTTAAAATTGTTCGCAGGGGTATTCTTCTACAAGTTTAAATGAAATGTATCAGAATATATTGTTTCAACAATGAATCCATTGTTGTAAAAATGTCTAAAATGAAATTTTACACATAAAACGAGCAGCATCTTCTTATTATATTCCGGTGCACCGCTGAAATTTTGTTTCCGAATAAATCAGTACTTTTCCTATCGAATGATGTAAAAAAATTCCGATTTTTAGGTTGTTCGCAGGGGTATTTTTCTACAAATTTAAATGAAATGTATCAGATTACATTGTTTCAACAATGAATCCATTGTTGTAAAAATGTCTAAAATGAAATTTTACTCATAAAAAAAGCAGTTTCTTCTTATTAAATTCCGGTGCACGGCTGAAATTTTGTTTCCGAATAAATCAGTACTTTTCCTATCGAATGATGTAAAAAAATTCCGATTTTAAAGTTGTTCGCAGGGGTATTCTTCTAAAAATTTAAATAAAATATATATAAATATATTGTTTCAACAATGAATCCATTGTTGTAAAAATGTTTAAAATGAAATTTTACACATAAAACGAGCAGTATCTTCTCATTAAATTCCGGTGCACTTCTGAAAATTCGTTTCCGAATTAAGCAAATTATTTCCTATCGAATGATGTAAAAAAATTCCGATTTTTATGTTGTTCGCAGGGGTATTTTTCTAAAAGTTTAAATGAAATATATCTAAATGCATTGTTTCAACAATGAATCCATTGTTGAAAAAATGTTTAAAATGAAATTTTACACATAAAAAAAGCAGTTTCTTCTTATTAAATTCAGGTGCTCGGCTGAAATTTTGTTTCCGAATAAATCAGTACTTTTCCTATCGAATGATGTAAAAAAATTCCGATTTTTATGTTGTTCGCAGGGGTATATTTCTAAAAGTTTAAATGACATGTATCTGAATACATTGTTTCAACAATGAATCCATTGTTGTAAAAATGTCTAAAATGAAATTTTACACATAAAATGAGCAGTATCTTCTTATTAAATTCCGGTGCACGGCTGGAATTTTGTTTCCGAATAAATCAGTACTTTTTCTATCGAATGATGTAAAACAATTCCGATTTTTAGGTTGTTCGCAGGGGTATTTTTCTACAAGTTTAAATGAAATGTATCAGAATACATTGTTTCAACAAAGAATCCATTGTTGTAAAAATGTCTAAAATGAAATTTTACACATAAAACGAGCAGTATCTTCTTATTAAATTCCGGTGCACGGCTTAAATTTTGTTTCCGAATAAATCAGTACTTTTCCTATCGAATGATGTAAAAAAATTCCGATTTTAAAGTTGATCGCAGGGGCATATCTCTAAAATTTCAAATGAAATATATCTAAATAAATATGTTTCAACAATGAATCCATTGTTGTAAAAGTGTTTAAAATGAAATTTTACACATAAAACAAGCAGTATCTTCTTATTATATTCTGATGCACGGCTGAAATTTCGTTTCCGAATAAAACAGTACTTTTCCTATCTAATGATGTAGAAAAATTCCGATTTTAAAGTTGTTCGCAGGGGTATTCTTCTAAAAGTTTAAATAAAATATATATAAATACATTGTTTCAACAATGAATCCATTGTTGTAAAAATGTCTAAAATGAAATTTTACACATAAAACGAGCAAAATCTTCTTATTAAATTCCGGTGCACGGGTGGAATTTTGTTTCCGAATAAATCAGTACTTTTCCTATCGAATGATGTAAAAAAATTCCGATTTTTAGGTTGTTCGCAGGGGTATTTTTCTACAAGTTTAAATGAAATGTATCAGAATACATTGTTTCAACAATGAATCCATTGTTGTAAAAATGTCTAAAATGAAATTTTACACATAAACAAGCAGTTTCTTCTTATTAAATTCAGGTGCACGGCAGAAATTTTGTTTCCGAATAAATCAGTACTTTTCCTATCGAATGATGTAAAAAAATTCCGATTTTTATGTTGTTCGCAGGGGTATTTTTCTACAAGTTTAAATGAAATGTATCAGAATACATTGTTTCAACAATGAATCCATTGTTGTAAAAATATCTAAAATGAAATTTTGCTTATAAAACAAGCAGTATCTTCTTATTATATTCTGGTGCACGGCTGAAATTTCGTTTCCGAATAAAACAGTACTTTTCCTATCGAATTATGTAAAAAAATTCCGATTTTTAGGTTGTTCGCAGGGGTATTTTTCTACAAGTTTAAATGAAATGTATCAGAATACATTGTTTCAACAATGAATCCATTGTTGTAAAAATGTCTAAAATGAAATTTTACACATAAAACAAGCAGTATCTTCTTATTAAATTCCGGTGCACGGCTGAAATTTTGTTTCCGAATAAATCAGTACTTTTCCTATCGAATGATGTAAAAAAATTCCGATTTTAAAATTGTTCGCAGGGGTATTCTTCTACAAGTTTAAATGAAATGTATCAGAATATATTGTTTCAACAATGAATCCATTGTTGTAAAAATGTCTAAAATGAAATTTTACACATAAAACGAGCAGCATCTTCTTATTAAATTCCGGTGCACGGCTGAAATTTTGTTTCCGAATAAATCAGTACTTTTCCTATCGAATGATGTAAAAAAATTCCGATTTTTAGGTTGTTCGCAGGGGTATTTTTCTACAAATTTAAATGAAATGTATCAGATTACATTGTTTCAACAATGAATCCATTGTTGTAAAAATGTCTAAAATGAAATTTTACTCATAAAAAAAGCAGTTTCTTCTTATTAAATTCCGGTGCACGGCTGAAATTTTTTTTCCGAATAAATCAGTACTTTTCCTATCGAATGATGTAAAAAATTCCGATTTTTAGGTTGTTCGCAGGGGTATTTTTCTACAAGTTTAAATGAAATGTATCAGATTACATTGTTTCAACAATGAATCCATTGTTGTAAAATTGTCTAAAATGAAATTTTACACATAAAACAAGCAGTATCTTCTTATTAAATTCCGGTGCACGGCTGAAATTTTGTTTCCGAATAAATCAGTACTTTTCCTATCGAATGATGTAAAAAAATTCCGATTTTAAAATTGTTCGCAGGGGTATTCTTCTACAAGTTTAAATGAAATGTATCAGAATATATTGTTTCAACAATGAATCCATTGTTGTAAAAAAATCTAAAATGAAATTTTACACATAAAACGAGCAGTATCTTCTTATTAAATTCCGGTGCACGGCTGAAATTTTGTTTCCGAATAAATCAGTACTTTTCCTATCGAATGATGTAAAAAAATTCCGATTTTAAAGTTGTTCGCAGGGGTATTCTTCTAAAAGTTTAAATGAAATATATCTAAATGCATTGTTTCAACAATGAATCCATTGTTGAAAAAATGTTTAAAATGAAATTTTACACATAAAAAAGCAGTTTCTTCTTATTAAATTCAGGTGCACGGCTGAAATTTTGTTTCCGAATAAATCAGTACTTTTCCTATCGAATGATGTAAAAAAAGTCCGATTTTTATGTTGTTCGCAGGGGTATTTTTCTACAAGTTTAAATGAAATGTATCAGAATACATTGTTTCAACAATGAATCCATTGTTGTAAAAATATCTAAAATGAAATTTTGCTTATAAAACAAGCAGTATCTTCTTATTATATTCTGTTGCACGGCTGAAATTTCGTTTCCGAATAAAACAGTACTTTTCCTATCGAATTATGTAAAAAAATTCCGATTTTTAGGTTGTTCGCAGGGGTATTTTTCTACAAGTTTAAATGAAATGTATCAGAATACATTGTTTCAACAATGAATCCTTTGTTGTAAAAATGTCTAAAATGAAATTTTACACATAAAACAAGCAGTATCTTCTTATTAAATTCCGGTGCACGGCTGAAATTTTGTTTCCGAATAAATCAGTACTTTTCCTATCGAATGATGTAAAAAAATTCCGATTTTAAAATTGTTCGCAGGGGTATTCTTCTACAAGTTTAAATGAAATGTATCAGAATATATTGTTTCAACAATGAATCCATTGTTGTAAAAATGTCTAAAATGAAATTTTACACATAAAACGAGCTGCATCTTCTTATTAAATTCCGGTGCACGGCTGAAATTTTGTTTCCGAATAAATCAGTACTTTTCCTATCGAATGATGTAAAAAAATTCCGATTTTTAGGTTGTTCGCAGGGGTATTCTTCTAAAAGTTTAAATATATCTAAATGCATTGTTTCAACAATGAATCCATTGTTGAAAAAATGTTTAAAATGAAATTTTACACATAAAACGAGCAGTATCTTCTTATTAAATTTTGGTGCACGGCTAAAATTTCGTTTCCGAATTAAGCAAAACATTTCCTATCGAATGATGAAAAAAATTTCGATTTTTAGGTTGTTCGCAGGGGTATTTTTCTACACGTTTAAATGAAATGTATCAGAATACATTGTTCCAACAATGAATCCATTGTTGTAAAAGTGTTTAAAATGAAATTTTACACATAAAACGAGAAGTATCTTCTTATTATATTCCGGTGCACGGCTGAAATTTTGTTTCCGAATAAATCAGTACTTTTCCTATCGAATGATGTAATAAAATTCCGATTTTTAGGTTGTTCGCAGGGGTATTTTTCTACAAGTTTAAATGAAATGTATCAGAATACATTGTTCCAACAATGAATCCATTGTTGTAAAAGTGTTTAAAATGAAATTTTACACATAAAACGAGCAGTATCTTCTTATTATATTCCGGTGCACGGCTGAAATTTTGTTTCCGAATAAATCAGTACTTTTCCTATCGAATGATGTAATAAAATTCCGATTTTTAGGTTGTTCGCAGGGGTATTTTTCTACAAGTTTAAATGAAATGTATCAGAATACATTGTTTCAACAATGAATCCATTGTTGTAAAAATGTCTAAAATGACATTTTACACATAAAACGAGCAGTATCTTCTTATTAAATGCCGGTGCACGGCTGGAATTTTGTTTCCGAATAAATCAGTACTTTTCCTATCGAATGATGTAATAAAATTCCGATTTTTATGTTGTTCGCAGGGGTATTTTTCTACAAGTTTAAATGAAATGTATCAGAATACATTGTTTCAACAATGAATCCATTGTTGTAAAAATGTTTAAAATGAAATTTTACACATGAAACGAGCAGTATCTTCTTATTAAATTTTGGTGCACGGCTAAAATTTCGTTTCCGAATTAAGCAAAACATTTCCTATCGAATGATGAAAAAAAATTTCGATTTTTATGTTGTTCGCAGGGGTATTTTTCTAAAAGTTTAAATGACATGTATCTGAATACATTGTTCCAACAATGAATCCATTGTTGTAAAAGTGTTTAAAATGAAATTTTACACATAAAACGAGCAGTATCTTCTCATTAAATTCCGGTGCACGGCTGAAATTTCGTTTCGGAACTAAGCAAAACATTTCCTATCGAATGATGTAAAAAAATTCCGATTTTTATGTTGTTCGCAGGGGTATTTTTCTAAAAGTTTAAATGACATGTATCTGAATACATTGTTTCAACAATGAATCCATTGTTGTAAAAATGTCTAAAATGAAATTTTACACATAAAACGAGCAGTATCTTCTTATTAAATTCCGGTGCACGGCTGGAATTTTGTTTCCGAATAAATCAGTACTTTTTCTATCGAATGATGTAAAACAATTCCGATTTTTAGGTTGTTCGAAGGGGTATTTTTCTACAAGTTTAAATGAAATGTATCAGAATATATTGTTTCAACAATGAATCCATTGTTGTAAAAATGTCTAAAATGAAATTTTACACATAAAACGAGCAGTATCTTCTTATTAAATTCCGGCGCACGGCTGAAATTTTGTTTCCGAATAAATCAGTACTTTTCCTATCGATTGATGTAAAAAAATTCCGATTTTAAAGTTGTTCGCAGGGGTATTCTTCTAAAAGTTTAAATAAAATATATATAAATACATTGTTTCAACAATGAATCCATTGTTGTAAAAATGTTTAAAATGAAATTTTACACATAAAACGAGCAGTATCGTCTCATTAAATTCCGGTGCACGGCTGAAATTTCGTTTCCGAATTAAGCAAAACATTTCCTATCGAATGATGTAAAAAAATTCCGATTTTTATGTTGTTCGCAGGGGTATTTTTCTAAAAGTTTAAATGACATGTATCTGAATACATTGTTTCAACAATGAATCCATTGTTGTAAAAATGTCTAAAATGAAATTTTACACATAAAACGAGCAGCATCTTCTTATTAAATTCCGGTGCACGGCTGGAATTTTGTTTCCGAATAAATCAGTACTTTTTCTATCGAAAGATGTAATAAAATTCCGATTTTTAGGTTGTTCGCAGGGGTATTTTTCGACAAGTTTAAAAGAAATGTATCAGAATACATTGTTTCAACAATGAATCCATTGTTGTAAAAATGTCTAAAATGAAATTTTACACATAAAACGAGCAGTATCTTCTTATTAAATGCCGGTGCACGGCTGGAATTTTGTTTCCGAATAAATCAGTACTTTTCCTATCGAATGATGTAAAAAAATTCCGATTTTTATGTTGTTCGCAGGGGTATTTTTCTACAAGTTTAAATGAAATGTATCAGAATACATTGTTTCAACAATGAATCCATTGTTGTAAAAATGTTTAAAATGAAATTTTACACATAAAACGAGCAGTATCTTCTTATTAAATTTTGGTGCACGGCTAAAATTTCGTTTCCGAATTAAGCAAAACATTTCCTATCGAATGATGAAAAAAAATTTCGATTTTTATGTTGTTCGCAGGGGTATTTTTCTAAAAGTTTAAATGACATGTATCTGAATACATTGTTTCAACAATGAATCCATTGTTGTAAAAATGTCTGAAATGAAATTTTACACATAAAACGAGCAGTATCTTCTCATTAAATTCCGGTGCACGGCTGAAATTTCGTTTCCGTATTAAGCAAAACATTTCCTATCAAATGATGTAAAAAAATTCCGATTTTTATGTTGTTCGAAGGGGTATTTTTCTAAAAGTTTAAATGAAATATATCTAAATGCATAGTTTCAACAATGAATCCATTGTTGAAAAAATGTTTAAAATGAAATTTTACACATAAAACGAGCAGTATCTTCTTATTAAATTCCGGTACACGGCTGGAATTTTGTTTCCGAATAAATCAGTACTTTTTCTATCGAATGATGTAATAAAATACCGATTTTTAGGTTGTTCGCAGGGGTATTTTTCTACAAGTTTAAATGAAATGTATCAGAATACATTGTTCCAACAATGAATCCATAGTTGTAAAAGTGTTTAAAATGAAATTTTACACATAAAACGAGCAGTATCTTCTCATTAAATTCCGGTGCACGGCTGAAATTTCGTTTCCGAATTAAGCAAAACATTTCCTATCGAATGATGTAAAAAAATTCCGATTTTTATGTTGTTCGCAGGGGTATTTTTCTAAAAGTTTAAATGAAATATATCTAAATGCATTGTTTCAACAATGAATCCATTGTTAAAAAAATGTTTAAAATGAAATTTTACACATAAAAATGCAGTTTCTTCTTATTAAATTTAGGTGCTCGGCTGAAATTTTGTTTCCGAATAAATCAGTACTTTTCCTATCGAATGATGTAAAAAAATTCCGATTTTTATGTTGTTCGCAGGGGTATTTTTCTAAAAGTTTAAATGACATGTATCTGAATACATTGTTTCAACAATGAATCCATTGTTGTAAAAATGTCTAAAATGAAATTTTACACATAAAACGAGCAGTATCTTCTTATTAAATTCCGGTGCACGGCTGGAATTTTGTTTCCGAATAAATCAGTACTTTTTCTATCGAATGATGTAAAACAATTCCGATTTTTAGGTTGTTCGCAGGGGTATTTTTCTACAAGTTTAAAAGAAATGTATCAGAATACATTGTTCCAACAATGAATCCATTGTTGTAAAAGTGTTTAAAATGAAATTTTACACATAAAACGAGCAGTATCTTCTTATTATATTCCGGTGCACGGCAGAAATTTTGTTTCCAAATAAATCAGTACTTTTCCTATCGAATGATGTAAAAAAATTCCGATTTTAAAGTTGTTCGCAGGGGTATTCTTCTAAAAGTTTAAATGAAATATATCTAAATGCATTGTTTCAACAATGAATCCATTGTTGTAAAAGTGTTTAAAATGAAATTTTACACATAAAACGAGCAGTATCTTCTTATTAAATTTCGGTGCACGGCTGAAATTTTGTTTCCGAATAAATCAGTACTTTTCCTATCGAATGATGTAAAAAAATTCCGATTTTAAAGTTGTTCGCAGGGGTATTTTTCTACAAGTTTAAAAGAAATGTATCAGAATACATTGTTCCAACAATGAATCCATTGTTGTAAAAGTGTTTAAAATGAAATTTTACACATAAAACGAGCAGTATCTTCTTATTATATTCCGGTGCACGGCTGAAATTTTGTTTCCGAATAAATGAGTACTTTTCCTATCGAATTATGTAAAAAAATTCCGATTTTTAGGTTGTTCGCATGGGTATTTTTCTGCAAGTTTAAATGAAATGTATCAGAATACATTGTTTCAACAATGAATCCATTGTTGTAAAAATGTCTAAAATGAAATTTCACACACAAAACGAGCAGTATCTTCTTTTTAAATGCCTGTGCACGGCTAGAATTTTGTTTCCAAATAAATCAGTACTTTTTCTATCGAATGATGTAAAGAAATTCCGATTTTTAGGTTGTTCGCAGGGGTATTTTTCTACAAGTTTAAAAGAAATGTATCAGAATACATTGTTCCAACAATGAATCCATTGTTGTAAAAGTGTTTAAAATGAAATTTTACACATAAAACGAGCAGTATCTTCTTATTATATTCCTGTGCATGGCTGAAATTTTGTTTCCGAATAAATCAGTACTTTTCCTATCGAATGATGTAAAAAAATTCCGATTTTTAGGTTGTTCGCAGGGGTATTTTTCTACAAGTTTAAATGAAATGTATCAGAATACATTGTTTCAACAAAGAATCCATTGTTGTAAAAATGTCTAAAATGAAATTTTACACATAAAACGAGCAGTATCTTCTTATTAAATTCCAGTACACGGCTGAAATTTTGTTTCCGAATAAATCAGTACTTTTCCTATCGAATGATGTAAAAAAATTCCGATTTTAAAGTTGTTCGCAGGGGTATTCTTCTAAAAATTTAAATAAAATATATATAAATATATTGTTTCAACAATGAATCCATTGTTGTAAAAATGTTTAAAATGAAATTTTACACATAAAACGAGCAGTATCTTCTCATTAAATTCCGGTGCACGGCTGAAATTTCGTTTCCGAATTAAGCAAAACATTTCCTATCGAATGATGTAAAAAAATTCCGATTTTTATGTTGTTCGCAGGGGTATTTTTCTAAAAGTTTAAATGAAATATATCTAAATGCATTGTTTCAACAATGAATCCATTGTTGAAAAAATGTTTAAAATGAAATTTTACACATAAAAAAAGCAGTTTCTTCTTATTAAATTCAGGTGCTCGGCTGAAATTTTGTTTCCGAATAAATCAGTACTTTTCCTATCGAATGATGTAAAAAAATTCCGATTTTTATGTTGTTCGCAGGAGTATATTTCTAAAAGTTTAAATGACATGTATCTGAATACATTTTTTCAACAATGAATCCATTGTTGTAAAAATGTCTAAAATGAAATTTTACACATAAAACGAGCAGTATCTTCTTATTAAATTCCGGTGCACGGCTGAAATTTTGTTTCCGAATAAATCAGTACTTTTCCTATCGAATGATGTAAAAAAATTCCGATTTTTAGTTGATCGCAGGGGCCTATCTCTAAAATTTCAAATGAAATATATCTAAATAAATATGTTTCAACAATGAATCCATTGTTGTAAAAGTGTTTAAAATGAAATTTTACACATAAAACAAGCAGTATCTTCTTATTATATTCTGATGCACGGCTGAAATTTCGTTTCCGAATAAAACAGTACTTTTCCTATCTAATGATGTAAAAAAATTCCGATTTTAAAGTTGTTCGCAGGGGTATTCTTCTAAAAGTTTAAATAAAATATATATAAATACATTGTTTCAACAATGAATCCATTGTTGTAAAAATGTTTGAAATGAAATTTTACACATAAAACGAGCAGTATCTTCTCATTAAATTCCGGTGCACGGCTGAAATTTCGTTTCCGAATTAAGCAAAACATTTCCTATCGAATGATGAAAAAAAATTTCGATTTTTATGTTGTTCGCAGGGGTATTTTTCTAAAAGTTTAAATGACATGTATCTGAATACATTGTTTAAACAATGAATCCAATGTTGTAAAAATGTCTAAAATGAAATTTTACACATAAAACGAGCAAAATCTTCTTATTAAATTCCGGTGCACGGGTGGAATTTTGTTTCCGAATAAATCAGTACTTTTCCTATCGAATGATGTAAAAAAATTCCGATTTTTAGGTTGTTCGCAGGGGTATTTTTCTACAAGTTTAAATGAAATGTATCAGAATACATTGTTTCAACAATGAATCCATTGTTGTAAAAATGTCTAAAATGAAATTTTACACATAAAAAAGCAGTTTCTTCTTATTAAATTCAGGTGCACGGCTGAAATTTTGTTTCCGAATAAATCAGTACTTTTCCTATCGAATGATGTAAAAAAATTCCGATTTTTATGTTGTTCGCAGGGGTATTTTTCTAAAAGTTTAAATGACATGTATCTGAATACATTGTTTCAACAATGAATCCATTGTTGTAAAAATGTCTAAAATGAAATTTTACACATAAAACGAGCAGTATCTTCATATTAAATTCCGGTGCACGGCTGGAATTTTGTTTCCGAATAAATCAGTACTTTTTCTATCGAATGATGTAAAACAATTCCGATTTTTAGGTTGTTCGCAGGGGTATTTTTCTACAAGTTTAAAAGAAATGTATCAGAATACATTGTTCCAACAATGAATCCATTGTTGTAAAAGTGTTTAAAATGAAATTTTACACATAAAACGAGCAGTATCTTCTTATTATATTCCGGTGCACGGCTGAAATTTTGTTTCCAAATAAATCAGTACTTTTCCTATCGAATGATGTAAAAAAATTCCGATTTTAAAGTTGTTCGCAGGGGTATTCTTCTAAAAGTTTAAATGAAATATATCTAAATGCATTGTTTCAACAATGAATCCATTGTTGTAAAAGTGTTTAAAATGAAATTTTACACATAAAACGAGCAGTATCTTCTTATTAAATTTCGGTGCACGGCTGAAATTTTGTTTCCGAATAAATCAGTACTTTTCCTATCGAATGATGTAAAAAAATTCCGATTTTAAAGTTGTTCGCAGGGGTATTTTTCTACAAGTTTAAAAGAAATGTATCAGAATACATTGTTCCAACAATGAATCCATTGTTGTAAAAGTGTTTAAAATGAAATTTTACACATAAAACGAGCAGTATCTTCTTATTATATTCCGGTGCACGGCTGAAATTTTGTTTCCGAATAAATGAGTACTTTTCCTATCGAATTATGTAAAAAAATTCCGATTTTTAGGTTGTTCGCATGGGTATTTTTCTGCAAGTTTAAATGAAATGTATCAGAATACATTGTTTCAACAAAGAATCCATTGTTGTAAAAATGTCTAAAATGAAATTTTACACATAAAACGAGCAGTATCTTCTTATTAAATTCCAGTACACGGCTGAAATTTTGTTTCCGAATAAATCAGTACTTTTCCTATCGAATGATGTAAAAAAATTCCGATTTTAAAGTTGTTCGCAGGGGTATTCTTCTTAAAATTTAAATAAAATATATATAAATATATTGTTTCAACAATGAATCCATTGTTGTAAAAATGTTTAAAATGAAATTTTACACATAAAACGAGCAGTATCTTCTCATTAAATTCCGGTGCACGGCTGAAATTTCGTTTCCGAATTAAGCAAAACATTTCCTATCGAATGATGTAAAAAAATTCCGATTTTTATGTTGTTCGCAGGGGTATTTTTCTAAAAGTTTAAATGAAATATATCTAAATGCATTGTTTCAACAATGAATCCATTGTTGAAAAAATGTTTAAAATGAAATTTTACACATAAAAAAAGCAGTTTCTTCTTATTAAATTCAGGTGCTCGGCTGAAATTTTGTTTCCGAATAAATCAGTACTTTTCCTATCGAATGATGTAAAAAAATTCCGATTTTTATGTTGTTCGCAGGAGTATATTTCTAAAAGTTTAAATGACATGTATCTGAATACATTTTTTCAACAATGAATCCATTGTTGTAAAAATGTCTAAAATGAAATTTTACACATAAAACGAGCAGTATCTTCTTATTAAATTCCGGTGCACGGCTGAAATTTTGTTTCCGAATAAATCAGTACTTTTCCTATCGAATGATGTAAAAAAATTCCGATTTTTAGTTGATCGCAGGGGCCTATCTCTAAAATTTCAAATGAAATATATCTAAATAAATATGTTTCAACAATGAATCCATTGTTGTAAAAGTGTTTAAAATGAAATTTTACACATAAAACAAGCAGTATCTTCTTATTATATTCTGATGCACGGCTGAAATTTCGTTTCCGAATAAAACAGTACTTTTCCTATCTAATGATGTAAAAAAATTCCGATTTTAAAGTTGTTCGCAGGGGTATTCTTCTAAAAGTTTAAATAAAATATATATAAATACATTGTTTCAACAATGAATCCATTGTTGTAAAAATGTTTGAAATGAAATTTTACACATAAAACGAGCAGTATCTTCTCATTAAATTCCGGTGCACGGCTGAAATTTCGTTTCCGAATTAAGCAAAACATTTCCTATCGAATGATGAAAAAAAATTCCGATTTTTAGGTTGTTCGCAGGGGTATTTTTCTACAAGTTTAAATGAAATGTATCAGAATACATTGTTTCAACAAAGAATCCATTGTTGTAAAAATGTCTAAAATGAAATTTTACACATAAAACGAGCAGTATCTTCTTATTAAATTCCAGTACACGGCTGAAATTTTGTTTCCGAATAAATCAGTACTTTTCCTATCAAATGATGTAAAAAAATTCCGATTTTAAAGTTGTTCGCAGGGGTATTCTTCTAAAAATTTAAATAAAATATATATAAATATATTGTTTCAACAATGAATCCATTGTTGTAAAAATGTTTAAAATGAAATTTTACACATAAAACGAGCAGTATCTTCTCATTAAATTCCAGTACACGGCTGAAATTTTGTTTCCGAATAAATCAGTACTTTTCCTATCGAATGATGTACAAAAATTCCGATTTTTAGTTGATCGCAGGGGCCTATCTCTAAAATTTCAAATGAAATATATCTAAATAAATATGTTTCAACAATGAATCCATTGTTGAAAAAATGTTTAAAATGAAATTTTACACATAAAAAAGCAGTTTCTTCTTATTAAATTCAGGTGCACGGCTGAAATTTTGTTTCCGAATAAATCAGTACTTTTCCTATCGAATGATGTAAAAAAATTCCGATTTTTAGGTTGTTCGCAGGGGTATTTTTCTACAAGTTTAAATGAAATGCATCAGATTACATTGTTTCAACAATGAATCCATTGTTGTAAAAAAATCTAAAATGAAATTTTACACATAAAACGAGCAGTATCTTCTTATTAAATTCCGGTGCACGGCTGAAATTTTGTTTCCGAATAAATCAGTACTTTTCCTATCGAATGATGTAAAAAAATTCCGATTTTAAAGTTGTTCGCAGGGGTATTCTTCTAAAAGTTTAAATGAAATATATCTAAATGCATTGTTTCAACAATGAATCCATTGTTGAAAAAATGTTTAAAATGAAATTTTACACATAAAAAAGCAGTTTCTTCTTATTAAATTCAGGTGCACGGCTGAAATTTTGTTTCCGAATAAATCAGTACTTTTCCTATCCAATGATGTAAAAAAAGTCCGATTTTTATGTTGTTCGCAGGGGTATTTTTCTACAAGTTTAAATGAAATGTATGAGAATACATTGTTTCAACAATGAATCCATTGTTGTAAAAATATCTAAAATGAAATTTTGCTTATAAAACAAGCAGTATCTTCTTATTATATTCTGTTGCACGGCTGAAATTTCGTTTCCGAATAAAACAGTACTTTTCCTATCGAATTATGTAAAAAAATTCCGATTTTTAGGTTGTTCGCAGGGGTATTTTTCTACAAGTTTAAATGAAATGTATCAGAATACATTGTTTCAACAATGAATCCTTTGTTGTAAAAATGTCTAAAATGAAATTTTACACATAAAACAAGCAGTATCTTCTTATTAAATTCCGGTGCACGGCTGAAATTTTGTTTCCGAATAAATCAGTACTTTTCCTATCGAATGATGTAAAAAAATTCCGATTTTAAAATTGTTCGCAGGGGTATTCTTCTACAAGTTTAAATGAAATGTATCAGAATATATTGTTTCAACAATGAATCCATTGATGTAAAAATGTCTAAAATGAAATTTTACACATAAAACGAGCAGCATCTTCTTATTAAATTCCGGTGCACGGCTGAAATTTTGTTTCCGAATAAATCAGTACTTTTCCTATCGAATGATGTAAAAAAATTCCGATTTTAAAGTTGTTCGCAGGGGTATTCTTCTAAAAGTTTAAATGAAATATATCTAAATGCATTGTTTCAACAATGAATCCATTGTTGAAAAAATGTTTAAAATGAAATTTTAATCATAAAAAAAGCAGTTTCTTCTTATTAAATTCAGGTGCACGGCTGAAATTTTGTTTCCGAATAAATCAGTACTTTTCCTATCGAATGATGTAAAAAAATTCCGATTTTTATGTTGTTCGCAGGGGTATTTTTCTACAAGTTTAAATGAAATATATCTAAATACATTTGTTTCAACAATGAATCCATTGTTGTAAAAGTGTTTAAAATGAAATTTTACACATAAACAAGCAGTATCTTCTTATTAAATTCCGGTGCACGGCTGGAATTTTGTTTCCGAATAAATCAGTACTTTTCCTATCGAATGATGTAAAAAAATTCCGATTTTAAAATTGTTCGCAGGGGTATTCTTCTTAAAGTTTAAATAAAATATATATAAATACATTGTTTCAACAATGAATCCATTGTTGTAAAAATGTTTAAAATGAAATTTTAGACATAAAACGAGCAGTATCTTCTTATTAAATTTTGGTGCACGGCTAAAATTTCGTTTCCGATTTAAACAAAACATTTCCTATCGAATGATGTAAAAATATTCCGATTTTTATGTTTTTCGCAGGGTTATTTTTCTAAAAGTTTAAATGAAATATATCTAAATGCATTGTTTCAACAATGAATCCATTGTTGAAAAAATGTTTAAAATGAAATTTTACTTATAAAACAAGCAGTATCTTCTTATTAAATTCTGGTGCACGGCTGATATTTTGTTTCCGAATAAATCAGTACTTTTCCTATCGAATGATGTAAAAAAATTCCGATATTTAGGTGGTTCGCAGAAGCATTTCTCTAAAAGTTTAAATGAAATATATCTAAATGCATTGTTTCAACAATGAATCCATTGTTGAAAAAATGTTTAAAATGAAATTTTACACGTAAAACAAGCAGTATCTTCTTATTAAATTTAGGTGCACGGCTGAAATTTTGTTTCCGAATAAATCAGTACTTTTCCTATCGAATGATGTAAAAAAATTCCGATTTTTAGGTGGTTCGTAGGGGCATTTCTCTAAAATTTTAAATCAAATATATCTAAATACATTTGTTTCAACAATGAATCCATTGTTGTAAAAATGCTTAAAATGAAATTTTACACATGAAACGAGCAGTATCTTCTTATTAAATTTTGGTGCACGGCTGAAATTTCGTTTCCGAATTAAGCAAAACATTTCCTGTCGAATGATGTAAAAATATTGCGATTTTATGTTGTTCGCAGGGGTATTTTTCTAAAAGTTTAAATGATATGTATCTGAATACATTGTTTCAACAATGAATCCATTGTTGTAAAAATGTCTAAAATAAAATTTTACTTATAAAAGAAGCAGTATCTTCTTATTAAATTCTGGTGCACGGCTGAAATTTTGTTTCCGAATAAATCAGTACTTTTCCTATCGAATGATGTAAAAAAATTCCGATTTTTAGGTTGTTCGCAGGGGTATTTTTCTACAAGGTTAAATGAAATGTATCAGAATACATTGTTTCAACAATGAATCCACTGTTGTAAAAATGTCTAAAATGAAATTTTACACAAAAAACAAGCAGTATCTTCTTATTAAATTCTGGTGCACGGCTGAAATTATGTTTCCGAATAAATCAGTACTTTTCCTATCGAATGATGAAAAAAAATTCCCATTTTAAAGTTGTTCGCAGGGGTATTCTTCTAAAAGTTTAAATAAAATATATATAAATACATTGTTTGAACAATGAATCCATTGTAGTAAAAATGATTAAAATGAAATTTTACACATAAAACGAACAGTATCTTCTTATTAAATTCCGGTGCACGGCTGAAATTTCGTTTCCGAATAAATCAGTACTTTTCCTATCGAATGATGTAAAAAAATTCCGATTTTTAGGTGGTTCGCAGGGGCATTTCTCTAAAATTTTAAATGAAATATACCTAAATACATTTGTTTCAACAATGAATCCATTGTTGTAAAAATGTTTAAAATGAAATTTTACACATAAAACGAGCAGTATCTTCTTATTAAATTCCGGTGCACGGCTGAAATTTTGTTTCCGAATAAATCAGTACTTTTTCTATCGAATGATGTAAAAAATTCCAATTTTTAGGTTGTTCGCAGGGGTATTTTTCTAAAAGTTTAAATGATATGTATCTGAATACATTGTTTCAACAATGAATCCATTGTTGTAAAAATGTCTAAAATGAAATTTTACTTATAAAACAAGCAGTATCTTCTTATTAAATTCTGGTGCACGGCTGAAATTTTGTTTCCGAATAAATCAGTACTTTTCCTATCGAATGATGTAAAAAAATTCCGATTTTTAGGTGGTTCGCAGGGGCATTTCTCTAAAATTTTAAATGAAATATACCTAAATACATTTGTTTCAACAATGAATCCATTGTTGTAAAAATGTTTAAAATGAAATTTTACACATAAAACGAGCAGTATCTTCTTATTAAATTCCGGTGCACGGCTGAAATTTTGTTTCCGAATAAATCAGTACTTTTTCTATCGAATGATGTAAAAAATTCCAATTTTTAGGTTGTTCGCAGGGGTATCCTTCTAAAAGTTTAAATAAAAAATATATAAATACATTGTTACAACAATGAATCCATTGGTGTAAAAATGTTTAAAATGAAATTTTACACATAAAACGAGCAGTATCTTCTTATTAAATTCTGGTGCACGGCTGAAATTTCGTTTCCGAATAAATCAGTACTTTTCCTATCGAATGATGTAAAAAAAATCCGATTTTTAGGTGGTTCGCAGAAGCATTTCTCTAAAAGTTTAAATGAAATATATCTAAATGCATTGTTTCAACAATGAATCCATTGTTGAAAAAATGTTCAAAATGAAATTTTACAAAAAAAACAAGCAGTATATTCTTATTAAATTTAGGTGCACGGCTGAAATTTTGTTTCCGAATAAATCAGTACTTTTCCTATCGAATGATGTAAAAAAATTCCGATTTTTATGTGCTTCGTAAGGGCATTTCTCTAAAATTTTAAATAAAATATATATAAATACATTGTTTCAACAATGAATCCATTGTTGTAAAAGTGTTTAAAATGAAATATTACACATAAAACAAGCAGTATCTTCTTATTAAATTTAGGTGCACGGCTGAAATTTTGTTTCCGAATAAATCAGTACTTTTCCTATCGAATGATGTAAAAAAATTCCGATATTTAGGTGGTTCGTAAGGGCATTTCTCTAAAACTTTAAATCAAATATATCTAAATACATTTGTTTCAACAATGAATCCATTGTTGTAAAAGTGTTTAAAATGGAATTTTACACATAAAAAGAGCAGTATCTTCTTATTAAATTTTGGTGCACGGCTAAAATTTCGTTTCCGAATTAAACAAAAAATTTCCTATCGAATGATGTAAAAATATTCCGATTTTTATGTTTTTCGCAGGGTTATTTTTCTAAAAGTTTAAATGATATGTATCTGAATACATTGTTTCAACAATGAATCCATTGTTGTAAAAATGTCTAAAATGAAATTTTACTTATAAAACAAGCAGAATCTTCTTATTAAATTCTGGTTCACGGCTGAAATTTTGTTTCCGAATAAATTAGTACTTTTCCTATCGAATGATGTAAAAAAATCCCGATTTTTAGGTGGTTCGCAGGGGTATTTTTCTGTAACTTTAAATGATATGTATCTGAATACATTGTTTCAACAATGAATCCATTGTTGTAAAAATGTCTAGAATGAAATTTTACTTATAAAACAAGCAGTATCTTCTTATTAAATTCTGGTGCGCGGCTGATATTTTGTTTCCGAATAAATCAGTACTTTTCCTATCGAATGATGTAAAAACATTCCGATTTAGAGTTGTTCGCAGGGGTATTCTTCTAAAAGTTTAAATAAAATATATATAAATACTTTGTTTCAACAATAAATCCATTGTTGTAAAAATGTTTAAAATGAAATTTTACTCTTAAAACGAGCAGTATCTTCGTATTAAATTCCGGTGTACGGCTGAAATTTCGTTTCCGAATTAAGCAAAACCTTTCTCTATCGAATGATGTAAAAAAATTCCGATTATATGTTGTTCGCAGGGGTATTTTTCTACAAGTTTAAATGAAATGTATCAGAATACATTGTTTCAACAATGAATCCATTGTTGTAAAAATGTCTAAAATGAAATTTTACACATAAAACAAGCAGTATCTTCTTATTTTATTCTGGTGCACGGCTGAAATTTCGTTTCCGAATAAAACAGTACTTTTCCTGTCGAATGATGTAAAAAAATTCCGATTTTAAAGTTGTTCGCAGGGGTATCCTTCTAAAAGTTTAAATAAAAGGTATATAAATACATTGTATCAACAATGAATCCATTGTTGTAAAAATGTTTAAAATGAAATTTTACACATAAAACGAGCAGTATCTTCTCATTAAATTCCGGTGCACGGCTGAAATTTCGTTTCCGAATTAAGCAAAACATTTCTTATCGAATGATGTAAAAAAATTCGGATTTTTATGTTGTTCGGAGGGGTATTTTTCTAAAAGTTTAAATGATATGTATCTGAATACATTGTTTCAACAATGAATCCATTGTTGTAAAAATGTCTAAAATGAAATTTTACTTATACAACAAGCAGTATCTTCTTATTTAATTCTGGTGCACGGCTGAAATTCTATTTCCAAATAAATCAGTACTTTTCCTATCGAATGATGTAAAAAAATTCCGATTTTTAGGTGGTTCGCAGAAGCATTTCTCTAAAAGTTTAAATGAAATATATCTAAATGCATTGTTTCAACAATGAATCCATTGTTGAAAAAATGTTTAAAATGAAATTTTACACGTAGAACAAGCAGTATCTTCTTATTAAATTTAGGTGCACGGCTGAAATTTTGTTTCCGAATAAATCAGTACTTTTCCTATCGAATGATGTAAAAAAATTCCGATTTTTAGGTGGTTCGTAGGGGCATTTCTCTAAAATTTTAAATCAAATATATCTAAATACATTTGTTTCAACAATGAATCCATTGTTGTAAAAATGTTTAAAATGAAATTTTACACATGAAACGAGCAGTATCTTCTTATTAAATTTTGGTGCACGGCTGAAATTTCGTTTCCGAATTAAGCAAAACATTTCCTGTCGAATGATGTAAAAATATTGCGATTTTTATGTTGTTCGCAGGGGTATTTTTCTAAAAGTTTAAATGATATGTATCTGAATACATTGTTTCAACAATGAATCCATTGTTGTAAAAATGTCTAAAATAAAATTTTACTTATAAAACAAGCAGTATCTTCTTATTAAATTCTGGTGCTCGGCTGAAATTTTGTTTCCGAATAAATCAGTACTTTTCCTATCGAATGATGTAAAAAAATTCCGATTTTTAGGTGGTTCGCAGAAGCATTTCTCTAAAAGTTTAAATGAAATATATCTAAATGCATTGTTTCAACAATGAATCCATTGTTGAAAAAATGTTTAAAATGAAATTTTACACGTAAAACAAGCAGTATCTTCTTATTAAATTTAGGTGCACGGCTGAAATTTTGTTTCCGAATAAATCAGTACTTTTCCTATCGAATGATGTAAAAAAATTCCGATTTTTAGGTGGTTCGTAGGGGCATTTCTCTAAAATTTTAAATCAAATATATCTAAATACATTTGTTTCAACAATGAATCCATTGTTGTAAAAATGCTTAAAATGAAATTTTACACATGAAACGAGCAGTATCTTCTTATTAAATTTTGGTGCACGGCTGAAATTTCGTTTCCGAATTAAGCAAAACATTTCCTGTCGAATGATGTAAAAATATTGCGATTTTTATGTTGTTCGCAGGGGTATTTTTCTAAAAGTTTAAATGATATGTATCTGAATACATTGTTTCAACAATGAATCCATTGTTGTAAAAATGTCTAAAATAAAATTTTACTTATAAAACAAGCAGTATCTTCTTATTAAATTCTGGTGCTCGGCTGAAATTTTGTTTCCGAATAAATCAGTACTTTTCCTATCGAATGATGTAAAAAAATTCCGATTTTTAGGTTGTTCGCAGGGGTATTTTTCTACAAGGTTAAATGAAATGTATCAGAATACATTGTTTCAACAATGAATCCACTGTTGTAAAAATGTCTAAAATGAAATTTTACACAAAAAACAAGCAGTATCTTCTTATTAAATTCTGGTGCACGGCTGAAATTTTGTTTCCGAATAAATCAGTACTTTTCCTATCGAATGATGAAAAAAAATTCCCATTTTAAAGTTGTTCGCAGGAGTATTCTTCTAAAAGTTTAAATAAAATATATATAAATACATTGTTTCAACAATGAATCCATTGTTGTAAAAATGTCTAAAATGAAATTTTACTTATAAAACAAGCAGTATCTTCTTATTAAATTCTGGTGCACGGCTGAAATTTTGTTTCCGAATAAATCAGTACTTTTCCTATCGAATGATGTAAAAAAATTCCGATTTTTAGGTGGTTCGCAGGGGCATTTCTCTAAAATTTTAAATGAAATATACCTAAATACATTTGTTTCAACAATGAATCCATTGTTGTAAAAATGTTTAAAATGAAATTTTACACATAAAACGAGCAGTATCTTCTTATTAAATTCCGGTGCACGGCTGAAATTTTGTTTCCGAATAAATCAGTACTTTTTCTATCGAATGATGTAAAAAAATTCCGATTTTTAGGTTGTTCGCAGGGGTATTTTTCTACAAGTTTAAATGAAATGTATCAGAATACATTGTTTCAACAATGAATCCATTGTTGTAAAAATGTCTAAAATGAAATTTTACACATAAAACAAGCAGTATTTTCTTATTATATTCTGGTGCACGGCTGAAATTTCGTTTCCGAATAAAACAGTACTTTTCCTATCGAATGATGTAAAACAATTCCGATTTTAAAGTTGTTCGCAGGGGTATCCTTCTAAAAGTTTAAATAAAAAATATATAAATACATTGTTACAACAGTGAATCCATTGGTGTAAAAATGTTTAAAATGAAATTTTACACATAATACGAGCAGTATCATCTCATTAAATTCCGGTGCACGGCTGAAAATTTGTTTCCGAATTAAGGAAAACATTTCCTATCGAATGATGTAAAAAAAATCCGATATTTAGGTGGTTCGTAAGGGCATTTCTCTAAAACTTTAAATCAAATATATCTAAATACATTTGTTTCAACAATGAATCCATTGTTGTAAAAGTGTTTAAAATGGAATTTTACACATAAAAAGAGCAGTATCTTCTTATTAAATTTTGGTGCACGGCTAAAATTTCGTTTCCGAATTAAACAAAACATTTCCTATCGAATGATGTAAAAATATTCCGATTTTTATGTTTTTCGCAGGGTTATTTTTCTAAAAGTTTAAATGATATGTATCTGAATACATTGTTTCAACAATGAATCCATTGTTGTAAAAATGTCTAAAATGAAATTTTACTTATAAAACAAGCAGAATCTTCTTATTAAATTCTGGTTCACGGCTGAAATTTTGTTTCCGAATAAATTAGTACTTTTTCTATCGAATGATGTAAAAAAATTCCGATTTTTAGGTGGTTCGCAGAAGCATTTCTGTAAAAGTTTAAATGAAATATATCTAAATACATTTGTTTCAACAATGAATCCATTGTTGTAAAAGTGTTTAAAATGAAATTTTACACATAAAACGAGCAGTATCTTCTTATTAAATTCCGGTGCACGGCTTAAATTTTGTTTCCGAATAAATCAGTACTTTTCCTATCGAATGATGTAAAAAAATCCCGATTTTTAGGTGGTTCGCAGGGGTATTTTTCTGTAACTTTAAATGATATGTATCTGAATACATTGTTTCAACAATGAATCCATTGTTGTAAAAATGTCTAGAATGAAATTTTACTTATAAAACAAGCAGTATCTTCTTATTAAATTCTGGTGCGCGGCTGATATTTTGTTTCCGAATAAATCAGTACTTTTCCTATCGAATGATGTAAAAACATTCCGATTTAGAGTTGTTCGCAGGGGTATTCTTCTAAAAGTTTAAATAAAATATATATAAATACATTGTTTCAACAATAAATCCATTGTTGTAAAAATGTTTAAAATGAAATTTTACTCTTAAAACGAGCAGTATCTTCGTATTAAATTCCGGTGTACGGCTGAAATTTCGTTTCCGAATTAAGCAAAACCTTTCTCTATCGAATGATGTAAAAAAATTCCGATTATATGTTGTTCGCAGGGGTATTTTTCTACAAGTTTAAATGAAATGTATCAGAATACATTGTTTCAACAATGAATCCATTGTTGTAAAAATGTCTAAAATGAAATTTTACACATAAAACAAGCAGTATCTACTTATTTTATTCTGGTGCACGGCTGAAATTTCGTTTCCGAATAAAACAGTACTTTTCCTATCGAATGATGTAAAAAAATTCCGATTTTAAAGTTGTTCGCAGGGGTATCCTTCTAAAAGTTTAAATAAAAGGTATATAAATACATTGTATCAACAATGAATCCATTGTTGTAAAAATGTTTAAAATGAAATTTTACACATAAAACTAGCAGTATCTTCTCATTAAATTCCGGTGCACGGCATAAATTTCGTTTCCGAATTAAGCAAAACATTTCCTATCGAATGATGTAAAAAAATTCCGATTTTTATGTTATTCGCAGGGGTATTTTTCTAAAAGTTTAAATGATATGTATCTGAATACATTGTTTCAACAATGAATCCATTGTTGTAAAAATGTCTAAAATGAAATTTTACTTATACAACAAGCAGTATCTTCTTATTAAATTCTGGTGCACGGCTGAAATTCTATTTCCAAATAAATCAGTACTTTTCCTATCGAATGATGTAAAAAAATTCCGATTTTTAGGTGGTTCGCAGAAGCATTTCTCTAAAAGTTTAAATGAAATATATCTAAATGCATTGTTTCAACAATGAATCCATTGTTGAAAAAATGTTTAAAATGAAATTTTTCACGTAAAACAAGCAGTATCTTCTTATTAAATTTAGGTGCACGGCTGAAATTTTGTTTCCGAATAAATCAGTACTTTTCCTATCGAATGATGTAAAAAAATTCCGATTTTTTGGTGGTTCGTAGGGGCATTTCTCTAAAATTTTAAATCAAATATATCTAAATACATTTGTTTCAACAATGAATCCATTGTTGTAAAAATGTTTAAAATGAAATTTTACACATGAAACGAGCAGTATCTTCTTATTAAATTTTGGTGCACGGCTGAAATTTCGTTTCCGAATTAAGCAAAACATTTCCTGTCGAATGATGTAAAAATATTGCGATTTTTATGTTGTTCGCAGGGGTATTTTTCTAAAAGTTTAAATGATATGTATCTGAATACATTGTTTCAACAATGAATCCATTGTTGTAAAAATGTCTAAAATAAAATTTTACTTATAAAACAAGCAGTATCTTCTTATTAAATTCTGGTGCTCGGCTGAAATTTTGTTTCCGAATAAATCAGTACTTTTTCTATCGAATGATGTAAAAAAATTCCGATTTTTAGGTGGTTCGCAGGGTCATTTCTCTAAAATTTTAAATGAAATATATCTAAATACATTTGTTTCAACAATGAATCCATTGTTGTAAAAGTGTTTAAAATGAAATTTTACACATAAAACGAGCAGTATCTTCTTATTATATTCCGGTGCACGGCTGAAATTTTGTTTCCGAATAAATCAGTACTTTTCCTATTGAATGATGTAAAAAAATTCCGATTTTTAGGTTGTTCGCAGGGGTATTTTTCTACAAGGTTAAATGAAATGTATCAGAATACATTGTTTCAACAATGAATCCACTGTTGTAAAAATGTCTAAAATGAAATTTTACACATAAAACAAGCAGTATCTTCTTATTATATTCTGGTGCACGGCTGAAATTTTGTTTCCGAATAAATCAGTACTTTTCCTAACGAATGATGAAAAAAATTCCCATTTTAAAGTTGTTCGCAGGGGTATTCTTCTAAAAGTTTAAATAAAATATATATAAATACATTGTTTCAACAATGAATCCATTGTAGTAAAAATGATTAAAATGAAATTTTACACATAAAACGAACAGTATCTTCTTATTAAATTCTGGTGCACGGCTGAAATTTCGTTTCCGTATAAATCAGTACTTTTCCTATCGAATGATGTAAAAAAAATCCGATTTTTAGGTGGTTCGCAGAAGCATTTCTCTAAAAGTTTAAATGAAATATATCTAAATGCTTTGTTTCAACAATGAATCCATTGTTGAAAAAATGTTCAAAATGAAATTTTACAAAAAAAAACAAGCAGTATATTCTTATTAAATTTAGGTGCACGGCTGAAATTTTGTTTCCGAATAAATCAGTACTTTTCCTATCGAATGATGTAAAAAAATTCCGATTTTTATGTGCTTCGTAAGGGCATTTCTCTAAAATTTTAAATAAAATATATATAAATACATTGTTTCAACAATGAATCCATTGTTGTAAAAGTGTTTAAAATGAAATATTACACATAAAACAAGCAGTATCTTCTTATTAAATTTAGGTGCACGGCTGAAATTTTGTTTCCGAATAAATCAGTACTTTTCCTATCGAATGATGTAAAAAAATTCCGATATTTAGGTGGTTCGTAAAGGCATTTCTCTAAAACTTTAAATCAAATATATCTAAATACATTTGTTTCAACAAAGAATCCATTGTTGTAAAAATATTTAAAATGAAATTTTACACATAAAACGAGCAGTATCTTCTTATTAAATTTTGGTGCACGGCTGAAATTTCGTTTCCGAACTAAACAAAACATTTCCTATCGAATGATGTAAAAATATTGCGATTTTTATGTTGTTCGCAGGGGTATTTTTCTAAAAGTTTAAATGATATGTATCTGAATACATTGTTTCAACAATGAATCCATTGTTGTAAAAATGTCTAAAATGAAATTTTACTTATAAAACAAGCAGTATCTTCTTATTAAATTCTGGTGCACGGCTGAAATTTTGTTTCCGAATAAATCAGTACTTTTCCTATCGAATGATGTAAAAAAATATTCCGATTTTCAGGTGGTTCGCAGGGGCATTTCTCTAAAATTTTAAATGAAATATATCTAAATACATTTGTTTCAACAACGAATCCATTGTTGTAAAAGTGTTTAAAATGGAATTTTACACATAAAAAGAGCTGTATCTTCTTATTAAATTCCGGTGCACGGCTGAAATTTTGTTTCCGAATAAATCAGTACTATTCCTATCGAATGATGTAAAAAAATTCCGATTTTTAGGTTGTTCGCAGGGGTATTTTTCTACAAGTTTAAATGAAATGTATCAGAATACATTGTTTCAACAATGAATCCATTGTTGTAAAAATGTCTAAAATGAAATTTTACACATAAAACAAGCAGTATCTTCTTATTAAATTCTGGTGCACGGCTGAAATTTTGTTTCCGAATAAATCAGTACTTTTCCTATCGAATGATGTAAAAAAATTCCGATATTTAGGTGGTTCGTAAGGGCATTTCTCTAAAACTTTAAATCAAATATATCTAAATACATTTGTTTCAACAAAGAATCCATTGTTGTAAAAGTGTTTAAAATGGAATTTTACACATTAAGCGAGCAGTATCTTCTTATTAAATTCCGGTGCACGGCTGAAATTTTGTTTCCGAATAAATCAGTACTTTTCCTGTCGAATGATGTAAAAAAATTTCGATTTTTAGGTTATTCGCAGGGGTATTTTTCTACAAGTTTAAATGAAATATATCAGAATACATTGTTTCAACAATGAATCCATTGTTGAAAAAATGTTTAAAATGAAATTTTACACATAAAACAAGCAGTATCTTCTTATTATATTCTGGTGCACGGCTGAAATTTCTTTCCGTATAAAACTGCACTTTTCCCATCGAATGATGTAAAAAAATTCCGATTTTAAAGTTGTTCGCAGGGGTATTCTTCTAAAAGTTTAAATAAAATATATATAAATATATTGTTTCAACAATGAATCCATTGTTGTAAAAATGTTTAAAATGAAATTTTACACATAAAACGAGCACTATCTTCTTTTTAAATTTTGGTGCATGGCTGAAATTTCGTTTCCGAATTAATCAGTACTTTTTCTATCGAATGATGTAAAAAAATTCCGATTTTTAGGTTGTTCGCAGGGGTATTTTTCTACAAGTTTAAATGAAATGTATCAGAATACACTGTTTCAACAATGAATCCATTGTTGTAAAAATGTCTAAAATGAAATTTTACACATAAAACAAGCAGTATCTTCTTATTATATTCTGGTGCACGGCTGAAATTTCGTTTCCGAATAAAACAGTACTTTTCCTATCGAATGATGTAAAACAATTCCGATTTTAAAGTTGTTCGCAGGGGTATCCTTCTAAAAGTTTAAATAAAAAATATATAAATACATTGTTACAACAATGAATCCATTGGTGTAAAAATGTTTAAAATGAAATTTTACACATAATACGAGCAGTATCTTCTCATTAAATTCCGGTGCACGGCTGAAAATTTGTTTCCGAATTAAGGAAAACATTTCCTATCGAATGATGTAAAAAAATTCCGATTTTTATGTTGTTCGCAGGGGTATTTTTCTACTAGTTTAAATGAAATGTATCAGAATACACTGTTTCAACAATGAATCCATTGTTGTAAAAATGTCTAAAATGAAATTTTACACATAAAACAAGCAGTATCTTCTTATTATATTCTGGTGCACGGCTGAAATTTCGTTTCCGAATAAAACAGTACTTTTCCTATCGAATGATGTAAAAAAATTCCGATTTTAAAGTTGTTCGCAGGGGTATCCTTCTAAAAGTTTAAATAAAAAATATATAAATACATTGTTACAACAATGAATACATTGGTGTAAAAATGTTTAAAATGAAATTTTACACATAAAACGAGCAGTATCTTCTTATTAAATTCTGGTGCACGGCTGAAATTTCGTTTCCGAATAAATCAGTACTTTTCCTATCGAATGATGTAAAAAAAATCCGATTTTTAGGTGGTTCGCAGAAGCATTTCTCTAAAAGTTTAAATGAAATATATCTAAATGCATTGTTTCAACAATGAATCCATTGTTGAAAAAATGTTCAAAATGAAATTTTACAAAAAAAAACAAGCAGTATATTCTTATTAAATTTAGGTGCACGGCTGAAATTTTATTTCCGAATAAATCAGTACTTTTCCTATCGAATGATGTAAAAAAATTCCGATTTTTATGTGCTTCGTAAGGGCATTTCTCTAAAATTTTAAATAAAATATATATAAATGCATTGTTTCAACAATGAATCCATTGTTGTAAAAGTGTTTAAAATGAAATATTACACATAAAACAAGCAGTATCTTCTTATTAAATTTAGGTGCACGGCTGAAATTTTGTTTCCGAATAAATCAGTACTTTTCCTATCGAATGATGTAAAAAAATTCCGATATTTAGGTGGTTCGTAAAGGCATTTCTCTAAAACTTTAAATCAAATATATCTAAATACATTTGTTTCAACAATGAATCCATTGTTGTAAAAATATTTAAAATGAAATTTTACACATAAAACGAGCAGTATCTTCTTATTAAATTTTGGTGCACGGCTGAAATTTCGTTTCCGAACTAAACAAAACATTTCCTATCGAATGATGTAAAAATTTTGCGATTTTTATGTTGTTCGCAGGGGTATTTTTCTAAAAGTTTAAATGATATGTATCTGAATACATTGTTTCAACAATGAATCCATTGTTGTAAAAATGTCTAAAATGAAATTTTACTTATAAAACAAGCAGTATCTTCTTATTAAATTCTGGTGCACGGCTGAAATTCTGTTTCCGAATAAATCAGTACTTTTCCTATCGAATGATGTAAAAAAATATTCCGATTTTCAGGTGGTTCGCAGGGGCATTTCTCTAAAATTTTAAATGAAATATATCTAAATACATTTGTTTCAACAACGAATCCATTGTTGTAAAAGTGTTTAAAATGGAATTTTACACATAAAAAGAGCAGTATCTTCTTATTAAATTCCGGTGCACGGCTGAAATTTTGTTTCCGAATAAATCAGTACTATTCCTATCGAATGATGTAAAAAAATTCCGATTTTTAGGTTGTTCGCAGGGGTATTTTTCTACAAGTTTAAATGAAATGTATCAGAATACATTGTTTCAACAATGAATCCATTGTTGTAAAAAAGTCTAAAATGAAATTTTACACATAAAACAAGCAGTATCTTCTTATTAAATTCTGGTGCACGGCTGAAATTTTGTTTCCGTATAAATCAGTACTTTTCCTATCGAATGATGTAAAAAAAATCCGATTTTTAGGTGGTTCGCAGAAGCAATTCTCTAAAATTTTAAATGAAATATATCTAAATACATTTGTTTCAACAATGAATCCATTGTTGTAAAAGTGTTTAAAATGAAATTTTACACATTAAGCGAGCAGTATCTTCTTATTAAATTCCGGTGCACGGCTGAAATTTTGTTTCCGAATAAATCAGTACTTTTCCTGTCGAATGATGTAAAAAAATTTCGATTTTTAGGTTATTCGCAGGGGTATTTTTCTACAAGTTTAAATGAAATATATCAGAATACATTGTTTCAACAATGAATCCATTGTTGAAAAAATGTTTAAAATGAAATTTTACACATAAAACAAGCAGTATCTTCTTATTATATTCTGGTGCACGGCTGAAATTTCTTTCCGTATAAAACTGCACTTTTCCCATCGAATGATGTAAAAAAATTCCGATTTTAAAGTTGTTCGCAGGGGTATTCTTCTAAAAGTTTAAATAAAATATATATAAATATATTGTTTCAACAATGAATCCATTGTTGTAAAAATGTTTAAAATGAAATTTTACACATAAAACGAGCACTATCTTCTTTTTAAATTTTGGTGCATGGCTGAAATTTCGTTTCCGAATTAAGCAAAACAGTTCCTATCGAATGATGTAAAAAAATCCGATTTTTAGGTGGTTCGCAGAAGCATTTCTCTAAAAGTTTAAATGAAATATATCTAAATGCATTGTTTCAACAATGAATCCATTGTTGAAAAAATGTTCAAAATGAAATTTTACACATAAAACAAGCAGTATATTCTTATTAAATTTAGGTGCACAGCTGAAATTTTGTTTCCGAATAAATCAGTACTTTTCCTATCGAATGATGTAAAAAAATTCCGATTTTTAGGTGGTTCGCAGAAGCATTTCTCTAAAAGTTTAAATGAAATATATCTAAATGCATTGTTTCAACAATGAATCCATTGTTGAAAAAATGTTCAAAATGAAATTTTACACGTAAAACAAGCAGTATCTTCTTATTAAATTTAGGTGCATGGCTGAAATTTTGTTTCCGAATAAATCAGTACTTTTGCTATCGAATGATGTAAAAAAAATCCGATTTTTAGGTGGTACGCAGGGGCATTTCTCTAAAATTTTAAATGAAATATATCTAAATACATTTGTTTCAACAATGAATCCATTGTTGTAAAAGTGTTTAAAATGAAATTTTACACATCAAACGAGCAGTATCTTCTTATTAAATTCCGGTGAAAGGCTGAAATTTTGTTTCCGAATAAATCAGTACTTTTCCTATCGAATGATGTAAAAAAATTCCGATTTTTTGGTTGTTCGCAGGGGTATTCTTCTAAACGTTTAAATAAAATATATATAAATACATTCTTTCAACAATGAATCCATTGTTGTAAAAATGTTTAAAATGAAATTTTACACATAAAACGAGCAGTATCTTCTCATTAAATTCCGGTGCACGGCTGAAATTTCGTTTCCAAATTAAGCAAAACATTTCTTATCGAATGATGTAAAAAAATTCGGATTTTTATGTTGTTCGGAGGGGTATTTTTCTAAAAGTTTAAATGATATGTATCTCAATACATTGTTTCAACAATGAATCCATTGTTGAAAAAATGTTTAAAATGAAATTTTACACATAAAACAAGCAGTATCTTCTTATTAAATTCAGGTGCACGGCTGAAATTTTTTTTCCGAATAAATCAGTATTTTACCAATCGAATGATGTAAAAAAATTCCGATTTTTAGGTGGTTCGCAGGGGCATTTCTCTAAAATTTTAAATGAAATATATCTAAATACATTTGTTTCAACAATGAATCCATTGTTGTAAAAATATCTAAAATGAAATTTTACACATAAAACAAGCAGTATCTTCTTATTAAATTCCGGTGCACGGCTGAAATTTCGTTTCCGAATAAAACAGTACTTTTCCTATCGAATTATCTAAAAAAATTCCGATTTTAAAGTTGTTCGCAGGGGTATCCTTCTAAAAGTTTAAATAAAAAATATATAAATACATTGTTACAACAATGAATCCATTGGTGTAAAAATGTTTAAAATGAAATTTCGCACATAATACGAGCAGTATCTTCTCATTTAATTCCGGTGCACGGCTGAAATTTTATTTCCGAATTAAGGAAAACATTTCCTATCGAATGATGTAAAAAAATTCCGATTTTTATGTTGTTCGCAGGGGTATTTTTCTAAAAGTTTAAATAAAATATATATAAATATATTGTTTCAACAATGAATCCATTGTTGTAAAAATGTTTAAAATGAAATTTTACACATAAAACAAGCAGTATCTTCTTATTAAATTCTGGTGCACGGCTGAAATTTCGTTTCCGAATAAATCAGTACTTTTTCTATCGAATGATGTAAAAAAAATCCGATTTTTAGGTGGTTCGCAGAAGCATTTCTCTAAAAGTTTAAATGAAATATATCTAAATGCATTGTTTCAACAATGAATCCATTGTTGAAAAAATGTTCAAAATGAAATTTTACACATAAAACAAGCAGTATCTTCTTATTATATTCTGGTGCACGGCTGGAATTTCGTTTCCGAATAAAACAGTACTTTTCCTATCGAATGATGTAAAAAAATTCCGATTTTAAAGTTGTTCGCAGGGGTATTCTTCTAAAAGTTTAAATGAAATATACCTAAATACGTTTGTTTCAACAATGAATCCATTGTTGAAAAAATGTTTAGAATGAAATTTTACACGTAAAACAAGCAGTATCTTCTTATTAAATTTAGGTGCACGGCTGAAATTTCGTTTTCGAATAAAACAGTACTTTTCCTATCGAATTATGTAAAAAAATTCCGATTTTAAAGTTTTTCGCAGGGGTATTCTTCTAAAAGTTTAAATAAAATATATATAAATATATTGTTTCAACAATGAATCCATTGTTGTAAAAATATTTAAAATGAAATTTTACACATAAAACAAGCAGTATCTTCTTATTAAATTCTGGTGCACGGCTGAAATTTTGTTTCTGAATAAATCAGTACTTTTCCTATCGAATGATGTAAAAAAAAATCCGATTTTTAGGTGGTTCGCAGAAGCATTTCTCTAAAATTTTAAATGAAATGTATCTAAATACATTTGTTTCAACAATGAATCCATTGTTGTAAAAGTGTTTAAAATGAAATTTTACACATAAAGCGAGCAGTATCCTCTTATTAAATTCCGGTGCACGGCTCAAATTTCGTTTCCGAATAAAACTGTACTTTTCCTATCGAATGATGTAAAAAAATTCCGATTTTAAAGTTGTTCGCAGGGGTATTCTTCTAAAAGTTTAAATAAAATATATATAAATATATTGTTTCAACAATGAATCCATTGTTGTAAAAATGTTTAAAATGAAATTTTACACATAAAACGAGACCTATCTTCTTTTTAAATATTGGTGCACGGCTGAAATTTCGTTTCCGAATTAAGCAAAACATTTCCTATCGAATGATGTAAAAAAATTCCGATTTTTATGTTGTTCGCAGGGGTATTTTTCTAAAAGTTTAAATGAAATATATCTAAATGCATTGTTTCAACAATGAATCCATTGTTGAAAAAATGTTTAAAATGAAATTTTACACATAAAAAAGCAGTTTCTTCTTATTAAATTCAGGTGCTCGGCTGAAATTTTGTTTCCGAATAAATCAGTACTTTTCCTATTGAATGATGTAAAAAAATTCCGGTTTTTATGTTGTTCGCAGGGGTATTTTTCTAAAAGTTTAAATGACATGTATCTGAATACATTGTTTCAACAATGAATCCATTGTTGTAAAAATGTCTAAAATGAAATTTTACACATAAAACGAGCAGTATCTTCTTATTAAATTCCGGTGCACGGCTGGAATTTATTTCCGAATAAATCAGTACTTTTTCTATCGAATGATGTAAAACAATTCCGATTTTTAGGTTGTTCGCAGGGGTATTTTTCTACAAGTTTAAAAGAAATGTATCAGAATACATTGTTCCAACAATGAATCCATTGTTGTAAAAGTGTTTAAAATGAAATTTTACACATAAAACGAGCAGTATCTTCTTATTATATTCCGGTGCACGGCTGAAATTTTGTTTCCGAATAAATCAGTACTTTTCCTATCGAATGATGTAAAAAAATTCCGATTTTAAAGTTGTTCGCAGGGGTATTCTTCTAAAAGTTTAAATGAAATATATCTAAATGCATTGTTTCAACCAAGGCTAACTTATCATAATAAGGCTTGTCATTCACCAAGTTTCCTTTGACTGCAGTACAGGGGGCGCTGAACTACATGATTTTCACGTTGGTAGCGCCATCTAATGTTAGAAACTGAAATGTTTTCCATTATTTCCTATGGGATTATTAGCAGTAGTATGAACCAGGTGGCGTTACATACGAGACAAAGTCATATAATAAGTTGGCAATTATAGGGACAATTTCAACAATAGATTTTCTCCTGAATGCGAGGCTTTGATATTATGATAAGGGGGCCTTGGTTTCAACAATGAATCCATTGTTGAAAAAATGTTTAAAATGAAATTTTACACATAAAACGAGCAGTATCTTCTTATTAAATTTTGGTGCACGGCTAAAATTTCGTTTCCGAATTAAGCAAAACATTTCCTATCGAATGATGAAAAAAATTTCGATTTTTAGGTTGTTCGCAGGGGTATTTTTCTACAAGTTTAAATGAAATGTATCAGAATACATTGTTCCAACAATGAATCCATTGTTGTAAAAGTGTTTAAAATGAAATTTTACACATAAAACGAGCAGTATCTTCTTATTATATTCCGGTGCACGGCTGAAATTTTGTTTCCGAATAAATCAGTACTTTTCCTATCGAATGATGTAATAAAATTCCGATTTTTAGGTTGTTCGCAGGGGTATTTTTCTACAAGTTTAAATGAAATGTATCAGAATACATTGTTCCAACAATGAATCCATTGTTGTAAAAGTGTTTAAAATGAAATTTTACACATAAAACGAGCAGTATCTTCTTATTGTATTCCGGTGCACGGCTGAAATTTTGTTTCCGAATAAATCAGTACTTTTCCTATCGAATGATGTAATAAAATTCCGATTTTTAGGTTGTTCGCAGGGGTATTTTTCTACAAGTTTAAATGAAATGTATCAGAATACATTGTTTCAACAATGAATCCATTGTTGTAAAAATGTCTAAAATGAAATTTTACACATAAAACGAGCAGTATCTTCTTATTAAATGCCGGTGCACGGCTGGAATTTTGTTTCCGAATAAATCAGTACTTTTCCTATCGAATGATGTAAAAAAATTCCGATTTTTATGTTGTTCGCAGGGGTATTTTTCTACAAGTTTAAATGAAATGTATCAGAATACATTGTTTCAACAATGAATCCATTGTTGTAAAAATGTTTAAAATGAAATTTTACACATGAAACGAGCAGTATATTCTTATTAAATTTTGGTGCACGGCTAAAATTTCGTTTCCGAATTAAGCAAAACATTTCCTATCGAATGATGAAAAAAAATTTCGGTTTTTATGTTGTTCGCAGGGGTATTTTTCTAAAAGTTTAAATGACATGTATCTGAATACATTGTTCCAACAATGAATCCATTGTTGTAAAAGTGTTTAAAATGAAATTTTACACATAAAACGAGCAGTATCTTCTCATTAAATTCCGGTGCACGGCTGAAATTTCGTTTCCCAATTAAGCAAAACATTTCCTATCGAATGATGTAAAAAAATTCCGATTTTTATGTTGTTCGCAGGGGTATTTTTCTAAAAGTTTAAATGAAATATATCAAAATGCATTTTTTCAACAATGAATCCATTGTTGAAAAAATGTTTAAAATGAAATTTTACACATAAAAAAGGCAGTTTCTTCTTATTAAATTCAGGTGCTCAGCTGAAATTTTGTTTCCGAATAAATCAGTACTTTTCCTATCGAATGATGTAAAAAAATTCCGATTTTTATGTTGTTCGCAGGGGTATTTTTCTAAAAGTTTAAATGACATGTATCTGAATACATTATTTCAACAATGAATCCATTGTTGTAAAAGTGTTTAAAATGAAATTTTACACATAAAACGAGCAGTATCTTCTTATTATATTCCGGTGCACGGCTGAAATTTTGTTTCCGAATAAATCAGTACTTTTCCTATGGAATGATGTAATAAAATTCCGATTTTTAGGTTGTTCGCAGGGGTATTTTTCTACAAGTTTAAATGAAATGTATCAGAATACATTGTTCCAACAATGAATCCATTGTTGTAAAAGTGTTTAAAATGAAATTTTACACATAAAACGAGCAGTATCTTCTTATTATATTCCGGTGCACGGCTGAAATTTTGTTTCCGAATAAATCAGTACTTTTTCTATCGAATGATGTAAAAAAATTCCGATTTTTATGTTGTTCGCAGGGGTATTTTTCTACAAGTTTAAATGAAATGTATCAGAATACATTGTTTCAACAATGAATCCATTGTTGTAAAAATGTTTAAAATGAAATTTTACACATGAAACGAGCAGTATCTTCTTATTAAATTTTGGTGCACGGCTAAAATTTCGTTTCCGAATTAAGCAAAACATTTCCTATCGAATGATGAAAAAAAATTTCGATTTTTATGTTGTTCGCAGGGGTATTTTTCTAAAAGTTTAAATGACATGTATCTGAATACATTGTTCCAACAATGAATCCATTGTTGTAAAAGTGTTTAAAATGAAATTTTACACATAAAACGAGCAGTATCTTCTCATTAAATTCCGGTGCACGGCTGAAATTTCGTTTCGGAACTAAGCAAAACATTTCCTATCGAATGATGTAAAAAAATTCCGATTTTTATGTTGTTCGCAGGGGTATTTTTCTACAAGTTTAAATGAAATGTATCAGAATATATTGTTTCAACAATGAATCCATTGTTGTAAAAATGTTTAAAATGAAATTTTACACATAAAAAAGCAGTTTCTTCTTATTAAATTTAGGTGCTCGGCTGAAATTTTGTTTCCGAATAAATCAGTACTTTTCCTATCGAATGATGTAAAAAAATTCCGATTTTTATGTTGTTCGCAGGGGTATTTTTCTACAAGTTTAAATGAAATGTATCAGAATATATTGTTTCAACAATGAATCCATTGTTGTAAAAAGGTCTAAAATGAAATTTTACACATAAAACGAGCAGTATCTTCTTATTAAATTCCGGCGCACGGCTGAAATTTTGTTTCCGAATAAATCAGTACTTTTCCTATCGAATGATGTAAAAAAATTCCGATTTTAAAGTTGTTCGCAGGGGTATTCTTCTAAAAGTTTAAATAAAATATATATAAATATATTGTTTCAACAATGAATCCATTGTTGTAAAAATGTTTAAAATGAAATTTTACACATAAAACGAGACCTATCTTCTTTTTAAATATTGGTGCACGGCTGAAATTTCGTTTCCGAATTAAGCAAAACATTTCCTATCGAATGATGTAAAAAAATTCCGATTTTTATGTTGTTCGCAGGGGTATTTTTCTAAAAGTTTAAATGAAATATATCTAAATGCATTGTTTCAACAATGAATCCATTGTTGAAAAAATGTTTAAAATGAAATTTTACACATAAAAAAGCAGTTTCTTCTTATTAAATTCAGGTGCTCGGCTGAAATTTTGTTTCCGAATAAATCAGTACTTTTCCTATTGAATGATGTAAAAAAATTCCGGTTTTTATGTTGTTCGCAGGGGTATTTTTCTAAAAGTTTAAATGACATGTATCTGAATACATTGTTTCAACAATGAATCCATTGTTGTAAAAATGTCTAAAATGAAATTTTACACATAAAACGAGCAGTATCTTCTTATTAAATTCCGGTGCACGGCTGGAATTTTGTTTCCGAATAAATCAGTACTTTTTCTATCGAATGATGTAAAACAATTCCGATTTTTAGGTTGTTCGCAGGGGTATTTTTCTACAAGTTTAAAAGAAATGTATCAGAATACATTGTTCCAACAATGAATCCATTGTTGTAAAAGTGTTTAAAATGAAATTTTACACATAAAACGAGCAGTATCTTCTTATTATATTCCGGTGCACGGCTGAAATTTTGTTTCCGAATAAATCAGTACTTTTCCTATCGAATGATGTAAAAAAATTCCGATTTTAAAGTTGTTCGCAGGGGTATTCTTCTAAAAGTTTAAATGAAATATATCTAAATGCATTGTTTCAACCAAGGCTAACTTATCATAATAAGGCTTGTCATTCACCAAGTTTCCTTTGACTGCAGTACAGGGGGCGCTGAACTACATGATTTTCACGTTGGTAGCGCCATCTAATGTTAGAAACTGAAATGTTTTCCATTATTTCCTATGGGATTATTAGCAGTAGTATGAACCAGGTGGCGTTACATACGAGACAAAGTCATATAATAAGTTGGCAATTATAGGGACAATTTCAACAATAGATTTTCTCCTGAATGCGAGGCTTTGATATTATGATAAGGGGGCCTTGGTTTCAACAATGAATCCATTGTTGAAAAAATGTTTAAAATGAAATTTTACACATAAAACGAGCAGTATCTTCTTATTAAATTTTGGTGCACGGCTAAAATTTCGTTTCCGAATTAAGCAAAACATTTCCTATCGAATGATGAAAAAAATTTCGATTTTTAGGTTGTTCGCAGGGGTATTTTTCTACAAGTTTAAATGAAATGTATCAGAATACAGTGTTCCAACAATGAATCCATTGTTGTAAAAGTGTTTAAAATGAAATTTTACACATAAAACGAGCAGTATCTTCTTATTATATTCCGGTGCACGGCTGAAATTTTGTTTCCGAATAAATCAGTACTTTTCCTATCGAATGATGTAATAAAATTCCGATTTTTAGGTTGTTCGCAAGGGTATTTTTCTACAAGTTTAAATGAAATGTATCAGAATACATTGTTCCAACAATGAATCCATTGTTGTAAAAGTGTTTAAAATGAAATTTTACACATAAAACGAGCAGTATCTTCTTATTGTATTCCGGTGCACGGCTGAAATTTTGTTTCCGAATAAATCAGTACTTTTCCTATCGAATGATGTAATAAAATTCCGATTTTTAGGTTGTTCGCAGGGGTATTTTTCTACAAGTTTAAATGAAATGTATCAGAATACATTGTTTCAACAATGAATCCATTGTTGTAAAAATGTCTAAAATGAAATTTTACACATAAAACGAGCAGTATCTTCTTATTAAATGCCGGTGCACGGCTGGAATTTTGTTTCCGAATAAATCAGTACTTTTCCTATCGAATGATGTAAAAAAATTCCGATTTTTATGTTGTTCGCAGGGGTATTTTTCTACAAGTTTAAATGAAATGTATCAGAATACATTGTTTCAACAATGAATCCATTGTTGTAAAAATGTTTAAAATGAAATTTTACACATGAAACGAGCAGTATATTCTTATTAAATTTTGGTGCACGGCTAAAATTTCGTTTCCGAATTAAGCAAAACATTTCCTATCGAATGATGAAAAAAAATTTCGGTTTTTATGTTGTTCGCAGGGGTATTTTTCTAAAAGTTTAAATGACATGTATCTGAATACATTGTTCCAACAATGAATCCATTGTTGTAAAAGTGTTTAAAATGAAATTTTACACATAAAACGAGCAGTATCTTCTCATTAAATTCCGGTGCACGGCTGAAATTTCGTTTCCGAATTAAGCAAAACATTTCCTATCGAATGATGTAAAAAAATTCCGATTTTTATGTTGTTCGCAGGGGTATTTTTCTAAAAGTTTAAATGAAATATATCAAAATGCATTTTTTCAACAATGAATCCATTGTTGAAAAAATGTTTAAAATGAAATTTTACACATAAAAAAGGCAGTTTCTTCTTATTAAATTCAGGTGCTCAGCTGAAATTTTGTTTCCGAATAAATCAGTACTTTTCCTATCGAATGATGTAAAAAAATTCCGATTTTTATGTTGTTCGCAGGGGTATTTTTCTAAAAGTTTAAATGACATGTATCTGAATACATTATTTCAACAATGAATCCATTGTTGTAAAAGTGTTTAAAATGAAATTTTACACATAAAACGAGCAGTATCTTCTTATTATATTCCGGTGCACGGCTGAAATTTTGTTTCCGAATAAATCAGTACTTTTCCTATCGAATGATGTAATAAAATTCCGATTTTTAGGTTGTTCGCAGGGGTATTTTTCTACAAGTTTAAATGAAATGTATCAGAATACATTGTTCCAACAATGAATCCATTGTTGTAAAAGTGTTTAAAATGAAATTTTACACATAAAACGAGCAGTATCTTCTTATTATATTCCGGTGCACGGCTGAAATTTTGTTTCCGAATAAATCAGTACTTTTTCTATCGAATGATGTAAAAAAATTCCGATTTTTATGTTGTTCGCAGGGGTATTTTTCTACAAGTTTAAATGAAATGTATCAGAATACATTGTTTCAACAATGAATCCATTGTTGTAAAAATGTTTAAAATGAAATTTTACACATGAAACGAGCAGTATCTTCTTATTAAATTTTGGTGCACGGCTAAAATTTCGTTTCCGAATTAAGCAAAACATTTCCTATCGAATGATGAAAAAAAATTTCGATTTTTATGTTGTTCGCAGGGGTATTTTTCTAAAAGTTTAAATGACATGTATCTGAATACATTGTTCCAACAATGAATCCATTGTTGTAAAAGTGTTTAAAATGAAATTTTACACATAAAACGAGCAGTATCTTCTCATTAAATTCCGGTGCACGGCTGAAATTTCGTTTCGGAACTAAGCAAAACATTTCCTATCGAATGATGTAAAAAAATTCCGATTTTTATGTTGTTCGCAGGGGTATTTTTCTACAAGTTTAAATGAAATGTATCAGAATATATTGTTTCAACAATGAATCCATTGTTGTAAAAATGTTTAAAATGAAATTTTACACATAAAAAAGCAGTTTCTTCTTATTAAATTTAGGTGCTCGGCTGAAATTTTGTTTCCGAATAAATCAGTACTTTTCCTATCGAATGATGTAAAAAAATTCCGATTTTTATGTTGTTCGCAGGGGTATTTTTCTACAAGTTTAAATGAAATGTATCAGAATATATTGTTTCAACAATGAATCCATTGTTGTAAAAAGGTCTAAAATGAAATTTTACACATAAAACGAGCAGTATCTTCTTATTAAATTCCGGCGCACGGCTGAAATTTTGTTTCCGAATAAATCAGTACTTTTCCTATCGAATGATGTAAAAAAATTCCGATTTTAAAGTTGTTCGCAGGGGTATTCTTCTAAAAGTTTAAATAAAATATATATAAATACATTGTTTCAACAATGAATCCATTGTTGTAAAAATGTTTAAAATGAAATTTTACACATAAAACGAGCAGTATCTTCTTATTAAATTTTGGTGCACGGCTAAAATTTCGTTTCCGAATTAAGCAAAACATTTCCTATCGAATGATGAAAAAAAATTTCGATTTTTATGTTGTTCGCAGGGGTATTTTTCTAAAAGTTTAAATGACATGTATCTGAATACATTGTTTCAACAATGAATCCATTGTTGTAAAAATGTCTGAAATGAAATTTTACACATAAAACGAGCAGTATCTTCTCATTAAATTCCGGTGCACGGCTGAAATTTCGTTTCCGAATTAAGCAAAACATTTCCTATCGAATGATGTAAAAAAATTCCGATTTTTATGTTGTTCGCAGGGGTATTTTTCTAAAAGTTTAAATGAAATATATCTAAATGCATTGTTTCAAAAATGAATCCATTGTTGTAAAAATATTTAAAATGAAATTTTACGCATAAAACGAGCAGTATCTTCTTATTAAATTTTGGTGCACGGCTAAAATTTCCGAATTAAGCAAAACATTTCCTATCAAATGATGAAAAAAAATTTCGATTTTTATGTTGTTCGCAGGGGTATTTTTCTAAAAGTTTAAATGAAATATATCTAAATGCATTGTTTCAACAATGAATCCATTGTTAAAAAAATGTTTAAAATGAAATTTTACACATAAAAATGCAGTTTCTTCTTATTAAATTTAGGTGCTCGGCTGAAATTTTGTTTCCGAATAAATCAGTACTTTTCCTATCGAATGATGCAAAAAAATTCCGATTTTTATGTTGTTCGCAGGGGTATTTTTCTAAAAGTTTAAATGACATGTATCTGAATACATTGTTTCAACAATGAATCCATTGTTGTAAAAATGTCTAAAATGAAATTTTACACATAAAACGAGCAGTATCTTCTTATTAAATTCCGGTGCACGGCTGGAATTTTGTTTCCGAATAAATCAGTACTTTTCCTATCGAATGATGCAAAAAAATTCCGATTTTTATGTTGTTCGCAGGGGTATTTTTCTAAAAGTTTAAATGACATGTATCTGAATACATTGTTTCAACAATGAATCCATTGTTGTAAAAATGTCTAAAATGAAATTTTACACAAAAAACAAGCAGTATCTTCTTATTAAATTCTGGTGCACGGCTGAAATTTTGTTTCCGAATAAATCAGTACTTTTCCTATCGAATGATGAAAAAAAATTCCCATTTTAAAGTTGTTCGCACTGGTATTCTTCTAAAAGTTTAAATAAAATATATATAAATACATTGTTTGAACAATGAATCCATTGTAGTAAAATTGATTAAAATGAAATTTTACACATAAAACGAACAGTATCTTCTTATTAAATTCCGGTGCACGGCTGAAATTTCGTTTCCGAATTAAGCAAAACATTTCCAAACGAATGATGTAAAAAAATTCCGATTTTATGTTGTTCGCAGGGGTATTTTTCTAAAAGTTTAAATGATATGTATCTGAATACATTGTTTCAACAATGAATCCATTGTTGTAAAAATGTCTAAAATGAAATTTTACTTATAAAACAAGCAGTATCTTCTTATTAAATTCTGGTGCACGGCTGAAATTTTGTTTCCGAATAAATCAGTACTTTTCCTATCGAATGATGTAAAAAAATTCCGATTTTTAGGTGGTTCGCAGGGGCATTTCTCTAAAATTTTAAATGAAATATACCTAAATACATTTGTTTCAACAATGAATCCATTGTTGTAAAAATGTTTAAAATGAAATTTTACACATAAAACGAGCATTATCTTCTTATTAAATTCCGGTGCACGGCTGAAATTTTGTTTCCGAATAAATCAGTACTTTTTCTATCGAATGATGTAAAAAAATTCCAATTTTTAGGTTGTTCGCAGGGGTATTTTTCTACAAGTTTAAATGAAATGTATCAGAATACACTGTTTCAACAATGAATCCATTGTTGTAAAAATGTCTAAAATGAAATTTTACACATAAAACAAGCAGTATCTTCTTATTATATTCTGGTGCACGGCTGAAATTTCGTTTCCGAATAAAACAGTACTTTTCCTATCGAATGATGTAAAACAATTCCGATTTTAAAGTTGTTCGCAGGGGTATCCTTTTAAAGTTTAAATAAAAAATATATAAATACATTGTTACAACAATGAATCCATTGGTGTAAAAATGTTTAAAATGAAATTTTACACATAATACGAGCAGTATCATCTCATTAAATTCCGGTGCACGGCTGAAAATTTGTTTCCGAATTAAGGAAAACATTTCCTATCGAATGATGTAAAAAAATTCCGATTTTTATGTTGTTCGCAGGGGTATTTTTCTATAGGTTTAAATGAAATGTATCAGAATACATTGTTTCAACAATGAATCCATTGTTGTAAAAATGTTTAAAATGAAATTTTACACATGAAACGAGCAGTATCTTCTTATTAAATTTTGGTGCACGGCTAAAATTTCGTTTCCGAATTAAGCAAAACATTTCCTATCGAATGATGAAAAAAAATTTCGATTTTTATGTTGTTCGCAGGGGTATTTTTCTAAAAGTTTAAATGACATGTATCTGAATACATTGTTCCAACAATGAATCCATTGTTGTAAAAGTGTTTAAAATGAAATTTTACACATAAAACGAGCAGTATCTTCTCATTAAATTCCGGTGCACGGCTGAAATTTCGTTTCGGAACTAAGCAAAACATTTCCTATCGAATGATGTAAAAAAATTCCGATTTTTATGTTGTTCGCAGGGGTATTTTTCTACAAGTTTAAATGAAATGTATCAGAATATATTGCTTCAACAATGAATCCATTGTTGTAAAAATGTTTAAAATGAAATTTTACACATAAAAAAGCAGTTTCTTCTTATTAAATTTAGGTGCTCGGCTGAAATTTTGTTTCCGAATAAATCAGTACTTTTCCTATCGAATGATGTAAAAAAATTCCGATTTTTATGTTGTTCGCAGGGGTATTTTTCTACAAGTTTAAATGAAATGTATCAGAATATATTGTTTCAACAATGAATCCATTGTTGTAAAAAGGTCTAAAATGAAATTTTACACATAAAACGAGCAGTATCTTCTTATTAAATTCCGGCGCACGGCTGAAATTTTGTTTCCGAATAAATCAGTACTTTTCCTATCGAATGATGTAAAAAAATTCCGATTTTAAAGTTGTTAGCAGGGGTATTCTTCTAAAAGTTTAAATAAAATATATATAAATACATTGTTTCAACAATGAATCCATTGTTGTAAAAATGTTTAAAATGAAATTTTACACATAAAACGAGCAGTATCTTCTTATTAAATTTTGGTGCACGGCTAAAATTTCGTTTCCGAATTAAGCAAAACATTTCCTATCGAATGATGAAAAAAAATTTCGATTTTTATGTTGTTCGCAGGGGTATTTTTCTAAAAGTTTAAATGACATGTATCTGAATACATTGTTTCAACAATGAATCCATTGTTGTAAAAATGTCTGAAATGAAATTTTACACATAAAACGAGCAGTATCTTCTCATTAAATTCCGGTGCACGGCTGAAATTTCGTTTCCGAATTAAGCAAAACATTTCCTATCGAATGATGTAAAAAAATTCCGATTTTTATGTTGTTCGCAGGGGTATTTTTCTAAAAGTTTAAATGAAATATATCTAAATGCATTGTTTCAAAAATGAATCCATTGTTGTAAAAATATTTAAAATGAAATTTTACGCATAAAACGAGCAGTATCTTCTTATTAAATTTTGGTGCACGGCTAAAATTTCCGAATTAAGCAAAACATTTCCTATCAAATGATGAAAAAAAATTTCGATTTTTATGTTGTTCGCAGGGGTATTTTTCTAAAAGTTTAAATGAAATATATCTAAATGCATTGTTTCAACAATGAATCCATTGTTAAAAAAATGTTTAAAATGAAATTTTACACATAAAAATGCAGTTTCTTCTTATTAAATTTAGGTGCTCGGCTGAAATTTTGTTTCCGAATAAATCAGTACTTTTCCTATCGAATGATGCAAAAAAATTCCGATTTTTATGTTGTTCGCAGGGGTATTTTTCTAAAAGTTTAAATGACATGTATCTGAATACATTGTTTCAACAATGAATCCATTGTTGTAAAAATGTCTAAAATGAAATTTTACACATAAAACGAGCAGTATCTTCTTATTAAATTCCGGTGCACGGCTGGAATTTTGTTTCCGAATAAATCAGTACTTTTCCTATCGAATGATGCAAAAAAATTCCGATTTTTATGTTGTTCGCAGGGGTATTTTTCTAAAAGTTTAAATGACATGTATCTGAATACATTGTTTCAACAATGAATCCATTGTTGTAAAAATGTCTAAAATGAAATTTTACACAAAAAACAAGCAGTATCTTCTTATTAAATTCTGGTGCACGGCTGAAATTTTGTTTCCGAATAAATCAGTACTTTTCCTATCGAATGATGAAAAAAAATTCCCATTTTAAAGTTGTTCGCACTGGTATTCTTCTAAAAGTTTAAATAAAATATATATAAATACATTGTTTGAACAATGAATCCATTGTAGTAAAATTGATTAAAATGAAATTTTACACATAAAACGAACAGTATCTTCTTATTAAATTCCGGTGCACGGCTGAAATTTCGTTTCCGAATTAAGCAAAACATTTCCAAACGAATGATGTAAAAAAATTCCGATTTTATGTTGTTCGCAGGGGTATTTTTCTAAAAGTTTAAATGATATGTATCTGAATACATTGTTTCAACAATGAATCCATTGTTGTAAAAATGTCTAAAATGAAATTTTACTTATAAAACAAGCAGTATCTTCTTATTAAATTCTGGTGCACGGCTGAAATTTTGTTTCCGAATAAATCAGTACTTTTCCTATCGAATGATGTAAAAAAATTCCGATTTTTAGGTGGTTCGCAGGGGCATTTCTCTAAAATTTTAAATGAAATATACCTAAATACATTTGTTTCAACAATGAATCCATTGTTGTAAAAATGTTTAAAATGAAATTTTACACATAAAACGAGCATTATCTTCTTATTAAATTCCGGTGCACGGCTGAAATTTTTTTTCCGAATAAATCAGTATTTTACCAATCGAATGATGTAAAAAAATTCCGATTTTTAGGTGGTTCGCAGGGGCATTTCTCTAAAATTTTAAATGAAATATATCTAAATACATTTGTTTCAACAATGAATCCATTGTTGTAAAAATATCTAAAATGAAATTTTACACATAAAACAAGCAGTATCTTCTTATTAAATTCCGGTGCACGGCTGAAATTTCGTTTCCGAATAAAACAGTACTTTTCCTATCGAATTAACTAAAAAAATTCCGATTTTAAAGTTGTTCGCAGGGGTATCCTTCTAAAAGTTTAAATAAAAAATATATAAATACATTGTTACAACAATGAATCCATTGGTGTAAAAATGTTTAAAATGAAATTTCGCACATAATACGAGCAGTATCTTCTCATTTAATTCCGGTGCACGGCTGAAATTTTATTTCCGAATTAAGGAAAACATTTCCTATCGAATGATGTAAAAAAATTCCGATTTTTATGTTGTTCGCAGGGGTATTTTTCTAAAAGTTTAAATAAAATATATATAAATATATTGTTTCAACAATGAATCCATTGTTGTAAAAATGTTTAAAATGAAATTTTACACATAAAACAAGCAGTATCTTCTTATTAAATTCTGGTGCACGGCTGAAATTTCGTTTCCGAATAAATCAGTACTTTTTCTATCGAATGATGTAAAAAAAATCCGATTTTTATTTGGCTCGCAGAAGCATTTCTCTAAAAGTTTAAATGAAATATATCTAAATGCATTGTTTCAACAATGAATCCATTGTTGAAAAAATGTTCAAAATGAAATTTTACACATAAAACAAGCAGTATCTTCTTATTATATTCTGGTGCACGTCTGGAATTTCGTTTCCGAATAAAACAGTACTTTTCCTATCGAATGATGTAAAAAAATTCCGATTTTAAAGTTGTTCGCAGGGGTATTCTTCTAAAAGTTTAAATGAAATATACCTAAATACGTTTGTTTCAACAATGAATCCATTGTTGAAAAAATGTTTAGAATGAAATTTTACACGTAAAACAAGCAGTATCTTCTTATTAAATTTAGGTGCACGGCTGAAATTTCGTTTTCGAATAAAACAGTACTTTTCCTATCGAATTATGTAAAAAAATTCCGATTTTAAAGTTTTTCGCAGGGGTATTCTTCTAAAAGTTTAAATAAAATATATATAAATATATTGTTTCAACAATGAATCCATTGTTGTAAAAATGTTTAAAATGAAATTTTACACATAAAACAAGCAGTATCTTCTTATTAAATTCTGGTGCACGGCTGAAATTTTGTTTCTGAATAAATCAGTACTTTTCCTATCGAATGATGTAAAAAAAAATCCGATTTTTAGGTGGTTCGCAGAAGCATTTCTCTAAAATTTTAAATGAAATGTATCTAAATACATTTGTTTCAACAATGAATCCATTGTTGTAAAAGTGTTTAAAATGAAATTTTACACATAAAGCGAGCAGTATCCTCTTATTAAATTCCGGTGCACGGCTCAAATTTCGTTTCCGAATAAAACTGTACTTTTCCTATCGAATGATGTAAAAAAATTCCGATTTTAAAGTTGTTCGCAGGGGTATTCTTCTAAAAGTTTAAATAAAATATATATAAATATATTGTTTCAACAATGAATCCATTGTTGTAAAAATGTTTAAAATGAAATTTTACACATAAAACGAGACCTATCTTCTTTTTAAATATTGGTGCACGGCTGAAATTTCGTTTCCGAATTAAGCAAAACATTTCCTATCGAATGATGTAAAAAAATTCCGATTTTTATGTTGTTCGCAGGGGTATTTTTCTAAAAGTTTAAATGAAATATATCTAAATGCATTGTTTCAACAATGAATCCATTGTTGAAAAAATGTTTAAAATGAAATTTTACACATAAAAAAGCAGTTTCTTCTTATTAAATTCAGGTGCTCGGCTGAAATTTTGTTTCCGAATAAATCAGTACTTTTCCTATTGAATGATGTAAAAAAATTCCGGTTTTTATGTTGTTCGCAGGGGTATTTTTCTAAAAGTTTAAATGACATGTATCTGAATACATTGTTTCAACAATGAATCCATTGTTGTAAAAATGTCTAAAATGAAATTTTACACATAAAACGAGCAGTATCTTCTTATTAAATTCCGGTGCACGGCTGGAATTTTGTTTCCGAATAAATCAGTACTTTTTCTATCGAATGATGTAAAACAATTCCGATTTTTAGGTTGTTCGCAGGGGTATTTTTCTACAAGTTTAAAAGAAATGTATCAGAATACATTGTTCCAACAATGAATCCATTGTTGTAAAAATGTTTAAAATGAAATTTTACACATAAAACGAGCATTATCTTCTTATTAAATTCCGGTGCACGGCTGAAATTTTGTTTCCGAATAAATCAGTACTTTTTCTATCGAATGATGTAAAAAAATTCCAATTTTTAGGTTGTTCGCAGGGGTATTTTTCTACAAGTTTAAATGAAATGTATCAGAATACACTGTTTCAACAATGAATCCATTGTTGTAAAAATGTCTAAAATGAAATTTTACACATAAAACAAGCAGTATCTTCTTATTATATTCTGGTGCACGGCTGAAATTTCGTTTCCGAATAAAACAGTACTTTTCCTATCGAATGATGTAAAACAATTCCGATTTTAAAGTTGTTCGCAGGGGTATCCTTTTAAAGTTTAAATAAAAAATATATAAATACATTGTTACAACAATGAATCCATTGGTGTAAAAATGTTTAAAATGAAATTTTACACATAATACGAGCAGTATCATCTCATTAAATTCCGGTGCACGGCTGAAAATTTGTTTCCGAATTAAGGAAAACATTTCCTATCGAATGATGTAAAAAAATTCCGATTTTTATGTTGTTCGCAGGGGTATTTTTCTACAAGTTTAAATGAAATGTATCAGAATACACTGTTTCAACAATGAATCCATTGTTGTAAAAATGTCTAAAATGAAATTTTACACATAAAACAAGCAGTGTCTTCTTATTATATTCTGGTGCACGGCTGAAATTTCGTTTCCGAATAAAACAGTACTTTTCCTATCGAATGATGTAAAAAAATTCCGATTTTAAAGTTGTTCGCAGGGGTATCCTTCTAAAAGTTTAAATAAAAAATATATAAATACATTGTTACAACAATGAATCCATTGGTGTAAAAATGTTTAAAATGAAGTTTTACACATAAAACGAGCAGTATCTTCTTATTAAATTCTGGTGCACGGCTGAAATTTCGTTTCCGAATAAATCAGTACTTTTCCTATCGAATGATGTAAAAAAAATCCGATTTTTAGGTGGTTCGCAGAAGCATTTCTCTAAAAGTTTAAATGAAATATATCTAAATGCATTGTTTCAACAATGAATCCATTGTTGAAAAAATGTTCAAAATGAAATTTTACAAAAAAAACAAGCAGTATATTCTTATTAAATTTAGGTGCACGGCTGAAATTTTGTTTCCGAATAAATCAGTACTTTTCCTATCGAATGATGTAAAAAAATTCCGATTTTTATGTGCTTCGTAAGGGCATTTCTCTAAAATTTTAAATAAAATATATATAAATACATTGTTTCAACAATGAATCCATTGTTGTAAAAGTGTTTAAAATGAAATATTACACATAAAACAAGCAGTATCTTCTTATTAAATTTAGGTGCACGGCTGAAATTTTGTTTTCGAATAAATCAGTACTTTTCCTATCGAATGATGTAAAAAAATTCCGATATTTAGGTGGTTCGTAAGGGCATTTCTCTAAAACTTTAAATCAAATATATCTAAATACATTTGTTTCAACAATGAATCCATTGTTGTAAAAGTGTTTAAAATGGAATTTTACACATAAAAAGAGCAGTATCTTCTTATTAAATTTTGGTGCACGGCTAAAATTTCGTTTCCGAATTAAACAAAACATTTCCTATCGAATGATGTAAAAATATTCCGATTTTTATGTTTTTCGCAGGGTTATTTTTCTAAAAGTTTAAATGATATGTATCTGAATACATTGTTTCAACAATGAATCCATTGTTGTAAAAATGTCTAAAATGAAATTTTACTTATAAAACAAGCAGAATCTTCTTATTAAATTCTGGTTCACGGCTGAAATTTTGTTTCCGAATAAATTAGTACTTTTTCTATCGAATGATGTAAAAAAATTCCGATTTTTAGGTGGTTCGCAGAAGCATTTCTGTAAAAGTTTAAATGAAATATATCTAAATACATTTGTTTCAACAATGAATCCATTGTTGTAAAAGTGTTTAAAATGAAATTTTACACATAAAACGAGCAGTATCTTCTTATTAAATTCCGGTGCACGGCTTAAATTTTGTTTCCGAATAAATCAGTACTTTTCCTATCGAATGATGTAAAAAAATCCCGATTTTTAGGTGGTTCGCAGGGGTATTTTTCTGTAACTTTAAATGATATGTATCTGAATACATTGTTTCAACAATGAATCCATTGTTGTAAAAATGTCTAGAATGAAATTTTACTTATAAAACAAGCAGTATCTTCTTATTAAATTCTGGTGCGCGGCTGATATTTTGTTTCCGAATAAATCAGTACTTTTCCTATCGAATGATGTAAAAACATTCCGATTTAGAGTTGTTCGCAGGGGTATTCTTCTAAATGTTTAAATAAAATATATATAAATACATTGTTTCAACAATAAATCCATTGTTGTAAAAATGTTTAAAATGAAATGTTACTCTTAAAACGAGCAGTATCTTCGTATTAAATTCCGGTGTACGGCTGAAATTTCGTTTCCGAATTAAGCAAAACCTTTCTCTATCGAATGATGTAAAAAAATTCCGATTATATGTTGTTCGCAGGGGTATTTTTCTACAAGTTTAAATGAAATGTATCAGAATACATTGTTTCAACAATGAATCCATTGTTGTAAAAATGTCTAAAATGAAATTTTACACATAAAACAAGCAGTATCTTCTTATTTTATTCTGGTGCACGGCTGAAATTTCGTTTCCGAATAAAACAGTACTTTTCCTATCGAATGATGTAAAAAAATTCCGATTTTAAAGTTGTTCGCAGGGGTATCCTTCTAAAAGTTTAAATAAAAGGTATATAAATACATTGTATCAACAATGAATCCATTGTTGTAAAAATGTTTAAAATGAAATTTTACACATAAAACGAGCAGTATCTTCTCATTAAATTCCGGTGCACGGCTGAAATTTCGTTTCCGAATTAAGCAAAACATTTCCTATCGAATGATGTAAAAAAATTCCGATTTTTATGTTATTCGCAGGGGTATTTTTCTAAAAGTTTAAATGATATGTATCTGAATACATTGTTTCAACAATGAATCCATTGTTGTAAAAATGTCTAAAATGAAATTTTACTTATACAACAAGCAGTATCTTCTTATTAAATTCTGGTGCACGGCTGAAATTCTATTTCCAAATAAATCAGTACTTTTCCTATCGAATGATGTAAAAAAATTCCGATTTTTAGGTGGTTCGCAGAAGCATTTCTCTAAAAGTTTAAATGAAATATATCTAAATGCATTGTTTCAACAATGAATCCATTGTTGAAAAAATGTTTAAAATGAAATTTTACACGTAGAACAAGCAGTATCTTCTTATTAAATTTAGGTGCACGGCTGAAATTTTGTTTCCGAATAAATCAGTACTTTTCCTATCGAATGATGTAAAAAAATTCCGATTTTTAGGTGGTTCGTAGGGGCATTTCTCTAAAATTTTAAATCAAATATATCTAAATACATTTGTTTCAACAATGAATCCATTGTTGTAAAAATGTTTAAAATGAAATTTTACACATGAAACGAGCAGTATCTTCTTATTAAATTTTGGTGCACGGCTGAAATTTCGTTTCCGAATTAAGCAAAACATTTCCTGTCGAATGATGTAAAAATATTGCGATTTTATGTTGTTCGCAGGGGTATTTTTCTAAAAGTTTAAATGATATGTATCTGAATACATTGTTTCAACAATGAATCCATTGTTGTAAAAATGTCTAAAATAAAATTTTACTTATAAAAGAAGCAGTATCTTCTTATTAAATTCTGGTGCTCGGCTGAAATTTTGTTTCCGAATAAATCAATACTTTTTCTATCGAATGATGTAAAAAAATTCCGATTTTTAGGTGGTTCGCAGGGTCATTTCTCTAAAATTTTAAATGAAATATATCTAAATACATTTGTTTCAACAATGAATCCATTGTTGTGAAAGTGTTTAAAATGAAATTTTACACATAAAACGAGCAGTATCTTCTTATTATATTCCGGTGCACGGCTGAAATTTTGTTTCCGAATAAATCAGTACTTTTCCTATCGAATGATGTAAAAAAATTCCGATTTTTAGGTTGTTCGCAGGGGTATTTTTCTACAAGGTTAAATGAAATGTATCAGAATACATTGTTTCAACAATGAATCCACTGTTGTAAAAATGTCTAAAATGAAATTTTACACAAAAAACAAGCAGTATCTTCTTATTAAATTCTGGTGCACGGCTGAAATTTTGTTTCCGAATAAATCAGTACTTTTCCTATCGAATGATGAAAAAAAATTCCCATTTTAAAGTTGTTCGCAGGGGTATTCTTCTAAAAGTTTAAATAAAATATATATAAATACATTGATTGAACAATGAATCCATTGTAGTAAAAATGATTAAAATGAAATTTTACACATAAAACGAACAGTATCTTCTTATTAAATTCCGGTGCACGGCTGAAATTTCGTTTCCGGATTAAGCAAAACATTTCCAAACGAATGATGTAAAAAAATTCCGATTTTATGTTGTTCGCAGGGGTATTTTTCTAAAAGTTTAAATGATATGTATCTGAATACATTGTTTCAACAATGAATCCATTGTTGTAAAAATGTCTAAAATGAAATTTTACTTATAAAACAAGCAGTATCTTCTTATTAAATTCTGGTGCACGGCTGAAATTTTGTTTCCGAATAAATCAGTACTTTTCCTATCGAATGATGTAAAAAAATTCCGATTTTTAGGTGGTTCGCAGGGGCATTTCTCTAAAATTTTAAATGAAATATACCTAAATACATTTGTTTCAACAATGAATCCATTGTTGTAAAAATGTTTAAAATGAAATTTTACACATAAAACGAGCAGTATCTTCTTATTAAATTCCGGTGCACGGCTGAAATTTTGTTTCCGAATAAATCAGTACTTTTTCTATCGAATGATGTAAAAAAATTCCGATTTTTAGGTTGTTCGCAGGGGTATTTTTCTACAAGTTTAAATGAAATGTATCAGAATACATTGTTTCAACAATGAATCCATTGTTGTAAAAATGTCTAAAATGAAATTTTACACATAAAACAAGCAGTATTTTCTTATTAAATTCTGGTGCACGGCTGAAATTTCGTTTCCGAATAAAACAGTACTTTTCCTATCGAATGATGTAAAACAATTCCGATTTTAAAGTTGTTCGCAGGGGTATACTTCTAAAAGTTTAAATAAAAAATATATAAATACATTGTTACAACAATGAATCCATTGGTGTAAAAATGTTTAAAATGAAATTTTACACATAATACGAGCAGTATCATCTCATTAAATTCCGGTGCACGGCTGAAAATTTGTTTCCGAATTAAGGAAAACATTTCCTATCGAATGATGTAAAAAAATTCCGATTTTTATGTTGTTCGCAGGGGTATTTTTCTACAAGTTTAAATGAAATGTATCAGAATACACTGTTTCAACAATGAATCCATTGTTGTAAAAATGTCTAAAATGAAATTTTACACATAAAACAAGCAGTGTCTTCTTATTATATTCTGGTGCACGGCTGAAATTTCGTTTCCGAATAAAACAGTACTTTTCCTATCGAATGATGTAAAAAAATTCCGATTTTAAAGTTGTTCGCAGGGGTATCCTTCTAAAAGTTTAAATAAAAAATATATAAATACATTGTTACAACAATGAATCCATTGGTGTAAAAATGTTTAAAATGAAATTTTACACATAAAACGAGCAGTATCTTCTTATTAAATTCTGGTGCACGGCTGAAATTTCGTTTCCGAATAAATCAGTACTTTTCCTATCGAATGATGTAAAAAAAAATCCGATTTTTAGGTGGTTCGCAGAAGCATTTCTCTAAAAGTTTAAATGAAATATATCTAAATGCATTGTTTCAACAATGAATCCATTGTTGAAAAAATGTTCAAAATGAAATTTTACAAAAAAAACAAGCAGTATATTCTTATTAAATTTAGGTGCACGGCTGAAATTTTGTTTCCGAATAAATCAGTACTTTTCCTATCGAATGATGTAAAAAAATTCCGATTTTTATGTGCTTCGTAAGGGCATTTCTCTAAAATTTTAAATAAAATATATATAAATACATTGTTTCAACAATGAATCCATTGTTGTAAAAGTGTTTAAAATGAAATATTACACATAAAACAAGCAGTATCTTCTTATTAAATTTAGGTGCACGGCTGAAATTTTGTTTCCGAATAAATCAGTACTTTTCCTATCGAATGATGTAAAAAAATTCCGATATTTAGGTGGTTCGTAAGGGCATTTCTCTAAAACTTTAAATCAAATATATCTAAATACATTTGTTTCAACAATGAATCCATTGTTGTAAAAGTGTTTAAAATGGAATTTTACACATAAAAAGAGCAGTATCTTCTTATTAAATTTTGGTGCACGGCTAAAATTTCGTTTCCGAATTAAACAAAACATTTCCTATCGAATGATGTAAAAATATTCCGATTTTTATGTTTTTCGCAGGGTTATTTTTCTAAAAGTTTAAATGATATGTATCTGAATACATTGTTTCAACAATGAATCCATTGTTGTAAAAATGTCTAAAATGAAATTTTACTTATAAAACAAGCAGAATCTTCTTATTAAATTCTGGTTCACGGCTGAAATTTTGTTTCCAAATAAATTAGTACTTTTTCTATCGAATGATGTAAAAAAATTCCGATTTTTAGGTGGTTCGCAGAAGCATTTCTGTAAAAGTTTAAATGAAATATATCTAAATACATTTGTTTCAACAATGAATCCATTGTTGTAAAAGTGTTTAAAATGAAATTTTACACATAAAACGAGCAGTATCTTCTTATTAAATTCCGGTGCACGGCTTAAATTTTGTTTCCGAATAAATCAGTACTTTTCCTATCGAATGATGTAAAAAAATCCCGATTTTTAGGTGGTTCGCAGGGGTATTTTTCTGTAACTTTAAATGATATGTATCTGAATACATTGTTTCAACAATGAATCCATTGTTGTAAAAATGTCTAGAATGAAATTTTACTTATAAAACAAGCAGTATCTTCTTATTAAATTCTGGTGCGCGGCTGATATTTTGTTTCCGAATAAATCAGTACTTTTCCTATCGAATGATGTAAAAACATTCCGATTTAGAGTTGTTCGCAGGGGTATTCTTCTAAAAGTTTAAATAAAATATATATAAATACATTGTTTCAACAATAAATCCATTGTTGTAAAAATGTTTAAAATGAAATTTTACTCTTAAAACGAGCAGTATCTTCGTATTAAATTCCGGTGTACGGCTGAAATTTCGTTTCCGAATTAAGCAAAACCTTTCTCTATCGAATGATGTAAAAAAATTCCGATTATATGTTGTTCGCAGGGGTATTTTTCTACAAGTTTAAATGAAATGTATCAGAATACATTGTTTCAACAATGAATCCATTGTTGTAAAAATGTCTAAAATGAAATTTTACACATAAAACAAGCAGTATCTACTTATTTTATTCTGGTGCACGGCTGAAATTTCGTTTCCGAATAAAACAGTACTTTTCCTATCGAATGATGTAAAAAAATTCCGATTTTAAAGTTGTTCGCAGGGGTATCCTTCTAAAAGTTTAAATAAAAGGTATATAAATACATTGTATCAACAATGAATCCATTGTTGTAAAAATGTTTAAAATGAAATTTTACACATAAAACGAGCAGTATCTTCTCATTAAATTCCGGTGCACGGCATAAATTTCGTTTCCGAATTAAGCAAAACATTTCCTATCGAATGATGTAAAAAAATTCCGATTTTTATGTTATTCGCAGGGGTATTTTTCTAAAAGTTTAAATGATATGTATCTGAATACATTGTTTCAACAATGAATCCATTGTTGTAAAAATGTCTAAAATGAAATTTTACTTATACAACAAGCAGTATCTTCTTATTAAATTCTGGTGCACGGCTGAAATTCTATTTCCAAATAAATCAGTACTTTTCCTATCGAATGATGTAAAAAAATTCCGATTTTTAGGTGGTTCGCAGAAGCATTTCTCTAAAAGTTTAAATGAAATATATCTAAATGCATTGTTTCAACAATGAATCCATTGTTGAAAAAATGTTTAAAATGAAATTTTACACGTAAAACAAGCAGTATCTTCTTATTAAATTTAGGTGCACGGCTGAAATTTTGTTTCCGAATAAATCAGTACTTTTCCTATCGAATGATGTAAAAAAATTCCGATTTTTTGGTGGTTCGTAGGGGCATTTCTCTAAAATTTTAAATCAAATATATCTAAATACATTTGTTTCAACAATGAATCCATTGTTGTAAAAATGTTTAAAATGAAATTTTACACATGAAACGAGCAGTATCTTCTTATTAAATTTTGGTGCACGGCTGAAATTTCGTTTCCGAATTAAGCAAAACATTTCCTGTCGAATGATGTAAAAATATTGCGATTTTTATGTTGTTCGCAGGGGTATTTTTCTAAAAGTTTAAATGATATGTATCTGAATACATTGTTTCAACAATGAATCCATTGTTGTAAAAATGTCTAAAATAAAATTTTACTTATAAAATAAGCAGTATCTTCTTATTAAATTCTGGTGCTCGGCTGAAATTTTGTTTCCGAATAAATCAGTACTTTTTCTATCGAATGATGTAAAAAAATTCCGATTTTTAGGTGGTTCGCTGGGTCATTTCTCTAAAATTTTAAATGAAATATATCTAAATACATTTGTTTCAACAATGAATCCATTGTTGTAAAAGTGTTTAAAATGAAATTTTACACATAAAACGAGCAGTATCTTCTTATTATATTCCGGTGCACGGCTGAAATTTTGTTTCCGAATAAATCAGTACTTTTCCTATCGAATGATGTAAAAAAATTCCGATTTTTAGGTTGTTCGCAGGGGTATTTTTCTACAAGGTTAAATGAAATGTATCAGAATACATTGTTTCAACAATGAATCCACTGTTGTAAAAATGTCTAAAATGAAATTTTACACATAAAACAAGCAGTATCTTCTTATTATATTCTGGTGCACGGCTGAAATTTTGTTTCCGAATAAATCAGTACTTTTCCTAACGAATGATGAAAAAAATTCCCATTTTAAAGTTGTTCGCAGGGGTATTCTTCTAAAAGTTTAAATAAAATATATATAAATACATTGTTTCAACAATGAATCCATTGTAGTAAAAATGATTAAAATGAAATTTTACACATAAAACGAACAGTATCTTCTTATTAAATTCTGGTGCACGGCTGAAATTTCGTTTCCGTATAAATCAGTACTTTTCCTATCGAATGATGTAAAAAAAATCCGATTTTTAGGTGGTTCGCAGAAGCATTTCTCTAAAAGTTTAAATGAAATATATCTAAATGCATTGTTTCAACAATGAATCCATTGTTGAAAAAATGTTCAAAATGAAATTTTACAAAAAAAAAAACAAGCAGTATATTCTTATTAAATTTAGGTGCACGGCTGAAATTTTGTTTCCGAATAAATCAGTACTTTTCCTATCGAATGATGTAAAAAAATTCCGATTTTTATGTGCTTCGTAAGGGCATTTCTCTAAAATTTTAAATAAAATATATATAAATACATTGTTTCAACAATGAATCCATTGTTGTAAAAGTGTTTAAAATGAAATATTACACATAAAACAAGCAGTATCTTCTTATTAAATTTAGGTGCACGGCTGAAATTTTGTTTCCGAATAAATCAGTACTTTTCCTATCGAATGATGTAAAAAAATTCCGATATTTAGGTGGTTCGTAAAGGCATTTCTCTAAAACTTTAAATCAAATATATCTAAATACATTTGTTTCAACAAAGAATCCATTGTTGTAAAAATATTTAAAATGAAATTTTACACATAAAACGAGCAGTATCTTCTTATTAAATTTTGGTGCACGGCTGAAATTTCGTTTCCGAACTAAACAAAACATTTCCTATCGAATGATGTAAAAATATTGCGATTTTTATGTTGTTCGCAGGGGTATTTTTCTAAAAGTTTAAATGATATGTATCTGAATACATTGTTTCAACAATGAATCCATTGTTGTAAAAATGTCTAAAATGAAATTTTACTTATAAAACAAGCAGTATCTTCTTATTAAATTCTGGTGCACGGCTGAAATTTTGTTTCCGAATAAATCAGTACTTTTCCTATCGAATGATGTAAAAAAATATTCCGATTTTCAGGTGGTTCGCAGGGGCATTTCTCTAAAATTTTAAATGAAATATATCTAAATACATTTGTTTCAACAACGAATCCATTGTTGTAAAAGTGTTTAAAATGGAATTTTACACATAAAAAGAGCTGTATCTTCTTATTAAATTCCGGTGCACGGCTGAAATTTTGTTTCCGAATAAATCAGTACTATTCCTATCGAATGATGTAAAAAAATTCCGATTTTTAGGTTCTTCGCAGGGGTATTTTTCTACAAGTTTAAATGAAATGTATCAGAATACATTGTTTCAACAATGAATCCATTGTTGTAAAAATGTCTAAAATGAAATTTTACACATAAAACAAGCAGTATCTTCTTATTAAATTCTGGTGCACGGCTGAAATTTTGTTTCCGAATAAATCAGTACTTTTCCTATCGAATGATGAAAAAAAATTCCGATATTTAGGTGGTTCGTAAGGGCATTTCTCTAAAACTTTAAATCAAATATATCTAAATACATTTGTTTCAACAATGAATCCATTGTTGTAAAAGTGTTTAAAATGGAATTTTACACATAAAAAGAGCAGTATCTTCTTATTAAATTCCGGTGCACGGCTTAAATTTTGTTTCCGAATAAATCAGTACTTTTCCTATCGAATGATGTAAAAAAATTCCGATATTTAGGTGGTTCGTAAAGGCATTTCTCTAAAACTTTAAATCAAATATATCTAAATACATTTGTTTCAACAATGAATCCATTGTTGTAAAAATATTTAAAATGAAATTTTACACATAAAACGAGCAGTATCTTCTTATTAAATTTTGGTGCACGGCTAAAATTTCGTTTCCGAATTAAACAAAACATTTCCTATCGAATGATGTAAAAATATTCCGATTTTTATGTTTTTCGCAGGGTTATTTTTCTAAAAGTTTAAATGATATGTATCTGAATACATTGTTTCAACAATGAATCCATTGTTGTAAAAATGTCTAAAATGAAATTTTACTTATAAAACAAGCAGAATCTTCTTATTAAATTCTGGTTCACGGCTGAAATTTTGTTTCCTAATAAATTAGTACTTTTTCTATCGAATGATGTAAAAAAATTCCGATTTTTAGGTGGTTCGCAGAAGCATTTCTGTAAAAGTTTAAATGAAATATTCTAAATACATTTGTTTCAACAATGAATCCATTGTTGTAAAAGTGTTTAAAATGAAATTTTACACATAAAACGAGCAGTATCTTCTTATTAAATTCCGGTGCACGGCTTAAATTTTGTTTCCGAATAAATCAGTACTTTTCCTATCGAATGATGTAAAAAAATCCCGATTTTTAGGTGGTTCGCAGGGGTATTTTTCTGTAACTTTAAATGATATGTATCTGTATACATTGTTTCAACAATGAATCCATTGTTGTAAAAATGTCTAGAATGAAATTTTACTTATAAAACAAGCAGTATCTTCTTATTAAATTCTGGTGCACGGCTGATATTTTGTTTCCGAATAAATCAGTACTTTTCCTATCGAATGATGTAAAAACATTCCGATTTAGAGTTGTTCGCAGGGGTATTCTTCTAAAAGTTTAAATAAAATATATATAAATACATTGTTTCAACAATAAATCCATTGTTGTAAAAATGTTTAAAATGAAATTTTACTCTTAAAACGAGCAGTATCTTCGTATTAATTTCCGGTGTACGGCTGAAATTTCGTTTCCGAATTAAGCAAAACCTTTCTCTATCGAATGATGTAAAAAAATTCCGATTATATGTTGTTCGCAGGGGTATTTTTCTACAAGTTTAAATGAAATGTATCAGAATACATTGTTTCAACAATGAATCCATTGTTGTAAAAATGTCTAAAATGAAATTTTACACATAAAACAAGCAGTATTTTCTTATTTTATTCTGGTGCACGGCTGAAATTTCGTTTCCGAATGAAACAGTACTTTTCCTATCGAATGATGTAAAAAAAATCCGATTTTAAAGTTGTTCGCAGGGGTATCCTTCTAAAAGTTTAAATAAAAGATATATAAATACATTGTATCAACAATGAATCCATTGTTGTAAAAATGTTTAAAATGAAATTTTACACATAAAACGAGCAGTATCTTCTCATTAAATTCCGGTGCACGGCTGAAATTTCGTTTCCGAATTAAGCAAAACATTTCCTATCGAATGATGTAAAAAAATTCCGATTTTTAGGTGGTTCGCAGAAGCATTTCTCTAAAAGTTTAAATGAAATATATCTAAATGCATTGTTTCAACAATGAATCCATTGTTGAAAAAATGTTTAAAATGAAATTTTACAAGTAAAACAAGCAGTATCTTCTTATTAAATTTAGGTGCACGGCTGAAATTTTGTTTCCGAATAAATCAGTACTTTTCCTATCGAATGATGTAAAAAAATTCCGATTTTTAGGTGGTTCGTAGGGGCATTTCTCTAAAATTTTAAATCAAATATATCTAAATACATTTGTTTCAACAATGAATCCATTGTTGTAAAAATGTTTAAAATGAAATTTTACACATGAAACGAGCAGTATCTTCTTATTAAATTTTGGTGCGCGGCTGAAATTTCGTTTCCGAATTAAGCAAAACATTTAATGTCGAATGATGTAAAAATATTGCGATTTTTATGTTGTTCGCAGGGGTATTTTTCTAAAAGTTTAAATGATATGTATCTGAATACATTGTTTCAACAATGAATCCATTGTTGTAAAAATGTCTAAAATAAAATTTTACTTATAAAACAAGCAGTATCTTCTTATTAAATTCTGGTGCTCGGCTGAAATTTTGTTTCCGAATAAATCAATACTTTTTCTATCGAATGATGTAAAAAAATTCCGATTTTTAGGTGGTTCGCAGGGTCATTTCTCTAAAATTTTAAATGAAATATATCTAAATACATTTGTTTCAACAATGAATCCATTGTTGTAAAAGTGTTTAAAATGAAATTTTACACATAAAACGAGCAGTATCTTCTTATTATATTCCGGTGCACGGCTGAAATTTTGTTTCCGAATAAATCAGTACTTTTCCTATCGAATGATGTAAAAAAATTCCGATTTTTAGGTTGTTCGCAGGGGTATTTTTCTACAAGGTTAAATGAAATGTATCAGAATACATTGTTTCAACAATGAATCCACTGTTGTAAAAATGTCTAAAATGAAATTTTACTTATAAAACAAGCAGTATCTTCTTATTAAATTCTGGTGCACGGCTGAAATTTTGTTTCCGAATAAATCAGTACTTTTCCTATCGAATGATGTAAAAAATTCCGATTTTTAGGTGGTTCGCAGGGGCATTTCTCTAAAATTTTAAATGAAATATACCTAAATACATTTGTTTCAACAATGAATCCATTGTTGTAAAAATGTTTAAAATGAAATTTTACACATAAAACGAGCAGTATCCTCTTATTAAATTCCAGTGCACGGCTGAAATTTTGTTTCCGAATAAATCAGTACTTTTTCTATCGAATGATGTAAAAAAATTCCGATTTTTAGGTTGTTCGCAGGGGTATTTTTCTACAAGTTTAAATGAAATGTATCAGAATACACTGTTTCAACAATGAATCCATTGTTGTAAAAATGTCTAAAATGAAATTTTACACATAAAACAAGCAGTATCTTCTTATTATATTCTGGTGCACGGCTGAAATTTCGTTTCCGAATAAAACAGTACTTTTCCTATCGAATGATGTAAAACAATTCCGATTTTAAAGTTGTTCGCAGGGGTATCCTTCTAAAAGTTTAAATAAAAAATATATAAATACATTGTTACAACAATGAATCCATTGGTGTAAAAATGTTTAAAATGAAATTTTACACATAATACGAGCAGTATCTTCTCATTAAATTCCTTTGCACGGCTGAAAATTTGTTTCCGAATTAAGGAAAACATTTCCTATCGAATGATGTAAAAAAATTCCGATTTTAAAGTTGTTCGCAGGGGTATCCTTCTAAAAGTTTAAATAAAAAATATATAAATACATTGTTACAACAATGAATACATTGGTGTAAAAATGTTTAAAATGAAATTTTACACATAAAACGAGCAGTATCTTCTTATTAAATTCTGGTGCACGGCTGAAATTTCGTTTCCGAATAAATCAGTACTTTTCCTATCGAATGATGTAAAAAAAATCCGATTTTTAGGTGGTTCGCAGAAGCATTTCTCTAAAAGTTTAAATGAAATATATCTAAATGCATTGTTTCAACAATGAATCCATTGTTGAAAAAATGTTCAAAATGAAATTTTACAAAAAAAAACAAGCAGTATATTCTTATTAAATTTAGGTGCACGGCTGAAATTTTATTTCCGAATAAATCAGTACTTTTCCTATCGAATGATGTAAAAAAATTCCGATTTTTATGTGCTTCGTAAGGGCATTTCTCTAAAATTTTAAATAAAATATATATAAATGCATTGTTTCAACAATGAATCCATTGTTGTAAAAGTGTTTAAAATGAAATATTACACATAAAACAAGCAGTATCTTCTTATTAAATTTAGGTGCACGGCTGAAATTTTGTTTCCGAATAAATCAGTACTTTTCCTATCGAATGATGTAAAAAAATTCCGATATTTAGGTGGTTCGTAAAGGCATTTCTCTAAAACTTTAAATCAAATATATCTAAATACATTTGTTTCAACAATGAATCCATTGTTGTAAAAATATTTAAAATGAAATTTTACACATAAAACGAGCAGTATCTTCTTATTACATTTTGGTGCACGGCTGAAATTTCGTTTCCGAACTAAACAAAACATTTCCTATCGAATGATGTAAAAATATTGCGATTTTTATGTTGTTCGCAGGGGTATTTTTCTAAAAGTTTAAATGATATGTATCTGAATACATTGTTTCAACAATGAATCCATTGTTGTAAAAATGTCTAAAATGAAATTTTACTTATAAAACAAGCAGTATCTTCTTATTAAATTCTGGTGCACGGCTGAAATTCTGTTTCCGAATAAATCAGTACTTTTCCTATCGAATGATGTAAAAAAATATTCCGATTTTCAGGTGGTTCGCAGGGGCATTTCTCTAAAATTTTAAATGAAATATATCTAAATACATTTGTTTCAACAACGAATCCATTGTTGTAAAAGTGTTTAAAATGGAATTTTACTCATAAAAAGAGCAGTATCTTCTTATTAAATTCCGGTGCACGGCTGAAATTTTGTTTCCGAATAAATCAGTACTATTGCTATCGAATGATGTAAAAAAATTCCGATTTTTAGGTTGTTCGCAGGGGTATTTTTCTACAAGTTTAAATGAAATGTATCAGAATACATTGTTTCAACAATGAATCCATTGTTGTAAAAATGTCTAAAATGAAATTTTACACATAAAACAAGCAGTATCTTCTTATTATATTCTGGTGCACGGCTGAAATTTCTTTCCGTATAAAACTGCACTTTTCCCATCGAATGATGTAAAAAAATTCCGATTTTAAAGTTGTTCGCAGGGGTATTCTTCTAAAAGTTTAAATAAAATATATATAAATATATTGTTTCAACAATGAATCCATTGTTGTAAAAATGTTTAAAATGAAATTTTACACATAAAACGAGCACTATCTTCTTTTTAAATTTTGGTGCACGGCTGAAATTTCGTTTCCGAATTAAGCAAAACAGTTCCTATCGAATGATGTAAAAAAAATCCGATTTTTAGGTGGTTCGCAGAAGCATTTCTCTAAAAGTTTAAATGAAATATATCTAAATGCATTGTTTCAACAATGAATCCATTGTTGAAAAAATGTTCAAAATGAAATTTTACACATAAAACAAGCAGTATATTCTTATTAAATTTAGGTGCACAGCTGAAATTTTGTTTCCGAATAAATCAGTACTTTTCCTATCGAATGATGTAAAAAAATTCCGATTTTTAGGTGGTTCGCAGAAGCATTTCTCTAAAAGTTTAAATGAAATATATCTAAATGCATTGTTTCAACAATGAATCCATTGTTGAAAAAATGTTCAAAATGAAATTTTACACGTAAAACAAGCAGTATCTTCTTATTAAATTTAGGTGCATGGCTGAAATTTTGTTTCCGAATAAATCAGTACTTTTGCTATCGAATGATGTAAAAAAAATCCGATTTTTAGGTGGTACGCAGGGGCATTTCTCTAAAATTTTAAATGAAATATATCTAAATACATTTGTTTCAACAATGAATCCATTGTTGTAAAAGTGTTTAAAATGAAATTTTACACATCAAACGAGCAGTATCTTCTTATTAAATTCCGGTGAAAGGCTGAAATTTTGTTTCCGAATAAATCAATACTTTTCCTATCGAATGATGTAAAAAAATTCCGATTTTTTGGTTGTTCGCAGGGGTATTCTTCTAAACGTTTAAATAAAATATATATAAATACATTCTTTCAACAATGAATCCATTGTTGTAAAAATGTTTAAAATGAAATTTTACACATAAAACGAGCAGTATCTTCTCATTAAATTCCGGTGCACGGCTGAAATTTCGTTTCCAAATTAAGCAAAACATTTCTTATCGAATGATGTAAAAAAATTCGGATTTTTATGTTGTTCGGAGGGGTATTTTTCTAAAAGTTTAAATGATATGTATCTCAATACATTGTTTCAACAATGAATCCATTGTTGAAAAAATGTTTAAAATGAAATTTTACACATAAAACAAGCAGTATCTTCTTATTAAATTCAGGTGCACGGCTGAAATTTTTTTTCCGAATAAATCAGTATTTTACCAATCGAATGATGTAAAAAAATTCCGATTTTTAGGTGGTTCGCAGGGGCATTTCTCTAAAATTTTAAATGAAATATATCTAAATACATTTGTTTCAACAATGAATCCATTGTTGTAAAAATATCTAAAATGAAATTTTACACATAAAACAAGCAGTATCTTCTTATTAAATTCCGGTGCACGGCTGAAATTTCGTTTCCGAATAAAACAGTACTTTTCCTATCGAATTATCTAAAAAAATTCCGATTTTAAAGTTGTTCGCAGGGGTATCCTTCTAAAAGTTTAAATAAAAAATATATAAATACATTGTTACAACAATGAATCCATTGGTGTAAAAATGTTTAAAATGAAATTTTGCACATAATACGAGCAGTATCTTCTCATTAAATTCCGGTGCACGGCTGAAATTTTATTTCCGAATTAAGGAAAACATTTCCTATCGAATGATGTAAAAAAATTCCGATTTTTATGTTGTTCGCAGGGGTATTTTTCTAAAAGTTTAAATAAAATATATATAAATATATTGTTTCAACAATGAATCCATTGTTGTAAAAATGTTTAAAATGAAATTTTACACATAAAACAAGCAGTATCTTCTTATTAAATTCTGGTGCACGGCTGAAATTTCGTTTCCGAATAAATCAGTACTTTTTCTATCGAATGATGTAAAAAAAATCCGATTTTTAGGTGGTTCGCAGAAGCATTTCTCTAAAAGTTTAAATGAAATATATCTAAATGCATTGTTTCAACAATGAATCCATTGTTGAAAAAATGTTCAAAATGAAATTTTACACATAAAACAAGCAGTATCTTCTTATTATATTCTGGTGCACGGCTGGAATTTCGTTTCCGAATAAAACAGTACTTTTCCTATCGAATGATGTAAAAAAATTCCGATTTTAAAGTTGTTCGCAGGGGTATTCTTCTAAAAGTTTAAATGAAATATACCTAAATACGTTTGTTTCAACAATGAATCCATTGTTGAAAAAATGTTTAGAATGAAATTTTACACGTAAAACAAGCAGTATCTTCTTATTAAATTTAGGTGCACGGCTGAAATTTCGTTTTCGAATAAAACAGTACTTTTCCTATCGAATTATGTAAAAAAATTCCGATTTTAAAGTTTTTCGCAGGGGTATTCTTCTAAAAGTTTAAATAAAATATATATAAATATATTGTTTCAACAATGAATCCATTGTTGTAAAAATGTTTAAAATGAAATTTTACACATAAAACAAGCAGTATCTTCTTATTAAATTCTGGTGCACGGCTGAAATTTTGTTTCTGAATAAATCAGTACTTTTCCTATCGAATGATGTAAAAAAAAATCCGATTTTTAGGTGGTTCGCAGAAGCATTTCTCTAAAATTTTAAATGAAATGTATCTAAATACATTTGTTTCAACAATGAATCCATTGTTGTAAAAGTGTTTAAAATGAAATTTTACACATAAAGCGAGCAGTATCTTCTCATTAAATTCCGGTGCACGGCTGAAATTTCGTTTCCAAATTAAGCAAAACATTTCTTATCGAATGATGTAAAAAAATTCGGATTTTTATGTTGTTCGGAGGGGTATTTTTCTAAAAGTTTAAATGATATGTATCTCAATACATTGTTTCAACAATGAATCCATTGTTGAAAAAATGTTTAAAATGAAATTTTACACATAAAACAAGCAGTATCTTCTTATTAAATTCAGGTGCACGGCTGAAATTTTTTTTCCGAATAAATCAGTATTTTACCAATCGAATGATGTAAAAAAATTCCGATTTTTAGGTGGTTCGCAGGGGCATTTCTCTAAAATTTTAAATGAAATATATCTAAATACATTTGTTTCAACAATGAATCCATTGTTGTAAAAATATCTAAAATGAAATTTTACACATAAAACAAGCAGTATCTTCTTATTAAATTCCGGTGCACGGCTGAAATTTCGTTTCCGAATAAAACAGTACTTTTCCTATCGAATTATCTAAAAAAATTCCGATTTTAAAGTTGTTCGCAGGGGTATCCTTCTAAAAGTTTAAATAAAAAATATATAAATACATTGTTACAACAATGAATCCATTGGTGTAAAAATGTTTAAAATGAAATTTTGCACATAATACGAGCAGTATCTTCTCATTAAATTCCGGTGCACGGCTGAAATTTTATTTCCGAATTAAGGAAAACGTTTCCTATCGAATGATGTAAAAAAATTCCGATTTTTATGTTGTTCGCAGGGGTATTTTTCTAAAAGTTTAAATAAAATATATATAAATATATTGTTTCAACAATGAATCCATTGTTGTAAAAATGTTTAAAATGAAATTTTACACATAAAACAAGCAGTATCTTCTTATTAAATTCTGGTGCACGGCTGAAATTTCGTTTCCGAATAAATCAGTACTTTTTCTATCGAATGATGTAAAAAAATCCGATTTTTAGGTGGTTCGCAGAAGCATTTCTCTAAAAGTTTAAATGAAATATATCTAAATGCATTGTTTCAACAATGAATCCATTGTTGAAAAAATGTTCAAAATGAAATTTTACACATAAAACAAGCAGTATCTTCTTATTATATTCTGGTGCACGGCTGGAATTTCGTTTCCGAATAAAACAGTACTTTTCCTATCGAATGATGTAAAAAAATTCCGATTTTAAAGTTGTTCGCAGGGGTATTCTTCTAAAAGTTTAAAAGAAATATACCTAAATACGTTTGTTTCAACAATGAATCCATTGTTGAAAAAATGTTTAGAATGAAATTTTACACGTAAAACAAGCAGTATCTTCTTATTAAATTTAGGTGCACGGCTGAAATTTCGTTTTCGAATAAAACAGTACTTTTCCTATCGAATTATGTAAAAAAATTCCGATTTTAAAGTTTTTCGCAGGGGTATTCTTCTAAAAGTTTAAATGAAATATATCTAAATGCATTGTTTCAACCAAGGCTAACTTATCATAATAAGGCTTGTCATTCACCAAGTTTCCTTTGACTGCAGTACAGGGGGCGCTGAACTACATGATTTTCACGTTGGTAGCGCCATCTAATGTTAGAAACTGAAATGTTTTCCATTATTTCCTATGGGATTATTAGCAGTAGTATGAACCAGGTGGCGTTACATACGAGACAAAGTCATATAATAAGTTGGCAATTATAGGGACAATTTCAACAATAGATTTTCTCCTGAATGCGAGGCTTTGATATTATGATAAGGGGGCCTTGGTTTCAACAATGAATCCATTGTTGAAAAAATGTTTAAAATGAAATTTTACACATAAAACGAGCAGTATCTTCTTATTAAATTTTGGTGCACGGCTAAAATTTCGTTTCCGAATTAAGCAAAACATTTCCTATCGAATGATGAAAAAAATTTCGATTTTTAGGTTGTTCGCAGGGGTATTTTTCTACAAGTTTAAATGAAATGTATCAGAATACATTGTTCCAACAATGAATCCATTGTTGTAAAAGTGTTTAAAATGAAATTTTACACATAAAACGAGCAGTATCTTCTTATTATATTCCGGTGCACGGCTGAAATTTTGTTTCCGAATAAATCAGTACTTTTCCTATCGAATGATGTAATAAAATTCCGATTTTTAGGTTGTTCGCAGGGGTATTTTTCTACAAGTTTAAATGAAATGTATCAGAATACATTGTTCCAACAATGAATCCATTGTTGTAAAAGTGTTTAAAATGAAATTTTACACATAAAACAAGCAGTATCTTCTTATTGTATTCCGGTGCACGGCTGAAATTTTGTTTCCGAATAAATCAGTACTTTTCCTATCGAATGATGTAATAAAATTCCGATTTTTAGGTTGTTCGCAGGGGTATTTTTCTACAAGTTTAAATGAAATGTATCAGAATACATTGTTTCAACAATGAATCCATTGTTGTAAAAATGTCTAAAATGAAATTTTACACATAAAACGAGCAGTATCTTCTTATTAAATGCCGGTGCACGGCTGGAATTTTGTTTCCGAATAAATCAGTACTTTTCCTATCGAATGATGTAAAAAAATTCCGATTTTTATGTTGTTCGCAGGGGTATTTTTCTACAAGTTTAAATGAAATGTATCAGAATACATTGTTTCAACAATGAATCCATTGTTGTAAAAATGTTTAAAATGAAATTTTACACATGAAACGAGCAGTATCTTCTCATTAAATTTTGGTGCACGGCTAAAATTTCGTTTCCGAATTAAGCAAAACATTTCCTATCGAATGATGAAAAAAAATTTCGATTTTTATGTTGTTCGCAGGGGTATTTTTCTAAAAGTTTAAATGACATGTATCTGAATACATTGTTCCAACAATGAATCCATTGTTGTAAAAGTGTTTAAAATGAAATTTTACACATAAAACGAGCAGTATCTTCTCATTAAATTCCGGTGCACGGCTGAAATTTCGTTTCGGAACTAAGCAAAACATTTCCTATCGAATGATGTAAAAAAATTCCGATTTTTATGTTGTTCGCAGGGGTATTTTTCTACAAGTTTAAATGAAATGTATCAGAATATATTGTTTCAACAATGAATCCATTGTTGTAAAAATGTTTAAAATGAAATTTTACACATAAAAAAGCAGTTTCTTCTTATTAAATTTAGGTGCTCGGCTGAAATTTTGTTTCCGAATAAATCAGTACTTTTCCTATCGAATGATGTAAAAAAATTCCGATTTTTATGTTGTTCGCAGGGGTATTTTTCTAAAAGTTTAAATGACATGTATCTGAATACATTGTTTCAACAATGAATCCATTGTTGTAAAAATGTCTAAAATGAAATTTTACACATAAAACGAGCAGTATCTTCTTATTAAATTCCGGTGCACGGCTGGAATTTTGTTTCCGAATAAATCAGTACTTTTTCTATCGAATGATGTAAAACAATTCCGATTTTTAGGTTGTTCGCAGGGGTATTTTTCTACAAGTTTAAATGAAATGTATCAGAATATATTGTTTCAACAATGAATCCATTGTTGTAAAAAGGTCTAAAATGAAATTTTACACATAAAACGAGCAGTATCTTCTTATTAAATTCCGGCGCACGGCTGAAATTTTGTTTCCGAATAAATCAGTACTTTTCCTATCGAATGATGTAAAAAAATTCCGATTTTAAAGTTGTTCGCAGGGGTATTCTTCTAAAAGTTTAAATAAAATATATATAAATACATTGTTTCAACAATGAATCCATTGTTGTAAAAATGTTTAAAATGAAATTTTACACATAAAACGAGCAGTATCTTCTTATTAAATTTTGGTGCACGGCTAAAATTTCGTTTCCGAATTAAGCAAAACATTTCCTATCGAATGATGAAAAAAAATTTCGATTTTTATGTTGTTCGCAGGGGTATTTTTCTAAAAGTTTAAATGACATGTATCTGAATACATTGTTTCAACAATGAATCCATTGTTGTAAAAATGTCTGAAATGAAATTTTACACATAAAACGAGCAGTATCTTCTCATTAAATTCCGGTGCACGGCTGAAATTTCGTTTCCGAATTAAGCAAAACATTTCCTATCGAATGATGTAAAAAAATTCCGATTTTTATGTTGTTCGCAGGGGTATTTTTCTAAAAGTTTAAATGAAATATATCTAAATGCATTGTTTCAAAAATGAATCCATTGTTGTAAAAATATTTAAAATGAAATTTTACGCATAAAACGAGCAGTATCTTCTTATTAAATTTTGGTGCACGGCTAAAATTTCCGAATTAAGCAAAACATTTCCTATCGAATGATGAAAAAAAATTTCGATTTTTATGTTGTTCGCAGGGGTATTTTTCTAAAAGTTTAAATGAAATATATCTAAATGCATTGTTTCAACAATGAATCCATTGTTAAAAAAATGTTTAAAATGAAATTTTACACATAAAAATTCAGTTTCTTCTTATTAAATTTAGGTGCTCGGCTGAAATTTTGTTTCCGAATAAATCAGTACTTTTCCTATCGAATGATGCAAAAAAATTCCGATTTTTATGTTGTTCGCAGGGGTATTTTTCTAAAAGTTTAAATGACATGTATCTGAATACATTGTTTCAACAATGAATCCATTGTTGTAAAAATGTCTAAAATGAAATTTTACACATAAAACGAGCAGTATCTTCTTATTAAATTCCGGTGCACGGCTGGAATTTTGTTTCCGAATAAATCAGTACTTTTTCTATCGAATGATGTAAAACAATTCCGATTTTTAGGTTGTTCGCAGGGGTATTTTTCTACAAGTTTAAAAGAAATGTATCAGAATACATTGTTCCAACAATGAATCCATTGTTGTAAAAGTGTTTAAAATGAAAATTTACACATAAAACGAGCAGTATCTTCTTATTATATTAAGGTGCACGGCTGAAATTTTGTTTCCAAATAAATCAGTACTTTTCCTATCGAATGATGTAAAAAAATTCCGATTTTTAGGTTGATCGCAGGGGTATTTTTCTACAAGTTTAAATGAAATGTATCAGAATATATTGTTTCAACAATGAATCCATTGTTGTAAAAATGTCTAAAATGAAATTTTACGCATAAAACGAGCAGTATCTTCTTATTAAATTCCGGCGCACGGCTGAAATTTTGTTTCCGAATAAATCAGTACTTTTCCTATCGAATGATGTAAAAAAATTCCGATTTTAAAGTTGTTCGCAGGGGTATTCTTCTAAAAGTTTAAATGAAATATATCTAAATGCATTGTTTCAACAATGAATCCATTGTTGTAAAAGTGTTTAAAATGAAATTTTACACATAAAACGAGCAGTATCTTCTTATTATATTCCGGTGCACGGCTGAAATTTTGTTTCCGAATAAATCAGTACTTTTCCTATCGAATGATGCAAAAAAATTCCGATTTTTAGGTTGTTCGCAGGGGTATTTTTCTACAAGTTTAAATGAAATGTATCAGAATATATTGTTTCAACAATGAATCCATTGTTGTAAAAATGTCTAAAATGAAATTTTACACATAAAACGAGCAGTATCTTCTTATTAAATTTCGGTGCACGGCTGAAATTTTGTTTCCGAATAAATCAGTACTTTTCCTATCGAATGATGTAAAAAAATTCCGATTTTAAAGTTGTTCGCAGGGGTATTTTTCTACAAGTTTAAAAGAAATGTATCAGAATACATTGTTCCAACAATGAATCCATTGTTGTAAAAGTGTTTAAAATGAAATTTTACACATAAAACGAGCAGTATCTTCTTATTATATTCCGGTGCACGGCTGAAATTTTGTTTCCGAATAAATCAGTACTTTTCCTATCGAATTATGTAAAGAAATTCCGATTTTTAGGTTGTTCGCATGGGTATTTTTCTGCAAGTTTAAATGAAATGTATCAGAATACATTGTTTCACCAATGAATCCATTGTTGTAAAAATGTCTAAAATGAAATTTCACACATAAAACGAGCAGTATCTTCTTATTAAATGCCTGTGCACGGCTAGAATTTTGTTTCCGAATAAATCAGTACTTTTTCTATCGAATGATGTAAAAAAATTCCGATTTTTAGGTTGTTCGCAGGGGTATTTTTCTACAAGTTTAAAAGAAATGTATCAGAATACATTGTTCCAACAATGAATCCATTGTTGTAAAAGTGTTTAAAATGAAATTTTACACATAATACGAGCAGTATCTTCTTATTATATTCCGGTGCACGGCTGAAATTTTGTTTCCGAATAAATCAGTACTTTTTCTATCGAATGATGTAAAAAAATTCCGATTTTTAGGTTGTTCGCAGGGGTATTTTTCTACAAGTTTAAAAGAAATGTATCAGAATACATTGTTCCAACAATGAATCCATTGTTGTAAAAGTGTTTAAAATGAAATTTTACACATAATACGAGCAGTATCTTCTTATTATATTCCGGTGCACGGCTGAAATTTTGTTTCCGAATAAATCAGTACTTTTCCTATCGAATGATGTAAAAAAATTCCGATTTTAAAGTTGTTCGCAGGGGTATTTTTCTACAAGTTTAAATGAAATGTATCAGAATACATTGTTTCAACAATGAATCCATTGTTGTAAAAATGTTTAAAATGAAATTTTACACATGAAACGAGCAGTATCTTCTTATTAAATTTTGGTGCACGGCTAAAATTTCGTTTCCGAATTAAGCAAAACATTTCCTATCGAATGATGAAAAAAAATTTCGATTTTTATGTTGTTCGCAGGGGTATTTTTCTAAAAGTTTAAATGACATGTATCTGAATACATTGTTCCAACAATGAATCCATTGTTGTAAAAGTGTTTAAAATGAAATTTTACACATAAAACGAGCAGTATCTTCTCATTAAATTCCGGTGCACGGCTGAAATTTCGTTTCGGAACTAAGCAAAACATTTCCTATCGAATGATGTAAAAAAATTCCGATTTTTATGTTGTTCGCAGGGGTATTTTTCTACAAGTTTAAATGAAATTTATCAGAATATATTGTTTCAACAATGAATCCATTGTTGTAAAAATGTTTAAAATGAAATTTTACACATAAAAAAGCAGTTTCTTCTTATTAAATTTAGGTGCTCGGCTGAAATTTTGTTTCCGAATAAATCAGTACTTTTCCTATCGAATGATGTAAAAAAATTCCGATTTTTATGTTGTTCGCAGGGGTATTTTTCTAAAAGTTTAAATGACATGTATCTGAATACATTGTTTCAACAATGAATCCATTGTTGTAAAAATGTCTAAAATGAAATTTTACACATAAAACGAGCAGTATCTTCTTATTAAATTCCGGTGCACGGCTGGAATTTTGTTTCCGAATAAATCAGTACTTTTTCTATCGAATGATGTAAAACAATACCGATTTTTAGGTTGTTCGCAGGGGTATTTTTCTACAAGTTTAAATGAAATGTATCAGAATATATTGTTTCAACAATGAATCCATTGTTGTAAAAATGTCTAAAATGAAATTTTACACATAAAACGAGCAGTATCTTCTTATTAAATTCCGGCGCACGGCTGAAATTTTGTTTCCGAATAAATCAGTACTTTTCCTATCGAATGATGTAAAAAAAATCCGATTTTAAAGTTGTTCGCAGGGGTATTCTTCTAAAAGTTTAAATAAAATATATATAAATACATTGTTTCAACAATGAATCCATTGTTGTAAAAATGTTTAAAATGAAATTTTACACATAAAACGAGCAGTATCTTCTCATTAAATTCCGGTGCACGGCTGAAATTTCGTTTCCGAATTAAGCAAAACATTTCCTATCGAATGATGTAAAAAAATTCCGATTTTTATGTTGTTCGCAGGGGTATTTTTCTAAAAGTTTAAATGAAATATATCAAAATGCATTGTTTCAACAATGAATCCATTGTTGAAAAAATGTTTAAAATGAAATTTTACACATAAAAAAGGCAGTTTCTTCTTATTAAATTCAGGTGCTCAGCTGAAATTTTGTTTCCGAATAAATCAGTACTTTTCCCATCGAATGATGTAAAAAAATTCCGATTTTTATGTTGTTCGCAGGGGTATTTTTCTAAAAGTTTAAATGACATGTATCTGAATACATTATTTCAACAATGAATCCATTGTTGTAAAAGTGTTTAAAATGAAATTTTACACATAAAACGAGCAGTATCTTCTTATTATATTCCGGTGCACGGCTGAAATTTTGTTTCCGAATAAATCAGTACTTTTCCTATCGAATGATGTAATAAAATTCCGATTTTTAGGTTGTTCGCAGGGGTATTTTTCTACAAGTTTAAATGAAATGTATCAGAATACATTGTTCCAACAATGAATCCATTGTTGTAAAAGTGTTTAAAATGAAATTTTACACATAAAACGAGCAGTATCTTCTTATTATATTCCGGTGCACGGCTGAAATTTTGTTTCCGAATAAATCAGTACTTTTTCTATCGAATGATGTAATAAAATTCCGATTTTTAGGTTGTTCGCAGGGGTATTTTTCTACAAGTTTAAATGAAATGTATCAGAATACATTGTTTCAACAATGAATCCATTGTTGTAAAAATGTCTAAAATGAAATTTTACACATAAAACGAGCAGTATCTTCTTATTAAATGCCGGTGAACGGCTGGAATTTTGTTTCCGAATAAATCAGTACTTTTCCTATCGAATGATGTAAAAAAATTCCGATTTTTATGTTGTTCGCAGGGGTATTTTTCTACAAGTTTAAATGAAATGTATCAGAATACATTGTTTCAACAATGAATCCATTGTTGTAAAAATGTTTAAAATGAAATTTTACACATGAAACGAGCAGTATCTTCTTATTAAATTTTGGTGCACGGCTAAAATTTCGTTTCCGAATTAAGCAAAACATTTCCTATCGAATGATGAAAAAAAATTTCGATTTTTATGTTGTTCGCAGGGGTATTTTTCTAAAAGTTTAAATGACATGTATCTGAATACATTGTTCCAACAATGAATCCATTGTTGTAAAAGTGTTTAAAATGAAATTTTACACATAAAACGAGCAGTATCTTCTCATTAAATTCCGGTGCACGGCTGAAATTTCGTTTCGGAACTAAGCAAAACATTTCCTATCGAATGATGTAAAAAAATTCCGATTTTTATGTTGTTCGCAGGGGTATTTTTCTACAAGTTTAAATGAAATGTATCAGAATATATTGTTTAGACAATGAATCCATTGTTGTAAAAATGTTTAAAATGAAATTTTACACATAAAAAAGCAGTTTCTTCTTATTAAATTTAGGTGCTCGGCTGAAATTTTGTTTCCGAATAAATCAGTACTTTTCCTATCGAATGATGTAAAAAAATTCCGATTTTTATGTTGTTCGCAGGGGTATTTTTCTAAAAGTTTAAATGACATGTATCTGAATACATTGTTTCAACAATGAATCCATTGTTGTAAAAATGTCTAAAATGAAATTTTACACATAAAACGAGCAGTATCTTCTTATTAAATTCCGGTGCACGGCTGGAATTTTGTTTCCGAATAAATCAGTACTTTTTCTATCGAATGATGTAAAACAATACCGATTTTTAGGTTGTTCGCAGGGGTATTTTTCTACAAGTTTAAATGAAATGTATCAGAATATATTGTTTCAACAATGAATCCATTGTTGTAAAAATGTCTAAAATGAAATTTTACACATAAAACGAGCAGTATCTTCTTATTAAATTCCGGCGCACGGCTGAAATTTTGTTTCCGAATAAATCAGTACTTTTCCTATCGAATGATGTAAAAAAAATCCGATTTTAAAGTTGTTCGCAGGTTTATTCTTCTAAAAGTTTAAATAAAATATATATAAATACATTGTTTCAACAATGAATCCATTGTTGTAAAAATGTTTAAAATGAAATTTTACACATAAAACGAGCAGTATCTTCTCATTAAATTCCGGTGCACGGCTGAAATTTCGTTTCCGAATTAAGCAAAACATTTCCTATCGAATGATGTAAAAAAATTCCGAATTTTATGTTGTTCGCAGGGGTATTTTTCTAAAAGTTTAAATGAAATATATCAAAATGCATTGTTTCAACAATGAATCCATTGTTGAAAAAATGTTTAAAATGAAATTTTACACATAAAAAAGGCAGTTTCTTCTTATTAAATTCAGGTGCTCAGCTGAAATTTTGTTTCCGAATAAATCAGTACTTTTCCCATCGAATGATGTAAAAAAATTCCGATTTTTATGTTGTTCGCAGGGGTATTTTTCTAAAAGTTTAAATGACATGTATCTGAATACATTATTTCAACAATGAATCCATTGTTGTAAAAGTGTTTAAAATGAAATTTTACACATAAAACGAGCAGTATCTTCTTATTATATTCCGGTGCACGGCTGAAATTTTGTTTCCGAATAAATCAGTACTTTTCCTATCGAATGATGTAATAAAATTCCGATTTTTAGGTTGTTCGCAGGGGTATTTTTCTACAAGTTTAAATGAAATGTATCAGAATACATTGTTCCAACAATGAATCCATTGTTGTAAAAGTGTTTAAAATGAAATTTTACACATAAAACGAGCAGTATCTTCTTATTATATTCCGGTGCACGGCTGAAATTTTGTTTCCGAATAAATCAGTACTTTTTCTATCGAATGATGTAATAAAATTCCGATTTTTAGGTTGTTCGAAGGGGTATTTTTCTACAAGTTTAAATGAAATGTATCAGAATACATTGTTTCAACAATGAATCCATTGTTGTAAAAATGTCTAAAATGAAATTTTACACATAAAACGAGCAGTATCTTCTTATTAAATGCCGGTGCACGGCTGGAATTTTGTTTCCGAATAAATCAGTACTTTTCCTATCGAATGATGTAAAAAAATTCCGATTTTTATGCTGTTCGCAGGGGTATTTTTCTACAAGTTTAAATGAAATGTATCAGAATACATTGTTTCAACAATGAATCCATTGTTGTAAAAATGTTTAAAATGAAATTTTACACATGAAACGAGCAGTATCTTCTTATTAAATTTTGGTGCACGGCTAAAATTTCGTTTCCGAATTAAGCAAAACATTTCCTATCGAATGATGAAAAAAAATTTCGATTTTTATGTTGTTCGCAGGGGTATTTTTCTACAAGTTTAAATGAAATGTATCAGAATATATTGTTTCAACAATGAATCCATTGTTGTAAAAATGTTTAAAATGAAATTTTACACATAAAAAAGCAGTTTCTTCTTATTAAATTTAGGTTCTCGGCTGAAATTTTGTTTCCGAATAAATCAGTACTTTTCCTATCGAATGATGTAAAAAAATTCCGATTTTTATGTTGTTCGCAGGGGTATTTTTCTAAAAGTTTAAATGAAATATATCAAAATGCATTGTTTCAACAATGAATCCATTGTTGAAAAAATGTTTAAAATGAAATTTTACACATAAAAAAGGCAGTTTCTTCTTATTAAATTCAGGTGCTCAGCTGAAATTTTGTTTCCGAATAAATCAGTACTTTTCCCATCGAATGATGTAAAAAAATTCCGATTTTTATGTTGTTCGCAGGGGTATTTTTCTAAAAGTTTAAATGACATGTATCTGAATACATTATTTCAACAATGAATCCATTGTTGTAAAAGTGTTTAAAATGAAATTTTACACATAAAACGAGCAGTATCTTCTTATTATATTCCGGTGCACGGCTGAAATTTTGTTTCCGAATAAATCAGTACTTTTCCTATCGAATGATGTAATAAAATTCCGATTTTTAGGTTGTTCGCAGGGGTATTTTTCTACAAGTTTAAATGAAATGTATCAGAATACATTGTTCCAACAATGAATCCATTGTTGTAAAAGTGTTTAAAATGAAATTTTACACATAAAACGAGCAGTATCTTCTTATTATATTCCGGTGCACGGCTGAAATTTTGTTTCCGAATAAATCAGTACTTTTTCTATCGAATGATGTAATAAAATTCCGATTTTTAGGTTGTTCGCAGGGGTATTTTTCTACAAGTTTAAATGAAATGTATCAGAATACATTGTTTCAACAATGAATCCATTGTTGTAAAAATGTCTAAAATGAAATTTTACACATAAAACGAGCAGTATCTTCTTATTAAATGCCGGTGCACGGCTGGAATTTTGTTTCCGAATAAATCAGTACTTTTCCTATCGAATGATGTAAAAAAATTCCGATTTTTATGTTGTTCGCAGGGGTATTTTTCTACAAGTTTAAATGAAATGTATCAGAATACATTGTTTCAACAATGAATCCAATGTTGTAAAAATGTTTAAAATGAAATTTTACACATGAAACGAGCAGTATCTTCTTATTAAATTTTGGTGCACGGCTAAAATTTCGTTTCCGAATTAAGCAAAACATTTCCTATCGAATGATGAAAAAAAATTTCGATTTTTATGTTGTTCGCAGGGGTATTTTTCTAAAAGTTTAAATGACATGTATCTGAATACATTGTTCCAACAATGAATCCATTGTTGTAAAAGTGTTTAAAATGAAATTTTACACATAAAACGAGCAGTATCTTCTCATTAAATTCCGGTGCACGGCTGAAATTTCGTTTCGGAACTAAGCAAAACATTTCCTATCGAATGATGTAAAAAAATTCCGATTTTTATGTTGTTCGCAGGGGTATTTTTCTACAAGTTTAAATGAAATGTATCAGAATATATTGTTTAGACAATGAATCCATTGTTGTAAAAATGTTTAAAATGAAATTTTACACATAAAAAAGCAGTTTCTTCTTATTAAATTTAGGTGCTCGGCTGAAATTTTGTTTCCGAATAAATCAGTACTTTTCCTATCGAATGATGTAAAAAAATTCCGATTTTTATGTTGTTCGCAGGGGTATTTTTCTAAAAGTTTAAATGACATGTATCTGAATACATTGTTTCAACAATGAATCCATTGTTGTAAAAATGTCTAAAATGAAATTTTACACATAAAACGAGCAGTATCTTCTTATTAAATTCCGGTGCACGGCTGGAATTTTGTTTCCGAATAAATCAGTACTTTTTCTATCGAATGATGTAAAACAATACCGATTTTTAGGTTGTTCGCAGGGGTATTTTTCTACAAGTTTAAATGAAATGTATCAGAATATATTGTTTCAACAATGAATCCATTGTTGTAAAAATGTCTAAAATGAAATTTTACACATAAAACGAGCAGTATCTTCTTATTAAATTCCGGCGCACGGCTGAAATTTTGTTTCCGAATAAATCAGTACTTTTCCTATCGAATGATGTAAAAAAAATCCGATTTTAAAGTTGTTCGCAGGTTTATTCTTCTAAAAGTTTAAATAAAATATATATAAATACATTGTTTCAACAATGAATCCATTGTTGTAAAAATGTTTAAAATGAAATTTTACACATAAAACGAGCAGTATCTTCTCATTAAATTCCGGTGCACGGCTGAAATTTCGTTTCCGAATTAAGCAAAACATTTCCTATCGAATGATGTAAAAAAATTCCGATTTTTATGTTGTTCGCAGGGGTATTTTTCTAAAAGTTTAAATGAAATATATCAAAATGCATTGTTTCAACAATGAATCCATTGTTGAAAAAATGTTTAAAATGAAATTTTACACATAAAAAAGGCAGTTTCTTCTTATTAAATTCAGGTGCTCAGCTGAAATTTTGTTTCCGAATAAATCAGTACTTTTCCCATCGAATGATGTAAAAAAATTCCGATTTTTATGTTGTTCGCAGGGGTATTTTTCTAAAAGTTTAAATGACATGTATCTGAATACATTATTTCAACAATGAATCCATTGTTGTAAAAGTGTTTAAAATGAAATTTTACACATAAAACGAGCAGTATCTTCTTATTATATTCCGGTGCACGGCTGAAATTTTGTTTCCGAATAAATCAGTACTTTTCCTATCGAATGATGTAATAAAATTCCGATTTTTAGGTTGTTCGCAGGGGTATTTTTCTACAAGTTTAAATGAAATGTATCAGAATACATTGTTCCAACAATGAATCCATTGTTGTAAAAGTGTTTAAAATGAAATTTTACACATAAAACGAGCAGTATCTTCTTATTATATTCCGGTGCACGGCTGAAATTTTGTTTCCGAATAAATCAGTACTTTTTCTATCGAATGATGTAATAAAATTCCGATTTTTAGGTTGTTCGCAGGGGTATTTTTCTACAAGTTTAAAAGAAATGTATCAGAATACATTGTTCCAACAATGAATCCATTGTTGTAAAAGTGTTTAAAATGAAATTTTACACATAAAACGAGCAGTATCTTCTTATTATATTCCGGTGCACGGCTGAAATATTGTTTCCGAATAAATCAGTACTTTTCCTATCGAATGATGTAAAAAAATTCCGATTTTTAGGTTGTTCGCAGGGGTATTTTTCTACAAGTTTAAATGAAATGTATCAGAATACATTGTTTCAACAAAGAATCCATTGTTGTAAAAATGTCTAAAATGAAATTTTACACATAAAACGAGCAGTATCTTCTTATTAAATTCCGGTACACGGCTGAAATTTTGTTTCCGAATAAATCAGTACTTTTCCTATCGAATGATGTAAAAAAATTCCGATTTTTATGTTGTTCGCAGGGGTATTTTTCTAAAAGTTTAAATGACATGTATCTGAATACATTGTTTCAACAATGAATCCATTGTTGTAAAAATGTCTAAAATGAAATTTTACACATAAAACGAGCAGTATCTTCTTATTAAATTCCGGTGCACGGCTGGAATTTTGTTTCCGAATAAATCAGTACTTTTTCTATCGAATGATGTAAAACAATACCGATTTTTAGGTTGTTCGCAGGGGTATTTTTCTACAAGTTTAAATGAAATGTATCAGAATATATTGTTTCAACAATGAATCCATTGTTGTAAAAATGTCTAAAATGAAATTTTACACATAAAACGAGCAGTATCTTCTTATTAAATTCCGGCGCACGGCTGAAATTTTGTTTCCGAATAAATCAGTACTTTTCCTATCGAATGATGTAAAAAAAATCCGATTTTAAAGTTGTTCGCAGGTTTATTCTTCTAAAAGTTTAAATAAAATATATATAAATACATTGTTTCAACAATGAATCCATTGTTGTAAAAATGTTTAAAATGAAATTTTACACATAAAACGAGCAGTATCTTCTCATTAAATTCCGGTGCACGGCTGAAATTTCGTTTCCGAATTAAGCAAAACATTTCCTATCGAATGATGTAAAAAAATTCCGATTTTTATGTTGTTCGCAGGGGTATTTTTCTAAAAGTTTAAATGAAATATATCAAAATGCATTGTTTCAACAATGAATCCATTGTTGAAAAAATGTTTAAAATGAAATTTTACACATAAAAAAGGCAGTTTCTTCTTATTAAATTCAGGTGCTCAGCTGAAATTTTGTTTCCGAATAAATCAGTACTTTTCCCATCGAATGATGTAAAAAAATTCCGATTTTTATGTTGTTCGCAGGGGTATTTTTCTAAAAGTTTAAATGACATGTATCTGAATACATTATTTCAACAATGAATCCATTGTTGTAAAAGTGTTTAAAATGAAATTTTACACATAAAACGAGCAGTATCTTCTTATTATATTCCGGTGCACGGCTGAAATTTTGTTTCCGAATAAATCAGTACTTTTCCTATCGAATGATGTAATAAAATTCCGATTTTTAGGTTGTTCGCAGGGGTATTTTTCTACAAGTTTAAATGAAATGTATCAGAATACATTGTTCCAACAATGAATCCATTGTTGTAAAAGTGTTTAAAATGAAATTTTACACATAAAACGAGCAGTATCTTCTTATTATATTCCGGTGCACGGCTGAAATTTTGTTTCCGAATAAATCAGTACTTTTTCTATCGAATGATGTAATAAAATTCCGATTTTTAGGTTGTTCGCAGGGGTATTTTTCTACAAGTTTAAAAGAAATGTATCAGAATACATTGTTCCAACAATGAATCCATTGTTGTAAAAGTGTTTAAAATGAAATTTTACACATAAAACGAGCAGTATCTTCTTATTATATTCCGGTGCACGGCTGAAATATTGTTTCCGAATAAATCAGTACTTTTCCTATCGAATGATGTAAAAAAATTCCGATTTTTAGGTTGTTCGCAGGGGTATTTTTCTACAAGTTTAAATGAAATGTATCAGAATACATTGTTTCAACAAAGAATCCATTGTTGTAAAAATGTCTAAAATGAAATTTTACACATAAAACGAGCAGTATCTTCTTATTAAATTCCGGTACACGGCTGAAATTTTGTTTCCGAATAAATCAGTACTTTTCCTATCGAATGATGTAAAAAAATTCAGATTTTAAAGTTGTTCGCAGGGGTATTTTTCTACAAGTTTAAATGAAATGTATCAGAATACATTGTTTCAACAATGAATCCATTGTTGTAAAAATGTTTAAAATGAAATTTTACACATGAAACGAGCAGTATCTTCTTATTAAATTTTGGTGCACGGCTAAAATTTCGTTTCCGAATTAAGCAAAACATTTCCTATCGAATGATGAAAAAAAATTTCGATTTTTATGTTGTTCGCAGGGGTATTTTTCTAAAAGTTTAAATGACATGTATCTGAATACATTGTTCCAACAATGAATCCATTGTTGTAAAAGTGTTTAAAATGAAATTTTACACATAAAACGAGCAGTATCTTCTCATTAAATTAAGGTGCACGGCTGAAATTTCGTTTCGGAACTAAGCAAAACATTTCCTATCGAATGATGTAAAAAAATTCCGATTTTTATGTTGTTCGCAGGGGTATTTTTCTACAAGTTTAAATGAAATGTATCAGAATATATTGTTTCAACAATGAATCCATTGTTGTAAAAATGTTTAAAATGAAATTTTACACATAAAAAAGCAGTTTCTTCTTATTAAATTTAGGTGCTCGGCTGAAATTTTGTTTCCGAATAAATCAGTACTTTTCCTATCGAATGATGTAAAAAAATTCCGATTTTTATGTTGTTCGCAGGGGTATTTTCTAAAAGTTTAAATGACATGTATCTGAATACATTGTTTCAACAATGAATCCATTGTTGTAAAAATGTCTAAAATGAAATTTTACACATAAAACGAGCAGTATCTTCTTATTAAATTCCGGTGCACGGCTGGAATTTTGTTTCCGAATAAATCAGTACTTTTTCTATCGAATGATGTAAAACAATACCGATTTTTAGGTTGTTCGCAGGGGTATTTTTCTACAAGTTTAAATGAAATGTATCAGAATATATTGTTTCAACAATGAATCCATTGTTGTAAAAATGTCTAAAATGAAATTTTACACATAAAACGAGCAGTATCTTCTTATTAAATTCCGGCGCACGGCTGAAATTTTGTTTCCGAATAAATCAGTACTTTTCCTATCGAATGATGTAAAAAAAATCCGATTTTAAAGTTGTTCGCAGGGGTATTCTTCTAAAAGTTTAAATAAAATATATATAAATACATTGTTTCAACAATGAATCCATTGTTGTAAAAATGTTTAAAATGAAATTTTACACATAAAACGAGCAGTATCTTCTCATTAAATTCCGGTGCACGGCTGAAATTTCGTTTCCGAATTAAGCAAAACATTTCCTATCGAATGATGTAAAAAAATTCCGATTTTTATGTTGTTCGCAGGGGTATTTTTCTAAAAGTTTAAATGAAATATATCAAAATGCATTGTTTCAACAATGAATCCATTGTTGAAAAAATGTTTAAAATGAAATTTTACACATAAAAAAGGCAGTTTCTTCTTATTAAATTCAGGTGCTCAGCTGAAATTTTGTTTCCGAATAAATCAGTACTTTTCCCATCGAATGATGTAAAAAAATTCCGATTTTTATGTTGTTCGCAGGGGTATTTTTCTAAAAGTTTAAATGACATGTATCTGAATACATTATTTCAACAATGAATCCATTGTTGTAAAAGTGTTTAAAATGAAATTTTACACATAAAACGAGCAGTATCTTCTTATTATATTCCGGTGCACGGCTGAAATTTTGTTTCCGAATAAATCAGTACTTTTCCTATCGAATGATGTAATAAAATTCCGATTTTTAGGTTGTTCGCAGGGGTATTTTTCTACAAGTTTAAATGAAATGTATCAGAATACATTGTTCCAACAATGAATCCATTGTTGTAAAAGTGTTTAAAATGAAATTTTACACATAAAACGAGCAGTATCTTCTTATTATATTCCGGTGCACGGCTGGAATTTTGTTTCCGAATAAATCAGTACTTTTCCTATCGAATGATGTAAAAAAATTCCGATTTTTATGTTGTTCGCAGGGGTATTTTTCTACAAGTTTAAATGAAATGTATCAGAATACATTGTTTCAACAATGAATCCATTGTTGTAAAAATGTCTAAAATGAAATTTTACACATAAAACGAGCAGTATCTTCTTATTAAATGCCGGTGCACGGCTGGAATTTTGTTTCCGAATAAATCAGTACTTTTCCTATCGAATGATGTAAAAAAATTCCGATTTTTATGTTGTTCGCAGGGGTATTTTTCTACAAGTTTAAATGAAATGTATCAGAATACATTGTTTCAACAATGAATCCATTGTTGTAAAAATGTTTAAAATGAAATTTTACACATGAAACGAGCAGTATCTTCTTATTAAATTTTCGTGCACGGCTAAAATTTCGTTTCCGAATTAAGCAAAACATTTCCTATCGAATGATGAAAAAAATTTCGATTTTTATGTTGTTCGCAGGGGTATTTTTCTAAAAGTTTAAATGACATGTATCTGAATACATTGTTCCAACAATGAATCCATTGTTGTAAAAGTGTTTAAAATGAAATTTTACACATAAAACGAGCAGTATCTTCTCATTAAATTCCGGTGCACGGCTGAAATTTCGTTTCGGAACTAAGCAAAACATTTCCTATCGAATGATGTAAAAAAATTCCGATTTTTATGTTGTTCGCAGGGGTATTTTTCTACAAGTTAAAATGAAATGTATCAGAATATATTGTTTCAACAATGAATCCATTGTTGTAAAAATGTTTAAAATGAAATTTTACACATAAAAAAGCAGTTTCTTCTTATTAAATTTAGGTTCTCGGCTGAAATTTTGTTTCCGAATAAATCAGTACTTTTCCTATCGAATGATGTAAAAAAATTCCGATTTTTATGTTGTTCGCAGGGGTATTTTTCTAAAAGTTTAAATGACATGTATCTGAATACATTGTTTCAACAATGAATCCATTGTTGTAAAAATGTCTAAAATGAAATTTTACACATAAAACGAGCAGTATCTTCTTATTAAATTCCGGTGCACGGCTGGAATTTTGTTTCCGAATAAATCAGTACTTTTTCTATCGAATGATGTAAAACAATACCGATTTTTAGGTTGTTCGCAGGGGTATTTTTCTACAAGTTTAAATGAAATGTATCAGAATATATTGTTTCAACAATGAATCCATTGTTGTAAAAATGTCTAAAATGAAATTTTACACATAAAACGAGCAGTATCTTCTTATTAAATTCCGGCGCACGGCTGAAATTTTGTTTCCGAATAAATCAGTACTTTTCCTATCGAATGATGTAAAAAAAATCCGATTTTAAAGTTGTTCGCAGGGGTATTCTTCTAAAAGTTTAAATAAAATATATATAAATACATTGTTTCAACAATGAATCCATTGTTGTAAAAATGTTTAAAATGAAATTTTACACATAAAACGAGCAGTATCTTCTCATTAAATTCCGGTGCACGGCTGCAATTTCGTTTCCGAATTAAGCAAAACATTTCCTATCGAATGATGTAAAAAAATTCCGATTTTTATGTTGTTCGCAGGGGTATTTTTCTAAAAGTTTAAATGAAATATATCAAAATGCATTGTTTCAACAATGAATCCATTGTTGAAAAAATGTTTAAAATGAAATTTTACACATAAAAAAGGCAGTTTCTTCTTATTAAATTCAGGTGCTCAGCTGAAATTTTGTTTCCGAATAAATCAGTACTTTTCCCATCGAATGATGTAATAAAATTCCGATTTTTAGGTTGTTCGCAGGGGTATTTTTCTACAAGTTTAAATGAAATGTATCAGAATACATTGTTCCAACAATGAATCCATTGTTGTAAAAGTGTTTAAAATGAAATTTTACACATAAAACGAGCAGTATCTTCTTATTATATTCCGGTGCACGGCTGAAATTTTGTTTCCGAATAAATCAGTACTTTTTCTATCGAATGATGTAATAAAATTCCGATTTTTAGGTTGTTCGCAGGGGTATTTTTCTACAAGTTTAAATGAAATGTATCAGAATACATGGTTTCAACAATGAATCCATTGTTGTAAAAATGTCTAAAATGAAATTTTACACATAAAACGAGCTGTATCTTCTTATTAAATGCCGGTGCACGGCTGGAATTTTGTTTCCGAATAAATCAGTACTTTTCCTATCGAATGATGTAAAAAAATTCCGATTTTTATGTTGTTCGCAGGGTATTTTTCTACAAGTTTAAATGAAATGTATCAGAATACATTGTTTCAACAATGAATCCATTGTTGTAAAAATGTTTAAAATGAAATTTTACACATGAAACGAGCAGTATCTTCTTATTAAATTTTGGTGCACGGCTAAAATTTCGTTTCCGAATTAAGCAAAACATTTCCTATCAAATGATGAAAAAAAATTTCGATTTTTATGTTGTTCGCAGGGGTATTTTTCTAAAAGTTTAAATGACATGTATCTGAATACATTGTTCCAACAATGAATCCATTGTTGTAAAAGTGTTTAAAATGAAATTTTACACATAAAACGAGCAGTATCTTCTCATTAAATTCCGGTGCACGGCTGAAATTTCGTTTCGGAACTAAGCAAAACATTTCCTATCGAATGATGTAAAAAAATTCCGATTTTTATGTTGTTCGCAGGGGTATTTTTCTACAAGTTTAAATGAAATGTATCAGAATATATTGTTTCAACAATGAATCCATTGTTGTAAAAATGTTTAAAATGAAATTTTACACATAAAAAAGCAGTTTCTTCTTATTAAATTTAGGTGCTCGGCTGAAATTTTGTTTCCGAATAAATCAGTACTTTTCCTATCGAATGATGTAAAAAAATTCCGATTTTTATGTTGTTCGCAGGGGTATTTTTCTAAAAGTTTAAATGACATGTATCTGAATACATTGTTTCAACAATGAATCCATTGTTGTAAAAATGTCTAAAATGAAATTTTACACATAAAACGAGCAGTATCTTCTTATTAAATTCCGGTGCACGGCTGGAATTTTGTTTCCGAATAAATCAGTACTTTTCCTATCGAATGATGTAAAAAAATTCCGATTTTAAAGTTGTTCGCAGGGGTATTCTTCTAAAAGTTTAAATAAAATATATATAAATACATTGTTTCAACAATTAATCCATTGTTGTAAAAATGTTTAAAATGAAATTTTACACATAAAACGAGCAGTATCTTCTCATTAAATTCCGGTGCACGGCTGAAATTTCGTTTCCGAATTAAGCAAAACATTTCCTATCGAATGATGTAAAAAAATTCCGATTTTTATGTTTTTCGCAGGGGTATTTTTCTAAAAGTTTAAATGAAATATATCAAAATGCATTGTTTCAACAATGAATCCATTGTTGAAAAAATGTTTAAAATGAAATTTTACACATAAAAAAAGCAGTTTCTTCTTATTAAATTCAGGTGCTAAGCTGAAATTTTGTTTCCGAATAAATCAGTACTTTTCCTATCGAATGATGTAAAAAAATTCCGATTTTTATGTTGTTCGCAGGGGTATTTTTCTAAAAGTTTAAATGACATGTATCTGAATACATTATTTCAACAATGAATCCATTGTTGTAAAAATGTCTAAAATGAAATTTAACACATAAAACGAGCAGTATCTTCTTATTAAATTCCGGTGCACGGCTGGAATTTTGTTTCCGAATAAATCAGTACTTTTTCTATCGAATGATGTAATAAAATTCCGATTTTTAGGTTGTTCGCAGGGGTATTTTTCGACAAGTTTAAATGAAATGTATCAGAATACATTGTTTCAACAATGAATCCATTGTTGTAAAAATGTCTGAAATGAAATTTTACACATAAAACGAGCAGTATCTTCTCATTAAATTCCGGTGCACGGCTGAAATTTCGTTTCCGAATTAAGCAAAACATTTCCTATCGAATGATGTAAAAAAATTCCGATTTTTATGTTATTGTCAGGGGTATTTTTCTAAAAGTTTAAATGAAATATATCTAAATGCGTAGTTTCAACAATGAATCCATTGTTGAAAAAATGTTTAAAATGAAATTTTACACATAAAACGAGCAGTATCTTCTTATTAAATTCCGGTACACGGCTGGAATTTTGTTTCCGAATAAATCAGTACTTTTTCTATCGAATGATGTAATAAAATACCGATTTTTAGGTTGTTCGCAGGGGTATTTCTCTACAAGTTTAAATGAAATGTATCAGAATACATTGTTTCAACAATGAATCCATTGTTGTAAAAATGTCTAAAATGAAATTTTACACATAAAACGAGCAGTATCTTCTTATTAAATTTTGGTGCACGGCTAAAATTTCGTTTCCGAATTAAGCAAAACATTTCCTATCGAATGATGAAAAAAAATTTCGATTTTTATGTTGTTCGCTGGGGTATTTTTCTAAAAGTTTAAATGACATGTATCTGAATACATTGTTTCAACAATGAATCCATTGTTGTAAAAATGTCTGAAATGAAATTTTACACATAAAACGAGCAGTATCTTCTCATTAAATTCCGGTGCACGGCTGAAATTTCGTTTCCGAATTAAGCAAAACATTTCCTATCGAATGATGTAAAAAAATTCCGATTTTTATGTTGTTCGCAGGGGTATTTTTCTAAAAGTTTAAATGACATATATCTAAATGCATTGTTTCAACAATGAATCCATTGTTGTAAAAATGTTTAAAATGAAATTTTACACATAAAACGAGCAGTATCTTCTTATTAAATTTTGGTGCACGGCTAAAATTTCGTTTCCGAATTAAGCAAAATATTTCCTATCGAATGATGTAAAAAAATTCCGATTTTTATGTTGTTCGCAGGGGTATTTTTCTAAAAGTTTAAATGAAATATATCTAAATGCATTGTTTCAACAATGAATCCATTGTTAAAAAAATGTTTAAAATGAAATTTTACACATAAAAATGCAGTTTCTTCTTATTAAATTTAGGTGCTCGGCTGAAATTTTGTTTCCGAACAAATCAGTACTTTTCCTATCGAATGATGCAAAAAAATTCCGATTTTTATGTTGTTCGCAGGGGTATTTTTCTAAAAGTTTAAATGACATGTATCTGAATACATTGTTTCAACAATGAATCCATTGTTGTAAAAATGTCTAAAATGAAATTTTACACATAAAACGAGCAGTATCTTCTTATTAAATTCCGGTGCACGGCTGGAATTTTGTTTCCGAATAAATCAGTACTTTTTCTATCGAATGATGTAAAACAATTCCGATTTTTAGGTTGTTCGCAGGGGTATTTTTCTACAAGTTTAAAAGAAATGTATCAGAATACATTGTTCCAACAATGAATCCATTGTTGTAAAAGTGTTTAAAATGAAAATTTACACATAAAACGAGCAGTATCTTCTTATTATATTCCGGTGCACGGCTGAAATTTTGTTTCCAAATAAATCAGTACTTTTCCTATCGAATGATGTAAAAAAATTCCGATTTTTAGGTTGTTCGCAGGGGTATTTTTCTACAAGTTTAAATGAAATGTATCAGAATATATTGTTTCAACAATGAATCCATTGTTGTAAAAATGTCTAAAATGAAATTTTACGCATAAAACGAGCAGTATCTTCTTATTAAATTCCGGCGCACGGCTGAAATTTTGTTTCCGAATAAATCAGTACTTTTCCTATCGAATGATGTAAAAAAATTCCGATTTTAAAGTTGTTCGCAGGGGTATTCTTCTAAAAGTTTAAAAGAAATATATCTAAATGCATTGTTTCAACAATGAATCCATTGTTGTAAAAGTGTTTAAAATGAAATTTTACACATAAAACGAGCAGTATCTTCTTATTATATTCCGGTGCACGGCTGAAATTTTGTTTCCGAATGAATCAGTACTTTTCCTATCGAATGATGCAAAAAAATTCCAATTTTTAGGTTGTTCGCAGGGGTATTTTTCTACAAGTTTAAATGAAATGTATCAGAATATATTGTTTCAACAATGAATCCATTGTTGTAAAAATGTCTAAAATGAAATTTTACACATAAAACGAGCAGTATCTTCTTATTAAATTTCGGTGCACGGCTGAAATTTTGTTTCCGAATAAATCAGTACTTTTCCTATCGAATGATGTAAAAAAATTCCGATTTTAAAGTTGTTCGCAGGGGTATTTTTCTACAAGTTTAAAAGAAATGTATCAGAATACATTGTTCCAACAATGAATCCATTGTTGTAAAAGTGTTTAAAATGAAATTTTACACATAAAACGAGCAGTATCTTCTTATTATATTCCGGTGCACGGCTGAAATTTTGTTTCCGAATAAATCAGTACTTTTCCTATCGAATGATGTAAAAAAATTCCGATTTTTAGGTTGTTCGCAGGGGTATTTTTCTACAAGTTTAAATGAAATGTATCAGAATACATTGTTTCAACAAAGAATCCATTGTTGTAAAAATGTCTAAAATGAAATTTTACACATAAAACGAGCAGTATCTTCTTATTAAATTCCGGTACACGGCTGAAATTTTGTTTCCGAATAAATCAGTACTTTTCCTATCGAATGATGTAAAAAATTCCGATTTTAAAGTTGTTCGCAGGGGTATTCTTCTAAAAATTTAAATAAAATATATATAAATATATTGTTTCAACAATGAATCCATTGTTGTAAAAATGTTTAAAATGAAATTTTACACATAAAACGAGCAGTATCTTCTCATTAAATTCCGGTGCACGCCTGAAATTTCGTTTCCGAATTAAGCAAAACATTTCCTATCGAATGATGTAAAAAAATTCCGATTTTTATGTTGTTCGCAGGGGTATTTTTCTAAAAGTTTAAATGAAATATATCTAAATGCATTGTTTCAACAATGAATCCATTGTTGAAAAAATGTTTAAAATGAAATTTTACACATAAAAAAAGCAGTTTCTTCTTATTAAATTCAGGTGCTCGGCTGAAATTTTGTTTCCGAATAAATCAGTACTTTTCCTATCGAATGATGTAAAAAAACTCCGATTTTTATGTTGTTCGCAGGGGTATTTTTCTAAAAGTTTAAATGACATGTATCTGAATACATTGTTTCAACAATGAATCCATTGTTGTAAAAATGTCTAAAATGAAATTTTACACATAAAACGAGCAGTATCTTCTTATTAAATTCCGGTGCACGGCTGGAATTTTGTTTCCGAATAAATCAGTACTTTTTCTATCGAATGATGTAAAACAATTCTGATTTTTAGGTTGTTCGCAGGGGTATTTTTCTACAAGTTTAAATGAAATGTATCAGAATACATTGTTTCAACAAAGAATCCATTGTTGTAAAAGTGTTTAAAATGAAATTTTACACATAAAGCGAGCAGTATCTTCTTATTAAATTCCGGTGCACGGCTGAAATTTTGTTTCCGAATAAATCAGTACTTTTCCTATCGAATGATGTAAAAAAATTTCGATTTTTAGGTTATTCGCCGGGGTATTTTTCTACAAGTTTAAATGAAATATATCAGAATACATTGTTTCAACAATGAATCCATTGTTGAAAAAATGTTTAAAATGAAATTTTACACATAAAACAAGCAGTATCTTCTTTTTATATTCTGGTGCACGGCTGAAATTTCGTTTCCGAATAAAACTGTACTTTTCCTATCGAATGATGTAAAAATATTCCGATTTTAAAGTTGTTCGCAGGGGTATTCTTCTAAAAGTTTAAATAAAATATATATAAATATATTGTTTCAACAATGAATCCATTGTTGTAAAAATGTTTAAAATGAAATTTTACACATAAAACGAGCACTATCTTCTTTTTAAATATTGGTGCACGGCTGAAATTTCGTTTCCGAATTAAGCAAAACATTTCCTATCGAATGATGTAAAAAAATTCCGATTTTTATGTTGTTCGCAGGGGTATTTTTCTAAAAGTTTAAATGAAATATATCTAAATGCATTGTTTCAACAATGAATCCATTGTTGAAAAAATGTTTAAAATGAAATTTTACACATAAAAAAGCAGTTTCTTCTTATTAAATTCAGGTGCTCGGCTGAAATTTTGTTTCCGAATAAATCAGTACTTTTCCTATCGAATGATGTAAAAAAATTCCGATTTTTATGTTGTTCGCAGGGGTATTTTTCTAAAAGTTTAAATGACATGTATCTGAATACATTGTTTCAACAATGAATCCATTGTTGTAAAAATGTCTAAAATGAAATTTTACACATAAAACGAGCAGTATCTTCTTATTAAATTCCGGTGCACGGCTGGAATTTTGTTTCCGAATAAATCAGTACTTTTTCTATCGAATGATGTAAAACAATTCCGATTTTTAGGTTGTTCGCAGGGGTATTTTTCTACAAGTTTAAATGAAATGTATCAGAATATATTGTTTCAACAATGAATCCATTGTTGTAAAAATGTCTAAAATGAAATTTTACACATAAAACGAGCAGTATCTTCTTATTAAATTCCGGCGCACGGCTGAAATTTTGTTTCCGAATAAATCAGTACTTTTCCTATCGAATGATGAAAAAAATTTCGATTTTTAGGTTGTTCGCAGGGGTATTTTTCTACAAGTTTAAATGAAATGTATCAGAATACATTGTTCCAACAATGAATCCATTGTTGTAAAAGTGTTTAAAATGAAATTTTACACATAAAACGAGAAGTATCTTCTTATTATATTCCGGTGCACGGCTGAAATTTTGTTTCCGAATAAATCAGTACTTTTCCTATCGAATGATGTAATAAAATTCCGATTTTTAGGTTGTTCGCAGTTGTATTTTTCTACAAGTTTAAATGAAATGTATCAGAATACATTGTTCCAACAATGAATCCATTGTTGTAAAAGTGTTTAAAATGAAATTTTACACATAAAACGAGCAGTATCTTCTTATTATATTCCGGTGCACGGCTGAAATTTTGTTTCCGAATAAATCAGTACTTTTCCTATCGAATGATGTAATAAAATTCCGATTTTTAGGTTGTTCGCAGGGGTATTTTTCTACAAGTTTAAATGAAATGTATCAGATTACATTGTTTCAACAATGAATCCATTGTTGTAAAAATGTCTAAAATGAAATTTTACACATAAAACGAGCAGTATCTTCTTATTAAATGCCGGTGCACGGCTGGAATTTTGTTTCCGAATAAATCAGTACTTTTCCTATCGAATGATGTAAAAAAATTCCGATTTTTATGTTGTTCGCAGGGGTATTTTTCCACAAGTTTAAATGAAATGTATCAGAATACATTGTTTCAACAATGAATCCATTGTTGTAAAAATGTTTAAAATGAAATTTTACACATGAAACGAGCAGTATCTTCTTATTAAATTTTGGTGCACGGCTAAAATTTCGTTTCCGAATTAAGCAAAACATTTCCTATCGAATGATAAAAAAAAATTTTGATTTTTATGTTGTTCGCAGGGGTATTTTTCTAAAAGTTTAAATGACATGTATCTGAATACATTGTTCCAACAATGAATCCATTGTTGTAAAAGTGTTTAAAATGAAATTTTACACATAAAACGAGCAGTATCTTCTGATTAAATTCCGGTGCACGGCTGAAATTTCGTTTCGGAACTAAGCAAAACATTTCCTATCGAATGATGTAAAAAAATTCCGATTTTTATGTTGTTCGCAGGGGTATTTTTCTACAAGTTTAAATGAAATGTATCAGAATACATTGTTCCAACAATGAATCCATTGTTGTAAAAGTGTTTAAAATGAAATTTTACACATAAAACGAGAAGTATCTTCTTATTATATTCCGGTGCACGGCTGAAATTTTGTTTCCGAATAAATCAGTACTTTTTCTATCGAATGATGTAAAACAATTCCGATTTTTAGGTTGTTCGCAGGGGTATTTTTCTACAAGTTTAAAAGAAATGTATCAGAATACATTGTTCCAACAATGAATCCATTGTTGTAAAAGTGTTTAAAATGAAATTTTACACATAAAACGAGCAGTATCTTCTTATTATATTCCGGTGCACGGCTGAAATTTTGTTTCCAAATAAATCAGTACTTTTCCTATCGAATGATGTAAAAAAATTCCGATTTTTAGGTTGTTCGCAGGGGTATTTTTCTACAAGTTTAAATGAAATGTATCAGAATATATTGTTTCAACAATGAATCCATTGTTGTAAAAATGTCTAAAATGAAATTTTACACATAAAACGAGCAGTATCTTCTTATTAAATTCCGGCGCACGGCTGAAATTTTGTTTCCGAATAAATCAGTACTTTTCCTATCGAATGATGTAAAAAAATTAAGATTTTAAAGTTGTTCGCATTGGTATTCTTCTAAAAGTTTAAATGAAATATATCTAAATGCATTGTTTCAACAATGAATCCATTGTTGAAAAAATGTTTAAAATGAAATTTTACACATAAAACGAGCAGTATCTTCTTATTAAATTTTGGTGCACGGCTAAAATTTCGTTTCCGAATTAAGCAAAACATTTCCTATCGAATGATGAAAAAAATTTCGATTTTTAGGTTGTTCGCAGGGGTATTTTTCTACAAGTTTAAATGAAATGTATCAGAATACATTGTTCCAACAATGAATCCATTGTTGTAAAAGTGTTTAAAATGAAATTTTACACATAAAACGAGAAGTATCTTCTTATTATATTCCGGTGCACGGCTGAAATTTTGTTTCCGAATAAATCAGTACTTTTCCTATCGAATGATGTAATAAAATTCCGATTTTTAGGTTGTTCGCAGTTGTATTTTTCTACAAGTTTTAATGAAATGTATCAGAATACATTGTTCCAACAATGAATCCATTGTTGTAAAAGTGTTTAAAATGAAATTTTACACATAAAACGAGCAGTATCTTCTTATTATATTCCGGTGCACGGCTGAAATTTTGTTTCCGAATAAATCAGTACTTTTCCTATCGAATGATGTAATAAAATTCCGATTTTTAGGTTGTTCGCAGGGGTATTTTTCTACAAGTTTAAATGAAATGTATCAGAATACATTGTTTCAACAATGAATCCATTGTTGTAAAAATGTCTAAAATGAAATTTTACACATAAAACGAGCAGTATCTTCTTATTAAATGCCGGTGCACGGCTGGAATTTTGTTTCCGAATAAATCAGTACTTTTCCTATCGAATGATGTAAAAAAATTCCGATTTTTATGTTGTTCGCAGGGGTATTTTTCCACAAGTTTAAATGAAATGTATCAGAATACATTGTTTCAACAATGAATCCATTGTTGTAAAAATGTTTAAAATGAAATTTTACACATGAAACGAGCAGTATCTTCTTATTAAATTTTGGTGCACGGCTAAAATTTCGTTTCCGAATTAAGCAAAACATTTCCTATCGAATGATAAAAAAAATTTTGATTTTTATGTTGTTCGCAGGGGTATTTTTCTAAAAGTTTAAATGACATGTATCTGAATACATTGTTCCAACAATGAATCCATTGTTGTAAAAGTTTTTAAAATGAAATTTTACACATAAAACGAGCAGTATCTTCTTATTAAATTCCGGTGCACGGCTGAAATTTTGTTTCCGAATAAATCAGTACTTTTCCTATCGAATGATGTAAAAAAATTTCGATTTTTAGGTTATTCGCCGGGGTATTTTTCTACAAGTTTAAATGAAATATATCAGAATACATTGTTTCAACAATGAATCCATTGTTGAAAAAATGTTTAAAATGAAATTTTACACATAAAACAAGCAGTATCTTCTTATTATATTCTGGTGCACGGCTGAAATTTCGTTTCCGAATAAAACTGTACTTTTCCTATCGAATGATGTAAAAAAATTCCGATTTTAAAGTTGTTCGCAGGGGTATTCTTCTAAAAGTTTAAATAAAATATATATAAATATATTGTTTCAACAATGAATCCATTGTTGTAAAAATGTTTAAAATGAAATTTTACACATAAAACGAGCACTATCTTCTTTTTAAATATTGGTGCACGGCTGAAATTTCGTTTCCGAATTAAGCAAAACATTTCCTATCGAATGATGTAAAAAAATTCCGATTTTTATGTTGTTCGCAGGGGTATTTTTCTAAAAGTTTAAATGAAATATATCTAAATGCATTGTTTCAACAATGAATCCATTGTTGAAAAAATGTTTAAAATGAAATTTTACACATAAAAAAGCCGTTTCTTCTTATTAAATTCAGGTGCTCGGCTGAAATTTTGTTTCCGAATAAATCAGTACTTTTCCTATCGAATGATGTAAAAAAACTCCGATATTTATGTTGTTCGCAGGGGTATTTTTCTAAAAGTTTAAATGACATGTATCTGAATACATTGTTTCAACAATGAATCCATTGTTGTAAAAGTGTTTAAAATGAAATTTTACACATAAAACGAGCAGTATCTTCTTATTAAATTCCGGCGCACGGCTGAAAGTTTGTTTCCGAATAAATCAGTACTTTTCCTATCGAATGATGTAAAAAAATTCCGATTTTAAAGTTGTTCGCAGGGGTATTCTTCTAAAAGTTTAAATGAAATATATCTAAATGCATTGTTTCAACAATGAATCCATTGTTGTAAAAATGTTTAAAATGAAATTTTACACATGAAACGAGCAGTATCTTCTTATTAAATTTTGGTGCACGGCTAAAATTTCGTTTCCGAATTAAGCAAAACATTTCCTATCGAATGATGAAAAAAAATTTCGATTTTTATGTTGTTCGCAGGGGTATTTTTCTAAAAGTTTAAATGACATGTATCTGAATACATTGTTCCAACAATGAATCCATTGTTGTAAAAGTGTTTAAAATGAAATTTTACACATAAAACGAGCAGTATCTTCTCATTAAATTCCGGTGCACGGCTGAAATTTCGTTTCGGAACTAAGCAAAACATTTCCTATCGAATGATGTAAAAAAATTCCGATTTTTATGTTGTTCGCAGGGGTATTTTTCTACAAGTTTAAATGAAATGTATCAGAATATATTGTTTCAACAATGAATCCATTGTTGTAAAAATGTTTAAAATGAAATTTTACACATAAAAAAGCAGTTTCTTCTTATTAAATTTAGGTGCTCGGCTGAAATTTTGTTTCCGAATAAATCAGTTCTTTTCCTATCGAATGATGTAAAAAAATCCGATTTTTATGTTGTTCGCAGGGGTATTTTTCTAAAAGTTTAAATGACATGTATCTGAATACATTGTTTCAACAATGAATCCATTGTTGTAAAAATGTCTAAAATGAAATTTTACACATAAAACGAGCAGTATCTTCTTATTAAATTCCGGTGCACGGCTGGAATTTTGTTTCCGAATAAATCAGTACTTTTTCTATCGAATGATGTAAAACAATTCCGATTTTTAGGTTATTCGCCGGGGTATTTTTCTACAAGTTTAAATGAAATATATCAGAATACATTGTTTCAACAATGAATCCATTGTTGAAAAAATGTTTAAAATGAAATTTTACACATAAAACAAGCAGTATCTTCTTATTATATTCTGGTGCACGGCTGAAATTTCGTTTCCGAATAAAACTGTACTTTTCCTATCGAATGATGTAAAAAAATTCCGATTTTAAAGTTGTTCGCAGGGGTATTCTTCTAAAAGTTTAAATAAAATATATATAAATATATTGTTTCAACAATGAATCCATTGTTGTAAAAATGTTTAAAATGAAATTTTACACATAAAACGAGCACTATCTTCTTTTTAAATATTGGTGCACGGCTGAAATTTCGTTTCCGAATTAAGCAAAACATTTCCTATCGAATGATGTAAAAAAATTCCGATTTTTATGTTGTTCGCAGGGGTATTTTTCTAAAAGTTTAAATGAAATATATCTAAATGCATTGTTTCAACAATGAATCCATTGTTGAAAAAATGTTTAAAATGAAATTTTACACATAAAAAAGCAGTTTCTTCTTATTAAATTCAGGTGCTCGGCTGAAATTTTGTTTCCGAATAAATCAGTACTTTTCCTATCGAATGATGTAAAAAAATTCCGATTTTTATGTTGTTCGCAGGGGTATTTTTCTAAAAGTTTAAATGACATGTACCTGAATACATTGTTTCAACAATGAATCCATTGTTGTAAAAATGTCTAAAATGAAATTTTACACATAAAACGAGCAGTATCTTCTTATTAAATTCCGGTGCACGGCTGGAATTTTGTTTCCGAATAAATCAGTACTTTTTCTATCGAATGATGTAAAACAATTCCGATTTTTAGGTTGTTCGCAGGGGTATTTTTCTACAAGTTTAAAAGAAATGTATCAGAATACATTGTTCCAACAATGAATCCTTTGTTGTAAAAGTGTTTAAAATGAAATTTTACACATAAAACGAGCAGTATCTTCTTATTATATTCCGGTGCACGGCTGAAATTTTGTTTCCAAATAAATCAGTACTTTTCCTATCGAATGATGTAAAAAAATTCCGATTTTTAGGTTGTTCGCAGGGGTATTTTTCTACAAGTTTAAATGAAATGTATCAGAATATATTGTTTCAACAATGAATCCATTGTTGTAAAAATGTCTAAAATGAAATTTTACACATAAAACGAGCAGTATCTTCTTATTAAATTCCGGCGCACGGCTGAAATTTTGTTTCCGAATAAATCAGTACTTTTCCTATCGAATGATGTAAAAAAATTCCGATTTTAAAGTTGTTCGCAGGGGTATTCTTCTAAAAGTTTAAATGAAATATATCTAAATGCATTGTTTCAACAATGAATCCATTGTTGAAAAAATGTTTAAAATGAAATTTTACACATAAAACGAGCAGTATCTTCTTATTAAATTTTGGTGCACGGCTAAAATTTCGTTTCCGAATTAAGCAAAACATTTCCGATCGAATGATGAAAAAAATTTCGATTTTTAGGTTGTTCGCAGGGGTATTTTTCTACAAGTTTAAATGAAATGTATCAGAATACATTGTTCCAACAATGAATCCATTGTTGTAAAATTGTTTAAAATGAAATTTTACACATAAAACGAGAAGTATCTTCTTATTATATTCCGGTGCACTGCTGAAATTTTGTTTCCGAATAAATCAGTACTTTTCCTATCGAATGATGTAATAAAACTCCGATTTTTAGGTTGTTCGCAGTTGTATTTTTCTACAAGTTTAAATGAAATGTATCAGAATACATTGTTCCAACAATGAATCCATTGTTGTAAAAGTGTTTAAAATGAAATTTTACACATAAAACGAGCAGTATCTTCTTATTATATTCCGGTGCACGGCTGAAATTTTGTTTCCGAATAAATCAGTACTTTTCCTATCGAATGATGTAATAAAATTCCGATTTTTAGGTTGTTCGCAGGGGTATTTTTCTACAAGTTTAAATGAAATGTATCAGAATACATTGTTTCAACAATGAATCCATTGTTGTAAAAATGTCTAAAATGAAATTTTACACATAAAACGAGCAGTATCTTCTTATTAAATGCCGGTGCACGGCTGGAATTTTGTTTCCGAATAAATCAGTACTTTTCCTATCGAATGATGTAAAAAAAATTCCGATTTTTATGTTGTTCGCAGGGGTATTTTTCTACAAGTTTAAATGAAATGTATCAGAATACATTGTTTCAACAATGAATCCATTGTTGAAAAAATGTTTAAAATGAAATTTTACACATAAAAAAGCAGTTTCTTCTTATTAAATTCAGGTGCTCGGCTGAAATTTTGTTTCCGAATAAATCAGTACTTTTCCTATCGAATGATGTAAAAAAATTCCGATTTTTATGTTGTTCGCAGGGGTATTTTTCTAAAAGTTTAAATGACATGTATCTGAATACATTGTTTCAACAATGAATCCATTGTTGTAAAAATGTTTAAAATGAAATTTTACACATAAAACGAGCACTATCTTCTTTTTAAATATTGGTGCACGGCTGAAATTTCGTTTCCGAATTAAGCAAAACATTTCCTATCGAATGATGTAAAAAAATTCCGATTTTTATGTTGTTCGCAGGGGTATTTTTCTAAAAGTTTAAATGAAATATATCTAAATGCATTGTTTCAACAATGAATCCATTGTTGAAAAAATGTTTAAAATGAAATTTTACACATAAAAAAGCAGTTTCTTCTTATTAAATTCAGGTGCTCGGCTGAAATTTTGTTTCCGAATAAATCAGTACTTTTCCTATCGAATGATGTAAAAAAATTCCGATTTTTATGTTGTTCGCAGGGGTATTTTTCTAAAAGTTTAAATGACATGTACCTGAATACATTGTTTCAACAATGAATCCATTGTTGTAAAAATGTCTAAAATGAAATTTTACACATAAAACGAGCAGTATCTTCTTATTAAATTCCGGTGCACGGCTGGAATTTTGTTTCCGAATAAATCAGTACTTTTTCTATCGAATGATGTAAAACAATTCCGATTTTTAGGTTGTTCGCAGGGGTATTTTTCTACAAGTTTAAAAGAAATGTATCAGAATACATTGTTCCAACAATGAATCCTTTGTTGTAAAAGTGTTTAAAATGAAATTTTACACATAAAACGAGCAGTATCTTCTTATTATATTCCGGTGCACGGCTGAAATTTTGTTTCCAAATAAATCAGTACTTTTCCTATCGAATGATGTAAAAAAATTCCGATTTTTAGGTTGTTCGCAGGGGTATTTTTCTACAAGTTTAAATGAAATGTATCAGAATATATTGTTTCAACAATGAATCCATTGTTGTAAAAATGTCTAAAATGAAATTTTACACATAAAACGAGCAGTATCTTCTTATTAAATTCCGGCGCACGGCTGAAATTTTGTTTCCGAATAAATCAGTACTTTTCCTATCGAATGATGTAAAAAAATTCCGATTTTAAAGTTGTTCGCAGGGGTATTCTTCTAAAAGTTTAAATGAAATATATCTAAATGCATTGTTTCAACAATGAATCCATTGTTGAAAAAATGTTTAAAATGAAATTTTACACATAAAACGAGCAGTATCTTCTTATTAAATTTTGGTGCACGGCTAAAATTTCGTTTCCGAATTAAGCAAAACATTTCCGATCGAATGATGAAAAAAATTTCGATTTTTAGGTTGTTCGCAGGGGTATTTTTCTACAAGTTTAAATGAAATGTATCAGAATACATTGTTCCAACAATGAATCCATTGTTGTAAAATTGTTTAAAATGAAATTTTACACATAAAACGAGAAGTATCTTCTTATTATATTCCGGTGCACTGCTGAAATTTTGTTTCCGAATAAATCAGTACTTTTGCTATCGAATGATGTAATAAAACTCCGATTTTTAGGTTGTTCGCAGTTGTATTTTTCTACAAGTTTAAATGAAATGTATCAGAATACATTGTTCCAACAATGAATCCATTGTTGTAAAAGTGTTTAAAATGAAATTTTACACATAAAACGAGCAGTATCTTCTTATTATATTCCGGTGCACGGCTGAAATTTTGTTTCCGAATAAATCAGTACTTTTCCTATCGAATGATGTAATAAAATTCCGATTTTTAGGTTGTTCGCAGGGGTATTTTTCTACAAGTTTAAATGAAATGTATCAGAATACATTGTTTCAACAATGAATCCATTGTTGTAAAAATGTCTAAAATGAAATTTTACACATAAAACGAGCAGTATCTTCTTATTAAATGCCGGTGCACGGCTGGAATTTTGTTTCCGAATAAATCAGTACTTTTCCTATCGAATGATGTAAAAAAAATTCCGATTTTTATGTTGTTCGCAGGGGTATTTTTCTACAAGTTTAAATGAAATGTATCAGAATACATTGTTTCAACAATGAATCCATTGTTGTAAAAATGTTTAAAATGAAATTTTACACATGAAACGAGCAGTATCTTCTTATTAAATTTTGGTGCACGGCTAAAATTTCGTTTCCGAATTAAGCAAAACATTTCCTATCGAATGTTTAAAAAAAATTTTGATTTTTATGTTGTTCGCAGGGGTATTTTTCTAAAAGTTTAAATGACATGTATCTGAATACATTGTTCCAACAATGAATCCATTGTTGTAAAAGTGTTTAAAATGAAATTTTACACATAAAACGAGCAGTATCTTCTGATTAAATTCCGGTGCACGGCTGAAATTTCGTTTCGGAACTAAGCAAAACATTTCCTATCAAATGATGTAAAAAAATTCCGATTTTTATGTTGTTCGCAGGGGTATTTTTCTACAAGTTTAAATGAAATGTATCAGAATATATTGTTTCAACAATGAATCCATTGTTGTAAAAATGTTTAAAATGAAATTTTACACATAAAAAAGCAGTTTCTTCTTATTAAATTTAGGTGCTCGGCTGAAATTTTGTTTCCGAATAAATCAGTACTTTACCTATCGAATGATGTAAAAAAATTCCGATTTTTATGTTGTTCGCAGGGGTATTTTTCTAAAAGTTTAAATGACATGTATCTGAATACATTGTTTCAACAATGAATCCATTGTTGTAAAAATGTCTAAAATGAAATTTTACACATAAAGCGAGCAGTATCTTCTTATTAAATTCCGGTGCACGGCTGAAATTTTGTTTCCGAATAAATCAGTACTTTTCCTATCGAATGATGTAAAAAAATTTCGATTTTTAGGTTATTCGCCGGGGTATTTTTCTACAAGTTTAAATGAAATATATCAGAATACATTGTTTCAACAATGAATCCATTGTTGAAAAAATGTTTAAAATGAAATTTTACACATAAAACAAGCAGTATCTTCTTATTATATTCCTGTGCACGGCTGAAATTTCGTTTCCGAATAAAACTGTACTTTTCCTATCGAATGATGTAAAAAAATTCCGATTTTAAAGTTGTTCGCAGGGGTATTCTTCTAAAAGTTTAAATAAAATATATATAAATATATTGTTTCAACAATGAATCCATTGTTGTAAAAATGTTTAAAATGAAATTTTACACATAAAACGAGCACTATCTTCTTTTTAAATATTGGTGCACGGCTGAAATTTCGTTTCCGAATTAAGCAAAACATTTCCTATCGAATGATGTAAAAAAATTCCGATTTTTATGTTGTTCGCAGGGGTATTTTTCTAAAAGTTAAATGAAATATATCTAAATGCATTGTTTCAACAATGAATCCATTGTTGAAAAAATGTTTAAAATGAAATTTTACACATAAAAAAGCCGTTTCTTCTTATTAAATTCAGGTGCTCGGCTGAAATTTTGTTTCCGAATAAATCAGTACTTTTCCTATCGAATGATGTAAAAAAATTCCGATTTTAAAGTTGTTCGCAGGGGTATTCTTCTAAAAGTTTAAATGAAATATATCTAAATGCATTGTTTCAACAATGAATCCATTGTTGAAAAAATGTTTAAAATGAAATTTTACACATAAAACGAGCAGTATCTTCTTATTAAATTTTGGTGCACGGCTAAAATTTCGTTTCCGAATTAAGCAAAACATTTCCTATCGAATGATGAAAAAAATTTCGATTTTTAGGTTGTTCGCAGGTGTATTTTTCTACAAGTTTAAATGAAATGTATCAGAATACATTGTTCCAACAATGAATCCATTGTTGTAAAAGTGTTTAAAATGAAATTTTACACATAAAACGAGAAGTATCTTCTTATTATATTCCGGTGCACGGCTGAAATTTTGTTTCCGAATAAATCAGTACTTTTCCTATCGAATGATGTAATAAAATTCCGATTTTTAGGTTGTTCGCAGGGGTATTTTTCTACAAGTTTAAATGAAATGTATCAGAATACATTGTTCCAACAATGAATCCATTGTTGTAAAAGTGTTTAAAATGAAATTTTACACATAAAACGAGCAGTATCTTCTTATTATATTCCGGTGCACGGCTGAAATTTTGTTTCCGAATAAATCAGTACTTTTCCTATCGAATGATGTAATAAAATTCCGATTTTTAGGTTGTTCGCAGGGGTATTTTTCTACAAGTTTAAATGAAATGTATCAGAATACATTGTTTCAACAATGAATCCATTGTTGTAAAAATGTCTAAAATGAAATTTTACACATAAAACGAGCAGTATCTTCTTATTAAATTCCGGTGCACGGCTGAAATTTCGTTTCGGAACTAAGCAAAACATTTCCTATCGAATGATGTAAAAAAATTCCGATTTTTATGTTGTTCGCAGGGGTATTTTTCTACAAGTTTAAATGAAATGTATCAGAATATATTGTTTCAACAATGAATCCATTGTTGTAAAAATGTTTAAAATGAAATTTTACACATAAAAAAGCAGTTTCTTCTTATTAAATTTAGGTGCTCGGCTGAAATTTTGTTTCCGAATAAATCAGTACTTTTCCTATCGAATGATGTAAAAAAATTCCGATTTTTATGTTGTTCGCAGGGGTATTTTTCTAAAAGTTTAAATGACATGTATCTGAATACATTGTTTCAACAATGAATCCATTGTTGTAAAAATGTCTAAAATGAAATTTTACACATAAAACGAGCAGTATCTTCTTATTAAATTCCGGTGCACGGCTGGAATTTTGTTTCCGAATAAATCAGTGCTTTTTCTATCGAATGATGTAAAACAATTCCGATTTTTAGGTTGTTCGCAGGGGTATTTTTCTACAAGTTTAAATGAAATGTATCAGAATATATTGTTTCAACAATGAATCCATTGTTGTAAAAATGTCTAAAATGATATTTTACACATAAAACGAGCAGTATCTTCTTATTAAATTCCGGCGCACGGCTGAAATTTTGTTTCCGAATAAATCAGTACTTTTCCTATCAAATGATGTAAAAAAATTCCGATTTTAAAGTTGTTCGCAGGGGTATTCTTCTAAAAGTTTAAATAATATATATATAAATACATTGTTTCAACAATGAATCCATTGTTGTAAAAATGTTTAAAATGAAATTTTACACATAAAACGAGCAGTATCTTCTCATTAAATTCCGGTGCACGGCTTAAATTTCGTATCCGAATTAAGCAAAACATTTCCTATCGAATGATGTAAAAAAATTCCGATTTTTGTGTTGTTCGCAGGGGTATTTTTCTAAAAGTTTAAATGAAATATATCAAAATGCATTGTTTCAACAATGAATCCATTGTTGAAAAAATGTTTAAAATGAAATTTTACACATAAAAAAAGCAGTATCTTCTTATTAAATGCCGGTGCACGGCTGGAATTTTGTTTCCGAATAAATCAGTACTTTTCCTATCGAATGATGTAAAAAAATTCCGATTTTTATGTTGTTCGCAGGGGTATTTTTCTACAAGTTTAAATGAAATGTATCAGAATACATTGTTTCAACAATGAATCCATTGTTGTAAAAATGTTTAAAGTGAAATTTTACACATAAAACGAGCAGTTATCTTCTTATTAAATTTTGGTGCACGGCTAAAATTTCGTTTCCGAATTAAGCAAAACATTTCCTATCGAATGATGAAAAAAAATTTCGATTTTTATGTTGTTCGCAGGGGTATTTTTCTAAAAGTTTAATTGACATGTATCTGAATACATTGTTTCAACAATGAATCCATTGTTGTAAAAATGTCTGAAATGAAATTTTACACATAAAACGAGCAGTATCTTCTCATTGAATTCCGGTGCACGGCTGAAATTTCGTTTCCGAATTAAGCAAAACATTTCCTATCGAATGATGTAAAAAAATTCCGATTTTTATGTTGTTCGCAGGGGTATTTTTCTAAACGTTTAAATGAAATATATCTAAATGCATAGTTTCAACAATGAATCCATTGTTGAAAAAATGTTTAAAATGAAATTTTACACATAAAACGAGCAGTATCTTCTTATTAAATTCCGGTACACGGCTGGAATTTTGTTTCCGAATAAATCAGTACTTTTTCTATCGAATGATGTAATAAAATACCGATTTTTAGGTTGTTCGCAGGGGTATTTTTCTACAAGTTTAAATGAAATGTATCAGAATACATTGTTTCAACAATGAATCCATTGTTGTAAAAATGTCTAAAATGAAATTTTACACATAAAACGAGCAGTATCTTCTTATTAAATGCCGGTGCACGGCTGGAATTTTGTTTCCGAATAAATCAGTACTTTTCCTATCGAATGATGTAAAAAAATTCCGATTTTTATGTTGTTCGCAGGGGTATTTTTCTACAAGTTTAAATGAAATGTATCAGAATATATTGTTTCAACAATGAATCCATTGTTGTAAAAATGTTTAAAATGAAATTTTACACATAAAAAAGCAGTTTCTTCTTATTAAATTTAGGTGCTCGGCTGAAATTTTGTTTCCGAATAAATCAGTACTTTTCCTATCGAATGATGTAAAAAAATTCCGATTTTTATGTTGTTCGCAGGGGTATTTTTCTAAAAGTTTAAATGACATGTATCTGAATACATTGTTTCAACAATGAATCCATTGTTGTAAAAATGCCTAAAATATAATTTTACACATAAAACGAGCAGTATCTTCTTATTAAATTCCGGTGCACGGCTGGAATTTTGTTTCCGAATAAATCAGTACTTTTTCTATATAATGATGTAAAACAATTCCGATTTTTAGGTTGTTCGCAGGGGTATTTTTCTACAAGTTTAAATGAAATGTATCAGAATATATTGTTTCAACAATGAATCCATTGTTGTAAAAATGTCTAAAATGAAATTTTACACATAAAACGAGCAGTATCTTCTTATTAAATTCCGGCGCACGGCTGAAATTCTGTTTCCGAATAAATCAGTACTTTTCCTATCGAATGATGTAAAAAAATTCCGATTTTAAAGTTGTTCGCAGGGGTATTCTTCTAAAAGTTTAAATAAAATATATATAAATACATTGTTTCAACAATGAATCCATTGTTGTAAAAATGTTTAAAATGAAATTTTACACATGAAACGAGCAGTATCTTCTTATTAAATTTTGGTGCACGGCTAAAATTTCGTTTCCGAATTAAGCAAAACATTTCCTATCGAATGATGAAAAAAAATTTCGATTTTTATGTTGTTCTCAGGGGTATTTTTCTAAAAGTTTAAATGACATGTATCTGAATACATTGTTCCAACAATGAATCCATTGTTGTAAAAGTGTTTAAAATGAAATTTTACACATAAAACGAGCAGTATCTTCTCATTAAATTCCGGTGCACGGCTGAAATTTCGTTTCGGAACTAAGCAAAACATTTCCTATCGAATGATGTAAAAAAATTCCGATTTTTATGTTGTTCGCAGGGGTATTTTTCTACAAGTTTAAATGAAATGTATCAGAATATATTGTTTCAACAATGAATCCATTGTTGTAAAAATGTTTAAAATGAAATTTTACACATAAAAAAGCAGTTTCTTCTTATTAAATTTAGGTGCTCGGCTGAAATTTTGTTTCCGAATTAATCAGTACTTTTCCTATCGAATGTTGTAAAAAAATTCCGATTTTTATGTTGTTCGCAGGGGTATTTTTCTAAAAGTTTAAATGACATGTATCTGAATACATTGTTTCAACAATGAATCCATTGTTGTAAAAATGTCTAAAATGAAATTTTACACATAAAACGAGCAGTATCTTCTTATTAAATTCCGGTGCACGGCTGGAATTTTGTTTCCGAATAAATCAGTACTTTTTCTATCGAATGATGTAAAACAATTCCGATTTTTAGGTTGTTCGCAGGGGTATTTTTCTACAAGTTTAAATGAAATGTATCAGAATATATTGTTTCAACAATGAATCCATTGTTGTAAAAATGTCTAAAATGATATTTTACACATAAAACGAGCAGTATCTTCTTATTGAATTCCGGCGCACGGCTGAAATTTTGTTTCCGAATAAATCAGTACTTTTCCTATCGAATGATGTAAAAAAATTCCGATTTTAAAGTTGTTCGCAGGGGTATTCTTCTAAAAGTTTAAATAAAATATATATAAATACATTGTTTCAACAATGAATCCATTGTTGTAAAAATGTTTAAAATGAAATTTTACACATAAAACGAGCAGTATCTTCTCATTAAATTCCGGTGCACGGCTTAAATTTCGTTTCCGAATTAAGCAAAACATTTCCTATCGAATGATGTAAAAAAATTCCGATTTTTATGTTGTTCGCAGGGGTATTTTTCTAAAAGTTTAAATGAAATATATCAAAATGCATTGTTTCAACAATGAATCCATTGTTGAAAAAATGTTTAAAATGAAATTTTACACATAAAAAAAGCAGTATCTTCTTATTATATTCCGGTGCACGGCTGAAATTTTGTTTCCGAATAAATCAGTACTTTTCCTATCGAATGATGTAAAAAAATTCCGATTTTTATGTTGTTCGCAGGGGTATTTTTCTACAAGTTTAAATGAAATGTATCAGAATACATTGTTTCAACAATGAATCCATTGTTGTAAAAATGTTTAAAGTGAAATTTTACACATAAAACGAGCAGTTATCTTCTTATTAAATTTTGGTGCACGGCTAAAATTTCGTTTCCGAATTAAGCAAAACATTTCCTATCGAATGATGAAAAAAAATTTCGATTTTTATGTTGTTCACAGGGGTATTTTTCTAAAAGTTTAAATGACATGTATCTGAATACATTGTTTCAACAATGAATCCATTGTTGTAAAAATGTCTGAAATGAAATTTTACACATAAAACGAGCAGTATCTTCTCATTGAATTCCGGTGCACGGCTGAAATTTCGTTTCCGAATTAAGCAAAACATTTCCTATCGAATGATGTAAAAAAATTCCGATTTTTATGTTGTTCGCAGCGGTATTTTTCTAAACGTTTAAATGAAATATATCTAAATGCATAGTTTCAACAATGAATCCATTGTTGAAAAAATGCTTAAAATGAAATTTTACTCATAAAACGAGCAGTATCTTCTTATTAATTTCCGGTACACGGCTGGAATTTTGTTTCCGAATAAATCAGTACTTTTTCTATCGAATGATGTAATAAAATACCGATTTTTAGGTTGTTCGCAGGGGTATTTTTCTACAAGTTTAAATGAAATGTATCCGAATACATTGTTTCAACAATGAATCCATTGTTGTAAAAATGTCTAAAATGAAATTTTACACATAAAACGAGCAGTATCTTCTTATTAAATGCCGGTGCACGGCTGGAATTTTGTTTCCGAATAAATCAGTACTTTTCCTATCGAATGATGTAAAAAAATTCCGATTTTTATGTTGTTCGCAGGGGTATTTTTCTACAAGTTTAAATGAAATGTATCAGAATATATTGTTTCAACAATGAATCCATTGTTGTAAAAATGTTTAAAATGAAATTTTACACATAAAAAAGCAGTTTCTTCTTATTAAATTTAGGTGCTCGGCTGAAATTTTGTTTCCGAATAAATCAGTACTTTTCCTATCGAATGATGTAAAAAAATTCCGATTTTTATGTTGTTCGCAGGGGTATTTTTCTAAAAGTTTAAATGACATGTATCTGAATACATTGTTTCAACAATGAATCCATTGTTGTAAAAATGTCTGAAATGAAATTTTACACATAAAACGAGCAGTATCTTCTCATTGAATTCCGGTGCACGGCTGAAATTTCGTTTCCGAATAAATCAGTACTTTTCCTATCGAATGATGCAAAAAAATTCCGATTTTTAGGTTGTTCGCAGGTTTATTTTTCTACAAGTTTAAATGAAATGTATCAGAATATATTGTTTCAACAATGAATCCATTGTTGTAAAAGTGTTTAAAATGACATTTTACACATAAAACGAGCAGTATCTTCTTATTATATTCTGGTGCACGGCTGAAATTTCGTTTCCGAATAAAACTGTACTTTTCCTATCGAATGATGTAAAAAAATTCCGATTTTAAAGTTGTTCGCAGGGGTATTCTTCTAAAAGTTTAAATAAAATATATATAAATATATTGTTTCAACAATGAATCCATTGTTGTAAAAATGTTTAAAATGAAATTTTACACATAAAACGAGCACTATCTTCTTTTTAAATATTGGTGCACGGCTGAAATTTCGTTTCCGAATTAAGCAAAACATTTCCTATCGAATGATGTAAAAAAATTCCGATTTTTATGTTGTTCGCAGGGGTATTTTTCTAAAAGTTTAAATGAAATATATCTAAATGCATTGTTTCAACAATGAATCCATTGTTGAAAAAATGTTTAAAATGAAATTTTACACATAAAAAAGCAGTTTCTTCTTATTAAATTCAGGTGCTCGGCTGAAATTTTGTTTCCGAATAAATCAGTACTTTTCCTATCGAATGATGTAAAAAAATTCCGATTTTTATGTTGTTCGCAGGGGTATTTTTCTAAAAGTTTAAATGACATGTATCTGAATACATTGTTTCAACAATGAATCCATTGTTGTAAAAGTGTTTAAAATGAAATTTTACACATAAAACGAGCAGTATCTTCTTATTAAATTCCGGCGCACGGCTGAAACTTTTTTCCGAATAAATCAGTACTTTTCCTATCGAATGATGTAAAAAAATTCCGATTTTAAAGTTGTTCGCAGGGGTATTCTTCTAAAAGTTTAAATGAAATATATCTAAATGCATTGTTTCAACAATGAATCCATTGTTGAAAAAATGTTTAAAATTAAATTTTACACATAAAACGAGCAGTATCTTCTAATTAAATTTTGGTGCGCGGCTAAAATTTCGTTTCCGAATTAAGCAAAACATTTCCTATCGAATGATGAAAAAAATTTCGATTTTTAGGTTGTTCGCAGGGGTATTTTTCTACAAGTTTAAATGAAATGTATCAGAACACATTGTTCCAACAATGAATCCATTGTTGTAAAAGTGTTTAAAATGAAATTTTACACATAAAACGAGAAGTATCTTCTTATTATATTCCGGTGCACGGCTGAAATTTTGTTTCCGAATAAATCAGTACTTTTCCTATCGAATGATGTAATAAAATTCCGATTTTTAGGTTGTTCGCAGGGGTATTTTTCTACAAGTTTAAATGAAATGTATCAGAATACATTGTTCCAACAATGAATCCATTGTTGTAAAAGTGATTAAAATGAAATTTTACACATAAAACGAGCAGTATCTTCTTATTATATTCCGGTGCACGGCTGAAATTTTGTTTCCGAATAAATCAGTACTTTTCCTATCGAATGATGTAAAAAAATTCCGATTTTTAGGTTGTTCGCAGGGGTATTTTTCTACAAGTTTAAATGAAATGTATCAGAATACATTGTTTCAACAAAGAATCCATTGTTGTAAAAATGTCTAAAATGATATTTTACACATAAAACGAGCAGTATCTTCTTATTAAATTCCGGTACACGGCTGAAATTTTGTTTCCGAATAAATCAGTACTTTTCCTATCGAATGATGTAAAAAAATTTCCGATTTTTAGGTTATTCGCCGGGGTATTTTTCTACAAGTTTAAATGAAATATATCAGAATACATTGTTTCAACAATGAATCCATTGTTGAAAAAATGTTTAAAATGAAATTTTACACATAAAACAAGCAGTATCTTCTTATTATATTCTGGTGCACGGCTGAAATTTCGTTTCCGAATAAAACTGTACTTTTCCTATCGAATGATGTAAAAAAATTCCGATTTTAAAGTTGTTCGCAGGGGTATTCTTCTAAAAGTTTAAATAAAATATATATAAATATATTGTTTCAACAATGAATCCATTGTTGTAAAAATGTTTAAAATGAAATTTTACACATAAAACGAGCACTATCTTCTTTTTAAATATTGGTGCACGGCTGAAATTTCGTTTCCGAATTAAGCAAAACATTTCCTATCGAATGATGTAAAAAAATTCCGATTTTTATGTTGTTCGCAGGGGTATTTTTCTACAAGTTTAAATGAAATGTATCAGAATACATTGTTTCAACAATGAATCCATTGTTGTAAAAATGTTTAAAATGAAATTTTACACATGAAACGAGCAGTATCTTCTTATTAAATTTTGGTGCACGGCTAAAATTTCGTTTCCGAATTAAGCAAAACATTTCCTATCGAATGATGAAAAACAATTTCGATTTTTATGTTGTTCGTAGGGGTATTTTTCTACAAGTTTAAATGAAATGTATCAGAATATATTGTTTCAACAATGAATCCATTGTTGTAAAAATGTCTAAAATGAAATTTTACACATAAAACGAGCAGTATCTTCTTATTAAATTTCGGTGCACGGCTGAAATTTTGTTTCCGAATAAATCAGTACTTTTCCTATCGAATGATGTAAAAAAATTCCGATTTTAAAGTTGTTCGCAGGGGTATTTTTCTACAAGTTTAAAAGAAATGTATCAGAATACATTGTTGCAACAATGAATCCATTGTTGTAAAAGTGTTTAAAATGAAATTTTACACATAAAACGAGCAGTATCTTCTTATTATATTCCGGTGCACGGCTGAAATTTTGTTTCCGAATAAATCAGTACTTTTCCTATCGAATTATGTAAAAAAATTCCGATTTTTAGGTTGTTCGCATGGGTATTTTTCTGCAAGTTTAAATGAAATGTATCAGAATACATTGTTTCAACAATGAATCCATTGTTGTAAAAATGTCTAAAATGAAATTTCACACATAAAACGAGCAGTATCTTCTTATTAAATGCCTGTGCACGGCTAGAATTTTGTTTCCGAATAAATCAGTACTTTTTCTATCGAATGATGTAAAAAATTCCGATTTTTAGGTTGTTCGCAGGGGTATTTTTCTACAAGTTTAAAAGAAATGTATCAGAATACATTGTTCCAACAATGAATCCATTGTTGTAAAAGTGTTTAAAATGAAATTTTACACATAAAACGAGCAGTATCTTCTTATTATATTCCGGTGCACGGCTGAAATTTTGTTTCCGAATAAATCAGTACTTTTCCTATCGAATGATGTAAAAAAATTCCGATTTTTAGGTTGTTCGCAGGGGTATTTTTCTACAAGTTTAAATGAAATGTATCAGAATACATTGTTTCAACAAAGAATCCATTGTTGTAAAAATGTCTAAAATGAAATTTTACACATAAAACGAGCAGTATCTTCTTATTAAATTCCGGTACACGGCTGAAATTTTGTTTCCGAATAAATCAGTACTTTTCCTATCGAATGATGTAAAAAAATTCCGATTTTAAAGTTGTTCGCAGGGTTATTCTTCTAAAAGTTTAAATGAAATGTATCAGAATATATTGTTTCAACAATGAATCCATTGTTGTAAAAATGTTTAAAATGAAATTTTACACATAAAAAAGCAGTTTCTTCTTATTAAATTTAGGTGCTCGGCTGAAATTTTGTTTCCGAATAAATCAGTACTTTTCCTATCGAATGATGTAAAAAAATTCCGATTTTTATGTTGTTCGCAGGGGTATTTTTCTAAAAGTTTAAATGACATGTATCTGAATACATTGTTTCAACAATGAATCCATTGTTGTAAAAATGCCTAAAATATAATTTTACACATAAAACGAGCAGTATCTTCTTATTAAATTCCGGTGCACGGCTGGAATTTTGTTTCCGAATAAATCAGTACTTTTTCTATATAATGATGTAAAACAATTCCGATTTTTAGGTTGTTCGCAGGGGTATTTTTCTACAAGTTTAAATGAAATATATCTAAATGCATAGTTTTAACAATGAATCCATTGTTGAAAAAATGTTTAAAATGAAATTTTACACATAAAACGAGCAGAATCTTCTTATTAAATTCCGGTACACGGCTGGAATTTTGTTTCCGAATAAATCAGTACTTTTTCTATCGAATGATGTAATAAAATACCGATTTTTAGGTTGTTCGCAGGGGTATTTTTCTACAAGTTTAAATGAAATGTATCAGAATACATTGTTTCAACAATGAATCCATTGTTGTAAAAATGTCTAAATTGAAATTTTACACATAAAACGAGCAGTATCTTCTTATTAAATGCCGGTGCACGGCTGGAATTTTGTTTCCGAATAAATCAGTACTTTTCCTATCGAATGATGTAAAAAAATTCCGATTTTTATGTTGTTCGCAGGGGTATTTTTCTACAAGTTTAAATGAAATGTATCAGAATATATTGTTTCAACAATGAATCCATTGTTGTAAAAATGTTTAAAATGAAATTTTACACATAAAAAAGCAGTTTCTTCTTATTAAATTTAGGTGCTCGGCTGAAATTTTGTTTCCGAATAAATCAGTACTTTTCCTATCGAATGATGTAAAAAAATTCCGATTTTTATGTTGTTCGCAGGGGTATTTTTCTAAAAGTTTAAATGACATGTATCTGAATACATTGTTTCAACAATGAATCCATTGTTGTAAAAATGCCTAAAATATAAATTTACACATAAAACGAGCAGTATCTTCTTATTAAATTCCGGTGCACGGCTGGAATTTTGTTTCCGAATAAATCAGTACTTTTTCTATATAATGATGTAAAACAATTCCGATTTTTAGGTTGTTCGCAGGGGTATTTTTCTAAAAGTTTAAATGACATGTATCTGAATACATTGTTTCAACAATGAATCCATTGTTGTAAAAATGTCTAAAATGAAATTTTACACATAAAACGAGCAGTATCTTCTTATTAAATTCCGGCGCACAGCTGAAATTTTGTTTCCGAATAAATCAGTACTTTTCCTATCGAATGATGTAAAAAAATTCCGATTTTAAAGTTGTTCGCAGGGGTATTCTTCTAAAAGTTTAAATAAAATATATATAAATACATTGTTTCAACAATGAATCCATTGTTGTAAAAATGTTTAAAATGAAATTTTACACATGAAACGAGCAGTATCTTCTTATTAAATTTTGGTGCACGGCTAAAATTTCGTTTCCGAATTAAGCAAAACATTTCCTATCGAATGATGAAAAAAAATTTCGATTTTTATGTTGTTCGCAGGGGTATTTTTCTAAAAGTTTAAATGACATGTATCTGAATACATTGTTCCAACAATGAATCCATTGTTGTAAAAGTGTTTAAAATGAAATTTTACACATAAAACGAGCAGTATCTTCTCATTAAATTCCGGTGCACGGCTGAAATTTCGTTTCGGAACTAAGCAAAACATTTCCTATCGAATGACGTAAAAAAATTCCGATTTTTAGGTTGTTCGCAGGGGTATTTTTCTACAAGTTTAAATGAAATGTATCAGAATATATTGTTTCAACAATGAATCCATTGTTGTAAAAATGTCTAAAATGATATTTTACACATAAAACGTGCAGTATCTTCTTATTAAATTCCGGCGCACGGCTGAAATTTTGTTTCCGAATAAATCAGTACTTTTCCTATCGAATGATGTAAAAAAATTCCGATTTTAAAGTTGTTCGCAGGGGTATTCTTCTAAAAGTTTAAATAAAATATATATAAATACATTGTTTCAACAATGAATCCATTGTTGAAAAAATGTTTAAAATGAAATTTTACACATAAAACGAGCAGTATCTTCTTATTAAATTCCGGTACACGGCTGGAATTTTGTTTCCGAATAAATCAGTACTTTTTCTATCGAATGATGTAATAAAATACCGATTTTTAGGTTGTTCGCAGGGGTATTTTTCTACAAGTTTAAATGAAATGTATCAGAATACATTGTTTCAACAATGAATCCATTGTTGTAAAAATGTCTAAAATGAAATTTTACACATAAAACGAGCAGTATCTTCTTATTAAATGCCGGTGCACGGCTGGAATTTTGTTTCCGAATAAATCAGTACTTTTCCTATCGAATGATGTAAAAAAATTCCGATTTTTATGTTGTTCGCAGGGGTATTTTTCTACAAGTTTAAATGAAATGTATCAGAATATATTGTTTCAACAATGAATCCATTGTTGTAAAAATGTTTAAAATGAAATTTTACACATAAAAAAGCAGTTTCTTCTTATTAAATTTAGGTGCTCGGCTGAAATTTTGTTTCCGAATAAATCAGTACTTTTCCTATCGAATGATGTAAAAAAATTCCGATTTTTATGTTGTTCGCAGGGGTATTTTTCTAAAAGTTTAAATGACATGTATCTGAATACATTGTTTCAACAATGAATCCATTGTTGTAAAAATGTCTGAAATGAAATTTTACACATAAAACGAGCAGTATCTTCTCATTGAATTCCGGTGCACGGCTGAAATTTCGTTTCCGAATAAATCAGTACTTTTCCTATCGAATGATGCAAAAAAATTCCGATTTTTAGGTTGTTCGCAGGTTTATTTTTCTACAAGTTTAAATGAAATGTATCAGAATATATTGTTTCAACAATGAATCCATTGTTGTAAAAGTGTTTAAAATGAAATTTTACACATAAACCGAGCAGTATCTTCTTATTATATTCTGGTGCACGGCTGAAATTTCGTTTCCGAATAAAACTGTACTTTTCCTATCGAATGATGTAAAAAAATTCCGATTTTAAAGTTGTTCGCAGGGGTATTCTTCTAAAAGTTTAAATAAAATATATATAAATATATTGTTTCAACAATGAATCCATTGTTGTAAAAATGTTTAAAATGAAATTTTACACATAAAACGAGCACTATCTTCTTTTTAAATATTGGTGCACGGCTGAAATTTCGTTTCCGAATTAAGCAAAACATTTCCTATCGAATGATGTAAAAAAATTCCGATTTTAAAGTTGTTCGCAGGGGTATTTTTCTAAAAGTTTAAATGAATTATATCTAAATGCATTGTTTCAACAATGAATCCATTGTTGAAAAAATGTTTAAAATGAAATTTTACACATAAAAAAGCAGTTTCTTCTTATTAAATTCAGGTGCTCGGCTGAAATTTTGTTTCCGAATAAATCAGTACTTTTCCTATCGAATGATGTAAAAAAATTCCGATTTTTATGTTGTTCGCAGGGGTATTTTTCTAAAAGTTTAAATGACATGTATCTGAATACATTGTTTCAACAATGAATCCATTGTTGTAAAAGTGTTTAAAATGAAATTTTACACATAAAACGAGCAGTATCTTCTTATTAAATTCCGGCGCACGGCTGAAATTTTGTTTCCGAATAAATCAGTACTTTTCCTATCGAATGATGTAAAAAAATTCCGATTTTAAAGTTGTTCGCAGGGGTATTCTTCTAAAAGTTTAAATGAAATATATCTAAATGCATTGTTTCAACAATGAATCCATTGTTGAAAAAATGTTTAAAATGAAATTTTACACATAAAACGAGCAGTATCTTCTTATTAAATTTTGGTGCACGGCTAAAATTTCGTTTCCGAATTAAGCAAAACATTTCCTATCGAATGATGAAAAAAATTTCGATTTTTAGGTTGTTCGCAGGGGTATTTTTCTACAAGTTTAAATGAAATGTATCAGAATACATTGTTCCAACAATGAATCCATTGTTGTAAAAGTGTTTAACCCTGCTGTTCTGTTCGCATTTACTATACGTATGTAGTGTTCGGGTCAATGTGACCCGATTTAGAATATTACCTTTTCTAGCAGTAAATAAAAATAACTATTTTAGATATGATTAAAAAAATAGTAAAATAAGCTTAAATATATATCAAATAATACAAAACATCAGTAAAATAACTTAAAATTAATTGAATACTTACTTTTATTTACAATTTGGACAAAAATAGCTCACATGAAATTTGCAAGTGTGTTTTTTGCAATTGTAACATAATATATTAGTTTTGTTGTCGTTGGTTGATGGGCAGAACTTGCATCTTGCACGGTTAGGACACAATAAAGTATTCTCATCTGATTCTGAGGGTACGTTTTCACTTTTACTACGCATTCTCTTCACAATTTTGACTGAATCTTCGCTTCTGGGAAGATGCTGTCTTACTTCAATGTGTAGAAAATTAGAGATTTCCCCAATTCTTCTAAAAAGAGCCTTCGCTTGGTTAATTCATTTTCATTCCATTTGCTGTTTATTGAAATCCACAGAATAAATGCATTGTAAGCAGATGTATCAAGCATATTATATAGTACTATCATAGGCCAGCAAATTGTTTTTCTCTTACAAGTGTATGTACTCAAAAGTTGATCAAGACTATCCACCGCCCCTTTAGTTGCATTATAATCTAATATCATTTGTGGTTTTTTGTCAGGTCTGTCGCTAACTTCATTTTCATGATGGAAAGTGCTCATAAGAATAACATTTTTGTTCTTTTTAGGGATGTAGTTTACAACTGTTGTATCTTCTGTAAAATAAAATGATGAGCTGTGCATTTCTTTGTTTAGCATTTTCTCAGGAAGTTCGGGGTTTTTTTCTAATGGTGCCAAGCATAGTCATTTTCCGTTTTAGAAGAAGTTTTCCCATGTTATAGGATGTGAAAAAGTTATCACGTGTAACATTGTGCCCCGAATACCCATAAGTAAGGTCACTCACTACCCGCATACCCTGACTTTTCTCTGGCTTTGATCCTTGATTTTTTCCAGTATAAATTTGTGCATTCAGTACATACGAAGTTTTGCTATCACATAAAGTCCATATTTTTATCCCATACTTGGAGAGTTTACTAGGTATATATTGATTGAAAGGGCATCGTCCACGAAGTCCTACTAATTGTTCATCTACAGTAACATTTTCACTTGGATTATACAATTTAGGTTGAATTTCTATCCACTTTTCCCAAATATCTCGAACAGTAGCTAATTTATCTACAGACCTTCTTTCTTGCCTGGTAGATTTATTGTCAAAACGAATAACTCTCGATATCATATGAAAGGTTTCAAGGGACATTGTAGGACGAAATATATTTCTGCCTGTTTCTTTATTCCACAAACTTTTGTTGATTCTCCATATGATTTGTACACACCAGCTAATAATAATAATCCGATGTATGTTTGAAAAGTTTCAGTACTAATATCTTTCCACTCTTTTTCATACACTTTTCTTCCTTTTATATTAGTCATTTTTACGATTTCGTTCTCGATTGTAGAATTGAATACCGTCGCAAATGAGCTTTTTATGTCAGTTATCCTTGTCGTTGCATATCTTGTGACACCTGGAGTAGTTTTTATAATATTAGCAGACGTTCATCGACCAGAATGAAGAAGGGGATTCAATTTCCATAATATTTCACGATTCTTAGACTAGATACTCTGTATATTGTCCGTCTTTTGAATATCAATAAAAATAGTTGGCAGAACTTTCACTTTCAGTTTCCTCATTTGTAAGATTTTCATACTCAGACGCATTTTCCTCTTCGCTGTCAGAGGCTTCCATTAATTTAGCAATATCAGCGTCGCTCAAATTTCTGCGATTCGCCATTTTTTCACTAATACTCAAAGATACAACTGTTCTTCAGACTATAAGAAATTGAAATACAGCAAGAAAAAAGAAACGCTACTAACAGGTGCATATTTTTCCTTCCGCCAATGATATCACCATTTCACTTTGCTCTCCTGTCACATGATCTAACACCTGTGCCAACAAAACAGATTTCGAAATAGACACGTTGCAGTAATTATTTTTATTGAATGATTCCAAACAAAATAAACGTGCATGATAAAATTATTTTTTTTCTCGGGTCAATATGACCCGAACAGTACATTAGGACTAAGTTAAAAAATATCTCTTGGAAATATAAATAAACATAAATACTTCTAGGAATATATAGTTATATTACTAATGAACAAAGTCAAAAAGTTTCATGGAAATATCTCTGCGCTAATTTTTTTTATAAGTGAACAATAAAATTATCGGGTCAAATAGACCCGAACAGAACAGCAGGGTTAAAATGAAATTTTACACATAAAACGAGAAGTATCTTCTTATTATATTCCGGTGCACGGCTGAAATTTTGTTTCCGAATAAATCAGTACTTTTCCTATCGAATGATGTAATAAAATTCCGATTTTTAGGTTGTTCGCAGGGGTATTTTTCTACAAGTTTAAATGAAATGTATCAGAATACATTGTTCCAACAATGAATCCATTGTTGTAAAAGTGTTTAAAATGAAATTTTACACATAAAACGAGCAGTATCTTCTTATTATATTCCGGTGCACGGCTGAAATTTTGTTTCCGAATAAATCAGTACTTTTCCTATCGAATGATGTAAAAAAATTCCGATTTTTAGGTTGTTCGCAGGGGTATTTTTCTACAAGTTTAAATGAAATGTATCAGAATACATTGTTTCAACAAAGAATCCATTGTTGTAAAAATGTCTAAAATGAAATTTTACACATAAAACGAGCAGTATCTTCTTATTAAATTCCGGTACACGGCTGAAATTTTGTTTCCGAATAAATCAGTACTTTTCCTATCGAATGATGTAAAAAAATTTCCGATTTTTAGGTTATTCGCCGGGGTATTTTTCTACAAGTTTAAATGAAATATATCAGAATACATTGTTTCAACAATGAATCCATTGTTGAAAAAATGTTTAAAATGAAATTTTACACATAAAACAAGCAGTATCTTCTTATTATATTCTGGTGCACGGCTGAAATTTCGTTTCCGAATAAAACTGTACTTTTCCTATCGAATGATGTAAAAAAATTCCGATTTTAAAGTTGTTCGCAGGGGTATTCTTCTAAAAGTTTAAATAAAATATATATAAATATATTGTTTCAACAATGAATCCATTGTTGTAAAAATGTTTAAAATGAAATTTTACACATAAAACGAGCACTATCTTCTTTTTAAATATTGGTGCACGGCTGAAATTTCGTTTCCGAATTAAGCAAAACATTTCCTATCGAATGATGTAAAAAAATTCCGATTTTTATGTTGTTCGCAGGGGTATTTTTCTAAAAGTTTAAATGAAATATATCTAAATGCATTGTTTCAACAATGAATCCATTGTTGAAAAAATGTTTAAAATGAAATTTTACACATAAAAAAGCAGTTTCTTCTTATTAAATTCAGGTGCTCGGCTGAAATTTTGTTTTCGAATAAATCAGTACTTTTCCTATCGAATGATGTAAAAAAATTCCGATTTTTATGTTGTTCGCAGGGGTATTTTTCTAAAAGTTTAAATGACATGTATCTGAATACATTGTTTCAACAATGAATCCATTGTTGTAAAAGTGTTTAAAATGAAATTTTACACATAAAACGAGCAGTATCTTCTTATTAAATTCCGGCGCACGGCTGAAATTTTGTTTCCGAATAAATCAGTACTTTTCCTATCGAATGATGTAATAAAATTCCGATTTTTAGGTTGTTCGCAGGGGTATTTTTCTACAAGTTTAAATGAAATGTATCAGAATACATTGTTCCAACAATGAATCCATTGTTGTAAAAGTGTTAAAAATGAAATTTTACACATAAAACGAGCAGTATCTTCTTATTATATTCCGGTGCACGGCTGAAATTTTGTTTCCGAATAAATCAGTACTTTTCCTATCGAATGATGTAATAAAATTCCGATTTTTATGTTGTTCGCAGGGGTATTTTTCTACAAGTTTAAATGAAATGTATCAGAATACATTGTTTCAACAATGAATCCATTGTTGTAAAAATGTTTAAAATGAAATTTTACACATGAAGCGAGCAGTATCTTCTTATTAAATTTTGGTGCACGGCTAAAATTTCGTTTCCGAATTAAGCAAAACATTTCCTATCGAATGATGAAAAAAAATTTCGATTTTTATGTTGTTCGCAGGGGTATTTTTCTAAAAGTTTAAATGACATGTATCTGAATACATTGTTCCAACAATGAATCCATTGTTGTAAAAGTGTTTAAAATGAAATTTTACACATAAAACGAGCAGTATCTTCTCATTAAATTCCGGTGCACGGCTGAAATTTCGTTTCGGAACTAAGCAAAACATTTCCTATTGAATGATGTAAAAAAATTCCGATTTTTATGTTGTTCGCAGGGGTATTTTTCTACAAGTTTAAATGAAATGTATCAGAATATATTGTTTCAACAATGAATCCATTGTTGTAAAAATGTCTAAAATGAAATTTTACACATAAAACGAGCAGTATCTTCTTATTATATTCCGGTGCACGGCTGAAATTTTGTTTCCGAATAAATCAGTACTTTTCCTATCGAATGATGCAAAAAAATTCCGATTTTTAGGTTGTTCGCAGGGGTATTTTTCTACAAGTTTAAATGAAATGTATCAGAATATAATGTTTCAACAATGAATCCATTGTTGTAAAAATGTCTAAAATGAAATTTTACACATAAAACGAGCAGTATCTTCTTATTATATTCCGGTGCACGGCTGAAATTTTGTTTCCGAATAAATCAGTACTTTTCCTATCGAATTATGTAAAAAAATTCCGATTTTTAGGTTGTTCGCATGGGTATTTTTCTGCAAGTTTAAATGAAGTGTATCAGAATACATTGTTTCAACAATGAATCCATTGTTGTAAAAATGTCTAAAATGAAATTTCACACATAAAACGAGCAGTATCTTCTTATTAAATGCCTGTGCACGGCTAGAATTTTGTTTCCGAATAAATCAGTACTTTTTCTATCGAATGATGTAAAAAAATTCCGATTTTTAGGTTGTTCGCAGGGGTATTTTTCTACAAGTTTAAAAGAAATGTATCAGAATACATTGTTCCAACAATGAATCCATTGTTGTAAAAGTGTTTAAAATGAAATTTTACACATAAAACGAGCAGTATCTTCTTATTATATTCCGGTGCACGGCTGAAATTTTGTTTCCGAATAAATCAGTACTTTTCCTATCGAATGATGTAAAAAAATTCCGATTTTTAGGTTGTTCGCAGGGGTATTTTTCTACAAGTTTAAATGAAATGTATCAGAATACATTGTTTCAACAAAGAATCCATTGTTGTAAAAATGTCTAAAATGAAATTTTACACATAAAACGAGCAGTATCTTCTTATTAAATTCCGGTACACGGCTGAAATTTTGTTTCCGAATAAATCAGTACTTTTCCTATCGAATGATGTAAAAAAATTCCGATTTTAAAGTTGTTCGCAGGGGTATTCTTCTAAAAATTTAAATAAAATATATATAAATACATTGTTTCAACAATGAATCCATTGTTGTAAAAATGTTTAAAATGAAATTTTACACATAAAACGAGCAGTATCTTCTCATTAAATTCCGGTGCACGCCTGAAATTTCGTTTCCGAATTAAGCAAAACATTTCCTATCGAATGATGTAAAAAAATTCCGATTTTTATGTTGTTCGCAGGGGTATTTTTCTAAAAGTTTAAATGAAATATATCTAAATGCATTGTTTCAACAATTAATCCATTGTTGAAAAAATGTTTAAAATTAAATTTTACACATAAAAAAAGCAGTTTCTTCTTATTAAATTCAGGTGCTCGGCTGAAATTTTGTTTCCGAATAAATCAGTACTTTTCCTATCGAATGATGTAAAAAAATTCCGATTTTTATGTTGTTCGCAGGGTATTTTTCTAAAAGTTTAAATGACATGTATCTGAATACATTGTTCCAACAATGAATCCATTGTTGTAAAAGTGTTTAAAATGAAATTTTACACATAAAACGAGCAGTATCTTCTCATTAAATTCCGGTGCACGGCTGAAATTTCGTTTCGGAACTAAGCAAAACATTTCCTATTGAATGATGTAAAAAAATTCCGATTTTTATGTTGTTCGCAGGGGTATTTTTCTACAAGTTTAAATGAAATGTATCAGAATATATTGTTTCAACAATGAATCCATTGTTGTAAAAATGTCTAAAATGAAATTTTACACATAAAACGAGCAGTATCTTCTTATTATATTCCGGTGCACGGCTGAAATTTTGTTTCCGAATAAATCAGTACTTTTCCTATCGAATGATGCAAAAAAATTCCGATTTTTAGGTTGTTCGCAGGGGTATTTTTCTACAAGTTTAAATGAAATGTATCAGAATATAATGTTTCAACAATGAATCCATTGTTGTAAAAATGTCTAAAATGAAATTTTACACATAAAACGAGCAGTATCTTCTTATTATATTCCGGTGCACGGCTGAAATTTTGTTTCCGAATAAATCAGTACTTTTCCTATCGAATTATGTAAAAAAATTCCGATTTTTAGGTTGTTCGCATGGGTATTTTTCTGCAAGTTTAAATGAAGTGTATCAGAATACATTGTTTCAACAATGAATCCATTGTTGTAAAAATGTCTAAAATGAAATTTCACACATAAAACGAGCAGTATCTTCTTATTAAATGCCTGTGCACGGCTAGAATTTTGTTTCCGAATAAATCAGTACTTTTTCTATCGAATGATGTAAAAAAATTCCGATTTTTAGGTTGTTCGCAGGGGTATTTTTCTACAAGTTTAAAAGAAATGTATCAGAATACATTGTTCCAACAATGAATCCATTGTTGTAAAAGTGTTTAAAATGAAATTTTACACATAAAACGAGCAGTATCTTCTTATTATATTCCGGTGCACGGCTGAAATTTTGTTTCCGAATAAATCAGTACTTTTCCTATCGAATGATGTAAAAAAATTCCGATTTTTAGGTTGTTCGCAGGGGTATTTTTCTACAAGTTTAAATGAAATGTATCAGAATACATTGTTTCAACAAAGAATCCATTGTTGTAAAAATGTCTAAAATGAAATTTTACACATAAAACGAGCAGTATCTTCTTATTAAATTCCGGTACACGGCTGAAATTTTGTTTCCGAATAAATCAGTACTTTTCCTATCGAATGATGTAAAAAAATTCCGATTTTAAAGTTGTTCGCAGGGGTATTCTTCTAAAAATTTAAATAAAATATATATAAATACATTGTTTCAACAATGAATCCATTGTTGTAAAAATGTTTAAAATGAAATTTTACACATAAAACGAGCAGTATCTTCTCATTAAATTCCGGTGCACGCCTGAAATTTCGTTTCCGAATTAAGCAAAACATTTCCTATCGAATGATGTAAAAAAATTCCGATTTTTATGTTGTTCGCAGGGGTATTTTTCTAAAAGTTTAAATGAAATATATCTAAATGCATTGTTTCAACAATTAATCCATTGTTGAAAAAATGTTTAAAATTAAATTTTACACATAAAAAAAGCAGTTTCTTCTTATTAAATTCAGGTGCTCGGCTGAAATTTTGTTTCCGAATAAATCAGTACTTTTCCTATCGAATGATGTAAAAAAATTCCGATTTTTATGTTGTTCGCAGGGTATTTTTCTAAAAGTTTAAATGACATGTATCTGAATACATTGTTTCAACAATGAATCCATTGTTGTAAAAATGTCTAAAATGAAATTTTACACATAAAACGAGCAGTATCTTCTTATTAAATTCCGGTGCACGGCTGGAATTTTGTTTCCGAATAAATCAGTACTTTTTCTATCGAATGATGTAAAACAATTCCGATTTTTAGGTTGTTCGCAGGGGTATTTTTCTACAAGTTTAAATGAAATGTATCAGAATACATTGTTTCAACAAAGAATCCATTGTTGTAAAAGTGTTTAAAATGAAATTTTACACATAAAGCGAGCAGTATCTTCTTATTAAATTCCGGTGCACGGCTGAAATTTTGTTTCCGAATAAATCAGTACTTTTCCTATCGAATGATGTAAAAAAATTTCGATTTTTAGGTTATTCGCCGGGGTATTTTTCTACAAGTTTAAATGAAATATATCAGAATACATTGTTTCAACAATGAATCCATTGTTGAAAAAATGTTTAAAATGAAATTTTACACATAAAACAAGCAGTATCTTCTTATTATATTCTGGTGCACGGCTGAAATTTCGTTTCCGAATAAAACTGTACTTTTCCTATCGAATGATGTAAAAAAATTCCGATTTTAAAGTTGTTCGCAGGGGTATTCTTCTAAAAGTTTAAATAAAATATATATAAATATATTGTTTCAACAATGAATCCATTGATGTAAAAATGTTTAAAATGAAATTTTACACATAAAACGAGCACTATCTTCTTTTTAAATATTGGTGCACGGCTGAAATTTCGTTTCCGAATTAAGCAAAACATTTCCTATCGAATGATGTAAAAAAATTCCGATTTTTATGTTGTTCGCAGGGGTATTTTTCTAAAAGTTTAAATGAAATATATCTAAATGCATTTTTTCAACAATGAATCCATTGTTGAAAAAATGTTTAAAATGAAATTTTACACATAAAACGAGCAGTATCTTCTTTTTAAATTCCGGTGCACGGCTGGAATTTTGTTTCCGAATAAATCAGTACTTTTTCTATCGAATGATGTAAAACAATTCCGATTTTTAGGTTGTTCGCAGGGGTATTTTTCTACAAGTTTAAAAGAAATGTATCAGAATACATTGTACCAACAATGAATCCCTTGTTGTAAAAGTGTTTAAAATGAAATTTTACACATAAAACGAGCAGTATCTTCTTATTATATTCCGGTGCACGGCTGAAATTTTGTTTCCAAATAAATCAGTACTTTTCCTATCGAATGATGTAAAAAAATTCCGATTTTAAAGTTGTTCGCAGGGGTATTCTTCTAAAAGTTTAAATGAAATATATCTAAATGCATTGTTTCAACAATGAATCCATTGTTGAAAAAATGTTTAAAATGAAATTTTACACATAAAACTAGCAGTATCTTCTTATTAAATTTTGGTGCACGGCTAAAATTTCGTTTCCGAATTAAGCAAAACATTTCCTATCGAATGATGAAAAAAATTTCGATTTTTAGGTTGTTCGCAGGGGTATTTTTCTACAAGTTTAAATGAAATGTATCAGAATACATTGTTCCAACAATGAATCCATTGTTGTAAAAGTGTTTAAAATGAAATTTTACACATAAAACGAGAAGTATCTTCTTATTATATTCCGGTGCACGGCTGAAATTTTGTTTCCGAATAAATCAGTACTTTTCCTATCGAATGATGTAATAAAATTCCGATTTTTCGGTTGTTCGCAGGGGTATTTTTCTACACGTTTAAATGAAATGTATCAGAATACATTGTTCCAACAATGAATCCATTGTTGTAAAAGTGTTTAAAATGAAATTTTACACATAAAACGAGCAGTATCTTCTTATTATATTCCGGTGCACGGCTGAAATTTTGTTTCCGAATAAATCAGTACTTTTCCTATCGAATGATGTAATAAAATTCCGATTTTTAGGTTGTTCGCAGGAGTATTTTTCTACAAGTTTAAATGAAATGTATCAGAATACATTGTTTCAACAATGAATCCATTGTTGTAAAAATGTCTAAAATGAAATTTTACACATAAAACGAGCAGTATCTTCTTATAAAATGCCGGTGCACGGCTGGAATTTTGTTTCCGAATAAATCAGTACTTTTCCTATCGAATGATGTAAAAAAATTCCGATTTTTATGTTGTTCGCAGGGGTATTTTTCTACAAGTTTAAATGAAATGTATCAGAATACATTGTTTCAACAATGAATCCATTGTTGTAAAAATGTTTAAAATGAAATTTTACACATGAAACGAGCAGTATCTTCTTATTAAATTTTGGTGCACGGCTAAAATTTCGTTTCCGAATTAAGCAAAACATTTCCTATCGAATGATAAAAAAAAATTTTGATTTTTATGTTGTTCGCAGGGGTATTTTTCTAAAAGTTTAAATGACATGTATCTGAATACATTGTTCCAACAATGAATCCATTGTTGTAAAAGTGTTTAAAATGAAATTTTACACATAAAACGAGCAGTATCTTCTGATTAAATTCCGGTGCACGGCTGAAATTTCGTTTCGGAACTAAGCAAAACATTTCCTATCGAATGATGTAAAAAAATTCCGATTTTTATGTTGTTCGCAGGGGTATTTTTCTACAAGTTTAAATGAAATGTATCAGAATATATTGTTTCAACAATGAATCCATTGTTGTAAAAATGTTTAAAATGAAATTTTACACATAAAAAAGCAGTTTCTTCTTATTAAATTTAGGTGCTCGGCTGAAATTTTGTTTCCGAATAAATCAGTACTTTTCCTATCGAATGATGTAAAAAAATTCCGATTTTTATGTTGTTCGCAGGGGCATTTTTCTAAAAGTTTAAATGACATGTATCTGAATACATTGTTTCAACAATGAATCCATTGTTGTAAAAATGTCTAAAATGAAATTTTACACATAAAGCGAGCAGTATCTTCTTATTAAATTCCGGTGCACGGCTGGAATTTTGTTTCCGAATAAATCAGTACTTTTTCTATCGAATGATGTAAAACAATTCCGATTTTTAGGTTGTTCGCAGGGGTATTTTTCTACAAGTTTAAATGAAATGTATCAGAATACATTGTTTCAACAAAGAATCCATTGTTGTAAAAGTGTTTAAAATGAAATTTTACACATAAAGCGAGCAGTATCTTCTTATTAAATTCCGGTGCACGGCTGAAATTTTGTTTCCGAATAAATCAGTACTTTTCCTATCGAATGATGTAAAAAAATTTCGATTTTTAGGTTATTCGCCGGGGTATTTTTCTACAAGTTTAAATGAAATATATCAGAATACATTGTTTCAACAATGAATCCATTGTTGAAAAAATGTTTAAAATGAAATTTTACACATAAAACAAGCAGTATCTTCTTATTATATTCTGGTGCACGGCTGAAATTTCGTTTCCGAATAAAACTGTACTTTTCCTATCGAATGATGTAAAAAAATTCTAATTTTAAAGTTGTTCGCAGGGGTATTCTTCTAAAAGTTTAAATAAAATATATATAAATATATTGTTTCAACAATGAATCCATTGTTGTAAAAATGTTTAAAATGAAATTTTACACATAAAACGAGCACTATCTTCTTTTTAAATATTGGTGCACGGCTGAAATTTCGTTTCCGAATTAATCAAAACATTTCCTATCGAATGATGTAAAAAAATTCCGATTTTTATGTTGTTCGCAGGGGTATTTTTCTAAAAGTTTAAATGAAATATATCTAAATGCATTGTTTCAACAATGAATCCATTGTTGAAAAAATGTTTAAAATGAAATTTTACACATAAAAAAGCAGTTTCTTCTTATTAAATTCAGGTGCTCGGCTGAAATTTTGTTTCCGAATAAATCAGTACTTTTCCTATCGAATGATGTAAAAAAATTCCGATTTTTATGTTGTTCGCAGTTGTATTTTTCTAAACGTTTAAATGACATGTATCTGAATACATTGTTTCAACAATGAATCCATTGTTGTAAAAGTGTTTAAAATGAAATTTTACACATAAAACGAGCAGTATCTTCTTATTAAATTCCGGCGCACGGCTGAAATTTTGTTTCCGAATAAATCAGTACTTTTCCTATCGAATGATGTAAAAAAATTCCGATTTTAAAGTTGTTCGCAGGGGTATTCTTCTAAAAGTTTAAATGAAATATATCTAAATGCATTGTTTCAACAATGAATCCATTGTTGAAAAAATGTTTAAAATGAAATTTTACACATAAAACTAGCAGTATCTTCTTATTAAATTTTGGTGCACGGCTAAAATTTCGTTTCCGAATTAAGCAAAACATTTCCTATCGAATGATGAAAAAAATTCCGATTTTTAGGTTGTTCGCAGGGGTATTTTTCTACAAGTTTAAATGAAATGTATCAGAATACATTGTTCCAACAATGAATCCATTGTTGTAAAAGTGTTTAAAATGAAATTTTACACATAAAACGAGAAGCATCTTCTTTTTATATTCCGGTGCACGGCTGAAATTTTGTTTCCGAATAAATCAGTGCTTTTCCTATCGAATGATGTAATAAAATTCCGATTTTTAGGTTGTTCGCAGGGGTATTTTTCTACAAGTTTAAATGAAATGTATCAGAATACATTGTTCCAACAATGAATCCATTGTTGTAAAAGTGTTTAAAATGAAATTTTACACATAAAACGAGCAGTATCTTCTTATTATATTCCGGTGCACGGCTGAAATTTTGTTTCCGAATAAATCAGTACTTTTCCTATAGAATGATGTAAAAAAATTCCGATTTTTATGTTGTTCGCAGGGGTATTTTTCTACAAGTTTAAATGAAATGTATCAGAATACATTGTTTCAACAATGAATCCATTGTTGTAAAAATGTTTAAAATGAAATTTTACACATGAAACGAGCAGTATCTTCTTATTAAATTTTGGTGCACGGCTAAAATTTCGTTTCCGAATTAAGCAAAACATTTCCTATCGAATGATGAAAAAAAATTTCGATTTTTATGTTGTTCGCAGGGGTATTTTTCTAAAAGTTTAAATGACATGTATCTGAATACATTGTTCCAACAATGAATCCATTGTTGTAAAAGTGTTTAAAATGAAATTTTACACATAAAACGAGCAGTATCTTCTCATTAAATTCCGGTGCACGGCTGAAATTTCGTTTCGGAACTAAGCAAAACATTTCCTATCGAATGATGTAAAAAAATTCCGATTTTTATGTTGTTCGCAGGGGTATTTTTCTACAAGTTTAAATGAAATGTATCAGAATATATTGTTTCAACAATGAATCCATTGTTGTAAAAATGTTTAAAATGAAATTTTACACATAAAAAAGCAGTTTCTTCTTATTAAATTTAGGTGCTCGGCTGAAATTTTGTTTCCGAATAAATCAGTACTTTTCCTATCGAATGATGTAAAAAAATTCCGATTTTTATGTTGTTCGCAGGGGTATTTTTCTAAAAGTTTAAATGACATGTATCTGAATACATTGTTTCAACAATGAATCCATTGTTGTAAAAATGTCTAAAATGAAATTTTACACATAAAACGAGCAGTATCTTCTTATTAAATTCCGGTGCACGGCTGGAATTTTGTTTCCGAATAAATCAGTACTTTTTCTATCGAATGATGTAAAACAATTCCGATTTTTAGGTTGTTCGCAGGGGTATTTTTCTACAAGTTTAAATGAAATGTATCAGAATATATTGTTTCAACAATGAATCCATTGTTGTAAAAATGTCTAAAATGAAATTTTACACATAAAACGAAAAGTATCTTCTTATTAAATTCCGGCGCACGGCTGAAATTTTGTTTCCGAATAAATCAGTACTTTTCCTATCGAATGATGTAAAAAAATTCCGATTTTAAAGTTGTTCGCAGGGGTATTCTTCTAAAAGTTTAAATAAAATATATATAAATACATTGTTTCAACAATGAATCCATTGTTGTAAAAATGTTTAAAATGAAATTTTACACATAAAACGAGCAGCATCTTCTCATTAAATTCCGGTGCACGGCTTAAATTTCGTTTCCGAATTAAGCAAAACATTTCCTATCGAATGATGTAAAAAAATTCCGATTTTTATGTTGTTCGCAAGGGTATTTTTCTAAAAGTTTAAATGAAATATATCAAAATGCATTGTTTCAACAATGAATCCATTGTTGAAAAAATGTTTAAAATGAAATTTTACACATAAAAAAAGCAGTATCTTCTTATTAAATGCCGGTGCACGGCTGGAATTTTGTTTCCGAATAAATCAGTACTTTTCCTATCGAATGATGTAAAAAAATTCCGATTTTTATGTTGTTCGCAGGGGTATTTTTCTACAAGTTTAAATGAAATGTATCAGAATACATTGTTTCAACAATGAATCCATTGTTGTAAAAATGTTTAAAATGAAATTTTACACATAAAACGAGCAGTATCTTCTTATTAAATTTTGGTGCACGGCTAAAATTTCGTTTCCGAATTAAGCAAAACATTTCCTATCGAATGATGAAAAAAAATTTCGATTTTTATGTTGTTCGCAGGGGTATTTTTCTAAAAGTTTAAATGATATGTATCTGAATACATTGTTTCAACAATGAATCCATTGTTGTAAAAATGTCTGAAATGAAATTTTACACATAAAACGAGCAGTATCTTCTCATTGAATTCCGGTGCACGGCTGAAATTTCGTTTCCGAATTAAGCAAAACATTTCCTATCGAATGATGTAAAAAAATTCCGATTTTTATGTTGTTCGCAGGGGTATTTTTCTAAAAGTTTAAATGAAATATATCTAAATGCATAGTTTCAACAATGAATCCATTGTTGAAAAAATGTTTAAAATGAAATTTTACACATAAAACGAGCAGTATCTTCTTATTAAATTCCGGTACACGGCTGAAATTTTGTTTCCGAATAAATCAGTACTTTTTCTATCGAATGATGTAATAAAATACCGATTTTTAGGTTGTTCGCAGGGGTATTTTTCTACAAGTTTAAATGAAATGTATCAGAATACATTGTTTCAACAATGAATCCATTGTTGTAAAAATGTCTAAAATGAAATTTTACACATAAAACGAGCAGTATCTTCTTATTAAATGCCGGTGCACGGCTGGAATTTTGTTTCCGAATAAATCAGTACTTTTCCTATCGAATGATGTAAAAAAATTCCGATTTTTATGTTGTTCGCAGGGGTATTTTTCTACAAGTTTAAATGAAATGTATCAGAATATATTGTTTCAACAATGAATCCATTGTTGTAAAAATGTTTAAAATGAAATTTTACACATAAAAAAGCAGTTTCTTCTTATTAAATTTAGGTGCTCGGCTGAAATTTTGTTTCCGAATAAATCAGTACTTTTCCTATCGAATGATGTAAAAAAATTCCGATTTTTAGGTTGTTCGCAGGGGTATTTTTCTACAAGTTTAAATGAAATGTATCAGAATACATTGTTTCAACAAAGAATCCATTGTTGTAAAAGTGTTTAAAATGAAATTTTACACATAAAACGAGCAGTATCTTCTTATTATATTCCGGTGCACGGCTGAAATTTTGTTTCCAAATAAATCAGTACTTTTCCTATCGAATGATGTAAAAAAATTCCGATTTTTAGGTTGTTCGCAGGGGTATTTTTCTACAAGTTTAAATGAAATGTATCAGAATATATTGTTTCAACAATGAATCCATTGTTGTAAAAATGTCTAAAATGAAATTTTACACATAAAACGAGCAGTATCTTCTTATTAAATGCCGGTGCACGGCTGGAATTTTGTTTCCGAATAAATCAGTACTTTTCCTATCGAATGATGTAAAAAAATTCCGATTTTTATGTTGTTCGCAGGGGTATTTTTCTACAAGTTTAAATGAAATGTATCAGAATATATTGTTTCAACAATGAATCCATTGTTGTAAAAATGTTTAAAATGAAATTTTACACATAAAAAAGCAGTTTCTTCTTATTAAATTTAGGTGCTCGGCTGAAATTTTGTTTCCGAATAAATCAGTACTTTTCCTATCGAATGATGTAAAAAAATTCCGATTTTTAGGTTGTTCGCAGGGGTATTTTTCTACAAGTTTAAATGAAATGTATCAGAATACATTGTTTCAACAAAGAATCCATTGTTGTAAAAGTGTTTAAAATGAAATTTTACACATAAAACGAGCAGTATCTTCTTATTATATTCCGGTGCACGGCTGAAATTTTGTTTCCAAATAAATCAGTACTTTTCCTATCGAATGATGTAAAAAAATTCCGATTTTTAGGTTGTTCGCAGGGGTATTTTTCTACAAGTTTAAATGAAATGTATCAGAATATATTGTTTCAACAATGAATCCATTGTTGTAAAAATGTCTAAAATGAAATTTTACACATAAAACGAGCAGTATCTTCTTATTAAATTCCGGCGCACGGCTGAAATTTTGTTTCCGAATAAATCAGTACTTTTCCTATCGAATGATGTAAAAAAATTCCGATTTTAAAGTTGTTCGCAGGGGTATTCTTCTAAAAGTTTAAATGAAATATATCTAAATGCATTGTTTCAACAATGAATCCATTGTTGAAAAAATGTTTAAAATGAAATTTTACACATAAAACGAGCAGTATCTTCTTATTAAATTTTGGTGCACGGCTAAAATTTCGTTTCCGAATTAAGCAAAACATTTCCTATCGAATGATGAAAAAAATTTCGATTTTTAGGTTGTTCGCAGGGGTATTTTTCTACAAGTTTAAATGAAATGTATCAGAATACATTGTTCCAACAATGAATCCATTGTTGTAAAAGTGTTTAAAATGAAATTTTACACATAAAACGAGAAGTATCTTCTTATTATATTCCGGTGCACGGCTGAAATTTTGTTTCCGAATAAATCAGTACTTTTCCTATCGAATGATGTAATAAAATTCCGATTTTTCGGTTGTTCGCAGGGGTATTTTTCTACACGTTTAAATGAAATGTATCAGAATACATTGTTTCAACAATGAATCCATTGTTGTAAAAATGTCTAAAATGAAATTTTACACATAAAACTAGCAGTATCTTCTCATTGAATTCCGGTGCACGGCTGAAATTTCGTTTCCGAATTAAGCAAAACATTTCCTATCGAATGATGTAAAAAATTCCGATTTTTATGTTGTTCGCAGGGGTAATTTTCTAAAAGTTTAAATGAAATATATCTAAATGCATAGTTTCAACAATGAATCCATTGTTGAAAAAATGTTTAAAATGAAATTTTACACATAAAACGAGCAGTATCTTCTTATTAAATTCCGGTACACGGCTGGAATTTTGTTTCCGAATAAATCAGTACTTTTTCTATCGAATGATGTAATAAAATACCGATTTTTAGGTTGTTCGCAGGGGTATTTTTCTACAAGTTTAAATGAAATGTATCAGAATACATTGTTTCAACAATGAATCCATTGTTGTAAAAATGTCTAAAATGAAATTTTACACATAAAACGAGCAGTATCTTCTTATTAAATGCCGGTGCACGGCTGGAATTTTGTTTCCGAATAAATCAGTACTTTTCCTATCGAATGATGTAAAAAAATTCCGATTCTTATGTTGTTCGCAGGGGTATTTTTCTACAAGTTTAAATGAAATGTATCAGAATATATTGTTTCAACAATGAATCCATTGTTGTAAAAATGTTTAAAATGAAATTTTACACATAAAAAAGCAGTTTCTTCTTATTAAATTTAGGTGCTCGGCTGAAATTTTGTTTCCGAATAAATCAGTACTTTTCCTATCGAATGATGTAAAAAAATTCCGATTTTTAGGTTGTTCGCAGGGGTATTTTTCTACAAGTTTAAATGAAATGTATCAGAATACATTGTTTCAACAAAGAATCCATTGTTGTAAAAGTGTTTAAAATGAAATTTTACACATAAAGCGAGCAGTATCTTCTTATTAAATTCCGGTGCACGGCTGAAATTTTGTTTCCGAATAAATCAGTACTTTTCCTATCGAATGATGTAAAAAAATTTCGATTTTTAGGTTATTCGCCGGGGTATTTTTCTACAAGTTTAAATGAAATATATCAGAATACATTGTTTCAACAATGAATCCATTGTTGAAAAAATGTTTAAAATGAAATTTTACACATAAAACAAGCAGTATCTTCTTATTATATTCTGGTGCACGGCTGAAATTTCGTTTCCGAATAAAACTGTACTTTTCCTATCGAATGATGTAAAAAAATTCCGATTTTAAAGTTGTTCGCAGGGGTATTCTTCTAAAAGTTTAAATAAAATATATATAAATATATTGTTTCAACAATGAATCCATTGTTGTAAAAATGTTTAAAATGAAATTTTACACATAAAACGAGCACTATCTTCTTTTTAAATATTGGTGCACGGCTGAAATTTCGTTTCCGAATTAAGCAAAACATTTTCTATCGAATGATGTAAAAAAATTCCGATTTTTATGTTGTTCGCAGGGGTATTTTTCTAAAAGTTTAAATGAAATATATCTAAATGCATTGTTTCAACAATGAATCCATTGTTGAAAAAATGTTTAAAATGAAATTTTACACATAAAAAAGCAGTTTCTTCTTATTAAATTCAGGTGCTCGGCTGAAATTTTGTTTCCGAATAAATCAGTACTTTTCCTATCGAATGATGTAAAAAAATTCCGATTTTTATGTTGATCGCAGGGGTATTTTTCTAAAAGTTTAAATGACATGTATCTGAATACATTGTTTCAACAATGAATCCATTGTTGTAAAAATGTCTAAAATGAAATTTTACACATAAAACAAGCAGTATCTTCTTATTAAATTCCGGTGCACGGCTGGAATTTTGTTTCCGAATAAATCAGTACTTTTTCTATCGAATGATGTAAAACAATTCCGATTTTTAGGTTGTTCGCAGGGGTATTTTTCTACAAGTTTAAAAGAAATGTATCAGAATACATTGTTCCAACAATGAATCCATTGTTGTAAAAGTGTTTAAAATGAAATTTTACACATAAAACGAGCAGTATCTTCTTATTATATTCCGGTGCACGGCTGAAATTTTGTTTCCAAATAAATCAGTACTTTTCCTATCGAATGATGTAAAAAAATTCCGATTTTTAGGTTGTTCGCAGGGGTATTTTTCTACAAGTTTAAATGAAATGTATCAGAATATATTGTTTCAACAATGAATCCATTGTTGTAAAAATGTCTAAAATGAAATTTTACACATAAAACGAGCAGTATCTTCTTATTAAATTCCGGCGCACGGCTGAAATTTTGTTTCCGAATAAATCAGTACTTTTCCTATCGAATGATGTAAAAAAATTCCGATTTTAAAGTTGTTCGCAGGGGTATTCTTCTAAAAGTTTAAATGAAATATATCTTAATGCATTGTTTCAACAATGAATCCATTGTTGAAAAAATGTTTAAAATGAAATTTTACACATAAAACGAGCAGTATCTTCTTATTAAATTTTGGTGCACGGCTAAAATTTCGTTTCCGAATTAAGCAAAACATTTCCTATCGAATGATGAAAAAAATTTCGATTTTTAGGTTGTTCGCAGGGGTATTTTTCTACAAGTTTAAATGAAATGTATCAGAATACATTGTTCCAACAATGAATCCATTGTTGTAAAAGTGTTTAAAATGAAATTTTACACATAAAACGAGAAGTATCTTCTTATTATATTCCGGTGCACGGCTGAAATTTTGTTTCCGAATAAATCAGTACTTTTCCTATCGAATGATGTAAAAAAATTCCGATTTTTAGGTTGTTCGCAGGGGTATTTTTCTACAAGTTTAAATGAAATGTATCAGAATACATTGTTTCAACAATGAATCCACTGTTGTAAAAATGTCTAAAATGAAATTTTACACATAAAACAAGCAGTATCTTCTTATTAAATTCTGGTGCACGGCTGAAATTTTGTTTCCGAATAAATCAGTACTTTTCCTATCGAAAGATGAAAAAAAATTCCGATTTTTAAGTTGTTCGCAGGGGTATTCTTCTAAAAGTTTAAATAAAATATATATAAATACATTGTTTCAACAATGAATCCATTTTTGGAAAAAAGTTTAAAATGAAATTTTACTTATAAAACAAGCAGTATCTTCTTATTAAATTCTGGTGCACGGCTGAAATTTTGTTTCCGAATAAATCAGTACTTTTCCTATCGAATGATGTAAAAAAATTCCGATTTTTAGGTGGTTCGCAGGGGCATTTCTCTAAAATTTTAAATGAAATATACCTAAATACATTTGTTTCAACAATGAATCCATTGTTGTAAAAATGTTTAAAATAAAAATTTACACATAAAACGAGCAGTATCTTCTTATTAAATTCTGGTGCACGGCTGAAATTTCGTTTCCCAATAAAACAGTACTTTTTCTATCGAATGATGTAAAAAAATTCCGATTTTAAAGTTGTTCGCAGGGGTATCCTTCTAAAAGTTTAAATAAAAAATATATAAATACATTGTTTCAACAATGAATCCATTGTTGTAAAAATGTTTAAAATGAAATTTTACACATAAAACGAGCAGTATCTTCTCATTAAATTCCGGTGCACGGCTGAAATTTAGTTTCCGAATTAAGCAAAACATTTCCTATCGAGTGATGTAAAAAAATTCCGATTTTTATGTTATTCGCAGGGGTATTTTTCTAAAAGTTTAAATGATATGTATCTGAATACATTGTTTCAACAATGAATCCATTGTTGTAAAAATGTCTAGAATGAAATTTTACTTATAAAACAAGCAGTATCTTCTTATTAAATTCTGGTGCACGGCTGAAATTGTATTTCCAAATAAATCAGTACTTTTCCTATCGAATGATGTACAAAAATTCCGATTTTTAGGTGGTTTGCAGAAGCATTTCTCTAAAAGTTTAAATGAAATATATCTAAATGCATTGTTTCAATAATGAATCTATTGTTGAAAAAATGTTTAAAATGAAATTTTACACGTAAAACAAGCAGTATCTTCTTATTAAATTTAGGTGCACGGCTGAAATTTTGTTTCCGAATAAATCAGTACTTTTCCTATCGAATGATGTAAAAAAATTCCGATTTTTAGGTGGTTCGTAGTGGCATTTCTCTAAAATTTTAAATCAAATATATCTAAATACATTTGTTTCAACAATGAATCCATTGTTGTAAAAATGTTTAAAATGAAATTTTACACATAAAACGAGCAGTATCTTCTTATTAAATTTTGGTGCACGGCTGAAATTTCGTTTCCGAATTAAGCAAAACATTTCCTATCGAATGATGTAAAAATATTGCGATATTTATGTTGTTCGCAGGGGTATTTTTCTAAAAGTTTAAATGATATGTATCTGAATACATTGTTTCAACAATGAATCCATTGTTGTAAAAATGTCTAAAATAAAATTTTACTTATAAAACAAGCAGTATCTTCTTATTAAATTCTGGTGCACGGCTGAAATTTTGTTTCCGAATAAATCAATACTTTTCCTATCGAATGATGTAAAAAAATTCCGATTTTTCGGTGGTTCGCAGGGGCATTTCTCTAAAATTTTAAATGAAATATACCTAAATACATTTGTTTCAACAATGAATCCATTGTTGTAAAAATGTTTAAAATGAAAATTTACACATAAAACGAGCAGTATCTTCCTATTAAATTCTGGTGCACGGCTGAAATTTCGTTTCCGAATAAAACAGTACTTTTTCTATCGAACGATGTAAAAAAATTCCGATTTTAAAGTTGTTCGCAGGGGTATCCTTCTAAAAGTTTAAATAAAAAATATATAAATACATTGTTTCAACAATGAATCCATTGTTGTAAAAATGTTTAAAATGAAATTTTACACATAAAACGAGCAGTATCTTCTCATTAAATTCCGGTGCACGGCTGAAATTTAGTTTCTGAATTAAGCAAAACATTTCCTATCGAGTGATGTAAAAAAATTCCGATTTTTATGTTATTCGCAGGGGTATTTTTCTAAAAGTTTAAATGATATGTATCTGAATACATTATTTCAACAATGAATCCATTGTTGTAAAAATGTCTAGAATGAAATTTTACTTATAAAACAAGCAGTATCTTCTTATTAAATTCTGGTGCACGGCTGAAATTGTATTTCCAAATAAATCAGTACTTTTAATATCGAATGATGTACAAAAATTCCGATTTTTAGGTGGTTTGCAGAAGCATTTCTCTAAAAGTTTAAATGAAATATATCTAAATGCATTGTTTCAATAATGAATCTATTGTTGAAAAAATGTTTAAAATGAAATTTTACACGTAAAACAAGCAGTATCTTCTTATTAAATTCTGGTGCAGGGCTGAAATTGTATTTCCAAATAAATCAGTACTTTTCCTATCGAATGATGTACAAAAATTCCGATTTTTAGGTGGTTCGTAGGGGCATTTCTCTAAAATTTTAAATCAAATATATCTAAATACATTTGTTTCAACAATGAATCCATTGTTGTAAAAATGTTTAAAATGAAATTTTACACATAAAACGAGCAGTATCTTCTTATTAAATTTTGGTGCACGGCTGAAATTTCGTTTCCGAATTAAGCAAAACATTTCCTATCGAATGATGTAAAAATATTGCGATTTTTATGTTGTTCGCAGGGGTATTTTTCTAAAAGTTTAAATGATATGTATCTGAATACATTGTTTCAACAATGAATCCATTGTTGTAAAAATGTCTAAAATAAAATTTTACTTATAAAACAAGCAGTATCTTCTTATTAAATTCTGGTGCACGGCTGAAATTTTGTTTCCGAATAAATCAATACTTTTCCTATCGAATGATGTAAAAAAATTCCGATTTTTCGGTGGTTCGCAGGGGCATTTCTCTAAAATTTTAAATGAAATATATCTAAATACATTTGTTTCAACGATGAATCCATTGTTGTAAAAGTGTTTAAAATGAAATTTTACACATAAAACGAGCAGTATCTTCTTATTATATTCCGGTGCACGGCTGAAATTTTGTTTCCGAATAAATCAGTACTTTTCCTATCGAATGATGTAAAAAAATTCCGATTTTTAGGTTCTTCGCAGGGGTATTTTTCTACAAGTTTAAATGAAATGTATCAGAATACATTGTTTCAACAATGAATCCATTGTAGTAAAAATGTTTAAAATGAAATTTTACACATAAAACGAACAGTATCTTCTTATTAAATTCCGGTGTACGGCTGAAATTTCGTTTCCGAATTAAGCAAAACCTTTCCTATCGAATGATGTAAAAAAATTCCGATTTTATGTTGTTCGCAGGGGTATTTATTTTTCTACAAGTTTAAATGAAATGTATCAGAATACATTGTTTCAACAATGAATCCATTGTTGTAAAAATGTCTAAAATGAAATTTTACACATAAAACAAGCAGTATCTTCTTATTATATTCTGGTGCACGGCTGAAATTTTGTTTCCGAATAAATCAGTACTTTTCCTATCGAATGATGTAAAAAATTCCGATTTTTAGGTTCTTCGCAGGGGTATTTTTCTACAAGTTTAAATGAAATGTATCAGAATACATTGTTTCAACAATGAATCCACTGTTGTAAAAATGTCTAAAATAAAATTTTACACATAAAACAAGCAGTATCTTCTTATTATATTCTGGTGCACGGCTGAAATTTCAATTCCGATTAAAACAGTACTTTTTCTATCGAATGATGTAAAAAAATTCCGATTTTAAAGTTCTTCGCAGGGGTATTCTTCTAAAAGTTTAAATAAAATATATATAAATACATTGTTTCAACAATGAATCCATTGTTGTAAAAATGTTTAAAATGAAATTTTACACATAAAACGAGCAGTATCTTCTCATTAAATTCTGGTGCACGGCTGAAATTTCGTTTCCGATTTAAGCAAAACATTTCTTATCGAATGATGTAAAAAAATTCGGATTTTTATGTTGTTCGGAGTGGTATTTTTCTAAAAGTTTAAATGATATGTATCTAAATACATTGTTTCAACAATGAATCCATTGTTGTAAAAATGTCTAAAATAAAATTTTACTTATAAAACAAGCAGTATCTTCTTATTAAATTCTGGTGCACGGCTGAAATTTTGTTTCCGAATAAATCAATACTTTTCCTATCGAATGATGTAAAAAAATTCCGATTTTTAGGTGGTTCGCAGGGGCATGTCTCTAAAATTTTAAATGAAATATATCTAAATACATTTGTTTCAAAGATGAATCCATTGTTGTAAAAGTGTTTAAAATGAAATTTTAAACATAAAACGAGCAGTATCTTCTTATTATATTCCGGTGCACGGCTGAATTTTTGTTTCCGAATAAATCAGTACTTTTCCTATCGAATGATGTAAAAAAATTCCGATTTTTAGGTTGTTCGCAGGGGTATTTTTCTACAAGTTTAAATGAAATGTATCAGAATACATTGTTTCAACAATGAATCCACTGTTGTAAAAATGTCTAAAATAAAATTTTACACATAAAACAAGCAGTATCTTCTTATTAAATTCTGGTGCACGGCTGAAATTTTGTTTCCGAATAAATCAGTACTTTTCCTATCGAATGATGAAAAAAAATTCCGATTTTAAAGTTGTTCGCAGGGGTATTCTTCTAAAAGTTTAAATAATATATATATAAATACATTGTTTCAACAATGAATCCATTGTTGTAAAAATGTTTAAAATGAAATTTTACTCTTAAAACGAGCAGTATCTTCGTATTAAATTCCGGTGTACGGCTGAAATTTCGTTTCCGAATTAAGCAAAACATTTCCTATCGAATGATGTAAAAAAATTCCGATTTTATGTTGTTCGCAGGGGTATTTTTCTACAAGTTTAAATGAAATGTATCAGAATACATTGTCTCAACAATGAATCCATTGTTGTAAAAATGTCTAAAATAAAATTTTACACATAAAACAAGCAGTATCTTCTTATTAAATTCTGGTGCACGGCTGAAATTTCAATTCCGATTAAAACAGTACTTTTTCTATCGAATGATGTAAAAAAATTCCGATTTTAAAGTTGTTCGCAGGGGTATTCTTCTAAAAGTTTAAATAAAATATATATAAATACATTGTTTCAACAATGAATCCATTGTTGTAAAAATGTTTAAAATGAAATTTTACACATAAAACGAGCAGTATCTTCTTATTAAATTCTGGTGCACGGCTGAAATTTTGTTTCCGAATAAATCAGTACTTTTCCTATCGAATGATGTAAAAAAATTCCGATTTTTAGGTGGTTCGCAGGGCATTTCTCTAAAATTTTAAATGAAATATACCTAAATACATTTGTTTCAACAATGAATCCATTGTTGTAAAAATGTTTAAAATGAAAATTTACACATAAAACGAGCAGTATCTTCCTATTAAATTCTGGTGCACGGCTGAAATTTCGTTTCCGAATAAAACAGTACTTTTTCTATCGAACGATGTAAAAAAATTCCGATTTTAAAGTTGTTCGCAGGGGTATCCTTCTAAAAGTTTAAATAAAAAATATATAAATACATTGTTTCAACAATGAATCCATTGTTGTAAAAATGTTTAAAATGAAATTTTACACATAAAACGAGCAGTATCTTCTCATTAAATTCCGGTGCACGGCTGAAATTTAGTTTCTGAATTAAGCAAAACATTTCCTATCGAGTGATGTAAAAAAATTCCAATTTTTATGTTATTCGCAGGGGTATTTTTCTAAAAGTTTAAATGATATGTATCTGAATACATTGTTTCAACAATGAATCCATTGTTGTAAAAATGTCTAGAATGAAATTTTACTTATAAAACAAGCAGTATCTTCTTATTAAATTCTGGTGCACGGCTGAAATTGTATTTCCAAATAAATCAGTACTTTTCCTATCGAATGATGTACAAAAATTCCGATTTTTAGGTGGTTTGCAGAAGCATTTCTCTAAAAGTTTAAATGAAATATATCTAAATGCATTGTTTCAATAATGAATCTATTGTTGAAAAAATGTTTAAAATGAAATTTTACACGTAAAACAAGCAGTATCTTCTTATTAAATTCTGGTGCACGGCTGAAATTGTATTTCCAAATAAATCAGTACTTTTCCTATCGAATGATGTAAAAAAATTCCGATTTTTAGGTTGTTCGCAGGGGTATTTTTCTACAAGTTTAAATGAAATGTATCAGAATACATTGTTTCAACAATGAATCCACTTTTGTAAAAATGTCTAAAATGAAATTTTACACATAAAACAAGCAGTATCTTCTTATTAAATTCTGGTGCACGGCTGAAATTTTGTTTCCGAATAAATCAGTACTTTTCCTATCGAAAGATGAAAAAGAATTCCGATTTTAAAGTTATTCGCAGGAGTATTCTTCTAAAAGTTTAAATAAAATATATATAAATACATTGTTTCAACAATGAATCCATTGTTGTAAAAATGTTTAAAATGAAATTTTACACATAAAACGAGCAGTATCTTCGTATTAAATTCCGGTGTACGGCTGAAATTTCGTTTCCGAATTAAGCAAAACATTTCCTATCGAATGATGTAAAAATATTGCGATTTTTATGTTGTTCGCAGGGGTATTTTTCTAAAAGTTTAAATGATATGTATCTGAATGCATTGTTTCAACAATGAATCCATTGTTGTAAAAATGTCTAAAATAAATTTTACTTATAAAACAAGCAGTATCTTCTTATTAAATTCTGGTGCACGGCTGAAATTTTGTTTCCGAATAAATCAATACTTTTCCTATCGAATGATGTAAAAAAATTCCGATTTTTAGGTGGTTCGCAGGGGCATTTCTCTAAAATTTTAAATGAAATATATCTAAATACATTTGTTTCAACAATGAATCCATTGATGTAAAAATGTTTAAAATGAAAATTTACACATAAAACGAGCAGTATCTTCTTATTAAATTCTGGTGCACGGCTGAAATTTCGCTTCCGAACAAAACAGTACTTTTTCTATCGAATGATGTAAAAAAATTCCGATTTTAAAGTTGTTCGCAGGGGTATCCTTCTAAAAGTTTAAATAAAAAATATATCAATACAATGTTTCAACAATGAATCCATTGTTGTAAAAATGTTTAAAATGAAATTTTACACATAAAACGAGCAGTATCTTCTCATTTAATTCCGGTGCACGGCTGAAATTTAGTTTCCGAATTAAGCAAAACATTTCCTATCGAGTGATGTAAAAAAATTCCGATTTTTATGTTATTCGCAGGGGTATTTTTCTAAAAGTTTAAATGATATGTATCTGAATACATTGTTTCAACAATGAATCCATTGTTGTAAAAATGTCTAAAATGAAATTTTACTTATAAAACAAGCAGTATCTTCTTATTATATTCTGGTGCACGGCTGAAATTTCAATTCCGAATAAAACAGTACTTTTTCTATCGAATGATGTAAAACAATTCCGATTTTAAAGTTGTTCGCAGGGGTATTCTTCTAAAAGTTTAAATAAAATATATATATATACATTGTTTAAACAATGAATCCATTGTTGTAAAAATGTTTAAAATGAAATTTTTCTTATAAAACAAGCAGTATCTTCTTATTAAATTCTGGTGCACGGCTGAAATTTTGTTTCCGAATAAATCAGTACTTTTCCTATCGAATGATGTAAAAAAATTCCGATTTTTAGGTGGTTCGCAGGGGCATTTCACTAAAATTTTAAATGAAATATACCTAAATACATTTGTTTCAACAATGAATCCATTGTTGTAAAAATGTTTAAAATGAAAATTTACACATAAAACGAGCAGTATCTTCTTATTAAATTCTGGTGCACGGCTGAAATTTCGTTTCCGAATAAAACAGTACTTTTTCTATCGAATGATGTAAAAAAATTCCGATTTTAAAGTTGTTCGCAGGGGTATCCTTCTAAAAGTTTAAATAAAATATATATAAATACATTGTTTCAACAATGAATCCATTGTTGTAAAAATGTTTAAAATGAAATTTTACACATAAAACGAGCAGTATCTTCGTATTAAATTCCGGTGTACGGCTGAAATTTCGTTTCCGAATTAAGAAAACATTTCCTATCGAATGATGTAAAAATATTGCGATTTTTATGTTGTTCGCAGGGGTATTTTTCTAAAAGTTTAAATGATATGTATCTGAATGCATTGTTTCAACAATGAATCCATTGTTGTAAAAATGTCTAAAATAAAATTTTACTTATAAAACAAGCAGTATCTTCTTATTAAATTCTGGTGCACGGCTGAAATTTTGTTTCCGAATAAATCAATACTTTTCCTATCGAATGATGTAAAAAAATTCCGATTTTTCGGTGGTTCGCAGGGGCATTTCTCTAAAATTTTAAATGAAATATATCTAAATACATTTGTTTCAACGATGAATCCATTGTTGTAAAAGTGTTTAAAATGAAATTTTACACATAAAACGAGCAGTATCTTCTTATTATATTCCGGTGCACGGCTGAAATTTTGTTTCCGAATAAATCAGTACTTTTCCTATCGAATGATGTAAAAAAATTCCGATTTTTAGGTTCTTCGCAGGGGTATTTTTCTACAAGTTTAAATGAAATGTATCAGAATACATTGTTTCAACAATGAATCCATTGTAGTAAAAATGTTTAAAATGAAATTTTACACATAAAACGAACAGTATCTTCTTATTAAATTCCGGTGTACGGCTGAAATTTCGTTTCCGAATTAAGCAAAACCTTTCCTATCGAATGATGTAAAAAAATTCCGATTTTATGTTGTTCGCAGGGGTATTTATTTTTCTACAAGTTTAAATGAAATGTATCAGAATACATTGTTTCAACAATGAATCCATTGTTGTAAAAATGTCTAAAATGAAATTTTACACATAAAACAAGCAGTATCTTCTTATTATATTCTGGTGCACGGCTGAAATTTTGTTTCCGAATAAATCAGTACTTTTCCTATCGAATGATGTAAAAAAATTCCGATTTTTAGGTTCTTCGCAGGGGTATTTTTCTACAAGTTTAAATGAAATGTATCAGAATATATTGTTTCAACAATGAATCCATTGTTGTAAAAATGTTTAAAATGAAATTTTACACATAAAAAAGCAGTTTCTTCTTATTAAATTTAGGTGCTCGGCTGAAATTTTGTTTCCGAATAAATCAGTACTTTTCCTATCGAATGATGTAAAAAAATTCCGATTTTTAGGTTGTTCGCAGGGGTATTTTTCTACAAGTTTAAATGAAATGTATCAGAATACATTGTTTCAACAAAGAATCCATTGTTGTAAAAGTGTTTAAAATGAAATTTTACACATAAAACGAGCAGTATCTTCTTATTATATTCCGGTGCACGGCTGAAATTTTGTTTCCAAATAAATCAGTACTTTTCCTATCGAATGATGTAAAAAAATTCCGATTTTTAGGTTGTTCGCAGGGGTATTTTTCTACAAGTTTAAATGAAATGTATCAGAATATATTGTTTCAACAATGAATCCATTGTTGTAAAAATGTCTAAAATGAAATTTTACACATAAAACGAGCAGTATCTTCTTATTAAATTCCGGCGCACGGCTGAAATTTTGTTTCCGAATAAATCAGTACTTTTCCTATCGAATGATGTAAAAAAATTCCGATTTTAAAGTTGTTCGCAGGGGTATTCTTCTAAAAGTTTAAATGAAATATATCTAAATGCATTGTTTCAACAATGAATCCATTGTTGAAAAAATGTTTAAAATGAAATTTTACACATAAAACGAGCAGTATCTTCTTATTAAATTTTGGTGCACGGCTAAAATTTCGTTTCCGAATTAAGCAAAACATTTCCTATCGAATGATGAAAAAAATTTCGATTTTTAGGTTGTTCGCAGGGGTATTTTTCTACAAGTTTAAATGAAATGTATCAGAATACATTGTTCCAACAATGAATCCATTGTTGTAAAAGTGTTTAAAATGAAATTTTACACATAAAACGAGAAGTATCTTCTTATTATATTCCGGTGCACGGCTGAAATTTTGTTTCCGAATAAATCAGTACTTTTCCTATCGAATGATGTAATAAAATTCCGATTTTTCGGTTGTTCGCAGGGGTATTTTTCTACACGTTTAAATGAAATGTATCAGAATACATTGTTTCAACAATGAATCCATTGTTGTAAAAATGTCTAAAATGAAATTTTACACATAAAACTAGCAGTATCTTCTCATTGAATTCCGGTGCACGGCTGAAATTTCGTTTCCGAATTAAGCAAAACATTTCCTATCGAATGATGTAAAAAATTCCGATTTTTATGTTGTTCGCAGGGGTAATTTTCTAAAAGTTTAAATGAAATATATCTAAATGCATAGTTTCAACAATGAATCCATTGTTGAAAAAATGTTTAAAATGAAATTTTACACATAAAACGAGCAGTATCTTCTTATTAAATTCCGGTACACGGCTGGAATTTTGTTTCCGAATAAATCAGTACTTTTTCTATCGAATGATGTAATAAAATACCGATTTTTAGGTTGTTCGCAGGGGTATTTTTCTACAAGTTTAAATGAAATGTATCAGAATACATTGTTTCAACAATGAATCCATTGTTGTAAAAATGTCTAAAATGAAATTTTACACATAAAACGAGCAGTATCTTCTTATTAAATGCCGGTGCACGGCTGGAATTTTGTTTCCGAATAAATCAGTACTTTTCCTATCGAATGATGTAAAAAAATTCCGATTCTTATGTTGTTCGCAGGGGTATTTTTCTACAAGTTTAAATGAAATGTATCAGAATATATTGTTTCAACAATGAATCCATTGTTGTAAAAATGTTTAAAATGAAATTTTACACATAAAAAAGCAGTTTCTTCTTATTAAATTTAGGTGCTCGGCTGAAATTTTGTTTCCGAATAAATCAGTACTTTTCCTATCGAATGATGTAAAAAAATTCCGATTTTTAGGTTGTTCGCAGGGGTATTTTTCTACAAGTTTAAATGAAATGTATCAGAATACATTGTTTCAACAAAGAATCCATTGTTGTAAAAGTGTTTAAAATGAAATTTTACACATAAAACGAGCAGTATCTTCTTATTATATTCCGGTGCACGGCTGAAATTTTGTTTCCAAATAAATCAGTACTTTTCCTATCGAATGATGTAAAAAAATTCCGATTTTTAGGTTGTTCGCAGGGGTATTTTTCTACAAGTTTAAATGAAATGTATCAGAATATATTGTTTCAACAATGAATCCATTGTTGTAAAAATGTCTAAAATGAAATTTTACACATAAAACGAGCAGTATCTTCTTATTAAATTCCGGCGCACGGCTGAAATTTTGTTTCCGAATAAATCAGTACTTTTCCTATCGAATGATGTAAAAAAATTCCGATTTTAAAGTTGTTCGCAGGGGTATTCTTCTAAAAGTTTAAATGAAATATATCTAAATGCATTGTTTCAACAATGAATCCATTGTTGAAAAAATGTTTAAAATGAAATTTTACACATAAAACGAGCAGTATCTTCTTATTAAATTTTGGTGCACGGCTAAAATTTCGTTTCCGAATTAAGCAAAACATTTCCTATCGAATGATGAAAAAAATTTCGATTTTTAGGTTGTTCGCAGGGGTATTTTTCTACAAGTTTAAATGAAATGTATCAGAATACATTGTTCCAACAATGAATCCATTGTTGTAAAAGTGTTTAAAATGAAATTTTACACATAAAACGAGAAGTATCTTCTTATTATATTCCGGTGCACGGCTGAAATTTTGTTTCCGAATAAATCAGTACTTTTCCTATCGAATGATGTAATAAAATTCCGATTTTTCGGTTGTTCGCAGGGGTATTTTTCTACACGTTTAAATGAAATGTATCAGAATACATTGTTTCAACAATGAATCCATTGTTGTAAAAATGTCTAAAATGAAATTTTACACATAAAACTAGCAGTATCTTCTCATTGAATTCCGGTGCACGGCTGAAATTTCGTTTCCGAATTAAGCAAAACATTTCCTATCGAATGATGTAAAAAATTCCGATTTTTATGTTGTTCGCAGGGGTAATTTTCTAAAAGTTTAAATGAAATATATCTAAATGCATAGTTTCAACAATGAATCCATTGTTGAAAAAATGTTTAAAATGAAATTTTACACATAAAACGAGCAGTATCTTCTTATTAAATTCCGGTACACGGCTGGAATTTTGTTTCCGAATAAATCAGTACTTTTTCTATCGAATGATGTAATAAAATACCGATTTTTAGGTTGTTCGCAGGGGTATTTTTCTACAAGTTTAAATGAAATGTATCAGAATACATTGTTTCAACAATGAATCCATTGTTGTAAAAATGTCTAAAATGAAATTTTACACATAAAACGAGCAGTATCTTCTTATTAAATGCCGGTGCACGGCTGGAATTTTGTTTCCGAATAAATCAGTACTTTTCCTATCGAATGATGTAAAAAAATTCCGATTCTTATGTTGTTCGCAGGGGTATTTTTCTACAAGTTTAAATGAAATGTATCAGAATATATTGTTTCAACAATGAATCCATTGTTGTAAAAATGTTTAAAATGAAATTTTACACATAAAAAAGCAGTTTCTTCTTATTAAATTTAGGTGCTCGGCTGAAATTTTGTTTCCGAATAAATCAGTACTTTTCCTATCGAATGATGTAAAAAAATTCCGATTTTTAGGTTGTTCGCAGGGGTATTTTTCTACAAGTTTAAATGAAATGTATCAGAATACATTGTTTCAACAAAGAATCCATTGTTGTAAAAGTGTTTAAAATGAAATTTTACACATAAAGCGAGCAGTATCTTCTTATTAAATTCCGGTGCACGGCTGAAATTTTGTTTCCGAATAAATCAGTACTTTTCCTATCGAATGATGTAAAAAAATTTCGATTTTTAGGTTATTCGCCGGGGTATTTTTCTACAAGTTTAAATGAAATATATCAGAATACATTGTTTCAACAATGAATCCATTGTTGAAAAAATGTTTAAAATGAAATTTTACACATAAAACAAGCAGTATCTTCTTATTATATTCTGGTGCACGGCTGAAATTTCGTTTCCGAATAAAACAGTACTTTTTCTATCGAATGATGTAAAAAAATTCCGATTTTAAAGTTGTTCGCAGGGGTATCCTTCTAAAAGTTTAAATAAAAAATATATCAATACAATGTTTCAACAATGAATCCATTGTTGTAAAAATGTTTAAAATGAAATTTTACACATAAAACGAGCAGTATCTTCTCATTTAATTCCGGTGCACGGCTGAAATTTAGTTTCCGAATTAAGCAAAACATTTCCTATCGAGTGATGTAAAAAAATTCCGATTTTTATGTTATTCGCAGGGGTATTTTTCTAAAAGTTTAAATGATATGTATCTGAATACATTGTTTCAACAATGAATCCATTGTTGTAAAAATGTCTAAAATGAAATTTTACTTATAAAACAAGCAGTATCTTCTTATTATATTCTGGTGCACGGCTGAAATTTCAATTCCGAATAAAACAGTACTTTTTCTATCGAATGATGTAAAACAATTCCGATTTTAAAGTTGTTCGCAGGGGTATTCTTCTAAAAGTTTAAATAAAATATATATATATACATTGTTTAAACAATGAATCCATTGTTGTAAAAATGTTTAAAATGAAATTTTTCTTATAAAACAAGCAGTATCTTCTTATTAAATTCTGGTGCACGGCTGAAATTTTGTTTCCGAATAAATCAGTACTTTTCCTATCGAATGATGTAAAAAAATTCCGATTTTTAGGTGGTTCGCAGGGGCATTTCACTAAAATTTTAAATGAAATATACCTAAATACATTTGTTTCAACAATGAATCCATTGTTGTAAAAATGTTTAAAATGAAAATTTACACATAAAACGAGCAGTATCTTCTTATTAAATTCTGGTGCACGGCTGAAATTTCGTTTCCGAATAAAACAGTACTTTTTCTATCGAATGATGTAAAAAAATTCCGATTTTAAAGTTGTTCGCAGGGGTATCCTTCTAAAAGTTTAAATAAAATATATATAAATACATTGTTTCAACAATGAATCCATTGTTGTAAAAATGTTTAAAATGAAATTTTACACATAAAACGAGCAGTATCTTCGTATTAAATTCCGGTGTACGGCTGAAATTTCGTTTCCGAATTAAGAAAACATTTCCTATCGAATGATGTAAAAATATTGCGATTTTTATGTTGTTCGCAGGGGTATTTTTCTAAAAGTTTAAATGATATGTATCTGAATGCATTGTTTCAACAATGAATCCATTGTTGTAAAAATGTCTAAAATAAAATTTTACTTATAAAACAAGCAGTATCTTCTTATTAAATTCTGGTGCACGGCTGAAATTTTGTTTCCGAATAAATCAATACTTTTCCTATCGAATGATGTAAAAAAATTCCGATTTTTCGGTGGTTCGCAGGGGCATTTCTCTAAAATTTTAAATGAAATATATCTAAATACATTTGTTTCAACGATGAATCCATTGTTGTAAAAGTGTTTAAAATGAAATTTTACACATAAAACGAGCAGTATCTTCTTATTATATTCCGGTGCACGGCTGAAATTTTGTTTCCGAATAAATCAGTACTTTTCCTATCGAATGATGTAAAAAAATTCCGATTTTTAGGTTCTTCGCAGGGGTATTTTTCTACAAGTTTAAATGAAATGTATCAGAATACATTGTTTCAACAATGAATCCATTGTAGTAAAAATGTTTAAAATGAAATTTTACACATAAAACGAACAGTATCTTCTTATTAAATTCCGGTGTACGGCTGAAATTTCGTTTCCGAATTAAGCAAAACCTTTCCTATCGAATGATGTAAAAAAATTCCGATTTTATGTTGTTCGCAGGGGTATTTATTTTTCTACAAGTTTAAATGAAATGTATCAGAATACATTGTTTCAACAATGAATCCATTGTTGTAAAAATGTCTAAAATGAAATTTTACACATAAAACAAGCAGTATCTTCTTATTATATTCTGGTGCACGGCTGAAATTTTGTTTCCGAATAAATCAGTACTTTTCCTATCGAATGATGTAAAAAAATTCCGATTTTTAGGTTCTTCGCAGGGGTATTTTTCTACAAGTTTAAATGAAATGTATCAGAATATATTGTTTCAACAATGAATCCATTGTTGTAAAAATGTTTAAAATGAAATTTTACACATAAAAAAGCAGTTTCTTCTTATTAAATTTAGGTGCTCGGCTGAAATTTTGTTTCCGAATAAATCAGTACTTTTCCTATCGAATGATGTAAAAAAATTCCGATTTTTAGGTTGTTCGCAGGGGTATTTTTCTACAAGTTTAAATGAAATGTATCAGAATACATTGTTTCAACAAAGAATCCATTGTTGTAAAAGTGTTTAAAATGAAATTTTACACATAAAACGAGCAGTATCTTCTTATTATATTCCGGTGCACGGCTGAAATTTTGTTTCCAAATAAATCAGTACTTTTCCTATCGAATGATGTAAAAAAATTCCGATTTTTAGGTTGTTCGCAGGGGTATTTTTCTACAAGTTTAAATGAAATGTATCAGAATATATTGTTTCAACAATGAATCCATTGTTGTAAAAATGTCTAAAATGAAATTTTACACATAAAACGAGCAGTATCTTCTTATTAAATTCCGGCGCACGGCTGAAATTTTGTTTCCGAATAAATCAGTACTTTTCCTATCGAATGATGTAAAAAAATTCCGATTTTAAAGTTGTTCGCAGGGGTATTCTTCTAAAAGTTTAAATGAAATATATCTAAATGCATTGTTTCAACAATGAATCCATTGTTGAAAAAATGTTTAAAATGAAATTTTACACATAAAACGAGCAGTATCTTCTTATTAAATTTTGGTGCACGGCTAAAATTTCGTTTCCGAATTAAGCAAAACATTTCCTATCGAATGATGAAAAAAATTTCGATTTTTAGGTTGTTCGCAGGGGTATTTTTCTACAAGTTTAAATGAAATGTATCAGAATACATTGTTCCAACAATGAATCCATTGTTGTAAAAGTGTTTAAAATGAAATTTTACACATAAAACGAGAAGTATCTTCTTATTATATTCCGGTGCACGGCTGAAATTTTGTTTCCGAATAAATCAGTACTTTTCCTATCGAATGATGTAATAAAATTCCGATTTTTCGGTTGTTCGCAGGGGTATTTTTCTACACGTTTAAATGAAATGTATCAGAATACATTGTTTCAACAATGAATCCATTGTTGTAAAAATGTCTAAAATGAAATTTTACACATAAAACTAGCAGTATCTTCTCATTGAATTCCGGTGCACGGCTGAAATTTCGTTTCCGAATTAAGCAAAACATTTCCTATCGAATGATGTAAAAAATTCCGATTTTTATGTTGTTCGCAGGGGTAATTTTCTAAAAGTTTAAATGAAATATATCTAAATGCATAGTTTCAACAATGAATCCATTGTTGAAAAAATGTTTAAAATGAAATTTTACACATAAAACGAGCAGTATCTTCTTATTAAATTCCGGTACACGGCTGGAATTTTGTTTCCGAATAAATCAGTACTTTTTCTATCGAATGATGTAATAAAATACCGATTTTTAGGTTGTTCGCAGGGGTATTTTTCTACAAGTTTAAATGAAATGTATCAGAATACATTGTTTCAACAATGAATCCATTGTTGTAAAAATGTCTAAAATGAAATTTTACACATAAAACGAGCAGTATCTTCTTATTAAATGCCGGTGCACGGCTGGAATTTTGTTTCCGAATAAATCAGTACTTTTCCTATCGAATGATGTAAAAAAATTCCGATTCTTATGTTGTTCGCAGGGGTATTTTTCTACAAGTTTAAATGAAATGTATCAGAATATATTGTTTCAACAATGAATCCATTGTTGTAAAAATGTTTAAAATGAAATTTTACACATAAAAAAGCAGTTTCTTCTTATTAAATTTAGGTGCTCGGCTGAAATTTTGTTTCCGAATAAATCAGTACTTTTCCTATCGAATGATGTAAAAAAATTCCGATTTTTAGGTTGTTCGCAGGGGTATTTTTCTACAAGTTTAAATGAAATGTATCAGAATACATTGTTTCAACAAAGAATCCATTGTTGTAAAAGTGTTTAAAATGAAATTTTACACATAAAGCGAGCAGTATCTTCTTATTAAATTCCGGTGCACGGCTGAAATTTTGTTTCCGAATAAATCAGTACTTTTCCTATCGAATGATGTAAAAAAATTTCGATTTTTAGGTTATTCGCCGGGGTATTTTTCTACAAGTTTAAATGAAATATATCAGAATACATTGTTTCAACAATGAATCCATTGTTGAAAAAATGTTTAAAATGAAATTTTACACATAAAACAAGCAGTATCTTCTTATTATATTCTGGTGCACGGCTGAAATTTCGTTTCCGAATAAAACTGTACTTTTCCTATCGAATGATGTAAAAAAATTCCGATTTTAAAGTTGTTCGCAGGGGTATTCTTCTAAAAGTTTAAATAAAATATATATAAATATATTGTTTCAACAATGAATCCATTGTTGTAAAAATGTTTAAAATGAAATTTTACACATAAAACGAGCACTATCTTCTTTTTAAATATTGGTGCACGGCTGAAATTTCGTTTCCGAATTAAGCAAAACATTTTCTATCGAATGATGTAAAAAAATTCCGATTTTTATGTTGTTCGCAGGGGTATTTTTCTAAAAGTTTAAATGAAATATATCTAAATGCATTGTTTCAACAATGAATCCATTGTTGAAAAAATGTTTAAAATGAAATTTTACACATAAAAAAGCAGTTTCTTCTTATTAAATTCAGGTGCTCGGCTGAAATTTTGTTTCCGAATAAATCAGTACTTTTCCTATCGAATGATGTAAAAAAATTCCGATTTTTATGTTGATCGCAGGGGTATTTTTCTAAAAGTTTAAATGACATGTATCTGAATACATTGTTTCAACAATGAATCCATTGTTGTAAAAATGTCTAAAATGAAATTTTACACATAAAACAAGCAGTATCTTCTTATTAAATTCCGGTGCACGGCTGGAATTTTGTTTCCGAATAAATCAGTACTTTTTCTATCGAATGATGTAAAACAATTCCGATTTTTAGGTTGTTCGCAGGGGTATTTTTCTACAAGTTTAAAAGAAATGTATCAGAATACATTGTTCCAACAATGAATCCATTGTTGTAAAAGTGTTTAAAATGAAATTTTACACATAAAACGAGCAGTATCTTCTTATTATATTCCGGTGCACGGCTGAAATTTTGTTTCCAAATAAATCAGTACTTTTCCTATCGAATGATGTAAAAAAATTCCGATTTTTAGGTTGTTCGCAGGGGTATTTTTCTACAAGTTTAAATGAAATGTATCAGAATATATTGTTTCAACAATGAATCCATTGTTGTAAAAATGTCTAAAATGAAATTTTACACATAAAACGAGCAGTATCTTCTTATTAAATTCCGGCGCACGGCTGAAATTTTGTTTCCGAATAAATCAGTACTTTTCCTATCGAATGATGTAAAAAAATTCCGATTTTAAAGTTGTTCGCAGGGGTATTCTTCTAAAAGTTTAAATGAAATATATCTTAATGCATTGTTTCAACAATGAATCCATTGTTGAAAAAATGTTTAAAATGAAATTTTACACATAAAACGAGCAGTATCTTCTTATTAAATTTTGGTGCACGGCTAAAATTTCGTTTCCGAATTAAGCAAAACATTTCCTATCGAATGATGAAAAAAATTTCGATTTTTAGGTTGTTCGCAGGGGTATTTTTCTACAAGTTTAAATGAAATGTATCAGAATACATTGTTCCAACAATGAATCCATTGTTGTAAAAGTGTTTAAAATGAAATTTTACACATAAAACGAGAAGTATCTTCTTATTATATTCCGGTGCACGGCTGAAATTTTGTTTCCGAATAAATCAGTACTTTTCCTATCGAATGATGTAAAAAAATTCCGATTTTTAGGTTGTTCGCAGGGGTATTTTTCTACAAGTTTAAATGAAATGTATCAGAATACATTGTTTCAACAATGAATCCACTGTTGTAAAAATGTCTAAAATGAAATTTTACACATAAAACAAGCAGTATCTTCTTATTAAATTCTGGTGCACGGCTGAAATTTTGTTTCCGAATAAATCAGTACTTTTCCTATCGAAAGATGAAAAAAAATTCCGATTTTTAAGTTGTTCGCAGGGGTATTCTTCTAAAAGTTTAAATAAAATATATATAAATACATTGTTTCAACAATGAATCCATTTTTGGAAAAAAGTTTAAAATGAAATTTTACTTATAAAACAAGCAGTATCTTCTTATTAAATTCTGGTGCACGGCTGAAATTTTGTTTCCGATTTAAGCAAAACATTTCTTATCGAATGATGTAAAAAAATTCGGATTTTTATGTTGTTCGGAGTGGTATTTTTCTAAAAGTTTAAATGATATGTATCTAAATACATTGTTTCAACAATGAATCCATTGTTGTAAAAATGTCTAAAATAAAATTTTACTTATAAAACAAGCAGTATCTTCTTATTAAATTCTGGTGCACGGCTGAAATTTTGTTTCCGAATAAATCAATACTTTTCCTATCGAATGATGTAAAAAAATTCCGATTTTTAGGTGGTTCGCAGGGGCATGTCTCTAAAATTTTAAATGAAATATATCTAAATACATTTGTTTCAAAGATGAATCCATTGTTGTAAAAGTGTTTAAAATGAAATTTTAAACATAAAACGAGCAGTATCTTCTTATTATATTCCGGTGCACGGCTGAATTTTTGTTTCCGAATAAATCAGTACTTTTCCTATCGAATGATGTAAAAAAATTCCGATTTTTAGGTTGTTCGCAGGGGTATTTTTCTACAAGTTTAAATGAAATGTATCAGAATACATTGTTTCAACAATGAATCCACTGTTGTAAAAATGTCTAAAATAAAATTTTACACATAAAACAAGCAGTATCTTCTTATTAAATTCTGGTGCACGGCTGAAATTTTGTTTCCGAATAAATCAGTACTTTTCCTATCGAATGATGAAAAAAAATTCCGATTTTAAAGTTGTTCGCAGGGGTATTCTTCTAAAAGTTTAAATAATATATATATAAATACATTGTTTCAACAATGAATCCATTGTTGTAAAAATGTTTAAAATGAAATTTTACTCTTAAAACGAGCAGTATCTTCGTATTAAATTCCGGTGTACGGCTGAAATTTCGTTTCCGAATTAAGCAAAACATTTCCTATCGAATGATGTAAAAAAATTCCGATTTTATGTTGTTCGCAGGGGTATTTTTCTACAAGTTTAAATGAAATGTATCAGAATACATTGTCTCAACAATGAATCCATTGTTGTAAAAATGTCTAAAATAAAATTTTACACATAAAACAAGCAGTATCTTCTTATTAAATTCTGGTGCACGGCTGAAATTTCAATTCCGATTAAAACAGTACTTTTTCTATCGAATGATGTAAAAAAATTCCGATTTTAAAGTTGTTCGCAGGGGTATTCTTCTAAAAGTTTAAATAAAATATATATAAATACATTGTTTCAACAATGAATCCATTGTTGTAAAAATGTTTAAAATGAAATTTTACACATAAAACGAGCAGTATCTTCTTATTAAATTCTGGTGCACGGCTGAAATTTTGTTTCCGAATAAATCAGTACTTTTCCTATCGAATGATGTAAAAAAATTCCGATTTTTAGGTGGTTCGCAGGGCATTTCTCTAAAATTTTAAATGAAATATACCTAAATACATTTGTTTCAACAATGAATCCATTGTTGTAAAAATGTTTAAAATGAAAATTTACACATAAAACGAGCAGTATCTTCCTATTAAATTCTGGTGCACGGCTGAAATTTCGTTTCCGAATAAAACAGTACTTTTTCTATCGAACGATGTAAAAAAATTCCGATTTTAAAGTTGTTCGCAGGGGTATCCTTCTAAAAGTTTAAATAAAAAATATATAAATACATTGTTTCAACAATGAATCCATTGTTGTAAAAATGTTTAAAATGAAATTTTACACATAAAACGAGCAGTATCTTCTCATTAAATTCCGGTGCACGGCTGAAATTTAGTTTCTGAATTAAGCAAAACATTTCCTATCGAGTGATGTAAAAAAATTCCAATTTTTATGTTATTCGCAGGGGTATTTTTCTAAAAGTTTAAATGATATGTATCTGAATACATTGTTTCAACAATGAATCCATTGTTGTAAAAATGTCTAGAATGAAATTTTACTTATAAAACAAGCAGTATCTTCTTATTAAATTCTGGTGCACGGCTGAAATTGTATTTCCAAATAAATCAGTACTTTTCCTATCGAATGATGTACAAAAATTCCGATTTTTAGGTGGTTTGCAGAAGCATTTCTCTAAAAGTTTAAATGAAATATATCTAAATGCATTGTTTCAATAATGAATCTATTGTTGAAAAAATGTTTAAAATGAAATTTTACACGTAAAACAAGCAGTATCTTCTTATTAAATTCTGGTGCACGGCTGAAATTGTATTTCCAAATAAATCAGTACTTTTCCTATCGAATGATGTAAAAAAATTCCGATTTTTAGGTTGTTCGCAGGGGTATTTTTCTACAAGTTTAAATGAAATGTATCAGAATACATTGTTTCAACAATGAATCCACTTTTGTAAAAATGTCTAAAATGAAATTTTACACATAAAACAAGCAGTATCTTCTTATTAAATTCTGGTGCACGGCTGAAATTTTGTTTCCGAATAAATCAGTACTTTTCCTATCGAAAGATGAAAAAGAATTCCGATTTTAAAGTTATTCGCAGGAGTATTCTTCTAAAAGTTTAAATAAAATATATATAAATACATTGTTTCAACAATGAATCCATTGTTGTAAAAATGTTTAAAATGAAATTTTACACATAAAACGAGCAGTATCTTCGTATTAAATTCCGGTGTACGGCTGAAATTTCGTTTCCGAATTAAGCAAAACATTTCCTATCGAATGATGTAAAAATATTGCGATTTTTATGTTGTTCGCAGGGGTATTTTTCTAAAAGTTTAAATGATATGTATCTGAATGCATTGTTTCAACAATGAATCCATTGTTGTAAAAATGTCTAAAATAAATTTTACTTATAAAACAAGCAGTATCTTCTTATTAAATTCTGGTGCACGGCTGAAATTTTGTTTCCGAATAAATCAATACTTTTCCTATCGAATGATGTAAAAAAATTCCGATTTTTAGGTGGTTCGCAGGGGCATTTCTCTAAAATTTTAAATGAAATATATCTAAATACATTTGTTTCAACAATGAATCCATTGATGTAAAAATGTTTAAAATGAAAATTTACACATAAAACGAGCAGTATCTTCTTATTAAATTCTGGTGCACGGCTGAAATTTCGCTTCCGAACAAAACAGTACTTTTTCTATCGAATGATGTAAAAAAATTCCGATTTTAAAGTTGTTCGCAGGGGTATCCTTCTAAAAGTTTAAATAAAAAATATATCAATACAATGTTTCAACAATGAATCCATTGTTGTAAAAATGTTTAAAATGAAATTTTACACATAAAACGAGCAGTATCTTCTCATTTAATTCCGGTGCACGGCTGAAATTTAGTTTCCGAATTAAGCAAAACATTTCCTATCGAGTGATGTAAAAAAATTCCGATTTTTATGTTATTCGCAGGGGTATTTTTCTAAAAGTTTAAATGATATGTATCTGAATACATTGTTTCAACAATGAATCCATTGTTGTAAAAATGTCTAAAATGAAATTTTACTTATAAAACAAGCAGTATCTTCTTATTATATTCTGGTGCACGGCTGAAATTTCAATTCCGAATAAAACAGTACTTTTTCTATCGAATGATGTAAAACAATTCCGATTTTAAAGTTGTTCGCAGGGGTATTCTTCTAAAAGTTTAAATAAAATATATATATATACATTGTTTAAACAATGAATCCATTGTTGTAAAAATGTTTAAAATGAAATTTTTCTTATAAAACAAGCAGTATCTTCTTATTAAATTCTGGTGCACGGCTGAAATTTTGTTTCCGAATAAATCAGTACTTTTCCTATCGAATGATGTAAAAAAATTCCGATTTTTAGGTGGTTCGCAGGGGCATTTCACTAAAATTTTAAATGAAATATACCTAAATACATTTGTTTCAACAATGAATCCATTGTTGTAAAAATGTTTAAAATGAAAATTTACACATAAAACGAGCAGTATCTTCTTATTAAATTCTGGTGCACGGCTGAAATTTCGTTTCCGAATAAAACAGTACTTTTTCTATCGAATGATGTAAAAAAATTCCGATTTTAAAGTTGTTCGCAGGGGTATCCTTCTAAAAGTTTAAATAAAATATATATAAATACATTGTTTCAACAATGAATCCATTGTTGTAAAAATGTTTAAAATGAAATTTTACACATAAAACGAGCAGTATCTTCGTATTAAATTCCGGTGTACGGCTGAAATTTCGTTTCCGAATTAAGAAAACATTTCCTATCGAATGATGTAAAAATATTGCGATTTTTATGTTGTTCGCAGGGGTATTTTTCTAAAAGTTTAAATGATATGTATCTGAATGCATTGTTTCAACAATGAATCCATTGTTGTAAAAATGTCTAAAATAAAATTTTACTTATAAAACAAGCAGTATCTTCTTATTAAATTCTGGTGCACGGCTGAAATTTTGTTTCCGAATAAATCAATACTTTTCCTATCGAATGATGTAAAAAAATTCCGATTTTTCGGTGGTTCGCAGGGGCATTTCTCTAAAATTTTAAATGAAATATATCTAAATACATTTGTTTCAACGATGAATCCATTGTTGTAAAAGTGTTTAAAATGAAATTTTACACATAAAACGAGCAGTATCTTCTTATTATATTCCGGTGCACGGCTGAAATTTTGTTTCCGAATAAATCAGTACTTTTCCTATCGAATGATGTAAAAAAATTCCGATTTTTAGGTTCTTCGCAGGGGTATTTTTCTACAAGTTTAAATGAAATGTATCAGAATACATTGTTTCAACAATGAATCCATTGTAGTAAAAATGTTTAAAATGAAATTTTACACATAAAACGAACAGTATCTTCTTATTAAATTCCGGTGTACGGCTGAAATTTCGTTTCCGAATTAAGCAAAACCTTTCCTATCGAATGATGTAAAAAAATTCCGATTTTATGTTGTTCGCAGGGGTATTTATTTTTCTACAAGTTTAAATGAAATGTATCAGAATACATTGTTTCAACAATGAATCCATTGTTGTAAAAATGTCTAAAATGAAATTTTACACATAAAACAAGCAGTATCTTCTTATTATATTCTGGTGCACGGCTGAAATTTTGTTTCCGAATAAATCAGTACTTTTCCTATCGAATGATGTAAAAAAATTCCGATTTTTAGGTTCTTCGCAGGGGTATTTTTCTACAAGTTTAAATGAAATGTATCAGAATATATTGTTTCAACAATGAATCCATTGTTGTAAAAATGTTTAAAATGAAATTTTACACATAAAAAAGCAGTTTCTTCTTATTAAATTTAGGTGCTCGGCTGAAATTTTGTTTCCGAATAAATCAGTACTTTTCCTATCGAATGATGTAAAAAAATTCCGATTTTTAGGTTGTTCGCAGGGGTATTTTTCTACAAGTTTAAATGAAATGTATCAGAATACATTGTTTCAACAAAGAATCCATTGTTGTAAAAGTGTTTAAAATGAAATTTTACACATAAAACGAGCAGTATCTTCTTATTATATTCCGGTGCACGGCTGAAATTTTGTTTCCAAATAAATCAGTACTTTTCCTATCGAATGATGTAAAAAAATTCCGATTTTTAGGTTGTTCGCAGGGGTATTTTTCTACAAGTTTAAATGAAATGTATCAGAATATATTGTTTCAACAATGAATCCATTGTTGTAAAAATGTCTAAAATGAAATTTTACACATAAAACGAGCAGTATCTTCTTATTAAATTCCGGCGCACGGCTGAAATTTTGTTTCCGAATAAATCAGTACTTTTCCTATCGAATGATGTAAAAAAATTCCGATTTTAAAGTTGTTCGCAGGGGTATTCTTCTAAAAGTTTAAATGAAATATATCTAAATGCATTGTTTCAACAATGAATCCATTGTTGAAAAAATGTTTAAAATGAAATTTTACACATAAAACGAGCAGTATCTTCTTATTAAATTTTGGTGCACGGCTAAAATTTCGTTTCCGAATTAAGCAAAACATTTCCTATCGAATGATGAAAAAAATTTCGATTTTTAGGTTGTTCGCAGGGGTATTTTTCTACAAGTTTAAATGAAATGTATCAGAATACATTGTTCCAACAATGAATCCATTGTTGTAAAAGTGTTTAAAATGAAATTTTACACATAAAACGAGAAGTATCTTCTTATTATATTCCGGTGCACGGCTGAAATTTTGTTTCCGAATAAATCAGTACTTTTCCTATCGAATGATGTAATAAAATTCCGATTTTTCGGTTGTTCGCAGGGGTATTTTTCTACACGTTTAAATGAAATGTATCAGAATACATTGTTTCAACAATGAATCCATTGTTGTAAAAATGTCTAAAATGAAATTTTACACATAAAACTAGCAGTATCTTCTCATTGAATTCCGGTGCACGGCTGAAATTTCGTTTCCGAATTAAGCAAAACATTTCCTATCGAATGATGTAAAAAATTCCGATTTTTATGTTGTTCGCAGGGGTAATTTTCTAAAAGTTTAAATGAAATATATCTAAATGCATAGTTTCAACAATGAATCCATTGTTGAAAAAATGTTTAAAATGAAATTTTACACATAAAACGAGCAGTATCTTCTTATTAAATTCCGGTACACGGCTGGAATTTTGTTTCCGAATAAATCAGTACTTTTTCTATCGAATGATGTAATAAAATACCGATTTTTAGGTTGTTCGCAGGGGTATTTTTCTACAAGTTTAAATGAAATGTATCAGAATACATTGTTTCAACAATGAATCCATTGTTGTAAAAATGTCTAAAATGAAATTTTACACATAAAACGAGCAGTATCTTCTTATTAAATGCCGGTGCACGGCTGGAATTTTGTTTCCGAATAAATCAGTACTTTTCCTATCGAATGATGTAAAAAAATTCCGATTCTTATGTTGTTCGCAGGGGTATTTTTCTACAAGTTTAAATGAAATGTATCAGAATATATTGTTTCAACAATGAATCCATTGTTGTAAAAATGTTTAAAATGAAATTTTACACATAAAAAAGCAGTTTCTTCTTATTAAATTTAGGTGCTCGGCTGAAATTTTGTTTCCGAATAAATCAGTACTTTTCCTATCGAATGATGTAAAAAAATTCCGATTTTTAGGTTGTTCGCAGGGGTATTTTTCTACAAGTTTAAATGAAATGTATCAGAATACATTGTTTCAACAAAGAATCCATTGTTGTAAAAGTGTTTAAAATGAAATTTTACACATAAAGCGAGCAGTATCTTCTTATTAAATTCCGGTGCACGGCTGAAATTTTGTTTCCGAATAAATCAGTACTTTTCCTATCGAATGATGTAAAAAAATTTCGATTTTTAGGTTATTCGCCGGGGTATTTTTCTACAAGTTTAAATGAAATATATCAGAATACATTGTTTCAACAATGAATCCATTGTTGAAAAAATGTTTAAAATGAAATTTTACACATAAAACAAGCAGTATCTTCTTATTATATTCTGGTGCACGGCTGAAATTTCGTTTCCGAATAAAACTGTACTTTTCCTATCGAATGATGTAAAAAAATTCCGATTTTAAAGTTGTTCGCAGGGGTATTCTTCTAAAAGTTTAAATAAAATATATATAAATATATTGTTTCAACAATGAATCCATTGTTGTAAAAATGTTTAAAATGAAATTTTACACATAAAACGAGCACTATCTTCTTTTTAAATATTGGTGCACGGCTGAAATTTCGTTTCCGAATTAAGCAAAACATTTTCTATCGAATGATGTAAAAAAATTCCGATTTTTATGTTGTTCGCAGGGGTATTTTTCTAAAAGTTTAAATGAAATATATCTAAATGCATTGTTTCAACAATGAATCCATTGTTGAAAAAATGTTTAAAATGAAATTTTACACATAAAAAAGCAGTTTCTTCTTATTAAATTCAGGTGCTCGGCTGAAATTTTGTTTCCGAATAAATCAGTACTTTTCCTATCGAATGATGTAAAAAAATTCCGATTTTTATGTTGATCGCAGGGGTATTTTTCTAAAAGTTTAAATGACATGTATCTGAATACATTGTTTCAACAATGAATCCATTGTTGTAAAAATGTCTAAAATGAAATTTTACACATAAAACAAGCAGTATCTTCTTATTAAATTCCGGTGCACGGCTGGAATTTTGTTTCCGAATAAATCAGTACTTTTTCTATCGAATGATGTAAAACAATTCCGATTTTTAGGTTGTTCGCAGGGGTATTTTTCTACAAGTTTAAAAGAAATGTATCAGAATACATTGTTCCAACAATGAATCCATTGTTGTAAAAGTGTTTAAAATGAAATTTTACACATAAAACGAGCAGTATCTTCTTATTATATTCCGGTGCACGGCTGAAATTTTGTTTCCAAATAAATCAGTACTTTTCCTATCGAATGATGTAAAAAAATTCCGATTTTTAGGTTGTTCGCAGGGGTATTTTTCTACAAGTTTAAATGAAATGTATCAGAATATATTGTTTCAACAATGAATCCATTGTTGTAAAAATGTCTAAAATGAAATTTTACACATAAAACGAGCAGTATCTTCTTATTAAATTCCGGCGCACGGCTGAAATTTTGTTTCCGAATAAATCAGTACTTTTCCTATCGAATGATGTAAAAAAATTCCGATTTTAAAGTTGTTCGCAGGGGTATTCTTCTAAAAGTTTAAATGAAATATATCTTAATGCATTGTTTCAACAATGAATCCATTGTTGAAAAAATGTTTAAAATGAAATTTTACACATAAAACGAGCAGTATCTTCTTATTAAATTTTGGTGCACGGCTAAAATTTCGTTTCCGAATTAAGCAAAACATTTCCTATCGAATGATGAAAAAAATTTCGATTTTTAGGTTGTTCGCAGGGGTATTTTTCTACAAGTTTAAATGAAATGTATCAGAATACATTGTTCCAACAATGAATCCATTGTTGTAAAAGTGTTTAAAATGAAATTTTACACATAAAACGAGAAGTATCTTCTTATTATATTCCGGTGCACGGCTGAAATTTTGTTTCCGAATAAATCAGTACTTTTCCTATCGAATGATGTAAAAAAATTCCGATTTTTAGGTTGTTCGCAGGGGTATTTTTCTACAAGTTTAAATGAAATGTATCAGAATACATTGTTTCAACAATGAATCCACTGTTGTAAAAATGTCTAAAATGAAATTTTACACATAAAACAAGCAGTATCTTCTTATTAAATTCTGGTGCACGGCTGAAATTTTGTTTCCGAATAAATCAGTACTTTTCCTATCGAAAGATGAAAAAAAATTCCGATTTTTAAGTTGTTCGCAGGGGTATTCTTCTAAAAGTTTAAATAAAATATATATAAATACATTGTTTCAACAATGAATCCATTTTTGGAAAAAAGTTTAAAATGAAATTTTACTTATAAAACAAGCAGTATCTTCTTATTAAATTCTGGTGCACGGCTGAAATTTTGTTTCCGATTTAAGCAAAACATTTCTTATCGAATGATGTAAAAAAATTCGGATTTTTATGTTGTTCGGAGTGGTATTTTTCTAAAAGTTTAAATGATATGTATCTAAATACATTGTTTCAACAATGAATCCATTGTTGTAAAAATGTCTAAAATAAAATTTTACTTATAAAACAAGCAGTATCTTCTTATTAAATTCTGGTGCACGGCTGAAATTTTGTTTCCGAATAAATCAATACTTTTCCTATCGAATGATGTAAAAAAATTCCGATTTTTAGGTGGTTCGCAGGGGCATGTCTCTAAAATTTTAAATGAAATATATCTAAATACATTTGTTTCAAAGATGAATCCATTGTTGTAAAAGTGTTTAAAATGAAATTTTAAACATAAAACGAGCAGTATCTTCTTATTATATTCCGGTGCACGGCTGAATTTTTGTTTCCGAATAAATCAGTACTTTTCCTATCGAATGATGTAAAAAAATTCCGATTTTTAGGTTGTTCGCAGGGGTATTTTTCTACAAGTTTAAATGAAATGTATCAGAATACATTGTTTCAACAATGAATCCACTGTTGTAAAAATGTCTAAAATAAAATTTTACACATAAAACAAGCAGTATCTTCTTATTAAATTCTGGTGCACGGCTGAAATTTTGTTTCCGAATAAATCAGTACTTTTCCTATCGAATGATGAAAAAAAATTCCGATTTTAAAGTTGTTCGCAGGGGTATTCTTCTAAAAGTTTAAATAATATATATATAAATACATTGTTTCAACAATGAATCCATTGTTGTAAAAATGTTTAAAATGAAATTTTACTCTTAAAACGAGCAGTATCTTCGTATTAAATTCCGGTGTACGGCTGAAATTTCGTTTCCGAATTAAGCAAAACATTTCCTATCGAATGATGTAAAAAAATTCCGATTTTATGTTGTTCGCAGGGGTATTTTTCTACAAGTTTAAATGAAATGTATCAGAATACATTGTCTCAACAATGAATCCATTGTTGTAAAAATGTCTAAAATAAAATTTTACACATAAAACAAGCAGTATCTTCTTATTAAATTCTGGTGCACGGCTGAAATTTCAATTCCGATTAAAACAGTACTTTTTCTATCGAATGATGTAAAAAAATTCCGATTTTAAAGTTGTTCGCAGGGGTATTCTTCTAAAAGTTTAAATAAAATATATATAAATACATTGTTTCAACAATGAATCCATTGTTGTAAAAATGTTTAAAATGAAATTTTACACATAAAACGAGCAGTATCTTCTTATTAAATTCTGGTGCACGGCTGAAATTTTGTTTCCGAATAAATCAGTACTTTTCCTATCGAATGATGTAAAAAAATTCCGATTTTTAGGTGGTTCGCAGGGCATTTCTCTAAAATTTTAAATGAAATATACCTAAATACATTTGTTTCAACAATGAATCCATTGTTGTAAAAATGTTTAAAATGAAAATTTACACATAAAACGAGCAGTATCTTCCTATTAAATTCTGGTGCACGGCTGAAATTTCGTTTCCGAATAAAACAGTACTTTTTCTATCGAACGATGTAAAAAAATTCCGATTTTAAAGTTGTTCGCAGGGGTATCCTTCTAAAAGTTTAAATAAAAAATATATAAATACATTGTTTCAACAATGAATCCATTGTTGTAAAAATGTTTAAAATGAAATTTTACACATAAAACGAGCAGTATCTTCTCATTAAATTCCGGTGCACGGCTGAAATTTAGTTTCTGAATTAAGCAAAACATTTCCTATCGAGTGATGTAAAAAAATTCCAATTTTTATGTTATTCGCAGGGGTATTTTTCTAAAAGTTTAAATGATATGTATCTGAATACATTGTTTCAACAATGAATCCATTGTTGTAAAAATGTCTAGAATGAAATTTTACTTATAAAACAAGCAGTATCTTCTTATTAAATTCTGGTGCACGGCTGAAATTGTATTTCCAAATAAATCAGTACTTTTCCTATCGAATGATGTACAAAAATTCCGATTTTTAGGTGGTTTGCAGAAGCATTTCTCTAAAAGTTTAAATGAAATATATCTAAATGCATTGTTTCAATAATGAATCTATTGTTGAAAAAATGTTTAAAATGAAATTTTACACGTAAAACAAGCAGTATCTTCTTATTAAATTCTGGTGCACGGCTGAAATTGTATTTCCAAATAAATCAGTACTTTTCCTATCGAATGATGTAAAAAAATTCCGATTTTTAGGTTGTTCGCAGGGGTATTTTTCTACAAGTTTAAATGAAATGTATCAGAATACATTGTTTCAACAATGAATCCACTTTTGTAAAAATGTCTAAAATGAAATTTTACACATAAAACAAGCAGTATCTTCTTATTAAATTCTGGTGCACGGCTGAAATTTTGTTTCCGAATAAATCAGTACTTTTCCTATCGAAAGATGAAAAAGAATTCCGATTTTAAAGTTATTCGCAGGAGTATTCTTCTAAAAGTTTAAATAAAATATATATAAATACATTGTTTCAACAATGAATCCATTGTTGTAAAAATGTTTAAAATGAAATTTTACACATAAAACGAGCAGTATCTTCGTATTAAATTCCGGTGTACGGCTGAAATTTCGTTTCCGAATTAAGCAAAACATTTCCTATCGAATGATGTAAAAATATTGCGATTTTTATGTTGTTCGCAGGGGTATTTTTCTAAAAGTTTAAATGATATGTATCTGAATGCATTGTTTCAACAATGAATCCATTGTTGTAAAAATGTCTAAAATAAATTTTACTTATAAAACAAGCAGTATCTTCTTATTAAATTCTGGTGCACGGCTGAAATTTTGTTTCCGAATAAATCAATACTTTTCCTATCGAATGATGTAAAAAAATTCCGATTTTTAGGTGGTTCGCAGGGGCATTTCTCTAAAATTTTAAATGAAATATATCTAAATACATTTGTTTCAACAATGAATCCATTGATGTAAAAATGTTTAAAATGAAAATTTACACATAAAACGAGCAGTATCTTCTTATTAAATTCTGGTGCACGGCTGAAATTTCGCTTCCGAACAAAACAGTACTTTTTCTATCGAATGATGTAAAAAAATTCCGATTTTAAAGTTGTTCGCAGGGGTATCCTTCTAAAAGTTTAAATAAAAAATATATCAATACAATGTTTCAACAATGAATCCATTGTTGTAAAAATGTTTAAAATGAAATTTTACACATAAAACGAGCAGTATCTTCTCATTTAATTCCGGTGCACGGCTGAAATTTAGTTTCCGAATTAAGCAAAACATTTCCTATCGAGTGATGTAAAAAAATTCCGATTTTTATGTTATTCGCAGGGGTATTTTTCTAAAAGTTTAAATGATATGTATCTGAATACATTGTTTCAACAATGAATCCATTGTTGTAAAAATGTCTAAAATGAAATTTTACTTATAAAACAAGCAGTATCTTCTTATTATATTCTGGTGCACGGCTGAAATTTCAATTCCGAATAAAACAGTACTTTTTCTATCGAATGATGTAAAACAATTCCGATTTTAAAGTTGTTCGCAGGGGTATTCTTCTAAAAGTTTAAATAAAATATATATATATACATTGTTTAAACAATGAATCCATTGTTGTAAAAATGTTTAAAATGAAATTTTTCTTATAAAACAAGCAGTATCTTCTTATTAAATTCTGGTGCACGGCTGAAATTTTGTTTCCGAATAAATCAGTACTTTTCCTATCGAATGATGTAAAAAAATTCCGATTTTTAGGTGGTTCGCAGGGGCATTTCACTAAAATTTTAAATGAAATATACCTAAATACATTTGTTTCAACAATGAATCCATTGTTGTAAAAATGTTTAAAATGAAAATTTACACATAAAACGAGCAGTATCTTCTTATTAAATTCTGGTGCACGGCTGAAATTTCGTTTCCGAATAAAACAGTACTTTTTCTATCGAATGATGTAAAAAAATTCCGATTTTAAAGTTGTTCGCAGGGGTATCCTTCTAAAAGTTTAAATAAAATATATATAAATACATTGTTTCAACAATGAATCCATTGTTGTAAAAATGTTTAAAATGAAATTTTACACATAAAACGAGCAGTATCTTCGTATTAAATTCCGGTGTACGGCTGAAATTTCGTTTCCGAATTAAGAAAACATTTCCTATCGAATGATGTAAAAATATTGCGATTTTTATGTTGTTCGCAGGGGTATTTTTCTAAAAGTTTAAATGATATGTATCTGAATGCATTGTTTCAACAATGAATCCATTGTTGTAAAAATGTCTAAAATAAAATTTTACTTATAAAACAAGCAGTATCTTCTTATTAAATTCTGGTGCACGGCTGAAATTTTGTTTCCGAATAAATCAATACTTTTCCTATCGAATGATGTAAAAAAATTCCGATTTTTCGGTGGTTCGCAGGGGCATTTCTCTAAAATTTTAAATGAAATATATCTAAATACATTTGTTTCAACGATGAATCCATTGTTGTAAAAGTGTTTAAAATGAAATTTTACACATAAAACGAGCAGTATCTTCTTATTATATTCCGGTGCACGGCTGAAATTTTGTTTCCGAATAAATCAGTACTTTTCCTATCGAATGATGTAAAAAAATTCCGATTTTTAGGTTCTTCGCAGGGGTATTTTTCTACAAGTTTAAATGAAATGTATCAGAATACATTGTTTCAACAATGAATCCATTGTAGTAAAAATGTTTAAAATGAAATTTTACACATAAAACGAACAGTATCTTCTTATTAAATTCCGGTGTACGGCTGAAATTTCGTTTCCGAATTAAGCAAAACCTTTCCTATCGAATGATGTAAAAAAATTCCGATTTTATGTTGTTCGCAGGGGTATTTATTTTTCTACAAGTTTAAATGAAATGTATCAGAATACATTGTTTCAACAATGAATCCATTGTTGTAAAAATGTCTAAAATGAAATTTTACACATAAAACAAGCAGTATCTTCTTATTATATTCTGGTGCACGGCTGAAATTTTGTTTCCGAATAAATCAGTACTTTTCCTATCGAATGATGTAAAAAAATTCCGATTTTTAGGTTCTTCGCAGGGGTATTTTTCTACAAGTTTAAATGAAATGTATCAGAATATATTGTTTCAACAATGAATCCATTGTTGTAAAAATGTTTAAAATGAAATTTTACACATAAAAAAGCAGTTTCTTCTTATTAAATTTAGGTGCTCGGCTGAAATTTTGTTTCCGAATAAATCAGTACTTTTCCTATCGAATGATGTAAAAAAATTCCGATTTTTAGGTTGTTCGCAGGGGTATTTTTCTACAAGTTTAAATGAAATGTATCAGAATACATTGTTTCAACAAAGAATCCATTGTTGTAAAAGTGTTTAAAATGAAATTTTACACATAAAACGAGCAGTATCTTCTTATTATATTCCGGTGCACGGCTGAAATTTTGTTTCCAAATAAATCAGTACTTTTCCTATCGAATGATGTAAAAAAATTCCGATTTTTAGGTTGTTCGCAGGGGTATTTTTCTACAAGTTTAAATGAAATGTATCAGAATATATTGTTTCAACAATGAATCCATTGTTGTAAAAATGTCTAAAATGAAATTTTACACATAAAACGAGCAGTATCTTCTTATTAAATTCCGGCGCACGGCTGAAATTTTGTTTCCGAATAAATCAGTACTTTTCCTATCGAATGATGTAAAAAAATTCCGATTTTAAAGTTGTTCGCAGGGGTATTCTTCTAAAAGTTTAAATGAAATATATCTAAATGCATTGTTTCAACAATGAATCCATTGTTGAAAAAATGTTTAAAATGAAATTTTACACATAAAACGAGCAGTATCTTCTTATTAAATTTTGGTGCACGGCTAAAATTTCGTTTCCGAATTAAGCAAAACATTTCCTATCGAATGATGAAAAAAATTTCGATTTTTAGGTTGTTCGCAGGGGTATTTTTCTACAAGTTTAAATGAAATGTATCAGAATACATTGTTCCAACAATGAATCCATTGTTGTAAAAATGTCTAAAATGAAATTTTACACATAAAACAAGCAGTATCTTCTTATTATATTCTGGTGCACGGCTGAAATTTTGTTTCCGAATAAATCAGTACTTTTCCTATCGAATGATGTAAAAAAATTCCGATTTTTAGGTTCTTCGCAGGGGTATTTTTCTACAAGTTTAAATGAAATGTATCAGAATATATTGTTTCAACAATGAATCCATTGTTGTAAAAATGTTTAAAATGAAATTTTACACATAAAAAAGCAGTTTCTTCTTATTAAATTTAGGTGCTCGGCTGAAATTTTGTTTCCGAATAAATCAGTACTTTTCCTATCGAATGATGTAAAAAAATTCCGATTTTTAGGTTGTTCGCAGGGGTATTTTTCTACAAGTTTAAATGAAATGTATCAGAATACATTGTTTCAACAAAGAATCCATTGTTGTAAAAGTGTTTAAAATGAAATTTTACACATAAAACGAGCAGTATCTTCTTATTATATTCCGGTGCACGGCTGAAATTTTGTTTCCAAATAAATCAGTACTTTTCCTATCGAATGATGTAAAAAAATTCCGATTTTTAGGTTGTTCGCAGGGGTATTTTTCTACAAGTTTAAATGAAATGTATCAGAATATATTGTTTCAACAATGAATCCATTGTTGTAAAAATGTCTAAAATGAAATTTTACACATAAAACGAGCAGTATCTTCTTATTAAATTCCGGCGCACGGCTGAAATTTTGTTTCCGAATAAATCAGTACTTTTCCTATCGAATGATGTAAAAAAATTCCGATTTTAAAGTTGTTCGCAGGGGTATTCTTCTAAAAGTTTAAATGAAATATATCTAAATGCATTGTTTCAACAATGAATCCATTGTTGAAAAAATGTTTAAAATGAAATTTTACACATAAAACGAGCAGTATCTTCTTATTAAATTTTGGTGCACGGCTAAAATTTCGTTTCCGAATTAAGCAAAACATTTCCTATCGAATGATGAAAAAAATTTCGATTTTTAGGTTGTTCGCAGGGGTATTTTTCTACAAGTTTAAATGAAATGTATCAGAATACATTGTTTCAACAATGAATCCACTTTTGTAAAAATGTCTAAAATGAAATTTTACACATAAAACAAGCAGTATCTTCTTATTAAATTCTGGTGCACGGCTGAAATTTCGTTTCCGAATAAAACAGTACTTTTTCTATCGAATGATGTAAAAAAATTCCGATTTTAAAGTTGTTCGCAGGGGTATCCTTCTAAAAGTTTAAATAAAATATATATAAATACATTGTTTCAACAATGAATCCATTGTTGTAAAAATGTTTAAAATGAAATTTTACACATAAAACGAGCAGTATCTTCGTATTAAATTCCGGTGTACGGCTGAAATTTCGTTTCCGAATTAAGAAAACATTTCCTATCGAATGATGTAAAAATATTGCGATTTTTATGTTGTTCGCAGGGGTATTTTTCTAAAAGTTTAAATGATATGTATCTGAATGCATTGTTTCAACAATGAATCCATTGTTGTAAAAATGTCTAAAATAAAATTTTACTTATAAAACAAGCAGTATCTTCTTATTAAATTCTGGTGCACGGCTGAAATTTTGTTTCCGAATAAATCAATACTTTTCCTATCGAATGATGTAAAAAAATTCCGATTTTTCGGTGGTTCGCAGGGGCATTTCTCTAAAATTTTAAATGAAATATATCTAAATACATTTGTTTCAACGATGAATCCATTGTTGTAAAAGTGTTTAAAATGAAATTTTACACATAAAACGAGCAGTATCTTCTTATTATATTCCGGTGCACGGCTGAAATTTTGTTTCCGAATAAATCAGTACTTTTCCTATCGAATGATGTAAAAAAATTCCGATTTTTAGGTTCTTCGCAGGGGTATTTTTCTACAAGTTTAAATGAAATGTATCAGAATACATTGTTTCAACAATGAATCCATTGTAGTAAAAATGTTTAAAATGAAATTTTACACATAAAACGAACAGTATCTTCTTATTAAATTCCGGTGTACGGCTGAAATTTCGTTTCCGAATTAAGCAAAACCTTTCCTATCGAATGATGTAAAAAAATTCCGATTTTATGTTGTTCGCAGGGGTATTTATTTTTCTACAAGTTTAAATGAAATGTATCAGAATACATTGTTTCAACAATGAATCCATTGTTGTAAAAATGTCTAAAATGAAATTTTACACATAAAACAAGCAGTATCTTCTTATTATATTCTGGTGCACGGCTGAAATTTTGTTTCCGAATAAATCAGTACTTTTCCTATCGAATGATGTAAAAAAATTCCGATTTTTAGGTTCTTCGCAGGGGTATTTTTCTACAAGTTTAAATGAAATGTATCAGAATATATTGTTTCAACAATGAATCCATTGTTGTAAAAATGTTTAAAATGAAATTTTACACATAAAAAAGCAGTTTCTTCTTATTAAATTTAGGTGCTCGGCTGAAATTTTGTTTCCGAATAAATCAGTACTTTTCCTATCGAATGATGTAAAAAAATTCCGATTTTTAGGTTGTTCGCAGGGGTATTTTTCTACAAGTTTAAATGAAATGTATCAGAATACATTGTTTCAACAAAGAATCCATTGTTGTAAAAGTGTTTAAAATGAAATTTTACACATAAAACGAGCAGTATCTTCTTATTATATTCCGGTGCACGGCTGAAATTTTGTTTCCAAATAAATCAGTACTTTTCCTATCGAATGATGTAAAAAAATTCCGATTTTTAGGTTGTTCGCAGGGGTATTTTTCTACAAGTTTAAATGAAATGTATCAGAATATATTGTTTCAACAATGAATCCATTGTTGTAAAAATGTCTAAAATGAAATTTTACACATAAAACGAGCAGTATCTTCTTATTAAATTCCGGCGCACGGCTGAAATTTTGTTTCCGAATAAATCAGTACTTTTCCTATCGAATGATGTAAAAAAATTCCGATTTTAAAGTTGTTCGCAGGGGTATTCTTCTAAAAGTTTAAATGAAATATATCTAAATGCATTGTTTCAACAATGAATCCATTGTTGAAAAAATGTTTAAAATGAAATTTTACACATAAAACGAGCAGTATCTTCTTATTAAATTTTGGTGCACGGCTAAAATTTCGTTTCCGAATTAAGCAAAACATTTCCTATCGAATGATGAAAAAAATTTCGATTTTTAGGTTGTTCGCAGGGGTATTTTTCTACAAGTTTAAATGAAATGTATCAGAATACATTGTTCCAACAATGAATCCATTGTTGTAAAAGTGTTTAAAATGAAATTTTACACATAAAACGAGAAGTATCTTCTTATTATATTCCGGTGCACGGCTGAAATTTTGTTTCCGAATAAATCAGTACTTTTCCTATCGAATGATGTAATAAAATTCCGATTTTTCGGTTGTTCGCAGGGGTATTTTTCTACACGTTTAAATGAAATGTATCAGAATACATTGTTTCAACAATGAATCCATTGTTGTAAAAATGTCTAAAATGAAATTTTACACATAAAACTAGCAGTATCTTCTCATTGAATTCCGGTGCACGGCTGAAATTTCGTTTCCGAATTAAGCAAAACATTTCCTATCGAATGATGTAAAAAATTCCGATTTTTATGTTGTTCGCAGGGGTAATTTTCTAAAAGTTTAAATGAAATATATCTAAATGCATAGTTTCAACAATGAATCCATTGTTGAAAAAATGTTTAAAATGAAATTTTACACATAAAACGAGCAGTATCTTCTTATTAAATTCCGGTACACGGCTGGAATTTTGTTTCCGAATAAATCAGTACTTTTTCTATCGAATGATGTAATAAAATACCGATTTTTAGGTTGTTCGCAGGGGTATTTTTCTACAAGTTTAAATGAAATGTATCAGAATACATTGTTTCAACAATGAATCCATTGTTGTAAAAATGTCTAAAATGAAATTTTACACATAAAACGAGCAGTATCTTCTTATTAAATGCCGGTGCACGGCTGGAATTTTGTTTCCGAATAAATCAGTACTTTTCCTATCGAATGATGTAAAAAAATTCCGATTCTTATGTTGTTCGCAGGGGTATTTTTCTACAAGTTTAAATGAAATGTATCAGAATATATTGTTTCAACAATGAATCCATTGTTGTAAAAATGTTTAAAATGAAATTTTACACATAAAAAAGCAGTTTCTTCTTATTAAATTTAGGTGCTCGGCTGAAATTTTGTTTCCGAATAAATCAGTACTTTTCCTATCGAATGATGTAAAAAAATTCCGATTTTTAGGTTGTTCGCAGGGGTATTTTTCTACAAGTTTAAATGAAATGTATCAGAATACATTGTTTCAACAAAGAATCCATTGTTGTAAAAGTGTTTAAAATGAAATTTTACACATAAAACGAGCAGTATCTTCTTATTATATTCCGGTGCACGGCTGAAATTTTGTTTCCAAATAAATCAGTACTTTTCCTATCGAATGATGTAAAAAAATTCCGATTTTTAGGTTGTTCGCAGGGGTATTTTTCTACAAGTTTAAATGAAATGTATCAGAATATATTGTTTCAACAATGAATCCATTGTTGTAAAAATGTCTAAAATGAAATTTTACACATAAAACGAGCAGTATCTTCTTATTAAATTCCGGCGCACGGCTGAAATTTTGTTTCCGAATAAATCAGTACTTTTCCTATCGAATGATGTAAAAAAATTCCGATTTTAAAGTTGTTCGCAGGGGTATTCTTCTAAAAGTTTAAATGAAATATATCTAAATGCATTGTTTCAACAATGAATCCATTGTTGAAAAAATGTTTAAAATGAAATTTTACACATAAAACGAGCAGTATCTTCTTATTAAATTTTGGTGCACGGCTAAAATTTCGTTTCCGAATTAAGCAAAACATTTCCTATCGAATGATGAAAAAAATTTCGATTTTTAGGTTGTTCGCAGGGGTATTTTTCTACAAGTTTAAATGAAATGTATCAGAATACATTGTTCCAACAATGAATCCATTGTTGTAAAAGTGTTTAAAATGAAATTTTACACATAAAACGAGAAGTATCTTCTTATTATATTCCGGTGCACGGCTGAAATTTTGTTTCCGAATAAATCAGTACTTTTCCTATCGAATGATGTAATAAAATTCCGATTTTTCGGTTGTTCGCAGGGGTATTTTTCTACACGTTTAAATGAAATGTATCAGAATACATTGTTTCAACAATGAATCCATTGTTGTAAAAATGTCTAAAATGAAATTTTACACATAAAACTAGCAGTATCTTCTCATTGAATTCCGGTGCACGGCTGAAATTTCGTTTCCGAATTAAGCAAAACATTTCCTATCGAATGATGTAAAAAATTCCGATTTTTATGTTGTTCGCAGGGGTAATTTTCTAAAAGTTTAAATGAAATATATCTAAATGCATAGTTTCAACAATGAATCCATTGTTGAAAAAATGTTTAAAATGAAATTTTACACATAAAACGAGCAGTATCTTCTTATTAAATTCCGGTACACGGCTGGAATTTTGTTTCCGAATAAATCAGTACTTTTTCTATCGAATGATGTAATAAAATACCGATTTTTAGGTTGTTCGCAGGGGTATTTTTCTACAAGTTTAAATGAAATGTATCAGAATACATTGTTTCAACAATGAATCCATTGTTGTAAAAATGTCTAAAATGAAATTTTACACATAAAACGAGCAGTATCTTCTTATTAAATGCCGGTGCACGGCTGGAATTTTGTTTCCGAATAAATCAGTACTTTTCCTATCGAATGATGTAAAAAAATTCCGATTCTTATGTTGTTCGCAGGGGTATTTTTCTACAAGTTTAAATGAAATGTATCAGAATATATTGTTTCAACAATGAATCCATTGTTGTAAAAATGTTTAAAATGAAATTTTACACATAAAAAAGCAGTTTCTTCTTATTAAATTTAGGTGCTCGGCTGAAATTTTGTTTCCGAATAAATCAGTACTTTTCCTATCGAATGATGTAAAAAAATTCCGATTTTTAGGTTGTTCGCAGGGGTATTTTTCTACAAGTTTAAATGAAATGTATCAGAATACATTGTTTCAACAAAGAATCCATTGTTGTAAAAGTGTTTAAAATGAAATTTTACACATAAAGCGAGCAGTATCTTCTTATTAAATTCCGGTGCACGGCTGAAATTTTGTTTCCGAATAAATCAGTACTTTTCCTATCGAATGATGTAAAAAAATTTCGATTTTTAGGTTATTCGCCGGGGTATTTTTCTACAAGTTTAAATGAAATATATCAGAATACATTGTTTCAACAATGAATCCATTGTTGAAAAAATGTTTAAAATGAAATTTTACACATAAAACAAGCAGTATCTTCTTATTATATTCTGGTGCACGGCTGAAATTTCGTTTCCGAATAAAACAGTACTTTTTCTATCGAATGATGTAAAAAAATTCCGATTTTAAAGTTGTTCGCAGGGGTATCCTTCTAAAAGTTTAAATAAAAAATATATCAATACAATGTTTCAACAATGAATCCATTGTTGTAAAAATGTTTAAAATGAAATTTTACACATAAAACGAGCAGTATCTTCTCATTTAATTCCGGTGCACGGCTGAAATTTAGTTTCCGAATTAAGCAAAACATTTCCTATCGAGTGATGTAAAAAAATTCCGATTTTTATGTTATTCGCAGGGGTATTTTTCTAAAAGTTTAAATGATATGTATCTGAATACATTGTTTCAACAATGAATCCATTGTTGTAAAAATGTCTAAAATGAAATTTTACTTATAAAACAAGCAGTATCTTCTTATTATATTCTGGTGCACGGCTGAAATTTCAATTCCGAATAAAACAGTACTTTTTCTATCGAATGATGTAAAACAATTCCGATTTTAAAGTTGTTCGCAGGGGTATTCTTCTAAAAGTTTAAATAAAATATATATATATACATTGTTTAAACAATGAATCCATTGTTGTAAAAATGTTTAAAATGAAATTTTTCTTATAAAACAAGCAGTATCTTCTTATTAAATTCTGGTGCACGGCTGAAATTTTGTTTCCGAATAAATCAGTACTTTTCCTATCGAATGATGTAAAAAAATTCCGATTTTTAGGTGGTTCGCAGGGGCATTTCACTAAAATTTTAAATGAAATATACCTAAATACATTTGTTTCAACAATGAATCCATTGTTGTAAAAATGTTTAAAATGAAAATTTACACATAAAACGAGCAGTATCTTCTTATTAAATTCTGGTGCACGGCTGAAATTTCGTTTCCGAATAAAACAGTACTTTTTCTATCGAATGATGTAAAAAAATTCCGATTTTAAAGTTGTTCGCAGGGGTATCCTTCTAAAAGTTTAAATAAAATATATATAAATACATTGTTTCAACAATGAATCCATTGTTGTAAAAATGTTTAAAATGAAATTTTACACATAAAACGAGCAGTATCTTCGTATTAAATTCCGGTGTACGGCTGAAATTTCGTTTCCGAATTAAGAAAACATTTCCTATCGAATGATGTAAAAATATTGCGATTTTTATGTTGTTCGCAGGGGTATTTTTCTAAAAGTTTAAATGATATGTATCTGAATGCATTGTTTCAACAATGAATCCATTGTTGTAAAAATGTCTAAAATAAAATTTTACTTATAAAACAAGCAGTATCTTCTTATTAAATTCTGGTGCACGGCTGAAATTTTGTTTCCGAATAAATCAATACTTTTCCTATCGAATGATGTAAAAAAATTCCGATTTTTCGGTGGTTCGCAGGGGCATTTCTCTAAAATTTTAAATGAAATATATCTAAATACATTTGTTTCAACGATGAATCCATTGTTGTAAAAGTGTTTAAAATGAAATTTTACACATAAAACGAGCAGTATCTTCTTATTATATTCCGGTGCACGGCTGAAATTTTGTTTCCGAATAAATCAGTACTTTTCCTATCGAATGATGTAAAAAAATTCCGATTTTTAGGTTCTTCGCAGGGGTATTTTTCTACAAGTTTAAATGAAATGTATCAGAATACATTGTTTCAACAATGAATCCATTGTAGTAAAAATGTTTAAAATGAAATTTTACACATAAAACGAACAGTATCTTCTTATTAAATTCCGGTGTACGGCTGAAATTTCGTTTCCGAATTAAGCAAAACCTTTCCTATCGAATGATGTAAAAAAATTCCGATTTTATGTTGTTCGCAGGGGTATTTATTTTTCTACAAGTTTAAATGAAATGTATCAGAATACATTGTTTCAACAATGAATCCATTGTTGTAAAAATGTCTAAAATGAAATTTTACACATAAAACAAGCAGTATCTTCTTATTATATTCTGGTGCACGGCTGAAATTTTGTTTCCGAATAAATCAGTACTTTTCCTATCGAATGATGTAAAAAAATTCCGATTTTTAGGTTCTTCGCAGGGGTATTTTTCTACAAGTTTAAATGAAATGTATCAGAATATATTGTTTCAACAATGAATCCATTGTTGTAAAAATGTTTAAAATGAAATTTTACACATAAAAAAGCAGTTTCTTCTTATTAAATTTAGGTGCTCGGCTGAAATTTTGTTTCCGAATAAATCAGTACTTTTCCTATCGAATGATGTAAAAAAATTCCGATTTTTAGGTTGTTCGCAGGGGTATTTTTCTACAAGTTTAAATGAAATGTATCAGAATACATTGTTTCAACAAAGAATCCATTGTTGTAAAAGTGTTTAAAATGAAATTTTACACATAAAACGAGCAGTATCTTCTTATTATATTCCGGTGCACGGCTGAAATTTTGTTTCCAAATAAATCAGTACTTTTCCTATCGAATGATGTAAAAAAATTCCGATTTTTAGGTTGTTCGCAGGGGTATTTTTCTACAAGTTTAAATGAAATGTATCAGAATATATTGTTTCAACAATGAATCCATTGTTGTAAAAATGTCTAAAATGAAATTTTACACATAAAACGAGCAGTATCTTCTTATTAAATTCCGGCGCACGGCTGAAATTTTGTTTCCGAATAAATCAGTACTTTTCCTATCGAATGATGTAAAAAAATTCCGATTTTAAAGTTGTTCGCAGGGGTATTCTTCTAAAAGTTTAAATGAAATATATCTAAATGCATTGTTTCAACAATGAATCCATTGTTGAAAAAATGTTTAAAATGAAATTTTACACATAAAACGAGCAGTATCTTCTTATTAAATTTTGGTGCACGGCTAAAATTTCGTTTCCGAATTAAGCAAAACATTTCCTATCGAATGATGAAAAAAATTTCGATTTTTAGGTTGTTCGCAGGGGTATTTTTCTACAAGTTTAAATGAAATGTATCAGAATACATTGTTCCAACAATGAATCCATTGTTGTAAAAGTGTTTAAAATGAAATTTTACACATAAAACGAGAAGTATCTTCTTATTATATTCCGGTGCACGGCTGAAATTTTGTTTCCGAATAAATCAGTACTTTTCCTATCGAATGATGTAATAAAATTCCGATTTTTCGGTTGTTCGCAGGGGTATTTTTCTACACGTTTAAATGAAATGTATCAGAATACATTGTTTCAACAATGAATCCATTGTTGTAAAAATGTCTAAAATGAAATTTTACACATAAAACTAGCAGTATCTTCTCATTGAATTCCGGTGCACGGCTGAAATTTCGTTTCCGAATTAAGCAAAACATTTCCTATCGAATGATGTAAAAAATTCCGATTTTTATGTTGTTCGCAGGGGTAATTTTCTAAAAGTTTAAATGAAATATATCTAAATGCATAGTTTCAACAATGAATCCATTGTTGAAAAAATGTTTAAAATGAAATTTTACACATAAAACGAGCAGTATCTTCTTATTAAATTCCGGTACACGGCTGGAATTTTGTTTCCGAATAAATCAGTACTTTTTCTATCGAATGATGTAATAAAATACCGATTTTTAGGTTGTTCGCAGGGGTATTTTTCTACAAGTTTAAATGAAATGTATCAGAATACATTGTTTCAACAATGAATCCATTGTTGTAAAAATGTCTAAAATGAAATTTTACACATAAAACGAGCAGTATCTTCTTATTAAATGCCGGTGCACGGCTGGAATTTTGTTTCCGAATAAATCAGTACTTTTCCTATCGAATGATGTAAAAAAATTCCGATTCTTATGTTGTTCGCAGGGGTATTTTTCTACAAGTTTAAATGAAATGTATCAGAATATATTGTTTCAACAATGAATCCATTGTTGTAAAAATGTTTAAAATGAAATTTTACACATAAAAAAGCAGTTTCTTCTTATTAAATTTAGGTGCTCGGCTGAAATTTTGTTTCCGAATAAATCAGTACTTTTCCTATCGAATGATGTAAAAAAATTCCGATTTTTAGGTTGTTCGCAGGGGTATTTTTCTACAAGTTTAAATGAAATGTATCAGAATACATTGTTTCAACAAAGAATCCATTGTTGTAAAAGTGTTTAAAATGAAATTTTACACATAAAGCGAGCAGTATCTTCTTATTAAATTCCGGTGCACGGCTGAAATTTTGTTTCCGAATAAATCAGTACTTTTCCTATCGAATGATGTAAAAAAATTTCGATTTTTAGGTTATTCGCCGGGGTATTTTTCTACAAGTTTAAATGAAATATATCAGAATACATTGTTTCAACAATGAATCCATTGTTGAAAAAATGTTTAAAATGAAATTTTACACATAAAACAAGCAGTATCTTCTTATTATATTCTGGTGCACGGCTGAAATTTCGTTTCCGAATAAAACTGTACTTTTCCTATCGAATGATGTAAAAAAATTCCGATTTTAAAGTTGTTCGCAGGGGTATTCTTCTAAAAGTTTAAATAAAATATATATAAATATATTGTTTCAACAATGAATCCATTGTTGTAAAAATGTTTAAAATGAAATTTTACACATAAAACGAGCACTATCTTCTTTTTAAATATTGGTGCACGGCTGAAATTTCGTTTCCGAATTAAGCAAAACATTTTCTATCGAATGATGTAAAAAAATTCCGATTTTTATGTTGTTCGCAGGGGTATTTTTCTAAAAGTTTAAATGAAATATATCTAAATGCATTGTTTCAACAATGAATCCATTGTTGAAAAAATGTTTAAAATGAAATTTTACACATAAAAAAGCAGTTTCTTCTTATTAAATTCAGGTGCTCGGCTGAAATTTTGTTTCCGAATAAATCAGTACTTTTCCTATCGAATGATGTAAAAAAATTCCGATTTTTATGTTGATCGCAGGGGTATTTTTCTAAAAGTTTAAATGACATGTATCTGAATACATTGTTTCAACAATGAATCCATTGTTGTAAAAATGTCTAAAATGAAATTTTACACATAAAACAAGCAGTATCTTCTTATTAAATTCCGGTGCACGGCTGGAATTTTGTTTCCGAATAAATCAGTACTTTTTCTATCGAATGATGTAAAACAATTCCGATTTTTAGGTTGTTCGCAGGGGTATTTTTCTACAAGTTTAAAAGAAATGTATCAGAATACATTGTTCCAACAATGAATCCATTGTTGTAAAAGTGTTTAAAATGAAATTTTACACATAAAACGAGCAGTATCTTCTTATTATATTCCGGTGCACGGCTGAAATTTTGTTTCCAAATAAATCAGTACTTTTCCTATCGAATGATGTAAAAAAATTCCGATTTTTAGGTTGTTCGCAGGGGTATTTTTCTACAAGTTTAAATGAAATGTATCAGAATATATTGTTTCAACAATGAATCCATTGTTGTAAAAATGTCTAAAATGAAATTTTACACATAAAACGAGCAGTATCTTCTTATTAAATTCCGGCGCACGGCTGAAATTTTGTTTCCGAATAAATCAGTACTTTTCCTATCGAATGATGTAAAAAAATTCCGATTTTAAAGTTGTTCGCAGGGGTATTCTTCTAAAAGTTTAAATGAAATATATCTTAATGCATTGTTTCAACAATGAATCCATTGTTGAAAAAATGTTTAAAATGAAATTTTACACATAAAACGAGCAGTATCTTCTTATTAAATTTTGGTGCACGGCTAAAATTTCGTTTCCGAATTAAGCAAAACATTTCCTATCGAATGATGAAAAAAATTTCGATTTTTAGGTTGTTCGCAGGGGTATTTTTCTACAAGTTTAAATGAAATGTATCAGAATACATTGTTCCAACAATGAATCCATTGTTGTAAAAGTGTTTAAAATGAAATTTTACACATAAAACGAGAAGTATCTTCTTATTATATTCCGGTGCACGGCTGAAATTTTGTTTCCGAATAAATCAGTACTTTTCCTATCGAATGATGTAAAAAAATTCCGATTTTTAGGTTGTTCGCAGGGGTATTTTTCTACAAGTTTAAATGAAATGTATCAGAATACATTGTTTCAACAATGAATCCACTGTTGTAAAAATGTCTAAAATGAAATTTTACACATAAAACAAGCAGTATCTTCTTATTAAATTCTGGTGCACGGCTGAAATTTTGTTTCCGAATAAATCAGTACTTTTCCTATCGAAAGATGAAAAAAAATTCCGATTTTTAAGTTGTTCGCAGGGGTATTCTTCTAAAAGTTTAAATAAAATATATATAAATACATTGTTTCAACAATGAATCCATTTTTGGAAAAAAGTTTAAAATGAAATTTTACTTATAAAACAAGCAGTATCTTCTTATTAAATTCTGGTGCACGGCTGAAATTTTGTTTCCGAATAAATCAGTACTTTTCCTATCGAATGATGTAAAAAAATTCCGATTTTTAGGTGGTTCGCAGGGGCATTTCTCTAAAATTTTAAATGAAATATACCTAAATACATTTGTTTCAACAATGAATCCATTGTTGTAAAAATGTTTAAAATAAAAATTTACACATAAAACGAGCAGTATCTTCTTATTAAATTCTGGTGCACGGCTGAAATTTCGTTTCCCAATAAAACAGTACTTTTTCTATCGAATGATGTAAAAAAATTCCGATTTTAAAGTTGTTCGCAGGGGTATCCTTCTAAAAGTTTAAATAAAAAATATATAAATACATTGTTTCAACAATGAATCCATTGTTGTAAAAATGTTTAAAATGAAATTTTACACATAAAACGAGCAGTATCTTCTCATTAAATTCCGGTGCACGGCTGAAATTTAGTTTCCGAATTAAGCAAAACATTTCCTATCGAGTGATGTAAAAAAATTCCGATTTTTATGTTATTCGCAGGGGTATTTTTCTAAAAGTTTAAATGATATGTATCTGAATACATTGTTTCAACAATGAATCCATTGTTGTAAAAATGTCTAGAATGAAATTTTACTTATAAAACAAGCAGTATCTTCTTATTAAATTCTGGTGCACGGCTGAAATTGTATTTCCAAATAAATCAGTACTTTTCCTATCGAATGATGTACAAAAATTCCGATTTTTAGGTGGTTTGCAGAAGCATTTCTCTAAAAGTTTAAATGAAATATATCTAAATGCATTGTTTCAATAATGAATCTATTGTTGAAAAAATGTTTAAAATGAAATTTTACACGTAAAACAAGCAGTATCTTCTTATTAAATTTAGGTGCACGGCTGAAATTTTGTTTCCGAATAAATCAGTACTTTTCCTATCGAATGATGTAAAAAAATTCCGATTTTTAGGTGGTTCGTAGTGGCATTTCTCTAAAATTTTAAATCAAATATATCTAAATACATTTGTTTCAACAATGAATCCATTGTTGTAAAAATGTTTAAAATGAAATTTTACACATAAAACGAGCAGTATCTTCTTATTAAATTTTGGTGCACGGCTGAAATTTCGTTTCCGAATTAAGCAAAACATTTCCTATCGAATGATGTAAAAATATTGCGATATTTATGTTGTTCGCAGGGGTATTTTTCTAAAAGTTTAAATGATATGTATCTGAATACATTGTTTCAACAATGAATCCATTGTTGTAAAAATGTCTAAAATAAAATTTTACTTATAAAACAAGCAGTATCTTCTTATTAAATTCTGGTGCACGGCTGAAATTTTGTTTCCGAATAAATCAATACTTTTCCTATCGAATGATGTAAAAAAATTCCGATTTTTCGGTGGTTCGCAGGGGCATTTCTCTAAAATTTTAAATGAAATATACCTAAATACATTTGTTTCAACAATGAATCCATTGTTGTAAAAATGTTTAAAATGAAAATTTACACATAAAACGAGCAGTATCTTCCTATTAAATTCTGGTGCACGGCTGAAATTTCGTTTCCGAATAAAACAGTACTTTTTCTATCGAACGATGTAAAAAAATTCCGATTTTAAAGTTGTTCGCAGGGGTATCCTTCTAAAAGTTTAAATAAAAAATATATAAATACATTGTTTCAACAATGAATCCATTGTTGTAAAAATGTTTAAAATGAAATTTTACACATAAAACGAGCAGTATCTTCTCATTAAATTCCGGTGCACGGCTGAAATTTAGTTTCTGAATTAAGCAAAACATTTCCTATCGAGTGATGTAAAAAAATTCCGATTTTTATGTTATTCGCAGGGGTATTTTTCTAAAAGTTTAAATGATATGTATCTGAATACATTATTTCAACAATGAATCCATTGTTGTAAAAATGTCTAGAATGAAATTTTACTTATAAAACAAGCAGTATCTTCTTATTAAATTCTGGTGCACGGCTGAAATTGTATTTCCAAATAAATCAGTACTTTTAATATCGAATGATGTACAAAAATTCCGATTTTTAGGTGGTTTGCAGAAGCATTTCTCTAAAAGTTTAAATGAAATATATCTAAATGCATTGTTTCAATAATGAATCTATTGTTGAAAAAATGTTTAAAATGAAATTTTACACGTAAAACAAGCAGTATCTTCTTATTAAATTCTGGTGCAGGGCTGAAATTGTATTTCCAAATAAATCAGTACTTTTCCTATCGAATGATGTACAAAAATTCCGATTTTTAGGTGGTTCGTAGGGGCATTTCTCTAAAATTTTAAATCAAATATATCTAAATACATTTGTTTCAACAATGAATCCATTGTTGTAAAAATGTTTAAAATGAAATTTTACACATAAAACGAGCAGTATCTTCTTATTAAATTTTGGTGCACGGCTGAAATTTCGTTTCCGAATTAAGCAAAACATTTCCTATCGAATGATGTAAAAATATTGCGATTTTTATGTTGTTCGCAGGGGTATTTTTCTAAAAGTTTAAATGATATGTATCTGAATACATTGTTTCAACAATGAATCCATTGTTGTAAAAATGTCTAAAATAAAATTTTACTTATAAAACAAGCAGTATCTTCTTATTAAATTCTGGTGCACGGCTGAAATTTTGTTTCCGAATAAATCAATACTTTTCCTATCGAATGATGTAAAAAAATTCCGATTTTTCGGTGGTTCGCAGGGGCATTTCTCTAAAATTTTAAATGAAATATATCTAAATACATTTGTTTCAACGATGAATCCATTGTTGTAAAAGTGTTTAAAATGAAATTTTACACATAAAACGAGCAGTATCTTCTTATTATATTCCGGTGCACGGCTGAAATTTTGTTTCCGAATAAATCAGTACTTTTCCTATCGAATGATGTAAAAAAATTCCGATTTTTAGGTTCTTCGCAGGGGTATTTTTCTACAAGTTTAAATGAAATGTATCAGAATACATTGTTTCAACAATGAATCCATTGTAGTAAAAATGTTTAAAATGAAATTTTACACATAAAACGAACAGTATCTTCTTATTAAATTCCGGTGTACGGCTGAAATTTCGTTTCCGAATTAAGCAAAACCTTTCCTATCGAATGATGTAAAAAAATTCCGATTTTATGTTGTTCGCAGGGGTATTTATTTTTCTACAAGTTTAAATGAAATGTATCAGAATACATTGTTTCAACAATGAATCCATTGTTGTAAAAATGTCTAAAATGAAATTTTACACATAAAACAAGCAGTATCTTCTTATTATATTCTGGTGCACGGCTGAAATTTTGTTTCCGAATAAATCAGTACTTTTCCTATCGAATGATGTAAAAAATTCCGATTTTTAGGTTCTTCGCAGGGGTATTTTTCTACAAGTTTAAATGAAATGTATCAGAATACATTGTTTCAACAATGAATCCACTGTTGTAAAAATGTCTAAAATAAAATTTTACACATAAAACAAGCAGTATCTTCTTATTATATTCTGGTGCACGGCTGAAATTTCAATTCCGATTAAAACAGTACTTTTTCTATCGAATGATGTAAAAAAATTCCGATTTTAAAGTTCTTCGCAGGGGTATTCTTCTAAAAGTTTAAATAAAATATATATAAATACATTGTTTCAACAATGAATCCATTGTTGTAAAAATGTTTAAAATGAAATTTTACACATAAAACGAGCAGTATCTTCTCATTAAATTCTGGTGCACGGCTGAAATTTCGTTTCCGATTTAAGCAAAACATTTCTTATCGAATGATGTAAAAAAATTCGGATTTTTATGTTGTTCGGAGTGGTATTTTTCTAAAAGTTTAAATGATATGTATCTAAATACATTGTTTCAACAATGAATCCATTGTTGTAAAAATGTCTAAAATAAAATTTTACTTATAAAACAAGCAGTATCTTCTTATTAAATTCTGGTGCACGGCTGAAATTTTGTTTCCGAATAAATCAATACTTTTCCTATCGAATGATGTAAAAAAATTCCGATTTTTAGGTGGTTCGCAGGGGCATGTCTCTAAAATTTTAAATGAAATATATCTAAATACATTTGTTTCAAAGATGAATCCATTGTTGTAAAAGTGTTTAAAATGAAATTTTAAACATAAAACGAGCAGTATCTTCTTATTATATTCCGGTGCACGGCTGAATTTTTGTTTCCGAATAAATCAGTACTTTTCCTATCGAATGATGTAAAAAAATTCCGATTTTTAGGTTGTTCGCAGGGGTATTTTTCTACAAGTTTAAATGAAATGTATCAGAATACATTGTTTCAACAATGAATCCACTGTTGTAAAAATGTCTAAAATAAAATTTTACACATAAAACAAGCAGTATCTTCTTATTAAATTCTGGTGCACGGCTGAAATTTTGTTTCCGAATAAATCAGTACTTTTCCTATCGAATGATGAAAAAAAATTCCGATTTTAAAGTTGTTCGCAGGGGTATTCTTCTAAAAGTTTAAATAATATATATATAAATACATTGTTTCAACAATGAATCCATTGTTGTAAAAATGTTTAAAATGAAATTTTACTCTTAAAACGAGCAGTATCTTCGTATTAAATTCCGGTGTACGGCTGAAATTTCGTTTCCGAATTAAGCAAAACATTTCCTATCGAATGATGTAAAAAAATTCCGATTTTATGTTGTTCGCAGGGGTATTTTTCTACAAGTTTAAATGAAATGTATCAGAATACATTGTCTCAACAATGAATCCATTGTTGTAAAAATGTCTAAAATAAAATTTTACACATAAAACAAGCAGTATCTTCTTATTAAATTCTGGTGCACGGCTGAAATTTCAATTCCGATTAAAACAGTACTTTTTCTATCGAATGATGTAAAAAAATTCCGATTTTAAAGTTGTTCGCAGGGGTATTCTTCTAAAAGTTTAAATAAAATATATATAAATACATTGTTTCAACAATGAATCCATTGTTGTAAAAATGTTTAAAATGAAATTTTACACATAAAACGAGCAGTATCTTCTTATTAAATTCTGGTGCACGGCTGAAATTTTGTTTCCGAATAAATCAGTACTTTTCCTATCGAATGATGTAAAAAAATTCCGATTTTTAGGTGGTTCGCAGGGCATTTCTCTAAAATTTTAAATGAAATATACCTAAATACATTTGTTTCAACAATGAATCCATTGTTGTAAAAATGTTTAAAATGAAAATTTACACATAAAACGAGCAGTATCTTCCTATTAAATTCTGGTGCACGGCTGAAATTTCGTTTCCGAATAAAACAGTACTTTTTCTATCGAACGATGTAAAAAAATTCCGATTTTAAAGTTGTTCGCAGGGGTATCCTTCTAAAAGTTTAAATAAAAAATATATAAATACATTGTTTCAACAATGAATCCATTGTTGTAAAAATGTTTAAAATGAAATTTTACACATAAAACGAGCAGTATCTTCTCATTAAATTCCGGTGCACGGCTGAAATTTAGTTTCTGAATTAAGCAAAACATTTCCTATCGAGTGATGTAAAAAAATTCCAATTTTTATGTTATTCGCAGGGGTATTTTTCTAAAAGTTTAAATGATATGTATCTGAATACATTGTTTCAACAATGAATCCATTGTTGTAAAAATGTCTAGAATGAAATTTTACTTATAAAACAAGCAGTATCTTCTTATTAAATTCTGGTGCACGGCTGAAATTGTATTTCCAAATAAATCAGTACTTTTCCTATCGAATGATGTACAAAAATTCCGATTTTTAGGTGGTTTGCAGAAGCATTTCTCTAAAAGTTTAAATGAAATATATCTAAATGCATTGTTTCAATAATGAATCTATTGTTGAAAAAATGTTTAAAATGAAATTTTACACGTAAAACAAGCAGTATCTTCTTATTAAATTCTGGTGCACGGCTGAAATTGTATTTCCAAATAAATCAGTACTTTTCCTATCGAATGATGTAAAAAAATTCCGATTTTTAGGTTGTTCGCAGGGGTATTTTTCTACAAGTTTAAATGAAATGTATCAGAATACATTGTTTCAACAATGAATCCACTTTTGTAAAAATGTCTAAAATGAAATTTTACACATAAAACAAGCAGTATCTTCTTATTAAATTCTGGTGCACGGCTGAAATTTTGTTTCCGAATAAATCAGTACTTTTCCTATCGAAAGATGAAAAAGAATTCCGATTTTAAAGTTATTCGCAGGAGTATTCTTCTAAAAGTTTAAATAAAATATATATAAATACATTGTTTCAACAATGAATCCATTGTTGTAAAAATGTTTAAAATGAAATTTTACACATAAAACGAGCAGTATCTTCGTATTAAATTCCGGTGTACGGCTGAAATTTCGTTTCCGAATTAAGCAAAACATTTCCTATCGAATGATGTAAAAATATTGCGATTTTTATGTTGTTCGCAGGGGTATTTTTCTAAAAGTTTAAATGATATGTATCTGAATGCATTGTTTCAACAATGAATCCATTGTTGTAAAAATGTCTAAAATAAATTTTACTTATAAAACAAGCAGTATCTTCTTATTAAATTCTGGTGCACGGCTGAAATTTTGTTTCCGAATAAATCAATACTTTTCCTATCGAATGATGTAAAAAAATTCCGATTTTTAGGTGGTTCGCAGGGGCATTTCTCTAAAATTTTAAATGAAATATATCTAAATACATTTGTTTCAACAATGAATCCATTGATGTAAAAATGTTTAAAATGAAAATTTACACATAAAACGAGCAGTATCTTCTTATTAAATTCTGGTGCACGGCTGAAATTTCGCTTCCGAACAAAACAGTACTTTTTCTATCGAATGATGTAAAAAAATTCCGATTTTAAAGTTGTTCGCAGGGGTATCCTTCTAAAAGTTTAAATAAAAAATATATCAATACAATGTTTCAACAATGAATCCATTGTTGTAAAAATGTTTAAAATGAAATTTTACACATAAAACGAGCAGTATCTTCTCATTTAATTCCGGTGCACGGCTGAAATTTAGTTTCCGAATTAAGCAAAACATTTCCTATCGAGTGATGTAAAAAAATTCCGATTTTTATGTTATTCGCAGGGGTATTTTTCTAAAAGTTTAAATGATATGTATCTGAATACATTGTTTCAACAATGAATCCATTGTTGTAAAAATGTCTAAAATGAAATTTTACTTATAAAACAAGCAGTATCTTCTTATTATATTCTGGTGCACGGCTGAAATTTCAATTCCGAATAAAACAGTACTTTTTCTATCGAATGATGTAAAACAATTCCGATTTTAAAGTTGTTCGCAGGGGTATTCTTCTAAAAGTTTAAATAAAATATATATATATACATTGTTTAAACAATGAATCCATTGTTGTAAAAATGTTTAAAATGAAATTTTTCTTATAAAACAAGCAGTATCTTCTTATTAAATTCTGGTGCACGGCTGAAATTTTGTTTCCGAATAAATCAGTACTTTTCCTATCGAATGATGTAAAAAAATTCCGATTTTTAGGTGGTTCGCAGGGGCATTTCACTAAAATTTTAAATGAAATATACCTAAATACATTTGTTTCAACAATGAATCCATTGTTGTAAAAATGTTTAAAATGAAAATTTACACATAAAACGAGCAGTATCTTCTTATTAAATTCTGGTGCACGGCTGAAATTTCGTTTCCGAATAAAACAGTACTTTTTCTATCGAATGATGTAAAAAAATTCCGATTTTAAAGTTGTTCGCAGGGGTATCCTTCTAAAAGTTTAAATAAAATATATATAAATACATTGTTTCAACAATGAATCCATTGTTGTAAAAATGTTTAAAATGAAATTTTACACATAAAACGAGCAGTATCTTCGTATTAAATTCCGGTGTACGGCTGAAATTTCGTTTCCGAATTAAGAAAACATTTCCTATCGAATGATGTAAAAATATTGCGATTTTTATGTTGTTCGCAGGGGTATTTTTCTAAAAGTTTAAATGATATGTATCTGAATGCATTGTTTCAACAATGAATCCATTGTTGTAAAAATGTCTAAAATAAAATTTTACTTATAAAACAAGCAGTATCTTCTTATTAAATTCTGGTGCACGGCTGAAATTTTGTTTCCGAATAAATCAATACTTTTCCTATCGAATGATGTAAAAAAATTCCGATTTTTCGGTGGTTCGCAGGGGCATTTCTCTAAAATTTTAAATGAAATATATCTAAATACATTTGTTTCAACGATGAATCCATTGTTGTAAAAGTGTTTAAAATGAAATTTTACACATAAAACGAGCAGTATCTTCTTATTATATTCCGGTGCACGGCTGAAATTTTGTTTCCGAATAAATCAGTACTTTTCCTATCGAATGATGTAAAAAAATTCCGATTTTTAGGTTCTTCGCAGGGGTATTTTTCTACAAGTTTAAATGAAATGTATCAGAATACATTGTTTCAACAATGAATCCATTGTAGTAAAAATGTTTAAAATGAAATTTTACACATAAAACGAACAGTATCTTCTTATTAAATTCCGGTGTACGGCTGAAATTTCGTTTCCGAATTAAGCAAAACCTTTCCTATCGAATGATGTAAAAAAATTCCGATTTTATGTTGTTCGCAGGGGTATTTATTTTTCTACAAGTTTAAATGAAATGTATCAGAATACATTGTTTCAACAATGAATCCATTGTTGTAAAAATGTCTAAAATGAAATTTTACACATAAAACAAGCAGTATCTTCTTATTATATTCTGGTGCACGGCTGAAATTTTGTTTCCGAATAAATCAGTACTTTTCCTATCGAATGATGTAAAAAAATTCCGATTTTTAGGTTCTTCGCAGGGGTATTTTTCTACAAGTTTAAATGAAATGTATCAGAATATATTGTTTCAACAATGAATCCATTGTTGTAAAAATGTTTAAAATGAAATTTTACACATAAAAAAGCAGTTTCTTCTTATTAAATTTAGGTGCTCGGCTGAAATTTTGTTTCCGAATAAATCAGTACTTTTCCTATCGAATGATGTAAAAAAATTCCGATTTTTAGGTTGTTCGCAGGGGTATTTTTCTACAAGTTTAAATGAAATGTATCAGAATACATTGTTTCAACAAAGAATCCATTGTTGTAAAAGTGTTTAAAATGAAATTTTACACATAAAACGAGCAGTATCTTCTTATTATATTCCGGTGCACGGCTGAAATTTTGTTTCCAAATAAATCAGTACTTTTCCTATCGAATGATGTAAAAAAATTCCGATTTTTAGGTTGTTCGCAGGGGTATTTTTCTACAAGTTTAAATGAAATGTATCAGAATATATTGTTTCAACAATGAATCCATTGTTGTAAAAATGTCTAAAATGAAATTTTACACATAAAACGAGCAGTATCTTCTTATTAAATTCCGGCGCACGGCTGAAATTTTGTTTCCGAATAAATCAGTACTTTTCCTATCGAATGATGTAAAAAAATTCCGATTTTAAAGTTGTTCGCAGGGGTATTCTTCTAAAAGTTTAAATGAAATATATCTAAATGCATTGTTTCAACAATGAATCCATTGTTGAAAAAATGTTTAAAATGAAATTTTACACATAAAACGAGCAGTATCTTCTTATTAAATTTTGGTGCACGGCTAAAATTTCGTTTCCGAATTAAGCAAAACATTTCCTATCGAATGATGAAAAAAATTTCGATTTTTAGGTTGTTCGCAGGGGTATTTTTCTACAAGTTTAAATGAAATGTATCAGAATACATTGTTCCAACAATGAATCCATTGTTGTAAAAGTGTTTAAAATGAAATTTTACACATAAAACGAGAAGTATCTTCTTATTATATTCCGGTGCACGGCTGAAATTTTGTTTCCGAATAAATCAGTACTTTTCCTATCGAATGATGTAATAAAATTCCGATTTTTCGGTTGTTCGCAGGGGTATTTTTCTACACGTTTAAATGAAATGTATCAGAATACATTGTTTCAACAATGAATCCATTGTTGTAAAAATGTCTAAAATGAAATTTTACACATAAAACTAGCAGTATCTTCTCATTGAATTCCGGTGCACGGCTGAAATTTCGTTTCCGAATTAAGCAAAACATTTCCTATCGAATGATGTAAAAAATTCCGATTTTTATGTTGTTCGCAGGGGTAATTTTCTAAAAGTTTAAATGAAATATATCTAAATGCATAGTTTCAACAATGAATCCATTGTTGAAAAAATGTTTAAAATGAAATTTTACACATAAAACGAGCAGTATCTTCTTATTAAATTCCGGTACACGGCTGGAATTTTGTTTCCGAATAAATCAGTACTTTTTCTATCGAATGATGTAATAAAATACCGATTTTTAGGTTGTTCGCAGGGGTATTTTTCTACAAGTTTAAATGAAATGTATCAGAATACATTGTTTCAACAATGAATCCATTGTTGTAAAAATGTCTAAAATGAAATTTTACACATAAAACGAGCAGTATCTTCTTATTAAATGCCGGTGCACGGCTGGAATTTTGTTTCCGAATAAATCAGTACTTTTCCTATCGAATGATGTAAAAAAATTCCGATTTTTATGTTGTTCGCAGGGGTATTTTTCTACAAGTTTAAATGAAATGTATCAGAATATATTGTTTCAACAATGAATCCATTGTTGTAAAAATGTTTAAAATGAAATTTTACACATAAAAAAGCAGTTTCTTCTTATTAAATTTAGGTGCTCGGCTGAAATTTTGTTTCCGAATAAATCAGTACTTTTCCTATCGAATGATGTAAAAAAATTCCGATTTTTAGGTTGTTCGCAGGGGTATTTTTCTACAAGTTTAAATGAAATGTATCAGAATACATTGTTTCAACAAAGAATCCATTGTTGTAAAAGTGTTTAAAATGAAATTTTACACATAAAACGAGCAGTATCTTCTTATTATATTCCGGTGCACGGCTGAAATTTTGTTTCCAAATAAATCAGTACTTTTCCTATCGAATGATGTAAAAAAATTCCGATTTTTAGGTTGTTCGCAGGGGTATTTTTCTACAAGTTTAAATGAAATGTATCAGAATATATTGTTTCAACAATGAATCCATTGTTGTAAAAATGTCTAAAATGAAATTTTACACATAAAACGAGCAGTATCTTCTTATTAAATGCCGGTGCACGGCTGGAATTTTGTTTCCGAATAAATCAGTACTTTTCCTATCGAATGATGTAAAAAAATTCCGATTTTTATGTTGTTCGCAGGGGTATTTTTCTACAAGTTTAAATGAAATGTATCAGAATATATTGTTTCAACAATGAATCCATTGTTGTAAAAATGTTTAAAATGAAATTTTACACATAAAAAAGCAGTTTCTTCTTATTAAATTTAGGTGCTCGGCTGAAATTTTGTTTCCGAATAAATCAGTACTTTTCCTATCGAATGATGTAAAAAAATTCCGATTTTTAGGTTGTTCGCAGGGGTATTTTTCTACAAGTTTAAATGAAATGTATCAGAATACATTGTTTCAACAAAGAATCCATTGTTGTAAAAGTGTTTAAAATGAAATTTTACACATAAAACGAGCAGTATCTTCTTATTATATTCCGGTGCACGGCTGAAATTTTGTTTCCAAATAAATCAGTACTTTTCCTATCGAATGATGTAAAAAAATTCCGATTTTTAGGTTGTTCGCAGGGGTATTTTTCTACAAGTTTAAATGAAATGTATCAGAATATATTGTTTCAACAATGAATCCATTGTTGTAAAAATGTCTAAAATGAAATTTTACACATAAAACGAGCAGTATCTTCTTATTAAATTCCGGCGCACGGCTGAAATTTTGTTTCCGAATAAATCAGTACTTTTCCTATCGAATGATGTAAAAAAATTCCGATTTTAAAGTTGTTCGCAGGGGTATTCTTCTAAAAGTTTAAATGAAATATATCTAAATGCATTGTTTCAACAATGAATCCATTGTTGAAAAAATGTTTAAAATGAAATTTTACACATAAAACGAGCAGTATCTTCTTATTAAATTTTGGTGCACGGCTAAAATTTCGTTTCCGAATTAAGCAAAACATTTCCTATCGAATGATGAAAAAAATTTCGATTTTTAGGTTGTTCGCAGGGGTATTTTTCTACAAGTTTAAATGAAATGTATCAGAATACATTGTTCCAACAATGAATCCATTGTTGTAAAAGTGTTTAAAATGAAATTTTACACATAAAACGAGAAGTATCTTCTTATTATATTCCGGTGCACGGCTGAAATTTTGTTTCCGAATAAATCAGTACTTTTCCTATCGAATGATGTAATAAAATTCCGATTTTTCGGTTGTTCGCAGGGGTATTTTTCTACACGTTTAAATGAAATGTATCAGAATACATTGTTTCAACAATGAATCCATTGTTGTAAAAATGTCTAAAATGAAATTTTACACATAAAACTAGCAGTATCTTCTCATTGAATTCCGGTGCACGGCTGAAATTTCGTTTCCGAATTAAGCAAAACATTTCCTATCGAATGATGTAAAAAATTCCGATTTTTATGTTGTTCGCAGGGGTAATTTTCTAAAAGTTTAAATGAAATATATCTAAATGCATAGTTTCAACAATGAATCCATTGTTGAAAAAATGTTTAAAATGAAATTTTACACATAAAACGAGCAGTATCTTCTTATTAAATTCCGGTACACGGCTGGAATTTTGTTTCCGAATAAATCAGTACTTTTTCTATCGAATGATGTAATAAAATACCGATTTTTAGGTTGTTCGCAGGGGTATTTTTCTACAAGTTTAAATGAAATGTATCAGAATACATTGTTTCAACAATGAATCCATTGTTGTAAAAATGTCTAAAATGAAATTTTACACATAAAACGAGCAGTATCTTCTTATTAAATGCCGGTGCACGGCTGGAATTTTGTTTCCGAATAAATCAGTACTTTTCCTATCGAATGATGTAAAAAAATTCCGATTCTTATGTTGTTCGCAGGGGTATTTTTCTACAAGTTTAAATGAAATGTATCAGAATATATTGTTTCAACAATGAATCCATTGTTGTAAAAATGTTTAAAATGAAATTTTACACATAAAAAAGCAGTTTCTTCTTATTAAATTTAGGTGCTCGGCTGAAATTTTGTTTCCGAATAAATCAGTACTTTTCCTATCGAATGATGTAAAAAAATTCCGATTTTTAGGTTGTTCGCAGGGGTATTTTTCTACAAGTTTAAATGAAATGTATCAGAATACATTGTTTCAACAAAGAATCCATTGTTGTAAAAGTGTTTAAAATGAAATTTTACACATAAAGCGAGCAGTATCTTCTTATTAAATTCCGGTGCACGGCTGAAATTTTGTTTCCGAATAAATCAGTACTTTTCCTATCGAATGATGTAAAAAAATTTCGATTTTTAGGTTATTCGCCGGGGTATTTTTCTACAAGTTTAAATGAAATATATCAGAATACATTGTTTCAACAATGAATCCATTGTTGAAAAAATGTTTAAAATGAAATTTTACACATAAAACAAGCAGTATCTTCTTATTATATTCTGGTGCACGGCTGAAATTTCGTTTCCGAATAAAACTGTACTTTTCCTATCGAATGATGTAAAAAAATTCCGATTTTAAAGTTGTTCGCAGGGGTATTCTTCTAAAAGTTTAAATAAAATATATATAAATATATTGTTTCAACAATGAATCCATTGTTGTAAAAATGTTTAAAATGAAATTTTACACATAAAACGAGCACTATCTTCTTTTTAAATATTGGTGCACGGCTGAAATTTCGTTTCCGAATTAAGCAAAACATTTTCTATCGAATGATGTAAAAAAATTCCGATTTTTATGTTGTTCGCAGGGGTATTTTTCTAAAAGTTTAAATGAAATATATCTAAATGCATTGTTTCAACAATGAATCCATTGTTGAAAAAATGTTTAAAATGAAATTTTACACATAAAAAAGCAGTTTCTTCTTATTAAATTCAGGTGCTCGGCTGAAATTTTGTTTCCGAATAAATCAGTACTTTTCCTATCGAATGATGTAAAAAAATTCCGATTTTTATGTTGATCGCAGGGGTATTTTTCTAAAAGTTTAAATGACATGTATCTGAATACATTGTTTCAACAATGAATCCATTGTTGTAAAAATGTCTAAAATGAAATTTTACACATAAAACAAGCAGTATCTTCTTATTAAATTCCGGTGCACGGCTGGAATTTTGTTTCCGAATAAATCAGTACTTTTTCTATCGAATGATGTAAAACAATTCCGATTTTTAGGTTGTTCGCAGGGGTATTTTTCTACAAGTTTAAAAGAAATGTATCAGAATACATTGTTCCAACAATGAATCCATTGTTGTAAAAGTGTTTAAAATGAAATTTTACACATAAAACGAGCAGTATCTTCTTATTATATTCCGGTGCACGGCTGAAATTTTGTTTCCAAATAAATCAGTACTTTTCCTATCGAATGATGTAAAAAAATTCCGATTTTTAGGTTGTTCGCAGGGGTATTTTTCTACAAGTTTAAATGAAATGTATCAGAATATATTGTTTCAACAATGAATCCATTGTTGTAAAAATGTCTAAAATGAAATTTTACACATAAAACGAGCAGTATCTTCTTATTAAATTCCGGCGCACGGCTGAAATTTTGTTTCCGAATAAATCAGTACTTTTCCTATCGAATGATGTAAAAAAATTCCGATTTTAAAGTTGTTCGCAGGGGTATTCTTCTAAAAGTTTAAATGAAATATATCTTAATGCATTGTTTCAACAATGAATCCATTGTTGAAAAAATGTTTAAAATGAAATTTTACACATAAAACGAGCAGTATCTTCTTATTAAATTTTGGTGCACGGCTAAAATTTCGTTTCCGAATTAAGCAAAACATTTCCTATCGAATGATGAAAAAAATTTCGATTTTTAGGTTGTTCGCAGGGGTATTTTTCTACAAGTTTAAATGAAATGTATCAGAATACATTGTTCCAACAATGAATCCATTGTTGTAAAAGTGTTTAAAATGAAATTTTACACATAAAACGAGAAGTATCTTCTTATTATATTCCGGTGCACGGCTGAAATTTTGTTTCCGAATAAATCAGTACTTTTCCTATCGAATGATGTAAAAAAATTCCGATTTTTAGGTTGTTCGCAGGGGTATTTTTCTACAAGTTTAAATGAAATGTATCAGAATACATTGTTTCAACAATGAATCCACTGTTGTAAAAATGTCTAAAATGAAATTTTACACATAAAACAAGCAGTATCTTCTTATTAAATTCTGGTGCACGGCTGAAATTTTGTTTCCGAATAAATCAGTACTTTTCCTATCGAAAGATGAAAAAAAATTCCGATTTTTAAGTTGTTCGCAGGGGTATTCTTCTAAAAGTTTAAATAAAATATATATAAATACATTGTTTCAACAATGAATCCATTTTTGGAAAAAAGTTTAAAATGAAATTTTACTTATAAAACAAGCAGTATCTTCTTATTAAATTCTGGTGCACGGCTGAAATTTTGTTTCCGAATAAATCAGTACTTTTCCTATCGAATGATGTAAAAAAATTCCGATTTTTAGGTGGTTCGCAGGGGCATTTCTCTAAAATTTTAAATGAAATATACCTAAATACATTTGTTTCAACAATGAATCCATTGTTGTAAAAATGTTTAAAATAAAAATTTACACATAAAACGAGCAGTATCTTCTTATTAAATTCTGGTGCACGGCTGAAATTTCGTTTCCCAATAAAACAGTACTTTTTCTATCGAATGATGTAAAAAAATTCCGATTTTAAAGTTGTTCGCAGGGGTATCCTTCTAAAAGTTTAAATAAAAAATATATAAATACATTGTTTCAACAATGAATCCATTGTTGTAAAAATGTTTAAAATGAAATTTTACACATAAAACGAGCAGTATCTTCTCATTAAATTCCGGTGCACGGCTGAAATTTAGTTTCCGAATTAAGCAAAACATTTCCTATCGAGTGATGTAAAAAAATTCCGATTTTTATGTTATTCGCAGGGGTATTTTTCTAAAAGTTTAAATGATATGTATCTGAATACATTGTTTCAACAATGAATCCATTGTTGTAAAAATGTCTAGAATGAAATTTTACTTATAAAACAAGCAGTATCTTCTTATTAAATTCTGGTGCACGGCTGAAATTGTATTTCCAAATAAATCAGTACTTTTCCTATCGAATGATGTACAAAAATTCCGATTTTTAGGTGGTTTGCAGAAGCATTTCTCTAAAAGTTTAAATGAAATATATCTAAATGCATTGTTTCAATAATGAATCTATTGTTGAAAAAATGTTTAAAATGAAATTTTACACGTAAAACAAGCAGTATCTTCTTATTAAATTTAGGTGCACGGCTGAAATTTTGTTTCCGAATAAATCAGTACTTTTCCTATCGAATGATGTAAAAAAATTCCGATTTTTAGGTGGTTCGTAGTGGCATTTCTCTAAAATTTTAAATCAAATATATCTAAATACATTTGTTTCAACAATGAATCCATTGTTGTAAAAATGTTTAAAATGAAATTTTACACATAAAACGAGCAGTATCTTCTTATTAAATTTTGGTGCACGGCTGAAATTTCGTTTCCGAATTAAGCAAAACATTTCCTATCGAATGATGTAAAAATATTGCGATATTTATGTTGTTCGCAGGGGTATTTTTCTAAAAGTTTAAATGATATGTATCTGAATACATTGTTTCAACAATGAATCCATTGTTGTAAAAATGTCTAAAATAAAATTTTACTTATAAAACAAGCAGTATCTTCTTATTAAATTCTGGTGCACGGCTGAAATTTTGTTTCCGAATAAATCAATACTTTTCCTATCGAATGATGTAAAAAAATTCCGATTTTTCGGTGGTTCGCAGGGGCATTTCTCTAAAATTTTAAATGAAATATACCTAAATACATTTGTTTCAACAATGAATCCATTGTTGTAAAAATGTTTAAAATGAAAATTTACACATAAAACGAGCAGTATCTTCCTATTAAATTCTGGTGCACGGCTGAAATTTCGTTTCCGAATAAAACAGTACTTTTTCTATCGAACGATGTAAAAAAATTCCGATTTTAAAGTTGTTCGCAGGGGTATCCTTCTAAAAGTTTAAATAAAAAATATATAAATACATTGTTTCAACAATGAATCCATTGTTGTAAAAATGTTTAAAATGAAATTTTACACATAAAACGAGCAGTATCTTCTCATTAAATTCCGGTGCACGGCTGAAATTTAGTTTCTGAATTAAGCAAAACATTTCCTATCGAGTGATGTAAAAAAATTCCGATTTTTATGTTATTCGCAGGGGTATTTTTCTAAAAGTTTAAATGATATGTATCTGAATACATTATTTCAACAATGAATCCATTGTTGTAAAAATGTCTAGAATGAAATTTTACTTATAAAACAAGCAGTATCTTCTTATTAAATTCTGGTGCACGGCTGAAATTGTATTTCCAAATAAATCAGTACTTTTAATATCGAATGATGTACAAAAATTCCGATTTTTAGGTGGTTTGCAGAAGCATTTCTCTAAAAGTTTAAATGAAATATATCTAAATGCATTGTTTCAATAATGAATCTATTGTTGAAAAAATGTTTAAAATGAAATTTTACACGTAAAACAAGCAGTATCTTCTTATTAAATTCTGGTGCAGGGCTGAAATTGTATTTCCAAATAAATCAGTACTTTTCCTATCGAATGATGTACAAAAATTCCGATTTTTAGGTGGTTCGTAGGGGCATTTCTCTAAAATTTTAAATCAAATATATCTAAATACATTTGTTTCAACAATGAATCCATTGTTGTAAAAATGTTTAAAATGAAATTTTACACATAAAACGAGCAGTATCTTCTTATTAAATTTTGGTGCACGGCTGAAATTTCGTTTCCGAATTAAGCAAAACATTTCCTATCGAATGATGTAAAAATATTGCGATTTTTATGTTGTTCGCAGGGGTATTTTTCTAAAAGTTTAAATGATATGTATCTGAATACATTGTTTCAACAATGAATCCATTGTTGTAAAAATGTCTAAAATAAAATTTTACTTATAAAACAAGCAGTATCTTCTTATTAAATTCTGGTGCACGGCTGAAATTTTGTTTCCGAATAAATCAATACTTTTCCTATCGAATGATGTAAAAAAATTCCGATTTTTCGGTGGTTCGCAGGGGCATTTCTCTAAAATTTTAAATGAAATATATCTAAATACATTTGTTTCAACGATGAATCCATTGTTGTAAAAGTGTTTAAAATGAAATTTTACACATAAAACGAGCAGTATCTTCTTATTATATTCCGGTGCACGGCTGAAATTTTGTTTCCGAATAAATCAGTACTTTTCCTATCGAATGATGTAAAAAAATTCCGATTTTTAGGTTCTTCGCAGGGGTATTTTTCTACAAGTTTAAATGAAATGTATCAGAATACATTGTTTCAACAATGAATCCATTGTAGTAAAAATGTTTAAAATGAAATTTTACACATAAAACGAACAGTATCTTCTTATTAAATTCCGGTGTACGGCTGAAATTTCGTTTCCGAATTAAGCAAAACCTTTCCTATCGAATGATGTAAAAAAATTCCGATTTTATGTTGTTCGCAGGGGTATTTATTTTTCTACAAGTTTAAATGAAATGTATCAGAATACATTGTTTCAACAATGAATCCATTGTTGTAAAAATGTCTAAAATGAAATTTTACACATAAAACAAGCAGTATCTTCTTATTATATTCTGGTGCACGGCTGAAATTTTGTTTCCGAATAAATCAGTACTTTTCCTATCGAATGATGTAAAAAATTCCGATTTTTAGGTTCTTCGCAGGGGTATTTTTCTACAAGTTTAAATGAAATGTATCAGAATACATTGTTTCAACAATGAATCCACTGTTGTAAAAATGTCTAAAATAAAATTTTACACATAAAACAAGCAGTATCTTCTTATTATATTCTGGTGCACGGCTGAAATTTCAATTCCGATTAAAACAGTACTTTTTCTATCGAATGATGTAAAAAAATTCCGATTTTAAAGTTCTTCGCAGGGGTATTCTTCTAAAAGTTTAAATAAAATATATATAAATACATTGTTTCAACAATGAATCCATTGTTGTAAAAATGTTTAAAATGAAATTTTACACATAAAACGAGCAGTATCTTCTCATTAAATTCTGGTGCACGGCTGAAATTTCGTTTCCGATTTAAGCAAAACATTTCTTATCGAATGATGTAAAAAAATTCGGATTTTTATGTTGTTCGGAGTGGTATTTTTCTAAAAGTTTAAATGATATGTATCTAAATACATTGTTTCAACAATGAATCCATTGTTGTAAAAATGTCTAAAATAAAATTTTACTTATAAAACAAGCAGTATCTTCTTATTAAATTCTGGTGCACGGCTGAAATTTTGTTTCCGAATAAATCAATACTTTTCCTATCGAATGATGTAAAAAAATTCCGATTTTTAGGTGGTTCGCAGGGGCATGTCTCTAAAATTTTAAATGAAATATATCTAAATACATTTGTTTCAAAGATGAATCCATTGTTGTAAAAGTGTTTAAAATGAAATTTTAAACATAAAACGAGCAGTATCTTCTTATTATATTCCGGTGCACGGCTGAATTTTTGTTTCCGAATAAATCAGTACTTTTCCTATCGAATGATGTAAAAAAATTCCGATTTTTAGGTTGTTCGCAGGGGTATTTTTCTACAAGTTTAAATGAAATGTATCAGAATACATTGTTTCAACAATGAATCCACTGTTGTAAAAATGTCTAAAATAAAATTTTACACATAAAACAAGCAGTATCTTCTTATTAAATTCTGGTGCACGGCTGAAATTTTGTTTCCGAATAAATCAGTACTTTTCCTATCGAATGATGAAAAAAAATTCCGATTTTAAAGTTGTTCGCAGGGGTATTCTTCTAAAAGTTTAAATAATATATATATAAATACATTGTTTCAACAATGAATCCATTGTTGTAAAAATGTTTAAAATGAAATTTTACTCTTAAAACGAGCAGTATCTTCGTATTAAATTCCGGTGTACGGCTGAAATTTCGTTTCCGAATTAAGCAAAACATTTCCTATCGAATGATGTAAAAAAATTCCGATTTTATGTTGTTCGCAGGGGTATTTTTCTACAAGTTTAAATGAAATGTATCAGAATACATTGTCTCAACAATGAATCCATTGTTGTAAAAATGTCTAAAATAAAATTTTACACATAAAACAAGCAGTATCTTCTTATTAAATTCTGGTGCACGGCTGAAATTTCAATTCCGATTAAAACAGTACTTTTTCTATCGAATGATGTAAAAAAATTCCGATTTTAAAGTTGTTCGCAGGGGTATTCTTCTAAAAGTTTAAATAAAATATATATAAATACATTGTTTCAACAATGAATCCATTGTTGTAAAAATGTTTAAAATGAAATTTTACACATAAAACGAGCAGTATCTTCTTATTAAATTCTGGTGCACGGCTGAAATTTTGTTTCCGAATAAATCAGTACTTTTCCTATCGAATGATGTAAAAAAATTCCGATTTTTAGGTGGTTCGCAGGGCATTTCTCTAAAATTTTAAATGAAATATACCTAAATACATTTGTTTCAACAATGAATCCATTGTTGTAAAAATGTTTAAAATGAAAATTTACACATAAAACGAGCAGTATCTTCCTATTAAATTCTGGTGCACGGCTGAAATTTCGTTTCCGAATAAAACAGTACTTTTTCTATCGAACGATGTAAAAAAATTCCGATTTTAAAGTTGTTCGCAGGGGTATCCTTCTAAAAGTTTAAATAAAAAATATATAAATACATTGTTTCAACAATGAATCCATTGTTGTAAAAATGTTTAAAATGAAATTTTACACATAAAACGAGCAGTATCTTCTCATTAAATTCCGGTGCACGGCTGAAATTTAGTTTCTGAATTAAGCAAAACATTTCCTATCGAGTGATGTAAAAAAATTCCAATTTTTATGTTATTCGCAGGGGTATTTTTCTAAAAGTTTAAATGATATGTATCTGAATACATTGTTTCAACAATGAATCCATTGTTGTAAAAATGTCTAGAATGAAATTTTACTTATAAAACAAGCAGTATCTTCTTATTAAATTCTGGTGCACGGCTGAAATTGTATTTCCAAATAAATCAGTACTTTTCCTATCGAATGATGTACAAAAATTCCGATTTTTAGGTGGTTTGCAGAAGCATTTCTCTAAAAGTTTAAATGAAATATATCTAAATGCATTGTTTCAATAATGAATCTATTGTTGAAAAAATGTTTAAAATGAAATTTTACACGTAAAACAAGCAGTATCTTCTTATTAAATTCTGGTGCACGGCTGAAATTGTATTTCCAAATAAATCAGTACTTTTCCTATCGAATGATGTAAAAAAATTCCGATTTTTAGGTTGTTCGCAGGGGTATTTTTCTACAAGTTTAAATGAAATGTATCAGAATACATTGTTTCAACAATGAATCCACTTTTGTAAAAATGTCTAAAATGAAATTTTACACATAAAACAAGCAGTATCTTCTTATTAAATTCTGGTGCACGGCTGAAATTTTGTTTCCGAATAAATCAGTACTTTTCCTATCGAAAGATGAAAAAGAATTCCGATTTTAAAGTTATTCGCAGGAGTATTCTTCTAAAAGTTTAAATAAAATATATATAAATACATTGTTTCAACAATGAATCCATTGTTGTAAAAATGTTTAAAATGAAATTTTACACATAAAACGAGCAGTATCTTCGTATTAAATTCCGGTGTACGGCTGAAATTTCGTTTCCGAATTAAGCAAAACATTTCCTATCGAATGATGTAAAAATATTGCGATTTTTATGTTGTTCGCAGGGGTATTTTTCTAAAAGTTTAAATGATATGTATCTGAATGCATTGTTTCAACAATGAATCCATTGTTGTAAAAATGTCTAAAATAAATTTTACTTATAAAACAAGCAGTATCTTCTTATTAAATTCTGGTGCACGGCTGAAATTTTGTTTCCGAATAAATCAATACTTTTCCTATCGAATGATGTAAAAAAATTCCGATTTTTAGGTGGTTCGCAGGGGCATTTCTCTAAAATTTTAAATGAAATATATCTAAATACATTTGTTTCAACAATGAATCCATTGATGTAAAAATGTTTAAAATGAAAATTTACACATAAAACGAGCAGTATCTTCTTATTAAATTCTGGTGCACGGCTGAAATTTCGCTTCCGAACAAAACAGTACTTTTTCTATCGAATGATGTAAAAAAATTCCGATTTTAAAGTTGTTCGCAGGGGTATCCTTCTAAAAGTTTAAATAAAAAATATATCAATACAATGTTTCAACAATGAATCCATTGTTGTAAAAATGTTTAAAATGAAATTTTACACATAAAACGAGCAGTATCTTCTCATTTAATTCCGGTGCACGGCTGAAATTTAGTTTCCGAATTAAGCAAAACATTTCCTATCGAGTGATGTAAAAAAATTCCGATTTTTATGTTATTCGCAGGGGTATTTTTCTAAAAGTTTAAATGATATGTATCTGAATACATTGTTTCAACAATGAATCCATTGTTGTAAAAATGTCTAAAATGAAATTTTACTTATAAAACAAGCAGTATCTTCTTATTATATTCTGGTGCACGGCTGAAATTTCAATTCCGAATAAAACAGTACTTTTTCTATCGAATGATGTAAAACAATTCCGATTTTAAAGTTGTTCGCAGGGGTATTCTTCTAAAAGTTTAAATAAAATATATATATATACATTGTTTAAACAATGAATCCATTGTTGTAAAAATGTTTAAAATGAAATTTTTCTTATAAAACAAGCAGTATCTTCTTATTAAATTCTGGTGCACGGCTGAAATTTTGTTTCCGAATAAATCAGTACTTTTCCTATCGAATGATGTAAAAAAATTCCGATTTTTAGGTGGTTCGCAGGGGCATTTCACTAAAATTTTAAATGAAATATACCTAAATACATTTGTTTCAACAATGAATCCATTGTTGTAAAAATGTTTAAAATGAAAATTTACACATAAAACGAGCAGTATCTTCTTATTAAATTCTGGTGCACGGCTGAAATTTCGTTTCCGAATAAAACAGTACTTTTTCTATCGAATGATGTAAAAAAATTCCGATTTTAAAGTTGTTCGCAGGGGTATCCTTCTAAAAGTTTAAATAAAATATATATAAATACATTGTTTCAACAATGAATCCATTGTTGTAAAAATGTTTAAAATGAAATTTTACACATAAAACGAGCAGTATCTTCGTATTAAATTCCGGTGTACGGCTGAAATTTCGTTTCCGAATTAAGAAAACATTTCCTATCGAATGATGTAAAAATATTGCGATTTTTATGTTGTTCGCAGGGGTATTTTTCTAAAAGTTTAAATGATATGTATCTGAATGCATTGTTTCAACAATGAATCCATTGTTGTAAAAATGTCTAAAATAAAATTTTACTTATAAAACAAGCAGTATCTTCTTATTAAATTCTGGTGCACGGCTGAAATTTTGTTTCCGAATAAATCAATACTTTTCCTATCGAATGATGTAAAAAAATTCCGATTTTTCGGTGGTTCGCAGGGGCATTTCTCTAAAATTTTAAATGAAATATATCTAAATACATTTGTTTCAACGATGAATCCATTGTTGTAAAAGTGTTTAAAATGAAATTTTACACATAAAACGAGCAGTATCTTCTTATTATATTCCGGTGCACGGCTGAAATTTTGTTTCCGAATAAATCAGTACTTTTCCTATCGAATGATGTAAAAAAATTCCGATTTTTAGGTTCTTCGCAGGGGTATTTTTCTACAAGTTTAAATGAAATGTATCAGAATACATTGTTTCAACAATGAATCCATTGTAGTAAAAATGTTTAAAATGAAATTTTACACATAAAACGAACAGTATCTTCTTATTAAATTCCGGTGTACGGCTGAAATTTCGTTTCCGAATTAAGCAAAACCTTTCCTATCGAATGATGTAAAAAAATTCCGATTTTATGTTGTTCGCAGGGGTATTTATTTTTCTACAAGTTTAAATGAAATGTATCAGAATACATTGTTTCAACAATGAATCCATTGTTGTAAAAATGTCTAAAATGAAATTTTACACATAAAACAAGCAGTATCTTCTTATTATATTCTGGTGCACGGCTGAAATTTTGTTTCCGAATAAATCAGTACTTTTCCTATCGAATGATGTAAAAAAATTCCGATTTTTAGGTTCTTCGCAGGGGTATTTTTCTACAAGTTTAAATGAAATGTATCAGAATATATTGTTTCAACAATGAATCCATTGTTGTAAAAATGTTTAAAATGAAATTTTACACATAAAAAAGCAGTTTCTTCTTATTAAATTTAGGTGCTCGGCTGAAATTTTGTTTCCGAATAAATCAGTACTTTTCCTATCGAATGATGTAAAAAAATTCCGATTTTTAGGTTGTTCGCAGGGGTATTTTTCTACAAGTTTAAATGAAATGTATCAGAATACATTGTTTCAACAAAGAATCCATTGTTGTAAAAGTGTTTAAAATGAAATTTTACACATAAAACGAGCAGTATCTTCTTATTATATTCCGGTGCACGGCTGAAATTTTGTTTCCAAATAAATCAGTACTTTTCCTATCGAATGATGTAAAAAAATTCCGATTTTTAGGTTGTTCGCAGGGGTATTTTTCTACAAGTTTAAATGAAATGTATCAGAATATATTGTTTCAACAATGAATCCATTGTTGTAAAAATGTCTAAAATGAAATTTTACACATAAAACGAGCAGTATCTTCTTATTAAATTCCGGCGCACGGCTGAAATTTTGTTTCCGAATAAATCAGTACTTTTCCTATCGAATGATGTAAAAAAATTCCGATTTTAAAGTTGTTCGCAGGGGTATTCTTCTAAAAGTTTAAATGAAATATATCTAAATGCATTGTTTCAACAATGAATCCATTGTTGAAAAAATGTTTAAAATGAAATTTTACACATAAAACGAGCAGTATCTTCTTATTAAATTTTGGTGCACGGCTAAAATTTCGTTTCCGAATTAAGCAAAACATTTCCTATCGAATGATGAAAAAAATTTCGATTTTTAGGTTGTTCGCAGGGGTATTTTTCTACAAGTTTAAATGAAATGTATCAGAATACATTGTTCCAACAATGAATCCATTGTTGTAAAAGTGTTTAAAATGAAATTTTACACATAAAACGAGAAGTATCTTCTTATTATATTCCGGTGCACGGCTGAAATTTTGTTTCCGAATAAATCAGTACTTTTCCTATCGAATGATGTAATAAAATTCCGATTTTTCGGTTGTTCGCAGGGGTATTTTTCTACACGTTTAAATGAAATGTATCAGAATACATTGTTTCAACAATGAATCCATTGTTGTAAAAATGTCTAAAATGAAATTTTACACATAAAACTAGCAGTATCTTCTCATTGAATTCCGGTGCACGGCTGAAATTTCGTTTCCGAATTAAGCAAAACATTTCCTATCGAATGATGTAAAAAATTCCGATTTTTATGTTGTTCGCAGGGGTAATTTTCTAAAAGTTTAAATGAAATATATCTAAATGCATAGTTTCAACAATGAATCCATTGTTGAAAAAATGTTTAAAATGAAATTTTACACATAAAACGAGCAGTATCTTCTTATTAAATTCCGGTACACGGCTGGAATTTTGTTTCCGAATAAATCAGTACTTTTTCTATCGAATGATGTAATAAAATACCGATTTTTAGGTTGTTCGCAGGGGTATTTTTCTACAAGTTTAAATGAAATGTATCAGAATACATTGTTTCAACAATGAATCCATTGTTGTAAAAATGTCTAAAATGAAATTTTACACATAAAACGAGCAGTATCTTCTTATTAAATGCCGGTGCACGGCTGGAATTTTGTTTCCGAATAAATCAGTACTTTTCCTATCGAATGATGTAAAAAAATTCCGATTTTTATGTTGTTCGCAGGGGTATTTTTCTACAAGTTTAAATGAAATGTATCAGAATATATTGTTTCAACAATGAATCCATTGTTGTAAAAATGTTTAAAATGAAATTTTACACATAAAAAAGCAGTTTCTTCTTATTAAATTTAGGTGCTCGGCTGAAATTTTGTTTCCGAATAAATCAGTACTTTTCCTATCGAATGATGTAAAAAAATTCCGATTTTTAGGTTGTTCGCAGGGGTATTTTTCTACAAGTTTAAATGAAATGTATCAGAATACATTGTTTCAACAAAGAATCCATTGTTGTAAAAGTGTTTAAAATGAAATTTTACACATAAAACGAGCAGTATCTTCTTATTATATTCCGGTGCACGGCTGAAATTTTGTTTCCAAATAAATCAGTACTTTTCCTATCGAATGATGTAAAAAAATTCCGATTTTTAGGTTGTTCGCAGGGGTATTTTTCTACAAGTTTAAATGAAATGTATCAGAATATATTGTTTCAACAATGAATCCATTGTTGTAAAAATGTCTAAAATGAAATTTTACACATAAAACGAGCAGTATCTTCTTATTAAATGCCGGTGCACGGCTGGAATTTTGTTTCCGAATAAATCAGTACTTTTCCTATCGAATGATGTAAAAAAATTCCGATTTTTATGTTGTTCGCAGGGGTATTTTTCTACAAGTTTAAATGAAATGTATCAGAATATATTGTTTCAACAATGAATCCATTGTTGTAAAAATGTTTAAAATGAAATTTTACACATAAAAAAGCAGTTTCTTCTTATTAAATTTAGGTGCTCGGCTGAAATTTTGTTTCCGAATAAATCAGTACTTTTCCTATCGAATGATGTAAAAAAATTCCGATTTTTAGGTTGTTCGCAGGGGTATTTTTCTACAAGTTTAAATGAAATGTATCAGAATACATTGTTTCAACAAAGAATCCATTGTTGTAAAAGTGTTTAAAATGAAATTTTACACATAAAACGAGCAGTATCTTCTTATTATATTCCGGTGCACGGCTGAAATTTTGTTTCCAAATAAATCAGTACTTTTCCTATCGAATGATGTAAAAAAATTCCGATTTTTAGGTTGTTCGCAGGGGTATTTTTCTACAAGTTTAAATGAAATGTATCAGAATATATTGTTTCAACAATGAATCCATTGTTGTAAAAATGTCTAAAATGAAATTTTACACATAAAACGAGCAGTATCTTCTTATTAAATTCCGGCGCACGGCTGAAATTTTGTTTCCGAATAAATCAGTACTTTTCCTATCGAATGATGTAAAAAAATTCCGATTTTAAAGTTGTTCGCAGGGGTATTCTTCTAAAAGTTTAAATGAAATATATCTAAATGCATTGTTTCAACAATGAATCCATTGTTGAAAAAATGTTTAAAATGAAATTTTACACATAAAACGAGCAGTATCTTCTTATTAAATTTTGGTGCACGGCTAAAATTTCGTTTCCGAATTAAGCAAAACATTTCCTATCGAATGATGAAAAAAATTTCGATTTTTAGGTTGTTCGCAGGGGTATTTTTCTACAAGTTTAAATGAAATGTATCAGAATACATTGTTCCAACAATGAATCCATTGTTGTAAAAGTGTTTAAAATGAAATTTTACACATAAAACGAGAAGTATCTTCTTATTATATTCCGGTGCACGGCTGAAATTTTGTTTCCGAATAAATCAGTACTTTTCCTATCGAATGATGTAATAAAATTCCGATTTTTCGGTTGTTCGCAGGGGTATTTTTCTACACGTTTAAATGAAATGTATCAGAATACATTGTTTCAACAATGAATCCATTGTTGTAAAAATGTCTAAAATGAAATTTTACACATAAAACTAGCAGTATCTTCTCATTGAATTCCGGTGCACGGCTGAAATTTCGTTTCCGAATTAAGCAAAACATTTCCTATCGAATGATGTAAAAAATTCCGATTTTTATGTTGTTCGCAGGGGTAATTTTCTAAAAGTTTAAATGAAATATATCTAAATGCATAGTTTCAACAATGAATCCATTGTTGAAAAAATGTTTAAAATGAAATTTTACACATAAAACGAGCAGTATCTTCTTATTAAATTCCGGTACACGGCTGGAATTTTGTTTCCGAATAAATCAGTACTTTTTCTATCGAATGATGTAATAAAATACCGATTTTTAGGTTGTTCGCAGGGGTATTTTTCTACAAGTTTAAATGAAATGTATCAGAATACATTGTTTCAACAATGAATCCATTGTTGTAAAAATGTCTAAAATGAAATTTTACACATAAAACGAGCAGTATCTTCTTATTAAATGCCGGTGCACGGCTGGAATTTTGTTTCCGAATAAATCAGTACTTTTCCTATCGAATGATGTAAAAAAATTCCGATTCTTATGTTGTTCGCAGGGGTATTTTTCTACAAGTTTAAATGAAATGTATCAGAATATATTGTTTCAACAATGAATCCATTGTTGTAAAAATGTTTAAAATGAAATTTTACACATAAAAAAGCAGTTTCTTCTTATTAAATTTAGGTGCTCGGCTGAAATTTTGTTTCCGAATAAATCAGTACTTTTCCTATCGAATGATGTAAAAAAATTCCGATTTTTAGGTTGTTCGCAGGGGTATTTTTCTACAAGTTTAAATGAAATGTATCAGAATACATTGTTTCAACAAAGAATCCATTGTTGTAAAAGTGTTTAAAATGAAATTTTACACATAAAGCGAGCAGTATCTTCTTATTAAATTCCGGTGCACGGCTGAAATTTTGTTTCCGAATAAATCAGTACTTTTCCTATCGAATGATGTAAAAAAATTTCGATTTTTAGGTTATTCGCCGGGGTATTTTTCTACAAGTTTAAATGAAATATATCAGAATACATTGTTTCAACAATGAATCCATTGTTGAAAAAATGTTTAAAATGAAATTTTACACATAAAACAAGCAGTATCTTCTTATTATATTCTGGTGCACGGCTGAAATTTCGTTTCCGAATAAAACTGTACTTTTCCTATCGAATGATGTAAAAAAATTCCGATTTTAAAGTTGTTCGCAGGGGTATTCTTCTAAAAGTTTAAATAAAATATATATAAATATATTGTTTCAACAATGAATCCATTGTTGTAAAAATGTTTAAAATGAAATTTTACACATAAAACGAGCACTATCTTCTTTTTAAATATTGGTGCACGGCTGAAATTTCGTTTCCGAATTAAGCAAAACATTTTCTATCGAATGATGTAAAAAAATTCCGATTTTTATGTTGTTCGCAGGGGTATTTTTCTAAAAGTTTAAATGAAATATATCTAAATGCATTGTTTCAACAATGAATCCATTGTTGAAAAAATGTTTAAAATGAAATTTTACACATAAAAAAGCAGTTTCTTCTTATTAAATTCAGGTGCTCGGCTGAAATTTTGTTTCCGAATAAATCAGTACTTTTCCTATCGAATGATGTAAAAAAATTCCGATTTTTATGTTGATCGCAGGGGTATTTTTCTAAAAGTTTAAATGACATGTATCTGAATACATTGTTTCAACAATGAATCCATTGTTGTAAAAATGTCTAAAATGAAATTTTACACATAAAACAAGCAGTATCTTCTTATTAAATTCCGGTGCACGGCTGGAATTTTGTTTCCGAATAAATCAGTACTTTTTCTATCGAATGATGTAAAACAATTCCGATTTTTAGGTTGTTCGCAGGGGTATTTTTCTACAAGTTTAAAAGAAATGTATCAGAATACATTGTTCCAACAATGAATCCATTGTTGTAAAAGTGTTTAAAATGAAATTTTACACATAAAACGAGCAGTATCTTCTTATTATATTCCGGTGCACGGCTGAAATTTTGTTTCCAAATAAATCAGTACTTTTCCTATCGAATGATGTAAAAAAATTCCGATTTTTAGGTTGTTCGCAGGGGTATTTTTCTACAAGTTTAAATGAAATGTATCAGAATATATTGTTTCAACAATGAATCCATTGTTGTAAAAATGTCTAAAATGAAATTTTACACATAAAACGAGCAGTATCTTCTTATTAAATTCCGGCGCACGGCTGAAATTTTGTTTCCGAATAAATCAGTACTTTTCCTATCGAATGATGTAAAAAAATTCCGATTTTAAAGTTGTTCGCAGGGGTATTCTTCTAAAAGTTTAAATGAAATATATCTTAATGCATTGTTTCAACAATGAATCCATTGTTGAAAAAATGTTTAAAATGAAATTTTACACATAAAACGAGCAGTATCTTCTTATTAAATTTTGGTGCACGGCTAAAATTTCGTTTCCGAATTAAGCAAAACATTTCCTATCGAATGATGAAAAAAATTTCGATTTTTAGGTTGTTCGCAGGGGTATTTTTCTACAAGTTTAAATGAAATGTATCAGAATACATTGTTCCAACAATGAATCCATTGTTGTAAAAGTGTTTAAAATGAAATTTTACACATAAAACGAGAAGTATCTTCTTATTATATTCCGGTGCACGGCTGAAATTTTGTTTCCGAATAAATCAGTACTTTTCCTATCGAATGATGTAAAAAAATTCCGATTTTTAGGTTGTTCGCAGGGGTATTTTTCTACAAGTTTAAATGAAATGTATCAGAATACATTGTTTCAACAATGAATCCACTGTTGTAAAAATGTCTAAAATGAAATTTTACACATAAAACAAGCAGTATCTTCTTATTAAATTCTGGTGCACGGCTGAAATTTTGTTTCCGAATAAATCAGTACTTTTCCTATCGAAAGATGAAAAAAAATTCCGATTTTTAAGTTGTTCGCAGGGGTATTCTTCTAAAAGTTTAAATAAAATATATATAAATACATTGTTTCAACAATGAATCCATTTTTGGAAAAAAGTTTAAAATGAAATTTTACTTATAAAACAAGCAGTATCTTCTTATTAAATTCTGGTGCACGGCTGAAATTTTGTTTCCGAATAAATCAGTACTTTTCCTATCGAATGATGTAAAAAAATTCCGATTTTTAGGTGGTTCGCAGGGGCATTTCTCTAAAATTTTAAATGAAATATACCTAAATACATTTGTTTCAACAATGAATCCATTGTTGTAAAAATGTTTAAAATAAAAATTTACACATAAAACGAGCAGTATCTTCTTATTAAATTCTGGTGCACGGCTGAAATTTCGTTTCCCAATAAAACAGTACTTTTTCTATCGAATGATGTAAAAAAATTCCGATTTTAAAGTTGTTCGCAGGGGTATCCTTCTAAAAGTTTAAATAAAAAATATATAAATACATTGTTTCAACAATGAATCCATTGTTGTAAAAATGTTTAAAATGAAATTTTACACATAAAACGAGCAGTATCTTCTCATTAAATTCCGGTGCACGGCTGAAATTTAGTTTCCGAATTAAGCAAAACATTTCCTATCGAGTGATGTAAAAAAATTCCGATTTTTATGTTATTCGCAGGGGTATTTTTCTAAAAGTTTAAATGATATGTATCTGAATACATTGTTTCAACAATGAATCCATTGTTGTAAAAATGTCTAGAATGAAATTTTACTTATAAAACAAGCAGTATCTTCTTATTAAATTCTGGTGCACGGCTGAAATTGTATTTCCAAATAAATCAGTACTTTTCCTATCGAATGATGTACAAAAATTCCGATTTTTAGGTGGTTTGCAGAAGCATTTCTCTAAAAGTTTAAATGAAATATATCTAAATGCATTGTTTCAATAATGAATCTATTGTTGAAAAAATGTTTAAAATGAAATTTTACACGTAAAACAAGCAGTATCTTCTTATTAAATTTAGGTGCACGGCTGAAATTTTGTTTCCGAATAAATCAGTACTTTTCCTATCGAATGATGTAAAAAAATTCCGATTTTTAGGTGGTTCGTAGTGGCATTTCTCTAAAATTTTAAATCAAATATATCTAAATACATTTGTTTCAACAATGAATCCATTGTTGTAAAAATGTTTAAAATGAAATTTTACACATAAAACGAGCAGTATCTTCTTATTAAATTTTGGTGCACGGCTGAAATTTCGTTTCCGAATTAAGCAAAACATTTCCTATCGAATGATGTAAAAATATTGCGATATTTATGTTGTTCGCAGGGGTATTTTTCTAAAAGTTTAAATGATATGTATCTGAATACATTGTTTCAACAATGAATCCATTGTTGTAAAAATGTCTAAAATAAAATTTTACTTATAAAACAAGCAGTATCTTCTTATTAAATTCTGGTGCACGGCTGAAATTTTGTTTCCGAATAAATCAATACTTTTCCTATCGAATGATGTAAAAAAATTCCGATTTTTCGGTGGTTCGCAGGGGCATTTCTCTAAAATTTTAAATGAAATATACCTAAATACATTTGTTTCAACAATGAATCCATTGTTGTAAAAATGTTTAAAATGAAAATTTACACATAAAACGAGCAGTATCTTCCTATTAAATTCTGGTGCACGGCTGAAATTTCGTTTCCGAATAAAACAGTACTTTTTCTATCGAACGATGTAAAAAAATTCCGATTTTAAAGTTGTTCGCAGGGGTATCCTTCTAAAAGTTTAAATAAAAAATATATAAATACATTGTTTCAACAATGAATCCATTGTTGTAAAAATGTTTAAAATGAAATTTTACACATAAAACGAGCAGTATCTTCTCATTAAATTCCGGTGCACGGCTGAAATTTAGTTTCTGAATTAAGCAAAACATTTCCTATCGAGTGATGTAAAAAAATTCCGATTTTTATGTTATTCGCAGGGGTATTTTTCTAAAAGTTTAAATGATATGTATCTGAATACATTATTTCAACAATGAATCCATTGTTGTAAAAATGTCTAGAATGAAATTTTACTTATAAAACAAGCAGTATCTTCTTATTAAATTCTGGTGCACGGCTGAAATTGTATTTCCAAATAAATCAGTACTTTTAATATCGAATGATGTACAAAAATTCCGATTTTTAGGTGGTTTGCAGAAGCATTTCTCTAAAAGTTTAAATGAAATATATCTAAATGCATTGTTTCAATAATGAATCTATTGTTGAAAAAATGTTTAAAATGAAATTTTACACGTAAAACAAGCAGTATCTTCTTATTAAATTCTGGTGCAGGGCTGAAATTGTATTTCCAAATAAATCAGTACTTTTCCTATCGAATGATGTACAAAAATTCCGATTTTTAGGTGGTTCGTAGGGGCATTTCTCTAAAATTTTAAATCAAATATATCTAAATACATTTGTTTCAACAATGAATCCATTGTTGTAAAAATGTTTAAAATGAAATTTTACACATAAAACGAGCAGTATCTTCTTATTAAATTTTGGTGCACGGCTGAAATTTCGTTTCCGAATTAAGCAAAACATTTCCTATCGAATGATGTAAAAATATTGCGATTTTTATGTTGTTCGCAGGGGTATTTTTCTAAAAGTTTAAATGATATGTATCTGAATACATTGTTTCAACAATGAATCCATTGTTGTAAAAATGTCTAAAATAAAATTTTACTTATAAAACAAGCAGTATCTTCTTATTAAATTCTGGTGCACGGCTGAAATTTTGTTTCCGAATAAATCAATACTTTTCCTATCGAATGATGTAAAAAAATTCCGATTTTTCGGTGGTTCGCAGGGGCATTTCTCTAAAATTTTAAATGAAATATATCTAAATACATTTGTTTCAACGATGAATCCATTGTTGTAAAAGTGTTTAAAATGAAATTTTACACATAAAACGAGCAGTATCTTCTTATTATATTCCGGTGCACGGCTGAAATTTTGTTTCCGAATAAATCAGTACTTTTCCTATCGAATGATGTAAAAAAATTCCGATTTTTAGGTTCTTCGCAGGGGTATTTTTCTACAAGTTTAAATGAAATGTATCAGAATACATTGTTTCAACAATGAATCCATTGTAGTAAAAATGTTTAAAATGAAATTTTACACATAAAACGAACAGTATCTTCTTATTAAATTCCGGTGTACGGCTGAAATTTCGTTTCCGAATTAAGCAAAACCTTTCCTATCGAATGATGTAAAAAAATTCCGATTTTATGTTGTTCGCAGGGGTATTTATTTTTCTACAAGTTTAAATGAAATGTATCAGAATACATTGTTTCAACAATGAATCCATTGTTGTAAAAATGTCTAAAATGAAATTTTACACATAAAACAAGCAGTATCTTCTTATTATATTCTGGTGCACGGCTGAAATTTTGTTTCCGAATAAATCAGTACTTTTCCTATCGAATGATGTAAAAAATTCCGATTTTTAGGTTCTTCGCAGGGGTATTTTTCTACAAGTTTAAATGAAATGTATCAGAATACATTGTTTCAACAATGAATCCACTGTTGTAAAAATGTCTAAAATAAAATTTTACACATAAAACAAGCAGTATCTTCTTATTATATTCTGGTGCACGGCTGAAATTTCAATTCCGATTAAAACAGTACTTTTTCTATCGAATGATGTAAAAAAATTCCGATTTTAAAGTTCTTCGCAGGGGTATTCTTCTAAAAGTTTAAATAAAATATATATAAATACATTGTTTCAACAATGAATCCATTGTTGTAAAAATGTTTAAAATGAAATTTTACACATAAAACGAGCAGTATCTTCTCATTAAATTCTGGTGCACGGCTGAAATTTCGTTTCCGATTTAAGCAAAACATTTCTTATCGAATGATGTAAAAAAATTCGGATTTTTATGTTGTTCGGAGTGGTATTTTTCTAAAAGTTTAAATGATATGTATCTAAATACATTGTTTCAACAATGAATCCATTGTTGTAAAAATGTCTAAAATAAAATTTTACTTATAAAACAAGCAGTATCTTCTTATTAAATTCTGGTGCACGGCTGAAATTTTGTTTCCGAATAAATCAATACTTTTCCTATCGAATGATGTAAAAAAATTCCGATTTTTAGGTGGTTCGCAGGGGCATGTCTCTAAAATTTTAAATGAAATATATCTAAATACATTTGTTTCAAAGATGAATCCATTGTTGTAAAAGTGTTTAAAATGAAATTTTAAACATAAAACGAGCAGTATCTTCTTATTATATTCCGGTGCACGGCTGAATTTTTGTTTCCGAATAAATCAGTACTTTTCCTATCGAATGATGTAAAAAAATTCCGATTTTTAGGTTGTTCGCAGGGGTATTTTTCTACAAGTTTAAATGAAATGTATCAGAATACATTGTTTCAACAATGAATCCACTGTTGTAAAAATGTCTAAAATAAAATTTTACACATAAAACAAGCAGTATCTTCTTATTAAATTCTGGTGCACGGCTGAAATTTTGTTTCCGAATAAATCAGTACTTTTCCTATCGAATGATGAAAAAAAATTCCGATTTTAAAGTTGTTCGCAGGGGTATTCTTCTAAAAGTTTAAATAATATATATATAAATACATTGTTTCAACAATGAATCCATTGTTGTAAAAATGTTTAAAATGAAATTTTACTCTTAAAACGAGCAGTATCTTCGTATTAAATTCCGGTGTACGGCTGAAATTTCGTTTCCGAATTAAGCAAAACATTTCCTATCGAATGATGTAAAAAAATTCCGATTTTATGTTGTTCGCAGGGGTATTTTTCTACAAGTTTAAATGAAATGTATCAGAATACATTGTCTCAACAATGAATCCATTGTTGTAAAAATGTCTAAAATAAAATTTTACACATAAAACAAGCAGTATCTTCTTATTAAATTCTGGTGCACGGCTGAAATTTCAATTCCGATTAAAACAGTACTTTTTCTATCGAATGATGTAAAAAAATTCCGATTTTAAAGTTGTTCGCAGGGGTATTCTTCTAAAAGTTTAAATAAAATATATATAAATACATTGTTTCAACAATGAATCCATTGTTGTAAAAATGTTTAAAATGAAATTTTACACATAAAACGAGCAGTATCTTCTTATTAAATTCTGGTGCACGGCTGAAATTTTGTTTCCGAATAAATCAGTACTTTTCCTATCGAATGATGTAAAAAAATTCCGATTTTTAGGTGGTTCGCAGGGCATTTCTCTAAAATTTTAAATGAAATATACCTAAATACATTTGTTTCAACAATGAATCCATTGTTGTAAAAATGTTTAAAATGAAAATTTACACATAAAACGAGCAGTATCTTCCTATTAAATTCTGGTGCACGGCTGAAATTTCGTTTCCGAATAAAACAGTACTTTTTCTATCGAACGATGTAAAAAAATTCCGATTTTAAAGTTGTTCGCAGGGGTATCCTTCTAAAAGTTTAAATAAAAAATATATAAATACATTGTTTCAACAATGAATCCATTGTTGTAAAAATGTTTAAAATGAAATTTTACACATAAAACGAGCAGTATCTTCTCATTAAATTCCGGTGCACGGCTGAAATTTAGTTTCTGAATTAAGCAAAACATTTCCTATCGAGTGATGTAAAAAAATTCCAATTTTTATGTTATTCGCAGGGGTATTTTTCTAAAAGTTTAAATGATATGTATCTGAATACATTGTTTCAACAATGAATCCATTGTTGTAAAAATGTCTAGAATGAAATTTTACTTATAAAACAAGCAGTATCTTCTTATTAAATTCTGGTGCACGGCTGAAATTGTATTTCCAAATAAATCAGTACTTTTCCTATCGAATGATGTACAAAAATTCCGATTTTTAGGTGGTTTGCAGAAGCATTTCTCTAAAAGTTTAAATGAAATATATCTAAATGCATTGTTTCAATAATGAATCTATTGTTGAAAAAATGTTTAAAATGAAATTTTACACGTAAAACAAGCAGTATCTTCTTATTAAATTCTGGTGCACGGCTGAAATTGTATTTCCAAATAAATCAGTACTTTTCCTATCGAATGATGTAAAAAAATTCCGATTTTTAGGTTGTTCGCAGGGGTATTTTTCTACAAGTTTAAATGAAATGTATCAGAATACATTGTTTCAACAATGAATCCACTTTTGTAAAAATGTCTAAAATGAAATTTTACACATAAAACAAGCAGTATCTTCTTATTAAATTCTGGTGCACGGCTGAAATTTTGTTTCCGAATAAATCAGTACTTTTCCTATCGAAAGATGAAAAAGAATTCCGATTTTAAAGTTATTCGCAGGAGTATTCTTCTAAAAGTTTAAATAAAATATATATAAATACATTGTTTCAACAATGAATCCATTGTTGTAAAAATGTTTAAAATGAAATTTTACACATAAAACGAGCAGTATCTTCGTATTAAATTCCGGTGTACGGCTGAAATTTCGTTTCCGAATTAAGCAAAACATTTCCTATCGAATGATGTAAAAATATTGCGATTTTTATGTTGTTCGCAGGGGTATTTTTCTAAAAGTTTAAATGATATGTATCTGAATGCATTGTTTCAACAATGAATCCATTGTTGTAAAAATGTCTAAAATAAATTTTACTTATAAAACAAGCAGTATCTTCTTATTAAATTCTGGTGCACGGCTGAAATTTTGTTTCCGAATAAATCAATACTTTTCCTATCGAATGATGTAAAAAAATTCCGATTTTTAGGTGGTTCGCAGGGGCATTTCTCTAAAATTTTAAATGAAATATATCTAAATACATTTGTTTCAACAATGAATCCATTGATGTAAAAATGTTTAAAATGAAAATTTACACATAAAACGAGCAGTATCTTCTTATTAAATTCTGGTGCACGGCTGAAATTTCGCTTCCGAACAAAACAGTACTTTTTCTATCGAATGATGTAAAAAAATTCCGATTTTAAAGTTGTTCGCAGGGGTATCCTTCTAAAAGTTTAAATAAAAAATATATCAATACAATGTTTCAACAATGAATCCATTGTTGTAAAAATGTTTAAAATGAAATTTTACACATAAAACGAGCAGTATCTTCTCATTTAATTCCGGTGCACGGCTGAAATTTAGTTTCCGAATTAAGCAAAACATTTCCTATCGAGTGATGTAAAAAAATTCCGATTTTTATGTTATTCGCAGGGGTATTTTTCTAAAAGTTTAAATGATATGTATCTGAATACATTGTTTCAACAATGAATCCATTGTTGTAAAAATGTCTAAAATGAAATTTTACTTATAAAACAAGCAGTATCTTCTTATTATATTCTGGTGCACGGCTGAAATTTCAATTCCGAATAAAACAGTACTTTTTCTATCGAATGATGTAAAACAATTCCGATTTTAAAGTTGTTCGCAGGGGTATTCTTCTAAAAGTTTAAATAAAATATATATATATACATTGTTTAAACAATGAATCCATTGTTGTAAAAATGTTTAAAATGAAATTTTTCTTATAAAACAAGCAGTATCTTCTTATTAAATTCTGGTGCACGGCTGAAATTTTGTTTCCGAATAAATCAGTACTTTTCCTATCGAATGATGTAAAAAAATTCCGATTTTTAGGTGGTTCGCAGGGGCATTTCACTAAAATTTTAAATGAAATATACCTAAATACATTTGTTTCAACAATGAATCCATTGTTGTAAAAATGTTTAAAATGAAAATTTACACATAAAACGAGCAGTATCTTCTTATTAAATTCTGGTGCACGGCTGAAATTTCGTTTCCGAATAAAACAGTACTTTTTCTATCGAATGATGTAAAAAAATTCCGATTTTAAAGTTGTTCGCAGGGGTATCCTTCTAAAAGTTTAAATAAAATATATATAAATACATTGTTTCAACAATGAATCCATTGTTGTAAAAATGTTTAAAATGAAATTTTACACATAAAACGAGCAGTATCTTCGTATTAAATTCCGGTGTACGGCTGAAATTTCGTTTCCGAATTAAGAAAACATTTCCTATCGAATGATGTAAAAATATTGCGATTTTTATGTTGTTCGCAGGGGTATTTTTCTAAAAGTTTAAATGATATGTATCTGAATGCATTGTTTCAACAATGAATCCATTGTTGTAAAAATGTCTAAAATAAAATTTTACTTATAAAACAAGCAGTATCTTCTTATTAAATTCTGGTGCACGGCTGAAATTTTGTTTCCGAATAAATCAATACTTTTCCTATCGAATGATGTAAAAAAATTCCGATTTTTCGGTGGTTCGCAGGGGCATTTCTCTAAAATTTTAAATGAAATATATCTAAATACATTTGTTTCAACGATGAATCCATTGTTGTAAAAGTGTTTAAAATGAAATTTTACACATAAAACGAGCAGTATCTTCTTATTATATTCCGGTGCACGGCTGAAATTTTGTTTCCGAATAAATCAGTACTTTTCCTATCGAATGATGTAAAAAAATTCCGATTTTTAGGTTCTTCGCAGGGGTATTTTTCTACAAGTTTAAATGAAATGTATCAGAATACATTGTTTCAACAATGAATCCATTGTAGTAAAAATGTTTAAAATGAAATTTTACACATAAAACGAACAGTATCTTCTTATTAAATTCCGGTGTACGGCTGAAATTTCGTTTCCGAATTAAGCAAAACCTTTCCTATCGAATGATGTAAAAAAATTCCGATTTTATGTTGTTCGCAGGGGTATTTATTTTTCTACAAGTTTAAATGAAATGTATCAGAATACATTGTTTCAACAATGAATCCATTGTTGTAAAAATGTCTAAAATGAAATTTTACACATAAAACAAGCAGTATCTTCTTATTATATTCTGGTGCACGGCTGAAATTTTGTTTCCGAATAAATCAGTACTTTTCCTATCGAATGATGTAAAAAAATTCCGATTTTTAGGTTCTTCGCAGGGGTATTTTTCTACAAGTTTAAATGAAATGTATCAGAATATATTGTTTCAACAATGAATCCATTGTTGTAAAAATGTTTAAAATGAAATTTTACACATAAAAAAGCAGTTTCTTCTTATTAAATTTAGGTGCTCGGCTGAAATTTTGTTTCCGAATAAATCAGTACTTTTCCTATCGAATGATGTAAAAAAATTCCGATTTTTAGGTTGTTCGCAGGGGTATTTTTCTACAAGTTTAAATGAAATGTATCAGAATACATTGTTTCAACAAAGAATCCATTGTTGTAAAAGTGTTTAAAATGAAATTTTACACATAAAACGAGCAGTATCTTCTTATTATATTCCGGTGCACGGCTGAAATTTTGTTTCCAAATAAATCAGTACTTTTCCTATCGAATGATGTAAAAAAATTCCGATTTTTAGGTTGTTCGCAGGGGTATTTTTCTACAAGTTTAAATGAAATGTATCAGAATATATTGTTTCAACAATGAATCCATTGTTGTAAAAATGTCTAAAATGAAATTTTACACATAAAACGAGCAGTATCTTCTTATTAAATTCCGGCGCACGGCTGAAATTTTGTTTCCGAATAAATCAGTACTTTTCCTATCGAATGATGTAAAAAAATTCCGATTTTAAAGTTGTTCGCAGGGGTATTCTTCTAAAAGTTTAAATGAAATATATCTAAATGCATTGTTTCAACAATGAATCCATTGTTGAAAAAATGTTTAAAATGAAATTTTACACATAAAACGAGCAGTATCTTCTTATTAAATTTTGGTGCACGGCTAAAATTTCGTTTCCGAATTAAGCAAAACATTTCCTATCGAATGATGAAAAAAATTTCGATTTTTAGGTTGTTCGCAGGGGTATTTTTCTACAAGTTTAAATGAAATGTATCAGAATACATTGTTCCAACAATGAATCCATTGTTGTAAAAGTGTTTAAAATGAAATTTTACACATAAAACGAGAAGTATCTTCTTATTATATTCCGGTGCACGGCTGAAATTTTGTTTCCGAATAAATCAGTACTTTTCCTATCGAATGATGTAATAAAATTCCGATTTTTCGGTTGTTCGCAGGGGTATTTTTCTACACGTTTAAATGAAATGTATCAGAATACATTGTTTCAACAATGAATCCATTGTTGTAAAAATGTCTAAAATGAAATTTTACACATAAAACTAGCAGTATCTTCTCATTGAATTCCGGTGCACGGCTGAAATTTCGTTTCCGAATTAAGCAAAACATTTCCTATCGAATGATGTAAAAAATTCCGATTTTTATGTTGTTCGCAGGGGTAATTTTCTAAAAGTTTAAATGAAATATATCTAAATGCATAGTTTCAACAATGAATCCATTGTTGAAAAAATGTTTAAAATGAAATTTTACACATAAAACGAGCAGTATCTTCTTATTAAATTCCGGTACACGGCTGGAATTTTGTTTCCGAATAAATCAGTACTTTTTCTATCGAATGATGTAATAAAATACCGATTTTTAGGTTGTTCGCAGGGGTATTTTTCTACAAGTTTAAATGAAATGTATCAGAATACATTGTTTCAACAATGAATCCATTGTTGTAAAAATGTCTAAAATGAAATTTTACACATAAAACGAGCAGTATCTTCTTATTAAATGCCGGTGCACGGCTGGAATTTTGTTTCCGAATAAATCAGTACTTTTCCTATCGAATGATGTAAAAAAATTCCGATTCTTATGTTGTTCGCAGGGGTATTTTTCTACAAGTTTAAATGAAATGTATCAGAATATATTGTTTCAACAATGAATCCATTGTTGTAAAAATGTTTAAAATGAAATTTTACACATAAAAAAGCAGTTTCTTCTTATTAAATTTAGGTGCTCGGCTGAAATTTTGTTTCCGAATAAATCAGTACTTTTCCTATCGAATGATGTAAAAAAATTCCGATTTTTAGGTTGTTCGCAGGGGTATTTTTCTACAAGTTTAAATGAAATGTATCAGAATACATTGTTTCAACAAAGAATCCATTGTTGTAAAAGTGTTTAAAATGAAATTTTACACATAAAACGAGCAGTATCTTCTTATTATATTCCGGTGCACGGCTGAAATTTTGTTTCCAAATAAATCAGTACTTTTCCTATCGAATGATGTAAAAAAATTCCGATTTTTAGGTTGTTCGCAGGGGTATTTTTCTACAAGTTTAAATGAAATGTATCAGAATATATTGTTTCAACAATGAATCCATTGTTGTAAAAATGTCTAAAATGAAATTTTACACATAAAACGAGCAGTATCTTCTTATTAAATTCCGGCGCACGGCTGAAATTTTGTTTCCGAATAAATCAGTACTTTTCCTATCGAATGATGTAAAAAAATTCCGATTTTAAAGTTGTTCGCAGGGGTATTCTTCTAAAAGTTTAAATGAAATATATCTAAATGCATTGTTTCAACAATGAATCCATTGTTGAAAAAATGTTTAAAATGAAATTTTACACATAAAACGAGCAGTATCTTCTTATTAAATTTTGGTGCACGGCTAAAATTTCGTTTCCGAATTAAGCAAAACATTTCCTATCGAATGATGAAAAAAATTTCGATTTTTAGGTTGTTCGCAGGGGTATTTTTCTACAAGTTTAAATGAAATGTATCAGAATACATTGTTCCAACAATGAATCCATTGTTGTAAAAGTGTTTAAAATGAAATTTTACACATAAAACGAGCAGTATCTTCTCATTGAATTCCGGTGCACGGCTGAAATTTCGTTTCCGAATTAAGCAAAACCTTTCCTATCGAATGATGTAAAAAAATTCCGATTTTATGTTGTTCGCAGGGGTATTTATTTTTCTACAAGTTTAAATGAAATGTATCAGAATACATTGTTTCAACAATGAATCCATTGTTGTAAAAATGTCTAAAATGAAATTTTACACATAAAACAAGCAGTATCTTCTTATTATATTCTGGTGCACGGCTGAAATTTTGTTTCCGAATAAATCAGTACTTTTCCTATCGAATGATGTAAAAAAATTCCGATTTTTAGGTTCTTCGCAGGGGTATTTTTCTACAAGTTTAAATGAAATGTATCAGAATATATTGTTTCAACAATGAATCCATTGTTGTAAAAATGTTTAAAATGAAATTTTACACATAAAAAAGCAGTTTCTTCTTATTAAATTTAGGTGCTCGGCTGAAATTTTGTTTCCGAATAAATCAGTACTTTTCCTATCGAATGATGTAAAAAAATTCCGATTTTTAGGTTGTTCGCAGGGGTATTTTTCTACAAGTTTAAATGAAATGTATCAGAATACATTGTTTCAACAAAGAATCCATTGTTGTAAAAGTGTTTAAAATGAAATTTTACACATAAAACGAGCAGTATCTTCTTATTATATTCCGGTGCACGGCTGAAATTTTGTTTCCAAATAAATCAGTACTTTTCCTATCGAATGATGTAAAAAAATTCCGATTTTTAGGTTGTTCGCAGGGGTATTTTTCTACAAGTTTAAATGAAATGTATCAGAATATATTGTTTCAACAATGAATCCATTGTTGTAAAAATGTCTAAAATGAAATTTTACACATAAAACGAGCAGTATCTTCTTATTAAATTCCGGCGCACGGCTGAAATTTTGTTTCCGAATAAATCAGTACTTTTCCTATCGAATGATGTAAAAAAATTCCGATTTTAAAGTTGTTCGCAGGGGTATTCTTCTAAAAGTTTAAATGAAATATATCTAAATGCATTGTTTCAACAATGAATCCATTGTTGAAAAAATGTTTAAAATGAAATTTTACACATAAAACGAGCAGTATCTTCTTATTAAATTTTGGTGCACGGCTAAAATTTCGTTTCCGAATTAAGCAAAACATTTCCTATCGAATGATGAAAAAAATTTCGATTTTTAGGTTGTTCGCAGGGGTATTTTTCTACAAGTTTAAATGAAATGTATCAGAATACATTGTTCCAACAATGAATCCATTGTTGTAAAAGTGTTTAAAATGAAATTTTACACATAAAACGAGAAGTATCTTCTTATTATATTCCGGTGCACGGCTGAAATTTTGTTTCCGAATAAATCAGTACTTTTCCTATCGAATGATGTAATAAAATTCCGATTTTTCGGTTGTTCGCAGGGGTATTTTTCTACACGTTTAAATGAAATGTATCAGAATACATTGTTTCAACAATGAATCCATTGTTGTAAAAATGTCTAAAATGAAATTTTACACATAAAACTAGCAGTATCTTCTCATTGAATTCCGGTGCACGGCTGAAATTTCGTTTCCGAATTAAGCAAAACATTTCCTATCGAATGATGTAAAAAATTCCGATTTTTATGTTGTTCGCAGGGGTAATTTTCTAAAAGTTTAAATGAAATATATCTAAATGCATAGTTTCAACAATGAATCCATTGTTGAAAAAATGTTTAAAATGAAATTTTACACATAAAACGAGCAGTATCTTCTTATTAAATTCCGGTACACGGCTGGAATTTTGTTTCCGAATAAATCAGTACTTTTTCTATCGAATGATGTAATAAAATACCGATTTTTAGGTTGTTCGCAGGGGTATTTTTCTACAAGTTTAAATGAAATGTATCAGAATACATTGTTTCAACAATGAATCCATTGTTGTAAAAATGTCTAAAATGAAATTTTACACATAAAACGAGCAGTATCTTCTTATTAAATGCCGGTGCACGGCTGGAATTTTGTTTCCGAATAAATCAGTACTTTTCCTATCGAATGATGTAAAAAAATTCCGATTCTTATGTTGTTCGCAGGGGTATTTTTCTACAAGTTTAAATGAAATGTATCAGAATATATTGTTTCAACAATGAATCCATTGTTGTAAAAATGTTTAAAATGAAATTTTACACATAAAAAAGCAGTTTCTTCTTATTAAATTTAGGTGCTCGGCTGAAATTTTGTTTCCGAATAAATCAGTACTTTTCCTATCGAATGATGTAAAAAAATTCCGATTTTTAGGTTGTTCGCAGGGGTATTTTTCTACAAGTTTAAATGAAATGTATCAGAATACATTGTTTCAACAAAGAATCCATTGTTGTAAAAGTGTTTAAAATGAAATTTTACACATAAAACGAGCAGTATCTTCTTATTATATTCCGGTGCACGGCTGAAATTTTGTTTCCAAATAAATCAGTACTTTTCCTATCGAATGATGTAAAAAAATTCCGATTTTTAGGTTGTTCGCAGGGGTATTTTTCTACAAGTTTAAATGAAATGTATCAGAATATATTGTTTCAACAATGAATCCATTGTTGTAAAAATGTCTAAAATGAAATTTTACACATAAAACGAGCAGTATCTTCTTATTAAATTCCGGCGCACGGCTGAAATTTTGTTTCCGAATAAATCAGTACTTTTCCTATCGAATGATGTAAAAAAATTCCGATTTTAAAGTTGTTCGCAGGGGTATTCTTCTAAAAGTTTAAATGAAATATATCTAAATGCATTGTTTCAACAATGAATCCATTGTTGAAAAAATGTTTAAAATGAAATTTTACACATAAAACGAGCAGTATCTTCTTATTAAATTTTGGTGCACGGCTAAAATTTCGTTTCCGAATTAAGCAAAACATTTCCTATCGAATGATGAAAAAAATTTCGATTTTTAGGTTGTTCGCAGGGGTATTTTTCTACAAGTTTAAATGAAATGTATCAGAATACATTGTTCCAACAATGAATCCATTGTTGTAAAAGTGTTTAAAATGAAATTTTACACATAAAACGAGCAGTATCTTCTCATTGAATTCCGGTGCACGGCTGAAATTTCGTTTCCGAATTAAGCAAAACATTTCCTATCGAATGATGTAAAAAAATTCCGATTTTAAAGTTGTTCGCAGGGGTATTCTTCTAAAAGTTTAAATGAAATATATCTAAATGCATAGTTTCAACAATGAATCCATTGTTGAAAAAATGTTTAAAATGAAATTTTACACATAAAACGAGCAGTATCTTCTTATTAAATTCCGGTACACGGCTGAAATTTTGTTTCCGAATAAATCAGTACTTTTTCTATCGAATGATGTAATAAAATACCGATTTTTAGGTTGTTCGCAGGGGTATTTTTCTACAAGTTTAAATGAAATGTATCAGAATACATTGTTTCAACAATGAATCCATTGTTGTAAAAATGTCTAAAATGAAATTTTACACATAAAACGAGCAGTATCTTCTTATTAAATGCCGGTGCACGGCTGGAATTTTGTTTCCGAATAAATCAGTACTTTTCCTATCGAATGATGTAAAAAAATTCCGATTTTTATGTTGTTCGCAGGGGTATTTTTCTACAAGTTTAAATGAAATGTATCAGAATATATTGTTTCAACAATGAATCCATTGTTGTAAAAATGTTTAAAATGAAATTTTACACATAAAAAAGCAGTTTCTTCTTATTAAATTTAGGTGCTCGGCTGAAATTTTGTTTCCGAATAAATCAGTACTTTTCCTATCGAATGATGTAAAAAAATTCCGATTTTTAGGTTGTTCGCAGGGGTATTTTTCTACAAGTTTAAATGAAATGTATCAGAATACATTGTTTCAACAAAGAATCCATTGTTGTAAAAGTGTTTAAAATGAAATTTTACACATAAAACGAGCAGTATCTTCTTATTATATTCCGGTGCACGGCTGAAATTTTGTTTCCAAATAAATCAGTACTTTTCCTATCGAATGATGTAAAAAAATTCCGATTTTTAGGTTGTTCGCAGGGGTATTTTTCTACAAGTTTAAATGAAATGTATCAGAATATATTGTTTCAACAATGAATCCATTGTTGTAAAAATGTCTAAAATGAAATTTTACACATAAAACGAGCAGTATCTTCTTATTAAATGCCGGTGCACGGCTGGAATTTTGTTTCCGAATAAATCAGTACTTTTCCTATCGAATGATGTAAAAAAATTCCGATTTTTATGTTGTTCGCAGGGGTATTTTTCTACAAGTTTAAATGAAATGTATCAGAATATATTGTTTCAACAATGAATCCATTGTTGTAAAAATGTTTAAAATGAAATTTTACACATAAAAAAGCAGTTTCTTCTTATTAAATTTAGGTGCTCGGCTGAAATTTTGTTTCCGAATAAATCAGTACTTTTCCTATCGAATGATGTAAAAAAATTCCGATTTTTAGGTTGTTCGCAGGGGTATTTTTCTACAAGTTTAAATGAAATGTATCAGAATACATTGTTTCAACAAAGAATCCATTGTTGTAAAAGTGTTTAAAATGAAATTTTACACATAAAACGAGCAGTATCTTCTTATTATATTCCGGTGCACGGCTGAAATTTTGTTTCCAAATAAATCAGTACTTTTCCTATCGAATGATGTAAAAAAATTCCGATTTTTAGGTTGTTCGCAGGGGTATTTTTCTACAAGTTTAAATGAAATGTATCAGAATATATTGTTTCAACAATGAATCCATTGTTGTAAAAATGTCTAAAATGAAATTTTACACATAAAACGAGCAGTATCTTCTTATTAAATTCCGGCGCACGGCTGAAATTTTGTTTCCGAATAAATCAGTACTTTTCCTATCGAATGATGTAAAAAAATTCCGATTTTAAAGTTGTTCGCAGGGGTATTCTTCTAAAAGTTTAAATGAAATATATCTAAATGCATTGTTTCAACAATGAATCCATTGTTGAAAAAATGTTTAAAATGAAATTTTACACATAAAACGAGCAGTATCTTCTTATTAAATTTTGGTGCACGGCTAAAATTTCGTTTCCGAATTAAGCAAAACATTTCCTATCGAATGATGAAAAAAATTTCGATTTTTAGGTTGTTCGCAGGGGTATTTTTCTACAAGTTTAAATGAAATGTATCAGAATACATTGTTCCAACAATGAATCCATTGTTGTAAAAGTGTTTAAAATGAAATTTTACACATAAAACGAGAAGTATCTTCTTATTATATTCCGGTGCACGGCTGAAATTTTGTTTCCGAATAAATCAGTACTTTTCCTATCGAATGATGTAATAAAATTCCGATTTTTCGGTTGTTCGCAGGGGTATTTTTCTACACGTTTAAATGAAATGTATCAGAATACATTGTTTCAACAATGAATCCATTGTTGTAAAAATGTCTAAAATGAAATTTTACACATAAAACTAGCAGTATCTTCTCATTGAATTCCGGTGCACGGCTGAAATTTCGTTTCCGAATTAAGCAAAACATTTCCTATCGAATGATGTAAAAAATTCCGATTTTTATGTTGTTCGCAGGGGTAATTTTCTAAAAGTTTAAATGAAATATATCTAAATGCATAGTTTCAACAATGAATCCATTGTTGAAAAAATGTTTAAAATGAAATTTTACACATAAAACGAGCAGTATCTTCTTATTAAATTCCGGTACACGGCTGGAATTTTGTTTCCGAATAAATCAGTACTTTTTCTATCGAATGATGTAATAAAATACCGATTTTTAGGTTGTTCGCAGGGGTATTTTTCTACAAGTTTAAATGAAATGTATCAGAATACATTGTTTCAACAATGAATCCATTGTTGTAAAAATGTCTAAAATGAAATTTTACACATAAAACGAGCAGTATCTTCTTATTAAATGCCGGTGCACGGCTGGAATTTTGTTTCCGAATAAATCAGTACTTTTCCTATCGAATGATGTAAAAAAATTCCGATTCTTATGTTGTTCGCAGGGGTATTTTTCTACAAGTTTAAATGAAATGTATCAGAATATATTGTTTCAACAATGAATCCATTGTTGTAAAAATGTTTAAAATGAAATTTTACACATAAAAAAGCAGTTTCTTCTTATTAAATTTAGGTGCTCGGCTGAAATTTTGTTTCCGAATAAATCAGTACTTTTCCTATCGAATGATGTAAAAAAATTCCGATTTTTAGGTTGTTCGCAGGGGTATTTTTCTACAAGTTTAAATGAAATGTATCAGAATACATTGTTTCAACAAAGAATCCATTGTTGTAAAAGTGTTTAAAATGAAATTTTACACATAAAGCGAGCAGTATCTTCTTATTAAATTCCGGTGCACGGCTGAAATTTTGTTTCCGAATAAATCAGTACTTTTCCTATCGAATGATGTAAAAAAATTTCGATTTTTAGGTTATTCGCCGGGGTATTTTTCTACAAGTTTAAATGAAATATATCAGAATACATTGTTTCAACAATGAATCCATTGTTGAAAAAATGTTTAAAATGAAATTTTACACATAAAACAAGCAGTATCTTCTTATTATATTCTGGTGCACGGCTGAAATTTCGTTTCCGAATAAAACTGTACTTTTCCTATCGAATGATGTAAAAAAATTCCGATTTTAAAGTTGTTCGCAGGGGTATTCTTCTAAAAGTTTAAATAAAATATATATAAATATATTGTTTCAACAATGAATCCATTGTTGTAAAAATGTTTAAAATGAAATTTTACACATAAAACGAGCACTATCTTCTTTTTAAATATTGGTGCACGGCTGAAATTTCGTTTCCGAATTAAGCAAAACATTTTCTATCGAGTGATGTAAAAAAATTCCAATTTTTATGTTATTCGCAGGGGTATTTTTCTAAAAGTTTAAATGATATGTATCTGAATACATTGTTTCAACAATGAATCCATTGTTGTAAAAATGTCTAGAATGAAATTTTACTTATAAAACAAGCAGTATCTTCTTATTAAATTCTGGTGCACGGCTGAAATTGTATTTCCAAATAAATCAGTACTTTTCCTATCGAATGATGTACAAAAATTCCGATTTTTAGGTGGTTTGCAGAAGCATTTCTCTAAAAGTTTAAATGAAATATATCTAAATGCATTGTTTCAATAATGAATCTATTGTTGAAAAAATGTTTAAAATGAAATTTTACACGTAAAACAAGCAGTATCTTCTTATTAAATTCTGGTGCACGGCTGAAATTGTATTTCCAAATAAATCAGTACTTTTCCTATCGAATGATGTAAAAAAATTCCGATTTTTAGGTTGTTCGCAGGGGTATTTTTCTACAAGTTTAAATGAAATGTATCAGAATACATTGTTTCAACAATGAATCCACTTTTGTAAAAATGTCTAAAATGAAATTTTACACATAAAACAAGCAGTATCTTCTTATTAAATTCTGGTGCACGGCTGAAATTTTGTTTCCGAATAAATCAGTACTTTTCCTATCGAAAGATGAAAAAGAATTCCGATTTTAAAGTTATTCGCAGGAGTATTCTTCTAAAAGTTTAAATAAAATATATATAAATACATTGTTTCAACAATGAATCCATTGTTGTAAAAATGTTTAAAATGAAATTTTACACATAAAACGAGCAGTATCTTCGTATTAAATTCCGGTGTACGGCTGAAATTTCGTTTCCGAATTAAGCAAAACATTTCCTATCGAATGATGTAAAAATATTGCGATTTTTATGTTGTTCGCAGGGGTATTTTTCTAAAAGTTTAAATGATATGTATCTGAATGCATTGTTTCAACAATGAATCCATTGTTGTAAAAATGTCTAAAATAAATTTTACTTATAAAACAAGCAGTATCTTCTTATTAAATTCTGGTGCACGGCTGAAATTTTGTTTCCGAATAAATCAATACTTTTCCTATCGAATGATGTAAAAAAATTCCGATTTTTAGGTGGTTCGCAGGGGCATTTCTCTAAAATTTTAAATGAAATATATCTAAATACATTTGTTTCAACAATGAATCCATTGATGTAAAAATGTTTAAAATGAAAATTTACACATAAAACGAGCAGTATCTTCTTATTAAATTCTGGTGCACGGCTGAAATTTCGCTTCCGAACAAAACAGTACTTTTTCTATCGAATGATGTAAAAAAATTCCGATTTTAAAGTTGTTCGCAGGGGTATCCTTCTAAAAGTTTAAATAAAAAATATATCAATACAATGTTTCAACAATGAATCCATTGTTGTAAAAATGTTTAAAATGAAATTTTACACATAAAACGAGCAGTATCTTCTCATTTAATTCCGGTGCACGGCTGAAATTTAGTTTCCGAATTAAGCAAAACATTTCCTATCGAGTGATGTAAAAAAATTCCGATTTTTATGTTATTCGCAGGGGTATTTTTCTAAAAGTTTAAATGATATGTATCTGAATACATTGTTTCAACAATGAATCCATTGTTGTAAAAATGTCTAAAATGAAATTTTACTTATAAAACAAGCAGTATCTTCTTATTATATTCTGGTGCACGGCTGAAATTTCAATTCCGAATAAAACAGTACTTTTTCTATCGAATGATGTAAAACAATTCCGATTTTAAAGTTGTTCGCAGGGGTATTCTTCTAAAAGTTTAAATAAAATATATATATATACATTGTTTAAACAATGAATCCATTGTTGTAAAAATGTTTAAAATGAAATTTTTCTTATAAAACAAGCAGTATCTTCTTATTAAATTCTGGTGCACGGCTGAAATTTTGTTTCCGAATAAATCAGTACTTTTCCTATCGAATGATGTAAAAAAATTCCGATTTTTAGGTGGTTCGCAGGGGCATTTCACTAAAATTTTAAATGAAATATACCTAAATACATTTGTTTCAACAATGAATCCATTGTTGTAAAAATGTTTAAAATGAAAATTTACACATAAAACGAGCAGTATCTTCTTATTAAATTCTGGTGCACGGCTGAAATTTCGTTTCCGAATAAAACAGTACTTTTTCTATCGAATGATGTAAAAAAATTCCGATTTTAAAGTTGTTCGCAGGGGTATCCTTCTAAAAGTTTAAATAAAATATATATAAATACATTGTTTCAACAATGAATCCATTGTTGTAAAAATGTTTAAAATGAAATTTTACACATAAAACGAGCAGTATCTTCGTATTAAATTCCGGTGTACGGCTGAAATTTCGTTTCCGAATTAAGAAAACATTTCCTATCGAATGATGTAAAAATATTGCGATTTTTATGTTGTTCGCAGGGGTATTTTTCTAAAAGTTTAAATGATATGTATCTGAATGCATTGTTTCAACAATGAATCCATTGTTGTAAAAATGTCTAAAATAAAATTTTACTTATAAAACAAGCAGTATCTTCTTATTAAATTCTGGTGCACGGCTGAAATTTTGTTTCCGAATAAATCAATACTTTTCCTATCGAATGATGTAAAAAAATTCCGATTTTTCGGTGGTTCGCAGGGGCATTTCTCTAAAATTTTAAATGAAATATATCTAAATACATTTGTTTCAACGATGAATCCATTGTTGTAAAAGTGTTTAAAATGAAATTTTACACATAAAACGAGCAGTATCTTCTTATTATATTCCGGTGCACGGCTGAAATTTTGTTTCCGAATAAATCAGTACTTTTCCTATCGAATGATGTAAAAAAATTCCGATTTTTAGGTTCTTCGCAGGGGTATTTTTCTACAAGTTTAAATGAAATGTATCAGAATACATTGTTTCAACAATGAATCCATTGTAGTAAAAATGTTTAAAATGAAATTTTACACATAAAACGAACAGTATCTTCTTATTAAATTCCGGTGTACGGCTGAAATTTCGTTTCCGAATTAAGCAAAACCTTTCCTATCGAATGATGTAAAAAAATTCCGATTTTATGTTGTTCGCAGGGGTATTTATTTTTCTACAAGTTTAAATGAAATGTATCAGAATACATTGTTTCAACAATGAATCCATTGTTGTAAAAATGTCTAAAATGAAATTTTACACATAAAACAAGCAGTATCTTCTTATTATATTCTGGTGCACGGCTGAAATTTTGTTTCCGAATAAATCAGTACTTTTCCTATCGAATGATGTAAAAAAATTCCGATTTTTAGGTTCTTCGCAGGGGTATTTTTCTACAAGTTTAAATGAAATGTATCAGAATATATTGTTTCAACAATGAATCCATTGTTGTAAAAATGTTTAAAATGAAATTTTACACATAAAAAAGCAGTTTCTTCTTATTAAATTTAGGTGCTCGGCTGAAATTTTGTTTCCGAATAAATCAGTACTTTTCCTATCGAATGATGTAAAAAAATTCCGATTTTTAGGTTGTTCGCAGGGGTATTTTTCTACAAGTTTAAATGAAATGTATCAGAATACATTGTTTCAACAAAGAATCCATTGTTGTAAAAGTGTTTAAAATGAAATTTTACACATAAAACGAGCAGTATCTTCTTATTATATTCCGGTGCACGGCTGAAATTTTGTTTCCAAATAAATCAGTACTTTTCCTATCGAATGATGTAAAAAAATTCCGATTTTTAGGTTGTTCGCAGGGGTATTTTTCTACAAGTTTAAATGAAATGTATCAGAATATATTGTTTCAACAATGAATCCATTGTTGTAAAAATGTCTAAAATGAAATTTTACACATAAAACGAGCAGTATCTTCTTATTAAATTCCGGCGCACGGCTGAAATTTTGTTTCCGAATAAATCAGTACTTTTCCTATCGAATGATGTAAAAAAATTCCGATTTTAAAGTTGTTCGCAGGGGTATTCTTCTAAAAGTTTAAATGAAATATATCTAAATGCATTGTTTCAACAATGAATCCATTGTTGAAAAAATGTTTAAAATGAAATTTTACACATAAAACGAGCAGTATCTTCTTATTAAATTTTGGTGCACGGCTAAAATTTCGTTTCCGAATTAAGCAAAACATTTCCTATCGAATGATGAAAAAAATTTCGATTTTTAGGTTGTTCGCAGGGGTATTTTTCTACAAGTTTAAATGAAATGTATCAGAATACATTGTTCCAACAATGAATCCATTGTTGTAAAAGTGTTTAAAATGAAATTTTACACATAAAACGAGAAGTATCTTCTTATTATATTCCGGTGCACGGCTGAAATTTTGTTTCCGAATAAATCAGTACTTTTCCTATCGAATGATGTAAAAAAATTCCGATTTTTAGGTTGTTCGCAGGGGTATTTTTCTACAAGTTTAAATGAAATGTATCAGAATATATTGTTTCAACAATGAATCCATTGTTGTAAAAATGTCTAAAATGAAATTTTACACATAAAACGAGCAGTATCTTCTTATTAAATGCCGGTGCACGGCTGGAATTTTGTTTCCGAATAAATCAGTACTTTTCCTATCGAATGATGTAAAAAAATTCCGATTTTTATGTTGTTCGCAGGGGTATTTTTCTACAAGTTTAAATGAAATGTATCAGAATATATTGTTTCAACAATGAATCCATTGTTGTAAAAATGTTTAAAATGAAATTTTACACATAAAAAAGCAGTTTCTTCTTATTAAATTTAGGTGCTCGGCTGAAATTTTGTTTCCGAATAAATCAGTACTTTTCCTATCGAATGATGTAAAAAAATTCCGATTTTTAGGTTGTTCGCAGGGGTATTTTTCTACAAGTTTAAATGAAATGTATCAGAATACATTGTTTCAACAAAGAATCCATTGTTGTAAAAGTGTTTAAAATGAAATTTTACACATAAAACGAGCAGTATCTTCTTATTATATTCCGGTGCACGGCTGAAATTTTGTTTCCAAATAAATCAGTACTTTTCCTATCGAATGATGTAAAAAAATTCCGATTTTTAGGTTGTTCGCAGGGGTATTTTTCTACAAGTTTAAATGAAATGTATCAGAATATATTGTTTCAACAATGAATCCATTGTTGTAAAAATGTCTAAAATGAAATTTTACACATAAAACGAGCAGTATCTTCTTATTAAATTCCGGCGCACGGCTGAAATTTTGTTTCCGAATAAATCAGTACTTTTCCTATCGAATGATGTAAAAAAATTCCGATTTTAAAGTTGTTCGCAGGGGTATTCTTCTAAAAGTTTAAATGAAATATATCTAAATGCATTGTTTCAACAATGAATCCATTGTTGAAAAAATGTTTAAAATGAAATTTTACACATAAAACGAGCAGTATCTTCTTATTAAATTTTGGTGCACGGCTAAAATTTCGTTTCCGAATTAAGCAAAACATTTCCTATCGAATGATGAAAAAAATTTCGATTTTTAGGTTGTTCGCAGGGGTATTTTTCTACAAGTTTAAATGAAATGTATCAGAATACATTGTTCCAACAATGAATCCATTGTTGTAAAAGTGTTTAAAATGAAATTTTACACATAAAACGAGAAGTATCTTCTTATTATATTCCGGTGCACGGCTGAAATTTTGTTTCCGAATAAATCAGTACTTTTCCTATCGAATGATGTAATAAAATTCCGATTTTTCGGTTGTTCGCAGGGGTATTTTTCTACACGTTTAAATGAAATGTATCAGAATACATTGTTTCAACAATGAATCCATTGTTGTAAAAATGTCTAAAATGAAATTTTACACATAAAACTAGCAGTATCTTCTCATTGAATTCCGGTGCACGGCTGAAATTTCGTTTCCGAATTAAGCAAAACATTTCCTATCGAATGATGTAAAAAATTCCGATTTTTATGTTGTTCGCAGGGGTAATTTTCTAAAAGTTTAAATGAAATATATCTAAATGCATAGTTTCAACAATGAATCCATTGTTGAAAAAATGTTTAAAATGAAATTTTACACATAAAACGAGCAGTATCTTCTTATTAAATTCCGGTACACGGCTGGAATTTTGTTTCCGAATAAATCAGTACTTTTTCTATCGAATGATGTAATAAAATACCGATTTTTAGGTTGTTCGCAGGGGTATTTTTCTACAAGTTTAAATGAAATGTATCAGAATACATTGTTTCAACAATGAATCCATTGTTGTAAAAATGTCTAAAATGAAATTTTACACATAAAACGAGCAGTATCTTCTTATTAAATGCCGGTGCACGGCTGGAATTTTGTTTCCGAATAAATCAGTACTTTTCCTATCGAATGATGTAAAAAAATTCCGATTCTTATGTTGTTCGCAGGGGTATTTTTCTACAAGTTTAAATGAAATGTATCAGAATATATTGTTTCAACAATGAATCCATTGTTGTAAAAATGTTTAAAATGAAATTTTACACATAAAAAAGCAGTTTCTTCTTATTAAATTTAGGTGCTCGGCTGAAATTTTGTTTCCGAATAAATCAGTACTTTTCCTATCGAATGATGTAAAAAAATTCCGATTTTTAGGTTGTTCGCAGGGGTATTTTTCTACAAGTTTAAATGAAATGTATCAGAATACATTGTTTCAACAAAGAATCCATTGTTGTAAAAGTGTTTAAAATGAAATTTTACACATAAAGCGAGCAGTATCTTCTTATTAAATTCCGGTGCACGGCTGAAATTTTGTTTCCGAATAAATCAGTACTTTTCCTATCGAATGATGTAAAAAAATTTCGATTTTTAGGTTATTCGCCGGGGTATTTTTCTACAAGTTTAAATGAAATATATCAGAATACATTGTTTCAACAATGAATCCATTGTTGAAAAAATGTTTAAAATGAAATTTTACACATAAAACAAGCAGTATCTTCTTATTATATTCTGGTGCACGGCTGAAATTTCGTTTCCGAATAAAACTGTACTTTTCCTATCGAATGATGTAAAAAAATTCCGATTTTAAAGTTGTTCGCAGGGGTATTCTTCTAAAAGTTTAAATAAAATATATATAAATATATTGTTTCAACAATGAATCCATTGTTGTAAAAATGTTTAAAATGAAATTTTACACATAAAACGAGCACTATCTTCTTTTTAAATATTGGTGCACGGCTGAAATTTCGTTTCCGAATTAAGCAAAACATTTTCTATCGAGTGATGTAAAAAAATTCCAATTTTTATGTTATTCGCAGGGGTATTTTTCTAAAAGTTTAAATGATATGTATCTGAATACATTGTTTCAACAATGAATCCATTGTTGTAAAAATGTCTAGAATGAAATTTTACTTATAAAACAAGCAGTATCTTCTTATTAAATTCTGGTGCACGGCTGAAATTGTATTTCCAAATAAATCAGTACTTTTCCTATCGAATGATGTACAAAAATTCCGATTTTTAGGTGGTTTGCAGAAGCATTTCTCTAAAAGTTTAAATGAAATATATCTAAATGCATTGTTTCAATAATGAATCTATTGTTGAAAAAATGTTTAAAATGAAATTTTACACGTAAAACAAGCAGTATCTTCTTATTAAATTCTGGTGCACGGCTGAAATTGTATTTCCAAATAAATCAGTACTTTTCCTATCGAATGATGTAAAAAAATTCCGATTTTTAGGTTGTTCGCAGGGGTATTTTTCTACAAGTTTAAATGAAATGTATCAGAATACATTGTTTCAACAATGAATCCACTTTTGTAAAAATGTCTAAAATGAAATTTTACACATAAAACAAGCAGTATCTTCTTATTAAATTCTGGTGCACGGCTGAAATTTTGTTTCCGAATAAATCAGTACTTTTCCTATCGAAAGATGAAAAAGAATTCCGATTTTAAAGTTATTCGCAGGAGTATTCTTCTAAAAGTTTAAATAAAATATATATAAATACATTGTTTCAACAATGAATCCATTGTTGTAAAAATGTTTAAAATGAAATTTTACACATAAAACGAGCAGTATCTTCGTATTAAATTCCGGTGTACGGCTGAAATTTCGTTTCCGAATTAAGCAAAACATTTCCTATCGAATGATGTAAAAAATTCCGATTTTTATGTTGTTCGCAGGGGTATTTTTCTAAAAGTTTAAATGATATGTATCTGAATGCATTGTTTCAACAATGAATCCATTGTTGTAAAAATGTCTAAAATAAATTTTACTTATAAAACAAGCAGTATCTTCTTATTAAATTCTGGTGCACGGCTGAAATTTTGTTTCCGAATAAATCAATACTTTTCCTATCGAATGATGTAAAAAAATTCCGATTTTTAGGTGGTTCGCAGGGGCATTTCTCTAAAATTTTAAATGAAATATATCTAAATACATTTGTTTCAACAATGAATCCATTGATGTAAAAATGTTTAAAATGAAAATTTACACATAAAACGAGCAGTATCTTCTTATTAAATTCTGGTGCACGGCTGAAATTTCGCTTCCGAACAAAACAGTACTTTTTCTATCGAATGATGTAAAAAAATTCCGATTTTTAGGTTGTTCGCAGGGGTATTTTTCTACAAGTTTAAATGAAATGTATCAGAATACATTGTTTCAACAAAGAATCCATTGTTGTAAAAGTGTTTAAAATGAAATTTTACACATAAAACGAGCAGTATCTTCTTATTATATTCCGGTGCACGGCTGAAATTTTGTTTCCAAATAAATCAGTACTTTTCCTATCGAATGATGTAAAAAAATTCCGATTTTTAGGTTGTTCGCAGGGGTATTTTTCTACAAGTTTAAATGAAATGTATCAGAATATATTGTTTCAACAATGAATCCATTGTTGTAAAAATGTCTAAAATGAAATTTTACACATAAAACGAGCAGTATCTTCTTATTAAATGCCGGTGCACGGCTGGAATTTTGTTTCCGAATAAATCAGTACTTTTCCTATCGAATGATGTAAAAAAATTCCGATTTTTATGTTGTTCGCAGGGGTATTTTTCTACAAGTTTAAATGAAATGTATCAGAATATATTGTTTCAACAATGAATCCATTGTTGTAAAAATGTTTAAAATGAAATTTTACACATAAAAAAGCAGTTTCTTCTTATTAAATTTAGGTGCTCGGCTGAAATTTTGTTTCCGAATAAATCAGTACTTTTCCTATCGAATGATGTAAAAAAATTCCGATTTTTAGGTTGTTCGCAGGGGTATTTTTCTACAAGTTTAAATGAAATGTATCAGAATACATTGTTTCAACAAAGAATCCATTGTTGTAAAAGTGTTTAAAATGAAATTTTACACATAAAACGAGCAGTATCTTCTTATTATATTCCGGTGCACGGCTGAAATTTTGTTTCCAAATAAATCAGTACTTTTCCTATCGAATGATGTAAAAAAATTCCGATTTTTAGGTTGTTCGCAGGGGTATTTTTCTACAAGTTTAAATGAAATGTATCAGAATATATTGTTTCAACAATGAATCCATTGTTGTAAAAATGTCTAAAATGAAATTTTACACATAAAACGAGCAGTATCTTCTTATTAAATTCCGGCGCACGGCTGAAATTTTGTTTCCGAATAAATCAGTACTTTTCCTATCGAATGATGTAAAAAAATTCCGATTTTAAAGTTGTTCGCAGGGGTATTCTTCTAAAAGTTTAAATGAAATATATCTAAATGCATTGTTTCAACAATGAATCCATTGTTGAAAAAATGTTTAAAATGAAATTTTACACATAAAACGAGCAGTATCTTCTTATTAAATTTTGGTGCACGGCTAAAATTTCGTTTCCGAATTAAGCAAAACATTTCCTATCGAATGATGAAAAAAATTTCGATTTTTAGGTTGTTCGCAGGGGTATTTTTCTACAAGTTTAAATGAAATGTATCAGAATACATTGTTCCAACAATGAATCCATTGTTGTAAAAGTGTTTAAAATGAAATTTTACACATAAAACGAGAAGTATCTTCTTATTATATTCCGGTGCACGGCTGAAATTTTGTTTCCGAATAAATCAGTACTTTTCCTATCGAATGATGTAATAAAATTCCGATTTTTCGGTTGTTCGCAGGGGTATTTTTCTACACGTTTAAATGAAATGTATCAGAATACATTGTTTCAACAATGAATCCATTGTTGTAAAAATGTCTAAAATGAAATTTTACACATAAAACTAGCAGTATCTTCTCATTGAATTCCGGTGCACGGCTGAAATTTCGTTTCCGAATTAAGCAAAACATTTCCTATCGAATGATGTAAAAAATTCCGATTTTTATGTTGTTCGCAGGGGTAATTTTCTAAAAGTTTAAATGAAATATATCTAAATGCATAGTTTCAACAATGAATCCATTGTTGAAAAAATGTTTAAAATGAAATTTTACACATAAAACGAGCAGTATCTTCTTATTAAATTCCGGTACACGGCTGGAATTTTGTTTCCGAATAAATCAGTACTTTTTCTATCGAATGATGTAATAAAATACCGATTTTTAGGTTGTTCGCAGGGGTATTTTTCTACAAGTTTAAATGAAATGTATCAGAATACATTGTTTCAACAATGAATCCATTGTTGTAAAAATGTCTAAAATGAAATTTTACACATAAAACGAGCAGTATCTTCTTATTAAATGCCGGTGCACGGCTGGAATTTTGTTTCCGAATAAATCAGTACTTTTCCTATCGAATGATGTAAAAAAATTCCGATTCTTATGTTGTTCGCAGGGGTATTTTTCTACAAGTTTAAATGAAATGTATCAGAATATATTGTTTCAACAATGAATCCATTGTTGTAAAAATGTTTAAAATGAAATTTTACACATAAAAAAGCAGTTTCTTCTTATTAAATTTAGGTGCTCGGCTGAAATTTTGTTTCCGAATAAATCAGTACTTTTCCTATCGAATGATGTAAAAAAATTCCGATTTTTAGGTTGTTCGCAGGGGTATTTTTCTACAAGTTTAAATGAAATGTATCAGAATACATTGTTTCAACAAAGAATCCATTGTTGTAAAAGTGTTTAAAATGAAATTTTACACATAAAGCGAGCAGTATCTTCTTATTAAATTCCGGTGCACGGCTGAAATTTTGTTTCCGAATAAATCAGTACTTTTCCTATCGAATGATGTAAAAAAATTTCGATTTTTAGGTTATTCGCCGGGGTATTTTTCTACAAGTTTAAATGAAATATATCAGAATACATTGTTTCAACAATGAATCCATTGTTGAAAAAATGTTTAAAATGAAATTTTACACATAAAACAAGCAGTATCTTCTTATTATATTCTGGTGCACGGCTGAAATTTCGTTTCCGAATAAAACTGTACTTTTCCTATCGAATGATGTAAAAAAATTCCGATTTTAAAGTTGTTCGCAGGGGTATTCTTCTAAAAGTTTAAATAAAATATATATAAATATATTGTTTCAACAATGAATCCATTGTTGTAAAAATGTTTAAAATGAAATTTTACACATAAAACGAGCACTATCTTCTTTTTAAATATTGGTGCACGGCTGAAATTTCGTTTCCGAATTAAGCAAAACATTTTCTATCGAATGATGTAAAAAAATTCCGATTTTTATGTTGTTCGCAGGGGTATTTTTCTAAAAGTTTAAATGAAATATATCTAAATGCATTGTTTCAACAATGAATCCATTGTTGAAAAAATGTTTAAAATGAAATTTTACACATAAAAAAGCAGTTTCTTCTTATTAAATTCAGGTGCTCGGCTGAAATTTTGTTTCCGAATAAATCAGTACTTTTCCTATCGAATGATGTAAAAAAATTCCGATTTTTATGTTGATCGCAGGGGTATTTTTCTAAAAGTTTAAATGACATGTATCTGAATACATTGTTTCAACAATGAATCCATTGTTGTAAAAATGTCTAAAATGAAATTTTACACATAAAACAAGCAGTATCTTCTTATTAAATTCCGGTGCACGGCTGGAATTTTGTTTCCGAATAAATCAGTACTTTTTCTATCGAATGATGTAAAACAATTCCGATTTTTAGGTTGTTCGCAGGGGTATTTTTCTACAAGTTTAAAAGAAATGTATCAGAATACATTGTTCCAACAATGAATCCATTGTTGTAAAAGTGTTTAAAATGAAATTTTACACATAAAACGAGCAGTATCTTCTTATTATATTCCGGTGCACGGCTGAAATTTTGTTTCCAAATAAATCAGTACTTTTCCTATCGAATGATGTAAAAAAATTCCGATTTTTAGGTTGTTCGCAGGGGTATTTTTCTACAAGTTTAAATGAAATGTATCAGAATATATTGTTTCAACAATGAATCCATTGTTGTAAAAATGTCTAAAATGAAATTTTACACATAAAACGAGCAGTATCTTCTTATTAAATTCCGGCGCACGGCTGAAATTTTGTTTCCGAATAAATCAGTACTTTTCCTATCGAATGATGTAAAAAAATTCCGATTTTAAAGTTGTTCGCAGGGGTATTCTTCTAAAAGTTTAAATGAAATATATCTTAATGCATTGTTTCAACAATGAATCCATTGTTGAAAAAATGTTTAAAATGAAATTTTACACATAAAACGAGCAGTATCTTCTTATTAAATTTTGGTGCACGGCTAAAATTTCGTTTCCGAATTAAGCAAAACATTTCCTATCGAATGATGAAAAAAATTTCGATTTTTAGGTTGTTCGCAGGGGTATTTTTCTACAAGTTTAAATGAAATGTATCAGAATACATTGTTCCAACAATGAATCCATTGTTGTAAAAGTGTTTAAAATGAAATTTTACACATAAAACGAGAAGTATCTTCTTATTATATTCCGGTGCACGGCTGAAATTTTGTTTCCGAATAAATCAGTACTTTTCCTATCGAATGATGTAATAAAATTCCGATTTTTCGGTTGTTCGCAGGGGTATTTTTCTACACGTTTAAATGAAATGTATCAGAATACATTGTTTCAACAATGAATCCATTGTTGTAAAAGTGTTTAAAATGAAATTTTACACATAAAACGAGCAGTATCTTCTTATTATATTCCGGTGCACGGCTGAAATTTTGTTTCCGAATAAATCAGTACTTTTCCTATCGAATGATGTAATAAAATTCCGATTTTTAGGTTGTTCGCAGGGGTATTTTTCTACAAGTTTAAATGAAATGTATCAGAATACATTGTTTCAACAATGAATCCATTGTTGTAAAAATGTCTAAAATGAAATTTTACACATAAAACGAGCAGTATCTTCTTATTAAATGCCGGTGGACGGCTGGAATTTTGTTTCCGAATAAATCAGTACTTTTCCTATCGAATGATGTAAAAAAATTCCGATTTTTATGTTGTTCGCAGGGGTATTTTTCTACAAGTTTAAATGAAATGTATCAGAATACATTGTTTCAACAATGAATCCATTGTTGTAAAAATGTTTAAAATGAAATTTTACACATAAAACGAGCAGTATCTTCTTATTAAATTTTGGTGCACGGCTAAAATTTCGTTTCCGAATTAAGCAAAACATTTCCTATCGAATGATAAAAAAAAATTTTGATTTTTATGTTGTTCGCAGGGGTATTTTTCTAAAAGTTTAAATGACATGTATCTGAATACATTGTTCCAACAATGAATCCATTGTTGTAAAAGTGTTTAAAATGAAATTTTACACATAAAACGAGCAGTATCTTCTGATTAAATTCCGGTGCACGGCTGAAATTTCGTTTCGGAACTAAGCAAAACATTTCCTATCGAATGATGTAAAAAAATTCCGATTTTTATGTTGTTCGCAGGGGTATTTTTCTACAAGTTTAAATGAAATGTATCAGAATATATTGTTTCAACAATGAATCCATTGTTGTAAAAATGTTTAAAATGAAATTTTACACATAAAAAAGCAGTTTCTTCTTATTAAATTTAGGTGCTCGGCTGAAATTTTGTTTCCGAATAAATCAGTACTTTTCCTATCGAATGATGTAAAAAAATTCCGATTTTTAGGTTGTTCGCAGGGGTATTTTTCTACAAGTTTAAATGAAATGTATCAGAATACATTGTTTCAACAAAGAATCCATTGTTGTAAAAGTGTTTAAAATGAAATTTTACACATAAAGCGAGCAGTATCTTCTTATTAAATTCCGGTGCACGGCTGAAATTTTGTTTCCGAATAAATCAGTACTTTTCCTATCGAATGATGTAAAAAAATTTCGATTTTTAGGTTATTCGCCGGGGTATTTTTCTACAAGTTTAAATGAAATATATCAGAATACATTGTTTCAACAATGAATCCATTGTTGAAAAAATGTTTAAAATGAAATTTTACACATAAAACAAGCAGTATCTTCTTATTATATTCTGGTGCACGGCTGAAATTTCGTTTCCGAATAAAACTGTACTTTTCCTATCGAATGATGTAAAAAAATTCCGATTTTAAAGTTGTTCGCAGGGGTATTCTTCTAAAAGTTTAAATAAAATATATATAAATATATTGTTTCAACAATGAATCCATTGTTGTAAAAATGTTTAAAATGAAATTTTACACATAAAACGAGCACTATCTTCTTTTTAAATATTGGTGCACGGCTGAAATTTCGTTTCCGAATTAAGCAAAACATTTCCTATCGAATGATGTAAAAAAATTCCGATTTTTATGTTGTTCGCAGGGGTATTTTTCTAAAAGTTTAAATGAAATATATCTAAATGCATTGTTTAAACAATGAATCCATTGTTGAAAAAATGTTTAAAATGAAATTTTACACATAAAAAAGCAGTTTCTTCTTATTAAATTCAGGTGCTCGGCTGAAATTTTGTTTCCGAATAAATCAGTACTTTTCCTATCGAATGATGTAAAAAAATTCCGATTTTTATGTTGTTCGCAGGGGTATTTTTCTAAAAGTTTAAATGACATGTATCTGAATACATTGTTTCAACAATGAATCCATTGTTGTAAAAGTGTTTAAAATGAAATTTTACACATAAAACGAGCAGTATCTTCTTATTAAATTCCGGCGCACGGCTGAAATTTTGTTTCCGAATAAATCAGTACTTTTCCTATCGAATGATGTAAAAAAGTCCGATTTTAAAGTTGTTTGCAGGGGTATTCTTCTAAAAGTTTAAATGAAATATATCTAAATGCATTGTTTCAACAATGAATCCATTGTTGAAAAAATGTTTAAAATGAAATTTTACACATAAAACGAGCAGTATCTTCTTATTAAATTTTGGTGCACGGCTAAAATTTCGTTTCCGAATTAAGCAAAACATTTCCTATCGAATGATGAAAAAAATTTCGATTTTTAGGTTGTTCGCAGGGGTATTTTTCTACAAGTTTAAATGAAATGTATCAGAATACATTGTTCCAACAATGAATCCATTGTTGTAAAAGTGTTTAAAATGAAATTTTACACATAAAACGAGAAGCATCTTCTTATTATATTCCGGTGCACGGCTGAAATTTTGTTTCCGAATAAATCAGTACTTTTCCTATCGAATGATGTAATAAAATTCCGATTTTTAGGTTGTTCGCAGGGGTATTTTTCTACACGTTTAAATGAAATGTATCAGAATACATTGTTTCAACAATGAATCCATTGTTGTAAAAATGTCTAAAATGAAATTTTAAACATAAAACGAGCAGTATCTTCTTATTAAATGCCGGTGCACGGCTGGAATTTTGTTTCCGAATAAATCAGTACTTTTCCTATAGAATGATGTAAAAAAATTCCGGTTTTTATGTTGTTCGCAGGGGTATTTTTCTACAAGTTTAAATGAAATGTATCAGAATACATTGTTTCAACAATGAATCCATTGTTGTAAAAATGTTTAAAATGAAATTTTACACATGAAACGAGCAGTATCTTCTTATTAAATTTTGGTGCACGGCTAAAATTTCGTTTCCGAATTAAGCAAAACATTTCCTATCGAATGATGAAAAAAAATTTCGATTTTTATGTTGTTCGCAGGGGTATTTTTCTAAAAGTTTAAATGACATGTATCTGAATACATTGTTCCAACAATGAATCCGTTGTTGTAAAAGTGTTTAAAATGAAATTTTACACATAAAACGAGCAGTATCTTCTCATTAAATTCCGGTGCACGGCTGAAATTTCGTTTCGGAACTAAGCAAAACATTTCCTATCGAATGATGTAAAAAAATTCCGATTTTTATGTTGTTCGCAGGGGTATTTTTCTACAAGTTTAAATGAAATGTATCAGAATATATTGTTTCAACAATGAATCCATTGTTGTAAAAATGTTTAAAATGAAATTTTACACATAAAAAAGCAGTTTCTTCTTATTAAATTTAGGTGCTCGGCTGAAATTTTGTTTCCGAATAAATCAGTACTTTTCCTATCGAATGATGTAAAAAAATTCCGATTTTTATGTTGTTCGCAGGGGTATTTTTCTAAAAGTTTAAATGACATGTATCTGAATACATTGTTTCAACAATGAATCCATTGTTGTAAAAATGTCTAAAATGAAATTTTAGACATAAAACGAGCAGTATCTTCTTATTAAATTCCGGTGCACGGCTGGAATTTTGTTTCCGAATAAATCAGTACTTTTTCTATCGAATGATGTAAAACAATTCCGATTTTTAGGTTGTTCGCAGGGGTATTTTTCTACAAGTTTAAATGAAATGTATCAGAATATATTGTTTCAACAATGAATCCATTGTTGTAAAAATGTCTAAAATGAAATTTTACACATAAAACGAGCAGTATCTTCTTATTAAATTCCGGCGCACGGCTGAAATTTTGTTTCCGAATAAATCAGTACTTTTCCTATCGAATGATGTAAAAAAATTCCGATTTTAAAGTTGTTCGCAGGGGTATTCTTCTAAAAGTTTAAATAAAATATATATAAATACATTGTTTCAACAATGAATCCATTGTTGTAAAAATGTTTAAAATGAAATTTTACACATAAAACGAGCAGTATCTTCTCATTAAATTCCGGTGCACGGCTTAAATTTCGTTTCCGAATTAAGCAAAACATTTCCTATCGAATGATGTAAAAAAATTCCGATTTTTATGTTGTTCGCAGGGGTATTTTTCTAAAAGTTTAAATGAAATATATCAAAATGCATTGTTTCAACAATGAATCCATTGTTGAAAAAATGTTTAAAATGAAATTTTACACATAAAAAAAGCAGTATCTTCTTATTAAATGCCGGTGCACGGCTGGAATTTTGTTTCCGAATAAATCAGTACTTTTCCTATCGAATGATGTAAAAAAATTCCGATTTTTATGTTGTTCGCAGGGGTATTTTTCTACAAGTTTAAATGAAATGTATCAGAATACATTGTTTCAACAATGAATCCATTGTTGTAAAAATGTTTAAAATGAAATTTTACACATAAAACGAGCAGTATCTTCTTATTAAATTTTGGTGCACGGCTAAAATTTCGTTTCCGAATTAAGCAAAACATTTCCTATCGAATGATGAAAAAAAATTTCGATTTTTATGTTGTTCGCAGGGGTATTTTTCTAAAAGTTTAAATGACATGTATCTGAATACATTGTTTCAACAATGAATCCATTGTTGTAAAAATGTCTGAAATGAAATTTTACACATAAAACGAGCAGTATCTTCTCATTGAATTCCGGTGCACGGCTGAAATTTCGTTTCCGAATTAAGCAAAACATTTCCTATCGAATGATGAAAAAAATTTCGATTTTTAGGTTGTTCGCAGGGGTATTTTTCTACAAGTTTAAATGAAATGTATCAGAATACATTGTTCCAACAATGAATCCATTGTTGTAAAAGTGTTTAAAATGAAATTTTACACATAAAACGAGAAGCATCTTCTTATTATATTCCGGTGCACGGCTGAAATTTTGTTTCCGAATAAATCAGTACTTTTCCTATCGAATGATGTAATAAAATTCCGATTTTTAGGTTGTTCGCAGGGGTATTTTTCTACACGTTTAAATGAAATGTATCAGAATACATTGTTTCAACAATGAATCCATTGTTGTAAAAATGTCTAAAATGAAATTTTAAACATAAAACGAGCAGTATCTTCTTATTAAATGCCGGTGCACGGCTGGAATTTTGTTTCCGAATAAATCAGTACTTTTCCTATAGAATGATGTAAAAAAATTCCGGTTTTTATGTTGTTCGCAGGGGTATTTTTCTACAAGTTTAAATGAAATATATCTAAATGCATAGTTTCAACAATGAATCCATTGTTGAAAAAATGTTTAAAATGAAATTTTACACATAAAACGAGCAGTATCTTCTTATTAAATTCCGGTACACGGCTGGAATTTTGTTTCCGAATAAATCAGTACTTTTTCTATCGAATGATGTAATAAAATACCGATTTTTAGGTTGTTCGCAGGGGTATTTTTCTACAAGTTTAAATGAAATGTATCAGAATACATTGTTTCAACAATGAATCCATTGTTGTAAAAATGTCTAAAATGAAATTTTACACATAAAACGAGCAGTATCTTCTTATTTAATGCCGGTGCACGGCTGGAATTTCGTTTCCGAATAAATCAGTACTTTTCCTATCGAATGATGTAAAAAAATTCCGATTTTTATGTTGTTCGCAGGGGTATTTTTCTACAAGTTTAAATGAAATGTATCAGAATATATTGTTTCAACAATGAATCCATTGTTGTAAAAATGTTTAAAATGAAATTTTACACATAAAAAAGCAGTTTCTTCTTATTAAATTTAGGTGCTCGGCTGAAATTTTGTTTCCGAATAAATCAGTACTTTTCCTATCGAATGATGTAAAAAAATTCCGATTTTTATGTTGTTCGCAGGGGTATTTTTCTAAAAGTTTAAATGACATGTATCTGAATACATTGTTTCAACAATGAATCCATTGTTGTAAAAATGTCTAAAATGAAATTTTACACATAAAACGAGCAGTATCTTCTTATTAAATTCCGGTGCACGGCTGGAATTTTGTTTCCGAATAAATCAGTACTTTTTCTATCGAATGATGTAAAACAATTCCGATTTTTAGGTTGTTCGCAGGGGTATTTTTCTACAAGTTTAAATGAAATGTATCAGAATATATTGTTTCAACAATGAATCCATTGTTGTAAAAATGTCTAAAATGAAATTTTACACATAAAACGAGCAGTATCTTCTTATTAAATTCCGGCGCACGGCTGAAATTTTGTTTCCGAATAAATCAGTACTTTTCCTATCGAATGATGTAAAAAAATTCCGATTTTAAAGTTGTTCGCAGGGGTATTCTTCTAAAAGTTTAAATAAAATATATATAAATACATTGTTTCAACAATGAATCCATTGTTGTAAAAATGTTTAAAATGAAATTTTACACATAAAACGAGCAGTATCTTCTCATTAAATTCCGGTGCACGGCTGAAATTTCGTTTCCGAATTAAGCAAAACATTCCTATCGAATGATGTAAAAAAATTCCGATTTTTATGTTGTTCGCAGGGGTATTTTTCTAAAAGTTTAAATGAAATATATCTAAATGCATTGTTTCAACAATGAATCCATTGTTAAAAAAATGTTTAAAATGAAATTTTACACATAAAAATGCAGTTTCTTCTTATTAAATTTAGGTGCTCGGCTGAAATTTTGTTTCCGAATAAATCAGTACTTTTCCTATCGAATGATGCAAAAAAATTCCGATTTTTAGGTTGTTCGCAGGTTTATTTTTCTACAAGTTTAAATGAAATGTATCAGAATATATTGTTTCAACAATGAATCCATTGTTGTAAAAGTGCTTAAAATGAAATTTTACACATAAAACGAGCAGTATCTTCTTATTATATTCCGGTGCACGGCTGAAATTTTGTTTCCGAATAAATCAGTACTTTTCCTATCGAATGATGCAAAAAAATTCCGATTTTTAGGTTGTTCGCAGGGGTATTTTTCTACAAGTTTAAATGAAATGTATCAGAATATATTGTTTCAACAATGAATCCATTGTTGTAAAAATGTCTAAAATGAAATTTTACACATAAAACGAGCAGTATCTCCTTATTATATTCCGGTGCACGGCTGAAATTTTGTTTCCGAATAAATCAGTACTTTTCCTATCGAATGATGTAAAAAAATTCCGATTTTAAAGTTGTTCGCAGGGGTATTCTTCTAAAAATTTAAATAAAATATATATAAATACATTGTTTCAACAATGAATCCATTGTTGTAAAAATGTTTAAAATGAAATTTTACACATAAAACGAGCAGTATCTTCTCATTAAATTCCGGTGCACGCCTGAAATTTCGTTTCCGAATTAAGCAAAACATTTCCTATCGAATGATGTAAAAAAATTCCGATTTTTATGTTGTTCGCAGGGGTATTTTTCTAAAAGTTTAAATGAAATATATCTAAATGCATTGTTTCAACAATGAATCCATTGTTGAAAAAATGTTTAAAATGAAATTTTACACATAAAAAAAGCAGTTTCTTCTTATTAAATTCAGGTGCTCGGCTGAAATTTTGTTTCCGAATAAATCAGTACTTTTCCTATCGAATGATGTAAAAAAATTCCGATTTTTATGTTGTTCGCAGGGGTATTTTTCTAAAAGTTTAAATGACATGTATCTGAATACATTGTTTCAACAATGAATCCATTGTTGTAAAAATGTCTAAAATGAAATTTTACACATAAAAAAGCAGTTTCTTCTTATTAAATTTAGGTGCTCGGCTGAAATTTTGTTTCCGAATAAATCAGTACTTTTCCTATCGAATGATGTAAAAAAATTCCGATTTTTATGTTGTTCGCAGGGGTATTTTTCTAAAAGTTTAAATGACATGTATCTGAATACATTGTTTCAACAATGAATCCATTGTTGTAAAAATGTCTAAAATGAAATTTTACACATAAAACGAGCAGTATCTTCTTATTAAATTCCGGTGCACGGCAGGAATTTTGTTTCCGAATAAATCAGTACTTTTTCTATCGAATGATGTAAAACAATTCCGATTTTTAGGTTGTTCGCAGGGGTATTTTTCTACAAGTTTAAATGAAATGTATCAGAATATATTGTTTCAACAATGAATCCATTGTTGTAAAAATGTCTAAAATGAAATTTTACACATAAAACGAGCAGTATCTTCTTATTAAATTCCGGCGCACGGCTGAAATTTTGTTTCCAAATAAATCAGTACTTTTCCTATCGAATGATGTAAAAAAATTCCGATTTTAAAGTTGTTCGCAGGGGTATTCTTCTAAAAGTTTAAATAAAATATATATAAATACATTGTTTCAACAATGAATCCATTGTTGTAAAAATGTTTAAAATGAAATTTTACACATAAAACGAGCAGTATCTTCTTATTAAATTTTGGTGCACGGCTAAAATTTCGTTTCCGAATTAAGCAAAACATTTCCTATCGAATGATGAAAAAAAATTTCGATTTTTATGTTGTTCGCAGGGGTATTTTTCTAAAAGTTTAAATGACATGTATCTGAATACATTGTTTCAACAATGAATCCATTGTTGTAAAAATGTCTGAAATGAAATTTTACACATAAAACGAGCAGTATCTTCTCATTGAATTCCGGTGCACGGCTGAAATTTCGTTTCCGAAATAAGCAAAACATTTCCTATCGAATGATGTAAAAAAATTCCGATTTTTATGTTGTTCGCAGGGGTATTTTTCTAAAAGTTTAAATGAAATATATCTAAATGCATAGTTTCAACAATGAATCCATTGTTGAAAAAATGTTTAAAATGAAATTTTACACATAAAACGAGCAGTATCTTCTTATTAAATTCCGGTACACGGCTGGAATTTTGTTTCCGAATAAATCAGTACTTTTTCTATCGAATGATGTAATAAAATACCGATTTTTAGGTTGTTCGCAGGGGTATTTTTCTACAAGTTTAAATGAAATGTATCAGAATACATTGTTTCAACAATGAATCCATTGTTGTAAAAATGTCTAAAATGAAATTTTACACATAAAACGAGCAGTATCTTCTTATTTAATGCCGGTGCACGGCTGGAATTTCGTTTCCGAATAAATCAGTACTTTTCCTATCGAATGATGTAAAAAAATTCCGATTTTTATGTTGTTCGCAGGGGTATTTTTCTACAAGTTTAAATGAAATGTATCAGAATATATTGTTTCAACAATGAATCCATTGTTATAAAAATGTTTAAAATGAAATTTTACACATAAAAAAGCAGTTTCTTCTTATTAAATTTAGGTGCTCGGCTGAAATTTTGTTTCCGAATAAATCAGTACTTTTCCTATCGAATGATGTAAAAAAATTCCGATTTTTATGTTGTTCGCAGGGGTATTTTTCTAAAAGTTTAAATGACATGTATCTGAATACATTGTTTCAACAATGAATCCATTGTTGTAAAAATGTCTAAAATGAAATTTTACACATAAAACGAGCAGTATCTTCTTATTAAATTCCGGTGCACGGCTGGAATTTTGTTTCCGAATAAATCAGTACTTTTTCTATCGAATGATGTAAAACAATTCCGATTTTTAGGTTGTTCGCAGGGGTATTTTTCTACAAGTTTAAATGAAATGTATCAGAATATATTGTTTCAACAATGAATCCATTGTTGTAAAAATGTCTAAAATGAAATTTTACACATAAAACGAGCAGTATCTTCTTATTAAATTCCGGCGCACGGCTGAAATTTTGTTTCCGAATAAATCAGTACTTTTCCTATCGAATGATGTAAAAAAATTCCGATTTTAAAGTTGTTCGCAGGGGTATTCTTCTAAAAGTTTAAATAAAATATATATAAATACATTGTTTCAACAATGAATCCATTGTTGTAAAAATGTTTAAAATGAAATTTTACACATAAAACGAGCAGTATCTTCTCATTAAATTCCGGTGCACGGCTGAAATTTCGTTTCCGAATTAAGCAAAACATTTCCTATCGAATGATGTAAAAAAATTCCGATTTTTATGTTGTTCGCAGGGGTATTTTTCTAAAAGTTTAAATGAAATATATCTAAATGCATTGTTTCAACAATGAATCCATTGTTAAAAAAATGTTTAAAATGAAATTTTACACATAAAAATGCAGTTTCTTCTTATTAAATTTAGGTGCTCGGCTGAAATTTTGTTTCCGAATAAATCAGTACTTTTCCTATCGAATGATGCAAAAAAATTCCGATTTTTAGGTTGTTCGCAGGTTTATTTTTCTACAAGTTTAAATGCAATGTATCAGAATATATTGTTTCAACAATGAATCCATTGTTGTAAAAGTGTTTAAAATGAAATTTTACACATAAAACGAGCAGTATCTTCTTATTATATTCCGGTGCACGGCTGAAATTTTGTTTCCGAATAAATCAGTACTTTTCCTATCGAATGATGCAAAAAAATTCCGATTTTTAGGTTGTTCGCAGGGGTATTTTTCTACAAGTTTAAATGAAATGTATCAGAATATATTGTTTCAACAATGAATCCATTGTTGTAAAAATGTCTAAAATGAAATTTTACACATAAAACGAGCAGTATCTTCTTATTAAATTTCGGTGCACGGCTGAAATTTTGTTTCCGAATAAATCAGTACTTTTCCTATCGAATGATGTAAAAAAATTCCGATTTTAAAGTTGTTCGCAGGGGTATTTTTCTACAAGTTTAAAAGAAATGTATCAGAATACATTGTTCCAACAATGAATCCATTGTTGTAAAAGTGTTTAAAATGAAATTTTACACATAAAACGAGCAGTATCTCCTTATTATATTCCGGTGCACGGCTGAAATTTTGTTTCCGAATAAATCAGTACTTTTCCTATCGAATGATGTAAAAAAATTCCGATTTTTAGGTTGTTCGCAGGGGTATTTTTCTACAAGTTTAAATGAAATGTATCAGAATACATTGTTTCAACAAAGAATCCATTGTTGTAAAAATGTCTAAAATGAAATTTTACACATAAAACGAGCAGTATCTTCTTATTAAATTCCGGTACACGGCTGAAATTTTGTTTCCGAATAAATCAGTACTTTTCCTATCGAATGATGTAAAAAAATTCCGATTTTAAAGTTGTTCGCAGGGGTATTCTTCTAAAAATTTAAATAAAATATATATAAATACATTGTTTCAACAATGAATCCATTGTTGTAAAAATGTTTAAAATGAAATTTTACACATAAAACGAGCAGTATCTTCTCATTAAATTCCGGTGCACGCCTGAAATTTCGTTTCCGAATTAAGCAAAACATTTCCTATCGAATGATGTAAAAAAATTCCGATTTTTATGTTGTTCGCAGGGGTATTTTTCTAAAAGTTTAAATGAAATATATCTAAATGCATTGTTTCAACAATGAATCCATTGTTGAAAAAATGTTTAAAATGAAATTTTACACATAAAAAAAGCAGTTTCTTCTTATTAAATTCAGGTGCTCGGCTGAAATTTTGTTTCCGAATAAATTAGTACTTTTCCTATCGAATGATGTAAAAAAATTCCGATTTTTATGTTGTTCGCAGGGGTATTTTTCTAAAAGTTTAAATGACATGTATCTGAATACATTGTTTCAACAATGAATCCATTGTTGTAAAAATGTCTAAAATGAAATTTTACACATAAAACGAGCAGTATCTTCTTATTAAATTCCGGTGCACGGCTGGAATTTTGTTTCCGAATAAATCAGTACTTTTTCTATCGAATGATGTAAAACAATTCCGATTTTTAGGTTGTTCGCAGGGGTATTTTTCTACAAGTTTAAATGAAATGTATCAGAATACATTGTTTCCACAAAGAATCCATTGTTGTAAAAGTGTTTAAAATGAAATTTCACACATAAAGCGAGCAGTATCTTCTTATTAAATTCCGGTGCACGGCTGAAATTTTGTTTCCGAATAAATCAGTACTTTTCCTATCGAATGATGTAAAAAAATTTCGATTTTTAGGTTATTCGCCGGGGTATTTTTCTACAAGTTTAAATGAAATATATCAGAATACATTGTTTCAACAATGAATCCATTGTTGAAAAAATGTTTAAAATGAAATTTTACACATAAAACAAGCAGTATCTTCTTATTATATTCTGGTGCACGGCTGAAATTTCGTTTCCGAATAAAACTGTACTTTTCCTATCGAATGATGTAAAAAAATTCCGATTTTAAAGTTGTTCGCAGGGGTATTCTTCTAAAAGTTTAAATAAAATATATATAAATATATTGTTTCAACAATGAATCCATTGTTGTAAAAATGTTTAAAATGAAATTTTACACATAAAACGAGCACTATCTTCTTTTTAAATATTGGTGCACGGCTGAAATTTCGTTTCCGAATTAAGCAAAACATTTCCTATCGAATGATGTAAAAAAATTCCGATTTTTATGTTGTTCGCAGGGGTATTTTTCTAAAAGTTTAAATGAAATATATCTAAATGCATTGTTTCAACAATGAATCCATTGTTGAAAAAATGTTTAAAATGAAATTTTACACATAAAAAAGCAGTTTCTTCTTATTAAATTCAGGTGCTCGGCTGAAAATTTGTTTCCGAATAAATCAGTACTTTTCCTATCGAATGATGTAAAAAAATTCCGATTTTTATGTTGTTCGCAGGGGTATTTTTCTAAAAGTTTAAATGACATGTATCTGAATACATTGTTTCAACAATGAATCCATTGTTGTAAAAATGTCTAAAATGAAATTTTACACATAAAACGAGCAGTATCTTCTTATTAAATTCCGGTGCACGGCTGGAATTTTGTTTCCGAATAAATCAGTACTTTTTCTATCGAATGATGTAAAACAATTCCGATTTTTAGGTTGTTCGCAGGGGTATTTTTCTACAAGTTTAAAAGAAATGTATCAGAATACATTGTTCCAACAATGAATCCATTGTTGTAAAAGTGTTTAAAATGAAATTTTACACATAAAACGAGCAGTATCTTCTTATTATATTCCGGTGCACGGCTGAAATTTTGTTTCCGAATAAATCAGTACTTTTCCTATCGAATGATGTAAAAAAATTCCGATTTTAAAGTTGTTCGCAGGGGTATTCTTCTAAAAGTTTAAATAAAATATATATAAATATATTGTTTCAACAATGAATCCATTGTTGTAAAAATGTTTAAAATGAAATTTTACACATAAAACGAGCACTATCTTCTTTTTAAATATTGGTGCACGGCTGAAATTTCGTTTCCGAATTAAGCAAAACATTTCCTATCGAATGATGTAAAAAAATTCCGATTTTTATGTTGTTCGCAGGGGTATTTTTCTAAAAATTTAAATGAAATATATCTAAATGCATTGTTTCAACAATGAATCCATTGTTGAAAAAATGTTTAAAATGAAATTTTACACATAAAAAAGCAGTTTCTTCTTATTAAATTCAGGTGCTCGGCTGAAATTTTGTTTCCGAATAAATCAGTACTTTTCCTATCGAATGATGTAAAAAAATTCCGATTTTTATGTTGTTCGCAGGGGTATTTTTCTAAAAGTTTAAATGACATGTATCTGAATACATTGTTTCAACAATGAATCCATTGTTGTAAAAATGTCTAAAATGAAATTTTACACATAAAACGAGCAGTATCTTCTTATTAAATTCCGGTGCACGGCTGGAATTTTGTTTCCGAATAAATCAGTACTTTTTCTATCGAATGATGTAAAACAATTCCGATTTTTAGGTTGTTCGCAGGGGTATTTTTCTACAAGTTTAAAAGAAATGTATCAGAATACATTGTTCCAACAATGAATCCATTGTTGTAAAAGTGTTTAAAATGAAATTTTACACATAAAACGAGCAGTATCTTCTTATTATATTCCGGTGCACGGCTGAAATTTTGTTTCCGAATAAATCAGTACTTTTCCTATCGAATGATGTAAAAAAATTCCGATTTTTATGTTGTTCGCAGGGGTATTCTTCTAAAAGTTTAAATGAAATATATCTAAATGCATTGTTTCAACAATGAATCCATTGTTGAAAAAATGTTTAAAATGAAATTTTACACATAAAACGAGCAGTATCTTCTTATTAAATTTTGGTGCACGGCTAAAATTTCGTTTCCGAATTAAGCAAAACATTTCCTATCGAATGATGAAAAAAATTTCGATTTTTAGGTTGTTCGCAGGGGTATTTTTCTACAAGTTTAAATGAAATGTATCAGAATACATTGTTCCAACAATGAATCCATTGTTGTAAAAGTGTTTAAAATGAAATTTTACACATAAAACGAGAAGTATCTTCTTATTATATTCCGGTGCACGGCTGAAATTTTGTTTCCGAATAAATCAGTACTTTTCCTATCGAATGATGTAATAAAATTCCGATTTTTAGGTTGTTCGCAGGGGTATTTTTCTACAAGTTTAAATGAAATGTATCAGAATACATTGTTCCAACAATGAATCCATTGTTGTAAAAGTGTTGAAAATGAAATTTTACACATAAAACGAGCAGTATCTTCTTATTATATTCCGGTGCACGGCTGAAATTTTGTTTCCGAATAAATCAGTACTTTTCCTATCGAATGATGTAATAAAATTCCGATTTTTAGGTTGTTCGCAGGGGTATTTTTCTACAAGTTTAAATGAAATGTATCAGAATACATTGTTTCAACAATGAATCCATTGTTGTAAAAATGTCTAAAATGAAATTTTACACATAAAACGAGCAGTATCTTCTTATTAAATGCCGGTGCACGGCTGGAATTTTGTTTCCGAATAAATCAGTACTTTTCCTATCGAATGATGTAAAAAAATTCCGATTTTTATGTTGTTCGCAGGGGTATTTTTCTACAAGTTTAAATGAAATGTATCAGAATACATTGTTTCAACAATGAATCCATTGTTGTAAAAATGTTTAAAATGAAATTTTACACATGAAACGAGCAGTATCTTCTTATTAAATTTTGGTGCACGGCTAAAATTTCGTTTCCGAATTAAGCAAAACATTTCCTATCGAATGATGAAAAAAATTTCGATTTTTAGGTTGTTCGCAGGGGTATTTTTCTACAAGTTTAAATGAAATGTATCAGAATACATTGTTCCAACAATGAATCCATTGTTGTAAAAGTGTTTAAAATGAAATTTTACACATAAAACGAGAAGTATCTTCTTATTATATTCCGGTGCACGGCTGAAATTTTGTTTCCGAATAAATCAGTACTTTTCCTATCGAATGATGTAATAAAATTCCGATTTTTAGGTTGTTCGCAGGGGTATTTTTCTACAAGTTTAAATGAAATGTATCAGAATACATTGTTCCAACAATGAATCCATTGTTGTAAAAGTGTTTAAAATGAAATTTTACACATAAAACGAGCAGTATCTTCTTATTATATTCCGGTGCACGGCTGAAATTTTGTTTCCGAATAAATCAGTACTTTTCCTATCGAATGATGTAATAAAATTCCGATTTTTAGGTTGTTCGCAGGGGTATTTTTCTACAAGTTTAAATGAAATGTATCAGAATACATTGTTTCAACAATGAATCCATTGTTGTAAAAATGTCTAAAATGAAATTTTACACATAAAACGAGCAGTATCTTCTTATTAAATGCCGGTGCACGGCTGGAATTTTGTTTCCGAATAAATCAGTACTTTTCCTATCAAATGATGTAAAAAAATTCCGATTTTTATGTTGTTCGCAGGGGTATTTTTCTACAAGTTTAAATGAAATGTATCAGAATACATTGTTTCAACAATGAATCCATTGTTGTAAAAATGTTTAAAATGAAATTTTACACATGAAACGAGCAGTATCTTCTTATTAAATTTTGGTGCACGGCTAAAATTTCGTTTCCGAATTAAGCAAAACATTTCCTATCGAATGATGAAAAAAAATTTCGATTTTTATGTTGTTCGCAGGGGTATTTTTCTAAAAGTTTAAATGACATGTATCTGAATACATTGTTCCAACAATGAAACCATTGTTGTAAAAGTGTTTAAAATGAAATTTTACACATAAAACGAGCAGTATCTTCTCATTAAATTCCGGTGCACGGCTGAAATTTCGTTTCGGAACTAAGCAAAACATTTCCTATCGAATGATGTAAAAAAATTCCGATTTTTATGTTATTCGCAGGGGTATTTTTCTACAAGTTTAAATGAAATGTATCAGAATATATTGTTTCAACAATGAATCCATTGTTGTAAAAATGTTTAAAATGAAATTTTACACATAAAAAAGCAGTTTCTTCTTATTAAATTTTGGTGCTCGGCTGAAATTTTGTTTCCGAATAAATCAGTACTTTTCCTATCGAATGATGTAAAAAAATTCCGATTTTTATGTTGTTCGCAGGGGTATTTTTCTAAAAGTTTAAATGACATGTATCTGAATACATTGTTTCAACAATAAATCCATTGTTGTAAAAATGTCTAAAATGAAATTTTACACATAAAACGAGCAGTATCTTCTTATTAAATTCCGGTGCACGGCTGGAATTTTGTTTCCGAATAAATCAGTACTTTTCCTATCGAATGATGTAAAAAAATTTCGATTTTTTGGTTATTCGCCGGGGTATTTTTCTACAAGTTTAAATGAAATATATCAGAATACATTGTTTCAACAATGAATCCATTGTTGAAAAAATGTTTAAAATGAAATTTTACACATAAAACAAGCAGTATCTTCTTATTATATTCTGGTGCACGGCTGAAATTTCGTTTCCGAATAAAACTGTACTTTTCCTATCGAATGATGTAAAAAAATTCCGATTTTAAAGTTGTTCGCAGGGGTATTCTTCTAAAAGTTTAAATAAAATATATATAAATATATTGTTTCAACAATGAATCCATTGTTGTAAAAATGTTTAAAATGAAATTTTACACATAAAACGAGCACTATCTTCTTTTTAAATATTGGTGCACGGCTGAAATTTCGTTTCCGAATTAAGCAAAACATTTCCTATCGAATGATGTAAAAAAATTCCGATTTTTATGTTGTTCGCAGGGGTATTTTTCTAAAAGTTTAAATGAAATATATCTAAATGCATTGTTTCAACAATGAATCCATTGTTGAAAAAATGTTTAAAATGAAATTTTACACATAAAAAAGCAGTTTCTTCTTATTAAATTCAGGTGCTCGGCTGAAATTTTGTTTCCGAATAAATCAGTACTTTTCCTATCGAATGATGTAAAAAAATTCCGATTTTTATGTTGTTCGCAGGGGTATTTTTCTAAAAGTTTAAATGACATGTATCTGAATACATTGTTTCAACAATGAATCCATTGTTGTAAAAGTGTTTAAAATGAAATTTTACACATAAAACGAGCAGTATCTTCTTATTAAATCCGGCGCACGGCTGAAATTTTGTTTCCGAATAAATCAGTACTTTTCCTATCGAATGATGTAAAAAAAATCCGATTTTAAAGTTGTTCGCAGGGGTATTCTTCTAAAAGTTTAAATGAAATATATCTAAATGCATTGTTTCAACAATGAATCCATTGTTGAAAAAATGTTTAAAATGAAATTTTACACATAAAACGAGCAGTATCTTCTTATTAAATTTTGGTGCACGGCTAAAATTTCGTTTCCGAATTAAGCAAAACATTTCCTATCGAATGATGAAAAAAATTTCGATTTTTAGGTTGTTCGCAGGGGTATTTTTCTACAAGTTTAAATGAAATGTATCAGAATACATTGTTCCAACAATGAATCCATTGTTGTAAAAGTGTTTAAAATGAAATTTTACACATAAAACGAGAAGTATCTTTTTATTATATTCCGGTGCACGGCTGAAATTTTGTTTCCGAATAAATCAGTACTTTTCCTATCGAATGATGTAATAAAATTCCGATTTTTAGGTTGTTCGCAGGGGTATTTTTCTACAAGTTTAAATGAAATGTATCAGAATACATTGTTCCAACAATGAATCCATTGTTGTAAAAGTGTTTAAAATGAAATTTTACACATAAAACGAGCAGTATCTTCTTATTATATTCCGGTGCACGGCTGAAATTTTGTTTCCGAATAAATCAGTACTTTTCCTATCGAATGATGTAAAAAAATTCCGATTTTTATGTTGTTCGCAGGGGTATTTTTCTAAAAGTTTAAATGACATGTATCTGAATACATTGTTTCAACAATAAATCCATTGTTGTAAAAATGTCTAAAATGAAATTTTACACATAAAACGAGCAGTATCTTCTTATTAAATTCCGGTGCACGGCTGGAATTTTGTTTCCGAATAAATCAGTACTTTTCCTATCGAATGATGTAAAAAAATTTCGATTTTTAGGTTATTCGCCGGGGTATTTTTCTACAAGTTTAAATGAAATATATCAGAATACATTGTTTCAACAATGAATCCATTGTTGAAAAAATGTTTAAAATGAAATTTTACACATAAAACAAGCAGTATCTTCTTATTATATTCTGGTGCACGGCTGAAATTTCGTTTCCGAATAAAACTGTACTTTTCCTATCGAATGATGTAAAAAAATTCCGATTTTAAAGTTGTTCGCAGGGGTATTCTTCTAAAAGTTTAAATAAAATATATATAAATATATTGTTTCAACAATGAATCCATTGTTGTAAAAATGTTTAAAATGAAATTTTACACATAAAACGAGCACTATCTTCTTTTTAAATATTGGTGCACGGCTGAAATTTCGTTTCCGAATTAAGCAAAACATTTCCTATCGAATGATGTAAAAAAATTCCGATTTTTATGTTGTTCGCAGGGGTATTTTTCTAAAAGTTTAAATGAAATATATCTAAATGCATTGTTTCAACAATGAATCCATTGTTGAAAAAATGTTTAAAATGAAATTTTACACATAAAAAAGCAGTTTCTTCTTATTAAATTCAGGTGCTCGGCTGAAATTTTGTTTCCGAATAAATCAGTACTTTTCCTATCGAATGATGTAAAAAAATTCCGATTTTTATGTTGTTCGCAGGGGTATTTTTCTAAAAGTTTAAATGACATGTATCTAAATACATTGTTTCAACAATGAATCCATTGTTGTAAAAGTGTTTAAAATGAAATTTTACACATAAAACGAGCAGTATCTTCTTATTAAATCCGGCGCACGGCTGAAATTTTGTTTCCGAATAAATCAGTACTTTTCCTATCGAATGATGTAAAAAAAATCCGATTTTAAAGTTGTTCGCAGGGGTATTCTTCTAAAAGTTTAAATGAAATATATCTAAATGCATTGTTTCAACAATGAATCCATTGTTGAAAAAATGTTTAAAATGAAATTTTACACATAAAACGAGCAGTATCTTCTTATTAAATTTTGGTGCACGGCTAAAATTTCGTTTCCGAATTAAGCAAAACATTTCCTATCGAATGATGAAAAAAATTTCGATTTTTAGGTTGTTCGCAGGGGTATTTTTCTACAAGTTTAAATGAAATGTATCAGAATACATTGTTCCAACAATGAATCCATTGTTGTAAAAGTGTTTAAAATGAAATTTTACACATAAAACGAGAAGTATCTTCTTATTATATTCCGGTGCACGGCTGAAATTTTGTTTCCGAATAAATCAGTACTTTTCCTATCGAATGATGTAATAAAATTCCGATTTTTAGGTTGTTCGCAGGGGTATTTTTCTACAAGTTTAAATGAAATGTATCAGAATACATTGTTCCAACAATGAATCCATTGTTGTAAAAGTGTTTAAAATGAAATTTTACACATAAAACGAGCAGTATCTTCTTATTATATTCCGGTGCACGGCTGAAATTTTGTTTCCGAATAAATCAGTACTTTTCCTATCGAATGATGTAATAAAATTCCGATTTTTCGGTTGTTCGCAGGGGTATTTTTCTACAAGTTTAAATGAAATGTATCAGAATACATTGTTTCAACAATGAATCCATTGTTGTAAAAATGTCTAAAATGAAATTTTACACATAAAACGAGCAGTATCTTCTTATTAAATGCCGGTGCACGGCTGGAATTTTGTTTCCGAATAAATCAGTACTTTTCCTATAGAATGATGTAAAAAATTCCGATTTTTATGTTGTTCGCAGGGGTATTTTTCTACAAGTTTAAATGAAATGTATCAGAATACATTGTTTCAACAATGAATCCATTGTTGTAAAAATGTTTAAAATGAAATTTTACACATGAAACGAGCAGTATCTTCTTATTAAATTTTGGTGCACGGCTAAAATTTCGTTTCCGAATTAAGCAAAACATTTCCTATCGAATGATGAAAAAAATTTTCGATTTTTATGTTGTTCGCAGGGGTATTTTTCTAAAAGTTTAAATGACATGTATCTGAATACATTGTTCCAACAATGAATCCATTGTTGTAAAAGTGTTTAAAATGAAATTTTACACATAAAACGAGCAGAATCTTCTCATTAAATTCCGGTGCACGGCTGAAATTTCGTTTCGGAACTAAGCAAAACATTTCCTATCGAATGATGTAAAAAAATTCCGATTTTTATGTTGTTCGCAGGGGTATTTTTCTACAAGTTTAAATGAAATGTATCAGAATATATTGTTTCAACAATGAATCCATTGTTGTAAAAATGTTTAAAATGAAATTTTACACATAAAAAAGCAGTTTCTTCTTATTAAATTTAGGTGCTCGGCTGAAATTTTGTTTCCGAATAAATCAGTACTTTTCCTATCGAATGATGTAAAAAATATTCCGATTTTTATGTTGTTCGCAGGGGTATTTTTCTAAAAGTTTAAATGACATGTATCTGAATACATTGTTTCAACAATGAATCCATTGTTGTAAAAATGTCTAAAATGAAATTTTACACATAAAACGAGCAGTATCTTCTTATTAAATTCCGGTGCACGGCTGGAATTTTGTTTCCGAATAAATCAGTACTTTTTCTATCGAATGATGTAATAAAATTCCGATTTTTAGGTTGTTCGCAGGGGTATTTTTCTACAAGTTTAAATGAAATGTATCAGAATATATTGTTTCAACAATGAATCCATTGTTGTAAAAATGTCTAAAATGAAATTTTACACATAAAACGAGCAGTATCTTCTTATTAAATTCCGGCGCACGGCTGAAATTTTGTTTCCGAATAAATCAGTACTTTTCCTATCGAATGATGTAAAAAAATTCCGATTTTAAAGTTGTTCGCAGGGGTATTCTTCTAAAAGTTTAAAAAAAATATATATAAATACATTGTTTCAACAATGAATCCATTGTTGTAAAAATGTCTAAAATGAAATTTTACACATAAAGCGAGCAGTATCTTCTTATTAAATGCCGGTGCACGGCTGGAATTTTGTTTCCGAATAAATCAGTACTTTTCCTATCGAATGATGTAAAAAAATTCCGATTTTTATGTTGTTCGCAGGGGTATTTTTCTACAAGTTTAAATGAAATATATCTAAATGCATTGTTTCAACAATGAATCCATTGTTGAAAAAATGTTTAAAATGAAATTTTACACATAAAAAAGCAGTTTCTTCTTATTAAATTCAGGTGCTCGGCTGAAATTTTGTTTCCGAATAAATCAGTACTTTTCCTATCGAATGATGTAAAAAAATTCCGATTTTTATGTTGTTCGCAGGGGTATTTTTCTAAAAGTTTAAATGACATGTATCTGAATACATTGTTTCAACAATGAATCCATTGTTGTAAAAGTGTTTAAAATGAAATTTTACACATAAAACGAGCAGTATCTTCTTATTAAATTCCGGCGCACGGCTGAAATTTTGTTTCCGAATAAATCAGTACTTTTCCTATCGAATGATGTAAAAAAAATCCGATTTTAAAGTTGTTCGCAGGGGTATTCTTCTAAAAGTTTAAATGAAATATATCTAAATGCATTGTTTCAACAATGAATCCATTGTTGAAAAAATGTTTAAAATGAAATTTTACACATAAAACGAGCAGTATCTTCTTATTAAATTTTGGTGCACGGCTAAAATTTCGTTTCCGAATTAAGCAAAACATTTCCTATCGAATGATGAAAAAAATTTCGATTTTTAGGTTGTTCGCAGGGGTATTTTTCTACAAGTTTAAATGAAATGTATCAGAATACATTGTTCCAACAATGAATCCATTGTTGTAAAAGTGTTTAAAATGAAATTTTACACATAAAACGAGAAGTATCTTCTTATTATATTCCGGTGCACGGCTGAAATTTTGTTTCCGAATAAATCAGTACTTTTCCTATCGAATGATGTAATAAAATTCCGATTTTTAGGTTGTTCGCAGGGGTATTTTTCTACAAGTTTAAATGAAATGTATCAGAATACATTGTTCCAACAATGAATCCATTGTTGTAAAAGTGTTTAAAATGAAATTTTACACATAAAACGAGCAGTATCTTCTTATTATATTTCGGTGCACCGCTGAAATTTTGTTTCCGAATAAATCAGTACTTTTCCTATCGAATGATGTAATAAAATTCCGATTTTTCGGTTGTTCGCAGGGGTATTTTTCTACAAGTTTAAATGAAATGTATCAGAATACATTGTTTCAACAATGAATCCATTGTTGTAAAAATGTCTAAAATGAAATTTTACACATAAAACGAGCAGTATCTTCTTATTAAATGCCGGAGCACGGCTGGAATTTTGTTTCCGAATAAATCAGTACTTTTCCTATAGAATGATGTAAAAAATTCCGATTTTTATGTTGTTCGCAGGGGTATTTTTCTACAAGTTTAAATGAAATGTATCAGAATACATTGTTTCAACAATGAATCCATTGTTGTAAAAATGTTTAAAATGAAATTTTACACATGAAACGAGCAGTATCTTCTTATTAAATTTTGGTGCACGGCTAAAATTTCGTTTCCGAATTAAGCAAAACATTTCCTATCGAATGATGAAAAAAATTTTCGATTTTTATGTTGTTCGCAGGGGTATTTTTCTAAAAGTTTAAATGACATGTATCTGAATACATTGTTCCAACAATGAATCCATTGTTGTAAAAGTGTTTAAAATGAAATTTTACACATAAAACGAGCAGTATCTTCTCATTAAATTCCGGTGCACGGCTGAAATTTCGTTTCGGAACTAAGCAAAACATTTCCTATCGAATAATGTAAAAAAATTCCGATTTTTATGTTGTTCGCAGGGGTATTTTTCTACAAGTTTAAATGAAATGTATCAGAATATATTGTTTCAACAATGAATCCATTGTTGTAAAAATGTTTAAAATGAAATTTTACACATAAAAAAGCAGTTTCTTCTTATTAAATTTAGGTGCTCGGCTGAAATTTTGTTTCCGAATAAATCAGTACTTTTCCTATCGAATGATGTAAAAAATATTCCGATTTTTATGTTGTTCGCAGGGGTATTTTTCTAAAAGTTTAAATGACATGTATCTGAATACATTGTTTCAACAATGAATCCATTGTTGTAAAAATGTCTAAAATGAAATTTTACACATAAAACGAGCAGTATCTTCTTATTAAATGCCGGTGCACGGCTGGAATTTTGTTTCCGAATAAATCAGTACTTTTCCTATCGAATGATGTAAAAAAATTCCGATTTTTATGTTGTTCGCAGGGGTATTTTTCTACAAGTTTAAATGAAATGTATCAGAATATATTGTTTCAACAATGAATCCATTGTTGTAAAAATGTTTAAAATGAAATTTTACACATAAAAAAGCAGTTTCTTCTTATTAAATTTAGGTGCTCGGCTGAAATTTTGTTTCCGAATAAATCAGTACTTTTCCTATCGAATGATGTAAAAAAATTCCGATTTTTATGTTGTTCGCAGGGGTATTTTTCTAAAAGTTTAAATGACATGTATCTGAATACATTGTTTCAACAATGAATCCATTGTTGTAAAAATGTCTAAAATGAAATTTTACACATAAAACGAGCAGTATCTTCTTATTAAATTCCGGTGCACGGCTGGAATTTTGTTTCCGAATAAATCAGTACTTTTTCTATCGAATGATGTAAAACAATTCCGATTTTTAGGTTGTTCGCAGGGGTATTTTTCTACAAGTTTAAATGAAATGTATCAGAATATATTGTTTCAACAATGAATCCATTGTTGTAAAAATGTCTAAAATGAAATTTTACACATAAAACGAGCAGTATCTTCTTATTAAATTCCGGCGCACGGCTGAAATTTTGTTTCCGAATAAATCAGTACTTTTCCTATCGAATGATGTAAAAAAATTCCGATTTTAAAGTTGTTCGCAGGGGTATTCTTCTAAAAGTTTAAATAAAATATATATAAATACATTGTTTCAACAATGAATCCATTGTTGTAAAAATGTTTAAAATAAAATTTTACACATAAAACGAGCAGTATCTTCTCATTAAATTCCGGTGCACGGCTGAAATTTCGTTTCCGAATTAAGCAAAACATTTCCTATCGAATGATGTAAAAAAATTCCGATTTTTATGTTGTTCGCAGGGGTATTTTTCTAAAAGTTTAAATGAAATATATCTAAATGCATTGTTTCAACAATGAATCCATTGTTAAAAAATGTTTAAAATGAAATTTTACACATAAAAATGCAGTTTCTTCTTATTAAATTTAGGTGCTCGGCTGAAATTTTGTTTCCGAATAAATCAGTACTTTTCCTATCGAATGATGCAAAAAAATTCCGATTTTTATGTTGTTCGCAGGGGTATTTTTCTAAAAGTTTAAATGACATGTATCTGAATACATTGTTTCAACAATGAATCCATTGTTGTAAAAATGTCTAAAATGAAATTTTACACATAAAACGAGCAGTATCTTCTTATTAAATTCCGGTGCACGGCTGGAATTTTGTTTCCGAATAAATCAGTACTTTTTCTATCGAATGATGTAAAACAATTCCGATTTTTAGGTTGTTCGCAGGGGTATTTTTCTACAAGTTTAAAAGAAATGTATCAGAATACATTGTTCCAACAATGAATCCATTGTTGTAAAAGTGTTTAAAATGAAAATTTACACATAAAACGAGCAGTATCTTCTTATTATATTCCGGTGCACGGCTGAAATTTTGTTTCCAAATAAATCAGTACTTTTCCTATCGAATGATGTAAAAAAATTCCGATTTTTAGGTTGTTCGCAGGGGTATTTTTCTACAAGTTTAAATGAAATGTATCAGAATATATTGTTTCAACAATGAATCCATTGTTGTAAAAATGTCTAAAATGAAATCTTACGCTTAAAACGAGCAGTATCTTCTTATTAAATTCCGGCGCATTGCTGAAATTTTGTTTCCGAATAAATCAGTACTTTTCCTATCGAATGATGCAAAAAAATTCCGATTTTTAGGTTGTTCGCAGGTTTATTTTTCTACAAGTTTAAATGAAATGTATCAGAATATATTGTTTCAACAATGAATCCATTGTTGTAAAAGTGTTTAAAATGAAATTTTACACATAAAACGAGCAGTATCTTCTTATTATATTCCGGTGCACGGCTGAAATTTTGTTTCCGAATAAATCAGTACTTTTCCTATCGAATGATGCAAAAAAATTCCGATTTTTAGGTTGTTCGCAGGGGTATTTTTCTACAAGTTTAAATGAAATGTATCAGAATATATTGTTTCAACAATGAATCCATTGTTGTAAAAATGTCTAAAATGAAATTTTACACATAAAACGAGCAGTATCTTCTTATTAAATTTCGGTGCACGGCTGAAATTTTGTTTCCGAATAAATCAGTACTTTTCCTATCGAATGATGTAAAAAAATTCCGATTTTAAAGTTGTTCGCAGGGGTATTTTTCTACAAGTTTAAAAGAAATGTATCAGAATACATTGTTCCAACAATGAATCCATTGTTGTAAAAGTGTTTAAAATGAAATTTTACACATAAAACGAGCAGTATCTTCTTATTATATTCCGGTGCACGGCTGAAATTTTGTTTCCGAATAAATCAGTACTTTTCCTATCGAATGATGCAAAAAAATTCCGATTTTTAGGTTGTTCGCAGGGGTATTTTTCTACAAGTTTAAATGAAATGTATCAGAATACATTGTTTCAACAAAGAATCCATTGTTGTAAAAATGTCTAAAATGAAATTTTACACATAAAACGAGCAGTATCTTCTTATTAAATTCCGGTACACGGCTGAAATTTTGTTTCCGAATAAATCAGTACTTTTCCTATCGAATGATGTAAAAAAATTCCGATTTTAAAGTTGTTCGCAGGGGTATTCTTCTAAAAATTTAAATAAAATATATATAAATACATTGTTTCAACAATGAATCCATTGTTGTAAAAATGTTTAAAATGAAATTTTACACATAAAACGAGCAGTATCTTCTCATTAAATTCCGGTGCACGCCTGAAATTTCGTTTCCGAATTAAGCAAAACATTTCCTATCGAAAGATGTAAAAAAATTCCGATTTTTATGTTGTTCGCAGGGGTATTTTTCTAAAAGTTTAAATGAAATATATCTAAATGCATTGTTTCAACAATGAATCCATTGTTGAAAAAATGTTTAAAATGAAATTTTACACATAAAAAAAGCAGTTTCTTCTTATTAAATTCAGGTGCTCGGCTGAAATTTTGTTTCCGAATAAATCAGTACTTTTCCTATCGAATGATGTAAAAAAATTCCGATTTTTATGTTGTTCGCAGGGGTATTTTTCTAAAAGTTTAAATGACATGTATCTGAATACATTGTTTCAACAATGAATCCATTGTTGTAAAAATGTCTAAAATGAAATTTTACACATAAAACGAGCAGTATCTTCTTATTAAATTCCGGTGCACGGCTGGAATTTTGTTTCCGAATAAATCAGTACTTTTTCTATCGAATGATGTAAAACAATTCCGATTTTTAGGTTGTTCGCAGGGGTATTTTTCTACAAGTTTAAATGAAATGTATCAGAATACATTGTTTCAACAAAGAATCCATTGTTGTAAAAGTGTTTAAAATGAAATTTTACACATAAAGCGAGCAGTATCTTCTTATTAAATTCCGGTGCACGGCTGAAATTTTGTTTCCGAATAAATCAGTACTTTTCCTATCGAATGATGTAAAAAAATTTCGATTTTTAGGTTATTCGCCGGGGTATTTTTCTACAAGTTTAAATGAAATATATCAGAATACATTGTTTCAACAATGAATCCATTGTTGAAAAAATGTTTAAAATGAAATTTTACACATAAAACAAGCAGTATCTTCTTATTATATTCTGGTGCACGGCTGAAATTTCGTTTCCGAATAAAACTGTACTTTTCCTATCGAATGATGTAAAAAAATTCCGATTTTAAAGTTGTTCGCAGGGGTATTCTTCTAAAAGTTTAAATAAAATATATATAAATATATTGTTTCAACAATGAATCCATTGTTGTAAAAATGTTTAAAATGAAATTTTACACATAAAACGAGCACTATCTTCTTTTTAAATATTGGTGCACGGCTGAAATTTCGTTTCCGAATTAAGCAAAACATTTCCTATCGAATGATGTAAAAAAATTCCGATTTTTATGTTGTTCGCAGGGGTATTTTTCTAAAAGTTTAAATGAAATATATCTAAATGCATTGTTTCAACAATGAATCCATTGTTGAAAAAATGTTTAAAATGAAATTTTACACATAAAAAAGCAGTTTCTTCTTATTAAATTCAGGTGCTCGGCTGAAATTTTGTTTCCGAATAAATCAGTACTTTTCCTATCGAATGATGTAAAAAAATTCCGATTTTTATGTTGTTCGCAGGGGTATTTTTCTAAAAGTTTAAATGACATGTATCTGAATACATTGTTTCAACAATGAATCCATTGTTGTAAAAATGTCTAAAATGAAATTTTACACATAAAACGAGCAGTATCTTCTTATTAAATTCCGGTGCACTGCTGGAATTTTGTTTCCGAATAAATCAGTACTTTTTCTATCGAATGATGTAAAACAATTCCGATTTTTAGGTTGTTCGCAGGGGTATTTTTCTACAAGTTTAAAAGAAATGTATCAGAATACATTGTTCCAACAATGAATCCATTGTTGGAAAAGTGTTTAAAATGAAATTTTACACATAAAACGAGCAGTATCTTCTTATTAAATTTTGGTGCACGGCTAAAATTTCGTTTCCGAATTAAGCAAAACATTTCCTATCGAATGATGAAAAAAATTTCGATTTTTAGGTTGTTCGCAGGGGTATTTTTCTACAAGTTTAAATGAAATGTATCAGAATACATTGTTCCAACAATGAATCCATTGTTGTAAAAGTGTTTAAAATGAAATTTTACACATAAAACGAGAAGTATCTTCTTATTATATTCCGGTGCACGGCTGAAATTTTGTTTCCGAATAAATCAGTACTTTTCCTATCGAATGATGTAATAAAATTCCGATTTTTAGGTTGTTCGCAGGGGTATTTTTCTACAAGTTTAAATGAAATGTATCAGAATACATTGTTCCAACAATGAATCCATTGTTGTAAAAGTGTTTAAAATGAAATTTTACACATAAAACGAGCAGTATCTTCTTATTATATTCCGGTGCACGGCTGAAATTTTGTTTCCGAATAAATCAGTACTTTTCCTATCGAATGATGTAATAAAATTCCGATTTTTAGGTTGTTCGCAGGGGTATTTTTCTACAAGTTTAAATGAAATATATCAGAATACATTGTTTCAACAATGAATCCATTGTTGAAAAAATGTTTAAAATGAAATTTTACACATAAAACAAGCAGTATCTTCTTATTATATTCTGGTGCACGGCTGAAATTTCGTTTCCGAATAAAACTGTACTTTTCCTATCGAATGATGTAAAAAAATTCCGATTTTAAAGTTGTTCGCAGGGGTATTCTTCTAAAAGTTTAAATAAAATATATATAAATATATTGTTTCAACAATGAATCCATTGTTGTAAAAATGTTTAAAATGAAATTTTACACATAAAACGAGCACTATCTTCTTTTTAAATATTGGTGCACGGCTGAAATTTCGTTTCCGAATTAAGCAAAACATTTCCTATCGAATGATGTAAAAAAATTCCGATTTTTATGTTGTTCGCAGGGGTATTTTTCTAAAAGTTTAAATGAAATATATCTAAATGCATTGTTTCAACAATGAATCCATTGTTGAAAAAATGTTTAAAATGAAATTTTACACATAAAAAAGCAGTTTCTTCTTATTAAATTCAGGTGCTCGGCTGAAATTTTGTTTCCGAATAAATCAGTACTTTTCCTATCGAATGATGTAAAAAAATTCCGATTTTTATGTTGTTCGCAGGGGTATTTTTCTAAAAGTTTAAATGACATGTATCTGAATACATTGTTTCAACAATGAATCCATTGTTGTAAAAATGTCTAAAATGAAATTTTACACATAAAACGAGCAGTATCTTCTTATTAAATTCCGGTGCACTGCTGGAATTTTGTTTCCGAATAAATCAGTACTTTTTCTATCGAATGATGTAAAACAATTCCGATTTTTAGGTTGTTCGCAGGGGTATTTTTCTACAAGTTTAAAAGAAATGTATCAGAATACATTGTTCCAACAATGAATCCATTGTTGGAAAAGTGTTTAAAATGAAATTTTACACATAAAACGAGCAGTATCTTCTTATTAAATTTTGGTGCACGGCTAAAATTTCGTTTCCGAATTAAGCAAAACATTTCCTATCGAATGATGAAAAAAATTTCGATTTTTAGGTTGTTCGCAGGGGTATTTTTCTACAAGTTTAAATGAAATGTATCAGAATACATTGTTCCAACAATGAATCCATTGTTGTAAAAGTGTTTAAAATGAAATTTTACACATAAAACGAGAAGTATCTTCTTATTATATTCCGGTGCACGGCTGAAATTTTGTTTCCGAATAAATCAGTACTTTTCCTATCGAATGATGTAATAAAATTCCGATTTTTAGGTTGTTCGCAGGGGTATTTTTCTACAAGTTTAAATGAAATGTATCAGAATACATTGTTCCAACAATGAATCCATTGTTGTAAAAGTGTTTAAAATGAAATTTTACACATAAAACGAGCAGTATCTTCTTATTATATTCCGGTGCACGGCTGAAATTTTGTTTCCGAATAAATCAGTACTTTTCCTATCGAATGAAGTAATAAAATTCCGATTTTTAGGTTGTTCGCAGGGGTATTTTTCTACAAGTTTAAATGAAATGTATCAGAATACATTGTTTCAACAATGAATCCATTGTTGTAAAAATGTCTAAAATGAAATTTTACACATAAAACGAGCAGTATCTTCTTATTAAATGCCGGTGCACGGCTGGAATTTTGTTTCCGAATAAATCAGTACTTTTCCTATCGAATGATGTAAAAAAATTCCGATTTTTATGTTGTTCGCAGGGGTATTTTTCTACAAGTTTAAATGAAATGTATCAGAATACATTGTTTCAACAATGAATCCATTGTTGTAAAAATGTTTAAAATGAAATTTTACACATGAAACGAGCAGTATCTTCTTATTAAATTTTGGTGCACGGCTAAAATTTCGTTTCCGAATTAAGCAAAACATTTCCTATCGAATGATGAAAAAAATTTCGATTTTTATGTTGTTCGCAGGGGTATTTTTCTAAAAGTTTAAATGACATGTATCTGAATACATTGTTCCAACAATGAATCCATTGTTGTAAAAGTGTTTAAAATGAAATTTTACACATAAAACGAGCAGTATCTTCTCATTAAATTCCGGTGCACGGCTGAAATTTCGTTTCGGAACTAAGCAAAACATTTCCTATCGAATGATGTAAAAAAATTCCGATTTTTATGTTGTTCGCAGGGGTATTTTTCTACAAGTTTAAATGAAATGTATCAGAATATATTGTTTCAACAATGAATCCATTGTTGTAAAAATGTTTAAAATGAAATTTTACACATAAAAAAGCAGTTTCTTCTTATTAAATTTAGGTGCTCGGCTGAAATTTTGTTACCGAATAAATCAGTACTTTTCCTATCGAATGATGTAAAAAAATTCCGATTTTTATGTTGTTCGCAGGGGTATTTTTCTAAAAGTTTAAATGACATGTATCTGAATACATTGTTTCAACAATGAATCCATTGTTGTAAAAATGTCTAAAATGAAATTTTACACATAAAACGAGCAGTATCTTCTTATTAAATTCTGGTGCACGGCTGGAATTTTGTTTCCGAATAAATCAGTACTTTTTCTATCGAATGATGTAAAACAATTCCGATTTTTAGGTTGTTTGCAGGGGTATTTTTCTACAAGTTTAAATGAAATGTATCAGAATATATTGTTTCAACAATGTATCCATTGTTGTAAAAATGTCTAAAATGAAATTTTACACATAAAACGAGCAGTATCTTCTTATTAAATTCCGGCGCACGGCTGAAATTTTGTTTCCGAATAAATCAGTACTTTTCCTATCGAACGATGTAAAAAAATTCCGATTTTAAAGTTGTTCGCAGGGGTATTCTTCTAAAAGTTTAAATAAAATATATATAAATACATTGTTTCAACAATGAATCCATTGTTGTAAAAATGTTTAAAATGAAACTTTACACATAAAACGAGCAGTATCTTCTCATTAAATTCCGGTGCACGGCTTAAATTTCGTTTCCGAATTAAGCAAAACATTTCCTATCGAATGATGTAAAAAAATTCCGATTTTTATGTTGTTCGCAGGGGTATTTTTCTAAAAGTTTAAATGAAATATATCAAAATGCATTGTTTCAACAATGAATCCATTGTTGAAAAAATGTTTAAAATGAAATTTTACACATAAAAAAAGCAGTTTCTTCTTATTAAATTCAGGTGCTCGGCTGAAATTTTCTTTCCGAATAAATCAGTACTTTTCCTATCGAATGATGTAAAAAAATTCCGATTTTTATGTTGTTCGCAGGGGTATTTTTCTAAAAGTTTAAATGACATGTATCTGAATACATTGTTTCAACAATGAATCCATTGTTGTAAAAATGTCTAAAATGAAATTTTACACATAAAACGAGCAGTATCTTCTTATTAAATTCCGGTGCACGGCTGGAATTTTGTTTCCGAATAAATCAGTACTTTTTCTATCGAATGATGTAATAAAATTCCGATTTTTAGGTTGTTCGCAGGGGTATTTTTCGACAAGTTTAAATGAAATGTATCAGAATACATTGTTTCAACAATGAATCCATTGTTGTAAAAATGTCTAAAATGAAATTTTACACATAAAACGAGCAGCATCTTCTTATTAAATGCCGGTGCACGGCTGGAATTTTGTTTCCGAATAAATCAGTACTTTTCCTATCGAATGATGTAAAAAAATTCCGATTTTTATGTTGCTCGCAGGGGTATTTTTCTACAAGTTTAAATGAAATGTATCAGAATACATTGTTTCAACATGAATCCATTGTTGTAAAAATGTTTAAAATGAAATTTTACACATAAAACGAGCAGTATCTTCTTATTAAATTTTGGTGCACGGCTAAAATTTCGTTTCCGAATTAAGCAAAACATTTCCTATCGAATGATGAAAAAAAATTTCGATTTTTATGTTGTTCGCAGGGGTATTTTTCTAAAAGTTTAAATGACATGTATCTGAATACATTGTTTCAACAATGAATCCATTGTTGTAAAAATGTCTGAAATGAAATTTTACACATAAAACGAGCAGTATCTTCTCATTGAATTTCGGTGCACGGCTGAAATTTCGTTTCCGAATTAAGCAAAACATTTCCTATCGAATGATGTAAAAAAATTCCGATTTTTATGTTGTTCGCAGGGGTATTTTTCTAAAAGTTTAAATGAAATATATCTAAATGCATAGTTTCAACAATGAATCCATTGTTGAAAAAATGTTTAAAATGAAATTTTACACATAAAACGAGCAGTATCTTCTTATTAAATTCCGGTACACGGCTGGAATTTTGTTTCCGAATAAATCAGTACTTTTTCTATCGAATGATGTAATAAAATACCGATTTTTAGGTTGTTCGCAGGGGTATTTTTTTACAAGTTTAAATGAAATGTATCAGAATACATTGTTTCAACAATGAATCCATTGTTGTAAAAATGTCTAAAATGAAATTTTACACATAAAACGAGCAGTATTTTCTTATTAAATGCCGGGTCACGGCTGGAATTTTGTTTCCGAATAAATCAGTACTTTTCCTATCGAATGATGTAAAAAAATTCCGATTTTTATGTTGTTCGCAGGGGTATTTTTCTACAAGTTTAAATGAAATAAATCAGAATATATTGTTTCAACAATGAATCCATTGTTGTAAAAATGTTTAAAATGAAATTTTACACATAAAAAAGCAATTTCTTCTTATTAAATTTAGGTGCTCGGCTGAAATTTTGTTTCCGAATAAATCAGTACTTTTCCTATCGAATGATGTAAAAAAATTCCGATTTTTATGTTGTTCGCAGGGGTATTTTTCTAAAAGTTTAAATGACATGTATCTGAATACATTGTTTCAACAATGAATCCATTGTTGTAAAAATGTCTAAAATGAAATTTTACACATAAAACGAGCAGTATCTTCTTATTAAATTCCGGTGCACGGCTGGAATTTTGTTTCCGAATAAATCAGTACTTTTTCTATCGAATGATGTAAAACAATTCCGATTTTTAGGTTGTTCGCAGGGGTATTTTTCTACAAGTTTAAATGAAATGTATCAGAATATATTGTTTCAACAATGAATCCATTGTTGTAAAAATGTCTAAAATGAAATTTTACACATAAAACGAGCAGTATCTTCTTATTAAATTCCGGCGCACGGCTGAAATTTTGTTTCCGAATAAATCAGTACTTTTCCTATCGAATGATGTAAAAAAATTCCGATTTTAAAGTTGTTCGCAGGGGTATTCTTCTAAAAGTTTAAATAAAATATATATAAATACATTGTTTCAACAATGAATCCATTGTTGTAAAAATGTTTAAAATGAAATTTTACACATAAAACGAGCAGTATCTTCTCATTAAATTCCGGTGCACGGCTGAAATTTCGTTTCCGAATTAAGCAAAACATTTCCTATCGAATGATGTAAAAAAATTCCGATTTTAATGTTGTTCGCAGGGGTATTTTTCTAAAAGTTTAAATGAAATATATCTAAATGCATTGTTTCAACAATGAATCCATTGTTAAAAAAATGTTTAAAATGAAATTTTACACATAAAAATGCAGTTTCTTCTTATTAAATTTAGGTGCTCGGCTGAAATTTTGTTTCCGAATAAATCAGTACTTTTCCTATCGAATGATGCAAAAAAATTCCGATTTTTATGTTGTTCGCAGGGGTATTTTTCTAAAAGTTTAAATGACATGTATCTGAATACATTGTTTCAACAATGAATCCATTGTTGTAAAAATGTCTAAAATGAAATTTTACACATAAAACGAGCAGTATCTTCTTATTAAATTCCGGTGCACGGCTGGAATTTTGTTTCCGAATAAATCAGTACTTTTTCTATCGAATGATGTAAAACAATTCCGATTTTTAGGTTGTTCGCAGGGGTATTTTTCTACAAGTTTAAAAGAAATGTATCAGAATACATTGTTCCAACAATGAATCCATTGTTGTAAAAGTGTTTAAAATGAAAATTTACACATAAAACGAGCAGTATCTTCTTATTATATTCCGGTGCACGGCTGAAATTTTGTTTCCAAATAAATCAGTACTTTTCCTATCGAATGATGTAAAAAAATTCCGATTTTTAGATTGTTCGCAGGGGTATATTTCTACAAGTTTAAATGAAATGTATCAGAATATATTGTTTCAACAATGAATCCATTGTTGTAAAAATGTCTAAAATGAAATTTTACGCATAAAACGAGCAGTATCTTCTTATTAAATTCCGGCGCAAGGCTGAAATTTTGTTTCCGAATAAATCAGTACTTTTCCTATCGAATGATGCAAAAAAATTCCGATTTTAAGGTTGTTCGCAGGTTTATTTTTCTACAAGTTTAAATGAAATGTATCAGAATATATTGTTTCAACAATGAATCCATTGTTGTAAAAGTGTTTAAAATGAAATTTTACACATAAAACGAGCAGTATCTTCTTATTATATTCCGGTGCACGGCTGAAATTTTGTTTCCGAATAAATCAGTACTTTTCCTATCGAATGATGCAAAAAAATTCCGATTTTTAGGTTGTTCGCAGGGGTATTTTTCTACAAGTTTAAATGAAATGTATCAGAATATATTGTTTCAACAATGAATCCATTGTTGTAAAAATGTCTAAAATGAAATTTTACACATAAAACGAGCAGTATCTTCTTATTAAATTTCGGTGCACGGCTGAAATTTTGTTTCCGAATAAATCAGTACTTTTCCTATCGAATGATGTAAAAAAATTCCGATTTTAAAGTTGTTCGCAGGGGTATTTTTCTACAAGTTTAAAAGAAATGTATCAGAATACATTGTTTCAACAATGAATCCATTGTTGTAAAAATGTCTAAAATGAAATTTTACACATAAAACGAGCAGTATCTTCTTATTAAATTCCGGTGCACGGCTGGAATTTTGTTTCCGAATAAATCAGTACTTTTTCTATCGAATGATGTAAAACAATTCCGATTTTTAGGTTGTTCGCAGGGGTATTTTTCTACAAGTTTAAATGAAATGTATCAGAATATATTGTTTCAACAATGAATCCATTGTTGTAAAAATGTCTAAAATGAAATTTTACACATAAAACGAGCAGTATCTTCTTATTAAATTCCGGCGCACGGCTGAAATTTTGTCTCCGAATAAATCAGTACTTTTCCTATCGAATGATGTAAAAAAATTCCGATTTTAAAGTTGTTCGCAGGGGTATTCTTCTAAAAGTTTAAATAAAATATATATAAATACATTGTTTCAACAATGAATCCATTGTTGTAAAAATGTTTAAAATGAAACTTTACACATAAAACGAGCAGTATCTTCTTATTATATTCCGGTGCACGGCTGAAATTTTGTTTCCAAATAAATCAGTACTTTTCCTATCGAATGATGTAAAAAAATTCCGATTTTTAGGTTGTTCGCAGGGGTATTTTTCTACAAGTTTAAATGAAATGTATCAGAATACATTGTTTCAACAATGAATCCATTGTTGTAAAAATGTCTAAAATGAAATTTTACACATAAAACGAGCAGTATCTTCTTATTAAATGCCGGTGCACGGCTGGAATTTTGTTTCCGAATAAATCAGTACTTTTCCTATCGAATGATGTAAAAAAATTCCGATTTTTATGTTGTTCGCAGGGGTATTTTTCTACAAGTTTAAATGAAATGTATCAGAATACATTGTTTCAACAATGAATCCATTGTTGTAAAAATGTTTAAAATGAAATTTTACACATGAAACGAGCAGTATCTTCTTATTAAATTTTGGTGCACGGCTAAAATTTCGTTTCCGAATTAAGCAAAACATTTCCTATCGAATGATGAAAAAAATTTCGATTTTTATGTTGTTCGCAGGGGTATTTTTCTAAAAGTTTAAATGACATGTATCTGAATACATTGTTCCAACAATGAATCCATTGTTGTAAAAGTGTTTAAAATGAAATTTTACACATAAAACGAGCAGTATCTTCTCATTAAATTCCGGTGCACGGCTGAAATTTCGTTTCGGAACTAAGCAAAACATTTCCTATCGAATGATGTAAAAAAATTCCGATTTTTATGTTGTTCGCAGGGGTATTTTTCTACAAGTTTAAATGAAATGTATCAGAATATATTGTTTCAACAATGAATCCATTGTTGTAAAAATGTTTAAAATGAAATTTTACACATAAAAAAGCAGTTTCTTCTTATTAAATTTAGGTGCTCGGCTGAAATTTTGTTACCGAATAAATCAGTACTTTTCCTATCGAATGATGTAAAAAAATTCCGATTTTTATGTTGTTCGCAGGGGTATTTTTCTAAAAGTTTAAATGACATGTATCTGAATACATTGTTTCAACAATGAATCCATTGTTGTAAAAATGTCTAAAATGAAATTTTACACATAAAACGAGCAGTATCTTCTTATTAAATTCTGGTGCACGGCTGGAATTTTGTTTCCGAATAAATCAGTACTTTTTCTATCGAATGATGTAAAACAATTCCGATTTTTAGGTTGTTCGCAGGGGTATTTTTCTACAAGTTTAAATGAAATGTATCAGAATATATTGTTTCAACAATGTATCCATTGTTGTAAAAATGTCTAAAATGAAATTTTACACATAAAACGAGCAGTATCTTCTTATTAAATTCCGGCGCACGGCTGAAATTTTGTTTCCGAATAAATCAGTACTTTTCCTATCGAATGATGTAAAAAAATTCCGATTTTAAAGTTGTTCGCAGGGGTATTCTTCTAAAAGTTTAAATAAAATATATATAAATACATTGTTTCAACAATGAATCCATTGTTGTAAAAATGTTTAAAATGAAACTTTACACATAAAACGAGCAGTATCTTCTCATTAAATTCCGGTGCACGGCTTAAATTTCGTTTCCGAATTAAGCAAAACATTTCCTATCGAATGATGTAAAAAAATTCCGATTTTTATGTTGTTCGCAGGGGTATTTTTCTAAAAGTTTAAATGAAATATATCAAAATGCATTGTTTCAACAATGAATCCATTGTTGAAAAAATGTTTAAAATGAAATTTTACACATAAAAAAAGCAGTTTCTTCTTATTAAATTCAGGTGCTCGGCTGAAATTTTCTTTCCGAATAAATCAGTACTTTTCCTATCGAATGATGTAAAAAAATTCCGATTTTTATGTTGTTCGCAGGGGTATATTTCTAAAAGTTTAAATGACATGTATCTGAATACATTGTTTCAACAATGAATCCATTGTTGTAAAAATGTCTAAAATGAAATTTTACACATAAAACGAGCAGTATCTTCTTATTAAATTCCGGTGCACGGCTGGAATTTTGTTTCCGAATAAATCAGTACTTTTTCTATCGAATGATGTAATAAAATTCCGATTTTTAGGTTGTTCGCAGGGGTATTTTTCGACAAGTTTAAATGAAATGTATCAGAATACATTGTTTCAACAATGAATCCATTGTTGTAAAAATGTCTAAAATGAAATTTTACACATAAAACGAGCAGTATCTTCTTATTAAATGCCGGTGCACGGCTGGAATTTTGTTTCCGAATAAATCAGTACTTTTCCTATCGAATGATGTAAAAAAATTCCGATTTTTATGTTGCTCGCAGGGGTATTTTTCTACAAGTTTAAATGAAATGTATCAGAATACATTGTTTCAACATGAATCCATTGTTGTAAAAATGTTTAAAATGAAATTTTACACATAAAACGAGCAGTATCTTCTTATTAAATTTTGGTGCACGGCTAAAATTTCGTTTCCGAATTAAGCAAAACATTTCCTATCGAATGATGAAAAAAAATTTCGATTTTTATGTTGTTCGCAGGGGTATTTTTCTAAAAGTTTAAATGACATGTATCTGAATACATTGTTTCAACAATGAATCCATTGTTGTAAAAATGTCTGAAATGAAATTTTACACATAAAACGAGCAGTATCTTCTCATTGAATTTCGGTGCACGGCTGAAATTTCGTTTCCGAATTAAGCAAAACATTTCCTATCGAATGATGTAAAAAAATTCCGATTTTTATGTTGTTCGCAGGGGTATTTTTCTAAAAGTTTAAATGAAATATATCTAAATGCATAGTTTCAACAATGAATCCATTGTTGAAAAAATGTTTAAAATGAAATTTTACACATAAAACGAGCAGTATCTTCTTATTAAATTCCGGTACACGGCTGGAATTTTGTTTCCGAATAAATCAGTACTTTTTCTATCGAATGATGTAATAAAATACCGATTTTTAGGTTGTTCGCAGGGGTATTTTTCTACAAGTTTAAATGAAATGTATCAGAATACATTGTTTCAACAATGAATCCATTGTTGTAAAAATGTCTAAAATGAAATTTTACACATAAAACGAGCAGTATCTTCTTATTAAATGCCGGTGCACGGCTGGAATTTTGTTTCCGAATAAATCAGTACTTTTCCTATCGAATGATGTAAAAAAATTCCGATTTTTATGTTGTTCGCAGGGGTATTTTTCTACAAGTTTAAATGAAATAAATCAGAATATATTGTTTCAACAATGAATCCATTGTTGTAAAAATGTTTAAAATGAAATTTTACACATAAAAAAGCAGTTTCTTCTTATTAAATTTAGGTGCTCGGCTGAAATTTTGTTTCCGAATAAATCAGTACTTTTCCTATCGAATGATGTAAAAAAATTCCGATTTTTATGTTGTTCGCAGGGGTATTTTTCTAAAAGTTTAAATGACATGTATCTGAATACATTGTTTCAACAATGAATCCATTGTTGTAAAAATGTCTAAAATGAAATTTTACACATAAAACGAGCAGTATCTTCTTATTAAATTCCGGTGCACGGCTGGAATTTTGTTTCCGAATAAATCAGTACTTTTTCTATCGAATGATGTAAAACAATTCCGATTTTTAGGTTGTTCGCAGGGGTATTTTTCTACAAGTTTAAATGAAATGTATCAGAATATATTGTTTCAACAATGAATCCATTGTTGTAAAAATGTCTAAAATGAAATTTTACACATAAAACGAGCAGTATCTTCTTATTAAATTCCGGCGCACGGCTGAAATTTTGTTTCCGAATAAATCAGTACTTTTCCTATCGAATGATGTAAAAAAATTCCGATTTTAAAGTTGTTCGCAGGGGTATTCTTCTAAAAGTTTAAATAAAATATATATAAATACATTGTTTCAACAATGAATCCATTGTTGTAAAAATGTTTAAAATGAAATTTTACACATAAAACGAGCAGTATCTTCTCATTAAATTCCGGTGCACGGCTGAAATTTCGTTTCCGAATTAAGCAAAACATTTCCTATCGAATGATGTAAAAAATTTCCGATTTTAATGTTGTTCGCAGGGGTATTTTTCTAAAAGTTTAAATGAAATATATCTAAATGCATTGTTTCAACAATGAATCCATTGTTAAAAAAATGTTTAAAATGAAATTTTACACATAAAAATGCAGTTTCTTCTTATTAAATTTAGGTGCTCGGCTGAAATTTTGTTTCCGAATAAATCAGTACTTTTCCTATCGAATGATGCAAAAAAATTCCGATTTTTATGTTGTTCGCAGGGGTATTTTTCTAAAAGTTTAAATGACATGTATCTGAATACATTGTTTCAACAATGAATCCATTGTTGTAAAAATGTCTAAAATGAAATTTTACACATAAAACGAGCAGTATCTTCTTATTAAATTCCGGTGCACGGCTGGAATTTTGTTTCCGAATAAATCAGTACTTTTTCTATCGAATGATGTAAAACAATTCCGATTTTTAGGTTGTTCGCAGGGGTATTTTTCTACAAGTTTAAAAGAAATGTATCAGAATACATTGTTCCAACAATGAATCCATTGTTGTAAAAGTGTTTAAAATGAAAATTTACACATAAAACGAGCAGTATCTTCTTATTATATTCCGGTGCACGGCTGAAATTTTGTTTCCAAATAAATCAGTACTTTTCCTATCGAATGATGTAAAAAAATTCCGATTTTTAGATTGTTCGCAGGGGTATATTTCTACAAGTTTAAATGAAATGTATCAGAATATATTGTTTCAACAATGAATCCATTGTTGTAAAAATGTCTAAAATGAAATTTTACGCATAAAACGAGCAGTATCTTCTTATTAAATTCCGGCGCAAGGCTGAAATTTTGTTTCCGAATAAATCAGTACTTTTCCTATCGAATGATGCAAAAAAATTCCGATTTTAAGGTTGTTCGCAGGTTTATTTTTCTACAAGTTTAAATGAAATGTATCAGAATATATTGTTTCAACAATGAATCCATTGTTGTAAAAGTGTTTAAAATGAAATTTTACACATAAAACGAGCAGTATCTTCTTATTATATTCCGGTGCACGGCTGAAATTTTGTTTCCGAATAAATCAGTACTTTTCCTATCGAATGATGCAAAAAAATTCCGATTTTTAGGTTGTTCGCAGGGGTATTTTTCTACAAGTTTAAATGAAATGTATCAGAATATATTGTTTCAACAATGAATCCATTGTTGTAAAAATGTCTAAAATGAAATTTTACACATAAAACGAGCAGTATCTTCTTATTAAATTTCGGTGCACGGCTGAAATTTTGTTTCCGAATAAATCAGTACTTTTCCTATCGAATGATGTAAAAAAATTCCGATTTTAAAGTTGTTCGCAGGGGTATTTTTCTACAAGTTTAAAAGAAATGTATCAGAATACATTGTTTCAACAATGAATCCATTGTTGTAAAAATGTCTAAAATGAAATTTTACACATAAAACGAGCAGTATCTTCTTATTAAATTCCGGTGCACGGCTGGAATTTTGTTTCCGAATAAATCAGTACTTTTTCTATCGAATGATGTAAAACAATTCCGATTTTTAGGTTGTTCGCAGGGGTATTTTTCTACAAGTTTAAATGAAATGTATCAGAATATATTGTTTCAACAATGAATCCATTGTTGTAAAAATGTCTAAAATGAAATTTTACACATAAAACGAGCAGTATCTTCTTATTAAATTCCGGCGCACGGCTGAAATTTTGTCTCCGAATAAATCAGTACTTTTCCTATCGAATGATGTAAAAAAATTCCGATTTTAAAGTTGTTCGCAGGGGTATTCTTCTAAAAGTTTAAATAAAATATATATAAATACATTGTTTCAACAATGAATCCATTGTTGTAAAAATGTTTAAAATGAAACTTTACACATAAAACGAGCAGTATCTTCTTATTATATTCCGGTGCACGGCTGAAATTTTGTTTCCAAATAAATCAGTACTTTTCCTATCGAATGATGTAAAAAAATTCCGATTTTTAGATTGTTCGCAGGGGTATATTTCTACAAGTTTAAATGAAATGTATCAGAATATATTGTTTCAACAATGAATCCATTGTTGTAAAAATGTCTAAAATGAAATTTTACGCATAAAACGAGCAGTATCTTCTTATTAAATTCCGGCGCACGGCTGAAATTTTGTTTCCGAATAAATCAGTACTTTTCCTATCGAATGATGCAAAAAAATTCCGATTTTTAGGTTGTTCGCAGGTTTATTTTTCTACAAGTTTAAATGAAATGTATCAGAATATATTGTTTCAACAATGAATCCATTGTTGTAAAAGTGTTTAAAATGAAATTTTACACATAAAACGAGCAGTATCTTCTTATTATATTCCGGTGCACGGCTGAAATTTTGTTTCCGAATAAATCAGTACTTTTCCTATCGAATGATGCAAAAAAATTCCGATTTTTAGGTTGTTCGCAGGGGTATTTTTCTACAAGTTTAAATGAAATGTATCAGAATATATTGTTTCAACAATGAATCCATTGTTGTAAAAATGTCTAAAATGAAATTTTACACATAAAACGAGCAGTATCTTCTTATTAAATTTCGGTGCACGGCTGAAATTTTGTTTCCGAATAAATCAGTACTTTTCCTATCGAATGATGTAAAAAAATTCCGATTTTAAAGTTGTTCGCAGGGGTATTTTTCTACAAGTTTAAAAGAAATGTATCAGAATACATTGTTTCAACAATGAATCCATTGTTGTAAAAATGTCTAAAATGAAATTTTACACATAAAACGAGCAGTATCTTCTTATTAAATTCCGGTGCACGGCTGGAATTTTGTTTCCGAATAAATCAGAACTTTTTCTATCGAATGATGTAAAACAATTCCGATTTTTAGGTTGTTCGCAGGGGTATTTTTCTACAAGTTTAAATGAAATGTATCAGAATATATTGTTTCAACAATGAATCCATTGTTGTAAAAATGTCTAAAATGAAATTTTACACATAAAACGAGCAGTATCTTCTTATTAAATTCCGGCGCACGGCTGAAATTTTGTCTCCGAATAAATCAGTACTTTTCCTATCGAATGATGTAAAAAAATTCCGATTTTAAAGTTGTTCGCAGGGGTATTCTTCTAAAAGTTTAAATAAAATATATATAAATACATTGTTTCAACAATGAATCCATTGTTGTAAAAATGTTTAAAATGAAACTTTACACATAAAACGAGCAGTATCTTCTCATTAAATTCCGGTGCACGGCTTAAATTTCGTTTCCGAATTAAGCAAAACATTTCCTATCGAATGATGTAAAAAAATTCCGATTTTTATGTTGTTCGCAGGGGTATTTTTCTAAAAGTTTAAATGAAATATATCAAAATGCATTGTTTCAACAATGAATCCATTGTTGAAAAAATGTTTAAAATGAAATTTTACACATAAAAAAAGCAGTTTCTTCTTATTAAATTCAGGTGCTCGGCTGAAATTTTGTTTCCGAATAAATCAGTACTTTTCCTATCGAATGATGTAAAAAAATTCCGATTTTTATGTTGTTCGCAGGGGTATTTTTCTAAAAGTTTAAATGACATGTATCTGAATACATTGTTTCAACAATGAATCCATTGTTGTAAAAATGTCTAAAATGAAATTTTACACATAAAACGAGCAGTATCTTCTTATTAAATTCCGGTGCACGGCTGGAATTTTGTTTCCGAATAAATCAGTACTTTTTCTATCGAATGATGTAATAAAATTCCGATTTTTAGGTTGTTCGCAGGGGTATTTTTCGACAAGTTTAAATGAAATGTATCAGAATACATTGTTTCAACAATGAATCCATTGTTGTAAAAATGTCTAAAATGAAATTTTACACATAAAACGAGCAGTATCTTCTTATTAAATGCCGGTGCACGGCTGGAATTTTGTTTCCGAATAAATCAGTACTTTTCCTATCGAATGATGTAAAAAATTTCCGATTTTTATGTTGCTCGCAGGGGTATTTTTCTACAAGTTTAAATGAAATGTATCAGAATACATTGTTTCAACAATGAATCCATTGTTGTAAAAATGTTTAAAATGAAATTTTACACATAAAACGAGCAGTATCTTCTTATTAAATTTTGGTGCACGGCTAAAATTTCGGTTCCGAATTAAGCAAAACATTTCCTATCGAATGATGAAAAAAAATTTCGATTTTTATGTTGTTCGCAGGGGTATTTTTCTAAAAGTTTAAATGACATGTATCTGAATACATTGTTTCAACAATGAATCCATTGTTGTAAAAATGTCTGAAATGAAATTTTACACATAAAACGAGCAGTATCTTCTCATTGAATTCCGGTGCACGGCTGAAATTTCTTTTCCGAATTAAGCAAAACATTTCCTATCGAATGATGTAAAAAAATTCCGATTTTTATGTTGTTCGCAGGGGTATTTTTCTACAAGTTTAAATGAAATGTATCAGAATATATTGTTTCAACAATGAATCCATTGTTGTAAAAATGTTTAAAATGAAATTTTACACATAAAAAAGCAGTTTCTTCTTATTAAATTTAGGTGCTCGGCTGAAATTTTGTTTCCGAATAAATCAGTACTTTTCCTATCGAATGATGTAAAAAAATTCCGATTTTTATGTTGTTCGCAGGGGTATTTTTCTAAAAGTTTAAATGACATGTATCTGAATACATTGTTTCAACAATGAATCCATTGTTGTAAAAATGTCTAAAATGAAATTTTACACATAAAACGAGCAGTATCTTCTTATTAAATTCGGGTGCACGGCTGGAATTTTGTTTCCGAATAAATCAGTACTTTTTCTATCGAATGATGTAAAACAATTCCGATTTTTAGGTTGTTCGCAAGGGTATTTTTCTACAAGTTTAAATGAAATGTATCAGAATATATTGTTTCAAAAACGAATCCATTGTTGTAAAAATGTCTAAAATGAAATTTTACACATAAAACGAGCTGTATCTTCTTATTAAATTCCGGCGCACGGCTGAAATTTTGTTTCCGAATAAATCAGTACTTTTCCTATCGAATGATGTAAAAAAATTCCGATTTTAAAGTTGTTCGCAGGGGTATTCTTCTAAAAGTTTAAATAAAATATATATAAATACATTGTTTCAACAATGAATCCATTGTTGTAAAAATGTTTAAAATGAAATTTTACACATAAAACGAGCAGTATCTTCTCATTAAATTCCGGTGCACGGCTGAAATTTCGTTTCCGAATTAAGCAAAACATTTCCTATCGAATGATGTAAAAAAATTCCGATTTTTATGTTGTTCGCAGGGGTATTTTTCTAAAAGTTTAAATGAAATATATCTAAATGCATTGTTTCAACAATGAATCCATTGTTAAAAAAATGTTTAAAATGAAATTTTACACAAAAAATGCAGTTTCTTCTTATTAAATTTAGGTGCTCGGCTGAAATTTTGTTTCCGAATAAATCAGTACTTTTTCTATCGAATGTTGCAAAAAAATTCCGATTTTTATGTTGTTCGCAGGGGTATTTTTCTAAAAGTTTAAATGACATGTATCTGAATACATTGTTTCAACAATGAATCCATTGTTGTAAAAATGTCTAAAATGAAATTTTACACATAAAACGAGCAGTATCTTCTTATTAAATTCCGGTGCACGGCTGGAATTTTGTTTCCGAATAAATCAGTACTTTTTCTATCGAATGATGTAAAACAATTCCGATTTTTAGGTTGTTCGCAGGGGTATTTTTCTACAAGTTTAAAAGAAATGTATCAGAATACATTGTTCCAACAATGAATCCATTGTTGTAAAAGTGTTTAAAATGAAAATTTACACATAAAACGAGCAGTATCTTCTTATTATATTCCGGTGCACGGCTGAAATTTTGTTTCCAAATAAATCAGTACTTTTCCTATCGAATGATGTAAAAAAATTCCGATTTTTAGATTGTTCGCAGGGGTATATTTCTACAAGTTTAAATGAAATGTATCAGAATATATTGTTTCAACAATGAATCCATTGTTGTAAAAATGTCTAAAATGAAATTTTACGCATAAAACGAGCAGTATCTTCTTATTAAATTCCGGCGCACGGCTGAAATTTTGTTTCCGAATAAATCAGTACTTTTCCTATCGAATGATGCAAAAAAATTCCCATTTTTAGGTTGTTCGCAGGTTTATTTTTCTACAAGTTTAAATGAAATGTATCAGAATATATTGTTTCAACAATGAATCCATTGTTGTAAAAGTGTTTAAAATGAAATTATACACATAAAACGAGCAGTATCTTCTTATTATATTCCGGTGCACGGCTGAAATTTTGTTTCCGAATAAATCAGTACTTTTCCTATCGAATGATGCAAAAAAATTCCGATTTTAAGGTTGTTCGCAGGGGTATTTTTCTACAAGTTTAAATGAAATGTATCAGAATATATTGTTTCAACAATGAATCCATTGTTGTAAAAATGTCTAAAATGAAATTTTACACATAAAACGAGCAGTATCTTCTTATTAAATTTCGGTGCACGGCTGAAATTTTGTTTCCGAATAAATCAGTACTTTTCCTATCGAATGATGTAAAAAAATTCCGATTTTAAAGTTGTTCGCAGGGGTATTTTTCTACAAGTTTAAAAGAAATGTATCAGAATACATTGTTCCAACAATGAATCCATTGTTGTAAAAGTGTTTAAAATGAAATTTTACACATAAAACGAGCAGTATCTTCTTATTATATTCCGGTGCACGGCTGAAATTTTGTTTCCGAATAAATCAGTACTTTTCCTATCGAATTATGTAAAAAAATTCCGATTTTTAGGTTGTTCGCATGGGTATTTTTCTGCAAGTTTAAATGAAATGTATCAGAATACATTGTTTCAACAATGAATCCATTGTTGTAAAAATGTCTAAAATGAAATTTCACACATAAAACGAGCAGTATCTTCTTATTAAATGCTTGTGCACGGCTAGAATTTTGTTTCCGAATAAATCAGTACTTTTTCTATCGAATGATGTAAAAAAATTCCGATTTTTAGGTTGTTCGCAGGGGTATTTTTCTACAAGTTTAAAAGAAATGTATCAGAATACATTGTTCCAACAATGAATCCATTGTTGTAAAAGTGTTTAAAATGAAATTTTACACATAAAACGAGCAGTATCTTCTTATTATATTCCGGTGCACGGCTGAAATTTTGTTTCCGAATAAATCAGTACTTTTCCTATCGAATGATGTAAAAAAATTCCGATTTTTAGGTTGTTCGCAGGGGTATTTTTCTACAAGTTTAAATGAAATGTATCAGAATACATTGTTTCAACAAAGAATCCATTGTTGTAAAAATGTCTAAAATGAAATTTTACACATAAAACGAGCAGTATCTTCTTATTAAATTCCGGTACACGGCTGAAATTTTGTTTCCGAATAAATCATTACTTTTCCTATCGAATGATGTAAAAAAATTCCGATTTTTATGTTGTTCGCAGGGGTATTTTTCTAAAAGTTTAAATGAAATATATCTAAATGCATTGTTTCGACAATGAATCCATTGTTGAAAAAATGTTTAAAATGAAATTTTACACATAAAAAAGCAGTTTCTTCTTATTAAATTCAGGTGCTCGGCTGAAATTTTGTTTCCGAATAAATCAGTACTTTTCCTATCGAATGATGTAAAAAAATTCCGATTTTTATGTTGTTCGCAGGGGTATTTTTCTAAAAGTTTAAATGACATGTATATGAATACATTGTTTCAACAATGAATCCATTGTTGTAAAAATGTCTAAAATGAAATTTTACACATAAAACGAGCAGTATCTTCTTATTAAATTCCGGTGCACGGCTGGAATTTTGTTTCCGAATAAATCAGTACTTTTTCTATCGAATGATGTAAAACAATTCCGATTTTTAGGTTGTTCGCAGGGGTATTTTTCTACAAGTTTAAAAGAAATGTATCAGAATACATTGTTCCAACAATGAATCCATTGTTGTAAAAGTGTTTAAAATGAAATTTTACACATAAAACGAGCAGTATCTTCTTATTAAATTCCGGCGCACGGCTGAAATTTTGTTTCCGAATAAATCAGTACTTTTCCTATCGAATGATGTAAAAAAATGCCGATTTTAAAGTTGTTCACAGGGGTATTCTTCTAAAAGTTTAAATGAAATATATCTAAATGCATTGTTTCAACAATGAATCCATTGTTGAAAAAATGTTTAAAATGAAATTTTACACATAAAACGAGCAGTATCTTCTTATTAAATTTTGGTGCACGGCTAAAATTTCGTTTCCGAATTAAGCAAAACATTTCCTATCGAATGATGAAAAAAATTTCGATTTTTAGGTTGTTCGCAGGGGTATTTTTCTACAAGTTTAAATGAAATGTATCAGAATACATTGTTCCAACAATGAATCCATTGTTGTAAAAGTGTTTAAAATGAAATTTTACACATAAAACGAGAAGTATCTTCTTATTATATTCCGGTGCACGGCTGAAATTTTGTTTCCGAATAAATCAGTACTTTTCCTATCGAATGATGTAATAAAATTCCTATTTTTAGGTTGTTCGCAGGGGTATTTTTCTACAAGTTTAAATGAAATGTATCAGAATACCTTGTTCCAACAATGAATCCATTGTTGTAAAAGGGTTTAAAATGAAATTTTACACATAAAACGAGCAGTATCTTCTTATTATATTCCGGTGCACGGCTGAAATTTTGTTTCCGAATAAATCAGTACTTTTCCTATCGAATGATGTAAAAAAATTCCGATTTTTATGTTGTTCGCAGGGGTATTTTTCTACAAGTTTAAATGAAATGTATCAGAATACCTTGTTCCAACAATGAATCCATTGTTGTAAAAGGGTTTAAAATGAAATTTTACACATAAAACGAGCAGTATCTTCTTATTAAATGCCGGTGCACGGCTGGAATTTTGTTTCCGAATAAATCAGTACTTTTCCTATCGAATGATGTAAAAAAATTCCGATTTTTATGTTGTTCGCAGGGGTATTTTTCTACAAGTTTAAATGAAATGTATCAGAATACATTGTTTCAACAATGAATCAATTGTTGTAAAAATGTTTAAAATGAAATTTTACACATGAAACGAGCAGTATCTTCTTATTAAATTTTGGTGCACGGCTAAAATTTCGTTTCCGAATTAAGCAAAACATTTCCTATCGAATGATGAAAAAAAATTTCGATTTTTATGTTGTTCGCAGGGGTATTTTTCTAAAAGTTTAAATGACATGTATCTGAATACATTGTTTCAACAATGAATCCATTGTTGTAAAAGTGTTTAAAATGAAATTTTACACATAAAACGAGCAGTATCTTCTCATTAAATTCCGGTGCACGGCTGAAATTTCGTTTCGGAACTAAGCAAAACATTTCCTATCGAATGATGTAAAAAAATTCCGATTTTTATGTTGTTCGCAGGGGTATTTTTCTACAAGTTTAAATGAAATGTATCAGAATATATTGTTTCAACAATGAATCCATTGTTGTAAAAATGTTTAAAATGAAATTTTACACATAAAAAAGCAGTTTCTTCTTATTAAATTTAGGTGCTCGGCTGAAATTTTGTTTCCGTATAAATCAGTACTTTTCCTATCGAATGATGTAAAAAAATTCCGATTTTTATGTTGTTCGCAGGGGTATTTTTCTAAAAGTTTAAATGACATGTATCTGAATACATTGTTTCAACAATGAATCCATTGTTGTAAAAATGTCTAAAATGAAATTTTACACATAAAACGAGCAGTATCTTCTTATTAAATTCGGGTGCACGGCTGGAATTTTGTTTCCGAATAAATCAGTACTTTTTCTATCGAATGATGTAAAACAATTCCGATTTTTAGGTTGTTCGCAAGGGTATTTTTCTACAAGTTTAAATGAAATGTATCAGAATATATTGTTTCAACAATGAATCCATTGTTGTAAAAATGTCTAAAATGAAATTTTACACATAAAACGAGCAGTATCTTCTTATTAAATTCCGGCGCACGGCTGAAATTTTGTTTCCGAATAAATCAGTACTTTTCCTATCGAATGATGTAAAAAAATTCCGATTTTAAAGTTGTTCGCAGGGGTATTCTTCTAAAAGTTTAAATAAAATATATATAAATACATTGTTTCAACAATGAATCCATTGTTGTAAAAATGTTTAAAATGAAATTTTACACATAAAACGAGCAGTATCTTCTCATTAAATTCCGGTGCACGGCTGAAATTTCGTTTCCGAATTAAGCAAAACATTTCCTATCGAATGATGTAAAAAAATTCCGATTTTTATGTTGTTCGCAGGGGTATTTTTCTAAAAGTTTAAATGAAATATATCTAAATGCATTGTTTCAACAATGAATCCATTGTTAAAAAAATGTTTAAAATGAAATTTTACACAAAAAATGCAGTTTCTTCTTATTAAATTTAGGTGCTCGGCTGAAATTTTGTTTCCGAATAAATCAGTACTTTTCCTATCGAATGATGCAAAAAAAATTCCGATTTTTATGTTGTTCGCAGGGGTATTTTTCTAAAAGTTTAAATGACATGTATCTGAATACATTGTTTCAACAATGAATCCATTGTTGTAAAAATGTCTAAAATGAAATTTTACACATAAAACGAGCAGTATCTTCTTATTAAATTCCGGTGCACGGCTGGAATTTTGTTTCCGAATAAATCAGTACTTTTTCTATCGAATGATGTAAAACAATTCCGATTTTTAGGTTGTTCGCAGGGGTATTTTTCTACAAGTTTAAAAGAAATGTATCAGAATACATTGTTCCAACAATGAATCCATTGTTGTAAAAGTGTTTAAAATGAAAATTTACACATAAAACGAGCAGTATCTTCTTATTATATTCCGGTGCACGGCTGAAATTTTGTTTCCAAATAAATCAGTACTTTTCCTATCGAATGATGTAAAAAAATTCCGATTTTTAGATTGTTCGCAGGGGTATATTTCTACAAGTTTAAATGAAATGTATCAGAATATATTGTTTCAACAATGAATCCATTGTTGTAAAAATGTCTAAAATGAAATTTTACGCATAAAACGAGCAGTATCTTCTTATTAAATTCCGGCGCACGGCTGAAATTTTGTTTCCGAATAAATCAGTACTTTTCCTATCGAATGATGCAAAAAAATTCCCATTTTTAGGTTGTTCGCAGGTTTATTTTTCTACAAGTTTAAATGAAATGTATCAGAATATATTGTTTCAACAATGAATCCATTGTTGTAAAAGTGTTTAAAATGAAATTATACACATAAAACGAGCAGTATCTTCTTATTATATTCCGGTGCACGGCTGAAATTTTGTTTCCGAATAAATCAGTACTTTTCCTATCGAATGATGCAAAAAAATTCCGATTTTTAGGTTGTTCGCAGGGGTATTTTTCTACAAGTTTAAATGAAATGTATCAGAATATATTGTTTCAACAATGAATCCATTGTTGTAAAAATGTCTAAAATGAAATTTTACACATAAAACGAGCAGTATCTTCTTATTAAATTTCGGTGCACGGCTGAAATTTTGTTTCCGAATAAATCAGTACTTTTCCTATCGAATGATGTAAAAAAATTCCGATTTTAAAGTTGTTCGCAGGGGTATTTTTCTACAAGTTTAAAAGAAATGTATCAGAATACATTGTTCCAACAATGAATCCATTGTTGTAAAAGTGTTTAAAATGAAATTTTACACATAAAACGAGCAGTATCTTCTTATTATATTCCGGTGCACGGCTGAAATTTTGTTTCCGAATAAATCAGTACTTTTCCTATCGAATTATGTAAAAAAATTCCGATTTTTAGGTTGTTCGCAGGGGTATTTTTCTACAAGTTTAAATGAAATGTATCAGAATATATTGTTTCAACAATGAATCCATTGTTGTAAAAATGTCTAAAATGAAATTTTACACATAAAACGAGCAGTATCTTCTTATTAAATTTCGGTGCACGGCTGAAATTTTGTTTCCGAATAAATCAGTACTTTTCCTATCGAATGATGTAAAAAAATTCCGATTTTAAAGTTGTTCGCAGGGGTATTTTTCTACAAGTTTAAAAGAAATGTATCAGAATACATTGTTCCAACAATGAATCCATTGTTGTTAAAGTGTTTAAAATGAAATTTTACACATAAAACGAGCAGTATCTTCTTATTATATTCCGGTGCACGGCTGAAATTTTGTTTCCGAATAAATCAGTACTTTTCCTATCGAATTATGTAAAAAAATTCCGATTTTTAGGTTGTTCGCATGGGTATTTTTCTGCAAGTTTAAATGAAATGTATCAGAATACATTGTTTCAACAATGAATCCATTGTTGTAAAAATGTCTAAAATGAAATTTCACACATAAAACGAGCAGTATCTTCTTATTAAATGCCTGTGCACGGCTAGAATTTTGTTTCCGAATAAATCAGTACTTTTTCTATCGAATGATGTAAAAAAATTCCGATTTTTAGGTTGTTCGCAGGGGTATTTTTCTACAAGTTTAAAAGAAATGTATCAGAATACATTGTTCCAACAATGAATCCATTGTTGTAAAAGTGTTTAAAATGAAATTTTACACATAAAACGAGCAGTATCTTCTTATTATATTCCGGTGCACGGCTGAAATTTTGTTTCCGAATAAATCAGTACTTTTCCTATCGAATGATGTAAAAAAATGCCGATTTTAAAGTTGTTCGCAGGGGTATTCTTCTAAAAGTTTAAATGAAATATATCTAAATGCATTGTTTCAACAATGAATCCATTGTTGAAAAAATGTTTAAAATGAAATTTTACACATAAAACGAGCAGTATCTTCTTATTAAATTTTGGTGCACGGCTAAAATTTCGTTTCCGAATTAAGCAAAACATTTCCTATCGAATGATGAAAAAAATTTCGATTTTTAGGTTGTTCGCAGGGGTATTTTTCTACAAGTTTAAATGAAATGTATCAGAATACATTGTTCCAACAATGAATCCATTGTTGTAAAAGTGTTTAAAATGAAATTTTACACATAAAACGAGAAGTATCTTCTTATTATATTCCGGTGCACGGCTGAAATTTTGTTTCCGAATAAATCAGTACTTTTCCTATCGAATGATGTAATAAAATTCCTATTTTTAGGTTGTTCGCAGGGGTATTTTTCTACAAGTTTAAATGAAATGTATCAGAATACCTTGTTCCAACAATGAATCCATTGTTGTAAAAGGGTTTAAAATGAAATTTTACACATAAAACGAGCAGTATCTTCTTATTATATTCCGGTGCACGGCTGAAATTTTGTTTCCGAATAAATCAGTACTTTTCCTATCGAATGATGTAAAAAAATTCCGATTTTTATGTTGTTCGCAGGGGTATTTTTCTACAAGTTTAAATGAAATGTATCAGAATACCTTGTTCCAACAATGAATCCATTGTTGTAAAAGGGTTTAAAATGAAATTTTACACATAAAACGAGCAGTATCTTCTTATTAAATGCCGGTGCACGGCTGGAATTTTGTTTCCGAATAAATCAGTACTTTTCCTATCGAATGATGTAAAAAAATTCCGATTTTTATGTTGTTCGCAGGGGTATTTTTCTACAAGTTTAAATGAAATGTATCAGAATACATTGTTTCAACAATGAATCCATTGTTGTAAAAATGTTTAAAATGAAATTTTACACATGAAACGAGCAGTATCTTCTTATTAAATTTTGGTGCACGGCTAAAATTTCGTTTCCGAATTAAGCAAAACATTTCCTATCGAATGATGAAAAAAAATTTCGATTTTTATGTTGTTCGCAGGGGTATTTTTCTAAAAGTTTAAATGACATGTATCTGAATACATTGTTTCAACAATGAATCCATTGTTGTAAAAGTGTTTAAAATGAAATTTTACACATAAAACGAGCAGTATCTTCTCATTAAATTCCGGTGCACGGCTGAAATTTCGTTTCGGAACTAAGCAAAACATTTCCTATCGAATGATGTAAAAAAATTCCGATTTTTATGTTGTTCGCAGGGGTATTTTTCTACAAGTTTAAATGAAATGTATCAGAATATATTGTTTCAACAATGAATCCATTGTTGTAAAAATGTTTAAAATGAAATTTTACACATAAAAAAGCAGTTTCTTCTTATTAAATTTAGGTGCTCGGCTGAAATTTTGTTTCCGAATAAATCAGTACTTTTCCTATCGAATGATGTAAAAAAATTCCGATTTTTATGTTGTTCGCAGGGGTATTTTTCTAAAAGTTTAAATGACATGTATCTGAATACATTGTTTCAACAATGAATCCATTGTTGTAAAAATGTCTAAAATGAAATTTTACACATAAAACGAGCAGTATCTTCTTATTAAATTCGGGTGCACGGCTGGAATTTTGTTTCCGAATAAATCAGTACTTTTTCTATCGAATGATGTAAAACAATTCCGATTTTTAGGTTGTTCGCAAGGGTATTTTTCTACAAGTTTAAATGAAATGTATCAGAATATATTGTTTCAACAATGAATCCATTGTTGTAAAAATGTCTAAAATGAAATTTTACACATAAAACGAGCAGTATCTTCTTATTAAATTCCGGCGCACGGCTGAAATTTTGTTTCCGAATAAATCAGTACTTTTCCTATCGAATGATGTAAAAAAATTCCGATTTTAAAGTTGTTCGCAGGGGTATTCTTCTAAAAGTTTAAATAAAATATATATAAATACATTGTTTCAACAATGAATCCATTGTTGTAAAAATGTTTAAAATGAAATTTTACACATAAAACGAGCAGTATCTTCTCATTAAATTCCGGTGCACGGCTGAAATTTCGTTTCCGAATTAAGCAAAACATTTCCTATCGAATGATGTAAAAAAATTCCGATTTTTATGTTGTTCGCAGGGGTATTTTTCTAAAAGTTTAAATGAAATATATCTAAATGCATTGTTTCAACAATGAATCCATTGTTAAAAAAATGTTTAAAATGAAATTTTACACAAAAAATGCAGTTTCTTCTTATTAAATTTAGGTGCTCGGCTGAAATTTTGTTTCCGAATAAATCAGTACTTTTCCTATCGAATGATGCAAAAAAATTCCGATTTTTATGTTGTTCGCAGGGGTATTTTTCTAAAAGTTTAAATGACATGTATCTGAATACATTGTTTCAACAATGAATCCATTGTTGTAAAAATGTCTAAAATGAAATTTTACACATAAAACGAGCAGTATCTTCTTATTAAATTCCGGTGCACGGCTGGAATTTTGTTTCCGAATAAATCAGTACTTTTTCTATCGAATGATGTAAAACAATTCCGATTTTTAGGTTGTTCGCAGGGGTATTTTTCTACAAGTTTAAAAGAAATGTATCAGAATACATTGTTCCAACAATGAATCCATTGTTGTAAAAGTGTTTAAAATGAAAATTTACACATAAAACGAGCAGTATCTTCTTATTATATTCCGGTGCACGGCTGAAATTTTGTTTCCAAATAAATCAGTACTTTTCCTATCGAATGATGTAAAAAAATTCCGATTTTTAGATTGTTCGCAGGGGTATATTTCCACAAGTTTAAATGAAATGTATCAGAATATATTGTTTCAACAATGAATCCATTGTTGTAAAAATGTCTAAAATGAAATTTTACGCATAAAACGAGCAGTATCTTCTTATTAAATTCCGGCGCACGGCTGAAATTTTGTTTCCGAATAAATCAGTACTTTTCCTATCGAATGATGCAAAAAAATTCCCATTTTTAGGTTGTTCGCAGGTTTATTTTTCTACAAGTTTAAATGAAATGTATCAGAATATATTGTTTCAACAATGAATCCATTGTTGTAAAAGTGTTTAAAATGAAATTATACACATAAAACGAGCAGTATCTTCTTATTATATTCCGGTGCACGGCTGAAATTTTGTTTCCGAATAAATCAGTACTTTTCCTATCGAATGATGCAAAAAAATTCCGATTTTTAGGTTGTTCGCAGGGGTATTTTTCTACAAGTTTAAATGAAATGTATCAGAATATATTGTTTCAACAATGAATCCATTGTTGTAAAAATGTCTAAAATGAAATTTTACACATAAAACGAGCAGTATCTTCTTATTAAATTTCGGTGCACGGCTGAAATTTTGTTTCCGAATAAATCAGTACTTTTCCTATCGAATGATGTAAAAAAATTCCGATTTTAAAGTTGTTCGCAGGGGTATTTTTCTACAAGTTTAAAAGAAATGTATCAGAATACATTGTTCCAACAATGAATCCATTGTTGTAAAAGTGTTTAAAATGAAATTTTACACATAAAACGAGCAGTATCTTCTTATTATATTCCGGTGCACGGCTGAAATTTTGTTTCCGAATAAATCAGTACTTTTCCTATCGAATTATGTAAAAAAATTCCGATTTTTAGGTTGTTCGCATGGGTATTTTTCTGCAAGTTTAAATGAAATGTATCAGAATACATTGTTTCAACAAAGAATCCATTGTTGTAAAAATGTCTAAAATGAAATTTTACACATAAAACGAGCAGTATCTTCTTATTAAATTCCGGTACACGGCTGAAATTTTGTTTCCGAATAAATCATTACTTTTCCTATCGAATGATGTATAAAAATTCCGATTTTTATGTTGTTCGCAGGGGTATTTTTCTAAAAGTATAAATGAAATATATCTAAATGCATTGTTTCGACAATGAATCCATTGTTGAAAAAATGTTTAAAATAAAATTTTACACATAAAAAAGCAGTTTCTTCTTATTAAATTCAGGTGCTCGGCTGAAATTTTGTTTCCGAATAAATCAGTACTTTTCCTATCGAATGATGTAAAAAAATTCCGATTTTTATGTTGTTCGCAGGGGTATTTTTCTAAAAGTTTAAATGACATGTATATGAATACATTGTTTCAACAATGAATCCATTGTTGTAAAAATGTCTAAAATGAAATTTTACACATAAAACGAGCAGTATCTTCTTATTAAATTCCGGTGCACGGCTGGAATTTTGTTTCCGAATAAATCAGTACTTTTTCTATCGAATGATGTAAAACAATTCCGATTTTTAGGTTGTTCGCAGGGGTATTTTTCTACAAGTTTAAAAGAAATGTATCAGAATACATTGTTCCAACAATGAATCCATTGTTGTAAAAGTGTTTAAAATGAAATTTTACACATAAAACGAGCAGTATCTTCTTATTAAATTCCGGCGCACGGCTGAAATTTTGTTTCCGAATAAATCAGTACTTTTCCTATCGAATGATGTAAAAAAATGCCGATTTTAAAGTTGTTCGCAGGGGTATTCTTCTAAAAGTTTAAATGAAATATATCTAAATGCATTGTTTCAACAATGAATCCATTGTTGAAAAAATGTTTAAAATGAAATTTTACACATAAAACGAGCAGTATCTTCTTATTAAATTTTGGTGCACGGCTAAAATTTCGTTTCCGAATTAAGCAAAACATTTCCTATCGAATGATGAAAAAAATTTCGATAGGTTGTTCGCAGGGGTATTTTTCTACAAGTTTAAATGAAATGTATCAGAATACATTGTTCCAACAATGAATCCATTGTTGTAAAAGTGTTTAAAATGAAATTTTACACATAAAACGAGAAGTATCTTCTTATTATATTCCGGTGCACGGCTGAAATTTTGTTTCCGAATAAATCAGTACTTTTCCTATCGAATGATGTAATAAAATTCCTATTTTTAGGTTGTTCGCAGGGGTATTTTTCTACAAGTTTAAAGGAAATGTATCAGAATACCTTGTTCCAACAATGAATCCATTGTTGTAAAAGGGTTTAAAATGAAATTTTACACATAAAACGAGCAGTATCTTCTTATTATATTCCGGTGCACGGCTGAAATTTTGTTTCCGAATAAATCAGTACTTTTCCTATCGAATGATGTAAAAAAAATCCGATTTTTATGTTGTTCGCAGGGGTATTTTTCTACAAGTTTAAATGAAATGTATCAGAATACCTTGTTCCAACAATGAATCCATTGTTGTAAAAGGGTTTAAAATGAAATTTTACACATAAAACGAGCAGTATCTTCTTATTAAATGCCGGTGCACGGCTGGAATTTTGTTTCCGAATAAATCAGTACTTTTCCTATCGAATGATGTAAAAAAATTCCGATTTTTATGTTGTTCGCAGGGGTATTTTTCTACAAGTTTAAATGAAATGTATCAGAATACATTGTTTCAACAATGAATCCATTGTTGTAAAAATGTTTAAAATGAAATTTTACACATAAAACGAGCAGTATCTTCTCATTAAATTCCGGTGCACGGCTGAAATTTCGTTTCGGAACTAAGCAAAACATTTCCTATCGAATGATGTAAAAAAATTCCGATTTTTATGTTGTTCGCAGGGGTATTTTTCTACAAGTTTAAATGACATGTATCTGAATACATTGTTTCAACAATGAATCCATTGTTGTAAAAGTGTTTAAAATGAAATTTTACACATAAAACGAGCAGTATCTTCTCATTAAATTCCGGTGCACGGCTGAAATTTCGTTTCGGAACTAAGCAAAACATTTCCTATCGAATGATGTAAAAAAATTCCGATTTTTATGTTGTTCGCAGGGGTATTTTTCTACAAGTTTAAATGACATGTATCTGAATACATTGTTTCAACAATGAATCCATTGTTGTAAAAATGTCTAAAATGAAATTTTACACATAAAACGAGCAGTATCTTCTTATTAAATTCCGGCGCACGGCTGAAATTTTGTCTAAGAATAAATCAGTACTTTTCCTATCGAATGATGTAAAAAAATTCCGATTTTAAAGTTGTTCGCAGGGGTATTCTTCTAAAAGTTTAAATAAAATATATATAAATACATTGTTTCAACAATGAATCCATTGTTGTAAAAATGTTTAAAATGAAACTTTACACATAAAACGAGCAGTATCTTCTCATTAAATTCCGGTGCACGGCTTAAATTTTGTTTCCGAATTAAGCAAAACATTTCCTATCGAATGATGTAAAAAAATTCCGATTTTTATGTTGTTCGCAGGGGTATTTTTCTAAAAGTTTAAATGAAATATATCAAAATGCATTGTTTCAACAATGAATCCATTGTTGAAAAAATGTTTAAAATGAAATTTTACACATAAAAAAAGCAGTTTCTTCTTATTAAATTCAGGTGCTCGGCTGAAATTTTGTTTCCGAATAAATCAGTACTTTTCCTATCGAATGATGTAAAAAAATTCCGATTTTTATGTTGTTCGCAGGGGTATTTTTCTAAAAGTTTAAATGACATGTATCAGAATACATTGTTTCAACAATGAATCCATTGTTGTAAAAATGTCTAAAATGAAATTTTACACATAAAACGAGCAGTATCTTCTTATTAAATTCCGGTGCACGGCTGGAATTTTGTTTCCGAATAAATCAGTACTTTTTCTATCGAATGATGTAAAACAATTCCGATTTTTAGGTTGTTCGCAGGGGTATTTTTCTACAAGTTTAAATGAAATGTATCAGAATATATTGTTTCAACAATGAATCCATTGTTGTAAAAATGTCTAAAATGAAATTTTACACATAAAACGAGCAGTATCTTCTTATTAAATTCCGGCGCACGGCTGAAATTTTGTCTCCGAATAAATCAGTACTTTTCCTATCGAATGATGTAAAAAAATTCCGATTTTAAAGTTGTTCGCAGGGGTATTCTTCTAAAAGTTTAAATAAAATATATATAAATACATTGTTTCAACAATGAATCCATTGTTGTAAAAATGTTTAAAATGAAACTTTACACATAAAACGAGCAGTATCTTCTCATTAAATTCCGGTGCACGGCTTAAATTTCGTTTCCGAATTAAGCAAAACATTTCCTATCGAATGATGTAAAAAAATTCCGATTTTTATGTTGTTCGCAGGGGTATTTTTCTAAAAGTTTAAATGAAATATATCAAAATGCATTGTTTCAACAATGAATCCATTGTTGAAAAAATGTTTAAAATGAAATTTTACACATAAAAAAAGCAGTTTCTTCTTATTAAATTCAGGTGCTCGGCTGAAATTTTGTTTCCGAATAAATCAGTACTTTTCCTATCGAATGATGTAAAAAAATTCCGATTTTTATGTTGTTCGCAGGGGTATTTTTCTAAAAGTTTAAATGACATGTATCTGAATACATTGTTTCAACAATGAATCCATTGTTGTAAAAATGTCTAAAATGAAATTTTACACATAAAACGAGCAGTATCTTCTTATTAAATTCCGGTGCACGGCTGGAATTTTGTTTCCGAATAAATCAGTACTTTTTCTATCGAATGATGTAATAAAATTCCGATTTTTAGGTTGTTCGCAGGGGTATTTTTCGACAAGTTTAAATGAAATGTATCAGAATACATTGTTTCAACAATGAATCCATTGTTGTAAAAATGTCTAAAATGAAATTTTACACATAAAACGAGCAGTATCTTCTTATTAAATGCCGGTGCACGGCTGGAATTTTGTTTCCGAATAAATCAGTACTTTTCCTATCGAATGATGTAAAAAATTTCCGATTTTTATGTTGTTCGCAGGGGTATTTTTCTAAAAGTTTAAATGACATGTATCTGAATACATTGTTTCAACAATGAATCCATTGTTGTAAAAATGTCTGAAATGAAATTTTACACTTAAAACGAGCAGTATCTTCTCATTGAATTCCGGTGCACGGCTGAAATTTCTTTTCCGAATTAAGCAAAACATTTCCTATCGAATGATGTAAAAAAATTCTGATTTTTATGTTGTTCGCAGGGGTATTTTTCTACAAGTTTAAATGAAATGTATCAGAATATATTGTTTCAACAATGAATCCATTGTTGTAAAAATGTTTAAAATGAAATTTTACACATAAAAAAGCAGTTTCTTCTTATTAAATTTAGGTGCTCGGCTGAAATTTTGTTTCCGAATAAATCAGTACTTTTCCTATCGAATGATGTAAAAAAATTCCGATTTTTATGTTGTTCGCAGGGGTATTTTTCTAAAAGTTTAAATGACATGTATCTGAATACATTGTTTCAACAATGAATCCATTGTTGTAAAAATGTCTAAAATGAAATTTTACACATAAAACGAGCAGTATCTTCTTATTAAATTCCGGTGCACGGCTGGAATTTTGTTTCCGAATAAATCAGTACTTTTTCTATCGAATGATGTAAAACAATTCCGATTTTTAGGTTGTTCGCAAGGGTATTTTTCTACAAGTTTAAATGAAATGTATCAGAATATATTGTTTCAACAATGAATCCATTGTTGTAAAAATGTCTAAAATGAAATTTTACACATAAAACGAGCAGTATCTTCTTATTAAATTCCGGCGCACGGCTGAAATTTTGTTTCCGAATAAATCAGTACTTTTCCTATCGAATGATGTAAAAAAATTCCGATTTTAAAGTTGTTCGCAGGGGTATTCTTCTAAAAGTTTAAATAAAATATATATAAATACATTGTTTCAACAATGAATCCATTGTTGTAAAAATGTTTAAAATGAAATTTTACACATAAAACGAGCAGTATCTTCTTATTAAATTTTGGTGCACGGCTAAAATTTCGTTTCCGAATTAAGCAAAACATTTCCTATCGAATGATGAAAAAAAATTTCGATTTTTATGTTGTTCGCAGGGGTATTTTTCTAAAAGTTTAAATGACATGTATCTGAATACATTGTTTCAACAATGAATCCATTGTTGTAAAAATGTCTGAAATGAAATTTTACACATAAAACGAGCAGTATCTTCTCATTGAATTCCGGTGCACGGCTGAAATTTCTTTTCCGAATTAAGCAAAACATTTCCTATCGAATGATGTAAAAAAATTCCGATTTTTATGTTGTTCGTAGGGGTATTTTTCTACAAGTTTAAATGAAATGTATCAGAATATATTGTTTCAACAATGAATCCATTGTTGTAAAAATGTTTAAAATGAAATTTTACACATAAAAAAGCTGTTTCTTCTTATTAAATTTAGGTGCTCGGCTGAAATTTTGTTTCCGAATAAATCAGTACTTTTCCTATCGAATGATGTAAAAAAATTCCGATTTTTATGTTGTTCGCAGGGGTATTTTTCTAAAAGTTTAAATGACATGTATCTGAATACATTGTTTCAACAATGAATCCATTGTTGTAAAAATGTCTAAAATGAAATTTTACACATAAAACGAGCAGTATCTTCTTATTAAATTCCGGTGCACGGCTGGAATTTTGTTTCCGAATAAATCAGTACTTTTTCTATCGAATGATGTAAAACAATTCCGATTTTTAGGTTGTTCGCAAGGGTATTTTTCTACAAGTTTAAATGAAATGTATCAGAATATATTGTTTCAACAATGAATCCATTGTTGTAAAAATGTCTAAAATGAAATTTTACACATAAAACGAGCAGTATCTTCTTATTAAATTCCGGCGCACGGCTGAAATTTTGTTTCCGAATAAATCAGTACTTTTCCTATCGAATGATGTAAAAAAATTCCGATTTTAAAGTTGTTCGCAGGGGTATTCTTCTAAAAGTTTAAATAAAATATATATAAATACATTGTTTCAACAATGAATCCATTGTTGTAAAAATGTTTAAAATGAAATTTTACACATAAAACGAGCAGTATCTTCTCATTAAATTCCGGTGCACGGCTGAAATTTCGTTTCCGAATTAAGCAAAACATTTCCTATCGAATGATGTAAAAAAATTCCGATTTTTATGTTGTTCGCAGGGGTATTTTTCTAAAAGTTTAAATGAAATATATCTAAATGCATTGTTTCAACAATGAATCCATTGTTGTAAAAGTGTTTAAAATGAAAATTTACACATAAAACGAGCAGTATCTTCTTATTAAATTCCGGCGCACGGCTGAAATTTTGTTTCCGAATAAATCAGTACTTTTCCTATCGAATGATGCAAAAAAATTCCCATTTTTAGGTTGTTCGCAGGTTTATTTTTCTACAAGTTTAAATGAAATGTATCAGAATATATTGTTTCAACAATGAATCCATTGTTGTAAAAGTGTTTAAAATGAAATTTTACACATAAAACGAGCAGTATCTTCTTATTATATTCCGGTGCACGGCTGAAATTTTGTTTCCGAATAAATCAGTACTTTTCCTATCGAATGATGCAAAAAAATTCCGATTTTTAGGTTGTTCGCAGGGGTATTTTTCTACAAGTTTAAATGAAATGTATCAGAATATATTGTTTCAACAATGAATCCATTGTTGTAAAAGTGTTTAAAATGAAAATTTACACATAAAACGAGCAGTATCTTCTTATTATATTCCGGTGCACGGCTGAAATTTTGTTTCCAAATAAATCAGTACTTTTCCTATCGAATGATGTAAAAAAATTCCGATTTTTAGATTGTTCGCAGGGGTATATTTCTACAAGTTTAAATGAAATGTATCAGAATATATTGTTTCAACAATGAATCCATTGTTGTAAAAATGTCTAATATGAAATTTTACTCATAAAACGAGCAGTATCTTCTTATTAAATTCCGGCGCACGGCTGAAATTTTGTTTCCGAATAAATCAGTACTTTTCCTATCGAATGATGCAAAAAAATTCCCATTTTTAGGTTGTTCGCAGGTTTATTTTTCTACAAGTTTAAATGAAATGTATCAGAATATATTGTTTCAACAATGAATCCATTGTTGTAAAAGTGTTTAAAATGAAATTTTACACATAAAACGAGCAGTATCTTCTTATTATATTCCGGTGCACGGCTGAAATTTTGTTTCCGAATAAATCAGTACTTTTCCTATCGAATGATGCAAAAAAATTCCGATTTTTAGGTTGTTCGCAGGGGTATTTTTCTACAAGTTTAAATGAAATGTATCAGAATATATTGTTTCAACAATGAATCCATTGTTGTAAAAATGTCTAAAATGAAATTTTACACATAAAACGAGCAGTATCTTCTTATTAAATTTCGGTGCACGGCTGAAATTTTGTTTCCGAATAAATCAGTACTTTTCCTATCGAATGATGTAAAAAAATTCCGATTTTTAGGTTGTTCGCAGGGGTATTTTTCTACAAGTTTAAAAGAAATGTATCAGAATACATTGTTCCAACAATGAATCCATTGTTGTAAAAGTGTTTAAAATGAAATTTTACACATAAAACGAGCAGTATCTTCTTATTATATTCCGGTGCACGGCTGAAATTTTGTTTCCGAATAAATCAGTACTTTTCCTATCGAATGATGTAAAAAAATTCCGATTTTTAGGTTGTTCGCAGGGGTATTTTTCTACAAGTTTAAATGAAATGTATCAGAATACATTGTTTCAACAAAGAATCCATTGTTGTAAAAATGTCTAAAATGAAATTTTACACATAAAACGAGCAGTATCTTCTTATTAAATTCCGGTACACGGCTGAAATTTTGTTTCCGAATAAATCATTACTTTTCCTATCGAATGATGTAAAAAAATTCCGATTTTTATGTTGTTCGCAGGGGTATTTTTCTAAAAGTTTAAATGAAATATATCTAAATGCATTGTTTCGACAATGAATCCATTGTTGAAAAAATGTTTAAAATGAAATTTTACACATAAAAAAGCAGTTTCTTCTTATTAAATTCAGGTGCTCGGCTGAAATTTTGTTTCCGAATAAATCAGTACTTTTCCTATCGAATGATGTAAAAAAATTCCGATTTTTATGTTGTTCGCAGGGGTATTTTTCTAAAAGTTTAAATGAAATATATCTAAATGCATTGTTTCAACAATGAATCCATTGTTGAAAAAATGTTTAAAATGAAATTTTACACATAAAACGAGCAGTATCTTCTTATTAAATATTGGTGCACGGCTAAAATTTCGTTTCCGAATTAAGCAAAACATTTCCTATCGAATGATGAAAAAAATTTCGATTTTTAGGTTGTTCGCAGGGGTATTTTTCTACAAGTTTAAATGAAATGTATCAGAATACATTGTTCCAACAATGAATCCATTGTTGTAAAAGTGTTTAAAATGAAATTTTACACATAAAACGAGAAGTATCTTCTTATTATATTCCGGTGCACGGCTGAAATTTTGTTTCCGAATAAATCAGTACTTTTCCTATCGAATGATGTAATAAAATTCCTATTTTTAGGTTGTTCGCAGGGGTATTTTTCTACAAGTTTAAATGAAATGTATCAGAATACCTTGTTCCAACAATGAATCCATTGTTGTAAAAGGGTTTAAAATGAAATTTTACACATAAAACGAGCAGTATCTTCTTATTATATTCCGGTGCACGGCTGAAATTTTGTTTCCGAATAAATCAGTACTTTTCCTATCGAATGATGTAAAAAAATTCCGATTTTTATGTTGTTCGCAGGGGTATTTTTCTACAAGTTTAAATGAAATGTATCAGAATATATTGTTTCAACAATGAATCCATTGTTGTAAAAATGTTTAAAATGAAATTTTACACATAAAAAAGCAGTTTCTTCTTATTAAATTTAGGTGCTCGGCTGAAATTTTGTTTCCGAATAAATCAGTACTTTTCCTATCGAATGATGTAAAAAAATTCCGATTTTTATGTTGTTCGCAGGGGTATTTTTCTAAAAGTTTAAATGACATGTATCTGAATACATTGTTTCAACAATGAATCCATTGTTGTAAAAATGTCTAAAATGAAATTTTACACATAAAACGAGCAGTATCTTCTTATTAAATTCCGGTGCACGGCTGGAATTTTGTTTCCGAATAAATCAGTACTTTTTCTATCGAATGATGTAAAACAATTCCGATTTTTAGGTTGTTCGCAGGGGTATTTTTCTACAAGTTTAAATGAAATGTATCAGAATATATTGTTTCAACAATGAATCCATTGTTGTAAAAATGTCTAAAATGAAATTTTACACATAAAACGAGCAGTATCTTCTTATTAAATTCCGGCGCACGGCTGAAATTTTGTTTCCGAATAAATCAGTACTTTTCCTATCGAATGATGTAAAAAAATTCCGATTTTAAAGTTGTTCGCAGGGGTATTCTTCTAAAAGTTTAAATAAAATATATATAAATACATTGTTTCAACAATGAATCCATTGTTGTAAAAATGTTTAAAATGAAATTTTACACATAAAACGAGCAGTATCTTCTCATTAAATTCCGGTGCACGGCTTAAATTTCGTTTCCGAATTAAGCAAAACATTTCCTATCGAATGATGTAAAAAAATTCCGATTTTTATGTTGTTCGCAGGGGTATTTTTCTAAAAGTTTAAATGAAATATATCAAAATGCATTGTTTCAACAATGAATCCATTGTTGAAAAAATGTTTAAAATGAAATTTTACACATAAAAAAAGCAGTTTCTTCTTATTAAATTCAGGTGCTAGGCTGAAATTTTGTTTCCGAATAAATCAGTACTTTTCCTATCGAATGATGTAAAAAAATTCCGATTTTTATGTTGTTCGCAGGGGTATTTTTCTAAAAGTTTAAATGAAATATATCTAAATGCATTGTTTCAACAATGAATCCATTGTTGAAAAAATGTTTAAAATGAAATTTTACACATAAAACGAGCAGTATCTTCTTATTAAATTTTGGTGCACGGCTAAAATTTCGTTTCCGAATTAAGCAAAACATTTCCTATCGAATGATGAAAAAAATTTCGATTTTTAGGTTGTTCGCAGGGGTATTTTTCTACAAGTTTAAATGAAATGTATCAGAATACATTGTTCCAACAATGAATCCATTGTTGTAAAAGTGTTTAAAATGAAATTTTACACATAAAACGAGAAGTATCTTCTTATTATATTCCGGTGCACGGCTGAAATTTTGTTTCCGAATAAATCAGTACTTTTCCTATCGAATGATGTAATAAAATTCCTATTTTTAGGTTGTTCGCAGGGGTATTTTTCTACAAGTTTAAATGAAATGTATCAGAATACCTTGTTCCAACAATGAATCCATTGTTGTAAAAGGGTTTAAAATGAAATTTTACACATAAAACGAGCAGTATCTTCTTATTATATTCCGGTGCACGGCTGAAATTTTGTTTCCGAATAAATCAGTACTTTTCCTATCGAATGATGTAATAAAATTCCGATTTTTAGGTTGTTCGCAGGGGTATTTTTCTACAAGTTTAAATGAAATGTATCAGAATACATTGTTTCAACAATGAATCCATTGTTATAAAAATGTCTAAAATGAAATTTTACACATAAAACGAGCAGTATCTTCTTATTAAATGCCGGTGCACGGCTGGAATTTTGTTTCCGAATAAATCAGTACTTTTCCTATCGAATGATGTAAAAAAATTCCGATTTTTATGTTGTTCGCAGGGGTATTTTTCTACAAGTTTAAATGAAATGTATCAGAATACATTGTTTCAACAATGAATCCATTGTTGTAAAAATGTTTAAAATGAAATTTTACACATGAAACGAGCAGTATCTTCTTATTAAATTTTGGTGCACGGCTAAAATTTCGTTTCCGAATTAAGCAAAACATTTCCTATCGAATGATGAAAAAAAATTTCGATTTTTATGTTGTTCGCAGGGGTATTTTTCTAAAAGTTTAAATGACATGTATCTGAATACATTGTTTCAACAATGAATCCATTGTTGTAAAAGTGTTTAAAATGAAATTTTACACATAAAACGAGCAGTATCTTCTCATTAAATTCCGGTGCACGGCTGAAATTTCGTTTCGGAACTAAGCAAAACATTTCCTATCGAATGATGTAAAAAAATTCCGATTTTTATGTTGTTCGCAGGGGTATTTTTCTACAAGTTTAAATGAAATGTATCAGAATATATTGTTTCAACAATGAATCCATTGTTGTAAAAATGTTTAAAATGAAATTTTACACATAAAAAAGCAGTTTCTTCTTATTAAATTTAGGTGCTCGGCTGAAATTTTGTTTCCGAATAAATCAGTACTTTTCCTATCGAATGATGTAAAAAAATTCCGATTTTTATGTTGTTCGCAGGGGTATTTTTCTAAAAGTTTAAATGACATGTATCTGAATACATTGTTTCAACAATGAATCCATTGTTGTAAAAATGTCTAAAATGAAATTTTACACATAAAACGAGCAGTATCTTCTTATTAAATTCCTGTGCACGGCTGGAATTTTGTTTCCGAATAAATCAGTACTTTTTCTATCGAATGATGTAAAACAATTCCGATTTTTAGGTTGTTCGCAGGGGTATTTTTCTACAAGTTTAAATGAAATGTATCAGAATATATTGTTTCAACAATGAATCCATTGTTGTAAAAATGTCTAAAATGAAATTTTACACATAAAACGAGCAGTATCTTCTTATTAAATTCCGGCGCACGGCTGAAATTTTGTTTCCGAATAAATCAGTACTTTTCCTATCGAATGATGTAAAAAAATTCCGATTTTAAAGTTGTTCGCAGGGGTATTCTTCTAAAAGTTTAAATAAAATATATATAAATACATTGTTTCAACAATGAATCCATTGTTGTAAAAATGTTTAAAATGAAATTTTACACATAAAACGAGCAGTATCTTCTCATTAAATTCCGGTGCACGGCTTAAATTTCGTTTCCGAATTAAGCAAAACATTTCCTATCGAATGATGTAAAAAAATTCCGATTTTTATGTTGTTCGCAGGGGTATTTTTCTAAAAGTTTAAATGAAATATATCAAAATGCATTGTTTCAACAATGAATCCATTGTTGAAAAAATGTTTAAAATGAAATTTTACACATAAAAAAAGCAGTTTCTTCTTATTAAATTCAGGTGCTCGGCTGAAATTTTGTTTCCGAATAAATCAGTACTTTTCCTATCGAATGATGTAAAAAAATTCCGATTTTAATGTTGTTCGCAGGGGTATTTTTCTAAAAGTTTAAATGAAATGTATCAGAATACATTGTTTCAACAATGAATCCATTGTTGTAAAAATGTCTAAAATGAAATTTTACACATAAAACGAGCAGTATCTTCTTATTAAATGCCGGTGCACGGCTGGAATTTTGTTTCCGAATAAATCAGTACTTTTCCTATCGAATGATGTAAAAAAATTCCGATTTTTATGTTGTTCGCAGGGGTATTTTTCTACAAGTTTAAATGAAATGTATCAGAATACATTGTTTCAACAATGAATCCATTGTTGAAAAAATGTTTAAAATGAAATTTTACACATAAAAAAAGCAGTTTCTTCTTATTAAATTCAGGTGCTAGGCTGAAATTTTGTTTCCGAATAAATCAGTACTTTTCCTATCGAATGATGTAAAAAAATTCCGATTTTTATGTTGTTCGCAGGGGTATTTTTCTAAAAGTTTAAATGAAATATATCTAAATGCATTGTTTCAACAATGAATCCATTGTTGAAAAAATGTTTAAAATGAAATTTTACACATAAAACGAGCAGTATCTTCTTATTAAATTTTGGTGCACGGCTAAAATTTCGTTTCCGAATTAAGCAAAACATTTCCTATCGAATGATGAAAAAAATTTCGATTTTTAGGTTGTTCGCAGGGGTATTTTTCTACAAGTTTAAATGAAATGTATCAGAATACATTGTTCCAACAATGAATCCATTGTTGTAAAAGTGTTTAAAATGAAATTTTACACATAAAACGAGAAGTATCTTCTTATTATATTCCGGTGCACGGCTGAAATTTTGTTTCCGAATAAATCAGTACTTTTCCTATCGAATGATGTAATAAAATTCCTATTTTTAGGTTGTTCGCAGGGGTATTTTTCTACAAGTTTAAATGAAATGTATCAGAATACCTTGTTCCAACAATGAATCCATTGTTGTAAAAGGGTTTAAAATGAAATTTTACACATAAAACGAGCAGTATCTTCTTATTATATTCCGGTGCACGGCTGAAATTTTGTTTCCGAATAAATCAGTACTTTTCCTATCGAATGATGTAATAAAATTCCGATTTTTAGGTTGTTCGCAGGGGTATTTTTCTACAAGTTTAAATGAAATGTATCAGAATACATTGTTTCAACAATGAATCCATTGTTATAAAAATGTCTAAAATGAAATTTTACACATAAAACGAGCAGTATCTTCTTATTAAATGCCGGTGCACGGCTGGAATTTTGTTTCCGAATAAATCAGTACTTTTCCTATCGAATGATGTAAAAAAATTCCGATTTTTATGTTGTTCGCAGGGGTATTTTTCTACAAGTTTAAATGAAATGTATCAGAATACATTGTTTCAACAATGAATCCATTGTTGTAAAAATGTTTAAAATGAAATTTTACACATGAAACGAGCAGTATCTTCTTATTAAATTTTGGTGCACGGCTAAAATTTCGTTTCCGAATTAAGCAAAACATTTCCTATCGAATGATGAAAAAAAATTTCGATTTTTATGTTGTTCGCAGGGGTATTTTTCTAAAAGTTTAAATGACATGTATCTGAATACATTGTTTCAACAATGAATCCATTGTTGTAAAAGTGTTTAAAATGAAATTTTACACATAAAACGAGCAGTATCTTCTCATTAAATTCCGGTGCACGGCTGAAATTTCGTTTCGGAACTAAGCAAAACATTTCCTATCGAATGATGTAAAAAAATTCCGATTTTTATGTTGTTCGCAGGGGTATTTTTCTACAAGTTTAAATGAAATGTATCAGAATATATTGTTTCAACAATGAATCCATTGTTGTAAAAATGTTTAAAATGAAATTTTACACATAAAAAAGCAGTTTCTTCTTATTAAATTTAGGTGCTCGGCTGAAATTTTGTTTCCGAATAAATCAGTACTTTTCCTATCGAATGATGTAAAAAAATTCCGATTTTTATGTTGTTCGCAGGGGTATTTTTCTAAAAGTTTAAATGACATGTATCTGAATACATTGTTTCAACAATGAATCCATTGTTGTAAAAATGTCTAAAATGAAATTTTACACATAAAACGAGCAGTATCTTCTTATTAAATTCCTGTGCACGGCTGGAATTTTGTTTCCGAATAAATCAGTACTTTTTCTATCGAATGATGTAAAACAATTCCGATTTTTAGGTTGTTCGCAGGGGTATTTTTCTACAAGTTTAAATGAAATGTATCAGAATATATTGTTTCAACAATGAATCCATTGTTGTAAAAATGTCTAAAATGAAATTTTACACATAAAACGAGCAGTATCTTCTTATTAAATTCCGGCGCACGGCTGAAATTTTGTTTCCGAATAAATCAGTACTTTTCCTATCGAATGATGTAAAAAAATTCCGATTTTAAAGTTGTTCGCAGGGGTATTCTTCTAAAAGTTTAAATAAAATATATATAAATACATTGTTTCAACAATGAATCCATTGTTGTAAAAATGTTTAAAATGAAATTTTACACATAAAACGAGCAGTATCTTCTCATTAAATTCCGGTGCACGGCTTAAATTTCGTTTCCGAATTAAGCAAAACATTTCCTATCGAATGATGTAAAAAAATTCCGATTTTTATGTTGTTCGCAGGGGTATTTTTCTAAAAGTTTAAATGAAATATATCAAAATGCATTGTTTCAACAATGAATCCATTGTTGAAAAAATGTTTAAAATGAAATTTTACACATAAAAAAAGCAGTTTCTTCTTATTAAATTCAGGTGCTCGGCTGAAATTTTGTTTCCGAATAAATCAGTACTTTTCCTATCGAATGATGTAAAAAAATTCCGATTTTAATGTTGTTCGCAGGGGTATTTTTCTAAAAGTTTAAATGAAATGTATCAGAATACATTGTTTCAACAATGAATCCATTGTTGTAAAAATGTCTAAAATGAAATTTTACACATAAAACGAGCAGTATCTTCTTATTAAATGCCGGTGCACGGCTGGAATTTTGTTTCCGAATAAATCAGTACTTTTCCTATCGAATGATGTAAAAAAATTCCGATTTTTATGTTGTTCGCAGGGGTATTTTTCTACAAGTTTAAATGAAATGTATCAGAATACATTGTTTCAACAATGAATCCATTGTTGTAAAAATGTTTAAAATGAAATTTTACACATAAAACGAGCAGTATCTTCTTATTAAATTTTGGTGCACGGCTAAAATTTCGTTTCCAAATTAAGCAAAACATTTCCTATCGAATGATGAAAAAAAATTTCGATTTTTATGTTGTTCGCAGGGGTATTTTTCTAAAAGTTTAAATGACATGTATCTGAATACATTGTTTCAACAATGAATCCATTGTTGTAAAAATGTCTAAAATGAAATTTTACACATAAAACGAGCAGTATCTTCTTATTAAATGCCGGTGCACGGCTGGAATTTTGTTTCCGAATAAATCAGTACTTTTCCTATCGAATGATGTAAAAAAATTCCGATTTTTATGTTGTTCGCAGGGGTATTTTTCTACAAGTTTAAATGAAATGTATCAGAATATATTGTTTCAACAACGAATCCATTGTTGTAAAAATGTTTAAAATGAAATTTTACACATAAAAAAGCAGTTTCTTCTTATTAAATTTAGGTGCTCGGCTGAAATTTTGTTTCCGAATAAATCAGTACTTTTCCTATCGAATGATGTAAAAAAATTCCGATTTTTATGTTGTTCGCAGGGGTATTTTTCTAAAAGTTTAAATGACATGTATCTGAATACATTGTTTCAACAATGAATCCATTGTTGTAAAAATGTCTAAAATGAAATTTTACACATAAAAAAGCAGTTTCTTCTTATTAAATTTAGGTGCTCGGCTGAAATTTTGTTTCCGAATAAATCAGTACTTTTCCTATCGAATGATGTAAAAAAATTCCGATTTTTATGTTGTTCGCAGGGGTATTTTTCTAAAAGTTTAAATGACATGTATCTGAATACATTGTTTCAACAATGAATCCATTGTTGTAAAAATGTCTAAAATGAAATTTTACACATAAAACGAGCAGTATCTTCTTATTAAATTCCGGTGCACGGCTGGAATTTTGTTTCCGAATAAATCAGTACTTTTCCTATCGAATGATGTAAAAAAATTCCGATTTTAAAGTTGTTCGCAGGGGTATTCTTCTAAAAGTTTAAATAAAATATATATAAATACATTGTTTCAACAATGAATCCATTGTTGTAAAAATGTTTAAAATGAAATTTTACACATAAAACGAGCAGTATCTTCTCATTAAATTCCGGTGCACGGCTGAAATTTCGTTTCCGAATTAAGCAAAACATTTCCTATCGAATGATGTAAAAAAATTCCGATTTTTATGTTGTTCGCAGGGGTATATTTCTACAAGTTTAAATGAAATGTATCAGAATATATTGTTTCAACAATGAATCCATTGTTGTAAAAATGTCTAAAATGAAATTTTACGCATAAAACGAGCAGTATCTTCTTATTAAATTCCGGCGCACGGCTGAAATTTTGTTTCCGAATAAATCAGTACTTTTCCTATCGAATGATGCAAAAAAATTCCGATTTTTAGGTTGTTCGCAGGTTTATTTTTCTACAAGTTTAAATGAAATGTATCAGAATATATTGTTTCAACAATGAATCCATTGTTGTAAAAGTGTTTAAAATGAAATTTTACACATAAAACGAGCAGTATCTTCTTATTATATTCCGGTGCACGGCTGAAATTTTGTTTCCGAATAAATCAGTACTTTTCCTATCGAATGATGCAAAAAAATTCCGATTTTTAGGTTGTTCGCAGGGGTATTTTTCTACAAGTTTAAATGAAATGTATCAGAATATATTGTTTCAACAATGAATCCAATGTTGTAAAAATGTCTAAAATGAAATTTTACACATAAAACGAGCAGTATCTTCTTATTAAATTTCGGTGCACGGCTGAAATTTTGTTTCCGAATAAATCAGTACTTTTCCTATCGAATGATGTAAAAAAATTCCGATTTTAAAGTTGTTCGCAGGGGTATTTTTCTACAAGTTTAAAAGAAATGTATCAGAATACATTGTTCCAACAATGAATCCATTGTTGTAAAAGTGTTTAAAATGAAATTTTACACATAAAACGAGCAGTATCTTCTTATTATATTCCGGTGCACGGCTGAAATTTTGTTTCCGAATAAATCAGTACTTTTCCTATCGAATTATGTAAAAAAATTCCGATTTTTAGGTTGTTCGCATGGGTATTTTTCTGCAAGTTTAAATGAAATGTATCAGAATACATTGTTTCAAGAATGAATCCATTGTTGTAAAAATGTCTAAAATGAAATTTCACACATAAAACGAGCAGTATCTTCTTATTAAATGCCTGTGCACGGCTAGAATTTTGTTTCCGAATAAATCAGTACTTTTTCTATCGAATGATGTAAAAAAATTCCGATTTTTAGGTTGTTCGCAGGGGTATTTTTCTACAAGTTTAAAAGAAATGTATCAGAATACATTGTTCCAACAATGAATCCATTGTTGTAAAAGTGTTTAAAATGAAATTTTACACATAAAACGAGCAGTATCTTCTTATTATATTCCGGTGCACGGCTGAAATTTTGTTTCCGTATAAATCAGTACTTTTCCTATCGAATGATGTAAAAAAATTCCGATTTTTAGGTTGTTCGCAGGGGTATTTTTCTACAAGTTTAAATGAAATGTATCAGAATACATTGTTTCAACAAAGAATCCATTGTTGTAAAAATGTCTAAAATGAAATTTTACACATAAAACGAGCAGTATCTTCTTATTAAATTCCGGTACACGGCTGAAATTTTGTTTCCGAATAAATCAGTACTTTTCCTATCGAATGATGTAAAAAAATTCCGATTTTAAAGTTGTTCGCAGGGGTATTCTTCTAAAAATTTAAATAAAATATATATAAATACATTGTTTCAACAATGAATCCATTGTTGTAAAAATGTTTAAAATGAAATTTTACACATAAAAAGAGCAGTATCTTCTCATTAAATTCCGGTGCACGCCTGAAATTTCGTTTCCGAATTAAGCAAAACATTTCCTATCGAATGATGTAAAAAAATTCCGATTTTTATGTTGTTCGCAGGGGTATTTTTCTAAAAGTTTAAATGAAATATATCTAAATGCATTGTTTCAACAATGAATCCATTGTTGAAAAAATGTTTAAAATGAAATTTTACACATAAAAAAAGCAGTTTCTTCTTATTAAATTCAGGTGCTCGGCTGAAATTTTGTTTCCGAATAAATCAGTACTTTTCCTATCGAATGATGTAAAAAAATTCCGATTTTTATGTTGTTCGCAGGGGTATTTTTCTAAAAGTTTAAATGACATGTATCTGAATACATTGTTTCAACAATGAATCCATTGTTGTAAAAATGTCTAAAATGAAATTTTACACATAAAACGAGCAGTATCTTCTTATTAAATTCGGTGCACGGCTGGAATTTTGTTTCCGAATAAATCAGTACTTTTTCTATCGAATGATGTAAAACAATATTATTTTTAGGTTGTTCGCAGGGGTATTTTTCTACAAGTTTAAATGAAATGTATCTGAATACATTGTTCCAACAATGAATCCATTGTTGTAAAGGTGTTTAAAATGAAAATTTACACATAAAACGAGCAGTATCTTCTTATTATATTCCGGTGCACGGCTGAAATTTTGTTTCCGAATAAATCAGTACTTTTCCTATCGAATGATGCAAAAAAATTCCGATTTTTAGGTTGTTCGCAGGGGTATTTTTCTACAAGTTTAAATGAAATGTATCAGAATATATTGTTTCAACAATGAATCCATTGTTGAAAAAATGTTTAAAATGAAATATTACACATAAAAAAGCAGTTTCTTCTTATTAAATTCAGGTGCTCGGCTGAAATTTTGTTTCCGAATAAATCAGTACTTTTCCTATCGAATGATGTAAAAAAATTCCGATTTTTATGTTGTTCGCAGGGGTATTTTTCTAAAAGTTTAAATGACATGTATCTGAATACATTGTTTCAACAATGAATCCATTGTTGTAAAAATGTCTAAAATGAAATTTTACACATAAAACGAGCAGTATCTTCTTATTAAATTCCGGTGCACGGCTGGAATTTTGTTTCCGAAAAAATCAGTATTTTTTCTATCGAATGATGTAAAACAATTCCGATTTTTAGGTTGTTCGCAGGGGTATTTTTCTACAAGTTTAAAAGAAATGTATCAGAATACATTGTTCCAACAATGAATCCATTGTTGTAAAAGTGTTTAAAATGAAATTTTACACATAAAACGAGCAGTATCTTCTTATTATATTCCGGTGCACGGCTGAAAATTTGTTTCCAAATAAATCAGTACTTTTCCTATCGAATGATGTAAAAAAATTCCGATTTTTAGGTTGTTCGCAGGAGTATTTTTCTACAAGTTTAAATGAAATGTATCAGAATATATTGTTTCAACAATGAATCCATTGTTGTAAAAATGTCTAAAATGAAATTTTACACATAAAACGAGCAGTATCTTCTTATTAAATTCCGGCGCACGGCTGAAATTTTGTTTCCGAATAAATCAGTACTTTTCCTATCGAATGATGTAAAAAAATTCCGATTTTAAAGTTGTTCGCAGGGGTATTCTTCTAAAAGTTTAAATGAAATATATCTAAATGCATTGTTTCAACAATGAATCCATTGTTGAAAAAATGTTTAAAATGAAATTTTACACATAAAACGAGCAGTATCTTCTTATTAAATTTTGGTGCACGGCTAAAATTTCGTTTCCGAATTAAGCAAAACATTTCCTATCGAATGATGAAAAAAATTTCGATTTTTAGGTTGTTCGCAGGGGTATTTTTCTACAAGTTTAAATGAAATATATCAGAATACATTGTTCCAACAATGAATCCATTGTTGTAAAAGTGTTTAAAATGAAATTTTACACATAAAACGAGAAGTATCTTCTTATTAAATTCAGGTGCTCGGCTGAAATTTTGTTTCCGAATAAATCAGTACTTTTCCTATCGAATGATGTAAAAAAATTCCGATTTTTATGTTGTTCGCAGGGGTATTTTTCTAAAAGTTTAAATGACATGTATCTGAATACATTGTTTCAACAATGAATCCATTGTTGTAAAAATGTCTAAAATGAAATTTTACACATAAAACGAGCAGTATCTTCTTATTAAATTCCGGTGCACGGCTGGAATTTTGTTTCCGAATAAATCAGTAATTTTTCTATCGAATGATGTAAAACAATTCCGATTTTTAGGTTGTTCGCAGGGGTATTTTTCTACAAGTTTAAAAGAAATGTATCAGAATACATTGTTCCAACAATGAATCCATTGTTGTAAAAGTGTTTAAAATGAAATTTTACACATAAAACGAGCAGTATCTTCTTATTATATTCCGGTGCACGGCTGAAATTTTGTTTCCGAATAAATCAGTACTTTTCCTATCGAATGATGTAATAAAATTCCGATTTTTAGGTTGTTCGCAGGGGTATTTTTCTCCAAGTTTAAATGAAATGTATCAGAATACATTGTTTCAACAATGAATCCATTGTTGTAAAAATGTCTAAAATGAAATTTTACACATAAAACGAGCAGTATCTTCTTATTAAATGCCGGTGCACGGCTGGAATTTTGTTTCCGAATAAATCAGTACTTTTCCTATCGAATGATGTAAAAAAATTCCGATTTTTATGTTGTTCGCAGGGGTATTTTTCTACAAGTTTAAATGAAATGTATCAGAATACATTGTTTCAACAATGAATCCATTGTTGTAAAAATGTTTAAAATGAAATTTTACACATGAAACGAGCAGTATCTTCTTATTAAATTTTGGTGCACGGCTAAAATTTCGTTTCCGAATTAAGCAAAACATTTCCTATCGAATGATAAAAAAAAATTTCGATTTTTATGTTGTTCGCAGGGGTATTTTTCTAAAAGTTTAAATGACATGTATCTGAATACATTGTTCCAACAATGAATCCATTGTTGTAAAAGTGTTTAAAATGAAATTTTACACATAAAACGAGCAGTATCTTCTGATTAAATTCCGGTGCACGGCTGAAATCTCGTTTCGGAACTAAGCAAAACATTTCCTATCGAATGATGTAAAAAAATTCCGATTTTTATGTTGTTCGCAGGGGTATTTTTCTACAAGTTTAAATGTATCAGAATATATTGTTTCAACAATGAATCCATTGTTGTAAAAATGTTTAAAATGAAATTTTACACATAAAAAAGCAGTTTCTTCTTATTAAATTTAGGTGCTCGGCTGAAATTTTGTTTCCGAATAAATCAGTACTTTTCCTATCGAATGATGTAAAAAAATTCCGATTTTTATGTTGTTCGCAGGGGTATTTTTCTACAAGTTTAAATGAAATGTATCAGAATACATTGTTTCAACAAAGAATCCATTGTTGTAAAAGTGTTTAAAATGAAATTTTACACATAAAGCGAGCAGTATCTTCTTATTAAATTCCGGTGCACGGCTGAAATTTTGTTTCCGAATAAATCAGTACTTTTTCTATCGAATGATGTAAAACAATTCCGATTTTTAGGTTGTTCGCAGGGGTATTTTTCTACAAGTTTAAATGAAATGTATCAGAATACATTGTTTCAACAAAGAATCCATTGTTGTAAAAGTGTTTAAAATGAAATTTTACACATAAAGCGAGCAGTATCTTCTTATTAAATTCCGGTGCACGGCTGAAATTTTGTTTCCGAATAAATCAGTACTTTTCCTATCGAATGATGTAAAAAAATTTCGATTTTTAGGTTATTCGCCGGGGTATTTTTCTACAAGTTTAAATGAAATATATCAGAATACATTGTTTCAACAATGAATCCATTGTTGAAAAAATGTTTAAAATGAAATTTTACACATAAAACAAGCAGTATCTTCTTATTATATTCTGGTGCACGGCTGAAATTTCGTTTCCGAATAAAACTGTACTTTTCCTATCGAATGATGTAAAAAAATTCCGATTTTAAAGTTGTTCGCAGAGGTATTGTTCTAAAAGTTTAAATAAAATATATATAAATATATTGTTTCAACAATGAATCCATTGTTGTAAAAATGTTTAAAATGAAATTTTACACATAAAACGAGCAGTATCTTCTTATTAAATTTTGGTGCACGGCTAAAATTTCGTTTCCGAATTAAGCAAAACATTTCCTATCGAATGATGTAAAAAAATTCCGATTTTTTGTTGTTCGCAGGGGTATTTTTCTAAAAGTTTAAATGAAATATATCTAAATGCATTGTTTAAACAATGAATCCATTGTTGAAAAAAGTTTAAAATGAAATTTTACACATAAAAAAGCAGTTTCTTCTTATTAAATTCAGGTGCTCGGCTGAAATTTTGTTTCCGAATAAATCAGTACTTTTCCTATCGAATGATGTAAAAAAATTCCGATTTTTATGTTGTTCGCAGGGGTATTTTTCTAAAAGTTTAAATGACATGTATCTGAATACATTGTTTCAACAATGAATCCATTGTTGTAAAAGAGTTTAAAATGAAATTTTGCACATAAAACGAGCAGTATCTTCTTATTAAATTCCGGCGCACGGCTGAAATTTTGTTTCCGAATAAATCAGTACTTTTCCTATCGAATGATGAAAAAAATTTCGATTTTTAGGTTGTTCGCAGGGGTATTTTTCTACAAGTTTAAATGAAATGTATCAGAATACATTGTTCCAACAATGAATCCATTGTTGTAAAAGTGTTTAAAATGAAATTTTACACATAAAACGAGCAGTATCTTCTTATTATATTCCGGTGCACGGCTGAAATTTTGTTTCCGAATAAATCAGTACTTTTCCTATCGAATGATGTAATAAAATTCCGATTTTTAGGTTGTTCGCAGGGGTATTTTTCTACAAGTTTAAATGAAATGTATCAGAATACATTGTTTCAACAATGAATCCATTGTTGTAAAAATGTCTAAAATGAAATTTTACACATAAAACGAGCAGTATCTTCTTATTAAATGCCGGTGCACGGCTGGAATTTTGTTTCCGAATAAATCAGTACTTTTCCTATCGAATGATGTAAAAAAATTCCGATTTTTATGTTGTTCGCAGGGGTATTTTTCTACAAGTTTAAATGAAATGTATCAGAATACATTGTTTCAACAATGAATCCATTGTTGTAAAAATGTTTAAAATGAAATTTTACACATGAAACGAGCAGTATCTTCTTATTAAATTTTGGTGCACGGCTAAAATTTCGTTTCCGAATTAAGCAAAACATTTCCTATCGAATGATGAAAAAAAATTTCGATTTTTATGTTGTTCGCAGGGGTATTTTTCTAAAAGTTTAAATGACATGTATCTGAATACATTGTTTCAACAATGAATCCATTGTTGTAAAAATGTCTGAAATGAAATTTTACACATAAAACGAGCAGTATCTTCTCATTAAATTCCGGTGCACGGCTGAAATTTCGTTTCCGAATTAAGCAAAACATTTCCTATCGAATGATGTAAAAAAATTCCGATTTTTATGTTGTTCGCAGGGGTATTTTTCTAAAAGTTTAAATGAAATATATCTAAATGCATAGTTTCAACAATGAATCCATTGTTGAAAAAATGTTTAAAATGAAATTTTACACATAAAACGAGCAGTATCTTCTTATTAAATGCCGGTGCACGGCTGGAATTTTGTTTCCGAATAAATCAGTACTTTTCCTATCGAATGATGTAAAAAAATTCCGATTTTTATGTTGTTCGCAGGGGTATTTTTCTACAAGTTTAAATGAAATGTATCAGAATACATTGTTTCAACAATGAATCCATTGTTGTAAAAATGTTTAAAATGAAATTTTACACATAAAACGAGCAGTATCTTCTTATTAAATTTTGGTGCACGGCTAAAATTTCGTTTCCGAATTAAGCAAAACATTTCCTATCGAATGATGAAAAAAAATTTCGATTTTTATGTTGTTCGCAGGGGTATTTTTCTAAAAGTTTAAATGACATGTATCTGAATACATTGTTTCAACAATGAATCCATTGTTTTAAAAATGTCTGAAATGAAATTTTACACATAAAACAAGCAGTATCTTCTCATTAAATTCCGGTGCACGGCTGAAATTTCGTTTCCGAATTAAGCAAAACATTTCCTATCGAATGATGTAAAAAAATTCCGATTTTTATGTTGTTCGCAGGGGTATTTTTCTAAAAGTTTAAATGAAATATATCTAAATGCATTGTTTCAACAATGAATCCATTGTTGTAAAAATGTTTAAAATGAAATTTTACACATAAAACGAGCAGTATCTTCTTATTACATTTTGGTGCACGGCTAAAATTTCGTTTCCGAATTAAGCAAAACATTTCCTATCGAATGATGAAAAAAAATTTCGATTTTTATGTTGTTCGCAGGGGTATTTTTCTACAAGTTTAAATGAAATGTATCAGAATACATTGTTCCAACAATGAATCCATTGTTGTAAAAGTGTTTAAAATGAAATTTTACACATAAAACGAGCAGTATCTTCTCATTAAATTCCGGTGCACGGCTGAAATTTCGTTTCCGAATTAAGCAAAACATTTCCTATCGAATGATGTAAAAAAATTCCGATTTTTATGTTGTTCGCAGGGGTATTTTTCTACAAGTTTAAATGAAATGTATCAGAATACATTGTTTCAACAATGAATCCATTGTTGTAAAAATGTCTAAAATGAAATTTTACACATAAAACGAGCAGTATCTTCTTATTAAATGCCGGTGCACGGCTGGAATTTTGTTTCCGAATAAATCAGTACTTTTCCTATCGAATGATGTAAAAAAATTCCGATTTTTATGTTGTTCGCAGGGGTATTTTTCTACAAGTTTAAATGAAATGTATCAGAATACATTGTTTCAACAATGAATCCATTGTTGTAAAAATGTTTAAAATGAAATTTTACACATAAAACGAGCAGTATCTTCTTATTAAATTTTGGTGCACGGCTAAAATTTCGTTTCCGAATTAAGCAAAACATTTCCTATCGAATGATGAAAAAAAAATTCGATTTTTATGTTGTTCGCAGGGGTATTTTTCTAAAAGTTTAAATGACATGTATCTGAATACATTGTTTCAACAATGAATCCATTGTTGTAAAAATGTCTGAAATGAAATTTTACACATAAAACAAGCAGTATCTTCTCATTAAATTCCGGTGCACGGCTGAAATTTCGTTTCCGAATTAAGCAAAACATTTCCTATCGAATGATGTAAAAAAATTCCGATTTTTATGTTGTTCGCAGGGGTATTTTTCTAAAAGTTTAAATGAAATATATCTAAATGCATTGTTTCAACAATGAATCCATTGTTGTAAAAATGTTTAAAAGGAAATTTTACACATAAAACGAGCAGTATCTTCTTATTACATTTTGGTGCACGGCTAAAATTTCGTTTCCGAATTAAGCAAAACATTTCCTATCGAATGATGAAAAAAAATTTCGATTTTTATGTTGTTCGCAGGGGTATTTTTCTACAAGTTTAAATGAAATGTATCAGAATACATTGTTCCAACAATGAATCCATTGTTGTAAAAGTGTTTAAAATGAAATTTTACACATAAAACGAGCAGTATCTTCTCATTAAATTCCGGTGCACGGCTGAAATTTCGTTTCCGAATTAAGCAAAACATTTCCTATCGAATGATGTAAAAAAATTCCGATTTTTATGTTGTTCGCAGGGGTATTTTTCTACAAGTTTAAATGAAATGTATCAGAATACATTGTTCCAGCAATGAATCCATTGTTGTAAAAGTGTTTAAAATGAAATTTTACACATAAAACGAGAAGTATCTTCTTATTATATTCCGGTGCACGGCTGAAATTTTGTTTCCGAATAAATCAGTACTTTTCCTATCGAATGATGTAATAAAATTCCGATTTTTAGGTTGTTCGCAGGGGTATTTTTCTACCAGTTTAAATGAAATGTATCAGAATACATTGTTCCAACAATGAATCCATTGTTGTAAAAATGTTTAAAATGAAATTTTACACATAAAAAAGCAGTTTCTTCTTATTAAATTTAGGTGCTCGGCTGAAATTTTGTTTCCGAATAAATCAGTACTTTTCCTATCGAATGATGTAAAAAAATTCCGATTTTTATGTTGTTCGCAGGGGTATTTTTCTAAAAGTTTAAATGACATGTATCTGAATACATTGTTTCAACAATGAATCCATTGTTGTAAAAATGTCTAAAATGAAATTTTACACATAAAACGAGCAGTATCTTCTTATTAAATTCCGGTGCACGGCTGGAATTTTGTTTCCGAATAAATCAGTACTTTTTCTATCGAATGATGTAAAACAATTCCGATTTTTAGGTTGTTCGCAGGGGTATTTTTCTACAAGTTTAAATGAAATGTATCAGAATATATTGTTTCAACAATGAATCCATTGTTGTAAAAATGTCTAAAATGAAATTTTACACATAAAACGAGCAGTATCTTCTTATTAAATTCCGGCGCACGGCTGAAATTTTGTTTCCGAATAAATCAGTACTTTTCCTATCGAATGATGTAAAAAAATTCCGATTTTAAAGTTGTTCGCAGGGGTATTCTTCTAAAAGTTTAAATAAAATATATATAAATACATTGTTTCAACAATGAATCCATTGTTGTAAAAATGTTTAAAATGAAATTTTACACATAAAACGAGCAGTATCTTCTCATTAAATTCCGGTGCACGGCTGAAATTTCGTTTCCGAATTAAGCAAAACATTTCCTATCGAATGATGTAAAAAAATTCCGATTTTTATGTTGTTCGCAGGGGTATTTTTCTAAAAGTTTAAATGAAATATATCAAAATGCATTGTTTCAACAATGAATCCATTGTTGAAAAAATGTTTAAAATGAAATTTTACACATAAAAAAAGCAGTTTCTTCTTATTAAATTCAGGTGCTCGGCTGAAATTTTGTTTCCGAATAAATCAGTACTTTTCCTATCGAATGATGTAAAAAAATTCCGATTTTTATGTTGTTCGCAGAGGTATTTTTCTAAAAGTTTAAATGACATGTATCTGAATACATTGTTTCAACAATGAATCCATTGTTGTAAAAATGTCTAAAATGAAATTTAACACATAAAACGAGCAGTATCTTCTTATTAAATTCCGGTGCACGGCTGGAATTTTGTTTCCGAATAAATCAGTACTTTTTCTATCGAATGATGTAATAAAATTCCGATTTTTAGGTTGTTCGCTGGGGTATTTTTCGACAAGTTTAAATGAAATGTATCAGAATACATTGTTCCAACAATGAATCCATTGTTGTAAAAGTGTTTAAAATGAAATTTTACACATAAAACGAGAAGTATCTTCTTATTATATTCCGGTGCACGGCTGAAATTTTGTTTCCGAATAAATCAGTACTTTTCCTATCGAATGATGTAATAAAATTCCGATTTTTAGGTTGTTCGCAGGGGTATTTTTCTACAAGTTTAAATGAAATGTATCAGAATACATTGTTCCAACAATGAATCCATTGTTGTAAAAGTGTTTAAAATGAAATTTTACACATAAAACGAGCAATATCTTCTTATTAAATTCCGGTGCACGGCTGGAATTTTGTTTCCGAATAAATCAGTACTTTTCCTATCGAATGATGTAAAAAAATTCCGATTTTTATGTTGTTCGCAGGGGTATTTTTCTACAAGTTTAAATGAAATGTATCAGAATATATTGTTTCAACAATGAATCCATTGTTGTAAAAATGTTTAAAATGAAATTTTACGCATAAAAAAGCAGTTTCTTCTTATTAAATTTAGGTGCTCGGCTGAAATTTTGTTTCCGAATAAATCAGTACTTTTCCTATCGAATGATGTAAAAAAATTCCGATTTTTATGTTGTTCGCAGGGGTATGTTTCTAAAAGTTTAAATGACATGTATCTGAATACATTGTTTCAACAATGAATCCATTGTTGTAAAAATGTCTAAAATGAAATTTTACACATAAAACGAGCAGTATCTTCTTATTAAATTCCGGTGCACGGCTGGAATTTTGTTTCCGAATAAATCAGTACTTTTTCTATCGAATGATGTAAAACAATTCCGATTTTTAGGTTGTTCGCAGGGGTATTTTTCTACAAGTTTAAATGAAATGTATCAGAATATATTGTTTCAACAATGAATCCATTGTTGTAAAAATGTCTAAAATGAAATTTTACACATAAAACGAGCAGTATCTTCTTATTAAATTCCGGCGCACGGCTGAAATTTTGTTTCCGAATAAATCAGTACTTTTCCTATCGAATGATGTAAAAAAATTCCGATTTTAAAGTTGTTCGCAGGGGTATTCTTCTAAAAGTTTAAATAAAATATATATAAATACATTGTTTCAACAATGAATCCATTGTTGTAAAAATGTTTAAAATGAAATTTTACACATAAAACGAGCAGTATCTTCTCATTAAATTCCGGTGCACGGCTGAAATTTCGTTTCCGAATTAAGCAAAACATTTCCTATCGAATGATGTAAAAAAATTCCGATTTTTATGTTGTTCGCAGGGGTATTTTTCTAAAAGTTTAAATGAAATATATCAAAATGCATTGTTTCAACAATGAATCCATTGTTGAAAAAATGTTTAAAATGAAATTTTACACATAAAAAAAGCAGTTTCTTCTTATTAAATTCAGGTGCTCGGCTGAAATTTTGTTTCCGAATAAATCAGTACTTTTCCTATCGAATGATGTAAAAAAATTCCGATTTTTATGTTGTTCGCAGGGGTATTTTTCTAAAAGTTTAAATGACATGTATCTGAATACATTGTTTCAACAATGAATCCATTGTTGTAAAAATGTCTAAAATGAAATTTTACACATAAAACGAGCAGTATCTTCTTATTAAATTCCGGTGCACTGCTGGAATTTTGTTTCCGAATAAATCAGTACTTTTTCTATCGAATGATGTAAAACAATTCCGATTTTTAGGTTGTTCGCAGGGGTATTTTTCTACAAGTTTAAATGAAATGTATCAGAATATATTGTTTCAACAATGAATCCATTGTTGTAAAAATGTCTAAAATGAAATTTTACACATAAAACGAGCAGTATCTTCTTATTAAATTCCGGCGCACGGCTGAAATTTTGTTTCTGAATAAATCAGTACTTTTCCTATCGAATGATGTAAAAAAATTCCGATTTTAAAGTTGTTCGCAGGGGTATTCTTCTAAAAGTTTAAATAAAATATATATAAATACATTATTTCAACAATGAATCCATTGTTGTAAAAATGTTTAAAATGAAATTTTACACATAAAACGAGCAGTATCTTCTCATTAAATTCCGGTGCACGGCTGAAATTTCGTTTCCGAATTAAGCAAAACATTTCCTATCGAATGATGTAAAAAAATTCCGATTTTTATGTTGTTCGCAGGGGTATTTTTCTAAATGTTTAAATGACATGTATCTGAATACATTGTTTCAACAATGAATCCATTGTTGTAAAAATGTCTAAAATGAAATTTAACACATAAAACGAGCAGTATCTTCTTATTAAATTCCGGTGCACGGCTGGAATTTTGTTTCCGAATAAATCAGTACTTTTTCTATCGAATGATGTAATAAAATTCCGATTTTTAGGTTGTTCGCTGGGGTATTTTTCGACAAGTTTAAATGAAATGTATCAGAATACATTGTTTCAACAATGAATCCATTGTTGTAAAAATGTCTAAAATGAAATTTTACACATAAAACGAGCAGTATCTTCTTATTAAATGCCGGTGCACGGCTGGAATTTTGTTTCCGAATAAACCAGTACTTTTCCTATCGAATGATGTAAAAAAATTCAGATTTTTATGTTGTTCGCAGGGGTATTTTTCTACAAGTTTAAATGAAATGTATCAGAATACATTGTTTCAACAATGAATCCATTGTTGTAAAAATGTTTAAAATGAAATTTTACACATAAAACGAGCAGTATCTTCTTATTAAATTTTGGTGCACGGCTAAAATTTCGTTTCCGAATTAAGCAAAACATTTCCTATCGAATGATGAAAAAAAATTTCGATTTTTATGTTGTTCGCAGGGGTATTTTTCTAAAAGTTTAAATGACATGTATCTGAATACATTGTTTCAACAATGAATCCATTGTTGTAAAAATGTCTGAAATGAAATTTTACACATAAAACGAGCAGTATCTTCTCATTAAATTCCGGTGCACGGCTGAAATTTCGTTTCCGAATTAAGCAAAACATTTCCTATCGAATGATGTAAAAAAATTCCGATTTTTATGTTGTTCGCAGGGGTATTTTTCTAAAAGTTTAAATGAAATATATCTAAATGCATAGTTTCAACAATGAATCCATTGTTGAAAAAATGTTTAAAATGAAATTTTACACATAAAACGAGCAGTATCTTCTTATTAAATTCCGGTACACGGCTGGAATTTTGTTTCCGAATAAATCAGTACTTTTTCTATCGAATGATGTAATAAAATACCGATTTTTAGGTTTTTCGCAGGGGTATATTTCTACAAGTTTAAATGAAATGTATCAGAATACATTGTTTCAACAATGAATCCATTGTTGTAAAAATGTCTAAAATGAAATTTTACACATAAAACGAGCAGTATCTTCTTATTAAATTTTGGTGCACGGCTAAAATTTCGTTTCCGAATTAAGCAAAACATTTCCTATCGAATGATGAAAAAAAATTTCGATTTTTATGTTGTTCGCAGGGGTATTTTTCTAAAAGCTTAAATGACATGTATCTGAATACATTGTTTCAACAATTAATCCATTGTTGTAAAAATGTCTGAAATGAAATTTTACACATAAAACAAGCAGTATCTTCTCATTAAATTCCGGTGCACGGCTGAAATTTCGTTTCCGAATTAAGCAAAATATTTCCTATCGAATGATGTAAAAAAATTCCGATTTTTATGTTGTTCGCAGGGGTATATTTCTAAAAGTTTATATGAAATATATCTAAATGCATTGTTTCAACAATGAATCCATTGTTGTAAAAATGTTTAAAATGAAATTTTACACATAAAACGAGCAGTATCTTCTTATTACATTTTGGTGCACGGCTAAAATTTCGTTTCCGAATTAAGCAAAACATTTCCTATCGAATGATGAAAAAAAATTTCGATTTTTATGTTTTTCGCAGGGGTATTTTTCTACAAGTTTAAATGAAATGTATCTGAATACATTGTTCCAACAATGAATCCATTGTTGTAAAAGTGTTTAAAATGAAATTTTACACATAAAACGAGCAGTATCTTCTCATTAAATTCCGGTGCACGGCTGAAATTTCGTTTCCGAATTAAGCAAAACATTTCCTATCGAATGATGTAAAAAAATTCCGATTTTTATGTTGTTCGCAGGGGTATTTTTCTAAAAGTTTAAATGAAATATATCTAAATGCATTGTTTCAACAATGAATCCATTGTTAAAAAAATTTTTAAAATGAAATTTTACACATAAAAATGCAGTTTCTTCTTATTAAATTTAGGTGCTCGGCTGAAATTTTGTTTCCGAATAAATCAGTACTTTTCCTATCGAATGATGTAAAAAAATTCCGATTTTAAAGTTGTTCGCAGGGGTATTCTTCTAAAAGTTTAAATGAAATATATCTAAATGCATTGTTTCAACAATGAATCCATTGTTGTAAAAGTGTTTAAAATGAAATTTTACACATAAAACGAGCAGTATCTTCTTATTATATTCCGGTGCACGGCTGAAATTTTGTTTCCGAATAAATCAGTACTTTTCCTATCGAATGATGCAAAAAAATTCCGATTTTTAGGTTGTTCGCAGGGGTATTTTTCTACAAGTTTAAATGAAATTTATCAGAATATATTGTTTCAACAATGAATCCATTGTTGTAAAAATGTCTAAAATGAAATTTTACACATAAAACGAGCAGTATCTTCTTATTATATTCCGGTGCACGGCTGAAATTTTGTTTCCGAATAAATCAGTACTTTTCCTATCGAATTTTGTAAAAAAATTCCGATTTTTAGATTGTTCGCATGGGTATTTTTCTGCAAGTTTAAATGAAATGTATCAGAATACATTGTTTCAACAATGAATCCATTGTTGTAAAAATGTCTAAAATGAAATTTCACACACAAAACGAGCAGTATCTTCTTATTAAATGCCTGTGCACTTCTAGAATTTTGTTTCCGAATAAATCAATACTTTTTCTATCGAATGATGTAAAAAAATTCCGATTTTTAGGTTGTTCGCAGGGGTTTTTTTTCTACAAGTTTAAAAGAAATATATCTAAATGCATTGTTTCAACAATGAATCCATTGTTGAAAAAATGTTTAAAATGAAATTTTACACATAAAAAAAGCAGTTTCTTCTTATTAAATTCAGGTGCTCGGCTGAAATTTTGTTTCCGAATAAATCAGTACTTTTCCTATCGAATGATGTAAAAAAATTCCGATTTTTATGTTGTTCGCAGGGGTATTTTTCTAAAAGTTTAAATGACATGTATCTGAATACATTGTTTCAACAATGAATCCATTGTTGTAAAAATGTCTAAAATGAAATTTTACACATAAAACGAGCAGTATCTTCTTATTAAATTCCGGTGCACGGCTGGAATTTTGTTTCCGAATAAATCAGTACTTTTTCTATCGAATGATGTAAAACAATTCCGATTTTTAGGTTGTTCGCAGGGGTATTTTTCTACAAGTTTAAATGAAATGTATCAGAATACATTGTTTCAACAAAGAATCCATTGTTGTAAAAATGTCTAAAATGAAATTTTACACATAAAACGAGCAGTATCTTCTTATTAAATTCCGGTGCACGGCTGAAATTTTGTTTCCGAATAAATCAGTACTTTTCCTATCGAATGATGTAAAAAAATTCCGATTTTAAAGTTGTTCGCAGGGGTATTCTTCTAAAAATTTAAATAAAATATATATAAATACATTGTTTCAACAATGAATCCATTGTTGTAAAAGTGTTTAAAATGAAATTTTACACATAAAACGAGCAGTATCTTCTTATTATATTCCGGTGCACGGCTGAAATTTTGTTTCCGAATAAATCAGTACTTTTCCTATCGAATGATGTAAAAAAATTCCGATTTTTAGGTTGTTCGCAGGGGTATTTTTCTACAAGTTTAAATGAAATGTATCAGAATATATTGTTTCAACAATGAATCCATTGTTGTAAAAATGTCTAAAATGAAATTTTACACATAAAACGAGCAGTATCTTCTTATTAAATTCCGGTGCACGGCTGAAATTTTGTTTCCGAATAAATCAGTACTTTTCCTATCGAATGATGTAAAAAAATTCCGATTTTAAAGTTGATCGCAGGGGTATTCTTCTAAAAGTTTAAATGAAATATATCTAAATGCATTGTTTCAACAATGAATCCATTGTTGAAAAAATGTTTAAAATGAAATTTTACACATAAAAAAAGCAGTTTCTTCTTATTAAATTCAGGTGCGCGGCTGAAATTTTGTTTCCGAATAAATCAGTACTTTTCCTATCGAATGATGTAAAAAAATTCCGATTTTTATGTTGTTCGCAGGGGTATTTTTCTACAAGTTTAAATGAAATGTATCAGAATACATTGTTTCAACAATGAATCCATTGTTGTAAAAATGTCTAAAATGAAATTTTGCTTATAAAACAAGCAGTATCTTCTTATTATATTCTGGTGCACGGCTGAAATTTCGTTTCCGAATAAAACAGTACTTTTCCTATCGAATTATGTAAAAAAATTCCGATATTTAGGTGGTTCGCAGGGGCATTTCTCTAAAATTTCAAATGAAATATATCTAAATAAATATGTTTCAACAATGAATCCATTGTTGTAAAAATGTTTGAAATGAAATTTTACACATAAAACGTGCAGTATCTTCTCATTAAATTCCGGTGCACGGCTGAAATTTTGTTTCCGAATAAATCAGTACTTTTCCTATCGAATGATGTAAAAAAATTCCGATTTTAAAATTGTTCGCAGGGGTATTCTTCTACAAGTTTAAATGAAATGTATCAGAATATATTGTTTCAACAATGAATCCATTGTTGTAAAAATGTCTAAAATGAAATTTTACACATAAAACGAGCAGCATCTTCTTATTAAATTCCGGTGCACGGCTGAAATTTTGTTTCCGAATAAATCAGTACTTTTCCTATCGAATGATGTAAAAAATTTCCGATTTTAAAGTTGTTCGCAGGGGTATTCTTCTAAAAGTTTAAATGAAATATATCTAAATGCATTGTTTCAACAATGAATCCATTGTTGAAAAAATGTTTAAAATGAAATTTTACTCATAAAAAAAGCAGTTTCTTCTTATTAAATTCAGGTGCACGGCTGAAATTTTGTTTCCGAATAAATCAGTACTTTTCCTATCGAATGATGTAAAAAAATTCCGATTTTTAGGTTGTTCGCAGGGGTATTTTTCTACAAGTTTAAATGACATGTATCTGAATACATTGTTTAAACAATGAATCCAATGTTGTAAAAATGTCTAAAATGAAATTTTACACATAAAACGAGCAAAATCTTCTTATTAAATTCCGGTGCACGGCTGGAATTTTGTTTCCGAATAAATCAGTATTTTTCCTATCGAATGATGTAAAAAAATTCCGATTTTTAGGTTGTTCGCAGGGGTATTTTTCTACAAGTTTAAATGAAATGTATCAGAATACATTGTTTCAACAATGAATCCATTGTTGTAAAAATGTCTAAAATGAAATTTTACACATAAAAAAGCAGTTTCTTCTTATTAAATTCAGGTGCACGGCTGAAATTTTGTTTCCGAATAAATCAGTACTTTTCCTATCGAATGATGTAAAAAAATTCCGATTTTTATGTTGTTCGCAGGGGTATTTTTCTACAAGTTTAAATGAAATGTATCAGAATACATTGTTTCAACAATGAATCCATTGTTGTAAAAATATCTAAAATGAAATTTTGCTTATAAAACAAGCAGTATCTTCTTATTATATTCTGGTGCACGGCTGAAATTTCGTTTCCGAATAAAACAGTACTTTTCCTATCGAATTATGTAAAAAAATTCCGATTTTTAGGTTGTTCGCAGGGGTATTTTTCTACAAGTTTAAATGAAATGTATCAGAATACATTGTTTCAACAATGAATCCATTGTTGTAAAATTGTCTAAAATGAAATTTTACACATAAAACAAGCAGTATCTTCTTATTAAATTCCGGTGCACGGCTGAAATTTTGTTTCCGAATAAATCAGTACTTTTCCTATCGAATGATGTAAAAAAATTCCGATTTTAAAATTGTTCGCAGGGGTATTCTTCTACAAGTTTAAATGAAATGTATCAGAATATATTGTTTCAACAATGAATCCATTGTTGTAAAAATGTCTAAAATGAAATTTTACACATAAAACGAGCAGCATCTTCTTATTAAATTCCGGTGCACGGCTGAAATTTTGTTTCCGAATAAACCAGTACTTTTCCTATCGAATGATGTAAAAAAATTCAGATTTTTATGTTGTTCGCAGGGGTATTTTTCTACAAGTTTAAATGAAATGTATCAGAATACATTGTTTCAACAATGAATCCATTGTTGTAAAAATGTTTAAAATGAAATTTTACACATAAAACGAGCAGTATCTTCTTATTAAATTTTGGTGCACGGCTAAAATTTCGTTTCCGAATTAAGCAAAACATTTCCTATCGAATGATGAAAAAAAATTTCGATTTTTATGTTGTTCGCAGGGGTATTTTTCTAAAAGTTTAAATGACATGTATCTGAATACATTGTTTCAACAATGAATCCATTGTTGTAAAAATGTCTGAAATGAAATTTTACACATAAAACGAGCAGTATCTTCTCATTAAATTCCGGTGCACGGCTGAAATTTCGTTTCCGAATTAAGCAAAACATTTCCTATCGAATGATGTAAAAAAATTCCGATTTTTATGTTGTTCGCAGGGGTATTTTTCTAAAAGTTTAAATGAAATATATCTAAATGCATAGTTTCAACAATGAATCCATTGTTGAAAAAATGTTTAAAATGAAATTTTACACATAAAACGAGCAGTATCTTCTTATTAAATTCCGGTACACGGCTGGAATTTTGTTTCCGAATAAATCAGTACTTTTTCTATCGAATGATGTAATAAAATACCGATTTTTAGGTTTTTCGCAGGGGTATATTTCTACAAGTTTAAATGAAATGTATCAGAATACATTGTTTCAACAATGAATCCATTGTTGTAAAAATGTCTAAAATGAAATTTTACACATAAAACGAGCAGTATCTTCTTATTAAATTTTGGTGCACGGCTAAAATTTCGTTTCCGAATTAAGCAAAACATTTCCTATCGAATGATGAAAAAAAATTTCGATTTTTATGTTGTTCGCAGGGGTATTTTTCTAAAAGCTTAAATGACATGTATCTGAATACATTGTTTCAACAATTAATCCATTGTTGTAAAAATGTCTGAAATGAAATTTTACACATAAAACAAGCAGTATCTTCTCATTAAATTCCGGTGCACGGCTGAAATTTCGTTTCCGAATTAAGCAAAATATTTCCTATCGAATGATGTAAAAAAATTCCGATTTTTATGTTGTTCGCAGGGGTATATTTCTAAAAGTTTATATGAAATATATCTAAATGCATTGTTTCAACAATGAATCCATTGTTGTAAAAATGTTTAAAATGAAATTTTACACATAAAACGAGCAGTATCTTCTTATTACATTTTGGTGCACGGCTAAAATTTCGTTTCCGAATTAAGCAAAACATTTCCTATCGAATGATGAAAAAAAATTTCGATTTTTATGTTTTTTGCAGGGGTATTTTTCTACAAGTTTAAATGAAATGTATCTGAATACATTGTTCCAACAATGAATCCATTGTTGTAAAAGTGTTTAAAATGAAATTTTACACATAAAACGAGCAGTATCTTCTCATTAAATTCCGGTGCACGGCTGAAATTTCGTTTCCGAATTAAGCAAAACATTTCCTATCGAATGATGTAAAAAAATTCCGATTTTTATGTTGTTCGCAGGGGTATTTTTCTAAAAGTTTAAATGAAATATATCTAAATGCATTGTTTCAACAATGAATCCATTGTTAAAAAAATTTTTAAAATGAAATTTTACACATAAAAATGCAGTTTCTTCTTATTAAATTTAGGTGCTCGGCTGAAATTTTGTTTCCGAATAAATCAGTACTTTTCCTATCGAATGATGTAAAAAAATTCCGATTTTAAAGTTGTTCGCAGGGGTATTCTTCTAAAAGTTTAAATGAAATATATCTAAATGCATTGTTTCAACAATGAATCCATTGTTGTAAAAGTGTTTAAAATGAAATTTTACACATAAAACGAGCAGTATCTTCTTATTATATTCCGGTGCACGGCTGAAATTTTGTTTCCGAATAAATCAGTACTTTTCCTATCGAATGATGCAAAAAAATTCCGATTTTTAGGTTGTTCGCAGGGGTATTTTTCTACAAGTTTAAATGAAATTTATCAGAATATATTGTTTCAACAATGAATCCATTGTTGTAAAAATGTCTAAAATGAAATTTTACACATAAAACGAGCAGTATCTTCTTATTATATTCCGGTGCACGGCTGAAATTTTGTTTCCGAATAAATCAGTACTTTTCCTATCGAATTTTGTAAAAAAATTCCGATTTTTAGATTGTTCGCATGGGTATTTTTCTGCAAGTTTAAATGAAATGTATCAGAATACATTGTTTCAACAATGAATCCATTGTTGTAAAAATGTCTAAAATGAAATTTCACACACAAAACGAGCAGTATCTTCTTATTAAATGCCTGTGCACTTCTAGAATTTTGTTTCCGAATAAATCAGTACTTTTTCTATCGAATGATGTAAAAAAATTCCGATTTTTAGGTTGTTCGCAGGGGTTTTTTTTCTACAAGTTTAAAAGAAATATATCTAAATGCATTGTTTCAACAATGAATCCATTGTTGAAAAAATGTTTAAAATGAAATTTTACACATAAAAAAAGCAGTTTCTTCTTATTAAATTCAGGTGCTCGGCTGAAATTTTGTTTCCGAATAAATCAGTACTTTTCCTATCGAATGATGTAAAAAAATTCCGATTTTTATGTTGTTCGCAGGGGTATTTTTCTAAAAGTTTAAATGACATGTATCTGAATACATTGTTTCAACAATGAATCCATTGTTGTAAAAATGTCTAAAATGAAATTTTACACATAAAACGAGCAGTATCTTCTTATTAAATTCCGGTGCACGGCTGGAATTTTGTTTCCGAATAAATCAGTACTTTTTCTATCGAATGATGTAAAACAATTCCGATTTTTAGGTTGTTCGCAGGGGTATTTTTCTACAAGTTTAAATGAAATGTATCAGAATACATTGTTTCAACAAAGAATCCATTGTTGTAAAAATGTCTAAAATGAAATTTTACACATAAAACGAGCAGTATCTTCTTATTAAATTCCGGTGCACGGCTGAAATTTTGTTTCCGAATAAATCAGTACTTTTCCTATCGAATGATGTAAAAAAATTCCGATTTTAAAGTTGTTCGCAGGGGTATTCTTCTAAAAATTTAAATAAAATATATATAAATACATTGTTTCAACAATGAATCCATTGTTGTAAAAGTGTTTAAAATGAAATTTTACACATAAAACGAGCAGTATCTTCTTATTATATTCCGGTGCACGGCTGAAATTTTGTTTCCGAATAAATCAGTACTTTTCCTATCGAATGATGTAAAAAAATTCCGATTTTTAGGTTGTTCGCAGGGGTATTTTTCTACAAGTTTAAATGAAATGTATCAGAATATATTGTTTCAACAATGAATCCATTGTTGTAAAAATGTCTAAAATGAAATTTTACACATAAAACGAGCAGTATCTTCTTATTAAATTCCGGTGCACGGCTGAAATTTTGTTTCCGAATAAATCAGTACTTTTCCTATCGAATGATGTAAAAAAATTCCGATTTTAAAGTTGATCGCAGGGGTATTCTTCTAAAAGTTTAAATGAAATATATCTAAATGCATTGTTTCAACAATGAATCCATTGTTGAAAAAATGTTTAAAATGAAATTTTACACATAAAAAAAGCAGTTTCTTCTTATTAAATTCAGGTGCGCGGCTGAAATTTTGTTTCCGAATAAATCAGTACTTTTCCTATCGAATGATGTAAAAAAATTCCGATTTTTATGTTGTTCGCAGGGGTATTTTTCTACAAGTTTAAATGAAATGTATCAGAATACATTGTTTCAACAATGAATCCATTGTTGTAAAAATGTCTAAAATGAAATTTTGCTTATAAAACAAGCAGTATCTTCTTATTATATTCTGGTGCACGGCTGAAATTTCGTTTCCGAATAAAACAGTACTTTTCCTATCGAATTATGTAAAAAAATTCCGATATTTAGGTGGTTCGCAGGGGCATTTCTCTAAAATTTCAAATGAAATATATCTAAATAAATATGTTTCAACAATGAATCCATTGTTGTAAAAATGTTTGAAATGAAATTTTACACATAAAACGTGCAGTATCTTCTCATTAAATTCCGGTGCACGGCTGAAATTTTGTTTCCGAATAAATCAGTACTTTTCCTATCGAATGATGTAAAAAAATTCCGATTTTAAAATTGTTCGCAGGGGTATTCTTCTACAAGTTTAAATGAAATGTATCAGAATATATTGTTTCAACAATGAATCCATTGTTGTAAAAATGTCTAAAATGAAATTTTACACATAAAACGAGCAGCATCTTCTTATTAAATTCCGGTGCACGGCTGAAATTTTGTTTCCGAATAAATCAGTACTTTTCCTATCGAATGATGTAAAAAATTTCCGATTTTAAAGTTGTTCGCAGGGGTATTCTTCTAAAAGTTTAAATGAAATATATCTAAATGCATTGTTTCAACAATGAATCCATTGTTGAAAAAATGTTTAAAATGAAATTTTACTCATAAAAAAAGCAGTTTCTTCTTATTAAATTCAGGTGCACGGCTGAAATTTTGTTTCCGAATAAATCAGTACTTTTCCTATCGAATGATGTAAAAAAATTCCGATTTTTAGGTTGTTCGCAGGGGTATTTTTCTACAAGTTTAAATGACATGTATCTGAATACATTGTTTAAACAATGAATCCAATGTTGTAAAAATGTCTAAAATGAAATTTTACACATAAAACGAGCAAAATCTTCTTATTAAATTCCGGTGCACGGCTGGAATTTTGTTTCCGAATAAATCAGTATTTTTCCTATCGAATGATGTAAAAAAATTCCGATTTTTAGGTTGTTCGCAGGGGTATTTTTCTACAAGTTTAAATGAAATGTATCAGAATACATTGTTTCAACAATGAATCCATTGTTGTAAAAATGTCTAAAATGAAATTTTACACATAAAAAAGCAGTTTCTTCTTATTAAATTCAGGTGCACGGCTGAAATTTTGTTTCCGAATAAATCAGTACTTTTCCTATCGAATGATGTAAAAAAATTCCGATTTTTATGTTGTTCGCAGGGGTATTTTTCTACAAGTTTAAATGAAATGTATCAGAATACATTGTTTCAACAATGAATCCATTGTTGTAAAAATATCTAAAATGAAATTTTGCTTATAAAACAAGCAGTATCTTCTTATTATATTCTGGTGCACGGCTGAAATTTCGTTTCCGAATAAAACAGTACTTTTCCTATCGAATTATGTAAAAAAATTCCGATTTTTAGGTTGTTCGCAGGGGTATTTTTCTACAAGTTTAAATGAAATGTATCAGAATACATTGTTTCAACAATGAATCCATTGTTGTAAAATTGTCTAAAATGAAATTTTACACATAAAACAAGCAGTATCTTCTTATTAAATTCCGGTGCACGGCTGAAATTTTGTTTCCGAATAAATCAGTACTTTTCCTATCGAATGATGTAAAAAAATTCCGATTTTAAAATTGTTCGCAGGGGTATTCTTCTACAAGTTTAAATGAAATGTATCAGAATATATTGTTTCAACAATGAATCCATTGTTGTAAAAATGTCTAAAATGAAATTTTACACATAAAACGAGCAGCATCTTCTTATTAAATTCCGGTGCACGGCTGAAATTTTGTTTCCGAATAAATCAGTACTTTTCCTATCGAATGATGTAAAAAATTTCCGATTTTAAAGTTGTTCGCAGGGGTATTCTTCTAAAAGTTTAAATGAAATATATCTAAATGCATTGTTTCAACAATGAATCCATTGTTGAAAAAATGTTTAAAATGAAATTTTACTCATAAAAAAAGCAGTTTCTTCTTATTAAATTCAGGTGCACGGCTGAAATTTTGTTTCCGAATAAATCAGTACTTTTCCTATCGAATGATGTAAAAAAATTCCGATTTTTAGGTTGTTCGCAGGGGTATTTTTCTACAAGTTTAAATGAAATGTATCAGAATACATTGTTTCAACAATGAATCCATTGTTGTAAAAATGTCTAAAATGAAATTTTACACATAAAACAAGCAGTATCTTCTTATTAAATTCCGGTGCACGGCTGAAATTTTGTTTCCGAATAAATCAGTACTTTTCCTATCGAATGATGTAAAAAAATTCCGATTTTAAAATTGTTCGCAGGGGTATTCTTCTACAAGTTTAAATGAAATGTATCAGAATATATTGTTTCAACAATGAATCCATTGTTGTAAAAAAATCTAAAATGAAATTTTACACATAAAACGAGCAGTATCTTCTTATTAAATTCCGGTGCACGGCTGAAATTTTGTTTCCGAATAAATCAGTATTTTTCCTATCGAATGATGTAAAAAATTCCGATTTTAAAGTTGTTCGCAGGGGTATTCTTCTAAAAGTTTAAATGAAATATATCTAAATGCATTGTTTCAACAATGAATCCTTTGTTGAAAAAATGTTTAAAATGAAATTTTACACATAAAAAAGCAGTTTCTTCTTATTAAATTCAGGTGCACGGCTGAAATTTTGTTTCCGAATAAATCAGTACTTTTCCTATCGAATGATGTAAAAAAATTCCGATTTTTATGTTGTTCGCAGGGGTATTTTTCTAAAAGTTTAAATGACATGTATCTGAATACATTGTTTCAACAATGAATCCATTGTTGTAAAAGTGTTTAAAATGAAATTTTACACATAAAACGAGCAGTATCTTCTTATTAAATTCCGGCGCACGGCTGAAATTTTGTTTCCGAATAAATCAGTACTTTTCCTATCGAATGATATAAAAAAATTCCGATTTTAAAGTTGTTCGCAGGGGTATTCTTCTAAAAGTTTAAATGAAATATATCTAAATGCATTGTTTCAACAATGAATCCATTGTTGAAAAAATGTTTAAAATGAAATTTTACACATAAAACGAGCAGTACCTTCTTATTAAATTTTGTTGCACGGCTAAAATTTCGTTTCCGAATTAAGCAAAACATTTCCTATCGAATGATGAAAAAAATTTCGATTTTTAGGTTGTTCGCAGGGGTATTTTTCTACAAGTTTAAATGAAATGTATCAGAATACATTGTTCCAACAATGAATCCATTGTTGTAAAAGTGTTTAAAATGAAATTTTACACATAAAACGAGAAGTATATTCTTATTATATTCCGGTGCACGGCTGAAATTTTGTTTCCGAATAAATCAGTATTTTTCCTATCGAATGATGTAATAAAATTCCGATTTTTAGGTTGTTCGCAGGGGTATTTTTCTACAAGTTTAAATGAAATGTATCAGAATACATTGTTCCAACAATGAATCCATTGTTGTAAAAGTGTTTAAAATGAAATTTTACACATAAAACGAGCAGTATCTTCTTATTATATTCCGGTGCACGGCTGAAATTTTGTTTCCGAATAAATCAGTACTTTTCCTATCGAATGATGTAATAAAATTCCGATTTTTAGGTTGTTCGCAGGGGTATTTTTCTACAAGTTTAAATGAAATGTATCAGAATACATTGTTTCAACAATGAATCCATTGTTGTAAAAATGTCTAAAATGAAATTTTACACATAAAACGAGCAGTATCTTCTTATTAAATGCCGGTGCACGGCTGGAATTTTGTTTCCGAATAAATCAGTACTTTTCCTATCGAATGATGTAAAAAAATTCCGATTTTTATGTTGTTCGCAGGGGTATTTTTCTACAAGTTTAAAGGAAATGTATCAGAATACATTGTTTCAACAATGAATCCATTGTTTTAAAAATGTTTAAAATGAAATTTTACACATGAAACGAGCAGTATCTTCTTATTAAATTTTGGTGCACGGCTAAAATTTCGTTTCCGAATTAAGCAAAACATTTCCTATCGAATGATGAAAAAAAATTTCGATTTTTATGTTGTTCGCAGGGGTATTTTTCTAAAAGTTTAAATGACATGTATCTGAATACATTGTTCCAACAATGAATCCATTGTTGTAAAAGTGTTTAAAATGAAATTTTACACATAAAACGAGCAGTATCTTCTCATTAAATTCCGGTGCACGGCTGAAATTTCGTTTCGGAACTAAGCAAAACATTTCCTATCGAATGATGTAAAAAAATTCCGATTTTTATGTTGTTCGCAGGGGTATTTTTCTACAAGTTTAAATGAAATGTATCAGAATATATTGTTTCAACAATGAATCCATTGTTGTAAAAATGTTTAAAATGAAATTTTACACATAAAAAAGCAGTTTCTTCTTATTAAATTTAGGTGCTCGGCTGAAATTTTGTTTCCGAATAAATCAGTACTTTTCCTATCGAATGATGTAAAAAAATTCCGATTTTTAGGTTGTTCGCAGGGGTATTTTTCTACAAGTTTAAATGAAATGTATCAGAATACATTGTTTCAACAATGAATCCATTGTTGTAAAAATGTCTAAAATGAAATTTTACACATAAAACAAGCAGTATCTTCTTATTAAATTCCGGTGCACGGCTGAAATTTTGTTTCCGAATAAATCAGTACTTTTCCTATCGAATGATGTAAAAAAATTCCGATTTTAAAATTGTTCGCAGGGGTATTCTTCTACAAGTTTAAATGAAATGTATCAGAATATATTGTTTCAACAATGAATCCATTGTTGTAAAAAAATCTAAAATGAAATTTTACACATAAAACGAGCAGTATCTTCTTATTAAATTCCGGTGCACGGCTGAAATTTTGTTTCCGAATAAATCAGTACTTTTCCTATCGAATGATGTAAAAAAATTCCGATTTTAAAGTTGTTCGCAGGGGTATTCTTCTAAAAGTTTAAATGAAATATATCTAAATGCATTGTTTCAACAATGAATCCTTTTTTGAAAAAATGTTTAAAATGAAATTTTACACATAAAAAAGCAGTTTCTTCTTATTAAATTCAGGTGCACGGCTGAAATTTTGTTTCCGAATAAATCAGTACTTTTCCTATCGAATGATGTAAAAAAATTCCGATTTTTATGTTGTTCGCAGGGGTATTTTTCTAAAAGTTTAAATGACATGTATCTGAATACATTGTTTCAACAATGAATCCATTGTTGTAAAAGTGTTTAAAATGAAATTTTACACATAAAACGAGCAGTATCTTCTTATTAAATTCCGGCGCACGGCTGAAATTTTGTTTCCGAATAAATCAGTACTTTTCCTATCGAATGATATAAAAAAATTCCGATTTTAAAGTTGTTCGCAGGGGTATTCTTCTAAAAGTTTAAATGAAATATATCTAAATGCATTGTTTCAACAATGAATCCATTGTTGAAAAAATGTCTAAAATGAAATTTAACACATAAAACGAGCAGTATCTTCTTATTAAATTCCGGTGCACGGCTGGAATTTTGTTTCCGAATAAATCAGTACTTTTTCTATCGAATGATGTAATAAAATTCCGATTTTTATGTTGTTCGCAGGGGTATTTTTCTACAAGTTTAAATGAAATGTATCAGAATACATTGTTCCAACAATGAATCCATTGTTGTAAAAGTGTTTAAAATGAAATTTTACACATAAAACGAGAAGTATCTTCTTATTAAATTCCGGTGCACGGCTGGAATTTTGTTTCCGAATAAATCAGTACTTTTCCTATCGAATGATGTAAAAAAATTCCGATTTTTATGTTGTTCGCAGGGGTATTTTTCTACAAGTTTAAATGAAATGTATCAGAATATATTGTTTCAACAATGAATCCATTGTTGTAAAAATGTTTAAAATGAAATTTTACACATAAAAAAGCAGTTTCTTCTTATTAAATTTAGGTGCTCGGCTGAAATTTTGTTTCCGAATAAATCAGTACTTTTCCTATCGAATGATGTAAAAAAATTCCGATTTTTATGTTGTTCGCAGGGGTATTTTTCTAAAAGTTTAAATGACATGTATCTGAATACATTGTTTCAACAATGAATCCATTGTTGTAAAAATGTCTAAAATGAAATTTTACACATAAAACGAGCAGTATCTTCTTATTAAATTCCGGTGCACTGCTGGAATTTTGTTTCCGAATAAATCAGTACTTTTTCTATCGAATGATGTAAAACAATTCCGATTTTTAGGTTGTTCGCAGGGGTATTTTTCTACAAGTTTAAATGAAATGTATCAGAATATATTGTTTCAACAATGAATCCATTGTTGTAAAAATGTCTAAAATGAAATTTTACACATAAAACGAGCAGTATCTTCTTATTAAATTCCGGCGCACGGCTGAAATTTTGTTTCTGAATAAATCAGTACTTTTCCTATCGAATGATGTAAAAAAATTCCGATTTTAAAGTTGTTCGCAGGGGTATTCTTCTAAAAGTTTAAATAAAATATATATAAATACATTATTTCAACAATGAATCCATTGTTGTAAAAATGTTTAAAATGAAATTTTACACATAAAACGAGCAGTATCTTCTCATTAAATTCCGGTGCACGGCTGAAATTTCGTTTCCGAATTAAGCAAAACATTTCCTATCGAATGATGTAAAAAAATTCCGATTTTTATGTTGTTCGCAGGGGTATTTTTCTAAAAGTTTAAATGAAATATATCAAAATGCATTGTTTCAACAATGAATCCATTGTTGAAAAAATGTTTAAAATGAAATTTTACACATAAAAAAGCAGTTTCTTCTTATTAAATTCAGGTGCTCGGCTGAAATTTTGTTTCCGAATAAATCAGTACTTTTCCTATCGAATGATGTAAAAAAATTCCGATTTTTATGTTGTTCGCAGGGGTATTTTTCTAAATGTTTAAATGACATGTATCTGAATACATTGTTTCAACAATGAATCCATTGTTGTAAAAATGTCTAAAATGAAATTTAACACATAAAACGAGCAGTATCTTCTTATTAAATTCCGGTGCACGGCTGGAATTTTGTTTCCGAATAAATCAGTACTTTTTCTATCGAATGATGTAATAAAATTCCGATTTTTAGGTTGTTCGCTGGGGTATTTTTCGACAAGTTTAAATGAAATGTATCAGAATACATTGTTTCAACAATGAATCCATTGTTGTAAAAATGTCTAAAATGAAATTTTACACATAAAACGAGCAGTATCTTCTTATTAAATGCCGGTGCACGGCTGGAATTTTGTTTCCGAAAAAACCAGTACTTTTCCTATCGAATGATGTAAAAAAATTCAGATTTTTATGTTGTTCGCAGGGGTATTTTTCTACAAGTTTAAATGAAATGTATCAGAATACATTGTTTCAACAATGAATCCATTGTTGTAAAAATGTTTAAAATGAAATTTTACACATAAAACGAGCAGTATCTTCTTATTAAATTTTGGTGCACGGCTAAAATTTCGTTTCCGAATTAAGCAAAACATTTCCTATCGAATGATGAAAAAAAATTTCGATTTTTATGTTGTTCGCAGGGGTATTTTTCTAAAAGTTTAAATGACATGTATCTGAATACATTGTTTCAACAATGAATCCATTGTTGTAAAAATGTCTGAAATGAAATTTTACACATAAAACGAGCAGTATCTTCTCATTAAATTCCGGTGCACGGCTGAAATTTCGTTTCCGAATTAAGCAAAACATTTCCTATCGAATGATGTAAAAAAATTCCGATTTTTATGTTGTTCGCAGGGGTATTTTTCTAAAAGTTTAAATGAAATATATCTAAATGCATAGTTTCAACAATGAATCCATTGTTGAAAAAATGTTTAAAATGAAATTTTACACATAAAACGAGCAGTATCTTCTTATTAAATTCCGGTACACGGCTGGAATTTTGTTTCCGAATAAATCAGTACTTTTTCTATCGAATGATGTAATAAAATACCGATTTTTAGGTTTTTCGCAGGGGTATATTTCTACAAGTTTAAATGAAATGTATCAGAATACATTGTTTCAACAATGAATCCATTGTTGTAAAAATGTCTAAAATGAAATTTTACACATAAAACGAGCAGTATCTTCTTATTAAATGCCGGTGCACGGCTGGAATTTTGTTTCCGAATAAATCAGTACTTTTCCTATCGAATGATGTAAAAAAATTCCGATTTTTATGTTGTTCGCAGGGGTATTTTTCTACAAGTTTAAATGAAATGTATCAGAATACATTGTTTCAACAATGAATCCATTGTTGTAAAAATGTTTAAAATGAAATTTTACACATAAAACGAGCAGTATCTTCTTATTAAATTTTGGTGCACGGCTAAAATTTCGTTTCCGAATTAAGCAAAACATTTCCTATCGAATGATGAAAAAAAATTTCGATTTTTATGTTGTTCGCAGGGGTATTTTTCTAAAAGTTTAAATGACATGTATCTGAATACATTGTTTCAACAATGAATCCATTGTTGTAAAAATGTCTGAAATGAAATTTTACACATAAAACAAGCAGTATCTTCTCATTAAATTCCGGTGCACGGCTGAAATTTCGTTTCCGAATTAAGCAAAATATTTCCTATCTAATGATGTAAAAAAATTCCGATTTTTATGTTGTTCGCAGGGGTATATTTCTAAAAGTTTATATGAAATATATCTAAATGCATTGTTTCAACAATGAATCCATTGTTGTAAAAATGTTTAAAATGAAATTTTACACATAAAACGAGCAGTATCTTCTTATTACATTTTGGTGCACGGCTAAAATTTCGTTTCCGAATTAAGCAAAACATTTCCTATCGAATGATGAAAAAAAATTTCGATTTTTATGTTTTTCGCAGGGGTATTTTTCTACAAGTTTAAATGAAATGTATCTGAATACATTGTTCCAACAATGAATCCATTGTTGTAAAAGTTTTTAAAATGAAATTTTACACATAAAACGAGCAGTATCTTCTCATTAAATTCCGGTGCACGGCTGAAATTTCGTTTCCGAATTAAGCAAAACATTTCCTATCGAATGATGTAAAAAAATTCCGATTTTTATGTTGTTCGCAGGGGTATTTTTCTAAAAGTTTAAATGAAATATATCTAAATGCATTGTTTCAACAATGAATCCATTGTTAAAAAAATTTTTAAAATGAAATTTTACACATAAAAATGCAGTTTCTTCTTATTAAATTTAGGTGCTCGGCTGAAATTTTGTTTCCGAATAAATCAGTACTTTTCCTATCGAATGATGTAAAAAAATTCCGATTTTAAAGTTGTTCGCAGGGGTATTCTTCTAAAAGTTTAAATGAAATATATCTAAATGCATTGTTTCAACAATGAATCCATTGTTGTAAAAGTGTTTAAAATGAAATTTTACACATAAAACGAGCAGTATCTTCTTATTATATTCCGGTGCACGGCTGAAATTTTGTTTCCGAATAAATCAGTACTTTTCCTATCGAATGATGCAAAAAAATTCCGATTTTTAGGTTGTTCGCAGGGGTATTTTTCTACAAGTTTAAATGAAATGTATCAGAATATATTGTTTCAACAATGAATCCATTGTTGTAAAAATGTCTAAAATGAAATTTTACACATAAAACGTGCAGTATCTTCTTATTATATTCCGGTGCACGGCTGAAATTTTGTTTCCGAATAAATCAGTACTTTTCCTATCGAATTTTGTAAAAAAATTCCGATTTTTAGATTGTTCGCATGAGTATTTTTCTGCAAGTTTAAATGAAATGTATCAGAATACATTGTTTCAACAATGAATCCATTGTTGTAAAAATGTCTAAAATGAAATTTCACACACAAAACGAGCAGTATCTTCTTATTAAATGCCTGTGCACGGCTAGAATTTTGTTTCCGAATAAATCAGTACTTTTTCTATCGAATGATGTAAAAAAATTCCGATTTTTAGGTTGTTCGCAGGGGTTTTTTTTCTACAAGTTTAAAAGAAATATATCTAAATGCATTGTTTCAACAATGAATCCATTGTTGAAAAAATGTTTAAAATGAAATTTTACACATAAAAAAAGCAGTTTCTTCTTATTAAATTCAGGTGCTCGGCTGAAATTTTGTTTCCGAATAAATCAGTACTTTTCCTATCGAATGATGTAAAAAAATTCCGATTTTTATGTTGTTCGCAGGGGTATTTTTCTAAAAGTTTAAATGACATGTATCTGAATACATTGTTTCAACAATGAATCCATTGTTGTAAAAATGTCTAAAATGAAATTTTACACATAAAACGAGCAGTATCTTCTTATTAAATTCCGGTGCACGGCTGGAATTTTGTTTCCGAATAAATCAGTACTTTTTCTATCGAATGATGTAAAACAATTCCGATTTTTAGGTTGTTCGCAGGGGTATTTTTCTACAAGTTTAAATGAAATGTATCAGAATACATTGTTTCAACAAAGAATCCATTGTTGTAAAAATGTCTAAAATGAAATTTTACACATAAAACGAGCAGTATCTTCTTATTAAATTCCGGTACACGGCTGAAATTTTGTTTCCGAATAAATCAGTACTTTTCCTATCGAATGATGTAAAAAAATTCCGATTTTAAAGTTGTTCGCAGGGGTATTCTTCTAAAAATTTAAATAAAATATATATAAATACATTGTTTCAACAATGAATCCATTGTTGTAAAAGTGTTTAAAATGAAATTTTACACATAAAACGAGCAGTATCTTCTTATTATATTCCGGTGCACGGCTGAAATTTTGTTTCCGAATAAATCAGTACTTTTCCTATCGAATGATGTAAAAAAATTCCGATTTTTAGGTTGTTCGCAGGGGTATTTTTCTACAAGTTTAAACGAAATGTATCAGAATATATTGTTTCAACAATGAATCCATTGTTGTAAAAATGTCTAAAATGAAATTTTACACATAAAACGAGCAGTATCTTCTTATTAAATTCCGGTGCACGGCTGAAATTTTGTTTCCGAATAAATCAGTACTTTTCCTATCGAATGATGTAAAAAAATTCCGATTTTAAAGTTGATCGCAGGGGTATTCTTCTAAAAGTTTAAATGAAATATATCTAAATGCATTGTTTCAACAATGAATCCATTGTTGAAAAAATGTTTAAAATGAAATTTTACACATAAAAAAAGCAGTTTCTTCTTATTAAATTCAGGTGCGCGGCTGAAAATTTGTTTCCGAATAAATCAGTACTTTTCCTATCGAATGATGTAAAAAAATTCCGATTTTTATGTTGTTCGCAGGGGTATTTTTCTACAAGTTTAAATGAAATGTATCAGAATACATTGTTTCAACAATGAATCCATTGTTGTAAAAATGTCTAAAATGAAATTTTGCTTATAAAACAAGCAGTATCTTCTTATTATATTCTGGTGCACGGCTGAAATTTCGTTTCCGAATAAAACAGTACTTTTCCTATCGAATTATGTAAAAAAATTCCGATATTTAGGTGGTTCGCAGGGGCATTTCTCTAAAATTTCAAATGAAATATATCTAAATAAATATGTTTCAACAATGAATCCATTGTTGTAAAAATGTTTGAAATGAAATTTTACACATAAAACGAGCAGTATCTTCTCATTAAATTCCGGTGCACGGCTGAAATTTCGTTTCCGAATTAAGCAAAACATTTCCTATCGAATGATGAAAAAAAATTTCGATTTTTATGTTGCTCGCAGGGGTATTTTTCTAAAAGTTTAAATGACATGTATCTGAATACATTGTTTAAACAATGAATCCAATGTTGTAAAAATGTCTAAAATGAAATTTTACACATAAAACGAGCAAAATCTTCTTATTAAATTCCGGTGCACGGCTGGAATTTTGTTTCCGAATAAATCAGTATTTTTCCTATCGAATGATGTAAAAAAATTCCGATTTTTAGGTTGTTCGCAGGGGTATTTTTCTACAAGTTTAAATGAAATGTATCAGAATACATTGTTTCAACAATGAATCCATTGTTGTAAAAATGTCTAAAATGAAATTTTACACATAAAAAAGCAGTTTCTTCTTATTAAATTCAGGTGCACGGCTGAAATTTTGTTTCCGAATAAATCAGTACTTTTCCTATCGAATGATGTAAAAAAATTCCGATTTTTATGTTGTTCGCAGGGGTATTTTTCTACAAGTTTAAATGAAATGTATCAGAATACATTGTTTCAACAATGAATCCATTGTTGTAAAAATATCTAAAATGAAATTTTGCTTATAAAACAAGCAGTATCTTCTTATTATATTCTGGTGCACGGCTGAAATTTCGTTTCCGAATAAAACAGTACTTTTCCTATCGAATTATGTAAAAAAATTCCGATTTTTAGGTTGTTCGCAGGGGTATTTTTCTACAAGTTTAAATGAAATGTATCAGAATACATTGTTTCAACAATGAATCCATTGTTGTAAAATTGTCTAAAATGAAATTTTACACATAAAACAAGCAGTATCTTCTTATTAAATTCCGGTGCACGGCTGAAATTTTGTTTCCGAATAAATCAGTACTTTTCCTATCGAATGATGTAAAAAAATTCCGATTTTAAAATTGTTCGCAGGGGTATTCTTCTACAAGTTTAAATGAAATGTATCAGAATATATTGTTTCAACAATGAATCCATTGTTGTAAAAATGTCTAAAATGAAATTTTACACATAAAACGAGCAGCATCTTCTTATTAAATTCCGGTGCACGGCTGAAATTTTGTTTCCGAATAAATCAGTACTTTTCCTATCGAATGATGTAAAAAATTTCCGATTTTAAAGTTGTTTGCAGGGGTATTCTTCTAAAAGTTTAAATGAAATATATCTAAATGCATTGTTTCAACAATGAATCCATTGTTGAAAAAATGTTTAAAATGAAATTTTACTCATAAAAAAAGCAGTTTCTTCTTATTAAATTCAGGTGCACGGCTGAAATTTTGTTTCCGAATAAATCAGTACTTTTCCTATCGAATGATGTAAAAAAATTCCGATTTTTATGTTGTTCGCAGGGGTATTTTTCTAAAAGTTTAAATGACATGTATCTGAATACATTGTTTCAACAATGAATCCATTGTTGTAAAAGTGTTTAAAATGAAATTTTACACATAAAACGAGCAGTATCTTCTTATTAAATTCCGGCGCACGGCTGAAATTTTGTTTCCGAATAAATCAGTACTTTTCCTATCGAATGATATAAAAAAATTCCGATTTTAAAGTTGTTCGCAGGGGTATTCTTCTAAAAGTTTAAATGAAATATATCTAAATGCATTGTTTCAACAATGAATCCATTGTTGAAAAAATGTTTAAAATGAAATTTTACACATAAAACGAGCAGTACCTTCTTATTAAATTTTGGTGCACGGCTAAAATTTCGTTTCCGAATTAAGCAAAACATTTCCTATCGAATGATGAAAAAAATTTCGATTTTTAGGTTGTTCGCAGGGGTATTTTTCTACAAGTTTAAATGAAATGTATCAGAATACATTGTTCCAACAATGAATCCATTGTTGTAAAAGTGTTTAAAATGAAATTTTACACATAAAACGAGAAGTATCTTCTTATTATATTCCGGTGCACGGCTGAAATTTTGTTTCCGAATAAATCAGTATTTTTCCTATCGAATGATGTAATAAAATTCCGATTTTTAGGTTGTTCGCAGGGGTATTTTTCTACAAGTTTAAATGAAATGTATCAGAATACATTGTTCCAACAATGAATCCATTGTTGTAAAAGTGTTTAAAATGAAATTTTACACATAAAACGAGCAGTATCTTCTTATTATATTCCGGTGCACGGCTGAAATTTTGTTTCCGAATAAATCAGTACTTTTCCTATCGAATGATGTAATAAAATTCCGATTTTTAGGTTGTTCGCAGGGGTATTTTTCTACAAGTTTAAATGAAATGTATCAGAATACATTGTTTCAACAATGAATCCATTGTTGTAAAAATGTCTAAAATGAAATTTTACACATAAAACGAGCAGTATCTTCTTATTAAATGCCGGTGCACGGCTGGAATTTTGTTTCCGAATAAATCAGTACTTTTCCTATCGAATGATGTAAAAAAATTCCGATTTTTATGTTGTTCGCAGGGGTATTTTTCTACAAGTTTAAATGAAATGTATCAGAATACATTGTTTCAACAATGAATCCATTGTTGTAAAAATGTTTAAAATGAAATTTTACACATGAAACGAGCAGTATCTTCTTATTAAATTTTGGTGCACGGCTAAAATTTCGTTTCCGAATTAAGCAAAACATTTCCTATCGAATGATGAAAAAAAATTTCGATTTTTATGTTGTTCGCAGGGGTATTTTTCTAAAAGTTTAAATGACATGTATCTGAATACATTGTTCCAACAATGAATCCATTGTTGTAAAAGTGTTTAAAATGAAATTTTACACATAAAACGAGCAGTATCTTCTCATTAAATTCCGGTGCACGGCTGAAATTTCGTTTCGGAACTAAGCAAAACATTTCCTATCGAATGATGTAAAAAAATTCCGATTTTTATGTTGTTCGCAGGGGTATTTTTCTACAAGTTTAAATGAAATGTATCAGAATATATTGTTTCAACAATGAATCCATTGTTGTAAAAATGTTTAAAATGAAATTTTACACATAAAAAAGCAGTTTCTTCTTATTAAATTTAGGTGCTCGGCTGAAATTTTGTTTCCGAATAAATCAGTACTTTTCCTATCGAATGATGTAAAAAAATTCCGATTTTTAGGTTGTTCGCAGGGGTATTTTTCTACAAGTTTAAATGAAATGTATCAGAATACATTGTTTCAACAATGAATCCATTGTTGTAAAAATGTCTAAAATGAAATTTTACACATAAAACAAGCAGTATCTTCTTATTAAATTCCGGTGCACGGCTGAAATTTTGTTTCCGAATAAATCAGTACTTTTCCTATCGAATGATGTAAAAAAATTCCGATTTTAAAATTGTTCGCAGGGGTATTCTTCTACAAGTTTAAATGAAATGTATCAGAATATATTGTTTCAACAATGAATCCATTGTTGTAAAAAAATCTAAAATGAAATTTTACACATAAAACGAGCAGTATCTTCTTATTAAATTCCGGTGCACGGCTGAAATTTTGTTTCCGAATAAATCAGTACTTTTCCTATCGAATGATGTAAAAAAATTCCGATTTTAAAGTTGTTCGCAGGGGTATTCTTCTAAAAGTTTAAATGAAATATATCTAAATGCATTGTTTCAACAATGAATCCTTTGTTGAAAAAATGTTTAAAATGAAATTTTACACATAAAAAAGCAGTTTCTTCTTATTAAATTCAGGTGCACGGCTGAAATTTTGTTTCCGAATAAATCAGTACTTTTCCTATCGAATGATGTAAAAATATTCCGATTTTTATGTTGTTCGCAGGGGTATTTTTCTAAAAGTTTAAATGACATGTATCTGAATACATTGTTTCAACAATGAATCCATTGTTGTAAAAGTGTTTAAAATGAAATTTTACACATAAAACGAGCAGTATCTTCTTATTAAATTCCGGCGCACGGCTGAAATTTTGTTTCCGAATAAATCAGTACTTTTCCTATCGAATGATATAAAAAAATTCCGATTTTAAAGTTGTTCGCAGGGGTATTCTTCTAAAAGTTTAAATGAAATATATCTAAATGCATTGTTTCAACAATGAATCCATTGTTGAAAAAATGTTTAAAATGAAATTTTACACATAAAACGAGCAGTATCTTCTTATTAAATTTTGGTGCACGGCTAAAATTTCGTTTCCGAATTAAGCAAAACATTTCCTATCGAATGATGAAAAAAATTTCGATTTTTAGGTTGTTCGCAGGGGTATTTTTCTACAAGTTTAAATGAAATGTATCAGAATACATTGTTCCAACAATGAATCCATTGTTGTAAAAGTGTTTAAAATGAAATTTTACACATAAAACGAGAAGTATCTTCTTATTATATTCCGGTGCACGGCTGAAATTTTGTTTCCGAATAAATAAGTTTTTTTCCTATCGAATGATGTAATAAAATTCCGATTTTTAGGTTGTTCGCAGGGGTATTTTTCTACAAGTTTAAATGAAATGTATCAGAATACATTGTTCCAACAATGAATCCATTGTTGTAAAAGTGTTTAAAATGAAATTTTACACATAAAACGAGCAGTATCTTCTTATTATATTCCGGTGCACGGCTGAAATTTTGTTTCCGAATAAATCAGTACTTTTCCTATCGAATGATGTAATAAAATTCCGATTTTTAGGTTGTTCGCAGGGGTATTTTTCTACAAGTTTAAATGAAATGTATCAGAATACATTGTTTCAACAATGAATCCATTGTTGTAAAAATGTCTAAAATGAAATTTTACACATAAAACGAGCAGTATCTTCTTATTAAATGCCGGTGCACGGCTGGAATTTTGTTTCCGAATAAATCAGTACTTTTCCTATCGAATGATGTAAAAAAATTCCGATTTTTATGTTGTTCGCAGGGGTATTTTTCTACAAGTTTAAATGAAATGTATCAGAATACATTGTTTCAACAATGAATCCATTGTTGTAAAAATGTTTAAAATGAAATTTTACACATGAAACGAGCAGTATCTTCTTATTAAATTTTTGTGCACGGCTAAAATTTCGTTTCCGAATTAAGCAAAACATTTCCTATCGAATGATGAAAAAAAATTTCGATTTTTATGTTGTTCGCAGGGGTATTTTTCTAAAAGTTTAAATGACATGTATCTGAATACATTGTTCCAACAATGAATCCATTGTTGTAAAAGTGTTTAAAATGAAATTTTACACATAAAACGAGCAGTATCTTCTCATTAAATTCCGGTGCACGGCTGAAATTTCGTTTCGGAACTAAGCAAAACATTTCCTATCGAATGATGTAAAAAAATTCCGATTTTTATGTTGTTCGCAGGGGTATTTTTCTACAAGTTTAAATGAAATGTATCAGAATATATTGTTTCAACAATGAATCCATTGTTGTAAAAATGTTTAAAATGAAATTTTACACATAAAAAAGCAGTTTCTTCTTATTAAATTTAGGTGCTCGGCTGAAATTTTGTTTCCGAATAAATCAGTACTTTTCCTATCGAATGATGTAAAAAAATTCCGATTTTTATGTTGTTCGCAGGGGTATTTTTCTAAAAGTTTAAATGACATGTATCTGAATACATTGTTTCAACAATGAATCCATTGTTGTAAAAATGTCTAAAATGAAATTTTACACATAAAACGAGCAGTATCTTCTTATTAAATTCCGGTGCACGGCTGAAATTTTGTTTCCGAATAAATCAGTACTTTTCTATCGAATGATGTAAAACAATTCCGATTTTTAGGTTGTTCGCAGGGGTATTTTTCTACAAGTTTAAATGAAATGTATCAGAATATATTGTTTCAACAATGAATCAATTGTTGTAAAAATGTCTAAAATGAAATTTTACACATAAAACGAGCAGTATCTTCTTATTAAATTCCGGCGCACGGCTGAAATTTTGTTTCCGAATAAATCAGTACTTTTCCTATCGAATGATGTAAAAAAATTCCGATTTTAAAGTTGTTCGCAGGGGTATTCTTCTAAAAGTTTAAATAAAATATATATAAATACATTGTTTCAACAATGAATCCATTGTTGTAAAAATGTTTAAAATGAAATTTTACACATAAAACGAGCAGTATCTTCTCATTAAATTCCGGTGCACGGCTGAAATTTCGTTTCCGAATTAAGCAAAACATTTCCTATCGAATGATGTAAAAAAATTCCGATTTTTATGTTGTTCGCAGGGGTACTTTTCTAAAAGTTTAAATGAAATATATCAAAATGCATTGTTTCAACAATGAATCCATTGTTGAAAAAATGTTTAAAATGAAATTTTACACATAAAAAAAGCAGTTTCTTCTTATTAAATTCAGGTGCTCGGCTGAAATTTTGTTTCCGAATAAATCAGTACTTTTCCTATCGAATGATGTAAAAAAATTCCGATTTTTATGTTGTTCGCAGGGGTATTTTTCTAAAAGTTTAAATGACATGTATCTGAATACATTGTTTCAACAATGAATCCATTGTTGTAAAAATGTCTGAAATGAAATTTTACACATAAAACGAGCAGTATCTTCTCATTAAATTCCGGTGCACGGCTGAAATTTCGTTTCCGAATTAAGCAAAACATTTCCTATCGAATGATGTAAAAAAATTCCGATTTTTATGTTGTTCGCAGGGGTATTTTTCTAAAAGTTTAAATGAAATATATCTAAATGCATAGTTTCAACAATGAATCCATTGTTGAAAAAATTTTTAAAATGAAATTTTACACATAAAACGAGCAGTATCTTCTTATTAAATTCCGGTACACGGCTGGAATTTTGTTTCCGAATAAATCAGTACTTTTTCTATCGAATGATGTAATAAAATACCGATTTTTAGGTTTTTCGCAGGGGTATATTTCTACAAGTTTAAATGAAATGTATCAGAATACATTGTTTCAACAATGAATCCATTGTTGTAAAAATGTCTAAAATGAAATTTTACACATAAAACGAGCAGTATCTTCTTATTAAATGCCGGTGCACGGCTGGAATTTTGTTTCCGAATAAATCAGTACTTTTCCTATCGAATTATGTAAAAAAATTCCGATTTTTAGGTTGTTCGCATGGGTATTTTTCTGCAAGTTTAAATGAAATGTATCAGAATACATTGTTTCAACAATGAATCCATTGTTGTAAAAATGTTTAAAATGAAATTTTACACATAAAACGAGCAGTATCTTCTTATTAAATTTTGGTGCACGGCTAAAATTTCGTTTCCGAATTAAGCAAAACATTTCCTATCGAATGATGAAAAAAAATTTCGATTTTTATGTTGTTCGCAGGGGTATTTTTCTAAAAGTTTAAATGACATGTATCTGAATACATTGTTTCAACAATGAATCCATTGTTGTAAAAATGTCTGAAATGAAATTTTACACATAAAACAAGCAGTATCTTCTCATTAAATTCCGGTGCACGGCTGAAATTTCGTTTCCGAATTAAGCAAAACATTTCCTATCGAATGATGAAAAAAATTCCGATTTTTATGTTGTTCGCAGGGGTATTTTTCTAAAAGTTTAAATGACATGTATCTGAATACATTGTTTCAACAATGAATCCATTGTTGTAAAAATGTTTAAAATGAAATTTTACACATAAAACGAGCAGTATCTTCTCATTAAATTCCGGTGCACGGCTGAAATTTCGTTTCCGAATTAAGCAAAACATTTCCTATCGAATGATGTAAAAAAATTCCGATTTTTATGTTGTTCGCAGGGGTATTTTTCTAAAAGTTTAAATGAAATATATCTAAATACATAGTTTCAACAATGAATCCATTGTTGAAAAAATGTTTAAAATGAAATTTTACACATAAAACGAGCAGTATCTTCTTATTAAATTCCGGTACACGGCTGGAATTTTGTTTCCGAATAAATCAGTACTTTTTCTATCGAATGATGTAATAAAATACCGATTTTTAGGTTTTTCGCAGGGGTATATTTCTACAAGTTTAAATGAAATGTATCAGAATACATTGTTTCAACAATGAATCCATTGTTGTAAAAATGTCTAAAATGTAATTTTACACATAAAACGAGCAGTATCTTCTTATTAAATGCCGGTGCACGGCTGGAATTTTGTTTCCGAATAAATCAGTACTTTTCCTATCGAATTATGTAAAAAAATTCCGATTTTTAGGTTGTTCGCATGGGTATTTTTCTGCAAGTTTAAATGAAATGTATCAGAATACATTGTTTCAACAATGAATCCATTGTTGTAAAAATGTTTAAAATGAAATTTTACACATAAAACGAGCAGTATCTTCTTATTAAATTTTGGTGCACGGCTAAAATTTCGTTTCCGAATTAAGCAAAACATTTCCTATCGAATGATGAAAAAAAATTTCGATTTTTATGTTGTTCGCAGGGGTATTTTTCTAAAAGTTTAAATGACATGTATCTGAATACATTGTTTCAACAATGAATCCATTGTTGTAAAAATGTCTGAAATGAAATTTTACACATAAAACAAGCAGTATCTTCTCATTAAATTCCGGTGCACGGCTGAAATTTCGTTTCCGAATTAAGCAAAACATTTCCTATCGAATGATGAAAAAAATTTCGATTTTTAGGTTGTTCGCAGGGGTATTTTTCTACAAGTTTAAATGAAATGTATCAGAATACATTGTTCCAACAATGAATCCATTGTTGTAAAAGTGTTTAAAATGAAATTTTACACATAAAACGAGAAGTATCTTCTTATTATATTCCGGTGCACGGCTGAAATTTTGTTTCCGAATAAATCAGTATTTTTCCTATCGAATGATGTAATAAAATTCCGATTTTTAGGTTGTTCGCAGGGGTATTTTTTTACAAGTTTAAATGAAATGTATCGGAATACATTGTTCCAACAATGAATCCATTGTTGTAAAAGTGTTTAAAATGAAATTTTACACATAAAACGAGCAGTATCTTCTTATTATATTCCGGTGCACGGCTGAAATTTTGTTTCCGAATAAATCAGTACTTTTCCTATCGAATGATGTAATAAAATTCCGATTTTTAGGTTGTTCGCAGGGGTATTTTTCTACAAGTTTAAATGAAATGTATCAGAATACATTGTTTCAACAATGAATCCATTGTTGTAAAAATGTCTAAAATGAAATTTTACACATAAAACGAGCAGTATCTTCTTATTAAATGCCGGTGCACGGCTGGAATTTTGTTTCCGAATAAATCAGTACTTTTCCTATCGAATGATGTAAAAAAATTCCGATTTTTATGTTGTTCGCAGGGGTATTTTTCTACAAGTTTAAATGAAATGTATCAGAATACATTGTTTCAACAATGAATCCATTGTTGTAAAAATGTTTAAAATGAAATTTTACACATGAAACGAGCAGTATCTTCTTATTAAATTTTGGTGCACGGCTAAAATTTCGTTTCCGAATTAAGCAAAACATTTCCTATCGAATGATGAAAAAAAATTTCGATTTTTATGTTGTTCGCAGGGGTATTTTTCTAAAAGTTTAAATGAAATGTATCAGAATATATTGTTTCAACAATGAATCCATTGTTGTAAAAATGTTTAAAATGAAATTTTACACATAAAAAAGCAGTTTCTTCTTATTAAATTTAGGTGCTCGGCTGAAATTTTGTTTCCGAATAAATCAGTACTTTTCCTATCGAATGATGTAAAAAAATTCCGATTTTTATGTTGTTCGCAGGGGTATTTTTCTAAAAGTTTAAATGAAATGTATCAGAATACATTGTTCCAACAATGAATCCATTGTTGTAAAAGTGTTTAAAATGAAATTTTACACATAAAACGAGAAGTATCTTCTTATTATATTCCGGTGCACGGCTGAAATTTTGTTTCCAAATAAATCAGTATTTTTCCTATCGAATGATGTAATAAAATTCCGATTTTTAGGTTGTTCGCAGGGGTATTTTTCTACAAGTTTAAATGAAATGTATCGGAATACATTGTTCCAACAATGAATCCATTGTTGTAAAAGTGTTTAAAATGAAATTTTACACATAAAACGAGCAGTATCTTCTTATTATATTCCGGTGCACGGCTGAAATTTTGTTTCCGAATAAATCAGTACTTTTCCTATCGAATGATGTAATAAAATTCCGATTTTTAGGTTGCTCGCAGGGGTATTTTTCTACAAGTTTAAATGAAATGTATCAGAATACATTGTTCCAACAATGAATCCATTGTTGTAAAAGTGTTTAAAATGAAATTTTACACATAAAACGAGAAGTATCTTTTTATTATATTCCGGTGCACGGCTGAAATTTTGTTTCCGAATAAATCAGTATTTTTCCTATCGAATGATGTAATAAAATTCCGATTTTTAGGTTGTTCGCAGGGGTATTTTTCTACAAGTTTAAATGAAATGTATCGGAATACATTGTTCCAACAATGAATCCATTGTTGTAAAAGTGTTTAAAATGAAATTTTACACATAAAACGAACAGTATATTCTTATTATATTCCGGTGCACGGCTGAAATTTTGTTTCCGAATAAATCAGTACTTTTCCTATCGAATGATGTAATAAAATTCCGATTTTTAGGTTGTTCGCAGGGGTATTTTTCTACAAGTTTAAATGAAATGTATCAGAATACATTGTTTCAACAATGAATCCATTGTTGTAAAAATGTCTAAAATGAAATTTTACACATAAAACGAGCAGTATCTTCTTATTAAATTCCGGCGCACGGCTGAAATTTTGTTTCCGAATAAATCAGTACTTTTCCTATCGAATGATGTAAAAAAATTCCGATTTTAAAGTTGTCCGCAGGGGTATTCTTCTAAAAGTTTAAATAAAATATATATAAATACATTGTTTCAACAATGAATCCATTGTTGTAAAAATGTTTAAAATGAAATTTTACACATAAAACGAGCAGTATCCTCTCATTAAATTCCGGTGCACGGCTGAAATTTCGTTTCCGAATTAAGCAAAACATTTCCTATCGAATGATGTAAAAAAATTCCGATTTTTATGTTGTTCGCAGGGGTACTTTTCTAAAAGTTTAAATGAAATATATCAAAATGCATTGTTTCAACAATGAATCCATTGTTGAAAAAATGTTTAAAATGAAATTTTACACATAAAAAAAGCAGTTTCTTCTTATTAAATTCAGGTGCTCGGCTGAAATTTTGTTTCCGAATAAATCAGTACTTTTCCTATCGAATGATGTAATAAAATTCCGATTTTTAGGTTGTTCGCAGGGGTATTTTTCGACAAGTTTAAATGAAATGTATCAGAATACATTGTTTCAACAATGAATCCATTGTTGTAAAAATGTCTAAAATGAAATTTTACACATAAAACGAGCAGTATCTTCTTATTAAATGCCGGTGCACGGCTGGAATTTTGTTTCCGAATAAATCAGTACTTTTCCTATCGAATGATGTAAAAAAATTCCGATTTTTATGTTGTTCGCAGGGGTATTTTTCTACAAGTTTAAATGAAATGTATCAGAATACATTGTTTCAACAATGAATCCATTGTTGTAAAAATGTTTAAAATGAAATTTTACACATAAAACGAGCAGTATCTTCTTATTAAATTTTGGTGCACGGCTAAAATTTCGTTTCCGAACTAAGCAAAACATTTCCTATCGAATGATGAAAAAAAATTTCGATTTTTATGTTGTTCGCAGGGGTATTTTTCTAAAAGTTTAAATGACATGTATCTGAATACATTGTTTCAACAATGAATCCATTGTTGTAAAAATGTCTGAAATGAAATTTTACACATAAAACGAGCAGTATCTTCTCATTAAATTCCGGTGCACGGCTGAAATTTCGTTTCCGAATTAAGCATAACATTTCCTATCGAATGATGTAAAAAAATTCCGATTTTTATGTTGTTCGCAGGGGTATTTTTCTAAAAGTTTAAATGAAATATATCTAAATGCATAGTTTCAACAATGAATCCATTGTTGAAAAAATGTTTAAAATGAAATTTTACACATAAAACGAGCAGTATCTTCTTATTAAATTCCGGTACACGGCTGGAATTTTGTTTCCGAATAAATCAGTACTTTTTCTATCGAATGATGTAATAAAATACCGATTTTTAGGTTTTTCGCAGGGGTATATTTCTACAAGTTTAAATGAAATGTATCAGAATACATTGTTTCAACAATGAATCCATTGTTGTAAAAATGTCTAAAATGAAATTTTACACATAAAACGAGCAGTATCTTCTTATTAAATGCCGGTGCACGGCTGGAATTTTGTTTCCGAATAAATCAGTACTTTTCCTATCGAATTATGTAAAAAAATTCCGATTTTTAGGTTGTTCGCATGGGTATTTTTCTGCAAGTTTAAATGAAATGTATCAGAATACATTGTTTCAACAATGAATCCATTGTTGTAAAAATGTTTAAAATGAAATTTTACACATAAAACGAGCAGTATCTTCTTATTAAATTTTGGTGCACGGCTAAAATTTCGTTTCCGAATTAAGCAAAACATTTCCTATCAAATGATGAAAAAAAATTTCGATTTTTATGTTGTTCGCAGGGGTATTTTTCTAAAAGTTTAAATGACATGTATCTGAATACATTGTTTCAACAATGAATCCATTGTTGTAAAAATGTCTGAAATGAAATTTTACACATAAAACAAGCAGTATCTTCTCATTAAATTCCGGTGCACGGCTGAAATTTCGTTTCCGAATTAAGCAAAACATTTCCTATCGAATGATGAAAAAAATTTCGATTTTTAGGTTGTTCGCAGGGGTATTTTTCTACAAGTTTAAATGAAATGTATCAGAATACATTGTTCCAAGAATGAATCCATTGTTGTAAAAGTGTTTAAAATGAAATTTTACACATAAAACGAGAAGTATCTTCTTATTATATTCCGGTGCACGGCTGAAATTTTGTTTCCGAATAAATCAGTATTTTTCCTATCGAATGATGTAATAAAATTCCGATTTTTAGGTTGTTCGCAGGGGTATTTTTCTACAAGTTTAAATGAAATGTATCGGAATACATTGTTCCAACAATGAATCCATTGTTGTAAAAGTGTTTAAAATGAAATTTTACACATAAAACGAGCAGTATCTTCTTATTATATTCCGGTGCACGGCTGAAATTTTGTTTCCGAATAAATCAGTACTTTTCCTATCGAATGATGTAATAAAATTCCGATTTTTAGGTTGTTCGCAGGGGTATTTTTCTACAAGTTTAAATGAAATGTATCAGAATACATTGTTTCAACAATGAATCCATTGTTGTAAAAATGTCTAAAATGAAATTTTACACATAAAACGAGCAGTATCTTCTTATTAAATGCCGGTGCACGGCTGGAATTTTGTTTCCGAATAAATCAGTACTTTTCCTATCGAATGATGTAAAAAAATTCCGATTTTTATGTTGTTCGCAGGGGTATTTTTCTACAAGTTTAAATGAAATGTATCAGAATACATTGTTTCAACAATGAATCCATTGTTGTAAAAATGTTTAAAATGAAATTTTACACATGAAACGAGCAGTATCTTCTTATTAAATTTTGGTGCGCGGCTAAAATTTCGTTTCCGAATTAAGCAAAACATTTCCTATCGAATGATGAAAAAAAATTTCGATTTTTATGTTGTTCGCAGGGGTATTTTTCTAAAAGTTTAAATGACATGTATCTGAATACATTGTTCCAACAATGAATCCATTGTTGAAAAAGAGTTTAAAATGAAATTTTACACATAAAACGAGCAGTATCTTCTCATTAAATTCCGGTGCACGGCTGAAATTTCGTTTCGGAACTAAGCAAAACATTTCCTATCGAATGATGTAAAAAAATTCCGATTTTTATGTTGTTCGCAGGGGTATTTTTCTACAAGTTTAAATGAAATGTATCAGAATATATTGTTTCAACAATGAATCCATTGTTGTAAAAATGTTTAAAATGAAATTTTACACATAAAAAAGCAGTTTCTTCTTATTAAATTTAGGTGCTCGGCTGAAATTTTGTTTCCGAATAAATCAGTACTTTTCCTATCGAATGATGTAAAAAAATTCCGATTTTTATGTTGTTCGCAGGGGTATTTTTCTAAAAGTTTAAATGACATGTATCTGAATACATTGTTTCAACAATGAATCCATTGTTGTAAAAATGTCTAAAATGAAATTTTACACATAAAACGAGCAGTATCTTCTTATTAAATTCCGGTGCACGGCTGGAATTTTGTTTCCGAATAAATCAGTACTTTTTCTATCGAATGATGTAAAACAATTCCGATTTTTAGGTTGTTCGCAGGGGTATTTTTCTACAAGTTTAAATGAAATGTATCAGAATATATTGTTTCAACAATGAATCCAATGTTGTAAAAATGTCTAAAATGAAATTTTACACATAAAACGAGCAGTATCTTCTTATTAAATTCCGGCGCACGGCTGAAATTTTGTTTCCGAATAAATCAGTACTTTTCCTATCGAATGATGTAAAAAAATTCCGATTTTAAAGTTGTTCGCAGAGGTATTCTTCTAAAAGTTTAAATAAAATATATATAAATACATTGTTTCAACAATGAATCCATTGTTGTAAAAATGTTTAAAATGAAATTTTACACATAAAACGAGCAGTATCTTCTCATTAAATTCCGGTGCACGGCTGAAATTTCGTTTCCGAATTAAGCAAAACATTTCCTATCGAATGATGTAAAAAAATTCCGATTTTTATGTTGTTCGCAGGGGTATTTTTCTAAAAGTTTAAATGAAATATATCAAAATGCATTGTTTCAACAATGAATCCATTGTTGAAAAAATGTTTAAAATGAAATTTTACACATAAAAAAAGCAGTTTCTTCTTATTAAATTCAGGTGCTCGGCTGAAATTTTGTTTCCGAATAAATCAGTACTTTTCCTATCTAATGATGTAAAAAAATTCCGATTTTTATGTTGTTCGCAGGGGTATTTTTCTAAAAGTTTAATTGACATGTATCTGAATACATTATTTCAACAATGAATCCATTGTTGTAAAAATGTCTAAAATGAAATTTTACACATAAAACGAGCAGTATCTTCTTATTAAATTCCGGTGCACGGCTGGAATTTTCTTTCCGAATAAATCAGTACTTTTTCTATCGAATGATGTAATAAAATTCCGATTTTTAGGTTGTTCGCAGGGGTATTTTTCGACAAGTTTAAATGAAATGTATCAGAATACATTGTTTCAACAATGAATCCATTGTTGTAAAAATGTCTAAAATGAAATTTTACACATAAAACGAGCAGTATCTTCTTATTAAATGCCGGTGCACGGCTGGAATTTTGTTTCCGAATAAATCAGTACTTTTCCTATCGAATGATGTAAAAAAATTCCGATTTTTATGTTGTTCGCAGGGGTATTTTTCTACAAGTTTAAATGAAATGTATCAGAATACATTGTTTCAACAATGAATCCATTGTTGTAAAAATGTTTAAAATGAAATTTTACACATAAAACGAGCAGTATCTTCTTATTAAATTTTGGTGCACGGCTAAAATTTTGTTTCCGAATTAAGCAAAACATTTCCTATCGAATGATGAAAAAAAATTTCGATTTTTATGTTGTTCGCAGGGGTATTTTTCTAAAAGTTTAAATGACATGTATCTGAATACATTGTTTCAACAATGAATCCATTGTTGTAAAAATGTCTGAAATGAAATTTTACACATAAAACGAGCAGTATCTTCTCATTAAATTCCGGTGCACGGCTGAAATTTCGTTTCCGAATTAAGCAAAACATTTCCTATCAAATGATGTAAAAAAATTCCGATTTTTATGTTGTTCGCAGGGGTATTTTTCTAAAAGTTTAAATGAAATATATCTAAATGCATAGTTTCAACAATGAATCCATTGTTCAAAAAATGTTTAAAATGAAATTTTACACATAAAACGAGAAGTATCTTCTTATTAAATTCCGGTACACGGCTGGAATTTTGTTTCCGAATAAATCAGTACTTTTTCTATCGAATGATGTAATAAAATACCGATTTTTAGGTTTTTCGCAGGGGTATATTTCTACAAGTTTAAATGAAATGTATCAGAATACATTGTTTCAACAATGAATCCATTGTTGTAAAAATGTCTAAAATGAAATTTTACACATAAAACGAGCAGTATCTTCTTATTAAATGCCGGTGCACGGCTGGAATTTTGTTTCCGAATAAATCAGTACTTTTCCTATCGAATTATGTAAAAAAATTCGGATTTTTAGGTTGTTCGCATGGGTATTTTTCTGCAAGTTTAAATGAAATGTATCAGAATACATTGTTTCAAAAATGAATCCATTGTTGTAAAAATGTTTAAAATGAAATTTTACACATAAAACGAGCAGTATCTTCTTATTAAATTTTGGTGCACGGCTAAAATTTCGTTTCCGAATTAAGCAAAACATTTCCTATCGAATGATGAAAAAAAATTTCGATTTTTATGTTGTTCGCAGGGGTATTTTTCTAAAAGTTTAAATGACATGTATCTGAATACATTGTTTCAACAATGAATCCATTGTTGTAAAAATGTCTGAAATGAAATTTTACACATAAAACAAGCAGTATCTTCTCATTAAATTCCGGTGCACGGCTGAAATTTCGTTTCCGAATTAAGCAAAACATTTCCTATCGAATGATGTAAAAAAATTCCTATTTTTATGTTGTTCGCAGGGGTATTTTTCTAAAAGTTTAAATGAAATATATCTAAATGCATTGTTTCAACAATGAATCCATTGTTGTAAAAATGTTTAAAATGAAATTTTACACATAAAACGAGCAGTATCTTCTTATTACATTTTGGTGCACGGCTAAAATTTCGTTTCCGAATTAAGCAAAACATTTCCTATCGAATGATGAAAAAAAATTTCGATTTTTATGTTGTTCGCAGGGGTATTTTTCTACAAGTTTAAATGAAATGTATCAGAATACATTGTTCCAACAATGAATCCATTGTTGTAAAAGTGTTTAAAATGAAATTTTACACATAAAACGAGCAGTATGTTCTTATTATATTCCGGTGCACGGCTGAAATTTTGTTTCCAAATAAATCAGTACTTTTCCTATCGAATGATGTAAAAAAATTCCGATTTTTAGGTTGTTCGCAGGGGTATTTTTCTACAAGTTTAAATGAAATGTATCAGAATATATTGTTTCAACAATGAATCCATTGTTGTAAAAATGTCTAAAATGAAATTTTACGCATAAAACGAGCAGTATCTTCTTATTAAATTCCGGCGCACGGCTGAAATTTTGTTTCCGAAAAAATCAGTACTTTTCCTATCGAATGATGTAAAAAAATTCCGATTTTAAAGTTGTTCGCAGGGGTATTCTTCTAAAAGTTTAAATGAAATATATCTAAATGCATTGTTTCAACAATGAATCCATTGTTGTAAAAGTGTTTAAAATGAAATTTTACACATAAAACGAGCAGTATCTTCTTATTATATTCCGGTGCACGAGTGAAATTTTGTTTCCGAATAAATCAGTACTTTTCCTATCGAATGATGCAAAAAAAATCCGATTTTTAGGTTGTTCGCAGGGGTATTTTTCTACAAGTTTAAATGAAATGTATCAGAATATATTGTTTCAACAATGAATCCATTGTTGTAAAAGTGTTTAAAATGAAATTTTACACATAAAACGAGCAGTATCTTCTCATTAAATTCCGGTGCACGGCTGAAATTTCGTTTCCGAATTAAGCAAAACATTTCCTATCGAATGATGTAAAAAAATTCCGATTTTTATGTTGTTCGCAGGGGTATTTTTCTAAAAGTTTAAATGAAATATATCTAAATGCATTGTTTCAACAATGAATCCATTGTTGAAAAAATGTTTAAAATGAAATTTTACACATAAAAAAAGCAGTTTCTTCTTATTAAATTCAGGTGCTCGGCTGAAATTTTGTTTCCGAATAAATCAGTACTTTTCCTATCGAATGATGTAAAAAAATTCCGATTTTTATGTTGTTCGCAGGGGTATTTTTCTAAAAGTTTAAATGACATGTATCTGAATACATTGTTTCAACAATGAATCCATTGTTGTAAAAATGTCTAAAATGAAATTTTACACATAAAACGAGCAGTATCTTCTAATTAAATTCCGGTGCACGGCTGGAATTTTGTTTCCGAATAAATCAGTACTTTTTCTATCGAATGATGTAAAACAATTCCGATTTTTAGGTTGTTCGCAGGGGTATTTTTCTACAAGTTTAAATGAAATGTATCAGAATACATTGTTTCAACAAAGAATCCATTGTTGTAAAAATGTCTAAAATGAAATTTTACACATAAAACGAGCAGTATCTTCTTATTAAATTCCGGTACACGGCCGAAATTTTGTTTCCGAATAAATCAGTACTTTTCCTATCGAATGATGTAAAAAAATTCCGATTTTAAAGTTGTTCGCAGGGGTATTCTTCTAAAAATTTAAATAAAATATATATAAATACATTGTTTCAACAATGAATCCATTGTTGTAAAAGTGTTTAAAATGAAATTTTACACATAAAACGAGCAGTATCTTCTTATTATATTCCGGTGCACGGCTGAAATTTTGTTTCCGAATAAATCAGTACTTTTCCTATCGAATGATGTAAAACAATTCCGATTTTTATGTTGTTCGCAGGGGTATTTTTCTACAAGTTTAAATGAAATGTATCAGAATATATTGTTTCAACAATGAATCCATTGTTGTAAAAATGTTTAAAATGAAATTTTACACATAAAAAAGCAGTTTCTTCTTATTAAATTTAGGTGCTCGGCTGAAATTTTGTTTCCGAATAAATCAGTACTTTTCCTATCGAATGATGTAAAAAAATTCCGATTTTTATGTTGTTCGCAGGGGTATTTTTCTAAAAGTTTAAATGACATGTATCTGAATACATTGTTTCAACAATGAATCCATTGTTGTAAAAATGTCTAAAATGAAATTTTACACATAAAACGAGCAGTATCTTCTTATTAAATTCCGGTGCACGGCTGGAATTTTGTTTCCGAATAAATCAGTACTTTTTCTATCGAATGATGTAAAACAATTCCGATTTTTAGGTTGTTCGCAGGGGTATTTTTCTACAAGTTTAAATGAAATGTATCAGAATATATTGTTTCAACAATGAATCCATTGTTGTAAAAATGTCTAAAATGAAATTTTACACATAAAACGAGCAGTATCTTCTTATTAAATTCCGGCGCACGGCTGAAATTTTGTTTCCGAATAAATCAGTACTTTTCCTATCGAATGATGTAAAAAAATTCCGATTTTAAAGTTGTTCGCAGAGGTATTCTTCTAAAAGTTTAAATAAAATATATATAAATACATTGTTTCAACAATGAATCCATTGTTGTAAAAATGTTTAAAATGAAATTTTACACATAAAACGAGCAGTATCTTCTCATTAAATTCCGGTGCACGGCTGAAATTTAGTTTCCGAATTAAGCAAAACATTTCCTATCGAATGATGTAAAAAAATTCCGATTTTTATGTTGTTCGCAGGGGTATTTTTCTAAAAGTTTAAATGAAATATATCAAAATGCATTGTTTCAACAATGAATCCATTGTTGAAAAAATGTTTAAAATGAAATTTTACACATAAAAAAAGCAGTTTCTTCTTATTAAATTCAGGTGCTCGGCTGAAATTTTGTTTCCGAATAAATCAGTACTTTTCCTATCGAATGATGTAAAAAAATTCCGATTTTTATGTTGTTCGCAGGGGTATTTTTCTAAAAGTTTAATTGACATGTATCTGAATACATTGTTTCAACAATGAATCCATTGTTGTAAAAATGTCTAAAATGAAATTTTACACATAAAACGAGCAGTATCTTCTTATTAAATTCCGGTGCACGGCTGGAATTTTCTTTCCGAATAAATCAGTACTTTTTCTATCGAATGATGTAATAAAATTCCGATTTTTAGGTTGTTCGCAGGGGTATTTTTCGACAAGTTTAAATGAAATGTATCAGAATACATTGTTTCAACAATGAATCCATTGTTGTAAAAATGTCTAAAATGAAATTTTACACATAAAACGAGCAGTATCTTCTTATTAAATGCCGGTGCACGGCTGGAATTTTGTTTCCGAATAAATCAGTACTTTTCCTATCGAATGATGTAAAAAAATTCCGATTTTTATGTTGTTCGCAGGGGTATTTTTCTACAAGTTTAAATGAAATGTATCAGAATACATTGTTTCAACAATGAATCCATTGTTGTAAAAATGTTTAAAATGAAATTTTACACATAAAACGAGCAGTATCTTCTTATTAAATTTTGGTGCACGGCTAAAATTTTGTTTCCGAATTAAGCAAAACATTTCCTATCGAATGATGAAAAAAAATTTCGATTTTTATGTTGTTCGCAGGGGTATTTTTCTAAAAGTTTAAATGACATGTATCTGAATACATTGTTTCAACAATGAATCCATTGTTGTAAAAATGTCTGAAATGAAATTTTACACATAAAACGAGCAGTATCTTCTCATTAAATTCCGGTGCACGGCTGAAATTTCGTTTCCGAATTAAGCAAAACATTTCCTATCAAATGATGTAAAAAAATTCCGATTTTTATGTTGTTCGCAGGGGTATTTTTCTAAAAGTTTAAATGAAATATATCTAAATGCATAGTTTCAACAATGAATCCATTGTTGAAAAAATGTTTAAAATGAAATTTTACACATAAAACGAGCAGTATCTTCTTATTAAATTCCGGTACACGGCTGGAATTTTGTTTCCGAATAAATCAGTACTTTTTCTATCGAATGATGTAATAAAATACCGATTTTTAGGTTTTTCGCAGGGGTATATTTCTACAAGTTTAAATGAAATGTATCAGAATACATTGTTTCAACAATGAATCCATTGTTGTAAAAATGTCTAAAATGAAATTTTACACATAAAACGAGCAGTATCTTCTTATTAAATGCCGGTGCACGGCTGGAATTTTGTTTCCGAATAAATCAGTACTTTTCCTATCGAATTATGTAAAAAAATTCGGATTTTTAGGTTGTTCGCATGGGTATTTTTCTGCAAGTTTAAATGAAATGTATCAGAATACATTGTTTCAACAATGAATCCATTGTTGTAAAAATGTTTAAAATGAAATTTTACACATAAAACGAGCAGTATCTTCTTATTAAATTTTGGTGCACGGCTAAAATTTCGTTTCCGAATTAAGCAAAACATTTCCTATCGAATGATGAAAAAAAATTTCGATTTTTATGTTGTTCGCAGGGGTATTTTTCTAAAAGTTTAAATGACATGTATCTGAATACATTGTTTCAACAATGAATCCATTGTTGTAAAAATGTCTGAAATGAAATTTTACACATAAAACAAGCAGTATCTTCTCATTAAATTCCGGTGCACGGCTGAAATTTCGTTTCCGAATTAAGCAAAACATTTCCTATCGAATGATGTAAAAAAATTCCTATTTTTATGTTGTTCGCAGGGGTATTTTTCTAAAAGTTTAAATGAAATATATCTAAATGCATTGTTTCAACAATGAATCCATTGTTGTAAAAATGTTTAAAATGAAATTTTACACATAAAACGAGCAGTATCTTCTTATTACATTTTGGTGCACGGCTAAAATTTCGTTTCCGAATTAAGCAAAACATTTCCTATCGAATGATGAAAAAAAATTTCGATTTTTATGTTGTTCGCAGGGGTATTTTTCTACAAGTTTAAATGAAATGTATCAGAATACATTGTTCCAACAATGAATCCATTGTTGTAAAAGTGTTTAAAATGAAATTTTACACATAAAACGAGCAGTATGTTCTTATTATATTCCGGTGCACGGCTGAAATTTTGTTTCCAAATAAATCAGTACTTTTCCTATCGAATGATGTAAAAAAATTCCGATTTTTAGGTTGTTCGCAGGGGTATTTTTCTACAAGTTTAAATGAAATGTATCAGAATATATTGTTTCAACAATGAATCCATTGTTGTAAAAATGTCTAAAATAAAATTTTACGCATAAAACGAGCAGTATCTTCTTATTAAATTCCGGCGCACGGCTGAAATTTTGTTTCCGAAAAAATCAGTACTTTTCCTATCGAATGATGTAAAAAAATTCCGATTTTAAAGTTGTTCGCAGGGGTATTCTTCTAAAAGTTTAAATGAAATATATCAAAATGCATTGTTTCAACAATGAATCCATTGTTGAAAAAATGTTTAAAATGAAATTTTACACATAAAAAAAGCAGTTTCTTCTTATTAAATTCAGGTGCTCGGCTGAAATTTTGTTTCCGAATAAATCAGTACTTTTCCTATCGAATGATGTAAAAAAATTCCGATTTTTATGTTGTTCGCAGGGGTATTTTTCTAAAAGTTTAATTGACATGTATCTGAATACATTGTTTCAACAATGAATCCATTGTTGTAAAAATGTCTAAAATGAAATTTTACACATAAAACGAGCAGTATCTTCTTATTAAATTCCGGTGCACGGCTGGAATTTTCTTTCCGAATAAATCAGTACTTTTTCTATCGAATGATGTAATAAAATTCCGATTTTTAGGTTGTTCGCAGGGGTATTTTTCGACAAGTTTAAATGAAATGTATCAGAATACATTGTTTCAACAATGAATCCATTGTTGTAAAAATGTCTAAAATGAAATTTTACACATAAAACGAGCAGTATCTTCTTATTAAATGCCGGTGCACGGCTGGAATTTTGTTTCCGAATAAATCAGTACTTTTCCTATCGAATGATGTAAAAAAATTCCGATTTTTATGTTGTTCGCAGGGGTATTTTTCTACAAGTTTAAATGAAATGTATCAGAATACATTGTTTCAACAATGAATCCATTGTTGTAAAAATGTTTAAAATGAAATTTTACACATAAAACGAGCAGTATCTTCTTATTAAATTTTGGTGCACGGCTAAAATTTTGTTTCCGAATTAAGCAAAACATTTCCTATCGAATGATGAAAAAAAATTTCGATTTTTATGTTGTTCGCAGGGGTATTTTTCTAAAAGTTTAAATGACATGTATCTGAATACATTGTTTCAACAATGAATCCATTGTTGTAAAAATGTCTGAAATGAAATTTTACACATAAAACGAGCAGTATCTTCTCATTAAATTCCGGTGCACGGCTGAAATTTCGTTTCCGAATTAAGCAAAACATTTCCTATCAAATGATGTAAAAAAATTCCGATTTTTATGTTGTTCGCAGGGGTATTTTTCTAAAAGTTTAAATGAAATATATCTAAATGCATAGTTTCAACAATGAATCCATTGTTGAAAAAATGTTTAAAATGAAATTTTACACATAAAACGAGCAGTATCTTCTTATTAAATTCCGGTACACGGCTGGAATTTTGTTTCCGAATAAATCAGTACTTTTTCTATCGAATGATGTAATAAAATACCGATTTTTAGGTTTTTCGCAGGGGTATATTTCTACAAGTTTAAATGAAATGTATCAGAATACATTGTTTCAACAATGAATCCATTGTTGTAAAAATGTCTAAAATGAAATTTTACACATAAAACGAGCAGTATCTTCTTATTAAATGCCGGTGCACGGCTGGAATTTTGTTTCCGAATAAATCAGTACTTTTCCTATCGAATTATGTAAAAAAATTCGGATTTTTAGGTTGTTCGCATGGGTATTTTTCTGCAAGTTTAAATGAAATGTATCAGAATACATTGTTTCAACAATGAATCCATTGTTGTAAAAATGTTTAAAATGAAATTTTACACATAAAACGAGCAGTATCTTCTTATTAAATTTTGGTGCACGGCTAAAATTTCGTTTCCGAATTAAGCAAAACATTTCCTATCGAATGATGAAAAAAAATTTCGATTTTTATGTTGTTCGCAGGGGTATTTTTCTAAAAGTTTAAATGACATGTATCTGAATACATTGTTTCAACAATGAATCCATTGTTGTAAAAATGTCTGAAATGAAATTTTACACATAAAACAAGCAGTATCTTCTCATTAAATTCCGGTGCACGGCTGAAATTTCGTTTCCGAATTAAGCAAAACATTTCCTATCGAATGATGTAAAAAAATTCCTATTTTTATGTTGTTCGCAGGGGTATTTTTCTAAAAGTTTAAATGAAATATATCTAAATGCATTGTTTCAACAATGAATCCATTGTTGTAAAAATGTTTAAAATGAAATTTTACACATAAAACGAGCAGTATCTTCTTATTACATTTTGGTGCACGGCTAAAATTTCGTTTCCGAATTAAGCAAAACATTTCCTATCGAATGATGAAAAAAAATTTCGATTTTTATGTTGTTCGCAGGGGTATTTTTCTACAAGTTTAAATGAAATGTATCAGAATACATTGTTCCAACAATGAATCCATTGTTGTAAAAGTGTTTAAAATGAAATTTTACACATAAAACGAGCAGTATGTTCTTATTATATTCCGGTGCACGGCTGAAATTTTGTTTCCAAATAAATCAGTACTTTTCCTATCGAATGATGTAAAAAAATTCCGATTTTTAGGTTGTTCGCAGGGGTATTTTTCTACAAGTTTAAATGAAATGTATCAGAATATATTGTTTCAACAATGAATCCATTGTTGTAAAAATGTCTAAAATAAAATTTTACGCATAAAACGAGCAGTATCTTCTTATTAAATTCCGGCGCACGGCTGAAATTTTGTTTCCGAAAAAATCAGTACTTTTCCTATCGAATGATGTAAAAAAATTCCGATTTTAAAGTTGTTCGCAGGGGTATTCTTCTAAAAGTTTAAATGAAATATATCTAAATGCATTGTTTCAACAATGAATCCATTGTTGTAAAAGTGTTTAAAATGAAATTTTACACATAAAACGAGCAGTATCTTCTTATTATATTCCGGTGCACGAGTGAAATTTTGTTTCCGAATAAATCAGTACTTTTCCTATCGAATGATGCAAAAAAATTCCGATTTTTAGGTTGTTCGCAGGGGTATTTTTCTACAAGTTTAAATGAAATGTATCAGAATATATTGTTTCAACAATGAATCCATTGTTGTAAAAGTGTTTAAAATGAAATTTTACACATAAAACGAGCAGTATCTTCTCATTAAATTCCGGTGCACGGCTGAAATTTCGTTTCCGAATTAAGCAAAACATTTCCTATCGAATGATGTAAAAAAATTCCGATTTTTATGTTGTTCGCAGGGGTATTTTTCTAAAAGTTTAAATGAAATATATCTAAATGCATTGTTTCAACAATGAATCCATTGTTGAAAAAATGTTTAAAATGAAATTTTACACATAAAAAAAGCAGTTTCTTCTTATTAAATTCAGGTGCTCGGCTGAAATTTTGTTTCCGAATAAATCAGTACTTTTCCTATCGAATGATGTAAAAAAATTCCGATTTTTATGTTGTTCGCAGGGGTATTTTTCTAAAAGTTTAAATGACATGTATCTGAATACATTGTTTCAACAATGAATACATTGTTGTAAAAATGTCTAAAATGAAATTTTACACATAAAACGAGCAGTATCTTCTTATTAAATTCCGGTGCACGGCTGGAATTTTGTTTCCGAATAAATCAGTACTTTTTCTATCGAATGATGTAAAACAATTCCGATTTTTAGGTTGTTCGCAGGGGTATTTTTCTACAAGTTTAAATGAAATGTATCAGAATACATTGTTTCAACAAAGAATCCATTGTTGTAAAAAGTCTAAAATGAAATTTTACACATAAAACGAGCAGTATCTTCTTATTAAATTCCGGTACACGGCCGAAATTTTGTTTCCGAATAAATCAGTACTTTTCCTATCGAATGATGTAAAAAAATTCCGATTTTAAAGTTGTTCGCAGGGGTATTCTTCTAAAAATTTAAATAAAATATATATAAATACATTGTTTCAACAATGAATCCATTGTTGTAAAAGTGTTTAAAATGAAATTTTACACATAAAACGAGCAGTATCTTCTTATTATATTCCGGTGCACGGCTGAAATTTTGTTTCCGAATAAATCAGTACTTTTCCTATCGAATGATGTAAAACAATTCCGATTTTTAGGTTGTTCGCAGGGGTATTTTTCTACAAGTTTAAATGAAATGTATCAGAATATATTGTTTCAACAATGAATCCATTGTTGTAAAAATGTCTAAAATGAAATTTTACACATAAAACGAGCAGTTTCTTCTTATTAAATTCAGGTGCGCGGCTGAAATTTTGTTTCCGAATAAATCAGTACTTTTCCTATCGAATGATGTAAAAAAATTCCGATTTTTATGTTGTTCGCAGGGGTATTTTTCTACAAGTTTAAATGAAATGTATCAGAATACATTGTTTCAACAATGAATCCATTGTTGTAAAAATGTCTAAAATGAAATTTTGCTTATAAAACAAGCAGTATCTTCTTATTATATTCTGGTGCACGGCTGAAATTTCGTTTCCGAATAAAACAGTACTTTTCCTATCGAATTATGTAAAAAAATTCCGATATTTAGGTGGTTCGCAGGGGCATTTCTCTAAAATTTCAAATGAAATATATCTAAATAAATATGTTTCAACAATGAATCCATTGTTGTAAAAATGTTTGAAATGAAATTTTACACATAAAACGAGCAGTATCTTCTCATTAAATTCCGGTGCACGGCTGAAATTTCGTTTCCGAATTAAGCAAAACATTTCCTATCGAATGATGAAAAAAAATTTCGATTTTTATGTTGTTCGCAGGGGTATTTTTCTAAAAGTTTAAATGACATGTATCTGAATACATTGTTTAAACAATGAATCCAATGTTGTAAAAATGTCTAAAATGAAATTTTACACATAAAACGAGCAAAATCTTCTTATTAAATTCCGGTGCACGGCTGGAATTTTGTTTCCGAATAAATCAGTACTTTTCCTATCGAATGATGTAAAAAAATTCCGATTTTTAGGTTGTTCGCAGGGGTATTTTTCTACAAGTTTAAATGAAATGTATCAGAATACATTGTTTCAACAATGAATCCATTGTTGTAAAAATGTCTAAAATGAAATTTTACACATAAAAAAGCAGTTTCTTCTTATTAAATTCTGGTGCACGGCTGAAATTTTGTTTCCGAATAAATCAGTACTTTTCCTATCGAATGATGTAAAAAAATTCCGATTTTTATGTTGTTCGCAGGGGTATTTTTCTACAAGTTTAAATGAAATGTATCAGAATACATTGTTTCAACAATGAATCCATTGTTGTAAAAATATCTAAAATGAAATTTTGCTTATAAAACAAGCAGTATCTTCTTATTATATTCTGGTGCACGGCTGAAATTTCGTTTCCGAATAAAACAGTACTTTTCCTATCGAATTATGTAAAAAAATTCCGATTTTTAGGTTGTTCGCAGGGGTATTTTTCTACAAGTTTAAATGAAATGTATCAGAATACATTGTTTCAACAATGAATCCATTGTTGTAAAATTGTCTAAAATGAAATTTTACACATAAAACAAGCAGTATCTTCTTATTAAATTCCGGTGCACGGCTGAAATTTTGCTTCCGAATAAATCAGTACTTTTCCTATCGAATGATGTAAAACAATTCCGATTTTAAAATTGTTCGCAGGGGTATTCTTCTACAAGTTTAAATGAAATGTATCAGAATATATTGTTTCAACAATGAATACATTGTTGTAAAAATGTCTAAAATGAAATTTTACACATAAAACGAGCAGCATCTTCTTATTAAATTCCGGTGCACGGCTGAAATTTTGTTTCCGAATAAATCAGTACTTTTCCTATCGAATGATGTAAAAAATTTCCGATTTTAAAGTTGTTCGCAGGGGTATTCTTCTAAAAGTTTAAATGAAATATATCTAAATGCATTGTTTCGACAATGAATCCATTGTTGAAAAAATGTTTAAAATGAAATTTTACTCATAAAAAAAGCAGTTTCTTCTTATTAAATTCAGGTGCACGGCTGAAATTTTGTTTCCGAATAAATCAGTACTTTTCCTATCGAATGATGTAAAAAAATTCCGATTTTTAGATTGTTCGCAGTTGTATTTTTCTACAAGTTTAAATGAAATGTATCAGAATACATTGTTTCAACAATGAATCCATTGTGTTAAAAATGTCTAAAATGAAATTTTACACATAAAACAAGCAGTATCTTCTTATTAAATTCCGGTGCACGGCTGAAATTTTGTTTCCGAATAAATCAGTACTTTTCCTATCGAATGATGTAAAAAAATTCCGATTTTAAAGTTGTTCGCAGGGGTATTCTTCTAAAAGTTTAAATGAAATATATCTAAATGCTTTGTTTCAACAATGAATCCTTTGTTGAAAAAATGTTTAAAATGAAATTTTACACATAAAAAAGCAGTTTCTTCTTATTAAATTCAGGTGCACGGCTGAAATTTTGTTTCCGAATAAATCAGTACTTTTCCTATCGAATGATGTAAAAAAATTCCGACTTTTATGTTGTTCGCAGGGGTATTTTTCTACAAGTTTAAATGAAATGTATCAGAATACATTGTTTCAACAATGAATCCATTGTTGTAAAAATATCTAAAATGAAATTTTGCTTATAAAACAAGCAGTATCTTCTTATTATATTCTGTTGCACGGCTGAAATTTCGTTTCCGAATAAAACAGTACTTTTCCTATCGAATTATGTAAAAAAATTAAGATTTTTAGGTTGTTCGCAGGGGTATTTTTCTACAAGTTTAAATGAAATGTATCAGAATACATTGTTTCAACAATGAATCCATTGTTGTAAAAATGTCTGAAATGAAATTTTACACATAAAACGAGCAGCATCTTCTTATTAAATTCCGGTGCACGGCTGAAATTTTGTTTCTGAATAAATCAGTACTTTTCCTATCGAATGATGTAAAAAAATTCCGATTTTAAAGTTGTTCGCAGGGGTATTCTTCTAAAAGTTTAAATGAAATATATCTAAATGCATTGTTTCAACAATGAATCCATTGTTGAAAAAATGTTTAAAATGAAATTTTACTCATAAAAAAAGCAGTTTCTTCTTATTAAATTCAGGTGCACGGCTGACATTTTGTTTCCGAATAAATCAGTACTTTTCCTATCGAATGATGTAAAAAAATTCCGATTTTTATGTTGTTCGCAGGGGTATTTTTCTACAAGTTTAAATGAAATGTATCAGAATACATTGTTTCAACAATGAATCCATTGTTGTAAAAATGTCTAAAATGAAATTTTGCTTATAAAACAAGCAGTATCTTCTTATTATATTCTGGTGCACGGCTGAAATTTCGTTTCCGAATAAAACAGTACTTTTCCTATCGAATTATGTAAAAAAATTCCGATATTTAGGTGGTTCGCAGGGGCATTTCTCTAAAATTTTAAATGAAATATATCTAAATACATTTGTTTCAACAATGAATCCATTGTTGTAAAAGTGTTTAAAATGAAATTTTACACATAAAACAAGCAGTATCTTCTTATTATATTCTGGTGCACGGCTAAAATTTCGTTTCCGAATAAAACAGTACTTTTCCTATCGAATGATGTAAAAAAATTCCGATTTTAAAGTTGTTCGCAGGGGTATTCTTCTAAAAGTTTAAATAAAATATATATAAATACATTGTTTCAAGAATGAATCCATTGTTGTTAAAATGTTTGAAATGAAATTTTACATATAAAACGAGCAGTATCTTCTCATTAAATTCCGGTGCACGGCTGAAATTTCGTTTCCGAATTAAACAAAACATTTCCTATCGAATGATGAAAAAAAATTTCGATTTTTATGTTGTTCGCAGGGGTATTTTTCTAAAAGTTTAAATGACATGTATCTGAATACATTGTTTCAACAATGAATCCATTGTTGTAAAAATGTCTAAAATGAAATTTTACACATAAAACGAGCAGTATCTTCTTATTAAATTCCGGTGCACGGCTGGAATTTTGTTTCCGAATAAATCAGTACTTTTTCTATCGAATGATGTAAAACAATTCCGATTTTTAGGTTGTTCGCAGGGGTATTTTTCTACAAGTTTAAAAGAAATGTATCAGAATACATTGTTCCAACAATGAATCCATTGTTGTAAAAGTGTTTAAAATGAAATTTTACACATAAAACGAGCAGTATCTTCTTATTATATTCCGGTGCACGGCTGAAATTTTGTTTCCAAATAAATCAGTACTTTTCCTATCGAATGATGTAAAAAAATTCCGATTTTTAGGTTGTTCGCAGGGGTATTTTTCTACAAGTTTAAATGAAATGTATCAGAATATATTGTTTCAACAATGAATCCATTGTTGTAAAAATGTCTAAAATGAAATTTTACGCATAAAACGAGCAGTATCTTCTTATTAAATTCCGGCGCACGGCTGAAATTTTGTTTCCGAAAAAATCAGTACTTTTCCTATCGAATGATGTAAAAAAATTCCGATTTTAAAGTTGCTCGCAGGGGTATTCTTCTAAAAGTTTAAATGAAATATATCTAAATGCATTGTTTCAACAATGAATCCATTGTTGTAAAAGTGTTTAAAATGAAATTTTACACATAAAACGAGCAGTATCTTCTTATTATATTCCGGTGCACGGCTGAAATTTTGTTTCCGAATAAATCAGTACTTTTCCTATCGAATTTTGTAAAAAAATTCCGATTTTTAGGTTGTTCGCATGGGTATTTTTCTGCAAGTTTAAATGAAATGTATCAGAATACATTGTTTCAACAATGAATCCATTGTTGTAAAAATGTCTAAAATGAAATTTCACACACAAAACGAGCAGTATCTTCTTATTAAATGCCTGTGCACGGCTAGAATTTTGTTTCCGAATAAATCAGTACTTTTTGTATCGAATGATGTAAAAAAATTCCGATTTTTAGGTTGTTCGCAGGGGTATTTTTCTACAAGTTTAAAAGAAATGTATCAGAATACATTGTTCCAACAATGAATCCATTGTTGTAAAAGTGTTTAAAATGAAATTTTACACATAAAACGAGCAGTATCTTCTTATTATATTTCGGTGCACGGCTGAAATTTTGTTTCCGAATAAATCAGTACTTTTCCTATCGAATGATGTAAAAAAATTCCGATTATTAGGTTGTTCGCAGGGGTATTTTTCTGCAAGTTTAAATGAAATGTATCAGAATACATTGTTTCAACAAAGAATCCATTGTTGTAAAAATGTCTAAAATGAAATTTTACACATAAAACGAGCAGTATCTTCTTATTAAATTCCGGTACACGGCTGAAATTTTGTTTCCGAATAAATCAGTACTTTTCCTATCGAATGATGTAAAAAAATTCCGATTTTAAAGTTGTTCGCAGGGGTATTCTTCTAAAAATTTAAATAAAATATATATAAATACATTGTTTCAACAATGAATCCATTGTTGTAAAAATGTTTAAAATGAAATTTTACACATAAAACGAGCAGTATCTTCTCATTAAATTCCGGTGCACGGCTGAAATTTCGTTTCCGAATTAAGCAAAACATTTCCTATCGAATGATGTAAAAAAATTCCGATTTTTATGTTGTTCGCAGGGGTATTTTTCTAAAAGTTTAAATGAAATATATCTAAATGCATTGTTTCAACAATGAATCCATTGTTGAAAAAATGTTTAAAATGAAATTTTACACATAAAAAAGCAGTTTCTTCTTATTAAATTCAGGTGCTCGGCTGAAATTTTGTTTCCGAATAAATCAGTACTTTTCCTATCGAATGATGTAAAAAAATTCCGATTTTTATGTTGTTCGCAGGGGTATTTTTCTAAAAGTTTAAATGACATGTATCTGAATACATTGTTTCAACAATGAATCCATTGTTGTAAAAATGTCTAAAATGAAATTTTACACATAAAACGAGCAGTATCTTCTTATTAAATTCCGGTGCACGGCTGGAATTTTGTTTCCGAATAAATCAGTACTTTTTCTATCGAATGATGTAAAACAATTCCGATTTTTAGGTTGTTCGCAGGGGTATTTTTCTACAAGTTTAAATGAAATGTATCAGAATACATTGTTTCAACAAAGAATCCATTGTTGTAAAAATGTCTAAAATGAAATTTTACACATAAAACGAGCAGTATCTTCTTATTAAATTCCGGTACACGGCTGAAATTTTGTTTCCGAATAAATCAGTACTTTTCCTATCGAATGATGTAAAAAAATTCCGATTTTAAAGTTGTTCGCAGGGGTATTCTTCTAAAAATTTAAATAAAATATATATAAATACATTGTTTCAACAATGAATCCATTGTTGTAAAAGTGTTTAAAATGAAATTTTACACATAAAACGAGCAGTATCTTCTTATTATATTCCGGTGCACGGCTCAAATTTTGTTTCCGAATAAATCAGTACTTTTCCTATCGAATGATGTAAAAAAATTCCGATTTTTAGGTTGTTCGCAGGGGTATTTTTCTACAAGTTTAAATGAAATGTATCAGAATATATTGTTTCAACAATGAATCCATTGTTGTAAAAATGTCTAAAATGAAATTATACACATAAAACGAGCAGTATCTTCTTATTAAATTCCGGTGCACGGCTGAAATTTTGTTTCCGAATAAATCAGTACTTTTCCTATCGAATGATGTAAAAAAATTCCGATTTTAAAGTTGATCGCAGGGGTATTCTTCTAAAAGTTTAAATGAAATATATCTAAATGCATTGTTTCAAATATGAATCCATTGTTGAAAAAATGTTTAAAATGAAATTTTACACATAAAAAAAGCAGTTTCTTCTTATTAAATTCAGGTGCGCGGCTGAAATTTTGTTTCCGAATAAATCAGTACTTTTCCTATCGAATGATGTAAAAAAATTCCGATTTTTATGTTGTTCGCAGGGGTATTTTTCTACAAGTTTAAATGAAATGTATCAGAATACATTGTTTCAACAATGAATCCATTGTTGTAAAAATGTCTAAAATGAAATTTTGCTTATAAAACAAGGAGTATCTTCTTATTATATTCTGGTGCACGGCTGAAATTTCGTTTCCGAATAAAACAGTACTTTTCCTATCGAATTATGTAAAAAAATTCCGATATTTAGGTGGTTCGCAGGGGCATTTCTCTAAAATTTCAAATGAAATATATCTAAATAAATATGTTTCAACAATGAATCCATTGTTGTAAAAGTGTTTAAAATGAAATTTTACACATAAAACAAGCAGTATCTTCTTATTATATTCTGGTGCACGGCTGAAATTTCGTTTCCGAATAAAACAGTACTTTTCCTATCGAATGATGTAAAAAAATTCCGATTTTAAAGTTGTTCGCAGGGGTATTCTTCTAAAAGTTTAAATAAAATATATATAAATACATTGTTTCAAGAATGAATCCATTGTTGTTAAAATGTTTGAAATGAAATTTTACATATAAAACGAGCAGTATCTTCTCATTAAATTCCGGTGCACGGCTGAAATTTCGTTTCCGAATTAAGCAAAACATTTCCTATCGAATGATGAAAAAAAATTTCGATTTTTATGTTGTTCGCAGGGGTATTTTTCTAAAAGTTTAAATGACATGTATCTGAATACATTGTTTCAACAATGAATCCATTGTTGTAAAAATGTCTAAAATGAAATTTTACACATAAAACGAGCAGTATCTTCTTATTAAATTCCGGTGCACGGCTGGAATTTTGTTTCCGAATAAATCAGTACTTTTTCTATCGAATGATGTAAAACAATTCCGATTTTTAGGTTGTTCGCAGGGGTATTTTTCTACAAGTTTAAATGAAATGTATCAGAATATATTGTTTCAACAATGAATCCATTGTTGTAAAAATGTCTAAAATGAAATTTTACGCATAAAACGAGCAGTATCTTCTTATTAAATTTCGGTGCACGGCTGAAATTTTGTTTCCGAATAAATCAGTACTTTTCCTATCGAATGATGTAAAAAAATTCCGATTTTAAAGTTGTTCGCAGGGGTATTTTTCTACAAGTTTAAAAGAAATGTATCAGAATACATTGTTCCAACAATGAATCCATTGTTGTAAAAGTGTTTAAAATGAAATTTTACACTTAAAACGAGCAGTATCTTCTTATTATATTCCGGTGCACGGCTGAAATTTTGTTTCCGAATAAATCAGTACTTTTCCTATCGAATTTTGTAAAAAAATTCCGATTTTTAGGTTGTTCGCATGGGTATTTTTCTGCAAGTTTAAATGAAATGTATCAGAATACATTGTTTCAACAATGAATCCATTGTTGTAAAAATGTCTAAAATGAAATTTCACACACAAAACGAGCAGTATCTTCTTATTAAATGAAAGTGCACGGCTAGAATTTTGTTTCCGAATAAATCAGTACTTTTTCTATCGAATGATGTAAAAAAATTCCGATTTTTAGGTTGTTCGCAGGGGTATTTTTCTACAAGTTTAAAAGAAATGTATCAGAATACATTGTTCCAACAATGAATCCATTGTTGTAAAAGTGTTTAAAATGAAATTTTACACATAAAACGAGCAGTATCTTCTTATTATATTTCGGTGCACGGCTGAAATTTTGTTTCCGAATAAATCAGTACTTTTCCTATCGAATGATGTAAAAAAATTCCGATTATTAGGTTGTTCGCAGGGGTATTTTTCTGCAAGTTTAAATGAAATGTATCAGAATACATTGTTTCAACAAAGAATCCATTGTTGTAAAAATGTCTAAAATGAAATTTTACACATAAAACGAGCAGTATCTTCTTATTAAATTCCGGTACACGGCTGAAATTTTGTTTCCGAATAAATCAGTACTTTTCCTATCGAATGATGTAAAAAAATTCCGATTTTAAAGTTGTTCGCAGGGGTATTCTTCTAAAAATTTAAATAAAATATATATAAATACATTGTTTCAACAATGAATCCATTGTTGTAAAAATGTTTAAAATGAAATTTTACACATAAAACGAGCAGTATCTTCTCATTAAATTCCGGTGCACGGCTGAAATTTCGTTTCCGAATTAAGCAAAACATTTCCTATCGAATGATGTAAAAAAATTCCGATTTTTATGTTGTTCGCAGGGGTATTTTTCTAAAAGTTTAAATGAAATATATCTAAATGCATTGTTTCAACAATGAATCCATTGTTGAAAAAATGTTTAAAATGAAATTTTACACATAAAAAAGCAGTTTCTTCTTATTAAATTCAGGTGCTCGGCTGAAATTTTGTTTCCGAATAAATCAGTACTTTTCCTATCGAATGATGTAAAAAAATTCCGATTTTTATGTTGTTCGCAGGGGTATTTTTCTAAAAGTTTAAATGACATGTATCTGAATACATTGTTTCAACAATGAATCCATTGTTGTAAAAATGTCTAAAATGAAATTTTACACATAAAACGAGCAGTATCTTCTTATTAAATTCCGGTGCACGGCTGGAATTTTGTTTCCGAATAAATCAGTACTTTTTCTATCGAATGATGTAAAACAATTCCGATTTTTAGGTTGTTCGCAGGGGTATTTTTCTACAAGTTTAAATGAAATGTATCAGAATACATTGTTTCAACAAAGAATCCATTGTTGTAAAAATGTCTAAAATGAAATTTTACACATAAAACGAGCAGTATCTTCTTATTAAATTCCGGTACACGGCTGAAATTTTGTTTCCGAATAAATCAGTACTTTTCCTATCGAATGATGTAAAAAAATTCCGATTTTAAAGTTGTTCGCAGGGGTATTCTTCTAAAAATTTAAATAAAATATATATAAATACATTGTTTCAACAATGAATCCATTGTTGTAAAAGTGTTTAAAATGAAATTTTACACATAAAACGAGCAGTATCTTCTTATTATATTCCGGTGCACGGCTCAAATTTTGTTTCCGAATAAATCAGTACTTTTCCTATCGAATGATGTAAAAAAATTCCGATTTTTAGGTTGTTCGCAGGGGTATTTTTCTACAAGTTTAAATGAAATGTATCAGAATATATTGTTTCAACAATGAATCCATTGTTGTAAAAATGTCTAAAATGAAATTATACACATAAAACGAGCAGTATCTTCTTATTAAATTCCGGTGCACGGCTGAAATTTTGTTTCCGAATAAATCAGTACTTTTCCTATCGAATGATGTAGAAAAATTCCGATTTTAAAGTTGATCGCAGGGGTATTCTTCTAAAAGTTTAAATGAAATATATCTAAATGCATTGTTTCAACAATGAATCCATTGTTGAAAAAATGTTTAAAATGAAATTTTACACATAAAAAAAGCAGTTTCTTCTTATTAAATTCAGGTGCGCGGCTGAAATTTTGTTTCCGAATAAATCAGTACTTTTCCTATCGAATGATGTAAAAAAATTCCGATTTTTATGTTGCTCGCAGGGGTATTTTTCTACAAGTTTAAATGAAATGTATCAGAATACATTGTTTCAACAATGAATCCATTGTTGTAAAAATGTCTAAAATGAAATTTTGCTTATAAAACAAGGAGTATCTTCTTATTATATTCTGGTGCACGGCTGAAATTTCGTTTCCGAATAAAACAGTACTTTTCCTATCGAATTATGTAAAAAAATTCCGATATTTAGGTGGTTCGCAGGGGCATTTCTCTAAAATTTCAAATGAAATATATCTAAATAAATATGTTTCAACAATGAATCCATTGTTGTAAAAATGTCTAAAATGAAATTTTGCTTATAAAACAAGGAGTATCTTCTTATTATATTCCGGTGCACGGCTGAAATTTTGTTTCCGAATAAAACAGTACTTTTCCTATCGAATGATGTAAAAAAATTCCGATTTTAAAGTTGTTCGCAGGTGTATTCTTCTAAAAGTTTAAATAAAATATATATAAATACATTGTTTCAAGAATGAATCCATTGTTGTTAAAATGTTTGAAATGAAATTTTACATATAAAACGAGCAGTATCTTCTCATTAAATTCCGGTGCACGGCTGAAATTTCGTTTCCGAATTAAGCAAAACATTTCCTATCGAATGATGAAAAAAAATTTCGATTTTTATGTTGTTCGCAGGGGTATTTTTCTAAAAGTTTAAATGACATGTATCTGAATACATTGTTTCAACAATGAATCCATTGTTGTAAAAGTGTTTAAAATGAAATTTTACACATAAAACGAGCAGTATCTTCTTATTATATTCCGGTGCACGGCTGAAATTTTGTTTCCAAATAAATCAGTACTTTTCCTATCGAATGATGTAAAAAAATTCCGATTTTTAGGTTGTTCGCAGGGGTATTTTTCTACAAGTTTAAATGAAATGTATCAGAATATATTGTTTCAACAATGAATCCATTGTTGTAAAAATGTCTAAAATGAAATTTTACGCATAAAACGAGCAGTATCTTCTTATTAAATTCCGGCGCACGGCTGAAATTTTGTTTCCGAAAAAATCAGTACTTTTCCTATCGAATGATGTAAAAAAATTCCGATTTTAAAGTTGCTCGCAGGGGTATTCTTCTAAAAGTTTAAATGAAATATATCTAAATGCATTGTTTCAACAATGAATCCATTGTTGTAAAAGTGTTTAAAATGAAATTTTACACATAAAACGAGCAGTATCTTCTTATTATATTCCGGTGCACGGCTGAAATTTTGTTTCCGAATAAATCAGTACTTTTCCTCTCGAATGATGCAAAAAAATTCCGATTTTTAGGTTGTTCGCAGGGGTATTTTTCTACAAGTTTAAATGAAATGTATCAGAATATATTGTTTCAACAATGAATCCATTGTTGTAAAAATGTCTAAAATGAAATTTTACACATAAAACGAGCAGTATCTTCTTATTAAATTTCGGTGCACGGCTGAAATTTTGTTTCCGAATAAATCAGTACTTTTCCTATCGAATGATGTAAAAAAATTCCGATTTTAAAGTTTTTCGCAGGGGTATTTTTCTACAAGTTTAAAAGAAATGTATCAGAATACATTGTTCCAACAATGAATCCATTGTTGTAAAAGTGTTTAAAATGAAATTTTACACATAAAACGAGCAGTATCTTCTTATTATATTCCGGTGCACGGCTGAAATTTTGTTTCCGAATAAATCAGTACTTTTCCTATCGAATTTTGTAAAAAAATTCCGATTTTTAGGTTGTTCGCATGGGTATTTTTCTGCAAGTTTAAATGAAATGTATCAGAATACATTGTTTCAACAATGAATCCATTGTTGTAAAAATGTCTAAAATGAAATTTCACACACAAAACGAGCAGTATCTTCTTATTAAATGCCTGTGCACGGCTAGAATTTTGTTTCCGAATAAATCAGTACTTTTTCTATCGAATGATGTAAAAAAATTCCGATTTTTAGGTTGTTCGCAGGGGTATTTTTCTACAAGTTTAAAAGAAATGTATCAGAATACATTGTTCCAACAATGAATCCATTGTTGTAAAAGTGTTTAAAATGAAATTTTACACATAAAACGAGCAGTATCTTCTTATTATATTTCGGTGCACGGCTGAAATTTTGTTTCCGAATAAATCAGTACTTTTCCTATCGAATGATGTAAAAAAATTCCGATTATTAGGTTGTTCGCAGGGGTATTTTTCTGCAAGTTTAAATGAAATGTATCAGAATACATTGTTTCAACAAAGAATCCATTGTTGTAAAAATGTCTAAAATGAAATTTTACACATAAAACGAGCAGTATCTTCTTATTAAATTCCGGTACACGGCTGAAATTTTGTTTCCGAATAAATCAGTACTTTTCCTATCGAATGATGTAAAAAAATTCCGATTTTAAAGTTGTTCGCAGGGGTATTCTTCTAAAAATTTAAATAAAATATATATAAATACATTGTTTCAACAATGAATCCATTGTTGTAAAAATGTTTAAAATGAAATTTTACACATAAAACGAGCAGTATCTTCTCATTAAATTCCGGTGCACGGCTGAAATTTCGTTTCCGAATTAAGCAAAACATTTCCTATCGAATGATGTAAAAAAATTCCGATTTTTATGTTGTTCGCAGGGGTATTTTTCTAAAAGTTTAAATGAAATATATCTAAATGCATTGTTTCAACAATGAATCCATTGTTGAAAAAATGTTTAAAATGAAATTTTACACATAAAAAAAGCAGTTTCTTCTTATTAAATTCAGGTGCTCGGCTGAAATTTTGTTTCCGAATAAATCAGTACTTTTCCTATCGAATGATGTAAAAAAATTCCGATTTTTATGTTGTTCGCAGGGGTATTTTTCTAAAAGTTTAAATGACATGTATCTGAATACATTGTTTCAACAATGAATCCATTGTTGTAAAAATGTCTAAAATGAAATTTTACACATAAAACGAGCAGTATCTTCTTATTAAATTCCGGTGCACGGCTGGAATTTTGTTTCCGAATAAATCAGTACTTTTTCTATCGAATGATGTAAAACAATTCCGATTTTTAGGTTGTTCGCAGGGGTATTTTTCTACAAGTTTAAATGAAATGTATCAGAATACATTGTTTCAACAAAGAATCCATTGTTGTAAAAATGTCTAAAATGAAATTTTACACATAAAACGAGCAGTATCTTCTTATTAAATTCCGGTACACGGCTGAAATTTTGTTTCCGAATAAATCAGTACTTTTCCTATCGAATGATGTAAAAAAATTCCGATTTTAAAGTTGTTCGCAGGGGTATTCTTCTAAAAATTTAAATAAAATATATATAAATACATTGTTTCAACAATGAATCCATTGTTGTAAAAGTGTTTAAAATGAAATTTTACACATAAAACGAGCAGTATCTTCTTATTATATTCCGGTGCACGGCTCAAATTTTGTTTCCGAATAAATCAGTACTTTTCCTATCGAATGATGTAAAAAAATTCCGATTTTTAGGTTGTTCGCAGTTGTATTTTTCTACAAGTTTAAATGAAATGTATCAGAATATATTGTTTCAACAATGAATCCATTGTTGTAAAAATGTCTAAAATGAAATTATACACATAAAACGAGCAGTATCTTCTTATTAAATTCCGGTGCACGGCTGAAATTTTGTTTCCGAATAAATCAGTACTTTTCCTATCGAATGATGTAAAAAAATTCCGATTTTAAAGTTGATCGCAGGGGTATTCTTCTAAAAGTTTAAATGAAATATATCTAAATGCATTGTTTCAACAATGAATCCATTGTTGAAAAAATGTTTAAAATGAAATTTTACACATAAAAAAAGCAGTTTCTTCTTATTAAATTCAGGTGCGCGGCTGAAATTTTGTTTCCGAATAAATCAGTACTTTTCCTATCGAATGATGTAAAAAAATTCCGATTTTTATGTTGTTCGCAGGGGTATTTTTCTACAAGTTTAAATGAAATGTATCAGAATACATTGTTTCAACAATGAATCCATTGTTGTAAAAATGTCTAAAATGAAATTTTGCTTATAAAACAAGGAGTATCTTCTTATTATATTCTGGTGCACGGCTGAAATTTCGTTTCCGAATAAAACAGTACTTTTCCTATCGAATTATGTAAAAAAATTCCGATATTTAGGTGATTCGCAGGGGCATTTCTCTAAAATTTCAAATGAAATATATCTAAATAAATATGTTTCAACAATGAATCCATTGTTGTAAAAGTGTTTAAAATGAAATTTTACACATAAAACAAGCAGTATCTTCTTATTATATTCTGGTGCACGGCTGAAATTTCGTTTCCGAATTAAGCAAAACATTTCCTATCGAATGATGAAAAAAAATTTCGATTTTTATGTTGTTCGCAGGGGTATTCTTCTAAAAGTTTAAATAAAATATATATAAATACATTGTTTCAACAATGAATCCATTGTTGTAAAAATGTTTGAAATGAAATTTTACACATAAAACGAGCAGTATCTTCTCATTAAATTCCGGTGCACGGCTGAAATTTCGTTTCCGAATTAAGCAAAACATTTCCTATCGAATGATGAAAAAAAATTTCGATTTTTATGTTGTTCGCAGGGGTATTTTTCTAAAAGTTTAAATGACATGTATCTGAATACATTGTTTAAACAATGAATCCAATGTTGTAAAAATGTCTAAAATGAAATTTTACACATAAAACGAGCAAAATCTTCTTATTAAATTCCGGTGCACGGCTGGAATTTTGTTTCCGTATAAATCAGTACTTTTCCTATCGAATGATGTAAAAAAAATCCGATTTTTAGGTTGTTCGCAGGGGTATTTTTCTACAAGTTTAAATGAAATGTATCAGAATACATTGTTTCAACAATGAATCCATTGTTGTAAAAATGTCTAAAATGAAATTTTACACATAAAACGAGCAGCATCTTCTTATTAAATTCCGGTGCACGGCTGAAATTTTGTTTCCGAATAAATCAGTACTTTTCCTATCGAATGATGTAAAAAATTTCCGATTTTAAAGTTGTTCGCAGGGGTATTCTTCTAAAAGTTTAAATGAAATATATCTAAATGCATTGTTTCAACAATGAATCCATTGTTGAAAAAATGTTTAAAATGAAATTTTACTCATAAAAAAAGCAGTTTCTTCTTATTAAATTCAGGTGCACGGCTGAAATTTTGTTTCCGAATAAATCAGTACTTTTCCTATCGAATGATGTAAAAAAATTCCGATTTTTAGGTTGTTCGCAGGGGTATTTTTCAACAAGTTTAAATGAAATGTATCAGAATACATTGTTTCAACAATGAATCCATTGTTGTAAAAAAGTCTAAAATGAAATTTTACACATAAAACAAGCAGTATCTTCTTATTAAATTCCGGTGCACGGCTGAAATTTTGTTTCCGAATAAATCAGTACTTTTCCTATCGAATGATGTAAAAAAATTCCGATTTTAAAGTTGTTCGCAGGGGTATTCTTCTAAAAGTTTAAATGAAATATATCTAAATGCATTGTTTCAACAATGAATCCTTTGTTGAAAAAATGTTTAAAATGAAATTTTACACATAAAAAAGCAGTTTCTTCTTATTAAATTCAGGTGCACGGCTGAAATTTTGTTTCCGAATAAATCAGTACTTTTCCTATCGAATGATGTAAAACAATTCCGATTTTTATGTTGTTCGCAGGGGTATTTTTCTACAAGTTTAAATGAAATGTATCAGAATACATTGTTTCAACAATGAATCCATTGTTGTAAAAATATCTAAAATGAAATTTTGCTTATAAAACAAGCAGTATCTTCTTATTATATTCTGTTGCACGGCTGAAATTTTGTTTCCGAATAAATCAGTACTTTTCCTATCGAATGATGTAAAAAAATTCCGATTTTAAAATTGTTCGCAGGGGTATTCTTCTACAAGTTTAAATGAAATGTATCAGAATATATTGTTTCAACAATGAATCCATTGTTGTAAAAATGTCTGAAATGAAATTTTACACATAAAACGAGCAGCATCTTCTTATTAAATTCCGGTGCACGGCTGAAATTTTGTTTCCGAATAAATCAGTACTTTTCCTATCGAATGATGTAAAAAAATTCCGATTTTAAAGTTGTTCGCAGGGGTATTCTTCTAAAAGTTTAAATGAAATATATCTAAATGCATTGTTTCAACAATGAATCCACTGTTGAAAAAATGTTTAAAATGAAATTTTACTCATAAAAAAAGCAGTTTCTTCTTATTAAATTCAGGTGCACGGCTGAAATTTTGTTTCCGAATAAATCAGTACTTTTCCTATCGAATGATGTAAAAAAATTCCGATTTTTATGTTGTTCGCAGGGGTATTTTTCTACAAGTTTAAATGAAATGTATCAGAATACATTGTTTCAACAATGAATCCATTGTTGTAAAAATGTCTAAAATGAAATTTTGCTTATAAAACAAGCAGTATCTTCTTATTATATTCTGGTGCACGGCTGAAATTTCGTTTCCGAATAAAACAGTACTTTTCCTATCGAATTATGTTAAAAAATTCCGATATTTAGGTGGTTCGCAGGGGCATTTCTCTAAAATTTTAAATGAAATATATCTAAATACATTTGTTTCAACAATGAATCCATTGTTGTAAAAGTGTTTAAAATGAAATTTTACACATAAAACAAGCAGTATTTTCTTATTATATTCTGTTGCACGGCTGAAATTTCGTTTCCGAATAAAACAGTACTTTTCCTATCGAATGATGTAAAAAAATTCCGATTTTAAAGTTGTTCGCAGGGGTATTCTTCTAAAAGTTTAAATAATATATATATAAATACATTGTTTCAACAATGAATCCATTGTTGTAAAAATGTTTGAAATGAAATTTTACATATAAAACGAGCAGTATCTTCTCATTAAATTCCGGTGCACGGCTGAAATTTCGTTTCCGAATTAAGCAAAACATTTCCTATCGAATGATGAAAAAAAAATTTCGATTTTTATGTTGTTCGCAGGGGTATTTTTCTAAAAGTTTAAATGACATGTATCTGAATACATTGTTTAAACAATAAATCCATTGTTTTAAAAATGTCTAAAATGAAATTTTACACATAAAACGAGCAGTATCTTATTAAATTCCGGTGCACGGCTGGAATTTTGTTTCCGAATAAATCAGTACTTTTCCTATCGAATGATGTAAAAAAATTCCGATTTTAAAATTGTTCGCAGGGGTATTCTTCTTAAAGTTTAAATAAAATATATATAAATACATTGTTTCAACAATGAATCCATTGTTGTAAAAATGTTTAAAATGAAATTTTACACATAAAACGCGCAGTATCTTCTTATTAAATTTTGGTGCACGGCTAAAATTTCGTTTCCGAATTAAACAAAACATTTCCTATCGAATGATGTAAAAATATTCCGATTTTTATGTTTTTGGCAGGGTTATTTTTCTAAAAGTTTAAATGATATGTATCTGAATACATTGTTTCAACAATGAATCCATTGTTGTAAAAATGTCTAAAATGAAATTTTACTTATAAAACAAGCAGAATCTTCTTATTAAATTCTGGTTCACGGCTGAAATTTTGTTTCCGAATAAATTAGTACTTTTCCTATCGAATGATGTAAAAAAATTCCGATTTTTAGGTGGTTCGCAGGGGTATTTTTCTGTAACTTTAAATGATATGTATCTGAATACATTGTTTCAACAATGAATCCATTGTTGTAAAAATGTCTAGAATGAAATTTTACTTATAAAACAAGCAGTATCTTCTTATTAAATTCTGGTGCACGGCTGATATATTGTTTCCGAATAAATCAGTACTTTTCCTATCGAATGATGTAAAAACATTCCGATTTAGAGTTGTTCGCAGGGGTATTCTTCTAAAAGTTTAAATAAAATATATATATAAATACATTGTTTCAACAATGAATCCATTGTTGTAAAAATGTTTAAAATGAAATTTTACTCTTAAAACGAGCAGTATCTTCGTATTAAATTCCGGTGTACGGCTGAAATTTCGTTTCCGAATTAAGCAAAACCTTTCTCTATCGAATGATGTAAAAAAATTCCGATTTTATGTTGTTCGCAGGGGTATTTTTCTACAAGTTTAAATGAAATGTATCAGAATACATTGTTTCAACAATGAATCCATTGTTGTAAAAATGTCTAAAATGAAATTTTACACATAAAACAAGCAGTATCTTCTTATTATATTCTGGTGCACGGCTGAAATTTCGTTTCCGAATAAAACAGTACTTTTCCTATCGAATGATGTAAAAAAATTCCGATTTTAAAGTTGTTCGCAGGGGTATCCTTCTAAAAGTTTAAATAAAAGATATATAAATACATTGTATCAACAATGAATCCATTGTTGTAAAAATGTTTAAAATGAAATTTTACACATAAAACGAGCAGTATCTTCTCATTAAATTCCGGTGCACGGCTGAAATTTCGTTTCCGAATTAAGCAAAACATTTCCTATCGAATGATATAAAAAAATTCCGATTTTTATGTTATTCGCAGGGGTATTTTTCTAAAAGTTTAAATGATATGTATCTGAATACATTGTTTCAACAATGAATCCATTGTTGTAAAAATGTCTAAAATGAAATTTTACTTATACAACAAGCAGTATCTTCTTATTAAATTCTGGTGCACGGCTGAAATTCTATTTCCAAATAAATCAGTACTTTTCCTATCGAATGATGTAAAAAAATTCCGATATTTAGGTGGTTCGCAGGGGCATTTCTCTAAAATTTCAAATGAAATATATCTAAATAAATATGTTTCAACAATGAATCCATTGTTGTAAAAGTGTTTAAAATGAAATTTTACACATAAAACAAGCAGTATCTTCTTATTATATTCTGGTGCACGGCTGAAATTTCGTTTCCGAATAAAACAGTACTTTTCCTATCGAATGATGTAAAAAAATTCCGATTTTAATGTTGTTCGCAGGGGTATTCTTCTAAAAGTTTAAATAAAATATATATAAATACATTGTTTCAACAATGAATCCATTGTTGTAAAAATGTTTGAAATGAAATTTTACACATAAAACGAGCTGTATCTTCTCATTAAATTCCGGTGCACGGCTGAAATTTCGTTTCCGAATTAAGCAAAACATTTCCTATCGAATGATGAAAAAAAATTTCGATTTTTATGTTGTTCGCAGGGGTATTTTTCTAAAAGTTTAAATGACATGTATCTGAATACATTGTTTAAACAATGAATCCAATGTTGTAAAAATGTCTAAAATGAAATTTTACACATAAAACGAGCAAAATCTTCTTATTAAATTCCGGTGCACGGCTGGAATTTTGTTTCCGAATAAATCAGTACTTTTCCTATCGAATGATGTAAAAAAATTCCGATTTTTAGGTTGTTCGCAGGGGTATTTTTCTACAAGTTTAAATGAAATGTATCAGAATACATTGTTTCAACAATGAATCCATTGTTGTAAAAATGTCTAAAATGAAATTTTACACATAAAAAAGCAGTTTCTTCTTATTAAATTCAGGTGCACGGCTGAAATTTTGTTTCCGAATAAATCAGTACTTTTCCTATCGAATGATGTAAAAAAATTCCGATTTTTATGTTGTTCGCAGGGGTATTTTTCTACAAGTTTAAATGAAATGTATCAGAATACATTGTTTCAACAATGAATCCATTGTTGTAAAAATATCTAAAATGAAATTTTGCTTATAAAACAAGCAGTATCTTCTTATTATATTCTGGTGCACGGCTGAAGTTTCGTTTCCGAATAAAACAGTACTTTTCCTATCGAATTATGTAAAAAAATTCCGATTTTTAGGTTGTTCGCAGGGGTATTTCTCTACAAGTTTAAATGAAATGTATCAGAATACATTGTTTCAACAATGAATCCATTGTTGTAAAAATGTCTAAAATGAAATTTTACACATAAAACAAGCAGTATCTTCTTATTAAATTCCGGTGCACGGCTGAAATTTTGTTTCCGAATAAATCAGTACTTTTCCTATCGAATGATGTAAAAATATTCCGATTTTAAAATTGTTCGCAGGGGTATTCTTCTACAAGTTTAAATCAAATGTATCAGAATATATTGTTTCAACAATGAATCCATTGTTGTAAAAATGTCTAAAATGAAATTTTACACATAAAACGAGCAGCATCTTCTTATTAAATTCCGGTGCACGGCTGAAATTTTGTTTCCGAATAAATCAGTACTTTTCCTATCGAATGATGTAAAAAATTTCCGATTTTAAAGTTGTTCGCAGGGGTATTCTTCTAAAAGTTTAAATGAAATATATCTAAATGCATTGTTTCAACAATGAATCCATTGTTGAAAAAATGTTTAAAATGAAATTTTACTCATAAAAAAAGCAGTTTCTTCTTATTAAATTCAGGTGCACGGCTGAAATTTTGTTTCCGAATAAATCAGTACTTTTCCTATCGAATGATGTAAAAAAATTCAGATTTTTAGGTTGTTCGCAGGGGCATTTTTCTACAAGTTTAAATGAAATGTATCAGAATACATTGTTTCAACAATGAATCCATTGTTGTAAAAAAGTCTAAAATGAAATTTTACACATAAAACAAGCAGTATCTTCTTATTAAATTCCGGTGGACGTAGGAAATTTTGTTTCCGAATAAATCAGTACTTTTCCTATCGAATGATGTAAAAAAATTCCGATTTTAAAATTGTTCGCAGGGGTATTCTTCTACAAGTTTAAATGAAATGTATCAGAATATATTGTTTCAACAATGAATCCATTGTTGTAAAAAAATCTAAAATGAAATTTTACACATAAAACGAGCAGTATCTTCTTATTAAATTCCGGTGCACGGCTGAAATTTTGTTTCCGAATAAATCAGTACTTTTCATATCGAGAGATGTAAAAAAATTCCGATTTTAAAGTTGTTCGCAGGGGTATTCTTCTAAAAGTTTAAATGAAATATATCTAAATGCATTGTTTCAACAATGAATCCTTTGTTGAAAAAATGTTTAAAATGAAATTTTACACATAAAAAAGCAGTTTCTTATTAAATTCAGGTGCACGGCTGAAATTTTGTTTCCGAATAAATCAGTACTTTTCCTATCGAATGATGTAAAAAAATTCCGATTTTTATGTTGTTCGCAGGGGTATTTTTCTACAAGTTTAAATGAAATGTATCAGAATACATTGTTTCAACAATGAATCCATTGTTGTAAAAATATCTAAAATGAAATTTTGCTTATAAAACAAGCAGTATCTTCTTATTATATTCTGTTGCACGGCTGAAATTTTGTTTCCGAATAAATCAGTACTTTTCCTATCGAATGATGTAAAAAAATTCCGATTTTAAAATTGTTCGCAGGGGTATTCTTCTACAAGTTTAAATGAAATGTATCAGAATATATTGTTTCAACAATGAATCCATTGTTGTAAAAATGTCTGAAATGAAATTTTACACATAAAACGAGCAGCATCTTCTTATTAAATTCCGGTGCACGGCTGAAATTTTGTTTCCGAATAAATCAGTACTTTTCCTATCGAATGATGTAAAAAAATTCCGATTTTAAAGTTGTTCGCAGGGGTATTCTTCTAAAAGTTTAAATGAAATATATCTAAATGCATTGTTTCAACAATGAATCCATTGTTGAAAAAATGTTTAAAATGAAATTTTACTCATAAAAAAAGCAGTTTCTTCTTATTAAATTCAGGTGCACGGCTGAAATTTTGTTTCCGAATAAATCAGTACTTTTCCTATCGAATGATGTAAAAAAATTCCGATTTTTATGTTGTTCGCAGGGGTATTTTTCTACAAGTTTAAATGAAATGTATCAGAATACATTGTTTCAACAATGAATCCATTGTTGTAAAAATGTCTAAAATGAAATTTTGCTTATAAAACAAGCAGTATCTTCTTATTATATTCTGGTGCACGGCTGAAATTTCGTTTCCGAATAAAACAGTACTTTTCCTATCGAATTATGTTAAAAAATTCCGATATTTAGGTGGTTCGCAGGGGCATTTCTCTAAAATTTTAAATGAAATATATCTAAATACATTTGTTTCAACAATGAATCCATTGTTGTAAAAGTGTTTAAAATGAAATTTTACACATAAAACAAGCAGTATCTTCTTATTATATTCTGGTGCACGGCTGTAATTTCGTTTCCGAATAAAACAGTACTTTTCCTATCGAATGATGTAAAAAAATTCCGATTTTTAAGTTGTTCGCAGGGGTATTCTTCTAAAAGTTTAAATAAAATATATATAAATACATTGTTTCAACAATGAATCCATTGTTGTAAAAATGTTTGAAATGAAATTTTACATATAAAACGAGCAGTATCTTCTCATTAAATTCCGGTGCACGGCTGAAATTTCGTTTCCGAATTAAGCAAAACATTTCCTATCGAATGATGAAAAAAAATTTCGATTTTTATGTTGTTCGCAGGGGTATTTTTCTAAAAGTTTAAATGGCATGTATCTGAATACATTGTTTAAACAATAAATCCATTGTTTTAAAAATGTCTAAAATGAAATTTTACACATAAAACGAGCAGTATCTTATTAAATTCCGGTGCACGGCTGGAATTTTGTTTCCGAATAAATCAGTACTTTTCCTATCGAATGATGTAAAAAATTCCGATTTTAAAATTGTTCGCAGGGGTATTATTCTTAAAGTTTAAATAAAATATATATAAATACATTGTTTCAACAATGAATCCATTGTTGTAAAAATGTTTAAAATGAAATTTTACACATAAAACGAGCAGTATCTTCTTATTAAATTTTGGTGCACGGCTAAAATTTCGTTTCCGAATTAAACAAAACATTTCCTATCGAATGATGTAAAAATATTCCGATTTTTATGTTTTTCGCAGGGTTATTTTTCTAAAAGTTTAAATGATATGTATCTGAATACATTGTTTCAACAATGAATCCATTGTTGTAAAAATGTCTAAAATGAAATTTTACTTATAAAACAAGCAGAATCTTCTTATTAAATTCTGGTTCACGGCTGAAATTTTGTTTCCGAATAAATTAGTACTTTTCCTATCGAATGATGTAAAAAAATTCCGATTTTTAGGTGGTTCGCAGGGGTATTTTTCTGTAACTTTAAATGATATGTATCTGAATACATTGTTTCAACAATGAATCCATTGTTGTAAAAATGTCTAGAATGAAATTTTACTTATAAAACAAGCAGTATCTTCTTATTAAATTCTGGTGCACGGCTGATATATTGTTTCCGAATAAATCCGTACTTTTCCTATCGAATGATGTAAAAACATTCCGATTTAGAGTTGTTCGCAGGGGTATTCTTCTAAAAGTTTAAATAAAATATATATATAAATTCATTGTTTCAACAATGAATCCATTGTTGTTAAAAATGTCTAAAATGAAATTTTACACATAAAACAAGCAGTATCTTCTTATTATATTCTGGTGCACGGCTGAAATTTCGTTTCCGAATAAAACAGTACTTTTCCTATCGAATGATGTAAAAAAATTCCGATTTTAAAGTTGTTCGCAGGGGTATCCTTCTAAAAGTTTAAATAAAAGATATATAAATACATTGTATCAACAATGAATCCATTGTTGTAAAAATGTTTAAAATGAAATTTTACACATAAAACGAGCAGTATCTTCTCATTAAATTCCGGTGCACGGCTGAAATTTCGTTTCCGAATCAAGCAAAACATTTCCTATCGAATGATATAAAAAAATTCCGATTTTTATGTTATTCGCAGTGGTATTTTTCTAAAAGTTTAAATGATATGTATCTGAATACATTGTTTCAACAATGAATCCATTGTTGTAAAAATGTCTAAAATGAAATTTTACTTATACAACAAGCAGTATCTTCTTATTAAATTCTGGTGCACGGCTGAAATTCTATTTCCAAATAAATCAGTACTTTTCCTATCGAATGATGTAAAAAAATTCCGATTTTTAGGTGGTTCGCAGAAGCATTTCTCTAAAAGTTTAAATGAAATATATCTAAATGCATTGTTTCAACAATGAATCCATTGTTGTAAAAATGTCTAAAATGAAATTTTACTTATAAAACAAGCAGTATCTTCTTATTAAATTCTGGTGCACGGCTGAAATTTTGTTTCCGAATAAATCAGTACTTTTCCTATCGAATGATGTAAAAAAATTCCGATTTTTAGGTTGTTCGCAGGGGTATTTTTCTACAAGTTTAAATGAAATGTATCAGAATACATTGTTTCAACAATGAATCCATTGTTGTAAAAATGTCTAAAATGAAATTTTACTTATAAAACAAGCAGTATCTTCTTATTATATTCTGGTGCACGGCTGAAATTTCGTTTCCGAATAAAACAGTACTTTTCCAATCGAATTATGTAAAAAAATTCCGATTTTTAGGTTGTTCGCAGGGGTATTTTTCTACAAGTTTAAATGAAATGTATCAGAATACATTGTTTCAACAATGAATCCATTGTTGTAAAAATGTCTAAAATGAAATTTTACACATAAAACAAGCAGTATCTTCTTATTAAATTCCGGTGCACGGCTGAAATTTTGTTTCCGAATAAATCAGTACTTTTCCTATCGAATGATGTAAAAAAATTCCGATTTTAAAATTGTTCGCAGGGGTATTCTTCTACAAGTTTAAATGAAATGTATCAGAATATATTGTTTCAACAATGAATCCATTGTTGTAAAAATGTCTAAAATGCAATTTTACACATAAAACGAGCAGCATCTTCTTATTAAGTTCCGGTGCACGGCTGAAATTTTGTTTCCGAATAAATCAGTACTTTTCCTATCGAATGATGTAAAAAATTTCCGATTTTAAAGTTGTTCGCAGGGGTATTCTTCTAAAAGTTTAAATGAAATATATCTAAATGCATTGTTTCAACAATGAATCCATTGTTGAAAAAATGTTTAAAATGAAATTTTACTCATAAAAAAAGCAGTTTCTTCTTATTAAATTCAGGTGCACGGCTGAAATTTTGTTTCCGAATAAATCAGTACTTTTCCTATCGAATGATGTAAAAAAATTCCGATTTTTAGGTTGTTCGCAGGGGTATTTTTCTACAAGTTTAAATGAAATGTATTAGAATACATTGTTTCAACAATGAATCCATTGTTGTAAAAATGTCTAAAATGAAATTTTACACATAAAACAAGCAGTATCTTCTTATTAAATTCCGGTGCACGGCTGAAATTTTGTTTCCGAATAAATCAGTACTTTTCCTATCGAATGATGTAAAAAAATTCCGATTTTAAAGTTGTTCGCAGGGGTATTCTTCTAAAAGTTTAAATGAAATATATCTAAATGCATTGTTTCAACAATGAATCCTTTGTTGAAAAAATGTTTAAAATGAAATTTTACACATAAAAAAGCAGTTTCTTCTTATTAAATTCAGGTGCACGGCTGAAATTTTGTTTCCGAATAAATCAGTACTTTTCCTATCGAATGATGTAAAAAAATTCCGATTTTTATGTTGTTCGCAGGGGTATTTTTCTACAAGTTTAAATGAAATGTATCAGAATACATTGTTTCAACAATGAATCCATTGTTGTAAAAATATCTAAAATGAAATTTTGCTTATAAAACAAGCAGTATCTTCTTATTATATTCTGTTGCACGGCTGAAATTTCGTTTCCGAATAAAACAGTACTTTTCCTATCGAATTATGTAAATAAATTCCGATTTTTAGGTTGTTCGCAGGGGTATTTTTCTACAAGTTTAAATGAAATGTATCAGAATACATTGTTTCAACAATGAATCCATTGTTGTAAAAATGTCTAAAATGAAATTTTACACATAAAACAAGCAGTATCTTCTTATTAAATTCCGGTGCACGGCTGAAATTTTGTTTCCGAATAAATCAGTACTTTTCCTATCGAATGATGTAAAAAAATTCCGATTTTAAAATTGTTCGCAGGGGTATTCTTCTACAAGTTTAAATGAAATGTATCAGAATATATTGTTTCAACAATGAATCCATTGTTGTAAAAATGTCTAAAATGAAATTTTACACATAAAACGAGCAGCATCTTCTTATTAAATTCCGGTGCACGGCTGAAATTTTGTTTCCGAATAAATCAGTACTTTTCCTATCGAATGATGTAAAAAAATTCCGATTTTAAAGTTGTTCGCAGGGGTATCCTTCTAAAAGTTTAAATAAAAGATATATAAATACATTGTATCAACAATGAATCCATTGTTGTAAAAATGTTTAAAATGAAATTTTACACATAAAACGAGCAGTATCTTCTCATTAAATTCCGGTGCACGGCTGAAATTTCGTTTCCGAATTAAGCAAAACATTTCCTATCGAATGATGTAAAAAAATTCCGATTTTAAAGTTGTTCGCAGGGGTATTCTTCTAAAAGTTTAAATGAAATATATATAAATGCATTGTTTCAACAATGAATCCATTGTTGAAAAAATGTTTAAAATGAAATTTTACTCATAAAAAAGCAGTTTCTTCTTATTAAATTCAGGTGCACGGCTGAAATTTTGTTTCCGAATAAATCAGTACTTTTCCTATCGAATGATGTAAATTTATTCCGATTTTTATGTTGTTCGCAGGGGTATTTTTCTACAAGTTTAAATGAAATGTATCAGAATACATTGTTTCAACAATGAATCCATTGTTGTAAAAATGTCTAAAATGAAATTTTACACATAAAACAAGCAGTATCTTCTTATTATATTCTGGTGCACGGCTGAAATTTCGTTTCCGAATAAAACAGTACTTTTCCTATCGAATGATGTAAAAAAATTCCGATTTTAAAGTTGTTCGCAGGGGTATCCTTCTAAAAGTTTAAATAAAAGATATATAAATACATTGTATCAACAATGAATCCATTGTTGTAAAAATGTTTAAAATGAAATTTTACACATAAAACGAGCAGTATCTTCTCATTAAATTCCGGTGCACGGCTGAAATTTCGTTTCCGAATTAAGCAAAACATTTCCTATCGAATGATGTAAAAAAATTCCGATTTTTATGTTATTCGCAGGGGTATTTTTCTAAAAGTTTAAATTATATGTATCTGAATACATTGTTTCAACAATGAATCCATTGTTGTAAAAATGTCTAAAATGAAATTTTACTTATACAACAAGCAGTATCTTCTTATTAAATTCTGGTGCACGGCTGAAATTCTATTTCCAAAAAAATCAGTACTTTTCCTATCGAATGATGTAAAAAAATTCCGATTTTTAGGTGGTTCGCAGAAGCATTTCTCTAAAAGTTTAAATGAAATATATCTAAATGCATTGTTTCAACAATGAATCCATTGTTGAAAAAATGTTTAAAATGAAATTTTACACGTAAAACAAGCAGTATCTTCTTATTAAATTTAGGTGCACGGCTGAAATTTTGTTTCCGAAAAAATCAGTACTTTTCCTATCGAATGATGTAAAAAAATTCCGATTTTTAGGTGGTTCGTAGGGGCATTTCTCTAAAATTTTAAATCAAATATATCTAAATACATTTGTTTCAACAATGAATCCATTGTTGTAAAAATGTTTAAAATGAAATTTTACACATGAAACGAGCAGTATCTTCTTATTAAATTTTGGTGCACGGCTGAAATTTTGTTTCCGAATAAATCAGTACTTTTCCTATCGAATGATGTAAAAAAATTCCGATTTTTAGGTTGTTCGCAGGGGTATTTTTCTAAAAGTTTAAATGATATGTATCTGAATACATTGTTTCAACAATAAATCCATTGTTGTAAAAATGTCTAAAATAAAATTTTACTTATAAAACAAGCAGTATCTTCTTATTAAATTCTGGTGCTCGGCTGAAATTTTGTTTCCGAATAAATCAATACTTTTTCTATCGAATGATGTAAAAAAATTCCGATTTTTAGGTGGTTCGCAGGGTCATTTCTCTAAAATTTTAAATGAAATATATCTAAATACATTTGTTTCAACAATGAATCCATTGTTGTAAAAGTGTTTAAAATGAAATTTTACACATAAAACGAGCAGTATCTTCTTATTATATTCCGGTGCACGGCTGAAATTTTGTTTCCGAATAAATCAGTACTTTTCCTATCGAATGATGTAAAAAAATTCCGATTTTTAGGTTGTTCGCAGGGGTATTTTTCTACAAGGTTAAATGAAATGTATCAGAATACATTGTTTCAACAATGAATCCATTGTTGTAAAAATGTTTAAAATGAAATTTTACACATAAAACGAGCAGTATCTTCTCATTAAATTCCGGTGCACGGCTGAAATTTCGTTTCAAAATTAAGCAAAACATTTCTTATCGAATGATGTAAAAAAATTCGGATTTTTATGTTGTTCGGAGGGGTATTTTTCTAAAAGTTTAAATGATATGTATCTGAATACATTGTTTCAACAATGAATCCATTGTTGAAAAAATGTTTAAAATGAAATTTTACACATAAAACAAGCAGTATCTTCTTATTAAATTCTGGTGCAAGGCTGAAATTTCGTTTCCGAATAAAACAGTACTTTTCCTATCGAATTATCTAAAAAAATTCCGATTTTAAAGTTGTTCGCAGGGGTATTTTTCTAAAAGTTTAAATAAAATATATATAAATATATTGTTTCAACAATGAATCCATTGTTGTAAAAATGTTCAAAATGAAATTTTACACATAAAACGAGCACTATCTTCTTTTTAAATTTTGGTGCACGTCTGAAATTTCGTTTCCGAATTAAGCAAAACATTTCCTATCGAATGATGTAAAAAAATTCCGATTTTTATGTTGTTCGCAGGGGTATTTTTCTAAAAGTTTAAATGAAATGTATCAGAATACACTGTTTCAACAATAAATTAATTGTTGTAAAAATGTCTAAAATGAAATTTTACACATAAAACGAGCAGTATCTTCTTATTAAATGCCGGTGCACGGCTGAAATTTTGTTTCCGAATAAATCAGTACTTTTCCTATCGAATGATGTAAAAAAATTCCGATTTTTAGGTTGTTCGCAGGGGTATTTTTCTACAAGTTTAAATGAAATGTATCAGAATACACTGTTTCAACAATGAATTAATTGTTGTAAAAATGTCTAAAATGAAATTTTACACATAAAACAAGAAGTATCTTCTTATTATATTCTGGTGCACGGCTGAAATTTCGTTTCCGAATAAAACAGTACTTTTCCTATCGAATGATGTAAAACAATTCCGATTTTAAAGTTGTTCGCAGGGGTATCCTTCTAAAAGTTTAAATAAAAAATATATAAATACATTGTTACAACAATGAATCCATTGGTGTAAAAATGTTTATTATGAAATTTTACACATAAAACGAGCAGTATCTTCTTATTAAATTCTGGTGCACGGCTGAAATTTCGTTTCCGAATAAATCAGTACTTTTCCTATCGAATGATGTAAAAAAAATCCGATTTTTAGGTGGTTCGCAGAAGCATTTCTCTAAAAGTTTAAATGAAATATATCTAAATGCATTGTTTCAACAATGAATCCATTGTTGAAAAAATGTTGAAAATGAAATTTTACAAAAAAAACAAGCAGTATATTCTTATTAAATTTAGGTGCACGGCTGAAATTTTGTTTCCGAATAAATGAGTACTTTTCCTATCGAATGATGTAAAAAAAATCCGATTTTTATGTGCTTCGTAAGGGCATTTCTCTAAAATTTTAAATAAAATATATATAAATACATTGTTTCAACAATGAATCCATTGTTGTAAAAGTGTTTAAAATGAAATATTACACATAAAACAAGCAGTATCTTCTTATTAAATTTAGGTGCACGAGTGAAATTTTGTTTCCGAATAAATCAGTACTTTTCCTATCGAATGATGTAAAAAAATTCCGATATTTAGGTGGTTCGTAAGGGCATTTCTCTAAAACTTTAAATCAAATATATCTAAATACATTTGTTTCAACAATGAATCCATTGTTGTAAAAATATTTAAAATGAAATTTTACACATAAAACGAGCAGTATCTTCTTATTAAATTTTGGTGCACGGCTGAAATTTCGTTTCCGAACTAAACAAAACATTTCCTATCGAATGATGTAAAAATATTGCGATTTTTATGTTGTTCGCAGGGGTATTTTTCTAAAAGTTTAAATGATATGTATCTGAATACATTGTTTCAACAATGAATCCATTGTTGTAAAAATGTCTAAAATGAAATTTTACTTATAAAACAAGCAGTATCTTCTTATTAAATTCTGGTGCACGGCTGAAATTTTGTTTCCGAATAAATCAGTACTTTTCCTATCGAATGATGTAAAAAAATATTCCGATTTTTAGGTGGTTCGCAGGGGCATTTCTCTAAAATTTTAAATGAAATATATCTAAATACATTTGTTTCAACAATGAATCCATTGTTGTAAAAGTGTTTAAAATGGAATTTTACACATAAAAAGAGCAGTATCTTCTTATTAAATTCCGGTGCAGGGCTGAAATTTTGTTTCCGAATAAATCAGTACTTTTCCTGTCGAATGATGTAAAAAAATTTCGATTTTTAGGTTATACGCAGGGGTATTTTTCTACAAGTTTAAATGAAATATATCAAAATACATTGTTTCAACAATGAATCCATTGTTGAAAAAATGTTTAAAATGAAATTTTACACATAAAACAAGCAGTATCTTCTTATTATATTCTGGTGCACGGCTGAAATTTCGTTTCCGAATAAAACAGCACTTTTCCCATCGAATGATGTAAAAAAATTCCGATTTTAAAGTTGTTCGCAGGGGTATTCTTCTAAAAGTTTAAATAAAATATATATAAATACATTCTTTCAACAATGAATCCATTGTTGTAAAAATGTTTAAAATGAAATTTTACACATAAAACGAGCAGTATCTTCTCATTAAATTCCGGTGCACGGCTGAAATTTCGTTTCCAAATTAAGCAAAACATTTCTTATCGAATGATGTAAAAAAATTCGGATTTTTATGTTGTTCGGAGGGGTATTTTTCTAAAAGTTTAATAATATGTATCTGAATACATTGTTTCAACAATGAATCCATTGTTGAAAAAATGTTTAAAATGAAATTTTACACATAAAACAAGCAGTATCTTCTTATTAAATTCTGGTGCAAGGCTGAAATTTCGTTTCCGAATAAAACAGTACTTTTCCTATCGAATTATCTAAAAAAATTCCGATTTTAAAGTTGTTCGCAGGGGTATTCTTCTAAAAGTTTAAATAAAATATATATAAATATATTGTTTCAACAATGAATCCATTGTTGTAAAAATGTTCAAAATGAAATTTTACACATAAAACGAGCACTATCTTCTTTTTAAATTTTGGTGCACGTCTGAAATTTCGTTTCCGAATTAAGCAAAACATTTCCTATCGAATGATGTAAAAAAATTCCGATTTTTATGTTGTTCGCAGGGGTATTTTTCTAAAAGTTTAAATTATATGTATCTGAATACATTGTTTCAACAATGAATCCATTGTTGTAAAAATGTCTAAAATGAAATTTTACTTATAAAACAAGCAGTGTCTTCTTATTAAATTCTGGTGCACGGCTGAAATTTTGTTTCCGAATAAATCAGTACTTTTGCTATCGAATGATGTAAAAAAATTCCGATTTTTAGGTGGTTCGCAGGGGCATTTCTCTAAAATTTTAAATGAAATATATCTAAATACATTTTTTTCAACAATGAATCCATTGTTGTAAAAGTGTTTAAAATGAAATTTTACACATCAAACGAGCAGTATCTTCTTATTAAATTCCGGTGAAAGGCTGAAATTTTGTTTCCGAATAAATCAGTACTTTTCCTATCGAATGATGTAAAAAAATTCCGATTTTTAGGTGGTTCGCAGGGGTATTTTTCTAAAAGTTTAAATGATATGTATCTGAATACATCGTTTCAACAATGAATCCATTGTTGTAAAAATGTCTAAAATGAAATTTTACTTATAAAACAAGCAGTATCTTCTTATTAAATTCTGGTGCACGGCTGAAATTTTGTTTCCGAATAAATCAGTACTTTTCCTATCGAATGATGTAAAAACATTCCGATTTTAAAGTTGTTCGCAGGGGTATTCTTCTAAAAGTTTAAATAAAATATATATAAATACATTGTTTCAACAATGAATCCATTGTTGTAAAAATGTTTAAAATGAAATTTTACTTATAAAACAAGCAGTATCTTCTTATTAAATTCTGGTGCACGGCTGAAATTTTGTTTCCGAATAAATCAGTACTTTTCCTATCGAATAATGTAAAAAAATTCCGATTTTTAGGTGGTTCGCAGGGGCATTTCTCTAAAATTTTAAATGAAATATACCTAAATACATTTGTTTCAACAATGAATCCATTGTTGTAAAAATGTTTAAAATGAAATTTTACACATTAAACGAGCAGTATCTTCTTATTAAATTCCGGTGCACGGCTGAAATTTCGTTTCCGAATTAAGCAAATCATTTCCAAACGAATGATGTAAAAAAATTAAGATTTTATGCTGTTTGCAGGGGTATTTTTCTAAAAGTTTAAATGATATGTATCTGAATACATTGTTTCAACAATGAATCCATTGTTGTAAAAATGTTTAAAATGAAATTTTACACATAAAACGAGCACTATCTTCTTTTTAAATTTTGGTGCACGTCTGAAATTTCGTTTCCGAATTAAGCAAAACATTTCCTATCGAATGATGTAAAAAAATTCCGATTTTTATGTTGTTCGCAGGGGTATTTTTCTAAAAGTTTAAATGAAATGTATCAGAATACACTGTTTAAACAATAAATTAATTGTTGTAAAAATGTCTAAAATGAAATTTTACACATAAAACGAGCAGTATCTTCTTATTAAATGCCGGTGCACGGCTGAAATTTTGTTTCCGAATAAATCAGTACTTTTCCTATCGAATGATGTAAAAAAATTCCGATTTTTAGGTTGTTCGCAGGGGTATTTTTCTACAAGTTTAAATGAAATGTATCAGAATACACTGTTTCAACAATGAATTAATTGTTGTAAAAATGTCTAAAATGAAATTTTACACATAAAACAAGAAGTATCTTCTTATTATATTCTGGTGCACGGCTGAAATTTCGTTTCCGAATAAAACAGTACTTTTCCTATCGAATGATGTAAAACAATTCCGATTTTAAAGTTGTTCGCAGGGGTATCCTTCTAAAAGTTTAAATAAAAAATATATAAATACATTGTTACAACAATGAATCCATTGGTGTAAAAATGTTTATTATGAAATTTTACACATAAAACGAGCAGTATCTTCTTATTAAATTCTGGTGCACGGCTGAAATTTCGTTTCCGAATAAATCAGTACTTTTCCTATCGAATGATGTAAAAAAAATCCGATTTTTAGGTGGTTCGCAGAAGCATTTCTCTAAAAGTTTAAATGAAATATATCTAAATGCATTGTTTCAACAATGAATCCATTGTTGAAAAAATGTTCAAAATGAAATTTTACAAAAAAAACAAGCAGTATATTCTTATTAAATTTAGGTGCACGGCTGAAATTTTGTTTCCGAATAAATGAGTACTTTTCCTATCGAATGATGTAAAAAAATTCCGATTTTTATGTGCTTCGTAAGGGCATTTCTCTAAAATTTTAAATAAAATATATATAAATACATTGTTTCAACAATGAATCCATTGTTGTAAAAGTGTTTAAAATGAAATATTACACATAAAACAAGCAGTATCTTCTTATTAAATTTAGGTGCACGAGTGAAATTTTGTTTCCGAATAAATCAGTACTTTTCCTATCGAATGATGTAAAAAAATTCCGATATTTAGGTGGTTCGTAAGGGCATTTCTCTAAAACTTTAAATCAAATATATCTAAATACATTTGTTTCAACAATGAATCCATTGTTGTAAAAATATTTAAAATGAAATTTTACACATAAAACGAGCAGTATCTTCTTATTAAATTTTGGTGCACGGCTGAAATTTCGTTTCCGAACTAAACAAAACATTTCCTATCGAATGATGTAAAAATATTGCGATTTTTATGTTGTTCGCAGGGGTATTTTTCTAAAAGTTTAAATGATATGTATCTGAATACATTGTTTCAACAATGAATCCATTGTTGTAAAAATGTCTAAAATGAAATTTTACTTATAAAACAAGCAGTATCTTCTTATTAAATTCTGGTGCACGGCTGAAATTTTGTTTCCGAATAAATCAGTACTTTTCCTATCGAATGATGTAAAAAAATATTCCGATTTTTAGGTGGTTCGCAGGGGCATTTCTCTACAAGTTTAAATGAAATATATCAGAATACATTGTTTCAACAATGAATCCATTGTTGAAAAAATGTTTAAAATGAAATTTTACACATAAAACAAGCAGTATCTTCTTATTATATTCTGGTGCACGGCTGAAATTTCGTTTCCGAATAAAACAGCACTTTTCCCATCGAATGATGTAAAAAAATTCCGATTTTAAAGTTGTTCGCAGGGGTATTCTTCTAAAAGTTTAAATAAAATATATATAAATACATTCTTTCAACAATGAATCCATTGTTGTAAAAATGTTTAAAATGAAATTTTACACATAAAACGAGCAGTATCTTCTCATTAAATTCCGGTGCACGGCTGAAATTTCGTTTCCAAATTAAGCAAAACATTTCTTATCGAATGATGTAAAAAAATTCGGATTTTTATGTTGTTCGGAGGGGTATTTTTCTAAAAGTTTAAATGATATGTATCTGAATACATTGTTTCAACAATGAATCCATTGTTGAAAAAATGTTTAAAATGAAATTTTACTTATAAAACAAGCAGTGTCTTCTTATTAAATTCTGGTGCACGGCTGAAATTTTGTTTCCGAATAAATCTGTACTTTTGCTATCGAATGATGTAAAAAAATTCCGATTTTTAGGTGGTTCGCAGGGGCATTTCTCTAAAATTTTAAATGAAATATATCTAAATACATTTTTTTCAACAATGAATCCATTGTTGTAAAAGTGTTTAAAATGAAATTTTACACATCAAACGAGCAGTATCTTCTTATTAAATTCCGGTGAAAGGCTGAAATTTTGTTTCCGAATAAATCAGTACTTTTCCTATCGAATGATGTAAAAAAATTCCGATTTTTAGGTGGTTCGCAGGGGTATTTTTCTAAAAGTTTAAATGATATGTATCTGAATACATTGTTTCAACAATGAATCCATTGTTGTAAAAATGTCTAAAATGAAATTTTACTTATAAAACAAGCAGTATCTTCTTATTAAATTCTGGTGCACGGCTGAAATTTTGTTTCCGAATAAATCAGTACTTTTCCTATCGAATGATGTAAAAACATTCCGATTTTTAGGTGGTTCGCAGGGGCATTTCTCTAAAATTTTAAATGAAATATACCTAAATACATTTGTTTCAACAATGAATCCATTGTTGTAAAAATGTTTAAAATGAAATTTTACACATTAAACGAGCAGTATCTTCTTATTAAATTCCGGTGCACGGCTGAAATTTCGTTTCCGAATTAAGCAAATCATTTCCAAACGAATGATGTAAAAAAATTAAGATTTTATGCTGTTTGCAGGGGTATTTTTCTAAAAGTTTAAATGATATGTATCTGAATACATTGTTTCAACAATGAATCCATTGTTGTAAAAATGTTTAAAATGAAATTTTACACATAAAACGAGCACTATCTTCTTTTTAAATTTTGGTGCACGTCTGAAATTTCGTTTCCGAATTAAGCAAAACATTTCCTATCGAATGATGTAAAAAAATTCCAAATTTTTATGTTGTTCGCAGGGGTATTTTTCTAAAAGTTTAATTTATATGTATCTGAATACATTGTTTCAACAATGAATCCATTGTTGTAAAAATGTCTAAAATGAAATTTTACTTATAAAACAAGCAGTGTCTTCTTATTAAATTCTGGTGCACGGCTGAAATTTTGTTTCCGAATAAATCAGTACTTTTGCTATCGAATGATGTAAAAAAATTCCGATTTTTAGGTGGTTCGCAGGGGCATTTCTCTAAAATTTTAAATGAAATATATCTAAATACATTTGTTTCAACAATGAATCCATTGTTGTAAAAGTGTTTAAAATGAAATTTTACACATAAACGAGCAGTATCTTCTTATTAAATTCCGGTGAAAGGCTGAAATTTTGTTTCCGAATAAATCAGTACTTTTCCTATCGAATGATGTAATAAAATTCCGATTTTTAGGTGGTTCGCAGGGGCATTTCTCTAAAATTTTAAATGAAATATATCTAAATACATTTGTTTCAACAATGAATCCATTGTTGTTAAAGTGTTTAAAATGAAATTTTACACATCAGACGAGCAGTATCTTCTTATTAAATTCCGGTGAAAGGCTGAAATTTTGTTTCCGAATAAATCAGTACTTTTCCTATCGAATGATGTAAGAAAATTCCGATTTTTAGGTTGTTCGCAGGGGTATTCTTCTAAAAGTTTAAATAAAATATATATAAATACATTGTTTCAACAATGAATCCATTGTTGTAAAAATGTTTAAAATGAAATTTTACACATAAAACGAGCAGTATCTTCTCATTAAATTCCGGTGCACGGCTGAAATTTCGTTTCCGAATTAAGCAAAACATTTCTTATCGAATGATGTAAAAAAATTCGGATTTTTATGTTGTTCGGAGGGGTATTTTTCTAAAAGTTTAAATGATATGTATCTGAATACATTGTTTCAATAATGAATCCATTGTTGTAAAAATGTTTAAAATGAAATTTTACACATAAAACAAGCAGTATCTTCTTATTATATTCTGGTGCACGGCTGAAATTTCGTTTCCCAATAAAACAGCACATTTCCCATCGAATGATGTAAAAAAATTCCGATTTTAAAGTTGTTCGCAGGGGTATTCTTCTAAAAGTTTAAATAAAATATATATAAATACATTCTTTCAACAATGAATCCATTGTTGTAAAAATGTTTAAAATGAAATTTTACACATAAAACGAGCAGTATCTTCTCATTAAATTCCGGTGCACGGCTGAAATTTCGTTTCCAAATTAAGCAAAACATTTCTTATCGAATGATGTAAAACAATTCGGATTTTTATGTTGTTCGGAGGGGTATTTTTCTAAAAGTTTAAATGATATGTATCTGAATACATTGTTTCAACAATGAATCCATTGTTGAAAAAATGTTTAAAATGAAATTTTACACATAAAACAAGCAGTATCTTCTTATTAAATTCTGGTGCAAGGCTGAAATTTCGTTTCCGAATAAAACAGTACTTTTCCTATCGAATTATCTAAAAAAATTCCGATTTTAAAGTTGTTCGCAGGGGTATTCTTCTAAAAGTTTAAATAAAATATATATAAATATATTGTTTCAACAATGAATCCATTGTTGTAAAAATGTTCAAAATGAAATTTTACACATAAAACGAGCACTATCTTCTTTTTAAATTTTGGTGCACGTCTGAAATTTCGTTTCCGAATTAAGCAAAACATTTCCTATCGAATGATGTAAAAAAATTCCGATTTTTATGTTGTTCGCAGGGGTATTTTTCTAAAAGTTTAAATTATATGTATCTGAATACATTGTTTCAACAATGAATCCATTGTTGTAAAAATGTCTAAAATGAAATTTTACTTATAAAACAAGCAGTGTCTTCTTATTAAATTCTGGTGCACGGCTGAAATTTTGTTTCCGAATAAATCAGTACTTTTGCTATCGAATGATGTAAAAAAATTCCGATTTTTAGGTGGTTCGCAGGGGCATTTCTCTAAAATTTTAAATGAAATATATCTAAATACATTTTTTTCAACAATGAATCCATTGTTGTAAAAGTGTTTAAAATGAAATTTTACACATCAAACGAGCAGTATCTTCTTATTAAATTCCGGTGAAAGGCTGAAATTTTGTTTCCGAATAAATCAGTACTTTTCCTATCGAATGATGTAAAAAAATTCCGATTTTTAGGTGGTTCGCAGGGGTATTTTTCTAAAAGTTTAAATGATATGTATCTGAATACATTGTTTCAACAATGAATCCATTGTTGTAAAAATGTCTAAAATGAAATTTTACTTATAAAACAAGCAGTATCTTCTTATTAAATTCTGGTGCACGGCTGAAATTTTGTTTCCGAATAAATCAGTACTTTTCCTATCGAATGATGTAAAAACATTCCGATTTTAAAGTTGTTCGCAGGGGTATTCTTCTAAAAGTTTAAATAAAATATATATAAATACATTGTTTCAACAATGAATCCATTGTTGTAAAAATGTTTAAAATGAAATTTTACTTATAAAACAAGCAGTATCTTCTTATTAAATTCTGGTGCACGGCTGAAATTTTGTTTCCGAATAAATCAGTACTTTTCCTATCGAATGATGTAAAAAAATTCCGATTTTTAGGTGGTTCGCAGGGGCATTTCTCTAAAATTTTAAATGAAATATACCTAAATACATTTGTTTCAACAATGAATCCATTGTTGTAAAAATGTTTAAAATGAAATTTTACACATTAAACGAGCAGTATCTTCTTATTAAATTCCGGTGCACGGCTGAAATTTCGTTTCCGAATTAAGCAAATCATTTCCAAACGAATGATGTAAATAAATTAAGATTTTATGCTTTTTGCAGGGGTATTTTTCTAAAAGTTTAAATGATATGTATCTGAATACATTGTTTCAACAATGAATCCATTGTTGTAAAAATGTTTAAAATGAAATTTTACACATAAAACGAGCACTATCTTCTTTTTAAATTTTGGTGCACGTCTGAAATTTCGTTTCCGAATTAAGCAAAACATTTCCTATCGAATGATGTAAAAAAATTCCGATTTTTATGTTGTTCGCAGGGGTATTTTTCTAAAAGTTTAATTTATATGTATCTGAATACATTGTTTCAACAATGAATCCATTGTTGTAAAAATGTCTAAAATGAAATTTTACTTATAAAACAAGCAGTGTCTTCTTATTAAATTCAGGTGCACGGCTGAAATTTTGTTTCCGAATAAATCAGTACTTTTGCTATCGAATGATGTAAAAAAATTCCGATTTTTAGGTGGTTCGCAGGGGCATTTCTCTAAAATTTTAAATGAAATATATCTAAATACATTTGTTTCAACAATGAATCCATTGTTGTAAAAGTGTTTAAAATGAAATTTTACACATCAAACGAGCAGTATCTTCTTATTAAATTCCGGTGAAAGGCTGAAATTTTGTTTCCGAATAAATCAGTACTTTTCCTATCGAATGATGTAATAAAATTCCGATTTTTAGGTGGTTCGCAGGGGCATTTCTCTAAAATTTTAAATGAAATATATCTAAATACATTTGTTTCAACAATGAATCCATTGTTGTTAAAGTGTTTAAAATGAAATTTTACACATCAGACGAGCAGTATCTTCTTATTAAATTCCGGTGAAAGGCTGAAATTTTGTTTCCGAATAAATCAGTACTTTTCCTATCTAATGATGTAAGAAAATTCCGATTTTTAGGTTGTTCGCAGGGGTATTCTTCTAAAAGTTTAAATAAAATATATATAAATACATTGTTTCAACAATGAATCCATTGTTGTAAAAATGTTTAAAATGAAATTTTACACATAAAACGAGCAGTATCTTCTCATTAAATTCCGGTGCACGGCTGAAATTTCGTTTCCAAATTAAGCAAAACATTTCTTATCGAATGATGTAAAAAAATTCGGATTTTTATGTTGTTCGGAGGGGTATTTTTCTAAAAGTTTAAATGATATGTATCTGAATACATTGTTTCAACAATGAATCCATTGTTGTAAAAATGTCTAAAATGAAATTTTACTTATAAAACAAGCAGTATCTTCTTATTAAATTCTGGTGCACGGCTGAAATTTTGTTTCCGAATAAATCAGTACTTTTCCTATCGAATGATGTAAAAACATTCCGATTTTAAAGTTGTTCGCAGGGGTATTCTTCTAAAAGTTTAAATAAAATTTATATAAATACATTGTTTCAACAATGAATCCATTGTTGTAAAAATGTTTAAAATGAAATTTTACTTATAAAACAAGCAGTATCTTCTTATTAAATTCTGGTGCACGGCTGAAATTTTGTTTCCGAATAAATCAGTACTTTTCCTATCGAATGATGTAAAAAAATTCCGATTTTTAGGTGGTTCGCAGGGGCATTTCTCTAAAATTTTAAATGAAATATACCTAAATACATTTGTTTCAACAATGAATCCATTGTTGTAAAAATGTTTAAAATGAAATTTTACACATAAAACGAGCAGTATCTTCTTATTAAATTCCGGTGCACGGCTGAAATTTCGTTTCCGAATTAAGCAAAACATTTCCAAACGAATGATGTAAAAAAATTCCGATTTTAAAGTTGTTCGCAGGAGTATTCTTCTAAAAGTTTAAATAAAATATATTGTTACGAATTTTGTAAATAGTTAGTGTTTGTACTGTAAAATAATGTAAATAATCTTATTAAGCTCCATTCCTTTACTAATATTATGTTACATTGTCTCTGTTATCAAGCAAACTTGTCCATTATTTTCAGTGTATGTCTACGGCAGATTGGCGAAATAATGAAGATATCGCCAAGTTGGCGTCACTTTTGGCGACTAATTTTGGTCGCCAAATTTGGCGATATATCGCCAAGTTGGCGACAAACTTGGCGATTGTTGGCGATGGTAACCTTTCCCTCTTAATGGTAACCCCCCTTAGATATACTGATACATTGTTTGTTGTTCCGTGGTTTTCCAGGTTTTTCTAGAAATTTCTAGCACATGCTACGAGAGTATGTATAAGAAGAGAAGCGATGCGAGCTGTTGTTATTATTTACCAGTCAGTCATTGAGTGAGCTACTAGAGATTGTCCAAGCAAGTTTGCTTGATGTATTGAGTTTTATCTACGTTGTTTTGAATGTGATATAGTGTTGAGACATTGTATAAAGAGTCTCTGCGACCTATATTTGTATTTGTTCGATAGATTTAAACAGTTATTTTGGAATATCTTGTAATATTTGTGAGTTTCGAAGACTCTGTTGTTCTGGAGATCTGTAAATAAATTATTTTGTACTTTTCTAAGAGAAAAGAGTTTGAAGTTGTCTAACCATAAGATCGAAAGAACCCTATATACGCTGTAACATTTGGTGTCAGGAGTCGGGATCTTATGGCGAAAACAAGAACAATGGACGGTCAACTGAAAGAACTGTTAGAAGCTATTAATGGAATAAAGGCAGAATTGACGAAAGGCCAAGAAGAGTTGGCGGTAAAGATGAATAAAGGCCAAGAAGAGTTGGCGGAAAAAATGAATAAAAACGAAGAAAGAATGGAACAGTTGACAAATAAAATTGATAAAGGCCAAGAAGAGTTGGCAGAAAAAATGAATAAAGGCCAAGAAGAGTTGGCGGAAAAGATGAATAAAGGCCAAGAAGAGTTGGCGGAAAAGATGAATAAAGGCCAAGAAGAGTTGGCGAAAAAAATGAATAAAAACGAAGAAAGAATGGAACAGTTGACAAATAAAATTGACAAATGCCAAGAAGATGTGACTGAAAAGATTAATAAAGGCCAAGAAGAAATGAAGAAAACTTTAGAAGAAAAGTTCTCGTCGGTAGAGAGAAGAATAGGCTCGGTAGAAGAGAAAATGGCGGAAGTAGAAGAGAAAATTCAGAATGAAGTTTGTAACTTTGAAGAGAAAATCAGTAACGTTGAAGAGAAAATCAGTAACGTTGAAGAGAAAATACTAGGTGAAGTAGATGAAAAGCTAAATAAAAGAGTACAAGAACTCGAGAAGAAGCTTTCAGCGTCCAGTGGTAATTATGAAGAATTTAGGAATCCGCCTGCTTCTCCCGTGCACATCAAACTGTCGACATATGACGGAAAGAGTTCCTGGCAAGTTTATAAGACCCAATTCACCATTGTAGCCGAAGCGAACAAATGGAGTGACGAGGTGAAAGCTTGTCAGCTGGCAGCATCTTTAAGAGGAGAAGCCGCCGACGTGCTGCAAACATTGCCCGATATGACGCAACTCAATTTTGAGACTTTAAGTTGTGCACTTGAAATGAAATTTTACACATAAATCGAGCAGTATCTTCTCATTAAATTCTGGTGCACGGCTGAAATTTCGTTTCCGAATTAAGCAAAACATTTCTTATCGAATGATGTAAAAAAATTCGGATTTTTATGTTGTTCGGAGGGGTATTTTTCTAAAAGTTTAAATGATATGTATCTGAATACATTGTTTCAACAATGAATCCATTGTTGTAAAAATGTCTAAAATGAAATTTTACTTATAAAACAAGCAGTATCTTCTTATTAAATTCTGGTGCACGGCTGAAATTCTATTTCCAAATAAATCAGTACTTTTCCTATCGAATGATGTAAAAAAAGTCCGATTTTTAGGTGGTTCGTAGGGGCATTTCTCTAAAATTTTAATCAAATATATCTAAATACATTTGTTTCAACAATGAATCCATTGTTGTAAAAATGCTTAAAATGAAATTTTACACATAAAACGAGCAGTATCTTCTTATTAAATTTTGGTGCACGGCTGAAATTTCGTTTCCGAATTAAGCAAAACATTTCCTATAGAATGATGTAAAAATATTGCGATTTTTATGTTGTTCGCAGGGGTATTTTTCTAAAAGTTTAAATGATATGTATCTGAATACATTGTTTCAAAAATGAATCCATTGTTGTAAAAATGTCTAAAATAAAATTTTACTTATAAAACAAGCAGTATCTTCTTATTAAATTCTGGTGCACGGCTGAAATTTTGTTTCCGAATAAATCAATACTTTTCCTATCGAATGATGTAAAAAAATTCCGATTTTTAGGTGGTTCGCAGGGGCATTTCTCTAAAATTTTAAATGAAATATATCTAAATACATTTGTTTCAACAATGAATCCATTGTTGTAAAAGTGTTTAAAATGAAATTTTACACATAAAACGAGCAGTATCTTCTTATTATATTCCGGTGCACGGCTGAAATTTTTTTTCCGAATAAATCAGTACTTTTCCTATCGAATGATGTAAAAAAATTCCGATTTTTAGGTTGTTCGCAGGGGTATTTTTCTACAAGTTTAAATGAAATGTATCAGAATACATTGTTTCAACAATGAATCCACTGTTGTAAAAATGTCTAAAATGAAATTTTACACATAAAACAAGCAGTATCTTCTTATTAAATTCTGGTGCACGGCTGAAATTTTGTTTCCGAATAAATCAGTACTTTTCCTATCGAAAGATGAAAAAAAATTCCGATTTTAAAGTTGTTCGCAGGGGTATTGTTCTAAAAGTTTAAATAAAATATATATAAATACATTGTTTCAACAATGAATCCATTGTTGTAAAAATGTTTAAAATGAAATTTTACTCTTACAACGAGCAGTATCTTCGTATTAAATTCCGGTGTACGGCTGAAATTTCGTTTCCGAATTAAGCAAAACCTTTCCTATCGAATGATGTAAAAAAATTCCGATTTTATGTTGTTCGCAGGGGTATTTTTCTACAAGTTTAAATGAAATGTATCAGAATACATTGTTTCAACAATGAATCCATTGTTGCAAAAATGTCTAAAATGAAATTTTACACATAAAACAAGCAGTATCTTCTTATTATATTCTGGTGCACGGCTGAAATTTCAATTCCGAATAAAACAGTACTTTTTCTATCGAATGATGTAAAACAATTCCGATTTTAATGTTGTTCGCAGGGGTATTCTTCTAAAGGTTTAAATAAAATATATATAAATGCATTGTTTAAACAATGAATCCATTGTTGTAACAATGTTTAAAATGAAATTTTACTTATAAAACAAGCAGTATCTTCTTATTAAATTCTGGAGCAAGGCTGAAATTTTGTTTCCGAATAAATCAGTACTTTTCCTATCGAATGGTGTAAAAAAATTCCGATTTTTAGGTGGTTCGCAGGGGCATTTCTCTAAAATTTTAAATGAAATATACCTAAATACATTTGTTTCAACAATGAATCCATTGTTGTAAAAATGTTTAAAATGAAAATTTACACATAAAAAGAGCAGTATCTTCTTATTAAATTCTGGTGCACGGCTGAAATTTCGTTTCCGAATAAAACAGTACTTTTTCTATCGAATGATGTAAAAAAAATCCGTTTTTAAAGTTGTTCGCAGGGGTATCCTTCTAAAAGTTTAAATAAAAAATATATAAATACATTGTTTCAACAATAAATCCATTGTTGTAAAAATGTTTAAAATGAAATTTTACACATAAAACGAGCAGTATCTTCTCATTAAATTCCGGTGCACGGCTGAAATTTCGTTTCCGAATTAAGCAAAACATTTCCTATCGAGTGATGTAAAAAAATTCCGATTTTTATGTTATTCGCAGGGGTATTTTTCTTAAAGTTTAAATGAAATGTATCAGAATACATTGTTTCAACAATGAATCCATTGTTGTAAAAATGTCTAAAATGAAATTTTACTTATAAAACAAGCAGTATCTTCTTATTAAATTCTGGTGCACGGCTGAAATTGTATTTCCAAATAAATCAGTACTTTTCCTATCGAATGATGTACAAAAATTCCGATTTTTAGGTGGTTTGCAGAAGCATTTCTCTAAAAGTTTAAATGAAATATATCTAAATGCATTGTTTCAACAATGAATCCACTGTTGTAAAAATGTCTAAAATAAAATTTTACACATAAAACAAGCAGTATCTTCTTATTAAATTCTGGTGCACGGCTGAAATTTTGTTTCCGAATAAATAAGTACTTTTTCTATCGAAAGATGAAAAAAAATTCCGATTTTAAAGTTGTTCGCAGGGGTATTCTTCTAAAAGTTTAAATAAAATATATATAAATACATTGTTTCAACAATGAATCCATTGTAGTAAAAATGTTTAAAATGAAATTTTACACATAAAACGAACAGTATCTTCTTATTAAAATCCGGTGCACGGCTGAAATTTCGTTTCCGAATTAAGCAAAACATTTCCAAACGAAAGATGTAAAAAAATTCCGATTTTATGTTGTTCGCAGGGGTATTTTTCTAAAAGTTTAAATGATATGTATCTGAATACATTGTTCCAACAATGAATCCATTGTTGTAAAAATGTCTAGAATGAAATTTTACTTATAAAACAAGCAGTAACTTCTTATTAAATTCTGGTGCACGGCTGAAATTTTGTTTCCGTATAAATCAGTACTTTTTCTATCGAATGATGTAAAAACATTCCGATTTTAAAGTTGTTCGCAGGGGTATTCTTCTAAAAGTTTAAATAATATATATATAAATACATTGTTTCAACAATGAATCCATTGTTGTAAAAATGTTTAAAATGAAATTTTACTCTTAAAACGAGCAGTATCTTCGTATTAAATTCCGGTGCACGGCTTAAATTTCGTTTCCGAATTAAGCAAAACCTTTCCTATCGAATGATGTAAAAAAATTCCGATTTTATGTTGTTCGCAGGGGTATTTTTCTACAAGGTTAAATGAAATGTATCAGAATACATTGTTTCAACAATGAATCCATTGTTGTAAAAATGTCAAAAATGAAATTTTACACATAAAACAAGCAGTATCTTCTTATTAAATTCTGGTGCACGGCTGAAATTTCGTTTCAGAATAAAACAGTACTTTTTCTATCGAATGATGTAAAAAAATTCCGATTTTAAAGTTGTTCGCAGGGGTATCCTTCTAAAAGTTTAAATAAAAAATATATTAATACATTGTTTCAACAATGAATCCATTGTTGTAAAAATGTTAAAAATGAAATTTTACACATAAAACGAGCAGTATCTTCTTATTAAATTCCAGTGCACGGCTGAAATTTCGTTTCTGTATTAAGCAAAACATTTCCTATCAAGTGATGTAAAAAAATTCCGATTTTTATGTTATTCGCAGGGGTATTTTTCTAAAAGTTTAAATGAAATGTATCTGAATACATTGTTTCAACAATGAATCCATTGTTGTAAAAATGTCTAAAATGAAATTTTACACGTAAAACAAGCAGTATCTTCTTATTAAATTTAGGTGCACGGCTGAAATTTTGTTTCCGAATAAATCAGTACTTTTCCTATCGAATGATGTACAAAAATTCCGATTTTTAGGTGGTTTGCAGAAGCATTTCTCTAAAAGTTTAAATGAAATATATCTAAATGCATTGTTTCAACAATGAATCTATTGTTGAAAAAATGTTTAAAATGAAATTTTACACGTAAAACAAGCAGTATCTTCTTATTAAATTTAGGTGCACGGCTGAAATTTTGTTTCCGAATAAATCAGTACTTTTCCTATCGAATGATGTAAAAAAATTCCGATTTTTAGGTTGTTCGCAGGGATATTTTTCTACAAGTTTAAATGAAATGTATCAGAATGCATTGTTTCAACAATGAATCCACTGTTGTAAAAATGTCTAAAATAAAATTTTACACATAAAACAAGCAGTATCTTCTTATTAAATTCTGGTGCACGGCTGAAATTTTGTTTCCGAATAAATCAGTACTTTTTCTATCGAATGATGAAAAAAAATTCCGATTTTAAAGTTGTTCGCAGGGGTATTCTTCTAAAAGTTTAAATAAAATATATATAAATACATTGTTTCAACAATGAATCCATTGTAGTAAAAATGTTTAAAATGAAATTTTACACATAAAACGAACAGTATCTTCTTATTAAATTCCGGTGCACGGCTGAAATTTCGTTTCCGAATTAAGCAAAACATTTCCAAACGAAAGATGTAAAAAAATTCCGATTTTATGTTGTTCGCAGGGGTATTTTTCTAAAAGTTTAAATGATATGTATCTGAATACATTGTTCCAACAATGAATCCATTGTTGTAAAAATGTCTAGAATGAAATTTTACTTATAAAACAAGCAGTAACTTCTTATTAAATTCTGGTGCACGGCTGAAATTTTGTTTCCGTATAAATCAGTACTTTTTCTATCGAATGATGTAAAAACATTCCGATTTTAAAGTTGTTCGCAGGGGTATTCTTCTAAAAGTTTAAATAATATATATATAAATACATTGTTTCAACAATGAATCCATTGTTGTAAAAATGTTTAAAATGAAATTTTACTCTTAAAACGAGCAGTATCTTCGTATTAAATTCCGGTGCACGGCTTAAATTTCGTTTCCGAATTAAGCAAAACCTTTCCTATCGAATGATGTAAAAAAATTCCGATTTTATGTTGTTCGCAGGGGTATTTTTCTACAAGTTTAAATGAAATGTATCAGAATACATTGTTTCAACAATGAATCCATTGTTGTAAAAATGTCTAAAATGAAATTTTACTTATAAAACAAGCAGTATCTTCTTATTAAATTCTGGTGCACGGCTGAAATTGTATTTCCAAATAAATCAGTACTTTTCCTATCGAATGATGTACAAAAATTCCGATTTTTAGGTGGTTTGCAGAAGCATTTCTCTAAAAGTTTAAATGAAATATATCTAAATGCATTGTTTCAACAATGAATCCACTGTTGTAAAAATGTCTAAAATAAAATTTTACACATAAAACAAGCAGTATCTTCTTATTAAATTCTGGTGCACGGCTGAAATTTTGTTTCCGAATAAATAAGTACTTTTTCTATCGAAAGATGAAAAAAAATTCCGATTTTAAAGTTGTTCGCAGGGGTATTCTTCTAAAAGTTTAAATAAAATATATATAAATACATTGTTTCAACAATGAATCCATTGTAGTAAAAATGTTTAAAATGAAATTTTACACATAAAACGAACAGTATCTTCTTATTAAAATCCGGTGCACGGCTGAAATTTCGTTTCCGAATTAAGCAAAACATTTCCAAACGAAAGATGTAAAAAAATTCCGATTTTATGTTGTTCGCAGGGGTATTTTTCTAAAAGTTTAAATGATATGTATCTGAATACATTGTTCCAACAATGAATCCATTGTTGTAAAAATGTCTAGAATGAAATTTTACTTATAAAACAAGCAGTAACTTCTTATTAAATTCTGGTGCACGGCTGAAATTTTGTTTCCGTATAAATCAGTACTTTTTCTATCGAATGATGTAAAAACATTCCGATTTTAAAGTTGTTCGCAGGGGTATTCTTCTAAAAGTTTAAATAATATATATATAAATACATTGTTTCAACAATGAATCCATTGTTGTAAAAATGTTTAAAATGAAATTTTACTCTTAAAACGAGCAGTATCTTCGTATTAAATTCCGGTGCACGGCTTAAATTTCGTTTCCGAATTAAGCAAAACCTTTCCTATCGAATGATGTAAAAAAATTCCGATTTTATGTTGTTCGCAGGGGTATTTTTCTACAAGGTTAAATGAAATGTATCAGAATACATTGTTTCAACAATGAATCCATTGTTGTAAAAATGTCAAAAATGAAATTTTACACATAAAACAAGCAGTATCTTCTTATTAAATTCTGGTGCACGGCTGAAATTTCGTTTCAGAATAAAACAGTACTTTTTCTATCGAATGATGTAAAAAAATTCCGATTTTAAAGTTGTTCGCAGGGGTATCCTTCTAAAAGTTTAAATAAAAAATATATTAATACATTGTTTCAACAATGAATCCATTGTTGTAAAAATGTTAAAAATGAAATTTTACACATAAAACGAGCAGTATCTTCTTATTAAATTCCAGTGCACGGCTGAAATTTCGTTTCTGTATTAAGCAAAACATTTCCTATCAAGTGATGTAAAAAAATTCCGCTTTTTATGTTATTCGCAGGGGTATTTTTCTAAAAGTTTAAATGAAATGTATCTGAATACATTGTTTCAACAATGAATCCATTGTTGTAAAAATGTCTAAAATGAAATTTTACACGTAAAACAAGCAGTATCTTCTTATTAAATTTAGGTGCACGGCTGAAATTTTGTTTCCGAATAAATCAGTACTTTTCCTATCGAATGATGTACAAAAATTCCGATTTTTAGGTGGTTTGCAGAAGCATTTCTCTAAAAGTTTAAATGAAATATATCTAAATGCATTGTTTCAACAATGAATCTATTGTTGAAAAAATGTTTAAAATGAAATTTTACACGTAAAACAAGCAGTATCTTCTTATTAAATTTAGGTGCACGGCTGAAATTTTGTTTCCGAATAAATCAGTACTTTTCCTATCGAATGATGTAAAAAAATTCCGATTTTTAGGTTGTTCGCAGGGATATTTTTCTACAAGTTTAAATGAAATGTATCAGAATGCATTGTTTCAACAATGAATCCACTGTTGTAAAAATGTCTAAAATAAAATTTTACACATAAAACAAGCAGTATCTTCTTATTAAATTCTGGTGCACGGCTGAAATTTTGTTTCCGAATAAATCAGTACTTTTTCTATCGAATGATGAAAAAAAATTCCGATTTTAAAGTTGTTCGCAGGGGTATTCTTCTAAAAGTTTAAATAAAATATATATAAATACATTGTTTCAACAATGAATCCATTGTAGTAAAAATGTTTAAAATGAAATTTTACACATAAAACGAACAGTATCTTCTTATTAAATTCCGGTGCACGGCTGAAATTTCGTTTCCGAATTAAGCAAAACATTTCCAAACGAAAGATGTAAAAAAATTCCGATTTTATGTTGTTCGCAGGGGTATTTTTCTAAAAGTTTAAATGATATGTATCTGAATACATTGTTCCAACAATGAATCCATTGTTGTAAAAATGTCTAGAATGAAATTTTACTTATAAAACAAGCAGTAACTTCTTATTAAATTCTGGTGCACGGCTGAAATTTTGTTTCCGTATAAATCAGTACTTTTTCTATCGAATGATGTAAAAACATTCCGATTTTAAAGTTGTTCGCAGGGGTATTCTTCTAAAAGTTTAAATAATATATATATAAATACATTGTTTCAACAATGAATCCATTGTTGTAAAAATGTTTAAAATGAAATTTTACTCTTAAAACGAGCAGTATCTTCGTATTAAATTCCGGTGCACGGCTTAAATTTCGTTTCCGAATTAAGCAAAACCTTTCCTATCGAATGATGTAAAAAAATTCCGATTTTATGTTGTTCGCAGGGGTATTTTTCTACAAGTTTAAATGAAATGTATCAGAATACATTGTTTCAACAATGAATCCATTGTTGCAAAAATGTCTAAAATGAAATTTTACACATAAAACAAGCAGTATCTTCTTATTATATTCTGGTGCACGGCTGAAATTTCAATTCCGAATAAAACAGTACTTTTTCTATCGAATGATGTAAAACAATTCCGATTTTAATGTTGTTCGCAGGGGTATTCTTCTAAAGGTTTAAATAAAATATATATAAATGCATTGTTTAAACAATGAATCCATTGTTGTAACAATGTTTAAAATGAAATTTTACTTATAAAACAAGCAGTATCTTCTTATTAAATTCTGGAGCAAGGCTGAAATTTTGTTTCCGAATAAATCAGTACTTTTCCTATCGAATGGTGTAAAAAAATTCCGATTTTTAGGTGGTTCGCAGGGGCATTTCTCTAAAATTTTAAATGAAATATACCTAAATACATTTGTTTCAACAATGAATCCATTGTTGTAAAAATGTTTAAAATGAAAATTTACACATAAAAAGAGCAGTATCTTCTTATTAAATTCTGGTGCACGGCTGAAATTTCGTTTCCGAATAAAACAGTACTTTTTCTATCGAATGATGTAAAAAAAATCCGTTTTTAAAGTTGTTCGCAGGGGTATCCTTCTAAAAGTTTAAATAAAAAATATATAAATACATTGTTTCAACAATAAATCCATTGTTGTAAAAATGTTTAAAATGAAATTTTACACATAAAACGAGCAGTATCTTCTCATTAAATTCCGGTGCACGGCTGAAATTTCGTTTCCGAATTAAGCAAAACATTTCCTATCGAGTGATGTAAAAAAATTCCGATTTTTATGTTATTCGCAGGGGTATTTTTCTTAAAGTTTAAATGAAATGTATCAGAATACATTGTTTCAACAATGAATCCATTGTTGTAAAAATGTCTAAAATGAAATTTTACTTATAAAACAAGCAGTATCTTCTTATTAAATTCTGGTGCACGGCTGAAATTGTATTTCCAAATAAATCAGTACTTTTCCTATCGAATGATGTACAAAAATTCCGATTTTTAGGTGGTTTGCAGAAGCATTTCTCTAAAAGTTTAAATGAAATATATCTAAATGCATTGTTTCAACAATGAATCCACTGTTGTAAAAATGTCTAAAATAAAATTTTACACATAAAACAAGCAGTATCTTCTTATTAAATTCTGGTGCACGGCTGAAATTTTGTTTCCGAATAAATAAGTACTTTTTCTATCGAAAGATGAAAAAAAATTCCGATTTTAAAGTTGTTCGCAGGGGTATTCTTCTAAAAGTTTAAATAAAATATATATAAATACATTGTTTCAACAATGAATCCATTGTAGTAAAAATGTTTAAAATGAAATTTTACACATAAAACGAACAGTATCTTCTTATTAAAATCCGGTGCACGGCTGAAATTTCGTTTCCGAATTAAGCAAAACATTTCCAAACGAAAGATGTAAAAAAATTCCGATTTTATGTTGTTCGCAGGGGTATTTTTCTAAAAGTTTAAATGATATGTATCTGAATACATTGTTCCAACAATGAATCCATTGTTGTAAAAATGTCTAGAATGAAATTTTACTTATAAAACAAGCAGTAACTTCTTATTAAATTCTGGTGCACGGCTGAAATTTTGTTTCCGTATAAATCAGTACTTTTTCTATCGAATGATGTAAAAACATTCCGATTTTAAAGTTGTTCGCAGGGGTATTCTTCTAAAAGTTTAAATAATATATATATAAATACATTGTTTCAACAATGAATCCATTGTTGTAAAAATGTTTAAAATGAAATTTTACTCTTAAAACGAGCAGTATCTTCGTATTAAATTCCGGTGCACGGCTTAAATTTCGTTTCCGAATTAAGCAAAACCTTTCCTATCGAATGATGTAAAAAAATTCCGATTTTATGTTGTTCGCAGGGGTATTTTTCTACAAGGTTAAATGAAATGTATCAGAATACATTGTTTCAACAATGAATCCATTGTTGTAAAAATGTCAAAAATGAAATTTTACACATAAAACAAGCAGTATCTTCTTATTAAATTCTGGTGCACGGCTGAAATTTCGTTTCAGAATAAAACAGTACTTTTTCTATCGAATGATGTAAAAAAATTCCGATTTTAAAGTTGTTCGCAGGGGTATCCTTCTAAAAGTTTAAATAAAAAATATATTAATACATTGTTTCAACAATGAATCCATTGTTGTAAAAATGTTAAAAATGAAATTTTACACATAAAACGAGCAGTATCTTCTTATTAAATTCCAGTGCACGGCTGAAATTTCGTTTCTGTATTAAGCAAAACATTTCCTATCAAGTGATGTAAAAATATTCCGATTTTTATGTTATTTGCAGGGGTATTTTTCTAAAAGTTTAAATGAAATGTATCTGAATACATTGTTTCAACAATGAATCCATTGTTGTAAAAATGTCTAAAATGAAATTTTACACGTAAAACAAGCAGTATCTTCTTATTAAATTTAGGTGCACGGCTGAAATTTTGTTTCCGAATAAATCAGTACTTTTCCTATCGAATGATGTACAAAAATTCCGATTTTTAGGTGGTTTGCAGAAGCATTTCTCTAAAAGTTTAAATGAAATATATCTAAATGCATTGTTTCAACAATGAATCTATTGTTGAAAAAATGTTTAAAATGAAATTTTACACGTAAAACAAGCAGTATCTTCTTATTAAATTTAGGTGCACGGCTGAAATTTTGTTTCCGAATAAATCAGTACTTTTCCTATCGAATGATGTAAAAAAATTCCGATTTTTAGGTTGTTCGCAGGGATATTTTTCTACAAGTTTAAATGAAATGTATCAGAATGCATTGTTTCAACAATGAATCCACTGTTGTAAAAATGTCTAAAATAAAATTTTACACATAAAACAAGCAGTATCTTCTTATTAAATTCTGGTGCACGGCTGAAATTTTGTTTCCGAATAAATCAGTACTTTTTCTATCGAATGATGAAAAAAAATTCCGATTTTAAAGTTGTTCGCAGGGGTATTCTTCTAAAAGTTTAAATAAAATATATATAAATACATTGTTTCAACAATGAATCCATTGTAGTAAAAATGTTTAAAATGAAATTTTACACATAAAACGAACAGTATCTTCTTATTAAATTCCGGTGCACGGCTGAAATTTCGTTTCCGAATTAAGCAAAACATTTCCAAACGAAAGATGTAAAAAAATTCCGATTTTATGTTGTTCGCAGGGGTATTTTTCTAAAAGTTTAAATGATATGTATCTGAATACATTGTTCCAACAATGAATCCATTGTTGTAAAAATGTCTAGAATGAAATTTTACTTATAAAACAAGCAGTAACTTCTTATTAAATTCTGGTGCACGGCTGAAATTTTGTTTCCGTATAAATCAGTACTTTTTCTATCGAATGATGTAAAAACATTCCGATTTTAAAGTTGTTCGCAGGGGTATTCTTCTAAAAGTTTAAATAATATATATATAAATACATTGTTTCAACAATGAATCCATTGTTGTAAAAATGTTTAAAATGAAATTTTACTCTTAAAACGAGCAGTATCTTCGTATTAAATTCCGGTGCACGGCTTAAATTTCGTTTCCGAATTAAGCAAAACCTTTCCTATCGAATGATGTAAAAAAATTCCGATTTTATGTTGTTCGCAGGGGTATTTTTCTACAAGTTTAAATGAAATGTATCAGAATACATTGTTTCAACAATGAATCCATTGTTGTAAAAATGTCTAAAATGAAATTTTACTTATAAAACAAGCAGTATCTTCTTATTAAATTCTGGTGCACGGCTGAAATTGTATTTCCAAATAAATCAGTACTTTTCCTATCGAATGATGTACAAAAATTCCGATTTTTAGGTGGTTTGCAGAAGCATTTCTCTAAAAGTTTAAATGAAATATATCTAAATGCATTGTTTCAACAATGAATCCACTGTTGTAAAAATGTCTAAAATAAAATTTTACACATAAAACAAGCAGTATCTTCTTATTAAATTCTGGTGCACGGCTGAAATTTTGTTTCCGAATAAATAAGTACTTTTTCTATCGAAAGATGAAAAAAAATTCCGATTTTAAAGTTGTTCGCAGGGGTATTCTTCTAAAAGTTTAAATAATATATATATAAATACATTGTTTCAACAATGAATCCATTGTTGTAAAAATGTTTAAAATGAAATTTTACTCTTAAAACGAGCAGTATCTTCGTATTAAATTCCGGTGCACGGCTTAAATTTCGTTTCCGAATTAAGCAAAACCTTTCCTATCGAATGATGTAAAAAAATTCCTATTTTATGTTGTTCGCAGGGGTATTTTTCTACAAGGTTAAATGAAATGTATCAGAATACATTGTTTCAACAATGAATCCATTGTTGTAAAAATGTCAAAAATGAAATTTTACACATAAAACAAGCAGTATCTTCTTATTAAATTCTGGTGCACGGCTGAAATTTCGTTTCAGAATAAAACAGTACTTTTTCTATCGAATGATGTAAAAAAATTCCGATTTTAAAGTTGTTCGCAGGGGTATCCTTCTAAAAGTTTAAATAAAAAATATATTAATACATTGTTTCAACAATGAATCCATTGTTGTAAAAATGTTAAAAATGAAATTTTACACATAAAACGAGCAGTATCTTCTTATTAAATTCCAGTGCACGGCTGAAATTTCGTTTCTGTATTAAGCAAAACATTTCCTATCAAGTGATGTAAAAAAATTCCGCTTTTTATGTTATTCGCAGGGGTATTTTTCTAAAAGTTTAAATGAAATGTATCTGAATACATTGTTTCAACAATGAATCCATTGTTGTAAAAATGTCTAAAATGAAATTTTACACGTAAAACAAGCAGTATCTTCTTATTAAATTTAGGTGCACGGCTGAAATTTTGTTTCCGAATAAATCAGTACTTTTCCTATCGAATGATGTACAAAAATTCCGATTTTTAGGTGGTTTGCAGAAGCATTTCTCTAAAAGTTTAAATGAAATATATCTAAATGCATTGTTTCAACAATGAATCTATTGTTGAAAAAATGTTTAAAATGAAATTTTACACGTAAAACAAGCAGTATCTTCTTATTAAATTTAGGTGCACGGCTGAAATTTTGTTTCCGAATAAATCAGTACTTTTCCTATCGAATGATGTAAAAAAATTCCGATTTTTAGGTTGTTCGCAGGGATATTTTTCTACAAGTTTAAATGAAATGTATCAGAATGCATTGTTTCAACAATGAATCCACTGTTGTAAAAATGTCTAAAATAAAATTTTACACATAAAACAAGCAGTATCTTCTTATTAAATTCTGGTGCACGGCTGAAATTTTGTTTCCGAATAAATCAGTACTTTTTCTATCGAATGATGAAAAAAAATTCCGATTTTAAAGTTGTTCGCAGGGGTATTCTTCTAAAAGTTTAAATAAAATATATATAAATACATTGTTTCAACAATGAATCCATTGTAGTAAAAATGTTTAAAATGAAATTTTACACATAAAACGAACAGTATCTTCTTATTAAATTCCGGTGCACGGCTGAAATTTCGTTTCCGAATTAAGCAAAACATTTCCAAACGAAAGATGTAAAAAAATTCCGATTTTATGTTGTTCGCAGGGGTATTTTTCTAAAAGTTTAAATGATATGTATCTGAATACATTGTTCCAACAATGAATCCATTGTTGTAAAAATGTCTAGAATGAAATTTTACTTATAAAACAAGCAGTAACTTCTTATTAAATTCTGGTGCACGGCTGAAATTTTGTTTCCGTATAAATCAGTACTTTTTCTATCGAATGATGTAAAAACATTCCGATTTTAAAGTTGTTCGCAGGGGTATTCTTCTAAAAGTTTAAATAATATATATATAAATACATTGTTTCAACAATGAATCCATTGTTGTAAAAATGTTTAAAATGAAATTTTACTCTTAAAACGAGCAGTATCTTCGTATTAAATTCCGGTGCACGGCTTAAATTTCGTTTCCGAATTAAGCAAAACCTTTCCTATCGAATGATGTAAAAAAATTCCGATTTTATGTTGTTCGCAGGGGTATTTTTCTACAAGTTTAAATGAAATGTATCAGAATACATTGTTTCAACAATGAATCCATTGTTGCAAAAATGTCTAAAATGAAATTTTACACATAAAACAAGCAGTATCTTCTTATTATATTCTGGTGCACGGCTGAAATTTCAATTCCGAATAAAACAGTACTTTTTCTATCGAATGATGTAAAACAATTCCGATTTTAATGTTGTTCGCAGGGGTATTCTTCTAAAGGTTTAAATAAAATATATATAAATGCATTGTTTAAACAATGAATCCATTGTTGTAACAATGTTTAAAATGAAATTTTACTTATAAAACAAGCAGTATCTTCTTATTAAATTCTGGAGCAAGGCTGAAATTTTGTTTCCGAATAAATCAGTACTTTTCCTATCGAATGGTGTAAAAAAATTCCGATTTTTAGGTGGTTCGCAGGGGCATTTCTCTAAAATTTTAAATGAAATATACCTAAATACATTTGTTTCAACAATGAATCCATTGTTGTAAAAATGTTTAAAATGAAAATTTACACATAAAAAGAGCAGTATCTTCTTATTAAATTCTGGTGCACGGCTGAAATTTCGTTTCCGAATAAAACAGTACTTTTTCTATCGAATGATGTAAAAAAAATCCGTTTTTAAAGTTGTTCGCAGGGGTATCCTTCTAAAAGTTTAAATAAAAAATATATAAATACATTGTTTCAACAATAAATCCATTGTTGTAAAAATGTTTAAAATGAAATTTTACACATAAAACGAGCAGTATCTTCTCATTAAATTCCGGTGCACGGCTGAAATTTCGTTTCCGAATTAAGCAAAACATTTCCTATCGAGTGATGTAAAAAAATTCCGATTTTTATGTTATTCGCAGGGGTATTTTTCTTAAAGTTTAAATGAAATGTATCAGAATACATTGTTTCAACAATGAATCCATTGTTGTAAAAATGTCTAAAATGAAATTTTACTTATAAAACAAGCAGTATCTTCTTATTAAATTCTGGTGCACGGCTGAAATTGTATTTCCAAATAAATCAGTACTTTTCCTATCGAATGATGTACAAAAATTCCGATTTTTAGGTGGTTTGCAGAAGCATTTCTCTAAAAGTTTAAATGAAATATATCTAAATGCATTGTTTCAACAATGAATCCACTGTTGTAAAAATGTCTAAAATAAAATTTTACACATAAAACAAGCAGTATCTTCTTATTAAATTCTGGTGCACGGCTGAAATTTTGTTTCCGAATAAATAAGTACTTTTTCTATCGAAAGATGAAAAAAAATTCCGATTTTAAAGTTGTTCGCAGGGGTATTCTTCTAAAAGTTTAAATAAAATATATATAAATACATTGTTTCAACAATGAATCCATTGTAGTAAAAATGTTTAAAATGAAATTTTACACATAAAACGAACAGTATCTTCTTATTAAAATCCGGTGCACGGCTGAAATTTCGTTTCCGAATTAAGCAAAACATTTCCAAACGAAAGATGTAAAAAAATTCCGATTTTATGTTGTTCGCAGGGGTATTTTTCTAAAAGTTTAAATGATATGTATCTGAATACATTGTTCCAACAATGAATCCATTGTTGTAAAAATGTCTAGAATGAAATTTTACTTATAAAACAAGCAGTAACTTCTTATTAAATTCTGGTGCACGGCTGAAATTTTGTTTCCGTATAAATCAGTACTTTTTCTATCGAATGATGTAAAAACATTCCGATTTTAAAGTTGTTCGCAGGGGTATTCTTCTAAAAGTTTAAATAATATATATATAAATACATTGTTTCAACAATGAATCCATTGTTGTAAAAATGTTTAAAATGAAATTTTACTCTTAAAACGAGCAGTATCTTCGTATTAAATTCCGGTGCACGGCTTAAATTTCGTTTCCGAATTAAGCAAAACCTTTCCTATCGAATGATGTAAAAAAATTCCGATTTTATGTTGTTCGCAGGGGTATTTTTCTACAAGGTTAAATGAAATGTATCAGAATACATTGTTTCAACAATGAATCCATTGTTGTAAAAATGTCAAAAATGAAATTTTACACATAAAACAAGCAGTATCTTCTTATTAAATTCTGGTGCACGGCTGAAATTTCGTTTCAGAATAAAACAGTACTTTTTCTATCGAATGATGTAAAAAAATTCCGATTTTAAAGTTGTTCGCAGGGGTATCCTTCTAAAAGTTTAAATAAAAAATATATTAATACATTGTTTCAACAATGAATCCATTGTTGTAAAAATGTTAAAAATGAAATTTTACACATAAAACGAGCAGTATCTTCTTATTAAATTCCAGTGCACGGCTGAAATTTCGTTTCTGTATTAAGCAAAACATTTCCTATCAAGTGATGTAAAAAAATTCCGATTTTTATGTTATTCGCAGGGGTATTTTTCTAAAAGTTTAAATGAAATGTATCTGAATACATTGTTTCAACAATGAATCCATTGTTGTAAAAATGTCTAAAATGAAATTTTACACGTAAAACAAGCAGTATCTTCTTATTAAATTTAGGTGCACGGCTGAAATTTTGTTTCCGAATAAATCAGTACTTTTCCTATCGAATGATGTACAAAAATTCCGATTTTTAGGTGGTTTGCAGAAGCATTTCTCTAAAAGTTTAAATGAAATATATCTAAATGCATTGTTTCAACAATGAATCTATTGTTGAAAAAATGTTTAAAATGAAATTTTACACGTAAAACAAGCAGTATCTTCTTATTAAATTTAGGTGCACGGCTGAAATTTTGTTTCCGAATAAATCAGTACTTTTCCTATCGAATGATGTAAAAAAATTCCGATTTTTAGGTTGTTCGCAGGGATATTTTTCTACAAGTTTAAATGAAATGTATCAGAATGCATTGTTTCAACAATGAATCCACTGTTGTAAAAATGTCTAAAATAAAATTTTACACATAAAACAAGCAGTATCTTCTTATTAAATTCTGGTGCACGGCTGAAATTTTGTTTCCGAATAAATCAGTACTTTTTCTATCGAATGATGAAAAAAAATTCCGATTTTAAAGTTGTTCGCAGGGGTATTCTTCTAAAAGTTTAAATAAAATATATATAAATACATTGTTTCAACAATGAATCCATTGTAGTAAAAATGTTTAAAATGAAATTTTACACATAAAACGAACAGTATCTTCTTATTAAATTCCGGTGCACGGCTGAAATTTCGTTTCCGAATTAAGCAAAACATTTCCAAACGAAAGATGTAAAAAAATTCCGATTTTATGTTGTTCGCAGGGGTATTTTTCTAAAAGTTTAAATGATATGTATCTGAATACATTGTTCCAACAATGAATCCATTGTTGTAAAAATGTCTAGAATGAAATTTTACTTATAAAACAAGCAGTAACTTCTTATTAAATTCTGGTGCACGGCTGAAATTTTGTTTCCGTATAAATCAGTACTTTTTCTATCGAATGATGTAAAAACATTCCGATTTTAAAGTTGTTCGCAGGGGTATTCTTCTAAAAGTTTAAATAATATATATATAAATACATTGTTTCAACAATGAATCCATTGTTGTAAAAATGTTTAAAATGAAATTTTACTCTTAAAACGAGCAGTATCTTCGTATTAAATTCCGGTGCACGGCTTAAATTTCGTTTCCGAATTAAGCAAAACCTTTCCTATCGAATGATGTAAAAAAATTCCGATTTTATGTTGTTCGCAGGGGTATTTTTCTACAAGGTTAAATGAAATGTATCAGAATACATTGTTTCAACAATGAATCGATTGTTGTAAAAATGTCAAAAATGAAATTTTACACATAAAACAAGCAGTATCTTCTTATTAAATTCTGGTGCACGGCTGAAATTTCGTTTCAGAATAAAACAGTACTTTTTCTATCGAATGATGTAAAAAAATTCCGATTTTAAAGTTGCTCGCAGGGGTATCCTTCTAAAAGTTTAAATAAAAAATATATAAATACATTGTTTCAACAATGAATCCATTGTTGTAAAAATGTTAAAAATGAAATTTTACACATAAAACGAGCAGTATCTTCTTATTAAATTCCAGTGCACGGCTGAAATTTCGTTTCTGTATTAAGCAAAACATTTCCTATCGAGTGATGTAAAAAAATTCCGATTTTTATGTTATTCGCAGGGGTATTTTTCTAAAAGTTTAAATGAAATGTATCTGAATACATTGTTTCAACAATGAATCCATTGTTGTAAAAATGTCTAAAATGAAATTTTACTTATAAAACAAGCAGTATCTTCTTATTAAATTCTGGTGCACGGCTGAAATTCTATTTCCAAATAAATCAGTACTTTTCCTATCGAATGATGTACAAAAATTCCGATTTTTAGGTGGTTTGCAGAAGCATTTCTCTAAAAGTTTAAATGAAATATATCTAAATGCATTGTTTCAACAATGAATCTATTGTTGAAAAAATGTTTAAAATGAAATTTTACTCGTAAAACAAGCAGTATCTTCTTATTAAATTTAGGTGCACGGCCGAAATTTTGTTTCCGAATAAATCAGCACTTTTCCTATCGAATGATGTAAAAAAATTCCGATTTTTAGGTAGTTCGTAGGGGCATTTCTCTAAAATTTTAAATCAAATATATCTAAATACATTTGTTTCAACAATGAATCCATTGTTGTAAAAATGTTTAAAATGAAATTTTACACATAAAACGAGCAGTATCATCTTATTAAATTTTGGTGCACGGCTGAAATTTCGTTTCCGAATTAAGCAAAACATTTACTATCGAATGATGTAAAAATATTGCGATTTTTATGTTGTTCGCAGGGGTATTTTTCTAAAAGTTTAAATGATATGTATCTGAATACATTGTTTCAACAATGAATCCATTGTGGTAAAAATGTCTAAAATAAAATTTTACTTATAAAACAAGCAGTATCTTCTTATTAAATTCTGGTGCACGGCTGAAATTTTTTTCCGAATAAATCAATACTTTTCCTATCGAATGATGTAAAAAAATTCCGATTTTTTGGTTGTTCGCAGGGGTATTTTTCTACAAGTTTAAATGAAATGTATCAGAATACATTGTTTCAACAATGAATCCACTGTTGTAAAAATGTCTAAAATGAAATTTTACACATAAAACAAGCAGTATCTTCTTATTAAATTCTGGTGCACGGCTGAAATTTTGTTTCCGAATAAATCAGTACTTTTCCTATCGAATGATGAAAAAAAATTCCGATTTTAAAGTTGTTCGCAGGGATATTCTTCTAAAAGTTTAAATAAAATATATATAAATACATTGTTTCAACAATGAATCCATTGTAGTAAAAATGTTTAAAATGAAATTTTACACATAAAACGAACAGTATCTTCTCATTAAATTCCGGTGCACGGCTGAAATTTCGTTTCCGAATTAAGCAAAACATTTCTTATAGAATGATGTAAAAAAATTCGGATTTTTATGTTGTTCGGAGGGGTATTTTTCTAAAAGTTTAAATGATATGTATCTGAATACATTGTTTCAACAATGAATCCATTGTTGTAAAAATGTCTAAAATGAAATTTTACTTATAAAACAAGCAGTATCTTCTTATTAAATTCTGGTGCACGGCTGAAATTTTGTTTCCGAATAAATCAATACTTTTCCTATCGAATGATGTAAAAAAATTCCGATTTTTAGGTGGTTCGCAGGGGCATTTCTCTAAAATTTTAAATGAAATATACCTAAATACATTTGTTTCAACAATGAATCCATTGTTGTAAAAATGTTTAAAATGAAATTTTACACATAAAACGAGCAGTATCTTCTTATTAAATTCCGGTGCACGGCTGAAATTTCGTTTCCGAATTAAGCAAAACATTTCCAAACGAATGATGTAAAAAAATTCCGATTTTATGTTGTTCGCAGGGGTATTTTTCTAAAAGTTTAAATGACATGTATCTGAATACATTGTTTCAACAATGAATCCATTGTTGTAAAAATGTCTAGAATGAAATTTTACTTATAAAACAAGCAGTATCTTCTTATAAAATTCTGGTGCACGGCTGAAATTTTGTTTCCGAATAAATCAGTACTTTTCCTATCGAATGATGTAAAAACATTCCGATTTTAAAGTTGTTCGCAGGGGTATTCTTCTAAAAGTTTAAATAAAATATATATAAATACATTGTTTAAACAATGAATCCATTGTTGTAAAAATGTTTAAAATGAAATTTTACTCTTACAACGAGCAGTATCTTCGTATTAAATTCCGGCGTACGGCTGAAATTTCGTTTCCGAATTAAGCAAAACCTTTCCTATCGAATGATGTAAAAAAATTCCGATTTTATGTTGTTCGCAGGGGTATTTTTCTACAAGTTTAATTGAAATGTATCAAAATACATTGTTTCAACAATGAATCCGTTGTTGTAAAAATGTCTAAAATGAAATTTTACACATAAAACAAGCAGTATCTTCTTATTATATTCTGGTGCACGACTGAAATTTCAATTCCGAATAAAACAGTACTTTTTCTATCGAATGATGTAAAAAAATTCCAATTTTAAAGTTGTTCGCAAGGGTATTCTTCTAAAAGTTTAAATAAAATATATATAAATACATTGTTTCAACAATGAATCCATTGTTGTAAAAATGTTTAAAATGAAATTTTACACATAAAACGAGCAGTATCTTCTTATTAAATTTTGGTGCACGGCTGAAATTTCATTTCCGAATTAAGCAAAACATTTCCTATCGAATGATGTAAAAATATTGCGATTTTTATGTTGTTCGCAGGGGTATTTTTCTAAAAGTTTAAATGATATGTATCTGAATACATTGTTTCAACAATGAATCCATTGTTGTAAAAATGTCTAAAATAAATTTTACTTATAAAACAAGCAGTATCTTCTTATTAAATTCTAGTGCACGGTTGAAATTTTGTTTCCGAATAAATCAATACTTTTCCTATCGAATGATGTAAAAAAATTCCGATTTTTAGGTGGTTCGCAGGGGCATTTCTCTAAAATTTTAAATGAAATATATCTAAATACATTTGTTTCAACAATGAATCCATTGTTGTAAAAGTGTTTAAAATGAAATTTTACACATAAAACGAGCAGTATCTTCTTATTATATTCCGGTGCACGGCTGAAATTTTGTTTCCGAATAAATCAGTACTTTTCCTATCGAAAGATGAAAAAAAATTCCGATTTTAAAGTTGTTCGCAGTGGTATTCTTCTAAAAGTTTAAATAAAATATATATAAATACATTGTTTCAACAATGAATCCATTGTTGTAAAAATGTTTAAAATGAAATTTTACTTATAAAACAAGCAGTATCTTCTTATTAAATTCTGGTGCACGGCTGAAATTTTGTTTCCGAATAAATCAGTACTTTTCCTATCGAATGATGTAAAAAAATTCCGATTTTTAGGTGGTTCGCAGGGGCATTTCTCTAAAATTTTAAATGAAATATACCTAAATACATTTGTTTCAACAATGAATCCATTGATGTAAAAATGTTTAAAATGAAATTTTACACATAAAACGAGCAGTATCTTCTTATTAAATTTTGGTGCACGGCTGAAATTTCGTTTCCGAATTAAGCAAAACATTTACTATCGAATGATGTAAAAATATTGCGATTTTTATGTTGTTCGCAGGGGTATTTTTCTAAAAGTTTAAATGATATGTATCTGAATACATTGTTTCAACAATGAATCCATTGTGGTAAAAATGTCTAAAATAAAATTTTACTTATAAAACAAGCAGTATCTTCTTATTAAATTCTGGTGCACGGCTGAAATTTTTTTCCGAATAAATCAATACTTTTCCTATCGAATGATGTAAAAAAATTCCGATTTTTTGGTTGTTCGCAGGGGTATTTTTCTACAAGTTTAAATGAAATGTATCAGAATACATTGTTTCAACAATGAATCCACTGTTGTAAAAATGTCTAAAATGAAATTTTACACATAAAACAAGCAGTATCTTCTTATTAAATTCTGGTGCACGGCTGAAATTTTGTTTCCGAATAAATCAGTACTTTTCCTATCGAATGATGAAAAAAAATTCCGATTTTAAAGTTGTTCGCAGGGATATTCTTCTAAAAGTTTAAATAAAATATATATAAATACATTGTTTCAACAATGAATCCATTGTAGTAAAAATGTTTAAAATGAAATTTTACACATAAAACGAACAGTATCTTCTCATTAAATTCCGGTGCACGGCTGAAATTTCGTTTCCGAATTAAGCAAAACATTTCTTATAGAATGATGTAAAAAAATTCGGATTTTTATGTTGTTCGGAGGGGTATTTTTCTAAAAGTTTAAATGATATGTATCTGAATACATTGTTTCAACAATGAATCCATTGTTGTAAAAATGTCTAAAATGAAATTTTACTTATAAAACAAGCAGTATCTTCTTATTAAATTCTGGTGCACGGCTGAAATTTTGTTTCCGAATAAATCAATACTTTTCCTATCGAATGATGTAAAAAAATTCCGATTTTTAGGTGGTTCGCAGGGGCATTTCTCTAAAATTTTAAATGAAATATACCTAAATACATTTGTTTCAACAATGAATCCATTGTTGTAAAAATGTTTAAAATGAAATTTTACACATAAAACGAGCAGTATCTTCTTATTAAATTCCGGTGCACGGCTGAAATTTCGTTTCCGAATTAAGCAAAACATTTCCAAACGAATGATGTAAAAAAATTCCGATTTTATGTTGTTCGCAGGGGTATTTTTCTAAAAGTTTAAATGACATGTATCTGAATACATTGTTTCAACAATGAATCCATTGTTGTAAAAATGTCTAGAATGAAATTTTACTTATAAAACAAGCAGTATCTTCTTATAAAATTCTGGTGCACGGCTGAAATTTTGTTTCCGAATAAATCAGTACTTTTCCTATCGAATGATGTAAAAACATTCCGATTTTAAAGTTGTTCGATGGGGTATTCTTCTAAAAGTTTAAATAAAATATATATAAATACATTGTTTAAACAATGAATCCATTGTTGTAAAAATGTTTAAAATGAAATTTTACTCTTACAACGAGCAGTATCTTCGTATTAAATTCCGGCGTACGGCTGAAATTTCGTTTCCGAATTAAGCAAAACCTTTCCTATCGAATGATGTAAAAAAATTCCGATTTTATGTTGTTCGCAGGGGTATTTTTCTACAAGTTTAATTGAAATGTATCAAAATACATTGTTTCAACAATGAATCCGTTGTTGTAAAAATGTCTAAAATGAAATTTTACACATAAAACAAGCAGTATCTTCTTATTATATTCTGGTGCACGACTGAAATTTCAATTCCGAATAAAACAGTACTTTTTCTATCGAATGATGTAAAAAAATTCCAATTTTAAAGTTGTTCGCAAGGGTATTCTTCTAAAAGTTTAAATAAAATATATATAAATACATTGTTTCAACAATGAATCCATTGTTGTAAAAATGTTTAAAATGAAATTTTACACATAAAACGAGCAGTATCTTCTTATTAAATTTTGGTGCACGGCTGAAATTTCATTTCCGAATTAAGCAAAACATTTCCTATCGAATGATGTAAAAATATTGCGATTTTTATGTTGTTCGCAGGGGTATTTTTCTAAAAGTTTAAATGATATGTATCTGAATACATTGTTTCAACAATGAATCCATTGTTGTAAAAATGTCTAAAATAAATTTTACTTATAAAACAAGCAGTATCTTCTTATTAAATTCTAGTGCACGGTTGAAATTTTGTTTCCGAATAAATCAATACTTTTCCTATCGAATGATGTAAAAAAATTCCGATTTTTAGGTGGTTCGCAGGGGCATTTCTCTAAAATTTTAAATGAAATATATCTAAATACATTTGTTTCAACAATGAATCCATTGTTGTAAAAGTGTTTAAAATGAAATTTTACACATAAAACGAGCAGTATCTTCTTATTATATTCCGGTGCACGGCTGAAATTTTGTTTCCGAATAAATCAGTACTTTTCCTATCGAAAGATGAAAAAAAATTCCGATTTTAAAGTTGTTCGCAGGGGTATTCTTCTAAAAGTTTAAATAAAATATATATAAATACATTGTTTCAACAATGAATCCATTGTTGTAAAAATGTTTAAAATGAAATTTTACTTATAAAACAAGCAGTATCTTCTTATTAAATTCTGGTGCACGGCTGAAATTTTGTTTCCGAATAAATCAGTACTTTTCCTATCGAATGATGTAAAAAAATTCCGATTTTTAGGTGGTTCGCAGGGGCATTTCTCTAAAATTTTAAATGAAATATACCTAAATACATTTGTTTCAACAATGAATCCATTGATGTAAAAATGTTTAAAATGAAATTTTACACATAAAACGAGCAGTATCTTCTTATTAAATTTTGGTGCACGGCTGAAATTTCGTTTCCGAATTAAGCAAAACATTTACTATCGAATGATGTAAAAATATTGCGATTTTTATGTTGTTCGCAGGGGTATTTTTCTAAAAGTTTAAATGATATGTATCTGAATACATTGTTTCAACAATGAATCCATTGTGGTAAAAATGTCTAAAATAAAATTTTACTTATAAAACAAGCAGTATCTTCTTATTAAATTCTGGTGCACGGCTGAAATTTTTTTCCGAATAAATCAATACTTTTCCTATCGAATGATGTAAAAAAATTCCGATTTTTTGGTTGTTCGCAGGGGTATTTTTCTACAAGTTTAAATGAAATGTATCAGAATACATTGTTTCAACAATGAATCCACTGTTGTAAAAATGTCTAAAATGAAATTTTACACATAAAACAAGCAGTATCTTCTTATTAAATTCTGGTGCACGGCTGAAATTTTGTTTCCGAATAAATCAGTACTTTTCCTATCGAATGATGAAAAAAAATTCCGATTTTAAAGTTGTTCGCAGGGATATTCTTCTAAAAGTTTAAATAAAATATATATAAATACATTGTTTCAACAATGAATCCATTGTAGTAAAAATGTTTAAAATGAAATTTTACACATAAAACGAACAGTATCTTCTCATTAAATTCCGGTGCACGGCTGAAATTTCGTTTCCGAATTAAGCAAAACATTTCTTATCGAATGATGTAAAAAAATTCGGATTTTTATGTTGTTCGGAGGGGTATTTTTCTAAAAGTTTAAATGATATGTATCTGAATACATTGTTTCAACAATGAATCCATTGTTGTAAAAATGTCTAAAATGAAATTTTACTTATAAAACAAGCAGTATCTTCTTATTAAATTCTGGTGCACGGCTGAAATTTTGTTTCCGAATAAATCAATACTTTTCCTATCGAATGATGTAAAAAAATTCCGATTTTTAGGTGGTTCGCAGGGGCATTTCTCTAAAATTTTAAATGAAATATACCTAAATACATTTGTTTCAACAATGAATCCATTGTTGTAAAAATGTTTAAAATGAAATTTTACACATAAAACGAGCAGTATCTTCTTATTAAATTCCGGTGCACGGCTGAAATTTCGTTTCCGAATTAAGCAAAACATTTCCAAACGAATGATGTAAAAAAATTCCGATTTTATGTTGTTCGCAGGGGTATTTTTCTAAAAGTTTAAATGACATGTATCTGAATACATTGTTTCAACAATGAATCCATTGTTGTAAAAATGTCTAGAATGAAATTTTACTTATAAAACAAGCAGTATCTTCTTATAAAATTCTGGTGCACGGCTGAAATTTTGTTTCCGAATAAATCAGTACTTTTCCTATCGAATGATGTAAAAACATTCCGATTTTAAAGTTGTTCGCAGGGGTATTCTTCTAAAAGTTTAAATAAAATATATATAAATACATTGTTTCAACAATGAATCCATTGTTGTAAAAATGTTTAAAATGAAATTTTACTCTTACAACGAGCAGTATCTTCGTATTAAATTCCGGCGTACGGCTGAAATTTCGTTTCCGAATTAAGCAAAACCTTTCCTATCGAATGATGTAAAAAAATTCCGATTTTATGTTGTTCGCAGGGGTATTTTTCTACAAGTTTAATTGAAATGTATCAAAATACATTGTTTCAACAATGAATCCGTTGTTGTAAAAATGTCTAAAATGAAATTTTACACATAAAACAAGCAGTATCTTCTTATTATATTCTGGTGCACGACTGAAATTTCAATTCCGAATAAAACAGTACTTTTTCTATCGAATGATGTAAAAAAATTCCAATTTTAAAGTTGTTCGCAAGGGTATTCTTCTAAAAGTTTAAATAAAATATATATAAATACATTGTTTCAACAATGAATCCATTGTTGTAAAAATGTTTAAAATGAAATTTTACACATAAAACGAGCAGTATCTTCTTATTAAATTTTGGTGCACGGCTGAAATTTCATTTCCGAATTAAGCAAAACATTTCCTATCGAATGATGTAAAAATATTGCGATTTTTATGTTGTTCGCAGGGGTATTTTTCTAAAAGTTTAAATGATATGTATCTGAATACATTGTTTCAACAATGAATCCATTGTTGTAAAAATGTCTAAAATAAATTTTACTTATAAAACAAGCAGTATCTTCTTATTAAATTCTAGTGCACGGTTGAAATTTTGTTTCCGAATAAATCAATACTTTTCCTATCGAATGATGTAAAAAAATTCCGATTTTTAGGTGGTTCGCAGGGGCATTTCTCTAAAATTTTAAATGAAATATATCTAAATACATTTGTTTCAACAATGAATCCATTGTTGTAAAAGTGTTTAAAATGAAATTTTACACATAAAACGAGCAGTATCTTCTTATTATATTCCGGTGCACGGCTGAAATTTTGTTTCCGAATAAATCAGTACTTTTCCTATCGAATGATGTAAAAAAATTCCGATTTTTAGGTTGTTCGCAGGGGTATTTTTCTACAAGTTTAAATGAAATGTATCAGAATACATTGTTTCAACAATGAATCCACTGTTGTAAAAATGTTTGAAATGAAATTTTACACATAAAACAAGCAGTATCTTCTTATTAAATTCTGGTGCACGGCTGAAATTTTGTTTCCGAATAAATCAGTACTTTTCCTATCGAAAGATGAAAAAAAATTCCGATTTTAAAGTTGTTCGCAGGGGTATTCTTCTAAAAGTTTAAATAAAATATATATAAATACATTGTTTCAACAATGAATCCATTGTTGTAAATATGTTTAAAATGAAATTTTACTTATAAAACAAGCAGTATCTTCTTATTAAATTCTGGTGCACGGCTGAAATTTCGCTTCCGAACAAAACAGTACTTTTTCTATCAAATGATGTAAAAAAATTCCGATTTTAAAGTTGTTCGCAGGGGTATCCTTCTAAAAGTTTAAATAAAAAATATATCAATACATTGTTTCAACAATGAATCCATTGTTGTAAAAATGTTTAAAATGAAATTTTACACATAAAACGAGCAGTATCTTCTCATTTAATTCCGGTGAACGGCTGAAATTTAGTTTCCGAATTAAGCAAAACATTTCCTATCAAGTGATGTAAAAAAATTCCGATTTTTATGTTATTCGCAGGGGTATTTTTCTAAAAGTTTAAATGATATGTATCTGAATACATTGTTTCAACAATGAATCCATTGTTGTAAAAATGTCTAAAATGAAATTTTACTTATAAAACAAGCAGTATCTTCTTATTAAATTCTGGTGCACGGCTGAAATTGTATTTCCAAATAAATCAGTACTTTTCCTATCGAATGATGTACAAAAATTCCGATTTTTAGGTGGTTTGCAGAAGCATTTCTCTAAAAGTTTAAATGAAATATATCTAAATGCATTGTTTCAACAATGAATCTATTGTTGAAAAAATGTTTAAAATGAAATTTTACACGTAAAACAAGCAGTATCTTCTTATTAAATTTAGGTGCACGGCTGAAATTTTGTTTCCGAATAAATCAGTACTTTTCCTATCGAATGATGTAAAAAAATTCCGATTTTTAGGTGGTTCGTAGGGGCATTTCACTAAAATTTTAAATCAAATATATCTAAATACATTTGTTTCAACAATGAATCCATTGTTGTAAAAGTGTTTAAAATGAAATTTTACACATAAAAAGAGCAGTATCTTCTTATTATATTCCGGTGCACGGCTGAAATTTTGTTTCCGAATAAATCAGTACTTTTCCTATCGAATGATGTAAAAAAATTCCGATTTTTAGGTTGTTCGCAGGGGTATTTTTCTACAAGTTTAAATGAAATGTATCAGAATACATTGTTTCAACAATGAATCCACTGTTGTAAAAATGTCTAAAATAAAATTTTACACATAAAACAAGCAGTATCTTCTTATTAAATTCTGGTGCACGGCTGAAATTTTGTTTCCGAATAAATCAGTACTTTTCCTATCGAATGATGAAAAAAAATTCCGATTTTAAAGTTGTTCGCAGGGGTATTCTTCTAAAAGTTTAAATGATATGTATCTGAATACATTGTTTCAACAATGAATCCATTGTAGTAAAAATGTTTAAAATGACATTTTACACATAAAACGAACAGTATCTTCTTATTAAATTCCGGTGCACGGCTGAAATTTCGTTTCCGAATTAAGCAAAACATTTCCAAACGAATGATGTAAAAAAATTCCGATTTTATGTTGTTCGCAGGGGTATTTTTCTAAAAGTTTAAATGATATGTATCTGAATACATTGTTTCAACAATGAATCCATTGTTGTAAAAATGTCTAGAATGAAATTTTACTTATAAAACGAGCAGTATCTTCTTATTAAATTCTGGTGCACGGCTGAAATTTCGCTTCCGAACAAAACAGTACTTTTTCTATCGAATGATGTAAAAAAATTCCGATTTTAAAGTTGTTCGCGGGGGTATCCTTCTAAAAGTTTAAATAAAAAATATATCAATACATTGTTTCAACAATGAATCCATTGTTGTAAAAATGTTTAAAATGAAATTTTACACATAAAACGAGCAGTATCTTCTCATTTAATTCCGGTGCACGGCTGAAATTTAGTTTCCGAATTAAGCAAAACATTTCCTATCGAGTGATGTAAAAAAATTCCGATTTTTATGTTATTCGCAGGGGTATTTTTCTAAAAGTTTAAATGATATGTATCTGAATACATTGTTTCAACAATGAATCCATTGTTGTAAAAATGTCTAAAATGAAATTTTACTTATAAAACAAGCAGTATCTTCTTATTAAATTCTGGTGCAAGGCTGAAATTGTATTTCCAAATAAATCAGTACTTTTCCTATCGAATGATGTACAAAAATTCCGATTTTTAGGTGGTTTGCAGAAGCATTTCTCTAAAAGTTTAAATGAAATATATCTAAATGCATTGTTTCAACAATGAATCTATTGTTGAAAAAATGTTTAAAATGAAATTTTACACATAAAACGAGCAGTATCTTCTTATTAAATTTTGGTGCACGGCTGAAATTTCGTTTCCGAATTAAGCAAAACATTTCCTATCGAATGATGTAAAAATATTGCGATTTTTATGTTGTTCGCAGGGGTATTTTTCTAAAAGTTTAAATGATATGTATCTGAATACATTGTTTCAACAATGAATCCATTGTTGTAAAAATGTCTAAAATAAAATTTTACTTATAAAACAAGCAGTATCTTCTTATTAAATTCTGGTGCACGGCTGAAATTTTGTTTCCGAATAAATCAATACTTTTCCTATCGAATGATGTAAAAAAATTCCGATTTTTAGGTGGTTCGCAGGGGCATTTCTCTAAAATTTTAAATGAAATATATCTAAATACATTTGTTTCAACGATGAATCCATTGTTGTAAAAGTGTTTAAAATGAAATTTTACACATAAAACGAGCAGTATCTTCTTATTATATTCCGGTGCACGGCTGAAATTTTGTTTCCGAATAAATCAGTACTTTTCCTATCGAATGATGTAAAAAAATTCCGATTTTTAGGTTGTTCGCAGGGGTATTTTTCTACAAGTTTAAATGAAATGTATCAGAATACATTGTTTCAACAATGAATCCACTGTTGTAAAAATGTCTAAAATAAAATTTTACACATAAAACAAGCAGTATCTTCTTATTAAATTCTGGTGCACGGCTGAAATTTTGTTTCCGAATAAATCAGTACTTTTCCTATCGAATGATGAAAAAAAATTCCGATTTTAAAGTTGTTCGCAGGGGTATTCTTCTAAAAGTTTAAATAAAATATATATAAATACATTGTTTCAACAATGAATCCATTGTAGTAAAAATGTTTAAAATGACATTTTACACATAAAACGAACAGTATCTTCTTATTAAATTCAGGTGCACGGCTGAAATTTCGTTTCCGAATTAAGCAAAACATTTCCAAACGAATGATGTAAAAAAATTCCGATTTTATGTTGTTCGCAGGGGTATTTTTCTAAAAGTTTAAATGATATGTATCTGAATACATTGTTTCAACAATGAATCCATTGTTGTAAAAATGTCTAGAATGAAATTTTACTTATAAAACAAGCAGTATCTTCTTATTAAATTCTGGTGCACGGCTGAAATTTTGTTTCCGAATAAATCAGTACTTTTCCTATCGAATGATGTAAAAAAATTCCGATTTTTAGGTGGTTCGCAGGGGCATTTCTCTAAAATTTTAAATGAAATATACCTAAATACATTTGTTTCAACAATGAATCCATTGATGTAAAAATGTTTAAAATGAAAATTTACACATAAAACGAGCAGTATCTTCTTATTAAATTCTGGTGCACGGCTGAAATTTCGCTTCCGAACAAAACAGTACTTTTTCTATCGAATGATGTAAAAAAATTCCGATTTTAAAGTTGTTCGCAGGGGTATCCTTCTAAAAGTTTAAATAAAAAATATATCAATACATTGTTTCAACAATGAATCCATTGTTGTAAAAATGTTTAAAATGAAATTTTACACATAAAACGAGCAGTATCTTCTCATTTAATTCCGGTGCACGGCTGAAATTTAGTTTCCGAATTAAGCAAAACATTTCCTATCGAGTGATGTAAAAAAATTCCGATTTTTATGTTATTCGCAGGGGTATTTTTCTAAAAGTTTAAATGATATGTATCTGAATACATTGTTTCAATAATGAATCCATTGTTGTAAAAATGTCTAAAATGAAATTTTACTTATAAAACAAGCAGTATCTTCTTATTAAATTCTGGTGCAAGGCTGAAATTGTATTTCCAAATAAATCAGTACTTTTCCTATCGAATGATGTACAAAAATTCCGATTTTTAGGTGGTTTGCAGAAGCATTTCTCTAAAAGTTTAAATGAAATATATCTAAATGCATTGTTTCAACAATGAATCTATTGTTGAAAAAATGTTTAAAATGAAATTTTACACGTAAAACAAGCAGTATCTTCTTATTAAATTTAGGTGCACGGCTGAAATTTTGTTTCCGAATAAATCAGTACTTTTCCTATCGAATGATGTAAAAAAATTCCGATTTTTAGGTGGTTCGTAGGGGCATTTCTCTAAAATTTTAAATCAAATATATCTAAATACATTTGTTTCAACAATGAATCCATTGTTGTAAAAATGTTTAAAATGAAATTTTACACATAAAACGAGCAGTATCTTCTTATTAAATTCTGGTGCACGGCTGAAATTTCGTTTCTGAATAAAACAGTACTTTTTCTATCGAATGATGTAAAAAAATTCCGATTTTAAAGTTGTTCGCAGGGGTATCCTTCTAAAAGTTTAAATAAAAAATATATAAATACATTGTTTCAACAATAAATCCATTGTTGTAAAAATGTCTAAAATGAAATTTTACACATAAAACAAGCAGTATCTTCTTATTATATTCTGGTGCACGGCTGAAATTTCAATTCCGAATAAAACAGTACTTTTTCTATCGAATGATGTAAAACAATTCCGATTTTAAAGTTGTTCGCAGGGGTATTCTTCTAAAAGTTTAAATAAAATATATATATATACATTGTTTAAACAATGAATCCATTGTTGCAAAAATGTTTAAAATGAAATTTTTCTTATAAAACAAGCAGTATCTTCTTATTAAATTCTGGTGCACGGCTGAAATTTTGTTTCCGAATAAATCAGTACTTTTCCTATCGAATGATGTAAAAAAATTCCGATTTTTAGGTGGTTCGCAGGGGCATTTCTCTAAAATTTTAAATGAAATATACCTAAATACATTTGTTTCAACAATGAATCCATTGTTGTAAAAATGTTTAAAATGAAAATTTACACATAAAACGAGCAGTATCTTCTTATTAAATTCTGGTGCACGGCTGAAATTTCGTTTCCGAATAAAACAGTACTTTTTCTATCGAATGATGTAAAAAAATTCCGGTTTTTAAGGTGTTCGCAGGGGTATCCTTCTAAAAGTTTAAATAAAATATATATAAATACATTGTTTCAACAATGAATCCATTGTTGTAAAAATGTTTAAAATGAAATTTTACACATAAAACGAGCAGTATCTTCGTATTAAATTCCGGTGTACGGCTGAAATTTCGTTTCCGAATTAAGAAAACATTTCCTATCGAATGATGTAAAAATATTGCGATTTTTATGTTGTTCGCAGGGGTATTTTTCTAAAAGTTTAAATGAAATATACCTAAATACATCTGTTTCAACAATGAATCCATTGTTGTAAAAATGTTTAAAATGAAATTTTACACATAAAACGAGCAGTATCTTCTCATTAAATTCCGGTTCACGGCTGAAATTTAGTTTCCGAATTAAGCAAAACATTTCCTATCGAGTGATGTAAAAAAATTCCGATTTTTATGTTATTCGCAGGGGTTTTTTTCTAAAAGTTTAAATGATATGTATCTGAATACATTGTTTCAACAATGAATCCATTGTTGTAAAAATGTCTAAAATGAAATTTTACTTATAAAACAAGCAGTATCTTCTTATTAAATTCTGGTGCACGGCTGAAATTGTATTTCCAAATAAATCAGTACTTTTCCTATCGAATGATGTACAAAAATTCCGATTTTTAGGTGGTTTGCAGAAGCATTTCTCTAAAAGTTTAAATGAAATATATCTAAATTCATTGTTTCAACAATGAATCTATTGTTGAAGAAATGTTTAAAATGAAATTTTACACGTAAAACAAGCAGTATCTTCTTATTAAATTTAGGTGCACGGCTGAAATTTTGTTTCCGAATAAATCAGTACTTTTCCTATCGAATGATGTAAAAAAATTCCGATTTTTAGGTGGTTCGTAGGGGCATTTCTCTAAAATTTTAAATGAAATATATCTAAATACATTTGTTTCAACGATGAATCCATTGTTGTAAAAGTGTTTAAAATGAAATTTTACACATAAAACGAGCAGTATCTTCTTATTATATTCCGGTGCACGGCTGAAATTTTGTTTCCGAATAAATCAGTACTTTTCCTATCGAATGATGTAAAAAAATTCCGATTATTAGGTTGTTCGCAGGGGTATTTTTCTACATGTTTAAATGAAATGTATCAGAATACATTGTTTCAACAATGAATCCACTGTTGTAAAAATGTCTAAAATAAAATTTTACACATAAAACAAGCAGTATCTTCTTATTAAATTCTGGTGCACGGCTGAAATTTTGTTTCCGAATAAATCAGTACTTTTCCTATCGAATGATGAAAAAAATTCCGATTTTAAAGTTGTTCGCAGGGGTATTCTTCTAAAAGTTTAAATAAAATATATATAAATACATTGTTTCAACAATGAATCCATTGTAGTAAAAATGTTTAAAATGACATTTTACACATAAAACGAACAGTGTCTTCTTATTAAATTCCGGTGCATGGCTGAAATTTCGTTTTCGAATTAAGCAAAACATTTCCAAACGAATGATGTAAAAAAATTCCGATTTTATGTTGTTCGCAGGGGTATTTTTCTAAAAGTTTAAATGATATGTATCTGAATACATTGTTTCAACAATGAATCCATTGTTGTAAAAATGTCTAGAATGAAATTTTACTTATAAAACATGCAGTATCTTCTTATTAAATTCTGGTGCACGGCTGAAATTTTGTTTCCGAATAAATCAGTACTTTTCCTATCGAATGATGTAAAAACATTCCGATTTTAAAGTTGTTCGAAGGGGTATTCTTCTAAAAGTTTAAATAATATATATATAAATACATTGTTTCAACAATGAATCCATTGTTGTAAAAATGTTTAAAATGAAATTTTACTCTTAAAACGAGCAGTATCTTCGTATTAAATTCCGGTGTACGGCTGAAATTTCGTTTCCGAATCAAGCAAAACCTTTCCTATCGAATGATGTAAAAAAATTCCGATTTTATGTTGTTCGCAGGGGTATTTTTCTACAAGTTTAAATGAAATGTATCAGAATACATTGTTTCAACAATGAATCCATTGTTGTAAAAATGTCTAAAATGAACTTTTACACATAAAACAAGCAGTATCTTCTTATTATATTCTGGTGCACGGCTGAAATTTCAATTCCGATTAAAACAATACTTTTTCTATCGAATGATGCAAAAAAATTCCGATTTTAAAGTTGTTCGCAGGGGTATTCTTCTAAAAGTTTAAATAAAATATATATAAATACATTGTTTCAACAATGAATCCATTGTTGTAAAAATGTTTAAAATGAAATTTTACACATAAAACGAGCAGTATCTTCTCATTAAATTCTGGTGCACGGCTGAAATTTCGTTTCCGATTTAAGCAAAACATTTCTTATCGAATGATGTAAAAAAATTCGGATTTTTATGTTGTTCGGAGGAGTATTTTTCTAAAAGTTTAAATGATATGTATCTGAATACATTGTTTCAACAATGAATCCATTCTTGTAAAAATGTCTAAAACGAAATTTTACTTATAAAACAAGCAGTGTCTTCTTATTAAATTCTGGTGCACGGCTGAAATTTTGTTTCCGAATAAATCAGTACTTTTCCTATCGAATGATGTAGAAAAATTCCGATTTTTAGGTGGTTCGCACTGGCATTTCTCTAAAATTTTAAATGAAATATACCTAAATACATTTGTTTCAACAATGAATCCATTGTTGTAAAAATGTTTAAAATGAAATTTTACACATAAAACGAGGAGTATCTTCTTATTAAATTCTGGTGCACGGCTGAAATTTCGTTTCTGAATAAAACAGTACTTTTTCTATCGAATGATGTAAAAAAATTCCGATTTTAAAGTTGTTCGCAGGGGTATCCTTCTAAAAGTTTAAATAAAAAATATATAAATACATTGTTTCAGCAATGAATCCATTGTTGTAAAAATGTTAAAAATGAAATTTTACACATAAAACGAGCAGTATCTTCGTATTAAATTCCGGTGTACGGCTGAAATTTCGTTTCCGAATTAAGCAAAACCTTTCCTATCTAATGATGTAAAAAAATTCCGATTTTATGTTGTTCGCAGGGGTATTTTTCTACAAGTTTAAATGAAATGTATCAGAATACATTGTTTCAACAATAAATCCATTGCTGTAAAAATGTCTAAAATGAAATTTTACACATAAAACGAGCAGTATCTTCTTATTAAATTCTGGTGCACGGCTGAAATTTCGTTTCCGAATAAAACAGTACTTTTTCTATCGAATGATGTAAAAAAATTCCGATTTTAAAGTTGTTCGCAGGGGTATCCTTCTAAAAGTTTAAATAAAATATATATAAATACATTGTTTCAACAATGAATCCATTGTTGTAAAAATGTTTAAAATGAAATTTTACACATAAAACGAGCAGTATCTTCTCATTAAATTCTGGTGCACGGCTGAAATTTCGTTTCCGAATTAAGCAAAACATTTCTTATCGAATGATGTAAAAAAATTCGGATTTTTATGTTGTTCAAAGGGGTATTTTTCTAAAAGTTTAAATGATATGTATCTGAATACATTGTTTCAACAATGAATCCATTGTTGTAAAAATGTCTAAAATGAAATTTTACACATAAAACAAGCAGTATCTTCTTATTAAATTTAGGTGCACGGCTGAATTTTTGTTTCCGAATAAATCAGTACTTTTCCTATCGAATGATGTAAAAAAATTCCGATTTTTAGGTGGTTCGTAGGGGCATTTCTCTAAAATTTTAAATCAAATATATCTAAATACATTTGTTTCAACAATGAATCCATTGTTGTAAAAATGTTTAAAATGAAATTTTACACATAAAACGAGCAGTATCTTCTTATTAAATTCTGGTGCACGGCTGAAATTTCGTTTCTGAATAAAACAGTACTTTTTCTATCGAATGATGTAAAAAAATTCCGATTTTAAAGTTGTTCGCAGGGGTATCCTTCTAAAAGTTTAAATAAAAAATATATAAATACATTGTTTCAACAATGAATCCATTGTTGTAAAAATGTTAAAAATGAAATTTTACACATAAAACGAGCAGTATCTTCGTATTAAATTCCGGTGTACGGCTGAAATTTCGTTTCCGAATTAAGCAAAACCTTTCCTATCGAATGATGTAAAAAAATTCCGATTTTATGTTGTTCGCAGGGGTATTTTTCTACAAGTTTAAATGAAATGTATCAGAATACATTGTTTCAACAATAAATCCATTGTTGTAAAAATGTCTAAAATGAAATTTTACACATAAAACAAGCAGTATCTTCTTATTATATTCTGGTGCACGGCTGAAATTTCAATTCCGAATAAAACAGTACTTTTTCTATCGAATGATGTAAAACAATTCCGATTTTAAAGTTGTTCGCAGGGGTATTCTTCTAAAAGTTTAAATAAAATATATATAAATACATTGTTTAAACAATGAATCCATTGTTGTAAAAATGTTTAAAATGAAATTTTACTTATAAAACAAGCAGTATCTTCTTATTAAATTCTGGTGCACGGCTGAAATTTTGTTTCCGAATAAATCAGTACTTTTCCTATCGAATGATGTAAAAAAATTACGATTTTTAGGTGGTTCGCAGGGGCATTTCTCTAAAATTTTAAATGAAATATACCTAAATACATTTGTTTCAACAATGAATCCATTGTTGTAAAAATGTTTAAAATGAAAATTTACACATAAAACGAGCAGTATCTTCTTATTAAATTCTGGTGCACGGCTGAAATTTCGTTTCCGAATAAAACAGTACTTTTTCTATCGAATGATGTAAAAAAATTCCGATTTTAAAGTTGTTCGCAGGGGTATCCTTCTAAAAGTTTAAATAAAATATATATAAATACATTGTTTCAACAATGAATCCATTGTTGTAAAAATGTTTAAAATGAAATTTTACACATAAAACGAGCAGTATCTTCGTATTAAATTCCGGTGTACGGCTGAAATTTCGTTTCCGAATTAAGCAAAACATTTCCTATCGAATGATGTAAAAATATTGCGATTTTTATGTTGTTCGCAGGGGTATTTTTCTAAAAGTTTAAATGATATGTATCTGAATGCATTGTTTCAACAATGAATCCATTGTTGTAAAAATGTCTAAAATAAATTTTACTTATAAAACAAGCAGTATCTTCTTATTAAATTCTGGTGCACGGCTGAAATTTTGTTTCCGAATAAATCAATACTTTTCCTATCGAATGATGTAAAAAAATTCCGATTTTAAGTGGTTCGCAGGGGCATTTCTCTAAAATTTTAAATGAAATATATCTAAATACATTTGTTTCAACAATGAATCCATTGTTGTAAAAGTGTTTAAAATGAAATTTTACACATAAAACGAGCAGTATCTTCTTATTATATTCCGGTGCACGGCTGAAATTTTGTTTCCGTATAAATCAGTACTTTTCCTATCGAATGATGTAAAAAAATTCCGATTTTTATGTTGTTCGCAGGGGTATTTTTCTACAAGTTTAAATGAAATGTATCAGAATACATTGTTTCAACAATGAATCCACTGTTGTAAAAATGTCTAAAATGAAATTTTACACATAAAACAAGCAGTATCTTCTTATTAAATTCTGGTGCACGGCTGAAATTTTGTTTCCGAATAAATCAGTACTTTTCCTATCGAAAGATGAAAAAGAATTCCGATTTTAAAGTTGTTCGCAGGGGTATTCTTCTAAAAGTTTAAATAAAATATATATAAATACATTGTTTCAACAATGAATCCATTGTTGTAAAAATGTTTAAAATGAAATTTTACTCTTACAACGAGCAGTATCTTCGTATTAAATTCCAGTGTACGGCTTAAATTTCGTTTCCGAATTAAGCAAAACCTTTCCTATCGAATGATGTAAAAAAATTCCGATTTTATGTTGTTCGCAGGGGTATTTTTCTACAAGTTTAAATGAAATGTATCAGAATACATTGTTTCAACAATGAATCCATTGTTGTAAAAATGTCTAAAATGAAATTTTACACATAAAACAAGCAGTATCTTATTATATTCTGGTGCACGGCTGAAATTTCAATTCCGAATAAAACAGTACTTTTTCTATCGAATTATGTAAAACAATTCCGATTTTAAAGTTGTTCGCAGGGGTATTCTTCTAAAAGTTTTAAAAAAATATATATAAATACATTGTTTAAACAATGAATCCATTGTTGTAAAAATGTTTAAAATGAAATTTTACTTATAAAACAAGCAGTATCTTCTTATTAAATTCTGGTGCACGGCTGAAATTTTTTTTCCGAATAAATCAGTACTTTTCCTATCGAATGATGTACAAAAATTCCGATTTTTAGGTGGTTTGCAGAAGCATTTCTCTAAAAGTTTAAATGAAATATATCTAAATGCATTGTTTCAACAATGAATCTATTGTTGAAAAAATGTTTAAAATGAAATTTTACACGTAAAACAAGCAGTATCTTCTTATTAAATTTAGGTGCACGGCTGAAATTTTGTTTCCGAATAAATCAGTACTTTTCCTATCGAATGATGTAAAAAAATTCCGATTTTTAGGTGGTTCGTAGGGGCATTTCTCTAAAATTTTAAATCAAATATATCTAAATACATTTGTTTCAACAATGAATCCATTGTTGTAAAAATGTTTAAAATGAAATTTTACACATAAAACGAGCAGTATCTTCTTATTAAATTTTGGTGCACGGCTGAAATTTCGTTTCCGAATTAAGCAAAACATTTCCTATCGAATGATGTAAAAATATTTCGATTTTTATGTTGTTCGCAGGGGTATTTTTCTAAAAGTTTAAATGATATGTATCTGAATACATTGTTTCAACAATGAATCCATTGTTGTAAAAATGTCTAAAATAAAATTTTACTTATAAAACAAGCAGTATCTTCTTATTAAATTCTGGTGCACGGCTGAAATTTTGTTTCCGAATAAATCAATACTTTTCCTATCGAATGATGTAAAAAAATTCCGATTTTTAGGTGGTTCGCAGGGTCATTTCTCTAAAAGTTTAAATGAAATATATCTAAATACATTTGTTTCAACGATGAATCCATTGTTGTAAAAGTGTTTAAAATGAAATTTTACACATAAAACGAGCAGTATCTTCTTATTATATTCCGGTGCACGGCTGAAATTTTGTTTCCGAATAAATCAGTACTTTTCCTATCGAATGATGTAAAAAAATTCCGATTATTAGGTTGTTCGCAGGGGTATTTTTCTACAAGTTTAAATGAAATGTATCAGAATACATTGTTTCAACAATGAATCCACTGTTGTAAAAATGTCTAAAATAAAATTTTACACATAAAACAAGCAGTATCTTCTTATTAAATTCTGGTGCACGGCTGAAATTTTGTTTCCGAATAAATCAGTACTTTTCCTATCGAATGATGAAAAAAAATTCCGATTTTAAAGTTGTTCGCAGGGGTATTCTTCTAAAAGTTTAAATAAAATATATATAAATACATTGTTTCAACAATGAATCCATTGTAGTAAAAATGTTTAAAATGACATTTTACACATAAAACGAACAGTATCTTCTTATTAAATTCCGGTGCATGGCTGAAATTTCGTTTCCGAATTAAGCAAAACACTTCCAAACGAATGATGTAAAAAAATTCCGATTTTATGTTGTTCGCAGGGGTATTTTTCTAAAAGTTTAAATGATATGTATCTGAATACATTGTTTCAACAATGAATCCATTGTTGTAAAAATGTCTAGAATGAAATTTTACTTATAAAACATGCAGTATCTTCTTATTAAATTCTGGTGCACGGCTGAAATTTTGTTTCCGAATAAATCAGTACTTTTCCTATCATATGATGTAAAAACATTCCGATTTTAAAGTTGTTCGAAGGGGTATTCTTCTAAAAGTTTAAATAATATATATATAAATACATTGTTTCAACAATGAATCCATTGTTGTAAAAATGTTTAAAATGAAATTTTACTCTTAAAACGAGCAGTATCTTCGTATTAAATTCCGGTGTACGGCTGAAATTTCGTTTCCGAATTAAGCAAAACCTTTCCTATCGAATGATGTAAAAAAATTCCGATTTTATGTTGTTCGCAGGGGTATTTTTCTACAAGTTTAAATGAAATGTATCAGAATACATTGTTTCAACAATGAATCCATTGTTGTAAAAATGTCTAAAATGAACTTTTACACATAAAACAAGCAGTATCTTCTTATTATATTCTGGTGCACGGCTGAAATTTCAATTCCGATTAAAACAATACTTTTTCTATCGAATGATGTAAAAAAATTCCGATTTTAAAGTTGTTCGCAGGGGTATTCTTCTAAAAGTTTAAATAAAATATATATAAATACATTGTTTCAACAATGAATCCATTGTTGTAAAAATGTTTAAAATGAAATTTTACACAAAAAACGAGCAGTATCTTCTCATTAAATTCTGGTGCACGGCTGAAATTTCGTTTCCGATTTAAGCAAAACATTTCTTATTGAATGATGTAAAAAAATTCGGATTTTTATGTTGTTCGGAGGAGTATTTTTCTAAAAGTTTAAATGATATGTATCTGAATACATTGTTTCAACAATGAATCCATTGTTGTAAAAATGTCTAAAACGAAATTTTACTTATAAAACAAGCAGTATCTTCTTATTAAATTCTGGTGCACGGCTGAAATTTTGTTTCCGAATAAATCAGTACTTTTCCTATCGAATGATGTAAAAAAATTCCGATTTTTAGGTGGTTCGCAGGGGCATTTCTCTAAAATTTTAAATGAAATATACCTAAATACATTTGTTTCAACAATGAATCCATTGTTGTAAAAATGTTTAAAATGAAATTTTACACATAAAACGAGCAGTATCTTCTTATTAAATTCTGGTGCACGGCTGAAATTTCGTTTCTGAATAAAACAGTACTTTTTCTATCGAATGATGTAAAAAAATTCCGATTTTAAAGTTGTTCGCAGGGGTATCCTTCTAAAAGTTTAAATAAAAAATATATAAATACATTGTTTCAACAATGAATCCATTGTTGTAAAAATGTTAAAAATGAAATTTTACACATAAAACGAGCAGTATCTTCGTATTAAATTCCGGTGTACGGCTGAAATTTCGTTTCCGAATTAAGCAAAACCTTTCCTATCGAATGATGTAAAAAAATTTCGATTTTATGTTGTTCACAGGGGTATTTTTCTACAAGTTTAAATGAAATGTATCAGAATACATTGTTTCAACAATAAATCCATTGTTGTAAAAATGTCTAAAATGAAATTTTACACATAAAACAAGCAGTATCTTCTTATTAAATTCTGGTGCACGGCTGAAATTCTATTTCCAAATAAATCAGTACTTTTCCTATCGAATGATGTAAAAAAATTCCGATTTTTAGGTGGTTCGCAGAAGCATTTCTCTAAAAGTTTAAATGAAATATATCTAAATGCATTGTTTCAACAATGAATCTATTGTTGAAAAAATGTTTAAAATGAAATTTTACACGTAAAACAAGCAGTATCTTCTTATTAAATTTAGGTGCACGGCTGAATTTTTGTTTCCGAATAAATCAGTACTTTTCCTATCGAATGATGTAAAAAAATTCCGATTTTTAGGTGGTTCGTAGGGGCATTTCTCTAAAATTTTAAATCAAATATATCTAAATACATTTGTTTCAACAATGAATCCATTGTTGTAAAAATGTTTAAAATGAAATTTTACACATAAAACGAGCAGTACCTTCTTATTAAAAATTTGGTGCACGGCTGAAATTTCGTTTCCGAATTAAGCAAAACATTTCCTATCGAATGATGTAAAAATATTGCGATTTTTATGTTGTTCGCAGGGTTATTTTTCTAAAAGTTTAAATGATATGTATCTGAATACATTGTTTCAACAATGAATCCATTGTTGTAAAAATGTCTAAAATAAATTTTACTTATAAAACAAGCAGTATCTTCTTATTAAATTCTGGTGCACGGCTGAAATTTCGTTTCTGAATAAAACAGTACTTTTTCTATCGAATGATGTAAAAAAATTCCGATTTTAAAGTTGTTCGCAGGGGTATCCTTCTAAAAGTTTAAATAAAAAATATATAAATACATTGTTTCAACAATGAATCCATTGTTGTAAAAATGTTAAAAATGAAATTTTACACATAAAACGAGCAGTATCTTCGTATTAAATTCCGGTGTACGGCTGAAATTTCGTTTCCGAATTAAGCAAAACCTTTCCTATCGAATGATGTAAAAAAATTCCGATTTTATGTTGTTCGCAGGGGTATTTTTCTACAAGTTTAAATGAAATGTATCAGAATACATTGTTTCAACAATAAATCCATTGTTGTAAAAATGTCTAAAATGAAATTTTACACATAAAACAAGCAGTATCTTCTTATTATATTCTGGTGCACGGCTGAAATTTCAATTCCGTATAAAACAGTACTTTTTCTATCGAATGATGTAAAACAATTCCGATTTTAAAGTTGTTCGCAGGGGTATTCTTCTAAAAGTTTAAATAAAATATATATAAATACATTGTTTAAACAATGAATCCATTGTTGTAAAAATGTTTAAAATGAAATTTTACTTATAAAACAAGCAGTATCTTCTTATTAAATTCTGGTGCACGGCTGAAATTTTGTTTCCGAATAAATCAGTACTTTTCCTATCGAATGATGTAAAAAAATTACGATTTTTAGGTGGTTCGCAGGGGCATTTCTCTAAAATTTTAAATGAAATATACCTAAATACATTTGTTTCAACAATGAATCCATTGTTGTAAAAATGTTTAAAATGAAAATTTACACATAAAACGAGCAGTATCTTCTTATTAAATTCTGGTGCACGGCTGAAATTTCGTTTCCGAATAAAACGGTACTTTTTCTATCGAATGATGTAAAAAAATTCCGATTTTAAAGTTGTTCGCAGGGGTATCCTTCTAAAAGTTTAAATAAAATATATATAAATACATTGTTTCAACAATGAATCCATTGTTGTAAAAATGTTTAAAATGAAATTTTACACATAAAACGAGCAGTATCTTCGTATTAAATTCCGGTGTACGGCTGAAATTTCGTTTCCGAATTAAGCAAAACATTTCCTATCGAATGATGTAAAAATATTGCGATTTTTATGTTGTTCGCAGGGGTATTTTTCTAAAAGTTTAAATGATATGTATCTGAATGCATTGTTTCAACAATGAATCCATTGTTGTAAAAATGTCTAAAATAAATTTTACTTATAAAACAAGCAGTATCTTCTTATTAAATTCTGGTGCACGGCTGAAATTTTGTTTCCGAATAAATCAATACTTTTCCTATCGAATGATGTAAAAAAATTCCGATTTTAAGTGGTTCGCAGGGGCATTTCTCTAAAATTTTAAATGAAATATATCTAAATACATTTGTTTCAACAATGAATCCATTGTTGTAAAAGTGCTTAAAATGAAATTTTACACATAAAACGAGCAGTATCTTCTTATTATATTCCGGTGCACGGCTGAAATTTTGTTTCCGAATAAATCAGTACTTTTCCTATCGAATGATGTAAAAAAATTCCGATTTTTAGGTTGTTCGCAGGGGTATTTTTCTACAAGTTTAAATGAAATGTATCAGAATACATTGTTTCTACAATGAATCCACTGTTGTAAAAATGTCTAAAATGAAATTTTACACATAAAACAAGCAGTATCTTCTTATTAAATTCTGGTGCACGGCTGAAATTTTGTTTCCGAATAAATCAGTACTTTTCCTATCGAAAGATGAAAAAGAATTCCGATTTTTAGGTGGTTCGCAGGGGCATTTCTCTAAAATTTTAAATGAAATATACCTAAATACATTTGTTTCAACAATGAATCCATTGTTGTAAAAATGTTTAAAATGAAAATTTACACATAAAACGAGCAGTATCTTCTTATTAAATTCTGGTGCACGGCTGAAATTTCGTTTCCGAATAAAACAGTACTTTTTCTATCGAATGATGTAAAAAAATTCCGATTTTAAAGTTGTTCGCAGGGGTATCCTTCTAAAAGTTTAAATAAAAAATATATAAATACATTGTTTCAACAATGAATCCATTGTTGTAAAAATGTTAAAAATGAAATTTTACACATAAAACGAGCAGTATCTTCGTATTAAATTCCGGTGTACGGCTGAAATTTCGTTTCCGAATTAAGCAAAGCCTTTCCTATCGAATGATGTAAAAAAATTCCGATTTTATGTTGTTCGCAGGGGTATTTTTCTACAAGTTTAAATGAAATGTATCAGAATACATTGTTTCAACAATAAATCCATTGTTGTAAAAATGTCTAAAATGAAATTTTACACATAAAACAAGCAGTATCTTCTTATTAAATTCTGGTGCACGGCTGAAATTTTGTTTCCGAATAAATCAGTACTTTTCCTATCGAATGATGTAAAAAAATTCCGATTTTTAGGTGGTTCGCAGGGGCATTTCTCTAAAATTTTAAATGAAATATACCTAAATACATTTGTTTCAACAATGAATCCATTGTTGTAAAAATGTTTAAAATGAAAATTTACACATAAAACGAGCAGTATCTTCTTATTAAATTCTGGTGCACGGCTGAAATTTCGTTTCCGAATAAAACAGTACTTTTTCTATCGAATGATGTAAAAAAATTCCGATTTTAAAGTTGTTCGCAGGGGTATCCTTCTAAAAGTTTAAATAAAATATATATAAATACATTGTTTCAACAATGAATCCATTGTTGTAAAAATGTTTAAAATGAAATTTTACACATAAAACGAGCAGTATCTTCTCATTAAATTCTGGTGGACGGCTGAAATTTCGTTTCCGAATTAAGCAAAACATTTCTTATCGAATGATGTAAAAAAATTCGGATTTTTATGTTGTTCGGAGGGGTATTTTTCTAAAAGTTTAAATGATATGTATCTGAATACATTGTTTCAACAATGAATCCATTGTTGTAAAAATGTCTAAAATGAAATTTTACACATAAAACAAGCAGTATCTTCTTATTAAATTCTGGTGCACGGCTGAAATTCTATTTCCAAATAAATCAGTACTTTTCCTATCGAATGATGTAAAAAAATTCCGATTTTTAGGTGGTTCGCAGAAGCGTTTCTCTAAAAGTTTAAATGAAATATATCTAAATGCTTTGTTTCAACAATGAATCTATTGTTGAAAAAATGTTTAAAATGAAATTTTACACGTAAAACAAGCAGTATCTTCTTATTAAATTTAGGTGCACGGCTGAATTTTTGTTTCCGAATAAATCAGTACTTTTCCTATCGAATGATGTAAAAAAATTCCGATTTTTAGGTGGTTCGTAGGGGCATTTCTCTAAAATTTTAAATCAAATATATCTAAATACATTTGTTTCAACAATGAATCCATTGTTGTAAAAATGTTTAAAATGAAATTTTACACATAAAACGAGCAGTATCTTCTTATTAAATTTTGGTGCACGGCTGAAATTTCGTTTCCGAACTAAGCAAAACATTTCCTATCGAATGATGTAAAAATAATGCGATTTTTATGTTGTTCGCAGGGTTATTTTTCTAAAAGTTTAAATGATATGTATCTGAATACATTGTTTCAACAATGAATCCATTGTTGTAAAAATGTCTAAAATAAATTTTACTTATAAAACAAGCAGTATCTTCTTATTAAATTCTGGTGCACGGCTGAAATTTCGTTTCTGAATAAAACAGTACTTTTTCTATCGAATGATGTAAAAAAATTCCGATTTTAAAGTTGTTCGCAGGGGTATCCTTCTAAAAGTTTAAATAAAAAATATATAAATACATTGTTTCAACAATGAATCCATTGTTGTAAAAATGTTAAAAATGAAATTTTACACATAAAACGAGCAGTATCTTCGTATTAAATTCCGGTGTACGGCTGAAATTTCGTTTCCGAATTAAGCAAAACCTTTCCTATCGAATGATGTAAAAAAATTCCGATTTTATGTTGTTCGCAGGGGTATTTTTCTACAAGTTTAAATGAAATGTATCAGAATACATTGTTTCAACAATAAATCCATTGTTGTAAAAATGTCTAAAATGAAATTTTACACATAAAACAAGCAGTATCTTCTTATTATATTCTGGTGCACGGCTGAAATTTCAATTCCGAATAAAACAGTACTTTTTCTATCGAATGATGTAAAACAATTCCGATTTTAAAGTTGTTCGCAGGGGTATTCTTCTAAAAGTTTAAATAAAATATATATAAATACATTGTTTAAACAATGAATCCATTGTTGTAAAAATGTTTAAAATGAAATTTTACTTATAAAACAAGCAGTATCTTCTTATTAAATTCTGGTGCACGGCTGAAATTTTGTTTCCGAATAATTCAGTACTTTTCCTATCGAATGATGTAAAAGAATTACGATTTTTAGGTGGTTCGCAGGGGCATTTCTCTAAAATTTTAAATGAAATATACCTAAATACATTTGTTTCAACAATGAATTCATTGTTGTAAAAATGTTTAAAATGAAAATTTACACATAAAACGAGCAGTATCTTCTTATTAAATTCTGGTGCACGGCTGAAATTTCGTTTCCGAATAAAACAGTACTTTTTCTATCGAATGATGTAAAAAAATTCCGATTTTAAAGTTGTTCGCAGGGGTATCCTTCTAAAAGTTTAAATAAAATATATATAAATACATTGTTTCAACAATGAATCCATTGTTGTAAAAATGTTTAAAATGAAATTTTACACATAAAACGAGCAGTATCTTCGTATTAAATTCCGGTGTACGGCTGAAATTTCGTTTCCGAATTAAGCAAAACATTTCCTATCGAATGATGTAAAAATATTGCGATTTTTATGTTGTTCGCAGGGGTATTTTTCTAAAAGTTTAAATGATATGTATCTGAATGCATTGTTTCAACAATGAATCCATTGTTGTAAAAATGTCTAAAATAAATTTTACTTATAAAACAAGCAGTATCTTCTTATTAAATTCTGGTGCACGGCTGAAATTTTGTTTCCGAATAAATCAATACTTTTCCTATCGAATGATGTAAAAAATTCCGATTTTTAGGTGGTTCGCAGGGGCATTTCTCTAAAATTTTAAATGAAATATATCTAAATACATTTGTTTCAACAATGAATCCATTGTTGTAAAAGTGTTTAAAATGAAATTTTACACATAAAACGAGCAGTATCTTCTTATTATATTCCGGTGCACGGCTGAAATTTTGTTTCCGAATAAATCAGTACTTTTCCTATCGAATGATGTAAAAAATTCCGATTTTTAGGTTGTTCGCAGGGGTATTTTTCTACAAGTTTAAATGAAATGTATCAGAATACATTGTTTCAACAATGAATCCACTGTTGTAAAAATGTCTAAAATGAAATTTTACACATAAAACAAGCAGTATCTTCTTATTAAATTCTGGTGCACGGCTGAAATTTTGTTTCCGAATAAATCAGTACTTTTCCTATCGAAAGATGAAAAAGAATTCCGATTTTAAAGTTGTTCGCAGGAGTATTCTTCTAAAAGTTTAAATAAAATATATATAAATACATTGTTTCAACAATGAATCCATTGTTGTAAAAATGTTTAAAATGAAATTTTACACATAAAACGAGCAGTATCTTCGTATTAAATTCCGGTGTACGGCTGAAATTTCGTTTCCGAATTAAGCAAAACATTTCCTATCGAATGATGTAAAAATATTGCGATTTTTATGTTGTTCGCAGGGGTATTTTTCTTAAAGTTTAAATGATATGTATCTGAATGCATTGTTTCAACAATGAATCCATTGTTGTAAAAATGTCTAAAATAAATTTTACTTATAAAACAAGCAGTATCTTCTTATTAAATTCTGGTGCACGGCTGAAATTTTGTTTCCGAATAAATCAATACTTTTCCTATCGAATGATGTAAAAAAATTCCGATTTTTAGGTGGTTCGCAGGGGCATTTCTCTAAAATTTTAAATGAAATATACCTAAATACATTTGTTTCAACAATGAATCCATTGATGTAAAAATGTTTAAAATGAAAATTTACACATAAAACGAGCAGTATCTTCTTATTAAATTCTGGTGCACGGCTGAAATTTCGCTTCCGAACAAAACAGTACTTTTTCTATCGAATGATGTAAAAAAATTCCGATTTTAAAGTTGTTCGCAGGGGTATCCTTCTAAAAGTTTAAATAAAAAATATATCAATACATTGTTTCAACAATGAATCCATTGTTGTAAAAATGTTTAAAATGAAATTTTACACATAAAACGAGCAGTATCTTCTCATTTAATTCCGGTGCAAGGCTGAAATTTAGTTTCCGAATTAAGCAAAACATTTCCTATCGAGTGATGTAAAAAAATTCCGATTTTTATGTTATTCGCAGGGGTATTTTTCTAAAAGTTTAAATGATATGTATCTGAATACATTGTTTCAACAATGAATCCATTGTTGTAAAAATGTCTAAAATGAAATTTTACTTATAAAACAAGCAGTATCTTCTTATTATATTCTGGTGCACGGCTGAAATTTCAATTCCGAATAAAACAGTACTTTTTCTATCGAATGATGTAAAACAATTCCGATTTTAAAGTTGTTCGCAGGGGTATTCTTCTAAAAGTTTAAATAAAATATATATATATACATTGTTTAAACAATGAATCCATTGTTGTAAAAATGTTTAAAATGAAATTTTTCTTATAAAACAAGCAGTATCTTCTTATTAAATTCTGGTGCACGGCTGAAATTTTGTTTCCGAATAAATCAGTACTTTTCCTATCGAATGATGTAAAAAAATTCCGATTTTTAGGTGGTTCGCAGGAGCATTTCTCTAAAATTTTAAATGAAATATACCTAAATACATTTGTTTCAACAATGAATCCATTGTTGTAAAAATGTTTAAAATGAAAATTTACACATAAAACGAGCAGTATCTTCTTATTAAATTCTGGTGCACGGCTGAAATTTCGTTTCCGAATAAAACAGTACTTTTTCTATCGAATGATGTAAAAAAATTCCGATTTTAAAGTTGTTCGCAGGGGTATCCTTCTAAAAGTTTAAATAAAATATATATAAATACATTGTTTCAACAATGAATCCATTGTTGTAAAAATGTTTAAAATGAAATTTTACACATAAAACGAGCAGTATCTTCGTATTAAATTCCGGTGTACGGCTGAAATTTCGTTTCCGAATTAAGAAAACATTTCCTATCGAATGATGTAAAAATATTGCGATTTTTATGTTGTTCGCAGGGGTATTTTTCTAAAAGTTTAAATGATATGTATCTGAATGCATTGTTTCAACAATGAATCCGTTGTTGTAAAAATGTCTAAAATAAATTTTACTTATAAAACAAGCAGTATCTTCTTATTATATTCCGGTGCACGGCTGAAATTTTGTTTCCGAATAAATCAGTACTTTTCCTATCGAATGATGTAAAAAAATTCCGATTTTTAGGTTGTTCGCAGGGGTATATTTCTACAAGTTTAAATGAAATGTATCAGAATACATTGTTTCAACAATGAATCCACTGTTGTAAAAATGTCTAAAATGAAATTTTACACATAAAACAAGCAGTATCTTCTTATTAAATTCTGGTGCACGGCTGAAATTTTGTTTCCGAATAAATCAGTACTTTTCCTATCGAAAGATGAAAAAAAATTCCGATTTTAAAGTTGTTCGCAGGGGTATTCTTCTAAAAGTTTAAATAAAATATATATAAATACATTGTTTCAACAATGAATCCATTGTTGTAAAAATGTTTAAAATGAAATTTTACTCTTACAACGAGCAGTATCTTCTCATTATATTCTGGTGCACGGCTGAAATTTCAATTCCGAATAAAACAGTACTTTTTCTATCGAATGATGTAAAACAATTCCGATTTTGAAGTTGTTCGCTGGGGTATTCTTCTAAAAGTTTTAATAAAATATATATAAATACATTGTTTAAACAATGAATCCATTGTTGTAAAAATGTTTAAAATGAAATTTTACTTATAAAACAAGCAGTATCTTCTTATTAAATTCTGGTGCACGGCTGAAATTTTGTTTCCGAATAAATCAGAACTTTTCCTATCGAATGATGTAAAAAAATTCCGATTTTTAGGTGGTTCGCAGGGGCATTTCTCTAAAATTTTAAATGAAATATACCTAAATACATTTGTTTCAACAATGAATCCATTGTTGTAAAAATGTTTAAAATGAAATTTTACACATAAAACGAGCAGTATCTTCTCATTAAATTCCGGTGCACGGCTGAAATTTAGTTTCCGAATTAAGCAAAACATTTCCTATCGAGTGATGTAAAAAAATTCCGATTTTTATGTTATTCGCAGGGGTTTTTTTCTAAAAGTTTAAATGATATGTATCTGAATACATTGTTTCAACAATGAATCCATTGTTGTAAAAATGTCTAAAATGAAATTTTACTTATAAAACAAGCAGTATCTTCTTATTAAATTCTGGTGCACGGCTGAAATTGTATTTCCAAATAAATCAGTACTTTTCCTATCGAATGATGTACAAAAATTCCGATTTTTAGGTGGTTTGCAGAAGCATTTCTCTAAAAGTTTAAATGAAATATATCTAAATGCATTGTTTCAACAATGAATCTATTGTTGAAAAAATGTTTAAAATGAAATTTTACACATAAAACGAGCAGTATCTTCTTATTATATTCCGGTGCACGGCTGAAATTTTGTTTCCGAATAAATCAGTACTTTTCCTATCGAATGATGTAAAAAAATTCCGATTATTAGGTTGTTCGCAGGGGTATTTTTCTACATGTTTAAATGAAATGTATCAGAATACATTGTTTCAACAATGAATCCACTGTTGTAAAAATGTCTAAAATAAAATTTTACGCATAAAACAAGCAGTATCTTCTTATTAAATTCTGGTGCACGGCTGAAATTTTGTTTCCGAATAAATCAGTACTTTTCCTATCGAATGATGAAAAAAAATTCCGATTTTAAAGTTGTTCGCAGGGGTATTCTTCTAAAAGTTTAAATAAAATATATATAAATACATTGTTTCAACAATGAATCCATTGTAGTAAAAATGTTTAAAATGACATTTTACACATAAAACGAACAGTATCTTCTTATTAAATTCCGGTGCATGGCTGAAATTTCGTTTCCGAATTAAGCAAAACATTTCCAAACGAATGATGTAAAAAAATTCCGATTTTATGTTGTTCGCAGGGGTATTTTTCTAAAAGTTTAAATGATATGTATCTGAATACATTGTTTCAACAATGAATCCATTGTTGTAAAAATGTCTAGAATGAAATTTTACTTATAAAACATGCAGTATCTTCTTATTAAATTCTGGTGCACGGCTGAAATTTTGTTTCCGAATAAATCAGTACTTTTCCTATCGAATGATGTAAAAAAATTCCGATTTTTAGGTGGTTCGTAGGGGCATTTCTCTAAAATTTTAAATGAAATATATCTAAATACATTTGTTTCAACGATGAATCCATTGTTGTAAAAGTGTTTAAAATGAAATTTTACACATAAAACGAGCAGTATCTTCTTATTATATTCCGGTGCACGGCTGAAATTTTGTTTCCGAATAAATCAGTACTTTTCCTATCGAATGATGTAAAAAAATTCCGATTATTAGGTTGTTCGCAGGGGTATTTTTCTACATGTTTAAATGAAATGTATCAGAATACATTGTTTCAACAATGAATCCACTGTTGTAAAAATGTCTAAAATAAAATTTTACGCATAAAACAAGCAGTATCTTCTTATTAAATTCTGGTGCACGGCTGAAATTTTGTTTCCGAATAAATCAGTACTTTTCCTATCGAATGATGAAAAAAAATTCCGATTTTTAGGTGGTTCGTAGGGGCATTTCTCTAAAATTTTAAATGAAATATATCTAAATACATTTGTTTCAACGATGAATCCATTGTTGTAAAAGTGTTTAAAATGAAATTTTACACATAAAACGAGCAGTATCTTCTTATTATATTCCGGTGCACGGCTGAAATTTTGTTTCCGAATAAATCAGTACTTTTCCTATCGAATGATGAAAAAAAATTCCGATTTTAAAGTTGTTCGCAGGGGTATTCTTCTAAAAGTTTAAATAAAATATATATAAATACATTGTTTCAACAATGAATCCATTGTAGTAAAAATGTTTAAAATGACATTTTACACATAAAACAAACAGTATCTTCTTATTAAATTCCGGTGCATGGCTGAAATTTCGTTTCCGAATTAAGCAAAACTTTTCCAAACGAATGATGTAAAAAAATTCCGATTTTATGTTGTTCGCAGGGGTATTTTTCTAAAAGTTTAAATGATATGTATCTGAATACATTGTTTCAACAATGAATCCATTGTTGTAAAAATGTCTAGAATGAAATTTTACTTATAAAACATGCAGTATCTTCTTATTAAATTCTGGTGCACGGCTGAAATTTTGTTTCCGAATAAATCAGTACTTTTCCTATCGAATGATGTAAAAACATTCCGATTTTAAAGTTGTTCGAAGGGGTATTCTTCTAAAAGTTTAAATAATATATATATAAATACATTGTTTCAACAATGAATCCATTGTTGTAAAAATGTTTAAAATGAAATTTTACTCTTAAAACGAGCAGTATCTTCGTATTAAATTCCGGTGTACGGCTGAAATTTCGTTTCCGAATTAAGCAAAACCTTTCCTATCGAATGATGTAAAAAAATTCCGATTTTATGTTGTTCGCAGGGGTATTTTTCTACAAGTTTAAATGAAATGTATCAGAATACATTGTTTCAACAATGAATCCATTGTTGTAAAAATGTCTAAAATGAACTTTTACACATAAAACAAGCAGTATCTTCTTATTATATTCTGGTGCACGGCTGAAATTTCAATTCCGATTAAAACAATACTTTTTCTATCGAATGATGTAAAAAAATTCCGATTTTAAAGTTGTTCGCAGGGGTATTCTTCTAAAAGTTTAAATAAAATATATATAAATACATTGTTTCAACAATGAATCCATTGTTGTAAAAATGTTTAAAATGAAATTTTACACATAAAACGAGCAGTATTTTCTCATTAAATTCTGGTGCACGGCTGAAATTTCGTTTCCGATTTAAGCAAAACATTTCTTATCGAATGATGTAAAAAAATTCGGATTTTTATGTTGTTCGGAGGAGTATTTTTCTAAAAGTTTAAATGATATGTATCTGAATACATTGTTTCAACAATGAATCCATTGTTGTAAAAATGTCTAAAACGACATTTTACTTATAAAACAAGCAGTATCTTCTTATTAAATTCTGGTGCACGGCTGAAATTTTGTTTCCGAATAAATCAGTACTTTTCCTATCGAATGATGTAAAAAAATTCCGATTTTTAGGTGGTTCGCAGGGGCATTTCTCTAAAATTTTAACTGAAATATACCTAAATACATTTGTTTCAACAATGAATCCATTGTTGTAAAAATGTTTAAAATGAAATTTTACACATAAAACGAGCAGTATCTTCTTATTAAATTCTGGTGCAAGGCTGAAATTTCGTTTCTGAATAAAACAGTACTTTTTCTATCGAATGATGTAAAAAAATTCCGATTTTAAAGTTGTTCGCAGGGGTATCCTTCTAAAAGTTTAAATAAAAAATATATAAATACATTGTTTCAACAATGAATCCATTGTTGTAAAAATGTTAAAAATGAAATTTTACACATAAAACGAGCAGTATCTTCGTATTAAAATCCGGTGTACGGCTGAAATTTCGTTTCCGAATTAAGCAAAACCTTTCCTATCGAATGATGTAAAAAAATTCCGATTTTATGTTGTTCGCAGGGGTATTTTTCTACAAGTTTAAATGAAATGTATCAGAATACATTGTTTCAACAATAAATCCATTGTTGTAAAAATGTCTAAAATGAAATTTTACACATAAAACAAGCAGTATCTTCTTATTAAATTCTGGTGCACGGCTGAAATTTTGTTTCCGAATAAATCAGTACTTTTCCTATCGAATGATGTAAAAAAATTCCGATTTTTAGGTGGTTCGCAGGGGCATTTCTCTAAAATTTTAAATGAAATATACCTAAATACATTTGTTTCAACAATGAATCCATTGTTGTAAAAATGTTTAAAATGAAAATTTACACATAAAACGAGCAGTATCTTCTTATTAAATTCTGGTGCACGGCTGAAATTTCGTTTCCGAATAAAACAGTACTTTTTCTATCGAATGATGTAAAAAAATTCCGATTTTAAAGTTGTTCGCAGGGGTATCCTTCTAAAAGTTTAAATAAAATATATATAAATACATTGTTTCAACAATGAATCCATTGTTGTAAAAATGTTTAAAATGAAATTTTACACATAAAACGAGCAGTATCTTCTCATTAAATTCTGGTGCACGGCTGAAATTTCGTTTCCGAATTAAGCAAAACATTTCTTATCGAATGATGTAAAAAAATTCGGATTTTTATGTTGTTCGGAGGGGTATTTTTCTAAAAGTTTAAATGATATGTATCTGAATACATTGTTTCAACAATGAATCCATTGTTGTAAAAATGTCTAAAATGAAATTTTACACATAAAACAAGCAGTATCTTCTTATTAAATTCTGGTGCACGGCTGAAATTCTATTTCCAAATAAATCAGTACTTTTCCTATCGAATGATGTAAAAAAATTCCGATTTTTAGGTGGTTCGCAGAAGCATTTCTCTAAAAGTTTAAATGAAATATATCTAAATGCATTGTTTCAACAATGAATCTATTGTTGAAAAAATGTTTAAAATGAAATTTTACACGTAAAACAAGCAGTATCTTCTTATTAAATTTTGGTGCACGGCTGAAATTTCGTTTCCGAATTAAGCAAAACATTTCCTATCGAATGATGTAAAAATATTGCGATTTTTATGTTGTTCGCAGGGGTATTTTTCTAAAAGTTTAAATGATATGTATCTGAATACATTGTTTCAACAATGAATCCATTGTTGTAAAAATGTCTAAAATAAATTTTACTTATAAAACAAGCAGTATCTTCTTATTAAATTCTGGTGCACGGCTGAAATTTCGTTTCTGAATAAAACAGTACATTTTCTATCGAATGATGTAAAAAAATTCCGATTTTAAAGTTGTTCGCAGGGGTATCCTTCTAAAAGTTTAAATAAAAAATATATAAATACATTGTTTCAACAATGAATCCATTGTTGTAAAAATGTTAAAAATGAAATTTTACACATAAAACGAGCAGTATCTTCGTATTAAATTCCGGTGTACGGCTGAAATTTCGTTTCCGAATTAAGCAAAACCTTTCCTATCGAATGATGTAAAAAAATTCCGATTTTATGTTGTTCGCAGGGGTATTTTTCTACAAGTTTAAATGAAATGTATCAGAATACATTGTTTCAACAATAAATCCATTGTTGTAAAAATATCTAAAATGAAATTTTACACATAAAACAAGCAGTATCTTCTTATTATATTCTGGTGCACGGCTGAAATTTCAATTCCGAATAAAACAGTACTTTTTCTATCGAATGATGTAAAACAATTCCGATTTTAAAGTTGTTCGCAGGGGTATTCTTCTAAAAGTTTAAATAAAATATATATAAATACATTGTTTGAACAATGAATCCATTTTTGTAAAAATGTTTAAAATGAAATTTTACTTATAAAACAAGCAGTATCTTCTTATTAAATTCTGGTGCACGGCTGAAATTTTGTTTCCGAATAAATCAGTACTTTTCCTATCGAATGATGTAAAAAAATTACGATTTTTAGGTGGTTCGCAGGGGCATTTCTCTAAAATTTTAAATGAAATATACCTAAATACATTTGTTTCAACAATGAATCCATTGTTGTAAAAATGTTTAAAATGAAAATTTACACATAAAACGAGCAGTATCTTCTTATTAAATTCTGGTGCACGGCTGAAATTTCGTTTCCGAATAAAACAGTACTTTTTCTATCGAATGATGTAAAAAAATTCCGATTTTAAAGTTGTTCGCAGGGGTATCCTTCTAAAAGTTTAAATAAAATATATATAAATACATTGTTTCAACAATGAATCCATTGTTGTAAAAATGTTTAAAATGAAATTTTACACATAAAACGAGCAGTATCTTCGTATTAAATTCCGGTGTACGGCTGAAATTTCGTTTCCGAATTAAGCAAAACATTTCCTATCGAATGATGTAAAAATATTGCGATTTTTATGTTGTTCGCAGGGGTATTTTTCTAAAAGTTTAAATGATATGTATCTGAATGCATTGTTTCAACAATGAATCCATTGTTGTAAAAATGTCTAAAATAAATTTTACTTATAAAACAAGCAGTATCTTCTTATTAAATTCTGGTGCACGGCTGAAATTTTGTTTCCGAATAAATCAATACTTTTCCTATCGAATGATGTAAAAAAATTCCGATTTTAAGTGGTTCGCAGGGGCATTTCTCTAAAATTTTAAATGAAATATATCTAAATACATTTGTTTCAACAATGAATCCATTGTTGTAAAAGTGTTTAAAATGAAATTTTACACATAAAACGAGCAGTATCTTCTTATTATATTCCGGTGCACGGCTGAAATTTTGTTTCCGAATAAATCAGTACTTTTCCTATCGAATGATGTAAAAAAATTCCGATTTTTAGGTTGTTCGCAGGGGTATTTTTCTACAAGTTTAAATGAAATGTATCAGAATACATTGTTTCAACAATGAATCCACTGTTGTAAAAATGTCTAAAATGAAATTTTACACATAAAACAAGCAGTATCTTCTTATTAAATTCTGGTGCACGGCTGAAATTTTGTTTCCGAATAAATCAGTACTTTTCCTATCGAAAGATGAAAAAGAATTCCGATTTTAAAGTTGTTCGCAGGGGTATTCTTCTAAAAGTTTAAATAAAATATATATAAATACATTGTTTCAACAATGAATCCATTGTTGTAAAAATGTTTAAAATGAAATTTTACTCTTACAACGAGCAGTATCTTCGTATTAAATTCCAGTGTACGGCTTAAATTTCGTTTCCGAATTAAGCAAAACCTTTCCTATCGAATGATGTAAAAAAATTCCGATTTTATGTTGTTCGCAGGGGTATTTTTCTACAAGTTTAAATGAAATGTATCAGAATACATTGTTTCAACAATGAATCCATTGTTGTAAAAATGTCTAAAATGAAATTTTACACATAAAACAAGCAGTATCTGCTTATTATATTCTGGTGCACGGCTGAAATTTCAATTCCGAATAAAACAGTACTTTTTCTATCGAATTATGTAAAACAATTCCGATTTTAAAGTTGTTCGCAGGGGTATTCTTCTAAAAGTTTTAATAAAATATATATAAATACATTGTTTAAACAATGAATCCATTGTTGTAAAAATGTTTAAAATGAAATTTTACTTATAAAACAAGCAGTATCTTCTTATTAAATTCCGGTGTACGGCTGAAATTTCGTTTCCGAATTAAGCAAAACATTTCCTATCGAATGATGTAAAAATATTGCGATTTTTATGTTGTTCGCAGGGGTATTTTTCTAAAAGTTTAAATGATATGTATCTGAATGCATTGTTTCAACAATGAATCCATTGTTGTAAAAATGTCTAAAATAAATTTTACTTATAAAACAAGCAGTATCTTCTTATTAAATTCTGGTGCACGGCTGAAATTTTGTTTCCGAATAAATCAATACTTTTCCTATCGAATGATGTAAAAAAATTCCGATTTTAAGTGGTTCGCAGGGGCATTTCTCTAAAATTTTAAATGAAATATATCTAAATACATTTGTTTCAACAATGAATCCATTGTTGTAAAAGTGTTTAAAATGAAATTTTACACATAAAACGAGCAGTATCTTCTTATTATATTCCGGTGCACGGCTGAAATTTTGTTTCCGAATAAATCAGTACTTTTCCTATCGAATGATGTAAAAAAATTCCGATTTTTAGGTTGTTCGCAGGGGTATTTTTCTACAAGTTTAAATGAAATGTATCAGAATACATTGTTTCAACAATGAATCCACTGTTGTAAAAATGTCTAAAATGAAATTTTACACATAAAACAAGCAGTATCTTCTTATTAAATTCTGGTGCACGGCTGAAATTTTGTTTCCGAATAAATCAGTACTTTTCCTATCGAAAGATGAAAAAGAATTCCGATTTTAAAGTTGTTCGCAGGGGTATTCTTCTAAAAGTTTAAATAAAATATATATAAATACATTGTTTCAACAATGAATCCATTGTTGTAAAAATGTTTAAAATGAAATTTTACTCTTACAACGAGCAGTATCTTCGTATTAAATTCCAGTGTACGGCTTAAATTTCGTTTCCGAATTAAGCAAAACCTTTCCTATCGAATGATGTAAAAAAATTCCGATTTTATGTTGTTCGCAGGGGTATTTTTCTACAAGTTTAAATGAAATGTATCAGAATACATTGTTTCAACAATGAATCCATTGTTGTAAAAATGTCTAAAATGAAATTTTACACATAAAACAAGCAGTATCTGCTTATTATATTCTGGTGCACGGCTGAAATTTCAATTCCGAATAAAACAGTACTTTTTCTATCGAATTATGTAAAACAATTCCGATTTTAAAGTTGTTCGCAGGGGTATTCTTCTAAAAGTTTTAATAAAATATATATAAATACATTGTTTAAACAATGAATCCATTGTTGTAAAAATGTTTAAAATGAAATTTTACTTATAAAACAAGCAGTATCTTCTTATTAAATTCTGGTGCACGGCTGAATTTTTGTTTCCGAATAAATCAGTACTTTTCCTATCGAATGATGTAAAAAAATTCCGATTTTTAGGTGGTTCGCAGGGGCATTTCTCTAAAATTTTAAATGAAATATACCTAAATACATTTGTTTCAACAATGAATCCATTGTTGTAAAAATGTTTAAAAAGAAAATTTACACATAAAACGAGCCGTATCTTCTTATTAAATTCTGGTGCACGGCTGAAATTTCGTTTCCGAATTAAGCAAAACATTTCTTATCGAATGATGTAAAAAAATTCGGATTTTTATGTTGTTCGGAGGGGTATTTTTCTAAAAGTTTAAATGATATGTATCTGAATACATTGTTTCAACAATGAATCCATTGTTGTAAAAATGTCTAAAATGAAATTTTACACATAAAACAAGCAGTATCTTCTTATTAAATTCTGGTGCACGGCTGAAATTCTATTTCCAAATAAATCAGTACTTTTCCTATCGAATGATGTAAAAAAATTCCGATTTTTAGGTGGTTCGCAGAAGCATTTCTCTAAAAGTTTAAATGAAATATATCTAAATGCATTGTTTCAACAATGAATCTATTGTTGAAAAAATGTTTAAAATGAAATTTTACACGTAAAACAAGCAGTATCTTCTTATTAAATTTAGGTGCACGGCTGAATTTTTGTTTCCGAATAAATCAGTACTTTTCCTATCGAATGATGTAAAAAAATTCCGATTTTTAGGTGGTTCGTAGGGGCATTTCTCTAAAATTTTAAATCAAATATATCTAAATACATTTGTTTCAACAATGAATCCATTGTTGTAAAAATGTTTAAAATGAAATTTTACACATAAAACGAGCAGTATCTTCTCATTAAATTCTGGTGCACGGCTGAAATTTCGTTTCCGAATTAAGCAAAACATTTCTTATCGAATGATGTAAAAAAATTCGGATTTTTATGTTGTTCGGAGGGGTATTTTTCTAAAAGTTTAAATGATATGTATCTGAATACATTGTTTCAACAATGAATCCATTGTTGTAAAAATGTCTAAAATGAAATTTTACACATAAAACAAGCAGTATCTTCTTATTAAATTCTGGTGCACGGCTGAAATTCTATTTCCAAATAAATCAGTACTTTTCCTATCGAATGATGTAAAAAAATTCCGATTTTTAGGTGGTTCGCAGAAGCATTTCTCTAAAAGTTTAAATGAAATATATCTAAATGCATTGTTTCAACAATGAATCTATTGTTGAAAAAATGTTTAAAATGAAATTTTACACGTAAAACAAGCAGTATCTTCTTATTAAATTTAGGTGCACGGCTGAATTTTTGTTTCCGAATAAATCAGTACTTTTCCTATCGAATGATGTAAAAAAATTCCGATTTTTAGGTGGTTCGTAGGGGCATTTCTCTAAAATTTTAAATCAAATATATCTAAATACATTTGTTTCAACAATGAATCCATTGTTGTAAAAATGTTTAAAATGAAATTTTACACATAAAACGAGCAGTATCTTCTTATTAAATTTTGGTGCACGGCTGAAATTTCGTTTCCGAATTAAGCAAAACATTTCCTATCGAATGATGTAAAAATATTGCGATTTTTATGTTGTTCGCAGGGTTATTTTTCTAAAAGTTTAAATGATATGTATCTGAATACATTGTTTCAACAATGAATCCATTGTTGTAAAAATGTCTAAAATAAATTTTACTTATAAAACAAGCAGTATCTTCTTATTAAATTCTGGTGCACGGCTGAAATTTCGTTTCTGAATAAAACAGTACTTTTTCTATCGAATGATGTAAAAAAATTCCGCTTTTAAAGTTGTTCGCAGGGGTATTCTTCTAAAAGTTTAAATAAAATATATATAAATACATTGTTTGAACAATGAATCCATTTTTGTAAAAATGTTTAAAATGAAATTTTACTTATAAAACAAGCAGTATCTTCTTATTAAATTCCGGTGTACGGCTGAAATTTCGTTTCCGAATTAAGCAAAACCTTTCCTATCGAATGATGTAAAAAAATTCCGATTTTATGTTGTTCGCAGGGGTATTTTTCTACAAGTTTAAATGAAATGTATCAGAATACATTGTTTCAACAATAAATCCATTGTTGTAAAAATGTCTAAAGTGAAATTTTACACATAAAACAAGCAGTATCTTCTTATTATATTCTGGTGCACGGCTGAAATTTCAATTCCGAATAAAACAGTACTTTTTCTATCGAATGATGTAAAACAATTCCGCTTTTAAAGTTGTTCGCAGGGGTATTCTTCTAAAAGTTTAAATAAAATATATATAAATACATTGTTTGAACAATGAATCCATTTTTGTAAAAATGTTTAAAATGAAATTTTACTTATAAAACAAGCAGTATCTTCTTATTAAATTCTGGTGCAAGGCTGAAATTTTGTTTCCGAATAAATCAGTACTTTTCCTATAGAATGATGTAAAAAAATTACGATTTTTAGGTGGTTCGCAGGGGCATTTCTCTAAAATTTTAAATGAAATATACCTAAATACATTTGTTTCAACAATGAATCCATTGTTTAAAAATGTTTAAAATGAAAATTTACACATAAAACGAGCAGTATCTTCTTATTAAATTCTGGTGCACGGCTGAAATTTCGTTTCCGAATAAAACAGTACTTTTTCTATCGAATGATGTAAAAAAATTCCGATTTTAAAGTTGTTCGCAGGGGTATCCTTCTAAAAGTTTAAATAAAATATATATAAATACATTGTTTCAACAATGAATCCATTGTTGTAAAAATGTTTAAAATGAAATTTTACACATAAAACGAGCAGTATCTTCGTATTAAATTCCGGTGTACGGCTGAAATTTCGTTTCCGAATTAAGCAAAACATTTCCTATCGAATGATGTAAAAATATTGCGATTTTTATGTTGTTCGCAGGGGTATTTTTCTAAAAGTTTAAATGATATGTATCTGAATGCATTGTTTCAACAATGAATCCATTGTTGTAAAAATGTCTAAAATAAATTTTACTTATAAAACAAGCAGTATCTTCTTATTAAATTCTGGTGCACGGCTGAAATTTTGTTTCCGAATAAATCAATACTTTTCCTATCGAATGATGTAAAAAAATTCCGATTTTAAGTGGTTCGCAGGAGCATTTCTCTAAAATTTTAAATGAAATATATCTAAATACATTTGTTTCAACAATGAATCCATTGTTGTAAAAGTGTTTAAAATGAAATTTTACACATAAAACGAGCAGTATCTTCTTATTATATTCCGGTGCACGGCTGAAATTTTGTTTCCGAATAAATCAGTACTTTTCCTATCGAATGATGTAAAAAAATTCCGATTTTTATGTTGTTCGCAGGGGTATTTTTCTAAAAGTTTAAATGATATGTATCTGAATACATTGTTTCAACAATGAATCCATTGTTGTAAAAATGTCTAAAATAAATTTTACTTATAAAACAAGCAGTATCTTCTTATTAAATTCTGGTGCACGGCTGAAATTTCGTTTCTGAATAAAACAGTACTTTTTCTATCGAATGATGTAAAAAAATTCCGATTTTAAAGTTGTTCGCAGGGGTATCCTTCTAAAAGTTTAAATAAAAAATATATAAATACATTGTTTCAACAATGAATCCATTGTTGTAAAAATGTTAAAAATGAAATTTTACACATAAAACGAGCAGTATCTTCGTATTAAATTCCGGTGTACGGCTGAAATTTCGTTTCCGAATTAAGCAAAACCTTTCCTATCGAATGATGTAAAAAAATTCCGATTTTATGTCGTTCGCAGGGGTATTTTTCTACAAGTTTAAATGAAATGTATCAGAATACATTGTTTCAACAATAAATCCATTGTTGTAAAAATGTCTAAAATGAAATTTTACACATAAAACAAGCAGTATCTTCTTATTAAATTCTGGTGCACGGCTGAAATTTTGTTTCCGAATAAATCAGTACTTTTCCTATCGAATGATGTAAAAAAATTCCGATTTTTAGGTGGTTCGCAGGGGCATTTCTCTAAAATTTTAAATGAAATATACCTAAATACATTTGTTTCAACAATGAATCCATTGTTGTAAAAATGTTTAAAATGAAAATTTACACATAAAACGAGCAGTATCTTCTTATTAAATTCTGGTGCACGGCTGAAATTTCGTTTCCGAATAAAACAGTACTTTTTCTATCGAATGATGTAAAAAAATTCCTATTTTAAAGTTGTTCGCAGGGGTATCCTTCTAAAAGTTTAAATAAAATATATATAAATACATTGTTTCAACAATGAATCCATTGTTGTAAAAATGTTTAAAATGAAATTTTACACATAAAACGAGCAGTATCTTCTCATTAAATTCTGGTGCACGGCTGAAATTTCGTTTCCGAATTAAGCAAAACATTTCTTATCGAATGATGTAAAAAAATTCGGATTTTTATGTTGTTCGGAGGGGTATTTTTCTAAAAGTTTAAATGATATGTATCTGAATACATTGTTTCAACAATGAATCCATTGTTGTAAAAATGTCTAAAATGAAATTTTACACATAAAACAAGCAGTATCTTCTTATTAAATTCTGGTGCACGGCTGAAATTCTATTTCCAAATAAATCAGTACTTTTCCTATCGAATGATGTAAAAAAATTCCGATTTTTATGTGGTTCGCAGAAGCATTTCTCTAAAAGTTTAAATGAAATATATCTAAATGCATTGTTTCAACAATGAATCTATTGTTGAAAAAATGTTTAAAATGAAATTTTACACGTAAAACAAGCAGTATCTTCTTATTAAATTTAGGTGCACGGCTGAATTTTTGTTTCCGAATAAATCAGTACTTTTCCTATCAAATGATGTAAAAAAATTCCGATTTTTATGTGGTTCGTAGGGGCATTTCTCTAAAATTTTAAATCAAATATTTCTAAATACATTTGTTTCAACAATGAATCCATTGTTGTAAAAATGTTTAAAATGAAAATTTACACATAAAACGAGCAGTATCTTCTTATTAAATTCTGGTGCACGGCTGAAATTTCGTTTCCGAATAAATCAGTACTTTTCCTATCAAATGATGTAAAAAAATTCCGATTTTTATGTGGTTCGTAGGGGTATCCTTCTAAAAGTTTAAATAAAATATATATAAATACATTGTTTCAACAATGAATCCTTTGTTGTAAAAATGTTTAAAATGAAATTTTACACATAAAACGAGCAGTATCTTCTCATTAAATTCTGGTGCACGGCTGAAATTTCGTTTCCGAATTAAGCAAAACATTTCTTATCGAATGATGTAAAAAAATTCGGATTTTTATGTTGTTCGGAGGGGTATTTTTCTAAAAGTTTAAATGATATGTATCTGAATACATTGTTTCAACAATGAATCCATTGTTGTAAAAATGTTTAAAATGAAATTTTACACATAAAACGAGCAGTATCTTCTTATTAAATTTTGGTGCACGGCTGAAATTTCGTTTCCGAATTAAGCAAAACATTTCCTATCGAATGATGTAAAAAAATTCGGATTTTTATGTTGTTCGGAGGGGTATTTTTCTAAAAGTTTAAATGATATGTATCTGAATACATTGTTTCAACAATGAATCCTTTGTTGTAAAAATGTTTAAAATGAAATTTTACACATAAAACGAGCAGTATCTTCTCATTAAATTCTGGTGCACGGCTGAAATTTCGTTTCCGAATTAAGCAAAACATTTCTTATCGAATGATGTAAAAAAATTCGGATTTTTATGTTGTTCGCAGGGGTATTTTTCTAAAAGTTTAAATGATATGTATCTGAATACATTGTTTCAACAATGAATCCATTGTTGTAAAAATGTCTAAAATAAATTTTACTTATAAAACAAGCAGTATCTTCTTATTAAATTCTGGTGCACGGCTGAAATTTCGTTTCTGAATAAAACAGTACTTTTTCTATCGAATGATGTAAAAAAATTCCGATTTTAAAGTTGTTCGCAGGGGTATCCTTCTAAAAGTTTAAATAAAAAATATATAAATACATTGTTTCAACAATGAATCCATTGTTGTAAAAATGTTAAAAATGAAATTTTACACATAAAACGAGCAGTATCTTCGTATTAAATTCCGGTGTACGGCTGAAATTTCGTTTCCGAATTAAGCAAAACCTTTCCTATCGAATGATGTAAAAAAATTCCGATTTTATGTTGTTCGCAGGGGTATTTTTCTACAAGTTTAAATGAAATGTATCAGAATACATTGTTTCAACAATAAATCCATTGTTGTAAAAATGTCTATAATGAAATTTTACACATAAAACAAGCAGTATCTTCTTATTATATTCTGGTGCACGGCTGAAATTTCAATTCCGAATAAAACAGTACTTTTTCTATCGAATGATGTAAAAAAATTCCGATTTTAAAGTTGTTCGCAGGGGTATCCTTCTAAAAGTTTAAATAAAATATATATAAATACATTGTTTCAACAATGAATCCATTGTTGTAAAAATGTTTAAAATGAAATTTTACACATAAAACGAGCAGTATCTTCGTATTAAATTCCGGTGTACGGCTGAAATTTCGTTTCCGAATTAAGCAAAACATTTCCTATCGAATGATGTAAAAATATTGCGATTTTTATGTTGTTCGCAGGGGTATTTTTCTAAAAGTTTAAATGATATGTATCTGAATGCATTGTTTCAACAATGAATCCATTGTTGTAAAAATGTCTAAAATAAATTTTACTTATAAAACAAGCAGTATCTTCTTATTAAATTCTGGTGCACGGCTGAAATTTTGTTTCCGAATAAATCAATACTTTTCCTATCGAATGATGTAAAAAAATTCCGATTTTAAGTGGTTCGCAGGGGCATTTCTCTAAAATTTTAAATGAAATATATCTAAATACATTTGTTTCAACAATGAATCCATTGTTGTAAAAGTGTTTAAAATGAAATTTTACACATAAAACGAGCAGTATCTTCTTATTATATTCCGGTGCACGGCTGAAATTTTGTTTCCGAATAAATCAGTACTTTTCCTATCGAATGATGTAAAAAAATTCCGATTTTTAGGTTGTTCGCAGGGGTATTTTTCTACAAGTTTAAATGAAATGTATCAGAATACATTGTTTCAACAATAAATCCATTGTTGTAAAAATGTCTATAATGAAATTTTACACATAAAACAAGCAGTATCTTCTTATTATATTCTGGTGCACGGCTGAAATTTCAATTCCGAATAAAACAGTACTTTTTCTATCGAATGATGTAAAAAAATTCCGATTTTAAAGTTGTTCGCAGGGGTATCCTTCTAAAAGTTTAAATAAAATATATATAAATACATTGTTTCAACAATGAATCCATTGTTGTAAAAATGTTTAAAATGAAATTTTACACATAAAACGAGCAGTATCTTCGTATTAAATTCCGGTGTACGGCTGAAATTTCGTTTCCGAATTAAGCAAAACATTTCCTATCGAATGATGTAAAAATATTGCGATTTTTATGTTGTTCGCAGGGGTATTTTTCTAAAAGTTTAAATGATATGTATGTGAATGCATTGTTTCAACAATGAATCCATTGTTGTAAAAATGTCTAAAATAAATTTTACTTATAAAACAAGCAGTATCTTCTTATTAAATTCTGGTGCACGGCTGAAATTTTGTTTCCGAATAAATCAGTACTTTTCCTATCGAAAGATGAAAAAAAATTCCGATTTTAAGTGGTTCGCAGGGGCATTTCTCTAAAATTTTAAATGAAATATACGTAAATACATTTGTTTCAACAATGAATCCATTGTTGTAAAAATGTTTAAAATGAAATTTTACTCTTACAACGAGCAGTATCTTCGTATTAAATTCCAGTGTACGGCTTAAATTTCGTTTCCGAATTAAGCAAAACCTTTCCTATCGAATGATGTAAAAAAATTCCGATTTTATGTTGTTTGCAGGGGTATTTTTCTACAAGTTTAAATGAAATGTATCAGAATACATTGTTTCAACAATGAATCCATTGTTGTAAAAATGTCTAAAATGAAATTTTACACATAAAACAAGCAGTATCTTCTTATTATATTCTGGTGCACGGCTGAAATTTCAATTCCGAATAAAACAGTACTTTTTCTATCGAATTATGTAAAACAATTCCGATTTTAAAGTTGTTCGCAGGGGTATTCTTCTAAAAGTTTTAATAAAATATATATAAATACATTGTTTAAACAATGAATCCATTGTTGTAAAAATGTTTAAAATGAAATTTTACTTATAAAACAAGCAGTATCTTCTTATTAAATTCTGGTGCACGGCTGAAATTTTGTTTCCGAATAAATCAGTACTTTTCCTATCGAATGATGTACAAAAATTCCGATTTTTAGGTGGTTCGTATTGGCATTTCTCTAAAATTTTAAATCAAATATATCTAAATACATTTGTTTCAACAATGAATCCATTGTTGTAAAAATGTTTAAAATGAAATTTTACACATAAAACGAGCAGTATCTTCTTATTAAATTTTGGTGCACGGCTGAAATTTCGTTTCCGAATTAAGCAAAACATTTCCTATCGAATGATGTAAAAATATTGCGATTTTTATGTTGTTCGCAGGGGTATTTTTCTAAAAGTTTAAATAAAATATATATAAATACATTGTTTCAACAATGAATCCATTGTAGTAAAAATGTTTAAAATGACATTTTACACATAAAACGAACAGTATCTTCTTATTAAATTCCGGTGAATGGCTGAAATTTCGTTTCCGAATTAAGCAAAACATTTCCAAACGAATGATGTAAAAAAATTCCGATTTTATGTTGTTCGCAGGGGTATTTTTCTAAAAGTTTAAATGATATGTATCTGAATACATTGTTTCAACAATGAATCCATTGTTGTAAAAATGTCTAGAATGAAATTTTACTTATAAAACATGCAGTATCTTCTTATTAAATTCTGGTGCACGGCTGAAATTTTGTTTCCGAATAAATCAGTACTTTTCCTATCATATGATGTAAAAACATTCCGATTTTAAAGTTGTTCGAACTGGTATTCTTCTAAAAGTTTAAATAATATATATATAAATACATTGTTTCAACAATGAATCCATTGTTGTAAAAAAGTTTAAAATGAAATTTTACTCTTAAAACGAGCAGTATCTTCGTATTAAATTCCGGTGTACGGCTGAAATTTCGTTTCCGAATTAAGCAAAACCTTTCCTATCGAATGATGTAAAAAAATTCCGATTTTATGTTGTTCGCAGGGGTATTTTTCTACAAGTTTAAATGAAATGTATCAGAATACATAGTTTCAACAATGAATCCATTGTTGTAAAAATGTCTAAAATGAACTTTTACACATAAAACAAGCAGTATCTTCTTATTATATTCTGGTGCACGGCTGAAATTTCAATTCCGATTAAAACAATACTTTTTCTATCGAATGATGTAAAAAAATTCCGATTTTAAAGTTGTTCGCAGGGGTATTCTTCTAAAAGTTTCAATAAAATATATATAAATACATTGTTTCAACAATGAATCCATTGTTGTAAAAATGTTTAAAATGAAATTTTACTCAAAAAACGAGCAGTATTTTCTCATTAAATTCTGGTGCACGGCTGAAATTTCGTTTCCGATTTAAGCAAAACATTTCTTATCGAATGATGTAAAAAAATTCGGATTTTTATGTTGTTCGGAGGAGTATTTTTCTAAAAGTTTAAATGATATGTATCTGAATACATTGTTTCAACAATGAATCCATTGTTGTAAAAATGTCTAAAACGAAATTTTACACATAAAACGAGCAGTATCTTCGTATTAAATTCCGGTGTACGGCTGAAATTTCGTTTCCGAATTAAGCAAAACCTTTCCTATCGAATGATGTAAAAAAATTCCGATTTTATGTTGTTCGCAGGGGTATTTTTCTACAAGTTTAAATGAAATGTATCAGAATACATTGTTTCAACAATAAATCCATTGTTGTAAAAATGTCTAAAATGAAATTTTACACATAAAACAAGCAGTATCTTCTTATTAAATTCTGGTGCACGGCTGAAATTTTGTTTCCGAATAAATCAGTACTTTTCCTATCGAATGATGTAAAAAAATTCCGATTTTTAGGTGGTTCGCAGGGGCATTTCTCTAAAATTTTAAATGAAATATACCTAAATACATTTGTTTCAACAATGAATCCATTGTTGTAAAAATGTTTAAAAAGAAAATTTACACATAAAACGAGCCGTATCTTCTTATTAAATTCTGGTGCACGGCTGAAATTTCGTTTCCGAATAAAACAGTACTTTTTCTATCGAATGATGTAAAAAAATTCCGATTTTAAAGTTGTTCGCAGGGGTATCCTTCTAAAAGTTTAAATAAAATATATATAAATACATTGTTTCAACAATGAATCCATTGTTGTAAAAATGTTTAAAATGAAATTTTACACATAAAACGAGCAGTATCTTCTCATTAAATTCTGGTGCACGGCTGAAATTTCGTTTCCGAATTAAGCAAAACATTTCTTATCGAATGATGTAAAAACATTCGGATTTTTATGTTGTTCGGAGGGGTATTTTTCTAAAAGTTTAAATGATATGTTTCTGAATACATTGTTTCAACAATGAATCCATTGTTGTAAAAATGTCTAAAATGAAATTTTACACATAAAACAAGCAGTATCTTCTTATTAAATTCTGGTGCACGGCTGAAATTCTATTTCCAAATAAATCAGTACTTTTCCTATCGAATGATGTAAAAAAATTCCGATTTTTAGGTGGTTCGCAGAAGCATTTCTCTAAAAGTTTAAATGAAATATATCTAAATGCATTGTTTCAACAATGAATCTATTGTTGAAAAAATGTTTAAAATGAAATTTTACACGTAAAACAAGCAGTATCTTCTTATTAAATTTAGGTGCACGGCTGAATTTTTGTTTCCGAATAAATCAGTACTTTTCCTATCGAATGATGTAAAAAAATTCCGATTTTTAGGTGGTTCGTAGGGGCATTTCTCTAAAATTTTAAATCAAATATATCTAAATACATTTGTTTCAATAATGAATCCATTGTTGTAAAAATGTTTAAAATGAAATTTTACACATAAAACGAGCAGTATCTTCTTATTAAATTTTGGTGCACGGCTGAAATTTCGTTTCCGAATTAAGCAAAACATTTCCTATCGAATGATGTAAAAATATTGCGATTTTTATGTTGTTCGCAGGGTTATTTTTCTAAAAGTTTAAATGATATGTATCAGAATACATTGTTTCAACAATGAATCCATTGTTGTAAAAATGTCTAAAATAAATTTTACTTATAAAACAAGCAGTATCTTCTTATTAAATTCTGGTGCACGGCTGAAATTTCGTTTCTGAATAAATCAGTACTTTTTCTATCGAATGATGTAAAAAAATTCCGATTTTAAAGTTGTTCGCAGGGGTATCCTTCTAAAAGTTTAAATAAAATATATATAAATACATTGTTTCAACAATGAATCCATTGTTGTAAAAATGTTTAAAATGAAATTTTACACATAAAACGAGCAGTATCTTCTCATTAAATTCTGGTGCACGGCTGAAATTTCGTTTCCGAATTAAGCAAAACATTTCTTATCGAATGATGTAAAAACATTCGGATTTTTATGTTGTTCGGAGGGGTATTTTTCTAAAAGTTTAAATGATATGTATCTGAATACATTGTTTCAACAATGAATCCATTGTTGTAAAAATGTCTAAAATGAAATTTTACACATAAAACAAGCAGTATCTTCTTATTATATTCTGGTGCACGGCTGAAATTTCAATTCCGAATAAAACAGTACTTTTTCTATCGAATGATGTAAAACAATTCCGATTTTAAAGTTGTTCGCAGGGGTATTCTTCTAAAAGTTTAAATAAAATATATATAAATACATTGTTTAAAAAATGAATCCATTGTGGTAAAAATGTTTAAAATGAAATTTTACTTATAAAACAAGCAGTATCTTCTTATTAAATTCTGGTGCACGGCTGAAATTTTGTTTCCGAATAAATCAGTACTTTTCCTATCGAATGATGTAAAAAAATTACGATTTTTAGGTGGTTCGCAGGGGCATTTCTCTAAAATTTTAAATGAAATATACCTAAATACATTTGTTTCAACAATGAATCCATTGTTGTAAAAATGTTTAAAATGAAAATTTACACATAAAACGAGCAGTATCTTTTTATTAAATTCTGGTGCACGGCTGAAATTTCGTTTCCGAATAAAACAGTACTTTTTCTATCGAATGATGTAAAAAAATTCCGATTTTAAAGTTGTTCGCAGGGGTATCCTTCTAAAAGTTTAAATAAAATATATATAAATACATTGTTTCAACAATGAATCCATTGTTGTAAAATTGTTTAAAATGAAATTTTACACATGAAACGAGCAGTATCTTCGTATTAAATTCCGGTGTACGGCTGAAATTTCGTTTCCGAATTAAGCAAAACATTTCCTATCGAATGATGTAAAAATATTGCGATTTTTATGTTGTTCGCAGGGGTATTTTTCTAAAAGTTTAAATGATATGTATCTGAATGCATTGTTTCAACAATGAATCCATTGTTGTAAAAATGTCTAAAATAAATTTTACTTATAAAACAAGCAGTATCTTCTTATTAAATTCTGGTGCACGGCTGAAATTTTGTTTCCGAATAAATCAATACTTTTCCTATCGAATGATGTAAAAAAATTCCGATTTTAAGTGGTTCGCAGGTGCATTTCTCTAAAATTTTAAATGAAATATATATAAATACATTTGTTTCAACAATGAATCCATTGTTGTAAAAGTGTTTAAAATGAAATTTTACACATAAAACGAGCAGTATCTTCTTATTATATTCCGGTGCACGGCTGAAATTTTGTTTCCGAATAAATCAGTACTTTTCCTATCGAATGATGTAAAAAAATTCCGATTTTTAGGTTGTTCGCAGGGGTATTTTTCTACAAGTTTAAATGAAATGTATCTGAATACATTGTTTCAACAATGAATCCATTGTTGTAAAAATGTTTAAAATGAAATTTTACTTATAAAACAAGCAGTATCTTCTTATTAAATTCTGGTGCACGGCTGAAATTTTGTTTCCGAATAAATCAGTACTTTTCCTATCGAATGATGTACAAAAATTCCGATTTTTAGGTGGTTTGCAGAAGCATTTCTCTAAAAGTTTAAATGAAATATATCTAAATGCATTGTTTCAACAATGAATCTATTGTTGAAAAAATGTTTAAAATGAAATTTTACACGTAAAACAAGCAGTATCTTCTTATTAAATTTAGGTGCACGGCTGAAATTTTGTTTCCGAATAAATCAGTACTTTTCCTATCGAATGATGTAAAAAAATTCCGATTTTTAGGTGGTTCGTAGGGGCATTTCTCTAAAATTTTAAATCAAATATATCTAAATACATTTGTTTCAACAATGAATCCATTGTTGTAAAAATGTTTAAAATGAAATTTTACACATAAAACGAGCAGTATCTTCTTTTTAAATTTTGGTGCACGGCTGAAATTTCGTTTCCGAATTAAGCAAAACATTTCCTATCGAATGATGTAAAAATATTGCGATTTTTATGTTGTTCGCAGGGGTATTTTTCTAAAAGTTTAAATGATATGTATCTGAATACATTGTTTCAACAATGAATCCATTGTTGTAAAAATGTCTAAAATAAAATTTTACTTATAAAACAAGCAGTATCTTCTTATTAAATTCTGGTGCACGGCTGAAATTTTGTTTCCGAATAAATCAATACTTTTCCTATCGAATGATGTAAAAAAATTCCGATTTTTAGGTGGTTCGCAGGGTCATTTCTCTAAAAGTTTAAATGAAATATATCTAAATACATTTGTTTCAACGATGAATCCATTGTTGTAAAAGTGTTTAAAATGAAATTTTACACATAAAACGAGCAGTATCTTCTTATTATATTCCGGTGCACGGCTGAAATTTTGTTTCCGAATAAATCAGTACTTTTCCTATCGAATGATGTAAAAAAATTCCGATTATTAGGTTGTTCGCAGGGGTATTTTTCTACAAGTTTAAATGAAATGTATCAGAATACATTGTTTCAACAATGAATCCACTGTTGTAAAAATGTCTAAAATAAAATTTTACACATAAAACAAGCAGTATCTTCTTATTAAATTCTGGTGCACGGCTGAAATTTTGTTTCCGAATAAATCAGTACTTTTCCTACCGAATGATGAAAAAAAATTCCGATTTTAAAGTTGTTCGCAGGGGTATTCTTCTAAAAGTTTAAATAAAATATATATAAATACATTGTTTCAACAATGAATCCATTGTAGTAAAAATGTTTAAAATGACATTTTACACATAAAACGAACAGTATCTTCTTATTAAATTCCGGTGCATGGCTGAAATTTCGTTTCCGAATTAAGCAAAACATTTCCAAACGAATGATGTAAAAAAATTCCGATTTTATGTTGTTCGCAGGGGTATTTTTCTAAAAGTTTAAATGATATGTATCTGAATCCATTGTTTCAACAATGAATCCATTGTTGTAAAAATGTCTAGAATGAAATTTTACTTATAAAACATGCAGTATCTTCTTATTAAATTCTGGTGCACGGCTGAAATTTTGTTTCCGAATAAATCAGTACTTTTCCTATCATATGATGTAAAAACATTCCGATTTTAAAGTTGTTCGAAGGGGTATTCTTCTAAAAGTTTAAATAATATATATATAAATACATTGTTTCAACAATGAATCCATTGTTGTAAAAATGTTTAAAATGAAATTTTACTCTTAAAACGAGCAGTATCTTCGTATTAAATTCCGGTGTACGGCTGAAATTTCGTTTCCGAATTAAGCAAAACTTTTCCTATCGAATGATGTAAAAAAATTCCGATTTTATGTTGTTCGCAGGGGTATTTTTCTACAAGTTTAAATGAAATGTATCAGAATACATTGTTTCAACAATGAATCCATTGTTGTAAAAATGTCTAAAATGAACTTTTACACATAAAACAAGCAGTATCTTCTTATTATATTCTGGTGCACGGCTGAAATTTCAATTCCGATTAAAACAATACTTTTTCTATCGAATGATGTAAAAAAATTCCGATTTTAAAGTTGTTCGCAGGGGTATTCTTCTAAAAGTTTAAATAAAATATATATAAATACATTGTTTCAACAATGAATCCATTGTTGTAAAAATGTTTAAAATGAAATTTTACACAAAAAACGAGCAGTATCTTCTCATTAAATTCTGGTGCACGGCTGAAATTTCGTTTCCGATTTAAGCAAAACATTTCTTATCGAATGATGTAAAAAAATTCGGATTTTTATGTTGTTCGGAGGAGTATTTTTCTAAAAGTTAAAATGATATGTATCTGAATACATTGTTTCAACAATGAATCCATTGTTGTAAAAATGTCTAAAACGAAATTTTACTTATAAAACAAGCAGTATCTTCTTATTAAATTCTGGTGCACGGCTGAAATTTTGTTTCGGAATAAATCAGTACTTTTCCTATCGAATGATGTAAAAAAATTCCGATTTTTAGGTGGTTCGCAGGGGCATTTCTCTAAAATTTTAAATGAAATATACCTAAATACATTTGTTTCAACAATGAATCCATTGTTGTAAAAATGTTTAAAATGAAATTTTACACATAAAACGAGCAGTATCTTCTTATTAAATTCTGGTGCACGGCTGAAATTTCGTTTCTGAATAAAACAGTACTTTTTCTATCGAATGATGTAAAAAAATTCCGATTTTAAAGTTGTTCGCAGGGGTATCCTTCTAAAAGTTTAAATAAAAAATATATAAATACATTGTTTCAACAATGAATCCATTGTTGTAAAAATGTTAAAAATGAAATTTTACACATAAAACGAGCAGTATCTTCGTATTAAATTCCGGTGTACGGCTGAAATTTCGTTTCCGAATTAAGCAAAACCTTTCCTATCGAATGATGTAAAAAAATTCCGATTTTATGTTGTTCGCAGGGGTATTTTTCTACAAGTTTAAATGAAATGTATCAGAATACATTGTTTCAACAATAAATCCATTGTTGTAAAAATGTCTAAAATGAAATTTTACACATAAAACAAGCAGTATCTTCTTATTAAATTCTGGTGCACGGCTGAAATTTTGTTTCCGAATAAATCAGTACTTTTCCTATCGAATGATGTAAAAAAATTCCGATTTTTAGGTGGTTCGCAGGGGCATTTCTCTAAAATTTTAAATGAAATATACCTAAATACATTTGTTTCAACAATGAATCCATTGTTGTAAAAATGTTTAAAATGAAAATTTACACATAAAACGAGCAGTATCTTCTTATTAAATTCTGGTGCACGGCTGAAATTTCGTTTCCGAATAAAACAGTACTTTTTCTATCGAATGATGTAAAAAAATTCCGAATTTAAAGTTGTTCGCAGGGGTATCCTTCTAAAAGTTTAAATAAAATATATATAAATACATTGTTTCAACAATGAATCCATTCTTGTAAAAATGTTTAAAATGAAATTTTACACATAAAACGAGCAGTATCTTCTCATTAAATTCCGGTGCACGGCTGAAATTTCGTTTCCGAATTAAGCAAAACATTTCTTATCGAATGATGTAAAAAAATTCGGATTTTTATGTTGTTCGGAGGGGTATTTTTCTAAAAGTTTAAATGATATGTATCTGAATACATTGTTTCAACAATGAATCCATTGTTGTAAAAATGTCTAAAATGAAATTTTACACATAAAACAAGCAGTATCTTCTTATTAAATTCTGGTGCACGGCTGAAATTCTATTTCCAAATAAATCAGTACTTTTCCTATCGAATGATGTAAAAAAATTCCGATTTTTAGGTGGTTCGCAGAAGCGTTTCTCTAAAAGTTTAAATGAAATATATCTAAATGCATTGTTTCAACAATGAATCTATTGTTGAAAAAATGTTTAAAATGAAATTTTACACGTAAAACAAGCAGTATCTTCTTATTAAATTTAGGTGCATGGCTGAATTTTTGTTTCCGAATAAATCAGTACTTTTCCTATCGAATGATGTAAAAAAATTCCGATTTTTAGGTGGTTCGTAGGGGCATTTCTCTAAAATTTTAAATCAAATATATCTAAATACATTTGTTTCAACAATGAATCCATTGTTGTAAAAATGTTTAAAATGAAAATTTACACATAAAACGAGCAGTATCTTCTTATTATATTCCGGTGCACGGCTGAAATTTTGTTTCCGAATAAATCAGTACTTTTCCTATCGAATGATGTAAAAAAATTCCGATTTTTAGGTTGTTCGCAGGGGTATTTTTCTACAAGTTTAAATAAAATATATATAAATACATTGTTTCAACAATGAATCCATTGTTGTAAAAATGTTTAAAATGAAATTTTACACATAAAACGAGCAGTATCTTCGTATTAAATTCCGGTGTACGGCTGAAATTTCGTTTCCGAATTAAGCAAAACATATCCTATCGAATGATGTAAAAATATTGCGATTTTTATGTTGTTCGCAGGGGTATTTTTCTAAAAGTTTAAATGATATGTATCTGAATGCATTGTTTCAACAATGAATCCATTGTTGTAAAAATGTCTAAAATAAATTTTACTTATAAAACAAGCAGTATCTTCTTATTAAATTCTGGTGCACGGCTGAAATTTTGTTTCCGAATAAATCAATACTTTTCCTATCGAATGATGTAAAAAAATTCCGATTTTTAGGTGGTTCGCAGGGGCATTTCTCTAAAATTTTAAATGAAATATATCTAAATACATTTGTTTCAACAATGAATCCATTGTTGTAAAAGTGTTTAAAATGAAATTTTACACATAAAACGAGCAGTATCTTCTTATTATATTCCGGTGCACGGCTGAAATTTTGTTTCCGAATAAATCAGTACTTTTCCTATCGAATGATGTAAAAAAATTCCGATTTTTAGGTTGTTCGCAGGGGTATTTTTCTACAAGTTTAAATAAAATGTATCAGAATACATTGTTTCAACAATGAATCCACTGTTGTAAAAATGTCTAAAATAAAATTTTACACATAAAACAAGCAGTATCTTCTAATCAAATTCTGGTGCACGGCTGAAATTTTGTTTCCGAATAAATCAGTACTTTTCCTATCGAATGATGAAAAAAAATTCCGATTTTAAAGTTGTTCGCAGGGGTATTCTTCTAAAAGTTTAAATAAAATATATATAAATACATTGTTTCAACAATGAATCCATTGTAGTAAAAATGTTTAAAATGACATTTTACACATAAAACGAACAGTATCTTCTTATTAAATTCCGGTGCATGGCTGAAATTTCGTTTCCGAATTAAGCAAAACATTTGAAAACGAATGATGTAAAAAAATTCCGATTTTATGTTGTTCGCAGGGGTATTTTTCTAAAAGTTTAAATGATATGTATCTGAATACATTGTTTCAACAATGAATCCATTGTTGTAAAAATGTCTAGAATGAAATTTTACTTATAAAACATGCAGTATCTTCTTATTAAATTCTGGTGCACGGCTGAAATTTTGTTTCCGAATAAATCAGTACTTTTCCTATCATATGATGTAAAAACATTCCGATTTTAAAGTTGTTCGAAGGGGTATTCTTCTAAAAGTTTAAATAATATATATATAAATACATTGTTTCAACAATGAATCCATTGTTGTAAAAATGTTTAAAATGAAATTTTACTCTTAAAACGAGCAGTATCTTCGTATTAAATTCCGGTGTACGGCTGAAATTTCGTTTCCGAATTAAGCAAAACCTTTCCTATCGAATGATGTAAAAAAATTCCGATTTTATGTTGTTCGCAGGGGTATTTTTCTACAAGTTTAAATGAAATGTATCAGAATACATTGTTTCAACAATGAATCCATTGTTGTAAAAATGTCTAAAATGAACTTTTACACATAAAACAAGCAGTATCTTCTTATTATATTCTGGTGCACGGCTGAAATTTCAATTCCGATTAAAACAATACTTTTTCTATCGAATGATATAAAAAAATTCCGATTTTAAAGTTGTTCGCAGGGGTATTCTTCTAAAAGTTTAAATAAAATATATATAAATACATTGTTTCAACAATGAATCCATTGTTGTAAAAATGTTTAAAATGAAATTTTACACAAAAAACGAGCAGTATCTTCTCATTAAATTCTGGTGCACGGCTGAAATTTCGTTTCCGATTTAAGCAAAACATTTCTTATCGAATGATGTAAAAAAATTCGGATTTTTATGTTGTTCGGAGGGGTATTTTTCTAAAAGTTTAAATGATATGTATCTAAATACATTGTTTCAACAATGAATCCATTGTTGTAAAAATGTCTAAAATGATATTTTACTTATAAAACAAGCAGTATCTTCTTATTAAATTCTGGTGCACGGCTGAAATTCTATTTCCAAATAAATCAGTACTTTTCCTATCGAATGATGTACAAAAATTCCGATTTTTAGGTGGTTTGCGGAAGCATTTCTCTAAAAGTTTAAATGAAATATATCTAAATGCATTGTTTCAACAATGAATCTATTGTTGAAAAAATGTTTAAAATGAAATTTTACACGTAAAACAAGCAGTATTATCTCATTAAATTTAGGTGCACGGCTGAAATTTTGTTTCTGAATAAAACAGTACTTTTTCTATCGAATGATGTAAAAAAATTCCGATTTTAAAGTTGTTCGCAGGGGTATCCTTCTAAAAGTTTAAATAAAAAATATATAAATACATTGTTTCAACAATGAATCCATTTTTGTAAAAATGTTAAAAATGAAATTTTACACATAAAACGAGCAGTATCTTCTTATTAAATTTTGGTGCACGGCTGAAATTTCGTTTCCGAATTAAGCAAAACATTTCCTATCGAATGATGTAAAAATATTGCGATTTTTATGTTGTTCGCAGGGGTATTTTTCTAAAAGTTTAAATGATATGTATCTGAATACATTGTTTCAACAATGAATCCATTGTTGTAAAAATGTCTAAAATAAATTTTACTTATAAAACAAGCAGTATCTTCTTATTAAATTCTGGTGCACGGCTGAAATTTCGTTTCTGAATAAAACAGTACTTTTTCTATCGAATGATGTAAAAAAATTCCGATTTTAAAGTTGTTCGCAGGGGTATCCTTCTAAAAGTTTAAATAAAATATATATAAATACATTGTTTCAACAATGAATCCATTGTTGTAAAAATGTTAAAAATGAAATTTTACACATAAAACGAGCAGTATCTTCGTATTAAATTCCGGTGTACGGCTGAAATTTCGTTTCCGAATTAAGCAAAACCTTTCCTATCGAATGATGTAAAAAAATTCCGATTTTAAAGTTGTTCGCAGGGGTATCCTTCTAAAAGTTTAAATAAAATATATATAAATACATTGTTTCAACAATGAATCCATTGTTGTAAAAATGTTTAAAATGAAATTTTACACATAAAACGAGCAGTATCTTCTCATTAAATTCTGGTGCACGGCTGAAATTTCGTTTCCGAATTAAGCAAAACATTTCTCATCGAATGATGTAAAAAAATTCGGATTTTTATGTTGTTCGGAGGGGTATTTTTCTAAAAGTTTAAATGATATGTATCTGAATACATTGTTTCAACAATGAATCCATTGTTGTAAAAATGTCTAAAATGAAATTTTACACATAAAACAAGCAGTATCTTCTTATTAAATTCTGGTGCACGGCTGAAATTCTATTTCCAAATAAATCAGTACTTTTCCTATCGAATGATGTAAAAAAATTCCGATTTTTAGGTGGTTCGCAGAAGCATTTCTCTAAAAAATTAAATGAAATATATCTAAATGCATTGTTTCAACAATGAATCTATTGTTGAAAAAATGTTTAAAATGAAATTTTACACGTAAAACAAGCAGTATCTTCTTATTAAATTTAGGTGCACGGCTGAATTTTTGTTTCCGAATAAATCAGTACTTTTCCTATCGAATGATGTAAAAAAATTCCGATTTTTAGGTGGTTCGTAGGGGCATTTCTCTAAAATTTTAAATCAAATATATCTAAATACATTTGTTTCAACAATGAATCCATTGTTGTAAAAATGTTTAAAATGAAATTTTACACATAAAACGAGCAGTATCTTCTTATTAAATTTTGGTGCACGGCTGAAATTTCGTTTCCGAATTAAGCAAAACCTTTCCTATCGAATGATGTAAAAAAATTCCGATTTTATGTTGTTCGCAGGGGTATTTTTCTACAAGTTTAAATGAAATGTATCAGAATACATTGTTTCAACAATAAATCCATTGTTGTAAAAATGTCTAAAATGAAATTTTACACATAAAACAAGCAGTATCTTCTTATTATATTCTGGTGCACGGCTGAAATTTCAATTCCGAATAAAACAGTACTTTTTCTATCGAATGATGTAAAACAATTCCGAATTTAAAGTTGTTCGCAGGGGTATTCTTCTAAAAGTTTAAATAAAATATATATAAATACATTGTTTAAACAATGAATCCATTGTTGTAAAAATGTTTAAAATGAAATTTTACTTATAAAACAAGCAGTATCTTCTTATTAAATTCTGGTGCACGGCTGAAATTTTGTTTCCGAATAAATCAGTACTTTTCCTATCGAATGATGTAAAAAAATTACGATTTTTAGGTGGTTCGCAGGGGCATTTCTCTAAAATTTTAAATGAAATATACCTAAATACATTTGTTTCAACAATGAATCCATTGTTGTAAAAATGTCTAAAATGAAATTTTACACATAAAACAAGCAGTATCTTCTTATTATATTCTGGTGCACGGCTGAAATTTCAATTCCGAATAAAACAGTACTTTTTCTATCGAATGATGTAAAACAATTCCGATTTTAAAGTTGTTCGCAGGGGTATTCTTCTAAAAGTTTTAATAAAATATATATAAATACATTGTTTAAACAATGAATCCATTGTTGTAAAAATGTTTAAAATGAAATTTTACTTATAAAACAAGCAGTATCTTCTTATTAAATTCTGGTGCACGGCTGAAATTTTGTTTCCGAATAAATCAGTACTTTTCCTATCGAATGATGTACAAAAATTCCGATTTTTAGGTGGTTTGCAGAAGCATTTCTCTAAAAGTTTAAATGAAATATATCTAAATGCATTGTTTCAACAATGAATCTATTGTTGAAAAAATGTTTAAAATGAAATTTTACACGTAAAACAAGCAGTATCTTCTTATTAAATTTAGGTGCACGGCTGAAATTTTGTTTCCGAATAAATCAGTACTTTTCCTATCGAATGATGTAAAAAAATTCCGATTTTTAGGTGGTTCGTAGGGGCATTTCTCTAAAATTTTAAATCAAATATATCTAAATACATTTGTTTCAACAATGAATCCATTGTTGTAAAAATGTTTAAAATGAAATTTTACACATAAAACAAGCAGTATCTTCTTATTAAATTTTGGTGCACGGCTGAAATTTCGTTTCCGAATTAAGCAAAACATTTCCTATCGAATGATGTAAAAATATTGCGATTTTTATGTTGTTCGCAGGGGTATTTTTCTAAAAGTTTAAATGATATGTATCTGAATACATTGTTTCAACAATGAATCCATTGTTGTAAAAATGTCTAAATTAAAATTTTACTTATAAAACAAGCAGTATCTTCTTATTAAATTCTGGTGCACGGCTGAAATTTTGTTTCCGAATAAATCAATACTTTTCCTATCGAATGATGTAAAAAAATTCCGATTTTTAGGTGGTTCGCAGGGTCATTTCTCTAAAAGTTTAAATGAAATATATCTAAATACATTTGTTTCAACGATGAATCCATTGTTGTAAAAGTGTTTAAAATGAAATTTTACACATAAAACGAGCAGTATCTTCTTATTATATTCCGGTGCACGGCTGAAATTTTGTTTCCGAATAAATCAGTACTTTTCCTATCGAATGATGTAAAAAAATTCCGATTATTAGGTTGTTCGCAGGGGTATTTTTCTACAAGTTTAAATGAAATGTATCAGAATACATTGTTTCAACAATGAATCCACTGTTGTAAAAATGTCTAAAATAAAATTTTACACATAAAACAAGCAGTATCTTCTTATTAAATTCTGGTGCACGGCTGAAATTTTGTTTCCGAATAAATCAGTACTTTTCCTATCGAATGATGAAAAAAAATTCCGATTTTAAAGTTGTTCGCAGGGGTATTCTTCTAAAAGTTTAAATAAAATATATAAAAATACATTGTTTCAACAATGAATCCATTGTAGTAAAAATGTTTAAAATGACATTTTACACATAAAACGAACAGTATCTTCTTATTAAATTCCGGTGCATGGCTGAAATTTCGTTTCCGAATTAAGCAAAACATTTCCAAACGAATGATGTAAAAAAATTCCGATTTTATGTTGTTCGCAGGGGTATTTTTCTAAAAGTTTAAATGATATGTATCTGAATACATTGTTTCAACAATGAATCCATTGTTGTAAAAATGTCTAGAATGAAATTTTACTTATAAAACATGCAGTATCTTCTTATTAAATTCTGGTGCACGGCTGAAATTTTGTTTCCGAATAAATCAGTACTTTTCCTATCGAATGATGTAAAAACATTCCGATTTTAAAGTTGTTCGAAGGGGTATTCTTCTAAAAGTTTAAATAATATATATATAAATACATTGTTTCAACAATGAATCCATTGTTGTAAAAATGTTTAAAATGAAATTTTACTCTTAAAACGAGCAGTATCTTCGTATTAAATTCCGGTGTACGGCTGAAATTTCGTTTCCGAATTAAGCAAAACCTTTCCTATCGAATGATGTAAAAAAATTCCGATTTTATGTGTTTCGCAGGGGTATTTTTCTACAAGTTTAAATGAAATGTATCAGAATACATTGTTTCAACAATGAATCCATTGTTGTAAAAATGTTTAAAATGAAAATTTACACATAAAACGAGCAGTATCTTCTTATTAAATTCTGGTGCACGGCTGAAATTTCGTTTCCGAATAAAACAGTACTTTTTCTATCGAATGATGTAAAAAAATTCCGATTTTAAAGTTGTTCGCAGGGGTATCCTTCTAAAAGTTTAAATAAAATATATATAAATACATTGTTTCAACAATGAATCCATTGTTGTAAAAATGTTTAAAATGAAATTTTACACATAAAACGAGCAGTATCTTCTCATTAAATTCTGGTGCACGGCTGAAATTTCGTTTCCGAATTAAGCAAAACATTTCTTATCGAATGATGTAAAAAAATTCGGATTTTTATGTTGTTCGGAGGGGTATTTTTCTAAAAGTTTAAATGATATGTATCTGAATACATTGTTTCAACAATGAATCCATTGTTGTAAAAATGTCTAAAATGAAATTTTACACATAAAACAAGCAGTATCTTCTTATTAAATTCTGGTGCACGGCTGAAATTCTATTTCCAAATAAATCAGTACTTTTCCTATCGAATGATGTAAAAAAATTCCGATTTTTAGGTGGTTCGCAGAAGCATTTCTCTAAAAGTTTAAATGAAATATATCTAAATGCATTGTTTCAACAATGAATCTATTGTTGAAAAAATGTTTAAAATGAAATTTTACACGTAAAACAAGCAGTATCTTCTAATTAAATTTAGGTGCACGGCTGAATTTTTGTTTCCGAATAAATCAGTACTTTTCCTATCGAATGATGTAAAAAAATTCCGATTTTTAGGTGGTTCGTAGGGGCATTTCTCTAAAATTTTAAATCAAATATATCTAAATACATTTGTTTCAACAATGAATCCATTTTTGTAAAAATGTTTAAAATGAAATTTTACACATAAAACGAGCAGTATCTTCTTATTAAATTTTGGTGCACGGCTGAAATTTCGTTTCCGAATTAAGCAAAACATTTCCTATCGAATGATGTAAAAATATTGCGATTTTTATGTTGTTCGCAGGGGTATTTTTCTAAAAGTTTAAATGATATGTATCTGAATACATTGTTTCAACAATGAATCCATTGTTGTAAAAATGTCTAAAATAAATTTTACTTATAAAACAAGCAGTATCTTCTTATTAAATTCTGGTGCACGGCTGAAATTTCGTTTCTGAATAAAACAGTACTTTTTCTATCGAATGATGTAAAAAAATTCCGATTTTAAAGTTGTTCGCAGGGGTATCCTTCTAAAAGTTTAAATAAAAAATATATAAATACATTGTTTCAACAATGAATCCATTGTTGTAAAAATGTTAAAAATGAAATTTTACACATAAAACGAGCAGTATCTTCGTATTAAATTCCGGTGTACGGCTGAAATTTCGTTTCCGAATTAAGCAAAACCTTTCCTATCGAATGATGTAAAAAAATTCCGATTTTATGTTGTTCGCAGGGGTATTTTTCTACAAGTTTAAATGAAATGTATCAGAATACATTGTTTCAACAATAAATCCATTGTTGTAAAAATGTCTAAAATGAAATTTTACACATAAAACAAGCAGTATCTTCTTATTATATTCTGGTGCACGGCTGAAATTTCAATTCCGAATAAAACAGTACTTTTTCTATCGAATGATGTAAAACAATTCCGATTTTAAAGTTGTTCGCAGGGGTATTCTTCTAAAAGTTTAAATAAAATATATATAAATACATTGTTTAAACAATGAATCCATTGTTGTAAAAATGTTTAAAATGAATTTTTACTTATAAAACAAGCAGTATCTTCTTATTAAATTCTGGTGCACGGCTGAAATTTTGTTTCCGAATAAATCAGTACTTTTCCTATCGAATGATGTACAAAAGATGTAAAAATATTGCGATTTTTATGTTGTTCGCTGGGGTATTTTTCTAAAAGTTTAAATGATATGTATCTGAATACATTGTTTCAACAATGAATCCATTGTTGTAAAAATGTCTAAAATAAAATTTTACTTATAAAACAAGCAGTATCTTCTTATTAAATTCTGGTGCACGGCTGAAATTTTGTTTCCGAATAAATCAATACTTTTCCTATCGAATGATGTAAAAAAATTCCGATTTTTAGGTGGTTCGCAGGGTCATTTCTCTAAAAGTTTAAATGAAATATATCTAAATACATTTGTTTCAACGATGAATCCATTGTTGTAAAAGTGTTTAAAATGAAATTTTACACATAAAACGAGCAGTATCTTCTTATTATATTCCGGTGCACGGCTGAAATTTTGTTTCCGAATAAATCAGTACTTTTCCTATCGAATGATGTAAAAAAATTCCGATTATTAGGTTGTTCGCAGGGGTATTTTTCTACAAGTTTAAATGAAATGTATCAGAATACATTGTTTCAACAATGAATCCACTGTTGTAAAAATGTCTAAAATAAAATTTTACACATAAAACAAGCAGTATCTTCTTATTAAATTCTGGTGCACGGCTGAAATTTTGTTTCCGAATAAATCAGTACTTTTCCTATCGAATGATGAAAAAAAATTCCGATTTTAAAGTTGTTCGCAGGGGTATTCTTCTAAAAGTTTAAATAAAATATATATAAATACATTGTTTCAACAATGAATCCATTGTAGTAAAAATGTTTAAAATGACATTTTACACATAAAACGAACAGTATCTTCTTATTAAATTCCGGTGCATGGCTGAAATTTCGTTTCCGAATTAAGCAAAACATTTCCAAACGAATGATGTAAAAAAATTCCGATTTTATGTTGTTCGCAGGGGTATTTTTCTAAAAGTTTAAATGATATGTATCTGAATACATTGTTTCAACAATGAATCCATTGTTCTAAAAATGTCTAGAATGAAATTTTACTTATAAAACATGCAGTATCTTCTTATTAAATTCTGGTGCACGGCTGAAATTTTGTTTCCGAATAAATCAGTACTTTTCCTATCGAATGATGTAAAAACATTCCGATTTTAAAGTTGTTCGAAGGGGTATTCTTCTAAAAGTTTAAATAATATATATATAAATACATTGTTTCAACAATGAATCCGTTGTTGTAAAAATGTTTAAAATGAAATTTTACTCTTAAAACGAGCAGTATCTTCGTATTAAATTCCGGTGTACGGCTGAAATTTCGTTTCCGAATTAAGCAAAACTTTTCCTATCGAATGATGTAAAAAAATTCCGATTTTATGTTGTTCGCAGGGGTATTTTTCTACAAGTTTAAATGAAATGTATCAGAATACATTGTTTCAACAATGAATCCATTGTTGTAAAAATGTCTAAAATGAACTTTTACACATAAAACAAGCAGTATCTTCTTATTATATTCTGGTGCACGGCTGAAATTTCAATTCCGAATAAAACAGTACTTTTTCTATCGAATGATGTAAAACAATTCCGAATTTAAAGTTGTTCGCAGGGGTATTCTTCTAAAAGTTTAAATAAAATATATATAAATACATTGTTTAAACAATGAATCCATTGTTGTAAAAATGTTTAAAATGAAATTTTACTTATAAAACAAGCAGTATCTTCTTATTAAATTCTGGTGCACGGCTGAAATTTTGTTTCCGAATAAATCAGTACTTTTCCTATCGAATGATGTAAAAAAATTACGATTTTTAGGTGGTTCGCAGGGGCATTTCTCTAAAATTTTAAATGAAATATACCTAAATACATTTGTTTCAACAATGAATCCATTGTTGTAAAAATGTCTAAAATGAAATTTTACACATAAAACAAGCAGTATCTTCTTATTATATTCTGGTGCACGGCTGAAATTTCAATTCCGAATAAAACAGTACTTTTTCTATCGAATGATGTAAAACAATTCCGATTTTAAAGTTGTTCGCAGGGGTATTCTTCTAAAAGTTTTAATAAAATATATATAAATACATTGTTTAAACAATGAATCCATTGTTGTAAAAATGTTTAAAATGAAATTTTACTTATAAAACAAGCAGTATCTTCTTATTAAATTCTGGTGCACGGCTGAAATTTTGTTTCCGAATAAATCAGTACTTTTCCTATCGAATGATGTACAAAAATTCCGATTTTTAGGTGGTTTGCAGAAGCATTTCTCTAAAAGTTTAAATGAAATATATCTAAATGCATTGTTTCAACAATGAATCTATTGTTGAAAAAATGTTTAAAATGAAATTTTACACGTAAAACAAGCAGTATCTTCTTATTAAATTTAGGTGCACGGCTGAAATTTTGTTTCCGAATAAATCAGTACTTTTCCTATCGAATGATGTAAAAAAATTCCGATTTTTAGGTGGTTCGTAGGGGCATTTCTCTAAAATTTTAAATCAAATATATCTAAATACATTTGTTTCAACAATGAATCCATTGTTGTAAAAATGTTTAAAATGAAATTTTACACATAAAACAAGCAGTATCTTCTTATTAAATTTTGGTGCACGGCTGAAATTTCGTTTCCGAATTAAGCAAAACATTTCCTATCGAATGATGTAAAAATATTGCGATTTTTATGTTGTTCGCAGGGGTATTTTTCTAAAAGTTTAAATGATATGTATCTGAATACATTGTTTCAACAATGAATCCATTGTTGTAAAAATGTCTAAATTAAAATTTTACTTATAAAACAAGCAGTATCTTCTTATTAAATTCTGGTGCACGGCTGAAATTTTGTTTCCGAATAAATCAATACTTTTCCTATCGAATGATGTAAAAAAATTCCGATTTTTAGGTGGTTCGCAGGGTCATTTCTCTAAAAGTTTAAATGAAATATATCTAAATACATTTGTTTCAACGATGAATCCATTGTTGTAAAAGTGTTTAAAATGAAATTTTACACATAAAACGAGCAGTATCTTCTTATTATATTCCGGTGCACGGCTGAAATTTTGTTTCCGAATAAATCAGTACTTTTCCTATCGAATGATGTAAAAAAATTCCGATTATTAGGTTGTTCGCAGGGGTATTTTTCTACAAGTTTAAATGAAATGTATCAGAATACATTGTTTCAACAATGAATCCACTGTTGTAAAAATGTCTAAAATAAAATTTTACACATAAAACAAGCAGTATCTTCTTATTAAATTCTGGTGCACGGCTGAAATTTTGTTTCCGAATAAATCAGTACTTTTCCTATCGAATGATGAAAAAAAATTCCGATTTTAAAGTTGTTCGCAGGGGTATTCTTCTAAAAGTTTAAATAAAATATATAAAAATACATTGTTTCAACAATGAATCCATTGTAGTAAAAATGTTTAAAATGACATTTTACACATAAAACGAACAGTATCTTCTTATTAAATTCCGGTGCATGGCTGAAATTTCGTTTCCGAATTAAGCAAAACATTTCCAAACGAATGATGTAAAAAAATTCCGATTTTATGTTGTTCGCAGGGGTATTTTTCTAAAAGTTTAAATGATATGTATCTGAATACATTGTTTCAACAATGAATCCATTGTTGTAAAAATGTCTAGAATGAAATTTTACTTATAAAACATGCAGTATCTTCTTATTAAATTCTGGTGCACGGCTGAAATTTTGTTTCCGAATAAATTAGTACTTTTCCTATCGAATGATGTAAAAACATTCCGATTTTAAAGTTGTTCGAAGGGGTATTCTTCTAAAAGTTTAAATAATATATATATAAATACATTGTTTCAACAATGAATCCATTGTTGTAAAAATGTTTAAAATGAAATTTTACTCTTAAAACGAGCAGTATCTTCGTATTAAATTCCGGTGTACGGCTGAAATTTCGTTTCCGAATTAAGCAAAACCTTTCCTATCGAATGATGTAAAAAAATTCCGATTTTATGTGTTTCGCAGGGGTATTTTTCTACAAGTTTAAATGAAATGTATCAGAATACATTGTTTCAACAATGAATCCATTGTTGTAAAAATGTTTAAAATGAAAATTTACACATAAAACGAGCAGTATCTTCTTATTAAATTCTGGTGCACGGCTGAAATTTCGTTTCCGAATAAAACAGTACTTTTTCTATCGAATGATGTAAAAAAATTCCGATTTTAAAGTTGTTCGCAGGGGTATCCTTCTAAAAGTTTAAATAAAATATATATAAATACATTGTTTCAACAATGAATCCATTGTTGTAAAAATGTTTAAAATGAAATTTTACACATAAAACGAGCAGTATCTTCTCATTAAATTCTGGTGCACGGCTGAAATTTCGTTTCCGAATTAAGCAAAACATTTCTTATCGAATGATGTAAAAAAATTCGGATTTTTATGTTGTTCGGAGGGGTATTTTTCTAAAAGTTTAAATGATATGTATCTGAATACATTGTTTCAACAATGAATCCATTGTTGTAAAAATGTCTAAAATGAAATTTTACACATAAAACAAGCAGTATCTTCTTATTAAATTCTGGTGCACGGCTGAAATTCTATTTCCAAATAAATCAGTACTTTTCCTATCGAATGATGTAAAAAAATTCCGATTTTTAGGTGGTTCGCAGAAGCATTTCTCTAAAAGTTTAAATGAAATATATCTAAATGCATTGTTTCAACAATGAATCTATTGTTGAAAAAATGTTTAAAATGAAATTTTACACGTAAAACAAGCAGTATCTTCTAATTAAATTTAGGTGCACGGCTGAATTTTTGTTTCCGAATAAATCAGTACTTTTCCTATCGAATGATGTAAAAAAATTCCGATTTTTAGGTGGTTCGTAGGGGCATTTCTCTAAAATTTTAAATCAAATATATCTAAATACATTTGTTTCAACAATGAATCCATTTTTGTAAAAATGTTTAAAATGAAATTTTACACATAAAACGAGCAGTATCTTCTTATTAAATTTTGGTGCACGGCTGAAATTTCGTTTCCGAATTAAGCAAAACATTTCCTATCGAATGATGTAAAAATATTGCGATTTTTATGTTGTTCGCAGGGGTATTTTTCTAAAAGTTTAAATGATATGTATCTGAATACATTGTTTCAACAATGAATCCATTGTTGTAAAAATGTCTAAAATAAATTTTACTTATAAAACAAGCAGTATCTTCTTATTAAATTCTGGTGCACGGCTGAAATTTCGTTTCTGAATAAAACAGTACTTTTTCTATCGAATGATGTAAAAAAATTCCGATTTTAAAGTTGTTCGCAGGGGTATCCTTCTAAAAGTTTAAATAAAAAATATATAAATACATTGTTTCAACAATGAATCCATTGTTGTAAAAATGTTAAAAATGAAATTTTACACATAAAACGAGCAGTATCTTCGTATTAAATTCCGGTGTACGGCTGAAATTTCGTTTCCGAATTAAGCAAAACCTTTCCTATCGAATGATGTAAAAAAATTCCGATTTTATGTTGTTCGCAGGGGTATTTTTCTACAAGTTTAAATGAAATGTATCAGAATACATTGTTTCAACAATAAATCCATTGTTGTAAAAATGTCTAAAATGAAATTTTACACATAAAACAAGCAGTATCTTCTTATTATATTCTGGTGCACGGCTGAAATTTCAATTCCGAATAAAACAGTACTTTTTCTATCGAATGATGTAAAACAATTCCGATTTTAAAGTTGTTCGCAGGGGTATTCTTCTAAAAGTTTAAATAAAATATATATAAATACATTGTTTAAACAATGAATCCATTGTTGTAAAAATGTTTAAAATGAATTTTTACTTATAAAACAAGCAGTATCTTCTTATTAAATTCTGGTGCACGGCTGAAATTTTGTTTCCGAATAAATCAGTACTTTTCCTATCGAATGATGTACAAAAGATGTAAAAATATTGCGATTTTTATGTTGTTCGCTGGGGTATTTTTCTAAAAGTTTAAATGATATGTATCTGAATACATTGTTTCAACAATGAATCCATTGTTGTAAAAATGTCTAAAATAAAATTTTACTTATAAAACAAGCAGTATCTTCTTATTAAATTCTGGTGCACGGCTGAAATTTTGTTTCCGAATAAATCAATACTTTTCCTATCGAATGATGTAAAAAAATTCCGATTTTTAGGTGGTTCGCAGGGTCATTTCTCTAAAAGTTTAAATGAAATATATCTAAATACATTTGTTTCAACGATGAATCCATTGTTGTAAAAGTGTTTAAAATGAAATTTTACACATAAAACGAGCAGTATCTTCTTATTATATTCCGGTGCACGGCTGAAATTTTGTTTCCGAATAAATCAGTACTTTTCCTATCGAATGATGTAAAAAAATTCCGATTATTAGGTTGTTCGCAGGGGTATTTTTCTACAAGTTTAAATGAAATGTATCAGAATACATTGTTTCAACAATGAATCCACTGTTGTAAAAATGTCTAAAATAAAATTTTACACATAAAACAAGCAGTATCTTCTTATTAAATTCTGGTGCACGGCTGAAATTTTGTTTCCGAATAAATCAGTACTTTTCCTATCGAATGATGAAAAAAAATTCCGATTTTAAAGTTGTTCGCAGGGGTATTCTTCTAAAAGTTTAAATAAAATATATATAAATACATTGTTTCAACAATGAATCCATTGTAGTAAAAATGTTTAAAATGACATTTTACACATAAAACGAACAGTATCTTCTTATTAAATTCCGGTGCATGGCTGAAATTTCGTTTCCGAATTAAGCAAAACATTTCCAAACGAATGATGTAAAAAAATTCCGATTTTATGTTGTTCGCAGGGGTATTTTTCTAAAAGTTTAAATGATATGTATCTGAATACATTGTTTCAACAATGAATCCATTGTTGTAAAAATGTCTAGAATGAAATTTTACTTATAAAACATGCAGTATCTTCTTATTAAATTCTGGTGCACGGCTGAAATTTTGTTTCCGAATAAATCAGTACTTTTCCTATCGAATGATGTAAAAACATTCCGATTTTAAAGTTGTTCGAAGGGGTATTCTTCTAAAAGTTTAAATAATATATATATAAATACATTGTTTCAACAATGAATCCGTTGTTGTAAAAATGTTTAAAATGAAATTTTACTCTTAAAACGAGCAGTATCTTCGTATTAAATTCCGGTGTACGGCTGAAATTTCGTTTCCGAATTAAGCAAAACTTTTAATATCGAATGATGTAAAAAAATTCCGATTTTATGTTGTTCGCAGGGGTATTTTTCTACAAGTTTAAATGAAATGTATCAGAATACATTGTTTCAACAATGAATCCATTGTTGTAAAAATGTCTAAAATGAACTTTTACACATAAAACAAGCAGTATCTTCTTATTATATTCTGGTGCACGGCTGAAATTTCAATTCCGATTAAAACAATACCTTTTCTATCGAATGATGTAAAAAAATTCCGATTTTAAAGTTGTTCGCAGGGGTATTCTTCTAAAAGTTTAAATAAAATATATATAAATACATTGTTTCAACAATGAATCCATTGTTGTAAAAATGTTTAAAATGAAATCTTACACAAAAAACGAGCAGTATCTTCTCATTAAATTCTGGTGCACGGCTGAAATTTCGTTTCCGATTTAAGCAAAACATTTCTTATCGAATGATGTAAAAAAATTCGGATTTTTATGTTGTTATGAAGGAGTATTTTTCTAAAAGTTTAAATGATATGTATCTGAATACATTGTTTCAACAATGAATCCATTGTTGTAAAAATGTCTAAAATGAAATTTTACACATAAAACAAGCAGTATCTTCTTATTAAATTCTGGTGCACGGCTGAAATTCTATTTCCAAATAAATCAGTACTTTTCCTATCGAATGATGTAAAAAAATTCCGATTTTTAGGTGGTTCGCAGAAGCATTTCTCTAAAAGTTTAAATGAAATATATCTAAATGCATTGTTTCAACAATGAATCTATTGTTGAAAAAATGTTTAAAATGAAATTTTACACGTAAAACAAGCAGTATCTTCTAATTAAATTTAGGTGCACGGCTGAATTTTTGTTTCCGAATAAATCAGTACTTTTCCTATCGAATGATGTAAAAAAATTCCGATTTTTAGGTGGTTCGTAGGGGCATTTCTCTAAAATTTTAAATCAAATATATCTAAATACATTTGTTTCAACAATGAATCCATTGTTGTAAAAATGTTTAAAATGAAATTTTACACATAAAACAAGCAGTATCTTCTTATTATATTCTGGTGCACGGCTGAAATTTCAATTCCGAATAAAACAGTACTTTTTCTATCGAATGATGTAAAACAATTCCGATTTTAAAGTTGTTCGCAGGGGTATTCTTCTAAAAGTTTTAATAAAATATATATAAATACATTGTTTAAACAATGAATAAATTGTTGTAAAAATGTTTAAAATGAAATTTTACTTATAAAACAAGCAGTATCTTCTTATTAAATTCTGGTGCACGGCTGAAATTTTGTTTCCGAATAAATCAGTACTTTTCCTATCGAATGATGTACAAAAATTCCGATTTTTAGGTGGTTTGCAGAAGCATTTCTCTAAAAGTTTAAATGAAATATATCTAAATGCATTGTTTCAACAATGAATCTATTGTTGAAAAAATGTTTAAAATGAAATTTTACACGTAAAACAAGCAGTATCTTATTAAATTTAGGTGCACGGCTGAAATTTTGTTTCCGAATAAATCAGTACTTTTCCTATCGAATGATGTAAAAAAATTCCGATTTTTAGGTGGTTCGTAGGGGCATTTCTCTAAAATTTTAAATCAAATATATCTAAATACATTTGTTTCAACAATGAATCCATTGTTGTAAAAATGTTTAAAATGAAATTTTACACATAAAACGAGCAGTATCTTCTTATTAAATTTTGGTGCACGGCTGAAATTTCGTTTCCGAATTAAGCAAAACATTTCCTATCGAATGATGTAAAAATATTGCGATTTTTATGTTGTTCGCAGGGGTATTTTTCTAAAAGTTTAAATGATATGTATCTGAATACATTGTTTCAACAATGAATCCATTGTTGTAAAAATGTCTAAAATAAAATTTTACTTATAAAAAAAGCAGTATCTTCTTATTAAATTCTGGTGCACGGCTGAAATTTTGTTTCCGAATAAATCAATACTTTTCCTATCGAATGATGTAAAAAAATTCCGATTTTTAGGTGGTTCGCAGGGTCATTTCTCTAAAAGTTTAAATGAAATATATCTAAATACATTTGTTTCAACGATGAATCCATTGTTGTAAAAGTGTTTAAAATGAAATTTTACACATAAAACGAGCAGTATCTTCTTATTATATTCCGGTGCACGGCTGAAATTTTGTTTCCGAATAAATCAGTACTTTTCCTATCGAATGATGTAAAAAAATTCCGATTATTAGGTTGTTCGCAGGGGTATTTTTCTACAAGTTTAAATGAAATGTATCAGAATACATTGTTTCAACAATGAATCCGCTGTTGTAAAAATGTCTAAAATAAAATTTTACACATAAGACAAGCAGTATCTTCTTATTAAATTCTGGTGCACGGCTGAAATTTTGTTTCCGAATAAATCAGTACTTTTCCTATCGAATGATGAAAAAAAATTCCGATTTTAAAGTTGTTCGCAGGGGTATTCTTCTAAAAGTTTAAATAAAATATATAAAAATACATTGTTTCAACAATGAATCCATTGTAGTAAAAATGTTTAAAATGACATTTTACACATAAAACGAACAGTATCTTCTTATTAAATTCCGGTGCATGGCTGAAATTTCGTTTCCGAATTAAGCAAAACATTTCCAAACGAATGATGTAAAAAAATTCCGATTTTATGTTGTTCGCAGCTGTACTTTTCTAAAAGTTTAAATGATATGTATCTGAATACATTGTTTCAACAATGAATCCATTGTTGTAAAAATGTCTAGAATGAAATTTTACTTATAAAACATGCAGTATCTTCTTATTAAATTCTGGTGCACGGCTGAAATTTTGTTTCCGAATAAATCAGTACTTTTCCTATCGAATGATGTAAAAACATTCCGATTTTAAAGTTGTTCGAAGGGGTATTCTTCTAAAAGTTTAAATAATATATATATAAATACATTGTTTCAACAATGAATCCATTGTTGTAAAAATGTTTAAAATGAAATTTTACTCTTAAAACGAGCAGTATCTTCGTATTAAATTCCGGTGTACGGCTGAAATTTCGTTTCCGAATTAAGCAAAACCTTTCCTATCGAATGATGTAAAAAAATTCCGATTTTATGTTGTTCGCATGGGTATTTTTCTACAAGATTAAATGAAATGTATCAGAATACATTGTTTCAACAATGAATCCATTGTTGTAAAAATGTTTAAAATGAAAATTTACACATAAAACGAGCAGTATCTTCTTATTAAATTCTGGTGCACGGCTGAAATTTCGTTTCCGAATAAAACAGTACTTTTTCTATCGAATGATGTAAAAAAATTCCGATTTTAAAGTTGTTCGCAGGGGTATCCTTCTAAAAGTTTAAATAAAATATATATAAATACATTGTTTCAACAATGAATCCATTGTTGTAAAAATGTTTAAAATGAAATTTTACACATAAAACGAGCAGTATCTTCTCATTAAATTCTGGTGCACGGCTGAAATTTCGTTTCCGAATTAAGCAAAACATTTCTTATCGAATGATGTAAAAAAATTCGGATTTTTATGTTGTTCGGAGGGGTATTTTTCTAAAAGTTTAAATGATATGTATCTGAAAACATTGTTTCAACAATGAATCCATTGTTGTAAAAATGTCTAAAATGAAATTTTACACATAAAACAAGCAGTATCTTCTTATTAAATTCTGGTGCACGGCTGAAATTCTATTTCCAAATAAATCAGTACTTTTCCTATCGAATGATGTAAAAAAATTCCGATTTTTAGGTGGTTCGCAGAAGCATTTCTCTAAAAGTTTAAATGAAATATATCTAAATGCATTGTTTCAACAATGAATCTATTGTTGAAAAAATGTTTAAAATGAAATTTTACACGTAAAACAAGCAGTATCTTCTAATTAAATTTAGGTGCACGGCTGAATTTTTGTTTCCGAATAAATCAGTACTTTTCCTATCGAATGATGTAAAAAATTCCGATTTTTAGGTGGTTCGTACGGGCATTTCTCTAAAATTTTAAATCAAATATATCTAAATACATTTGTTTCAACAATGAATCCAATGTTGTAAAAATGTTTAAAATGAAATTTTACACATAAAACGAGCAGTATCTTCTTATTAAATTTTGGTGCACGGCTGAAATTTCGTTTCCGAATTAAGCAAAACATTTCCTATCGAATGATGTAAAAATATTGCGATTTTTATGTTGTTCGCAGGGGTATTTTTCTAAAAGTTTAAATGATATGTATCTGAATACATTGTTTCAACAATGAATCCATTGTTGTAAAAATGTCTAAAATAAATTTTACTTATAAAAAGAGCAGTATCTTCTTATTAAATTCTGGTGCACGGCTGAAATTTCGTTTCTGAATAAAACAGTACTTTTTCTATCGAATGATGTAAAAAAATTCCGATTTTAAAGTTGTTCGCAGGGGTATCCTTCTAAAAGTTTAAATAAAAAATATATAAATACATTGTTTCAACAATGAATCCATTGTTGTAAAAATGTTAAAAATGAAATTTTACACATAAAACGAGCAGTATCTTCGTATTAAATTCCGGTGTACGGCTGAAATTTCGTTTCCGAATTAAGCAAAACCTTTCCTATCGAATGATGTAAAAAAATTCCGATTTTATGTTGTTCGCAGGGGTATTTTTCTACAAGTTTAAATGAAATGTATCAGAATACATTGTTTCAACAATAAATCCATTGTTGTAAAAATGTCTAAAATGAAATTTTACACATAAAACAAGCAGTATCTTCTTATTATATTCTGGTGCACGGCTGAAATTTCAATTCCGAATAAAACAGTACTTTTTCTATCGAATGATGTAAAACAATTCCGATTTTAAAGTTGTTCGCAGGGGTATTCTTCTAAAAGTTTAAATAAAATATATATAAATACATTGTTTAAACAATGAATCCATTGTTGTAAAAATGTCTAAAATAAAATTTTACACATAAGACAAGCAGTATCTTCTTATTAAATTCTGGTGCACGGCTGAAATTTTGTTTCCGAATAAATCAGTACTTTTCCTATCGAATGATGAAAAAAAATTCCGATTTTAAAGTTGTTCGCAGGGGTATTCTTCTAAAAGTTTAAATAAAATATATAAAAATACATTGTTTCAACAATGAATCCATTGTAGTAAAAATGTTTAAAATGACATTTTACACATAAAACGAACAGTATCTTCTTATTAAATTCCGGTGCATGGCTGAAATTTCGTTTCCGAATTAAGCAAAACATTTCCAAACGAATGATGTAAAAAAATTCCGATTTTATGTTGTTCGCAGCTGTACTTTTCTAAAAGTTTAAATGATATGTATCTGAATACATTGTTTCAACAATGAATCCATTGTTGTAAAAATGTCTAGAATGAAATTTTACTTATAAAACATGCAGTATCTTCTTATTAAATTCTGGTGCACGGCTGAAATTTTGTTTCCGAATAAATCAGTACTTTTCCTATCGAATGATGTAAAAACATTCCGATTTTAAAGTTGTTCGAAGGGGTATTCTTCTAAAAGTTTAAATAATATATATATAAATACATTGTTTCAACAATGAATCCATTGTTGTAAAAATGTTTAAAATGAAATTTTACTCTTAAAACGAGCAGTATCTTCGTATTAAATTCCGGTGTACGGCTGAAATTTCGTTTCCGAATTAAGCAAAACCTTTCCTATCGAATGATGTAAAAAAATTCCGATTTTATGTTGTTCGCATGGGTATTTTTCTACAAGATTAAATGAAATGTATCAGAATACATTGTTTCAACAATGAATCCATTGTTGTAAAAATGTTTAAAATGAAAATTTACACATAAAACGAGCAGTATCTTCTTATTAAATTCTGGTGCACGGCTGAAATTTCGTTTCCGAATAAAACAGTACTTTTTCTATCGAATGATGTAAAAAAATTCCGATTTTAAAGTTGTTCGCAGGGGTATCCTTCTAAAAGTTTAAATAAAATATATATAAATACATTGTTTCAACAATGAATCCATTGTTGTAAAAATGTTTAAAATGAAATTTTACACATAAAACGAGCAGTATCTTCTCATTAAATTCTGGTGCACGGCTGAAATTTCGTTTCCGAATTAAGCAAAACATTTCTTATCGAATGATGTAAAAAAATTCGGATTTTTATGTTGTTCGGAGGGGTATTTTTCTAAAAGTTTAAATGATATGTATCTGAAAACATTGTTTCAACAATGAATCCATTGTTGTAAAAATGTCTAAAATGAAATTTTACACATAAAACAAGCAGTATCTTCTTATTAAATTCTGGTGCACGGCTGAAATTCTATTTCCAAATAAATCAGTACTTTTCCTATCGAATGATGTAAAAATATTCCGATTTTTAGGTGGTTCGCAGAAGCATTTCTCTAAAAGTTTAAATGAAATATATCTAAATGCATTGTTTCAACAATGAATCTATTGTTGAAAAAATGTTTAAAATGAAATTTTACACGTAAAACAAGCAGTATCTTCTAATTAAATTTAGGTGCACGGCTGAATTTTTGTTTCCGAATAAATCAGTACTTTTCCTATCGAATGATGTAAAAAATTCCGATTTTTAGGTGGTTCGTAGGGGCATTTCTCTAAAATTTTAAATCAAATATATCTAAATACATTTGTTTCAACAATGAATCCAATGTTGTAAAAATGTTTAAAATGAAATTTTACACATAAAACGAGCAGTATCTTCTTATTAAATTTTGGTGCACGGCTGAAATTTCGTTTCCGAATTAAGCAAAACATTTCCTATCGAATGATGTAAAAATATTGCGATTTTTATGTTGTTCGCAGGGGTATTTTTCTAAAAGTTTAAATGATATGTATCTGAATACATTGTTTCAACAATGAATCCATTGTTGTAAAAATGTCTAAAATAAATTTTACTTATAAAACAAGCAGTATCTTCTTATTAAATTCTGGTGCACGGCTGAAATTTCGTTTCTGAATAAAACAGTACTTTTTCTATCGAATGATGTAAAAAAATTCCGATTTTAAAGTTGTTCGCAGGGGTATCCTTCTAAAAGTTTAAATAAAAAATATATAAATACATTGTTTCAACAATGAATCCATTGTTGTAAAAATGTTAAAAATGAAATTTTACACATAAAACGAGCAGTATCTTCGTATTAAATTCCGGTGTACGGCTGAAATTTCGTTTCCGAATTAAGCAAAACCTTTCCTATCGAATGATGTAAAAAAATTCCGATTTTATGTTGTTCGCAGGGGTATTTTTCTACAAGTTTAAATGAAATGTATCAGAATACATTGTTTCAACAATAAATCCATTGTTGTAAAAATGTCTAAAATGAAATTTTACACATAAAACAAGCAGTATCTTCTTATTATATTCTGGTGCACGGCTGAAATTTCAATTCCGAATAAAACAGTACTTTTTCTATCGAATTATGTAAAACAATTCCGATTTTAAAGTTGTTCGCAGGGGTATTCTTCTAAAAGTTTAAATAAAATATATATAAATACATTGTTTAAACAATGAATCCATTGTTGTAAAAATGTTTAAAATGAAATTTTACTTATAAAACAAGCAGTATCTTCTTATTAAATTCTGGTGCACGGCTGAAATTTTGTTTCCGAATAAATCAGTACTTTTCCTATCGAATGATGTAAAAAAATTACGATTTTTAGGTGGTTCGCAGGGGCATTTCTCTAAAATTTTAAATGAAATATACCTAAATACATTTGTTTCAACAATGAATCCATTGTTGTAAAAATGTTTAAAATGAAAATTTACACATAAAACGAGCAGTATCTTCTTATTAATTTCTGGTGCACGGCTGAAATTTCGTTTCCGAATAACACAGTACTTTTTCTATCGAATGATGTAAAAAAATTCCGATTTTAAAGTTGTTCGCAGGGGTATCCTTCTAAAAGTTTAAATAAAATATATATAAATACATTGTTTCAACAATGAATCCATTGTTGTAAAAATGTTTAAAATGAAATTTTACACATAAAACGAGCAGTATCTTCTTAGTATATTCTGGTGCACGGCTGAAATTTCAATTCCGAATAAAACAGTACTTTTTCTATCGAATGATGTAAAACAATTCCGATTTTAAAGTTGTTCGCAGGGGTATTCTTCTAAAAGTTTTAATAAAATATATATAAATACATTGTTTCAACAATGAATCCATTGTTGTAAAAATGTTTAAAATGAAATTTTACTCTTACAACGAGCAGTATCTTCGTATTAAATTCCGGTGTACGGCTGAAATTTCGTTTCCGAACTAAGCAAAACATTTCCTATCGAATGATGTAAAAATATTGCGATTTTTATGTTGTTCGCAGGGGTATTTTTCTAAAAGTTTAAATGATATGTATCTGAATGCATTGTTTCAACAATGAATCCATTGTTGTAAAAATGTCTAAAATAAATTTTACTTATAAAACAAGCAGTATCTTCTTATTAAATTCTGGTGCACGGCTGAAATTTTGTTTCCGAATAAATCAATACTTTTCCTATCGAATGATGTAAAAAAATTCCGATTTTTAGGTGGTTCGCAGGGGCATTTCTCTAAAATTTTAAATGAAATATATCTAAATACATTTGTTTCAACAATGAATCCATTGTTGTAAAAGTGTTTAAAATGAAATTTTACACATAAAACGAGCAGTATCTTCTTATTATATTCCAGTGCACGGCTGAAATTTTGTTTCCGAATAAATCAGTACTTTTCCTATCGAATGATGTAAAAAAATTCCGATTTTTAGGTTGTTCGCAGGGGTATTTTTCTACAAGTTTAAATGAAATGTATCAGAATACATTGTTTCAACAATGAATCCACTGTTGTAAAAATGTCTAAAATGAAATTTTACACATAAAACAAGCAGTATCTTCTTATTATATTCTGGTGCACGGCTGAAATTTCAATTCCGAATAAAACAGTACTTTTTCTATCGAATGATGTAAAACAATTCCGATTTTAAAGTTGTTCGCAGGGGTATTCTTCTAAAAGTTTTAATAAAATATATATAAATACATTGTTTCAACAATGAATCCATTGTTGTAAAAATGTTTAAAATGAAATTTTACTCTTACAACGAGCAGTATCTTCGTATTAAATTCCGGTGTACGGCTTAAATTTCGTTTCCGAATTAAGCAAAACCTTTCCTATCGAATGATGTAAAAAAATTCCGATTTTATGTTGTTCGCAGGGGTATTTTTCTACAAGTTTAAATGAAATGTATCAGAATACATTGTTTCAACAATGAATCCATTGTTGTAAAAATGTCTAAAATGAAACTTTACACATAAAACAAGCAGTATCTTCTTATTATATTCTGGTGCACGGCTGAAATTTCAATTCCGAATAAAACAGTACTTTTTCTATCGAATGATGTAAAACAATTCCGATTTTAAAGTTGTTCGCAGGGGTATTCTTCTAAAAGTTTTAATAAAATATATATAAATACATTGTTTAAACAATGAATCCATTGTTGTAAAAATGTTTAAAATGAAATTTTACTTATAAAACAAGCAGTATCTTCTTATTAAATTCTGGTGCACGGCTGAAATTTTGTTTCCGAATAAATCAGTACTTTTCCTATCGAATGATGTACAAAAATTCCAATTTTTAGGTGGTTTGCAGAAGCATTTCTCTAAAAGTTTAAATGAAATATATCTAAATGCATTGTTTCAACAATGAATCTATTGTTGAAAAAATGTTTAAAATGAAATTTTACACGTAAAACAAGCAGTATCTTCTTATTAAATTTAGGTGCACGGCTGAAATTTTGTTTCCGAATAAATCAGTACTTGTCCTATCGAATGATGTAAAAAAGTTCCGATTTTTAGGTGGTTCGTAGGGGCATTTCTCTAAAATTTTAAATCAAATATATCTAAATACATTTGTTTCAACAATGAATCCATTGTTGTAAAAATGTTTAAAATGAAATTTTACACATAAAACGAGCAGTATCTTCTTATTAAATTTTGGTGCACGGCTGAAATTTCGTTTCCGAATTAAGCAAAACATTTCCTATCGAATGATGTAAATATATTGCGATTTTTATGTTGTTCGCAGGGGTATTTTTCTAAAAGTTTAAATGATATGTATCTGAATACATTGTTTCAACAATGAATCCATTGTTGTAAAAATGTCTAAAATAAAATTTTACTTATAAAACAAGCAGTATCTTCTTATTAAATTCTGGTGCACGGCTGAAATTTTGTTTCCGAATAAATCAATACTTTTCCTATCGAATGATGTAAAAAAATTCCGATTTTTAGGTGGTTCGCAGGGTCATTTCTCTAAAAGTTTAAATGAAATATATCTAAATACATTTGTTTCAACGATGAATCCATTGTTGTAAAAGTGTTTAAAATGAAATTTTACACATAAAACGAGCAGTATCTTCTTATTATATTCCGGTGCACGGCTGAAATTTTGTTTCCGAATAAATCAGTACTTTTCCTATCGAATGATGTAAAAAAATTCCGATTATTAGGTTGTTCGCAGGGGTATTTTTCTACAAGTTTAAATGAAATGTATCAGAATACATTGTTTCAACAATGAATCCACTGTTGTAAAAATGTCTAAAATAAAATTTTACACATAAAACAAGCAGTATCTTCTTATTAAATTCTGGTGCACGGCTGAAATTTTGTTTCCGAATAAATCAGTACTTTTCCTATCGAATGATGAAAAAAAATTCCGATTTTAAAGTTGTTCGCAGGGGTATTCTTCTAAAAGTTTAAATAAAATATATATAAATACATTGTTTCAACAATGAATCCATTGTAGTAAAAATGTTTAAAATGACATTTTACACATAAAACGAACAGTATCTTCTTATTAAATTCCGGTGCATGGCTGAAATTTCGTTTCCGAATTAAGCAAAACATTTCCAAACGAATGATGTAAAAAAATTCCGATTTTATGTTGTTCGCAGGGGTATTTTTCTAAAAGTTTAAATGATATGTATCTGAATACATTGTTTCAACAATGAATCCATTGTTGTAAAAATGTCTAGAATGAAATTTTACTTATAAAACATGCAGTATCTTCTTATTAAATTCTGGTGCACGGCTGAAATTTTGTTTCCGAATAAATCAGTACTTTTCCTATCGAATGATGTAAAAACATTCCGATTTTAAAGTTGTTCGAAGGGGTATTCTTCTAAAAGTTTAAATAATATATATATAAATACATTGTTTCAACAATGAATCCGTTGTTGTAAAAATGTTTAAAATGAAATTTTACTCTTAAAACGAGCAGTATCTTCGTATTAAATTCCGGTGTACGGCTGAAATTTCGTTTCCGAATTAAGCAAAACTTTTCCTATCGAATGATGTAAAAAAATTCCGATTTTATGTTGTTCGCAGGGGTATTTTTCTACAAGTTTAAATGAAATGTATCAGAATACATTGTTTCAACAATGAATCCATTGTTGTAAAAATGTCTAAAATGAACTTTTACACATAAAACAAGCAGTATCTTCTTATTATATTCTGGTGCACGGCTGAAATTTCAATTCCGATTAAAACAATACCTTTTCTATCGAATGATGTAAAAAAATTCCGATTTTAAAGTTGTTCGCAGGGGTATTCTTCTAAAAGTTTAAATAAAATATATATAAATACATTGTTTCAACAATGAATCCATTGTTGTAAAAATGTTTAAAATGAAATCTTACACAAAAAACGAGCAGTATCTTCTCATTAAATTCTGGTGCACGGCTGAAATTTCGTTTCCGATTTAAGCAAAACATTTCTTATCGAATGATGTAAAAAAATTCGGATTTTTATGTTGTTATGAAGGAGTATTTTTCTAAAAGTTTAAATGATATGTATCTGAATACATTGTTTCAACAATGAATCCATTGTTGTAAAAATGTCTAAAATGAAATTTTACACATAAAACAAGCAGTATCTTCTTATTAAATTCTGGTGCACGGCTGAAATTCTATTTCCAAATAAATCAGTACTTTTCCTATCGAATGATGTAAAAAAATTCCGATTTTTAGGTGGTTCGCAGAAGCATTTCTCTAAAAGTTTAAATGAAATATATCTAAATGCATTGTTTCAACAATGAATCTATTGTTGAAAAAATGTTTAAAATGAAATTTTACACGTAAAACAAGCAGTATCTTCTAATTAAATTTAGGTGCACGGCTGAATTTTTGTTTCCGAATAAATCAGTACTTTTCCTATCGAATGATGTAAAAAAATTCCGATTTTTAGGTGGTTCGTAGGGGCATTTCTCTAAAATTTTAAATCAAATATATCTAAATACATTTGTTTCAACAATGAATCCATTGTTGTAAAAATGTTTAAAATGAAATTTTACACATAAAACAAGCAGTATCTTCTTATTATATTCTGGTGCACGGCTGAAATTTCAATTCCGAATAAAACAGTACTTTTTCTATCGAATGATGTAAAACAATTCCGATTTTAAAGTTGTTCGCAGGGGTATTCTTCTAAAAGTTTTAATAAAATATATATAAATACATTGTTTAAACAATGAATAAATTGTTGTAAAAATGTTTAAAATGAAATTTTACTTATAAAACAAGCAGTATCTTCTTATTAAATTCTGGTGCACGGCTGAAATTTTGTTTCCGAATAAATCAGTACTTTTCCTATCGAATGATGTACAAAAATTCCGATTTTTAGGTGGTTTGCAGAAGCATTTCTCTAAAAGTTTAAATGAAATATATCTAAATGCATTGTTTCAACAATGAATCTATTGTTGAAAAAATGTTTAAAATGAAATTTTACACGTAAAACAAGCAGTATCTTATTAAATTTAGGTGCACGGCTGAAATTTTGTTTCCGAATAAATCAGTACTTTTCCTATCGAATGATGTAAAAAAATTCCGATTTTTAGGTGGTTCGTAGGGGCATTTCTCTAAAATTTTAAATCAAATATATCTAAATACATTTGTTTCAACAATGAATCCATTGTTGTAAAAATGTTTAAAATGAAATTTTACACATAAAACGAGCAGTATCTTCTTATTAAATTTTGGTGCACGGCTGAAATTTCGTTTCCGAATTAAGCAAAACATTTCCTATCGAATGATGTAAAAATATTGCGATTTTTATGTTGTTCGCAGGGGTATTTTTCTAAAAGTTTAAATGATATGTATCTGAATACATTGTTTCAACAATGAATCCATTGTTGTAAAAATGTCTAAAATAAAATTTTACTTATAAAACAAGCAGTATCTTCTTATTAAATTCTGGTGCACGGCTGAAATTTTGTTTCCGAATAAATCAATACTTTTCCTATCGAATGATGTAAAAAAATTCCGATTTTTAGGTGGTTCGCAGGGTCATTTCTCTAAAAGTTTAAATGAAATATATCTAAATACATTTGTTTCAACGATGAATCCATTGTTGTAAAAGTGTTTAAAATGAAATTTTACACATAAAACGAGCAGTATCTTCTTATTATATTCCGGTGCACGGCTGAAATTTTGTTTCCGAATAAATCAGTACTTTTCCTATCGAATGATGTAAAAAAATTCCGATTATTAGGTTGTTCGCAGGGGTATTTTTCTACAAGTTTAAATGAAATGTATCAGAATACATTGTTTCAACAATGAATCCGCTGTTGTAAAAATGTCTAAAATAAAATTTTACACATAAGACAAGCAGTATCTTCTTATTAAATTCTGGTGCACGGCTGAAATTTTGTTTCCGAATAAATCAGTACTTTTCCTATCGAATGATGAAAAAAAATTCCGATTTTAAAGTTGTTCGCAGGGGTATTCTTCTAAAAGTTTAAATAAAATATATAAAAATACATTGTTTCAACAATGAATCCATTGTAGTAAAAATGTTTAAAATGACATTTTACACATAAAACGAACAGTATCTTCTTATTAAATTCCGGTGCATGGCTGAAATTTCGTTTCCGAATTAAGCAAAACATTTCCAAACGAATGATGTAAAAAAATTCCGATTTTATGTTGTTCGCAGCTGTACTTTTCTAAAAGTTTAAATGATATGTATCTGAATACATTGTTTCAACAATGAATCCATTGTTGTAAAAATGTCTAGAATGAAATTTTACTTATAAAACATGCAGTATCTTCTTATTAAATTCTGGTGCACGGCTGAAATTTTGTTTCCGAATAAATCAGTACTTTTCCTATCGAATGATGTAAAAACATTCCGATTTTAAAGTTGTTCGAAGGGGTATTCTTCTAAAAGTTTAAATAATATATATATAAATACATTGTTTCAACAATGAATCCATTGTTGTAAAAATGTTTAAAATGAAATTTTACTCTTAAAACGAGCAGTATCTTCGTATTAAATTCCGGTGTACGGCTGAAATTTCGTTTCCGAATTAAGCAAAACCTTTCCTATCGAATGATGTAAAAAAATTCCGATTTTATGTTGTTCGCATGGGTATTTTTCTACAAGATTAAATGAAATGTATCAGAATACATTGTTTCAACAATGAATCCATTGTTGTAAAAATGTTTAAAATGAAAATTTACACATAAAACGAGCAGTATCTTCTTATTAAATTCTGGTGCACGGCTGAAATTTCGTTTCCGAATAAAACAGTACTTTTTCTATCGAATGATGTAAAAAAATTCCGATTTTAAAGTTGTTCGCAGGGGTATCCTTCTAAAAGTTTAAATAAAATATATATAAATACATTGTTTCAACAATGAATCCATTGTTGTAAAAATGTTTAAAATGAAATATTACACATAAAACGAGCAGTATCTTCTCATTAAATTCTGGTGCACGGCTGAAATTTCGTTTCCGAATTAAGCAAAACATTTCTTATCGAATGATGTAAAAAAATTCGGATTTTTATGTTGTTCGGAGGGGTATTTTTCTAAAAGTTTAAATGATATGTATCTGAAAACATTGTTTCAACAATGAATCCATTGTTGTAAAAATGTCTAAAATGAAATTTTACACATAAAACAAGCAGTATCTTCTTATTAAATTCTGGTGCACGGCTGAAATTCTATTTCCAAATAAATCAGTACTTTTCCTATCGAATGATGTAAAAAAATTCCGATTTTTAGGTGGTTCGCAGAAGCATTTCTCTAAAAGTTTAAATGAAATATATCTAAATGCATTGTTTCAACAATGAATCTATTGTTGAAAAAATGTTTAAAATGAAATTTTACACGTAAAACAAGCAGTATCTTCTAATTAAATTTAGGTGCACGGCTGAATTTTTGTTTCCGAATAAATCAGTACTTTTCCTATCGAATGATGTAAAAAATTCCGATTTTTAGGTGGTTCGTACGGGCATTTCTCTAAAATTTTAAATCAAATATATCTAAATACATTTGTTTCAACAATGAATCCAATGTTGTAAAAATGTTTAAAATGAAATTTTACACATAAAACGAGCAGTATCTTCTTATTAAATTTTGGTGCACGGCTGAAATTTCGTTTCCGAATTAAGCAAAACATTTCCTATCGAATGATGTAAAAATATTGCGATTTTTATGTTGTTCGCAGGGGTATTTTTCTAAAAGTTTAAATGATATGTATCTGAATACATTGTTTCAACAATGAATCCATTGTTGTAAAAATGTCTAAAATAAATTTTACTTATAAAAAGAGCAGTATCTTCTTATTAAATTCTGGTGCACGGCTGAAATTTCGTTTCTGAATAAAACAGTACTTTTTCTATCGAATGATGTAAAAAAATTCCGATTTTAAAGTTGTTCGCAGGGGTATCCTTCTAAAAGTTTAAATAAAAAATATATAAATACATTGTTTCAACAATGAATCCATTGTTGTAAAAATGTTAAAAATGAAATTTTACACATAAAACGAGCAGTATCTTCGTATTAAATTCCGGTGTACGGCTGAAATTTCGTTTCCGAATTAAGCAAAACCTTTCCTATCGAATGATGTAAAAAAATTCCGATTTTATGTTGTTCGCAGGGGTATTTTTCTACAAGTTTAAATGAAATGTATCAGAATACATTGTTTCAACAATAAATCCATTGTTGTAAAAATGTCTAAAATGAAATTTTACACATAAAACAAGCAGTATCTTCTTATTATATTCTGGTGCACGGCTGAAATTTCAATTCCGAATAAAACAGTACTTTTTCTATCGAATGATGTAAAACAATTCCGATTTTAAAGTTGTTCGCAGGGGTATTCTTCTAAAAGTTTAAATAAAATATATATAAATACATTGTTTAAACAATGAATCCATTGTTGTAAAAATGTCTAAAATAAAATTTTACACATAAGACAAGCAGTATCTTCTTATTAAATTCTGGTGCACGGCTGAAATTTTGTTTCCGAATAAATCAGTACTTTTCCTATCGAATGATGAAAAAAAATTCCGATTTTAAAGTTGTTCGCAGGGGTATTCTTCTAAAAGTTTAAATAAAATATATAAAAATACATTGTTTCAACAATGAATCCATTGTAGTAAAAATGTTTAAAATGACATTTTACACATAAAACGAACAGTATCTTCTTATTAAATTCCGGTGCATGGCTGAAATTTCGTTTCCGAATTAAGCAAAACATTTCCAAACGAATGATGTAAAAAAATTCCGATTTTATGTTGTTCGCAGCTGTACTTTTCTAAAAGTTTAAATGATATGTATCTGAATACATTGTTTCAACAATGAATCCATTGTTGTAAAAATGTCTAGAATGAAATTTTACTTATAAAACATGCAGTATCTTCTTATTAAATTCTGGTGCACGGCTGAAATTTTGTTTCCGAATAAATCAGTACTTTTCCTATCGAATGATGTAAAAACATTCCGATTTTAAAGTTGTTCGAAGGGGTATTCTTCTAAAAGTTTAAATAATATATATATAAATACATTGTTTCAACAATGAATCCATTGTTGTAAAAATGTTTAAAATGAAATTTTACTCTTAAAACGAGCAGTATCTTCGTATTAAATTCCGGTGTACGGCTGAAATTTCGTTTCCGAATTAAGCAAAACCTTTCCTATCGAATGATGTAAAAAAATTCCGATTTTATGTTGTTCGCATGGGTATTTTTCTACAAGATTAAATGAAATGTATCAGAATACATTGTTTCAACAATGAATCCATTGTTGTAAAAATGTTTAAAATGAAAATTTACACATAAAACGAGCAGTATCTTCTTATTAAATTCTGGTGCACGGCTGAAATTTCGTTTCCGAATAAAACAGTACTTTTTCTATCGAATGATGTAAAAAAATTCCGATTTTAAAGTTGTTCGCAGGGGTATCCTTCTAAAAGTTTAAATAAAATATATATAAATACATTGTTTCAACAATGAATCCATTGTTGTAAAAATGTTTAAAATGAAATTTTACACATAAAACGAGCAGTATCTTCTCATTAAATTCTGGTGCACGGCTGAAATTTCGTTTCCGAATTAAGCAAAACATTTCTTATCGAATGATGTAAAAAAATTCGGATTTTTATGTTGTTCGGAGGGGTATTTTTCTAAAAGTTTAAATGATATGTATCTGAAAACATTGTTTCAACAATGAATCCATTGTTGTAAAAATGTCTAAAATGAAATTTTACACATAAAACAAGCAGTATCTTCTTATTAAATTCTGGTGCACGGCTGAAATTCTATTTCCAAATAAATCAGTACTTTTCCTATCGAATGATGTAAAAAAATTCCGATTTTTAGGTGGTTCGCAGAAGCATTTCTCTAAAAGTTTAAATGAAATATATCTAAATGCATTGTTTCAACAATGAATCTATTGTTGAAAAAATGTTTAAAATGAAATTTTACACGTAAAACAAGCAGTATCTTCTAATTAAATTTAGGTGCACGGCTGAATTTTTGTTTCCGAATAAATCAGTACTTTTCCTATCGAATGATGTAAAAAATTCCGATTTTTAGGTGGTTCGTAGGGGCATTTCTCTAAAATTTTAAATCAAATATATCTAAATACATTTGTTTCAACAATGAATCCAATGTTGTAAAAATGTTTAAAATGAAATTTTACACATAAAACGAGCAGTATCTTCTTATTAAATTTTGGTGCACGGCTGAAATTTCGTTTCCGAATTAAGCAAAACATTTCCTATCGAATGATGTAAAAATATTGCGATTTTTATGTTGTTCGCAGGGGTATTTTTCTAAAAGTTTAAATGATATGTATCTGAATACATTGTTTCAACAATGAATCCATTGTTGTAAAAATGTCTAAAATAAATTTTACTTATAAAACAAGCAGTATCTTCTTATTAAATTCTGGTGCACGGCTGAAATTTCGTTTCTGAATAAAACAGTACTTTTTCTATCGAATGATGTAAAAAAATTCCGATTTTAAAGTTGTTCGCAGGGGTATCCTTCTAAAAGTTTAAATAAAAAATATATAAATACATTGTTTCAACAATGAATCCATTGTTGTAAAAATGTTAAAAATGAAATTTTACACATAAAACGAGCAGTATCTTCGTATTAAATTCCGGTGTACGGCTGAAATTTCGTTTCCGAATTAAGCAAAACCTTTCCTATCGAATGATGTAAAAAAATTCCGATTTTATGTTGTTCGCAGGGGTATTTTTCTACAAGTTTAAATGAAATGTATCAGAATACATTGTTTCAACAATAAATCCATTGTTGTAAAAATGTCTAAAATGAAATTTTACACATAAAACAAGCAGTATCTTCTTATTATATTCTGGTGCACGGCTGAAATTTCAATTCCGAATAAAACAGTACTTTTTCTATCGAATTATGTAAAACAATTCCGATTTTAAAGTTGTTCGCAGGGGTATTCTTCTAAAAGTTTAAATAAAATATATATAAATACATTGTTTAAACAATGAATCCATTGTTGTAAAAATGTTTAAAATGAAATTTTACTTATAAAACAAGCAGTATCTTCTTATTAAATTCTGGTGCACGGCTGAAATTTTGTTTCCGAATAAATCAGTACTTTTCCTATCGAATGATGTAAAAAAATTACGATTTTTAGGTGGTTCGCAGGGGCATTTCTCTAAAATTTTAAATGAAATATACCTAAATACATTTGTTTCAACAATGAATCCATTGTTGTAAAAATGTTTAAAATGAAAATTTACACATAAAACGAGCAGTATCTTCTTATTAAATTCTGGTGCACGGCTGAAATTTCGTTTCCGAATAACACAGTACTTTTTCTATCGAATGATGTAAAAAAATTCCGATTTTAAAGTTGTTCGCAGGGGTATCCTTCTAAAAGTTTAAATAAAATATATATAAATACATTGTTTCAACAATGAATCCATTGTTGTAAAAATGTTAAAAATGAAATTTTACACATAAAACGAGCAGTATCTTCTTAGTATATTCTGGTGCACGGCTGAAATTTCAATTCCGAATAAAACAGTACTTTTTCTATCGAATGATGTAAAACAATTCCGATTTTAAAGTTGTTCGCAGGGGTATTCTTCTAAAAGTTTTAATAAAATATATATAAATACATTGTTTCAACAATGAATCCATTGTTGTAAAAATGTTTAAAATGAAATTTTACTCTTACAACGAGCAGTATCTTCGTATTAAATTCCGGTGTACGGCTGAAATTTCGTTTCCGAACTAAGCAAAACATTTCCTATCGAATGATGTAAAAATATTGCGATTTTTATGTTGTTCGCAGGGGTATTTTTCTAAAAGTTTAAATGATATGTATCTGAATGCATTGTTTCAACAATGAATCCATTGTTGTAAAAATGTCTAAAATAAATTTTACTTATAAAACAAGCAGTATCTTCTTATTAAATTCTGGTGCACGGCTGAAATTTTGTTTCCGAATAAATCAATACTTTTCCTATCGAATGATGTAAAAAAATTCCGATTTTTAGGTGGTTCGCAGGGGCATTTCTCTAAAATTTTAAATGAAATATATCTAAATACATTTGTTTCAACATTGAATCCATTGTTGTAAAAGTGTTTAAAATGAAATTTTACACATAAAACGAGCAGTATCTTCTTATTATATTCCAGTGCACGGCTGAAATTTTGTTTCCGAATAAATCAGTACTTTTCCTATCGAATGATGTAAAAAAATTCCGATTTTTAGGTTGTTCGCAGGGGTATTTTTCTACAAGTTTAAATGAAATGTATCAGAATACATTGTTTCAACAATGAATCCACTGTTGTAAAAATGTCTAAAATGAAATTTTACACATAAAACAAGCAGTATCTTCTTATTATATTCTGGTGCACGGCTGAAATTTCAATTCCGAATAAAACAGTACTTTTTCTATCGAATGATGTAAAACAATTCCGATTTTAAAGTTGTTCGCAGGGGTATTCTTCTAAAAGTTTTAATAAAATATATATAAATACATTGTTTCAACAATGAATCCATTGTTGTAAAAATGTTTAAAATGAAATTTTACTCTTACAACGAGCAGTATCTTCGTATTAAATTCCGGTGTACGGCTTAAATTTCGTTTCCGAATTAAGCAAAACCTTTCCTATCGAATGATGTAAAAAAATTCCGATTTTATGTTGTTCGCAGGGGTATTTTTCTACAAGTTTAAATGAAATGTATCAGAATACATTGTTTCAACAATGAATCCATTGTTGTAAAAATGTCTAAAATGAAACTTTACACATAAAACAAGCAGTATCTTCTTATTATATTCTGGTGCACGGCTGAAATTTCAATTCCGAATAAAACAGTACTTTATCTATCGAATGATGTAAAACAATTCCGATTTTAAAGTTGTTCGCAGGGGTATTCTTCTAAAAGTTTTAATAAAATATATATAAATACATTGTTTAAACAATGAATCCATTGTTGTAAAAATGTTTAAAATGAAATTTTACTTATAAAACAAGCAGTATCTTCTTATTAAATTCTGGTGCACGGCTGAAATTTTGTTTCCGAATAAATCAGTACTTTTCCTATCGAATGATGTACAAAAATTCCAATTTTTAGGTGGTTTGCAGAAGCATTTCTCTAAAAGTTTAAATGAAATATATCTAAATGCATTGTTTCAACAATGAATCTATTGTTGAAAAAATGTTTAAAATGAAATTTTACACGTAAAACAAGCAGTATCTTCTTATTAAATTTAGGTGCACGGCTGAAATTTTGTTTCCGAATAAATCAGTACTTGTCCTATCGAATGATGTAAAAAAGTTCCGATTTTTAGGTGGTTCGTAGGGGCATTTCTCTAAAATTTTAAATCAAATATATCTAAATACATTTGTTTCAACAATGAATCCATTGTTGTAAAAATGTTTAAAATGAAATTTTACACATAAAACGAGCAGTATCTTCTTATTAAATTTTGGTGCACGGCTGAAATTTCGTTTCCGAATTAAGCAAAACATTTCCTATCGAATGATGTAAATATATTGCGATTTTTATGTTGTTCGCAGGGGTATTTTTCTAAAAGTTTAAATGATATGTATCTGAATACATTGTTTCAACAATGAATCCATTGTTGTAAAAATGTCTAAAATAAAATTTTACTTATAAAACAAGCAGTATCTTCTTATTAAATTCTGGTGCACGGCTGAAATTTTGTTTCCGAATAAATCAATACTTTTCCTATCGAATGATGTAAAAAAATTCCGATTTTTAGGTGGTTCGCAGGGTCATTTCTCTAAAAGTTTAAATGAAATATATCTAAATACATTTGTTTAAACGATGAATCCATTGTTGTAAAAGTGTTTAAAATGAAATTTTACACATAAAACGAGCAGTATCTTCTTATTATATTCCGGTGCACGGCTGAAATTTTGTTTCCGAATAAATCAGTACTTTTCCTATCGAATGATGTAAAAAAATTCCGATTATTAGGTTGTTCGCAGGGGTATTTTTCTACAAGTTTAAATGAAATGTATCAGAATACATTGTTTCAACAATGAATCCACTGTTGTAAAAATGTCTAAAATAAAATTTTACACATAAAACAAGCAGTATCTTCTTATTAAATTCTGGTGCACGGCTGAAATTTTGTTTCCGAATAAATCAGTACTTTTCCTATCGAATGATGAAAAAAAATTCCGATTTTAAAGTTGTTCGCAGGGGTATTCTTCTAAAAGTTTAAATAAAATATATATAAATACATTGTTTCAACAATGAATCCATTGTAGTAAAAATGTTTAAAATGACATTTTACACATAAAACGAACAGTATCTTCTTATTAAATTCCGGTGCATGGCTGAAATTTCGTTTCCGAATTAAGCAAAACATTTCCAAACGAATGATGTAAAAAAATTCCGATTTTATGTTGTTCGCAGGGGTATTTTTCTAAAAGTTTAAATGATATGTATCTGAATACATTGTTTCAACAATGAATCCATTGTTGTAAAAATGTCTAGAATGAAATTTTACTTATAAAACATGCAGTATCTTCTTATTAAATTCTGGTGCACGGCTGAAATTTTGTTTCCGAATAAATCAGTACTTTTCCTATCGAATGATGTAAAAACATTCCGATTTTAAAGTTGTTCGAAGGGGTATTCTTCTAAAAGTTTAAATAATATATATATAAATACATTGTTTCAACAATGAATACGTTGTTGTAAAAATGTTTAAAATGAAATTTTACTCTTAAAACGAGCAGTATCTTCGTATTAAATTCCGGTGTACGGCTGAAATTTCGTTTCCGAATTAAGCAAAACCTTTCCTATCGAATGATGTAAAAAAATTCCGATTTTATGTTGTTCGCAGGGGTATTTTTCTACAAGTTTAAATGAAATGTATCAGAATACATTGTTTCAACAATGAATCCATTGTTGTAAAAATGTCTAAAATGAACTTTTACACATAAAACAAGCAGTATCTTCTTATTATATTCTGGTGCACGGCTGAAATTTCAATTCCGATTAAAACAATACCTTTTCTATCGAATGATGTAAAAAAATTCCGATTTTAAAGTTGTTCGCAGGGGTATTCTTCTAAAAGTTTAAATAAAATATATATAAATACATTGTTTCAACAATGAATCCATTGTTGTAAAAATGTTTAAAATGAAATCTTACACAAAAAACGAGCAGTATCTTCTCATTAAATTCTGGTGCACGGCTGAAATTTCGTTTCCGATTTAGCAAAACATTTCTTATCGAATGATGTAAAAAAATTCGGATTTTTATGTTGTTCGGAGGAGTATTTTTCTAAAAATTTAAATGATATGTATCTGAATACATTGTTTCAACAATGAATCCATTGTTGTAAAAATGTCTAAAACGAAATTTTACTTATAAAACAAGCAGTATCTTCTTATTAAATTCTGGTGCACGGCTGAAATTTCGTTTCTGAATAAAACAGTACTTTTTCTATCGAATGATGTAAAAAAATTCCGATTTTAAAGTTGTTCGCAGGGGTATCCTTCTAAAAGTTTAAATAAAAAATATATAAATACATTGTTTCAACAATGAATCCATTGTTGTAAAAATGTTAAAAATGAAATTTTACACTTAAAACGAGCAGTATCTTCGTATTAAATTCCGGTGTACGGCTGAAATTTCGTTTCCGAATTAAGCAAAACCTTTCCTATCGAATGATGTAAAAAAATTCCGATTTTATGTTGTTCGCAGGGGTATTTTTCTACAAGTTTAAATGAAATGTATCAGAATACATTGTTTCAACAATAAATCCATTGTTGTAAAAATGTCTAAAATGAAATTTTACACATAAAACAAGCAGTATCTTCTTATTAAATTCTGGTGCACGGCTGAAATTTTGTTTCCGAATAAATCAGTACTTTTCCTATCGAATGATGTAAAAAAATTCCGATTTTTAGGTGGTTCGCAGGGGCATTTCTCTAAAATTTTAAATGAAATATACCTAAATACATTTGTTTCAACAATGAATCCATTGTTGTAAAAATGTTTAAAATGAAAATGTACACATAAAACGAGCAGTATCTTCTCATTAAATTCTGGTGCACGGCTGAAATTTCGTTTCCGAATTAAGCAAAACATTTCTTATCGAATGATGTAAAAAAATTCGGATTTTTATGTTGTTCGGAGGGGTATTTTTCTAAAAGTTTAAATGATATGTATCTGAATACATTGTTTCAACAATGAATCCATTGTTGTAAAAATGTCTAAAATGAAATTTTACACATAAAACAAGCAGTATCTTCTTATTAAATTCTGGTGCACGGCTGAAATTCTATTTCCAAATAAATCAGTACCTTTCCTATCGAATGATGTAAAAAAATTCCGATTTTTAGGTGGTTCGCAGAAGCATTTCTCTAAAAGTTTAAATGAAATATATCTAAATGCATTGTTTCAACAATGAATCTATTGTTGAAAAAATGTTTAAAATGAAATTTTACACGTAAAACAAGCAGTATCTTCTTATTAAATTTAGGTGCACGGCTGAATTTTTGTTTCCGAATAAATCAGTACTTTTCCTATCGAATGATGTAAAAAAATTCCGATTTTTAGGTTGTTCGTAGGGGCATTTCTCTAAAATTTTAAATCAAATATATCTAAATACATTTGTTTCAACAATGAATCCATTGTTGTAAAAATGTTTAAAATGAAATTTTACACATAAAACGAGCAGTATCTTCTTATTAAATTTTGGTGCACGGCTGAAATTTCGTTTCCGAATTAAGCAAAACATTTCCTATCGAATGATGTAAAAATATTGCGATTTTTATGTTGTTCGCAGGGGTATTTTTCTAAAAGTTTAAATGATATGTATCTGAATACATTGTTTCAACAATGAATCCATTGTTGTAAAAATGTCTAAAATAAATTTTACTTATAAAACAAGCAGTATCTTCTTATTAAATTCTGGTGCATGGCTGAAATTTCGTTTCTGAATAAAACAGTACTTTTTCTATCGAATGATGTAAAAAAATTCCGATTTTAAAGTTGTTCGCAGGGGTATCCTTCTAAAAGTTTAAATAAAAAATATATAAATACATTGTTTCAACAATGAATCCATTGTTGTAAAAATGTTAAAAATGAAATTTTACACATAAAAAGAGCAGTATCTTCGTATTAAATTCCGGTGTACGGCTGAAATTTCGTTTCCGAATTAAGCAAAACCTTTCCTATCGAATGATGTAAAAAAATTCCGATTTTATGTTGTTCGCAGGGGTATTTTTCTACAAGTTTAAATGAAATGTATCAGAATACATTGTTTCAACAATAAATCCATTGTTGTAAAAATGTCTAAAATGAAATTTTACACATAAAACAAGCAGTATCTTCTTATTATATTCTGGTGCACGGCTGAAATTTCAATTCCGAATAAAACAGTACTTTTTCTATCGAATGATGTAAAACAATTCCGATTTTAAAGTTGTTCGCAGGGGTATTCTTCTAAAAGTTTAAATAAAATATATATAAATACATTGTTTAAACAATGAATCCATTGTTGTAAAAATGTTTAAAATGAAATTTTACTTATAAAACAAGCAGTATCTTCTTATTAAATTCTGGTGCACGGCTGAAATTTTGTTTCCGAATAAATCAGTACTTTTCCTATCGAATGATGTAAAAAAATTACGATTTTTAGGTGGTTCGCAGGGGCATTTCTCTAAAATTTTAAATGAAATATACCTAAATACATTTGTTTCAACAATGAATCCATTGTTGTAAAAATGTTTAAAATGAAAATTTACACATAAAACGAGCAGTATCTTCTTATTAAATTCTGGTGCACGGCTGAAATTTCGTTTCCGAATAAAACAGTACTTTTTCTATCGAATGATGTAAAAAAATTCCGATTTTAAAGTCGTTCGCAGGGGTATCCTTCTAAAAGTTTAAATAAAATATATATAAATACATTGTTTCAACAATGAATCCATTGTTGTAAAAATGTTTAAAATGAAATTTTACACATAAAACGAGCAGTATCTTCGTATTAAATTCCGGTGTACGGCTGAAATTTCGTTTCCGAATTAAGCAAAACATTTCCTATCGAATGATGTAAAAATATTGCGATTTTTATGTTGTTCGCAGGGGTATTTTTCTAAAAGTTTAAATGATATGTATCTGAATGCATTGTTTCAACAATGAATCCATTGTTGTAAAAATGTCTAAAATAAATTTTACTTATAAAACAAGCAGTATCTTCTTATTAAATTCTGGTGCACGGCTGAAATTTTGTTTCCGAATAAATCAATACTTTTCCTATCGAATGATTAAAAAAAATTCCGATTTTTAGGTGGTTCGCAGGGGCATTTCTCTAAAATTTTAAATGAAATATATCTAAATACATTTGTTACAACAATGAATCCATTGTTGTAAAAGTGTTTAAAATGAAATTTTACACATAAAACGAGCAGTATCTTCTTATTATATTCCGGTGCACGGCTGAAATTTTGTTTCCGAATAAATCAGTACTTTTCCTATCGAATGATGTAAAAAAATTCCGATTTTTAGGTTGTTCGCAGGGGTATTTTTCTACAAGTTTAAATGAAATGTATCAGAATACATTGTTTCAACAATGAATCCACTGTTGTAAAAATGTCTAAAATGAAATTTTACACATAAAACAAGCAGTATCTTCTTATTAAATTCTGGTGCACGGCTGAAATTTTGTTTCCGAATAAATCAGTACTTTTCCTATCGAAAGATGAAAAAGAATTCCGATTTTAAAGTTGTTCGCAGGGGTATTCTTCTAAAAGTTTAAATAAAATATATATAAATACATTGTTTCAACAATGAATCCATTGTTGTAAAAATGTTTAAAATGAAATTTTACTCTTACAACGAGCAGTATCTTCGTATTAAATTCCGGTGTAATGCTGAAATTTCGTTTCCGAATTAAGCAAAACCTTTCCTATCGAATGATGTAAAAAAATTCCGATTTTATGTTGTTCGCAGGGGTATTTTTCTACAAGTTTAAATGAAATGTATCAGAATACGTTGTTTCAACAATGAATCCATTGTTGTAAAAATGTCTAAAATGAAATTTTACACATAAAACAAGCAGTATCTTCTTATTATATTCTGGTGCACGGCTGAAATTTCAATTCCGAATAAAACAGTACTTTTTCTATCGAATGATGTAAAACAATTCCGATTTTAAAGTTGTTCGCAGGGGTATACTTCTAAAAGTTTTAATAAAATATATATAAATACATTGTTTAAACAATGAATCCATTGTTGTAAAAATGTTTAAAATGAAATTTTACTTATAAAACAAGCAGTATCTTCTTATTAAATTCTGGTGCACGGCTGAAATTTTGTTTCCGAATAAATCAGTACTTTTCCTATCCAATGATGTAAAAAAATTCAGATTTTTAGGTGGTTCGCAGCTGCATTTCTCTAAAATTTTAAATGAAATATACCTAAATACATTTGTTTCAACAATGAATCCATTGATGTAAAAATGTTTAAAATGAAAATTTACACATAAAACGAGCAGTATCTTCTTATTAAATTCTGGTGCACGGCTGAAATTTCGCTTCCGAACAAAACAGTACTTTTTCTATCGAATGATGTAAAAAAATTCCGATTTTTAGGTGGTTCGCAGAAGCATTTCTCTAAAAGTTTAGATGAAATATATCTAAATGCATTGTTTCAACAATGAATCTATTGTTGAAAAAATGTTTAAAATGAAATTTTACAAGTAAAACAAGCAGTATCTTCTTATTAAATTTAGGTGCACGGCTGAATTTTTGTTTCCGAATAAATCAGTACTTTTCCTATCGAATGATGTAAAAAAATTCCGATTTTTAGGTGGTTCGTAGGGGCATTTCTCTAAAATTTTAAATCAAATATATCTAAATACATTTGTTTCAACAATGAATCCATTGTTGTAAAAATGTTTAAAATGAAATTTTACACATAAAACGAGCAGTATCTTCTTATTAAATTTTGGTGCACGGCTGAAATTTCGTTTCCGAATTAAGCAAAACATTTCCTATCGAATGATGTAAAAATATTGCGATTTTTATGTTGTTCGCAGGGGTATTTTTCTAAAAGTTTAAATGATATGTATCTGAATACATTGTTTCAACAATGAATCCATTGTTGTAAAAATGTCTAAAATGAAATTTTACACATAAAACAAGCAGTATCTTCTTATTATATTCTGGTGCACGGCTGAAATTTCAATTCCGAATAAAACAGTACTTTTTCTATCGAATGATGTAAAACAATTCCGATTTTAAAGTTGTTCGCAGGGGTATTCTTCTAAAAGTTTAAATAAAATATATATAAATACATTGTTTAAACAATGAATCCATTGTTGTAAAAATGTTTAAAATGAAATTTTACTTATAAAACAAGCAGTATCTTCTTATTAAATTCTGGTGCACGGCTGAAATTTTGTTTCCGAATAAATCAGTACTTTTCCTATCGAATGATGTAAAAAAATTACGATTTTTAGGTGGTTCGCAGGGGCATTTCTCTAAAATTTTAAATGAAATATACCTAAATACATTTGTTTCAACAATGAATCCATTGTTGTAAAAATGTTTAAAATGAAAATTTACACATAAAACGAGCAGTATCTTCTTATTAAATTCTGGTGCACGGCTGAAATTTCGTTTCCGAATAAAACAGTACTTTTTCTATCGAATGATGTAAAAAAATTCCGATTTTAAAGTTGTTTGCAGGGGTATCCTTCTAAAAGTTTAAATAAAATATATATAAATACATTGTTTCAACAATGAATCCATTGTTGTAAAAATGTTTAAAATGAAATTTTACACATAAAACGAGCAGTATCTTCGTATTAAATTCCGGTGTACGGCTGAAATTTCGTTTCCGAATTAAGCAAAACATTTCCTATCGAATGATGTAAAAATATTGCGATTTTTATGTTGTTCGCAGGGGTATTTTTCTAAAAGTTTAAATGATATGTATCTGAATGCATTGTTTCAACAATGAATCCATTGTTGTAAAAATGTCTAAAATAAATTTTACTTATAAAACAAGCAGTATCTTCTTATTAAATTCTGGTGCACGGCTGAAATTTTGTTTCCGAATAAATCAATACTTTTCCTATCGAATGATGTAAAAAAATTCCGATTTTTAGGTGGTTCGCAGGGGCATTTCTCTAAAATTTTAAATGAAATATATCTAAATACATTTGTTTCAACAATGAATCCATTGTTGTAAAAGTGTTTAAAATGAAATTTTACACATAAAACGAGCAGTATCTTCTTATTATATTCCGGTGCACGGCTGAAATTTTGTTTCCGAATAAATCAGTACTTTTCCTATCGAATGATGTAAAAAAATTCCGATTTTTAGGTTGTTCGCAGGGGTATTTTTCTACAAGTTTAAATGAAATGTATCAGAATACATTGTTTCAACAATGAATCCACTGTTGTAAAAATGTCTAAAATGAAATTTTACACATAAAACAAGCAGTATCTTCTTATTAAATTCTGGTGCACGGCTGAAATTTTGTTTCCGAATAAATCAGTACTTTTCCTATCGAAAGATGAAAAAGAATTCCGATTTTAAAGTTGTTCGCAGGGGTATTCTTCTAAAAGTTTAAATAAAATATATATAAATACATTGTTTCAACAATGAATCCATTGTTGTAAAAATGTTTAAAATGAAATTTTACTCTTACAACGAGCAGTATCTTCGTATTAAATTCCGGTGTAATGCTGAAATTTCGTTTCCGAATTAAGCAAAACCTTTCCTATCGAATGATGTAAAAAAATTCCGATTTTATGTTGTTCGCAGGGGTATTTTTCTACAAGTTTAAATGAAATGTATCAGAATACGTTGTTTCAACAATGAATCCATTGTTGTAAAAATGTCTAAAATGAAATTTTACACATAAAACAAGCAGTATCTTCTTATTATATTCTGGTGCACGGCTGAAATTTCAATTCCGAATAAAACAGTACTTTTTCTATCGAATGATGTAAAACAATTCCGATTTTAAAGTTGTTCGCAGGGGTATTCTTCTAAAAGTTTTAATAAAATATATATAAATACATTGTTTAAACAATGAATCCATTGTTGTAAAAATGTTTAAAATGAAATTTTACTTATAAAACAAGCAGTATCTTCTTATTAAATTCTGGTGCACGGCTGAAATTTTGTTTCCGAATAAATCAGTACTTTTCCTATCGAATGATGTAAAAAAATTCCGATTTTTAGGTGGTTCGCAGCTGCATTTCTCTAAAATTTTAAATGAAATATACCTAAATACATTTGTTTCAACAATGAATCCATTGATGTAAAAATGTTTAAAAAGAAAATTTACACATAAAACGAGCAGTATCTTCTTATTAAATTCTGGTGCACGGCTGAAATTTCGCTTCCGAACAAAACAGTACTTTTTCTATCGAATGATGTAAAAAAAATCCGATTTTAAAGTTGTTCGCAGGGGTATCCTTCTAAAAGTTTAAATAAAAAATATATCAATACATTGTTTCAACAATGAATCCATTGTTGTAAAAATGTTTAAAATGAAATTTTACACATAAAACGAGCAGTATCTTCTCATTAAATTCCGGTGCACGGCTGAAATTTAGTTTCCGAATTAAGCAAAACATTTCCTATCGAGTGATGTAAAAAAATTCCGATTTTTATGTTATTCGCAGGGGTATTTTTCAAAAAGTTTAAATGATATGTATCTGAATACATTGTTTCAACAATGAATCCATTGTTGTAAAAATGTCTAAAATGAAATTTTAATTATAAAACAAGCAGTATCTTCTTATTAAATTCTGGTGCACGGCTGAAATTGTATTTCCAAATAAATCAGTACTTTTCCTATCGAATGATGTACAAAAATTCCGATTTTTAGGTGGTTTGCAGAAGCATTTCTCTAAACGTTTAAATGAAATATATCTAAATGCATTGTTTCAACAATGAATCTATTGTTGAAAAAATGTTTAAAATGAAATTTTACACATAAAACGAGCAGTATCTCCTTATTAAATTTTGGTGCACGGCTGAAATTTCGTTTCCGAATTAAGCAAAACATTTCCTATCGAATGATGTAAAAATATTGCGATTTTTATGTTGTTCGCAGGGGTATATTTCTAAAAGTTTAAATGATATGTATCTGAATACATTGTTTCAACAATGAATCCATTGTTGTAAAAATGTCTAAAATAAAATTTTACTTATAAAACAAGCAGTATCTTCTTATTAAATTCTGGTGCACGGCTGAAATTTTGTTTCCGAATAAATCAATTTTTTTCCTATCGAATGATGTAAAAAAATTCCGATTTTTAGGTGGTTCGCAGGGGCATTTCTCTAAAAGTTTAAATGAAATATATCTAAATACATTTGTTTCAACGATGAATCCATTGTTGTAAAAGTGTTTAAAATGAAATTTTACACATAAAACGAGCAGTATCTTCTTATTATATTCCGGTGCACGGCTGAAATTTTGTTTCCGAATAAATCAGTACTTTTCCTATCGAATGATGTAAAAAAATTCCGATTTTTAGGTTGTTCGCAGGGGTATTTTTCTACAAGTTTAAATGAAATGTATCAGAATACATTGTTTCAACAATGAATCCACTGTTGAAAAAATGTCTAAAATAAAATTTTACACATAAAACAAGCAGTATCTTCTTATTAAATTCTGGTGCACGGCTGAAATTTTGTTTCCGAATAAATCAGTACTTTTCCTATCGAATGATGAAAAAAAATTCCGATTTTAAAGTTGTTCGCAGGGGTATTCTTCTAAAAGTTTAAATAAAATATATATAAATACATTGTTTCAACAATGAATCCATTGTAGTAAAAATGTTTAAAATGACATTTTACACATAAAACGAACAGTATCTTCTTATTAAATTCCGGTGCACGGCTGAAATTTCGTTTCCGAATTAAGCAAAACATTTCCAAACGAATGATGTAAAAAAATTCCGATTTTATGTTGTTCGCAGGGGTATTTTTCTAAAAGTTTAAATGATATGTATCTGAATACATTGTTTCAACAATGAATCCATTGTTGTAAAAATGTCTAGAATGAAATTTTACTTATAAAACATGCTGTATCTTCTTATTAAATTCTGGTGCACGGCTGAAATTTTGTTTCCGAATAAATCAGTACTTTTCCTATCGAATGATGTAAAAACATTCCGATTTTAAAGTTGTTCGAAGGGGTATTCTTCTAAAAGTTTAAATAATATATATATAAATACATTGTTTCAACAATGAATCCATTGTTGTAAAAATGTTTAAAATGAAATTTTACTCTTAAAACGAGCAGTATCTTCGTATTAAATTCCGGTGTACGGCTGAAATTTCGTTTCCGAATTAAGCAAAACCTTTCCTATCGAATGATGTAAAAAAATTCCGATTTTATGTTGTTCGCAGGGGTATTTTTCTACAAGTTTAAATGAAATGTATCAGAATACATTGTTTCAACAATGAATCCATTGTTGTAAAAATGTCTAAAATGAAATTTTACACATAAAACAAGCAGTATCTTCTTATTATATTCTGGTGCACGGCTGAAATTTCAATTCCGATTAAAACAGTACTTTTTCTATCGAATGATGTAAAAAAAATCCGATTTTAAAGTTGTTCGCAGGGGTATTCTTCTAAAAGTTTAAATAAAATATATATAAATACACTGTTTCAACAATGAATCCATTGTTGTAAAAATGTTTAAAATGAAATTTTACACATAAAACGAGCAGTATCTTCTCATTAAATTCTGGTGCACGGCTGAAATTTCGTTTCCGATTTAAGCAAAACATTTCTTATCGAATGATGTAAAAAAATTCGGATTTTTATGTTGTTCGGAGGAGTATTTTTCTAAAAGTTTAAATGATATGTATCTGAATACATTGTTTCAACAATGAATCCATTGTTGTAAAAATGTCTAAAATGAAATTTTACTTATAAAACAAGCAGTATCTTCTTATTAAATTCTGGTGCACGGCTGAAATTTTGTTTCCGAATAAATCAGTACTTTTCCTATCGAATGATGTAAAAAAATTCCGATTTTTAGGTGGTTCGCAGGGGCATTTCTCTAAAATTTTAAATGAAATATACCTAAATACATTTGTTTCAACAATGAATCCGTTGTTGTAAAAATGTTTAAAATGAAATTTTTCACATAAAACGAGCAGTATCTTCTTATTAAATTCTGGTGCACGGCTGAAATTTCGTTTCTGAATAAAACAGTACTTTTTCTATCGAATGATGTAAAAAAATTCCGATTTTAAAGTTGTTCGCAGGGGTATCCTTCTAAAAGTTTAAATAAAAAATATATAAATACATTGTTTCAACAATGAATCCATTGTTGTAAAAATGTTAAAAATGAAATTTTACACATAAAACGAGCAGTATCTTCGTATTAAATTCCGGTGTACGGCTGAAATTTCGTTTCCGAATTAAGCAAAACCTTTCCTATCGAATGATGTAAAAAAACTCCGATTTTATGTTGTTCGCAGGGATATTTTTCTACAAGTTTAAATGAAATGTATCAGAATACATTGTTTCAACAATAAATCCATTGTTGTAAAAATGTCTAAAATGAAATTTTACACATAAAACAAGCAGTATCTTCTTATTATATTCTGGTGCACGGCTGAAATTTCAATTCCGAATAAAACAGTACTTTTTCTATAGAATGATGTAAAACAATTCCGATTTTAAAGTTGTTCGCAGGGGTATTCTTCTAAAAGTTAAAATAAAATATATATAAATACATTGTTTAAACAATGAATCCATTGTTGTAAAAATGTTTAAAATGAAATTTTACTTATAAAACAAGCAGTATCTTCTTATTAAATTCTGGTGCACGGCTGAAATTTTTTTTCCGAATAAATCAGTACTTTTCCTATCGAATGATGTAAAAAAATTCCGATTTTTAGGTGGTTCGCAGGGGCATTTCTCTAAAATTTTAAATGAAATATACCTAAATACATTTGTTTCAACAATGAATCCATTGTTGTAAAAATGTTTAAAATGAAATTTTACACATAAAACGAGCAGTATCTTCTTATTAAATTCTGGTGCACGGCTGAAATTTCGTTTCCGAACTAAGCAAAACATTTCTTATCGAATGATGTAAAAAAATTCGGATTTTTATGTTGTTCGGAGGGGTATTTTTCTAAAAGTTTAAATTATATGTATCTGAATACATTGTTTCAACAATGAATCCATTGTTCAAAAAATGTTTAAAATGAAATTTTACACGTAAAACAAGCAGTATCTTCTTATTAAATTTAGGTGCACGGCTGAATTTTTGTTTCCGAATAAATCAGTACTTTTCCTATCGAATGTTGTAAAAAAATTCCGATTTTTAGGTGGTTCGTAGGGGCATTTCTCTAAAATTTTAAATCAAATATATCTAAATACATTTGTTTCAACAATGAATCCATTGTTGTAAAAATGTTTAAAATGAAATTTTACACATAAACGAGCAGTATCTTCTTATTAAATTTTGGTGCACGGCTGAAATTTCGTTTCCGAACTAAGCAAAACATTTCCTATCGAATGATGTAAAAATATTGCGATTTTTATGTTGTTCGCAGGGGTATTTTTCTAAAAGTTTAAATGATATGTATCTGAATACATTGTTTCAACAATGAATCCATTGTTGTAAAAATGTCTAAAATAAATTTTACTTATAAAACAAGCAGTATCTTCTTATTAAATTCTGGTGCAAGGCTGAAATTTTGTTTCCGAATAAATCAATACTTTTCCTATCGAATGATGTAAAAAAATTCCGATTTTTAGGTGGTTCGCAGGGGCATTTCTCTAAAATTTTAAATGAAATATATCTAAATACATTTGTTTCAACAATGAATCCATTGTTGTAAAAGTGTTTAAAATGAAATTTTACACATAAAACGAGCAGTATCTTCTTATTATATTCCGGTGCACGGCTGAAATTTTGTTTCCGAATAAATCAGTACTTTTCCTATCGAATGATGTAAAAAAATTCCGATTTTTAGGTTGTTCGCAGGGGTATTTTTCTACAAGTTTAAATGAAATGTATCAGAATACATTGTTTCAACAATGAATCCACTGTTGTAAAAATGTCTAAAATGAAATTTTACACATAAAACAAGCAGTATCTTCTTATTAAATTCTGGTGCACGGCTGAAATTTTGTTTCCGAATAAATCAGTACTTTTCCTATCGAAAGATGAAAAAAAATTCCGATTTTTAAGTTGTTCGCAGGGGTATTCTTCTAAAAGTTTAAATAAAATATATATAAATACATTGTTTCAACAATGAATCCATTTTTGGAAAAAAGTTTAAAATGAAATTTTACTTATAAAACAAGCAGTATCTTCTTATTAAATTCTGGTGCACGGCTGAAATTTTGTTTCCGAATAAATCAGTACTTTTCCTATCGAATGATGTAAAAAAATTCCGATTTTTAGGTGGTTCGCAGGGGCATTTCTCTAAAATTTTAAATGAAATATACCTAAATACATTTGTTTCAACAATGAATCCATTGTTGTAAAAATGTTTAAAATAAAAATTTACACATAAAACGAGCAGTATCTTCTTATTAAATTCTGGTGCACGGCTGAAATTTCGTTTCCCAATAAAACAGTACTTTTTCTATCGAATGATGTAAAAAAATTCCGATTTTAAAGTTGTTCGCAGGGGTATCCTTCTAAAAGTTTAAATAAAAAATATATAAATACATTGTTTCAACAATGAATCCATTGTTGTAAAAATGTTTAAAATGAAATTTTACACATAAAACGAGCAGTATCTTCTCATTAAATTCCGGTGCACGGCTGAAATTTAGTTTCCGAATTAAGCAAAACATTTCCTATCGAGTGATGTAAAAAAATTCCGATTTTTATGTTATTCGCAGGGGTATTTTTCTAAAAGTTTAAATGATATGTATCTGAATACATTGTTTCAACAATGAATCCATTGTTGTAAAAATGTCTAGAATGAAATTTTACTTATAAAACAAGCAGTATCTTCTTATTAAATTCTGGTGCACGGCTGAAATTGTATTTCCAAATAAATCAGTACTTTTCCTATCGAATGATGTACAAAAATTCCGATTTTTAGGTGGTTTGCAGAAGCATTTCTCTAAAAGTTTAAATGAAATATATCTAAATGCATTGTTTCAATAATGAATCTATTGTTGAAAAAATGTTTAAAATGAAATTTTACACGTAAAACAAGCAGTATCTTCTTATTAAATTTAGGTGCACGGCTGAAATTTTGTTTCCGAATAAATCAGTACTTTTCCTATCGAATGATGTAAAAAAATTCCGATTTTTAGGTGGTTCGTAGTGGCATTTCTCTAAAATTTTAAATCAAATATATCTAAATACATTTGTTTCAACAATGAATCCATTGTTGTAAAAATGTTTAAAATGAAATTTTACACATAAAACGAGCAGTATCTTCTTATTAAATTTTGGTGCACGGCTGAAATTTCGTTTCCGAATTAAGCAAAACATTTCCTATCGAATGATGTAAAAATATTGCGATATTTATGTTGTTCGCAGGGGTATTTTTCTAAAAGTTTAAATGATATGTATCTGAATACATTGTTTCAACAATGAATCCATTGTTGTAAAAATGTCTAAAATAAAATTTTACTTATAAAACAAGCAGTATCTTCTTATTAAATTCTGGTGCACGGCTGAAATTTTGTTTCCGAATAAATCAATACTTTTCCTATCGAATGATGTAAAAAAATTCCGATTTTTCGGTGGTTCGCAGGGGCATTTCTCTAAAATTTTAAATGAAATATACCTAAATACATTTGTTTCAACAATGAATCCATTGTTGTAAAAATGTTTAAAATGAAAATTTACACATAAAACGAGCAGTATCTTCCTATTAAATTCTGGTGCACGGCTGAAATTTCGTTTCCGAATAAAACAGTACTTTTTCTATCGAACGATGTAAAAAAATTCCGATTTTAAAGTTGTTCGCAGGGGTATCCTTCTAAAAGTTTAAATAAAAAATATATAAATACATTGTTTCAACAATGAATCCATTGTTGTAAAAATGTTTAAAATGAAATTTTACACATAAAACGAGCAGTATCTTCTCATTAAATTCCGGTGCACGGCTGAAATTTAGTTTCTGAATTAAGCAAAACATTTCCTATCGAGTGATGTAAAAAAATTCCGATTTTTATGTTATTCGCAGGGGTATTTTTCTAAAAGTTTAAATGATATGTATCTGAATACATTATTTCAACAATGAATCCATTGTTGTAAAAATGTCTAGAATGAAATTTTACTTATAAAACAAGCAGTATCTTCTTATTAAATTCTGGTGCACGGCTGAAATTGTATTTCCAAATAAATCAGTACTTTTAATATCGAATGATGTACAAAAATTCCGATTTTTAGGTGGTTTGCAGAAGCATTTCTCTAAAAGTTTAAATGAAATATATCTAAATGCATTGTTTCAATAATGAATCTATTGTTGAAAAAATGTTTAAAATGAAATTTTACACGTAAAACAAGCAGTATCTTCTTATTAAATTCTGGTGCAGGGCTGAAATTGTATTTCCAAATAAATCAGTACTTTTCCTATCGAATGATGTACAAAAATTCCGATTTTTAGGTGGTTCGTAGGGGCATTTCTCTAAAATTTTAAATCAAATATATCTAAATACATTTGTTTCAACAATGAATCCATTGTTGTAAAAATGTTTAAAATGAAATTTTACACATAAAACGAGCAGTATCTTCTTATTAAATTTTGGTGCACGGCTGAAATTTCGTTTCCGAATTAAGCAAAACATTTCCTATCGAATGATGTAAAAATATTGCGATTTTTATGTTGTTCGCAGGGGTATTTTTCTAAAAGTTTAAATGATATGTATCTGAATACATTGTTTCAACAATGAATCCATTGTTGTAAAAATGTCTAAAATAAAATTTTACTTATAAAACAAGCAGTATCTTCTTATTAAATTCTGGTGCACGGCTGAAATTTTGTTTCCGAATAAATCAATACTTTTCCTATCGAATGATGTAAAAAAATTCCGATTTTTCGGTGGTTCGCAGGGGCATTTCTCTAAAATTTTAAATGAAATATATCTAAATACATTTGTTTCAACGATGAATCCATTGTTGTAAAAGTGTTTAAAATGAAATTTTACACATAAAACGAGCAGTATCTTCTTATTATATTCCGGTGCACGGCTGAAATTTTGTTTCCGAATAAATCAGTACTTTTCCTATCGAATGATGTAAAAAAATTCCGATTTTTAGGTTCTTCGCAGGGGTATTTTTCTACAAGTTTAAATGAAATGTATCAGAATACATTGTTTCAACAATGAATCCATTGTAGTAAAAATGTTTAAAATGAAATTTTACACATAAAACGAACAGTATCTTCTTATTAAATTCCGGTGTACGGCTGAAATTTCGTTTCCGAATTAAGCAAAACCTTTCCTATCGAATGATGTAAAAAAATTCCGATTTTATGTTGTTCGCAGGGGTATTTATTTTTCTACAAGTTTAAATGAAATGTATCAGAATACATTGTTTCAACAATGAATCCATTGTTGTAAAAATGTCTAAAATGAAATTTTACACATAAAACAAGCAGTATCTTCTTATTATATTCTGGTGCACGGCTGAAATTTTGTTTCCGAATAAATCAGTACTTTTCCTATCGAATGATGTAAAAAATTCCGATTTTTAGGTTCTTCGCAGGGGTATTTTTCTACAAGTTTAAATGAAATGTATCAGAATACATTGTTTCAACAATGAATCCACTGTTGTAAAAATGTCTAAAATAAAATTTTACACATAAAACAAGCAGTATCTTCTTATTATATTCTGGTGCACGGCTGAAATTTCAATTCCGATTAAAACAGTACTTTTTCTATCGAATGATGTAAAAAAATTCCGATTTTAAAGTTCTTCGCAGGGGTATTCTTCTAAAAGTTTAAATAAAATATATATAAATACATTGTTTCAACAATGAATCCATTGTTGTAAAAATGTTTAAAATGAAATTTTACACATAAAACGAGCAGTATCTTCTCATTAAATTCTGGTGCACGGCTGAAATTTCGTTTCCGATTTAAGCAAAACATTTCTTATCGAATGATGTAAAAAAATTCGGATTTTTATGTTGTTCGGAGTGGTATTTTTCTAAAAGTTTAAATGATATGTATCTAAATACATTGTTTCAACAATGAATCCATTGTTGTAAAAATGTCTAAAATAAAATTTTACTTATAAAACAAGCAGTATCTTCTTATTAAATTCTGGTGCACGGCTGAAATTTTGTTTCCGAATAAATCAATACTTTTCCTATCGAATGATGTAAAAAAATTCCGATTTTTAGGTGGTTCGCAGGGGCATGTCTCTAAAATTTTAAATGAAATATATCTAAATACATTTGTTTCAAAGATGAATCCATTGTTGTAAAAGTGTTTAAAATGAAATTTTAAACATAAAACGAGCAGTATCTTCTTATTATATTCCGGTGCACGGCTGAATTTTTGTTTCCGAATAAATCAGTACTTTTCCTATCGAATGATGTAAAAAAATTCCGATTTTTAGGTTGTTCGCAGGGGTATTTTTCTACAAGTTTAAATGAAATGTATCAGAATACATTGTTTCAACAATGAATCCACTGTTGTAAAAATGTCTAAAATAAAATTTTACACATAAAACAAGCAGTATCTTCTTATTAAATTCTGGTGCACGGCTGAAATTTTGTTTCCGAATAAATCAGTACTTTTCCTATCGAATGATGAAAAAAAATTCCGATTTTAAAGTTGTTCGCAGGGGTATTCTTCTAAAAGTTTAAATAATATATATATAAATACATTGTTTCAACAATGAATCCATTGTTGTAAAAATGTTTAAAATGAAATTTTACTCTTAAAACGAGCAGTATCTTCGTATTAAATTCCGGTGTACGGCTGAAATTTCGTTTCCGAATTAAGCAAAACATTTCCTATCGAATGATGTAAAAAAATTCCGATTTTATGTTGTTCGCAGGGGTATTTTTCTACAAGTTTAAATGAAATGTATCAGAATACATTGTCTCAACAATGAATCCATTGTTGTAAAAATGTCTAAAATAAAATTTTACACATAAAACAAGCAGTATCTTCTTATTAAATTCTGGTGCACGGCTGAAATTTCAATTCCGATTAAAACAGTACTTTTTCTATCGAATGATGTAAAAAAATTCCGATTTTAAAGTTGTTCGCAGGGGTATTCTTCTAAAAGTTTAAATAAAATATATATAAATACATTGTTTCAACAATGAATCCATTGTTGTAAAAATGTTTAAAATGAAATTTTACACATAAAACGAGCAGTATCTTCTTATTAAATTCTGGTGCACGGCTGAAATTTTGTTTCCGAATAAATCAGTACTTTTCCTATCGAATGATGTAAAAAAATTCCGATTTTTAGGTGGTTCGCAGGGCATTTCTCTAAAATTTTAAATGAAATATACCTAAATACATTTGTTTCAACAATGAATCCATTGTTGTAAAAATGTTTAAAATGAAAATTTACACATAAAACGAGCAGTATCTTCCTATTAAATTCTGGTGCACGGCTGAAATTTCGTTTCCGAATAAAACAGTACTTTTTCTATCGAACGATGTAAAAAAATTCCGATTTTAAAGTTGTTCGCAGGGGTATCCTTCTAAAAGTTTAAATAAAAAATATATAAATACATTGTTTCAACAATGAATCCATTGTTGTAAAAATGTTTAAAATGAAATTTTACACATAAAACGAGCAGTATCTTCTCATTAAATTCCGGTGCACGGCTGAAATTTAGTTTCTGAATTAAGCAAAACATTTCCTATCGAGTGATGTAAAAAAATTCCAATTTTTATGTTATTCGCAGGGGTATTTTTCTAAAAGTTTAAATGATATGTATCTGAATACATTGTTTCAACAATGAATCCATTGTTGTAAAAATGTCTAGAATGAAATTTTACTTATAAAACAAGCAGTATCTTCTTATTAAATTCTGGTGCACGGCTGAAATTGTATTTCCAAATAAATCAGTACTTTTCCTATCGAATGATGTACAAAAATTCCGATTTTTAGGTGGTTTGCAGAAGCATTTCTCTAAAAGTTTAAATGAAATATATCTAAATGCATTGTTTCAATAATGAATCTATTGTTGAAAAAATGTTTAAAATGAAATTTTACACGTAAAACAAGCAGTATCTTCTTATTAAATTCTGGTGCACGGCTGAAATTGTATTTCCAAATAAATCAGTACTTTTCCTATCGAATGATGTAAAAAAATTCCGATTTTTAGGTTGTTCGCAGGGGTATTTTTCTACAAGTTTAAATGAAATGTATCAGAATACATTGTTTCAACAATGAATCCACTTTTGTAAAAATGTCTAAAATGAAATTTTACACATAAAACAAGCAGTATCTTCTTATTAAATTCTGGTGCACGGCTGAAATTTTGTTTCCGAATAAATCAGTACTTTTCCTATCGAAAGATGAAAAAGAATTCCGATTTTAAAGTTATTCGCAGGAGTATTCTTCTAAAAGTTTAAATAAAATATATATAAATACATTGTTTCAACAATGAATCCATTGTTGTAAAAATGTTTAAAATGAAATTTTACACATAAAACGAGCAGTATCTTCGTATTAAATTCCGGTGTACGGCTGAAATTTCGTTTCCGAATTAAGCAAAACATTTCCTATCGAATGATGTAAAAATATTGCGATTTTTATGTTGTTCGCAGGGGTATTTTTCTAAAAGTTTAAATGATATGTATCTGAATGCATTGTTTCAACAATGAATCCATTGTTGTAAAAATGTCTAAAATAAATTTTACTTATAAAACAAGCAGTATCTTCTTATTAAATTCTGGTGCACGGCTGAAATTTTGTTTCCGAATAAATCAATACTTTTCCTATCGAATGATGTAAAAAAATTCCGATTTTTAGGTGGTTCGCAGGGGCATTTCTCTAAAATTTTAAATGAAATATATCTAAATACATTTGTTTCAACAATGAATCCATTGATGTAAAAATGTTTAAAATGAAAATTTACACATAAAACGAGCAGTATCTTCTTATTAAATTCTGGTGCACGGCTGAAATTTCGCTTCCGAACAAAACAGTACTTTTTCTATCGAATGATGTAAAAAAATTCCGATTTTAAAGTTGTTCGCAGGGGTATCCTTCTAAAAGTTTAAATAAAAAATATATCAATACAATGTTTCAACAATGAATCCATTGTTGTAAAAATGTTTAAAATGAAATTTTACACATAAAACGAGCAGTATCTTCTCATTTAATTCCGGTGCACGGCTGAAATTTAGTTTCCGAATTAAGCAAAACATTTCCTATCGAGTGATGTAAAAAAATTCCGATTTTTATGTTATTCGCAGGGGTATTTTTCTAAAAGTTTAAATGATATGTATCTGAATACATTGTTTCAACAATGAATCCATTGTTGTAAAAATGTCTAAAATGAAATTTTACTTATAAAACAAGCAGTATCTTCTTATTATATTCTGGTGCACGGCTGAAATTTCAATTCCGAATAAAACAGTACTTTTTCTATCGAATGATGTAAAACAATTCCGATTTTAAAGTTGTTCGCAGGGGTATTCTTCTAAAAGTTTAAATAAAATATATATATATACATTGTTTAAACAATGAATCCATTGTTGTAAAAATGTTTAAAATGAAATTTTTCTTATAAAACAAGCAGTATCTTCTTATTAAATTCTGGTGCACGGCTGAAATTTTGTTTCCGAATAAATCAGTACTTTTCCTATCGAATGATGTAAAAAAATTCCGATTTTTAGGTGGTTCGCAGGGGCATTTCACTAAAATTTTAAATGAAATATACCTAAATACATTTGTTTCAACAATGAATCCATTGTTGTAAAAATGTTTAAAATGAAAATTTACACATAAAACGAGCAGTATCTTCTTATTAAATTCTGGTGCACGGCTGAAATTTCGTTTCCGAATAAAACAGTACTTTTTCTATCGAATGATGTAAAAAAATTCCGATTTTAAAGTTGTTCGCAGGGGTATCCTTCTAAAAGTTTAAATAAAATATATATAAATACATTGTTTCAACAATGAATCCATTGTTGTAAAAATGTTTAAAATGAAATTTTACACATAAAACGAGCAGTATCTTCGTATTAAATTCCGGTGTACGGCTGAAATTTCGTTTCCGAATTAAGAAAACATTTCCTATCGAATGATGTAAAAATATTGCGATTTTTATGTTGTTCGCAGGGGTATTTTTCTAAAAGTTTAAATGATATGTATCTGAATGCATTGTTTCAACAATGAATCCATTGTTGTAAAAATGTCTAAAATAAAATTTTACTTATAAAACAAGCAGTATCTTCTTATTAAATTCTGGTGCACGGCTGAAATTTTGTTTCCGAATAAATCAATACTTTTCCTATCGAATGATGTAAAAAAATTCCGATTTTTCGGTGGTTCGCAGGGGCATTTCTCTAAAATTTTAAATGAAATATATCTAAATACATTTGTTTCAACGATGAATCCATTGTTGTAAAAGTGTTTAAAATGAAATTTTACACATAAAACGAGCAGTATCTTCTTATTATATTCCGGTGCACGGCTGAAATTTTGTTTCCGAATAAATCAGTACTTTTCCTATCGAATGATGTAAAAAAATTCCGATTTTTAGGTTCTTCGCAGGGGTATTTTTCTACAAGTTTAAATGAAATGTATCAGAATACATTGTTTCAACAATGAATCCATTGTAGTAAAAATGTTTAAAATGAAATTTTACACATAAAACGAACAGTATCTTCTTATTAAATTCCGGTGTACGGCTGAAATTTCGTTTCCGAATTAAGCAAAACCTTTCCTATCGAATGATGTAAAAAAATTCCGATTTTATGTTGTTCGCAGGGGTATTTATTTTTCTACAAGTTTAAATGAAATGTATCAGAATACATTGTTTCAACAATGAATCCATTGTTGTAAAAATGTCTAAAATGAAATTTTACACATAAAACAAGCAGTATCTTCTTATTATATTCTGGTGCACGGCTGAAATTTTGTTTCCGAATAAATCAGTACTTTTCCTATCGAATGATGTAAAAAAATTCCGATTTTTAGGTTCTTCGCAGGGGTATTTTTCTACAAGTTTAAATGAAATGTATCAGAATACATTGTTTCAACAATGAATCCACTGTTGTAAAAATGTCTAAAATAAAATTTTACACATAAAACAAGCAGTATCTTCTTATTATATTCTGGTGCACGGCTGAAATTTCAATTCCGATTAAAACAGTACTTTTTCTATCGAATGATGTAAAAAAATTCCGATTTTAAAGTTCTTCGCAGGGGTATTCTTCTAAAAGTTTAAATAAAATATATATAAATACATTGTTTCAACAATGAATCCATTGTTGTAAAAATGTTTAAAATGAAATTTTACACATAAAACGAGCAGTATCTTCTCATTAAATTCTGGTGCACGGCTGAAATTTCGTTTCCGATTTAAGCAAAACATTTCTTATCGAATGATGTAAAAAAATTCGGATTTTTATGTTGTTCGGAGTGGTATTTTTCTAAAAGTTTAAATGATATGTATCTAAATACATTGTTTCAACAATGAATCCATTGTTGTAAAAATGTCTAAAATAAAATTTTACTTATAAAACAAGCAGTATCTTCTTATTAAATTCTGGTGCACGGCTGAAATTTTGTTTCCGAATAAATCAATACTTTTCCTATCGAATGATGTAAAAAAATTCCGATTTTTAGGTGGTTCGCAGGGGCATGTCTCTAAAATTTTAAATGAAATATATCTAAATACATTTGTTTCAAAGATGAATCCATTGTTGTAAAAGTGTTTTAAATGAAATTTTAAACATAAAACGAGCAGTATCTTCTTATTATATTCCGGTGCACGGCTGAATTTTTGTTTCCGAATAAATCAGTACTTTTCCTATCGAATGATGTAAAAAAATTCCGATTTTTAGGTTGTTCGCAGGGGTATTTTTCTACAAGTTTAAATGAAATGTATCAGAATACATTGTTTCAACAATGAATCCACTGTTGTAAAAATGTCTAAAATAAAATTTTACACATAAAACAAGCAGTATCTTCTTATTAAATTCTGGTGCACGGCTGAAATTTTGTTTCCGAATAAATCAGTACTTTTCCTATCGAATGATGAAAAAAAATTCCGATTTTAAAGTTGTTCGCAGGGGTATTCTTCTAAAAGTTTAAATAATATATATATAAATACATTGTTTCAACAATGAATCCATTGTTGTAAAAATGTTTAAAATGAAATTTTACTCTTAAAACGAGCAGTATCTTCGTATTAAATTCCGGTGTACGGCTGAAATTTCGTTTCCGAATTAAGCAAAACATTTCCTATCGAATGATGTAAAAAAATTCCGATTTTATGTTGTTCGCAGGGGTATTTTTCTACAAGTTTAAATGAAATGTATCAGAATACATTGTTTCAACAATGAATCCATTGTTGTAAAAATGTCTAAAATAAAATTTTACACATAAAACAAGCAGTATCTTCTTATTAAATTCTGGTGCACGGCTGAAATTTCAATTCCGATTAAAACAGTACTTTTTCTATCGAATGATGTAAAAAAATTCCGATTTTAAAGTTGTTCGCAGGGGTATTCTTCTAAAAGTTTAAATAAAATATATATAAATACATTGTTTCAACAATGAATCCATTGTTGTAAAAATGTTTAAAATGAAATTTTACACATAAAACGAGCAGTATCTTCTTATTAAATTCTGGTGCACGGCTGAAATTTTGTTTCCGAATAAATCAGTACTTTTCCTATCGAATGATGTAAAAAAATTCCGATTTTTAGGTGGTTCGCAGGGCATTTCTCTAAAATTTTAAATGAAATATACCTAAATACATTTGTTTCAACAATGAATCCATTGTTGTAAAAATGTTTAAAATGAAAATTTACACATAAAACGAGCAGTATCTTCCTATTAAATTCTGGTGCACGGCTGAAATTTCGTTTCCGAATAAAACAGTACTTTTTCTATCGAACGATGTAAAAAAATTCCGATTTTAAAGTTGTTCGCAGGGGTATCCTTCTAAAAGTTTAAATAAAAAATATATAAATACATTGTTTCAACAATGAATCCATTGTTGTAAAAATGTTTAAAATGAAATTTTACACATAAAACGAGCAGTATCTTCTCATTAAATTCCGGTGCACGGCTGAAATTTAGTTTCTGAATTAAGCAAAACATTTCCTATCGAGTGATGTAAAAAAATTCCAATTTTTATGTTATTCGCAGGGGTATTTTTCTAAAAGTTTAAATGATATGTATCTGAATACATTGTTTCAACAATGAATCCATTGTTGTAAAAATGTCTAGAATGAAATTTTACTTATAAAACAAGCAGTATCTTCTTATTAAATTCTGGTGCACGGCTGAAATTGTATTTCCAAATAAATCAGTACTTTTCCTATCGAATGATGTACAAAAATTCCGATTTTTAGGTGGTTTGCAGAAGCATTTCTCTAAAAGTTTAAATGAAATATATCTAAATGCATTGTTTCAATAATGAATCTATTGTTGAAAAAATGTTTAAAATGAAATTTTACACGTAAAACAAGCAGTATCTTCTTATTAAATTCTGGTGCACGGCTGAAATTGTATTTCCAAATAAATCAGTACTTTTCCTATCGAATGATGTAAAAAAATTCCGATTTTTAGGTTGTTCGCAGGGGTATTTTTCTACAAGTTTAAATGAAATGTATCAGAATACATTGTTTCAACAATGAATCCACTTTTGTAAAAATGTCTAAAATGAAATTTTACACATAAAACAAGCAGTATCTTCTTATTAAATTCTGGTGCACGGCTGAAATTTTGTTTCCGAATAAATCAGTACTTTTCCTATCGAAAGATGAAAAAGAATTCCGATTTTAAAGTTATTCGCAGGAGTATTCTTCTAAAAGTTTAAATAAAATATATATAAATACATTGTTTCAACAATGAATCCATTGTTGTAAAAATGTTTAAAATGAAATTTTACACATAAAACGAGCAGTATCTTCGTATTAAATTCCGGTGTACGGCTGAAATTTCGTTTCCGAATTAAGCAAAACATTTCCTATCGAATGATGTAAAAATATTGCGATTTTTATGTTGTTCGCAGGGGTATTTTTCTAAAAGTTTAAATGATATGTATCTGAATGCATTGTTTCAACAATGAATCCATTGTTGTAAAAATGTCTAAAATAAATTTTACTTATAAAACAAGCAGTATCTTCTTATTAAATTCTGGTGCACGGCTGAAATTTTGTTTCCGAATAAATCAATACTTTTCCTATCGAATGATGTAAAAAAATTCCGATTTTTAGGTGGTTCGCAGGGGCATTTCTCTAAAATTTTAAATGAAATATACCTAAATACATTTGTTTCAACAATGAATCCATTGATGTAAAAATGTTTAAAATGAAAATTTACACATAAAACGAGCAGTATCTTCTTATTAAATTCTGGTGCACGGCTGAAATTTCGCTTCCGAACAAAACAGTACTTTTTCTATCGAATGATGTAAAAAAATTCCGATTTTAAAGTTGTTCGCAGGGGTATCCTTCTAAAAGTTTAAATAAAAAATATATCAATACATTGTTTCAACAATGAATCCATTGTTGTAAAAATGTTTAAAATGAAATTTTACACATAAAACGAGCAGTATCTTCTCATTTAATTCCGGTGCACGGCTGAAATTTAGTTTCTGAATTAAGCAAAACATTTCCTATCGAGTGATGTAAAAAAATTCCGATTTTTATGTTATTCGCAGGGGTATTTTTCTAAAAGTTTAAATGATATGTATCTGAATACATTGTTTCAACAATGAATCCATTGTTGTAAAAATGTCTAAAATGAAATTTTACTTATAAAACAAGCAGTATCTTCTTATTATATTCTGGTGCACGGCTGAAATTTCAATTCCGAATAAAACAGTACTTTTTCTATCGAATGATGTAAAACAATTCCGATTTTAAAGTTGTTCGCAGGGGTATTCTTCTAAAAGTTTAAATAAAATATATATATATACATTGTTTAAACAATGAATCCATTGTTGTAAAAATGTTTAAAATGAAATTTTTCTTATAAAACAAGCAGTATCTTCTTATTAAATTCTGGTGCACGGCTGAAATTTTGTTTCCGAATAAATCAGTACTTTTCCTATCGAATGATGTAAAAAAATTCCGATTTTTAGGTGGTTCGCAGGGGCATTTCACTAAAATTTTAAATGAAATATACCTAAATACATTTGTTTCAACAATGAATCCATTGTTGTAAAAATGTTTAAAATGAAAATTTACACATAAAACGAGCAGTATCTTCTTATTAAATTCTGGTGCACGGCTGAAATTTCGTTTCCGAATAAAACAGTACTTTTTCTATCGAATGATGTAAAAAAATTCCGATTTTAAAGTTGTTCGCAGGGGTATCCTTCTAAAAGTTTAAATAAAATATATATAAATACATTGTTTCAACAATGAATCCATTGTTGTAAAAATGTTTAAAATGAAATTTTACACATAAAACGAGCAGTATCTTCGTATTAAATTCCGGTGTACGGCTGAAATTTCGTTTCCGAATTAAGAAAACATTTCCTATCGAATGATGTAAAAATATTGCGATTTTTATGTTGTTCGCAGGGGTATTTTTCTAAAAGTTTAAATGATATGTATCTGAATGCATTGTTTCAACAAAGAATCCGTTGTTGTAAAAATGTCTAAAATAAATTTTACTTATAAAACAAGCAGTATCTTCTTATTAAATTCTGGTGCACGGCTGAAATTTTGTTTCCGAATAAATCAATACTTTTCCTATCGAATGATGTAAAAAAATTCCGATTTTTAGGTGGTTCGCAGGGGCATTTCTCTAAAATTTTAAATGAAATATATCTAAATACATTTGTTTCAACAATGAATCCATTGTTGTAAAAGTGTTTAAAATGAAATTTTACACATAAAACGCGCAGTATCTTCTTATTATATTCCGGTGCACGGCTGAAATTTTGTTTCCGAATAAATCAGTACTTTTCCTATCGAATGATGTAAAAAAATTCCGATTTTTAGGTTGTTCGCAGGGGTATATTTCTACAAGTTTAAATGAAATGTATCAGAATACATTGTTTCAACAATGAATCCACTGTTGTAAAAATGTCTAAAATGAAATTTTACACATAAAACAAGCAGTATCTTCTTATTAAATTCTGGTGCACGGCTGAAATTTTGTTTCCGAATAAATCAGTACTTTTCCTATCGAAAGATGAAAAAAAAATTCCGATTTTAAAGTTGTTCGCAGGGGTATTCTTCTAAAAGTTTAAATAAAATATATATAAATACATTGTTTCAACAATGAATCCATTGTAAAAATGTTTAAAATGAAATTTTACTCTTACAACGAGCAGTATCTTCTCATTATATTCTGGTGCACGGCTGAAATTTCAATTCCGAATAAAACAGTACTTTTTCTATCGAATGATGTAAAACAATTCCGATTTTGAAGTTGTTCGCTGGGGTATTCTTCTAAAAGTTTTAATAAAATATATATAAATACATTGTTTAAACAATGAATCCATTGTTGTAAAAATGTTTAAAATGAAATTTTACTTATAAAACAAGCAGTATCTTCTTATTAAATTCTGGTGCACGGCTGAAATTTTGTTTCCGAATAAATCAGAACTTTTCCTATCGAATGATGTAAAAAAATTCCGATTTTTAGGTGGTTCGCAGGGGCATTTCTCTAAAATTTTAAATGAAATATACCTAAATACATTTGTTTCAACAATGAATCCATTGTTGTAAAAATGTTTAAAATGAAATTTTACACATAAAACGAGCAGTATCTTCTCATTAAATTCCGGTGCACGGCTGAAATTTAGTTTCCGAATTAAGCAAAACATTTCCTATCGAGTGATGTAAAAAAATTCCGATTTTTATGTTATTCGCAGGGGTTTTTTTCTAAAAGTTTAAATGATATGTATCTGAATACATTGTTTCAACAATGAATCCATTGTTGTAAAAATGTCTAAAATGAAATTTTACTTATAAAACAAGCAGTATCTTCTTATTAAATTCTGGTGCACGGCTGAAATTGTATTTCCAAATAAATCAGTACTTTTCCTATCGAATGATGTACAAAAATTCCGATTTTTAGGTGGTTTGCAGAAGCATTTCTCTAAAAGTTTAAATGAAATATATCTAAATGCATTGTTTCAACAATGAATCTATTGTTGAAAAAATGTTTAAAATGAAATTTTACACGTAAAACAAGCAGTATCTTCTTATTAAATTTAGGTGCACGGCTGAAATTTTGTTTTCGAATAAATCAGTACTTTTCCTATCGAATGATGTAAAAAAATTCCGATTTTTAGGTGGTTCGTAGGGGCATTTCTCTAAAATTTTAAATGAAATATATCTAAATACATTTGTTTCAACGATGAATCCATTGTTGTAAAAGTGTTTAAAATGAAATTTTACACATAAAACGAGCAGTATCTTCTTATTATATTCCGGTGCACGGCTGAAATTTTGTTTCCGAATAAATCAGTACTTTTCCTATCGAATGATGTAAAAAAATTCCGATTATTAGGTTGTTCGCAGGGGTATTTTTCTACATGTTTAAATGAAATGTATCAGAATACATTGTTTCAACAAAGAATCCACTGTTGTAAAAATGTCTAAAATAAAATTTTACGCATAAAACAAGCAGTATCTTCTTATTAAATTCTGGTGCACGGCTGAAATTTTGTTTCCGAATAAATCAGTACTTTTCCTATCGAATGATGAAAAAAAATTCCGATTTTAAAGTTGTTCGCAGGGGTATTCTTCTAAAAGTTTAAATAAAATATATATAAATACATTGTTTCAACAATGAATCCATTGTAGTAAAAATGTTTAAAATGACATTTTACACATAAAACGAACAGTATCTTCTTATTAAATTCCGGTGCATGGCTGAAATTTCGTTTCCGAATTAAGCAAAACATTTCCAAACGAATGATGTAAAAAAATTCCGATTTTATGTTGTTCGCAGGGGTATTTTTCTAAAAGTTTAAATGATATGTATCTGAATACATTGTTTCAACAATGAATCCATTGTTGTAAAAATGTCTAGAATGAAATTTTACTTATAAAACATGCAGTATCTTCTTATTAAATTCTGGTGCACGGCTGAAATTTTGTTTCCGAATAAATCAGTACTTTTCCTATCGAATGATGTAAAAACATTCCGATTTTAAAGTTGTTCGAAGGGGTATTCTTCTAAAAGTTTAAATAATATATATATAAATACATTGTTTCAACAATGAATCCATTGTTGTAAAAATGTTTAAAATGAAATTTTACTCTTAAAACGAGCAGTATCTTCGTATTAAATTCCGGTGTACGGCTGAAATTTCGTTTCCGAATTAAGCAAAACCTTTCCTATCGAATGATGTAAAAAAATTCCGATTTTATGTTGTTCGCAGGGGTATTTTTCTACAAGTTTAAATGAAATGTATCAGAATACATTGTTTCAACAATGAATCCATTGTTGTAAAAATGTCTAAAATGAACTTTTACACATAAAACAAGCAGTATCTTCTTATTATATTCTGGTGCACGGCTGAAATTTCAATTCCGATTAAAACAATACTTTTTCTATCGAATGATGTAAAAAAATTCCGATTTTAAAGTTCTTCGCAGGGGTATTCTTCTAAAAGTTTAAATAAAATATATATAAATACATTGTTTCAACAATGAATCCATTGTTGTAAAAATGTTTAAAATGAAATTTTACACATAAAACGAGCAGTATCTTCTCATTAAATTCTGGTGCACGGCTGAAATTTCGTTTCCGATTTAAGCAAAACATTTCTTATCGAATGATGTAAAAAAATTCGGATTTTTATGTTGTTCGGAGTGGTATTTTTCTAAAAGTTTAAATGATATGTATCTAAATACATTGTTTCAACAATGAATCCATTGTTGTAAAAATGTCTAAAATAAAATTTTACTTATAAAACAAGCAGTATCTTCTTATTAAATTCTGGTGCACGGCTGAAATTTTGTTTCCGAATAAATCAATACTTTTCCTATCGAATGATGTAAAAAAATTCCGATTTTTAGGTGGTTCGCAGGGGCATGTCTCTAAAATTTTAAATGAAATATATCTAAATACATTTGTTTCAAAGATGAATCCATTGTTGTAAAAGTGTTTTAAATGAAATTTTAAACATAAAACGAGCAGTATCTTCTTATTATATTCCGGTGCACGGCTGAATTTTTGTTTCCGAATAAATCAGTACTTTTCCTATCGAATGATGTAAAAAAATTCCGATTTTTAGGTTGTTCGCAGGGGTATTTTTCTACAAGTTTAAATGAAATGTATCAGAATACATTGTTTCAACAATGAATCCACTGTTGTAAAAATGTCTAAAATAAAATTTTACACATAAAACAAGCAGTATCTTCTTATTAAATTCTGGTGCACGGCTGAAATTTTGTTTCCGAATAAATCAGTACTTTTCCTATCGAATGATGAAAAAAAATTCCGATTTTAAAGTTGTTCGCAGGGGTATTCTTCTAAAAGTTTAAATAATATATATATAAATACATTGTTTCAACAATGAATCCATTGTTGTAAAAATGTTTAAAATGAAATTTTACTCTTAAAACGAGCAGTATCTTCGTATTAAATTCCGGTGTACGGCTGAAATTTCGTTTCCGAATTAAGCAAAACATTTCCTATCGAATGATGTAAAAAAATTCCGATTTTATGTTGTTCGCAGGGGTATTTTTCTACAAGTTTAAATGAAATGTATCAGAATACATTGTTTCAACAATGAATCCATTGTTGTAAAAATGTCTAAAATAAAATTTTACACATAAAACAAGCAGTATCTTCTTATTAAATTCTGGTGCACGGCTGAAATTTCGTTTCCGAATAAAACAGTACTTTTTCTATCGAATGATGTAAAAAAATTCCGATTTTAAAGTTGTTCGCAGGGGTATCCTTCTAAAAGTTTAAATAAAATATATATAAATACATTGTTTCAACAATGAATCCATTGTTGTAAAAATGTTTAAAATGAAATTTTACACATAAAACGAGCAGTATCTTCTCATTAAATTCTGGTGCACGGCTGAAATTTCGTTTCCGAATTAAGCAAAACATTTCTTATCGAATGATGTAAAAAAATTCGGATTTTTATGTTGTTCGGAGGGGTATTTTTCTAAAAGTTTAAATGATATGTATCTGAATACATTGTTTCAACAATGAATCCATTGTTGTAAAAATGTCTAAAATGAAATTTTACACATAAAACAAGCAGTATCTTCTTATTAAATTCTGGTGCACGGCTGAAATTCTATTTCCAAATAAATCAGTACTTTTCCTATCGAATGATGTAAAAAAATTCCGATTTTTAGGTGGTTCGCAGAAGCATTTCTCTAAAAGTTTAAATGAAATATATCTAAATGCATTGTTTCAACAATGAATCTATTGTTGAAAAAATGTTTAAAATGAAATTTTACACGTAAAACAAGCAGTATCTTCTTATTAAATTTTGGTGCACGGCTGAAATTTCGTTTCCGAATTAAGCAAAACATTTCCTATCGAATGATGTAAAAATATTGCGATTTTTATGTTGTTCGCAGGGGTATTTTTCTAAAAGTTTAAATGATATGTATATGAATACATTGTTTCAACAATGAATCCATTGTTGTAAAAATGTCTAAAATAAATTTTACTTATAAAACAAGCAGTATCTTCTTATTAAATTCTGGTGCACGGCTGAAATTTCGTTTCTGAATAAAACAGTACTTTTTCTATCGAATGATGTAAAAAAATTCCGATTTTAAAGTTGTTCGCAGGGGTATCCTTCTAAAAGTTTAAATAAAAAATATATAAATACATTGTTTCAACAATGAATCCATTGTTGTAAAAATGTTAAAAATGAAATTTTACACATAAAACGAGCAGTATCTTCGTATTAAATTCCGGTGTACGGCTGAAATTTCGTTTCCGAATTAAGCAAAACCTTTCCTATCGAATGATGTAAAAAAATTCCGATTTTATGTTGTTCGCAGGGGTATTTTTCTACAAGTTTAAATGAAATGTATCAGAATACATTGTTTCAACAATAAATCCATTGTTGTAAAAATATCTAAAATGAAATTTTACACATAAAACAAGCAGTATCTTCTTATTATATTCTGGTGCACGGCTGAAATTTCAATTCCGAATAAAACAGTACTTTTTCTATCGAATGATGTAAAACAATTCAGATTTTAAAGTTGTTCCCAGGGGTATTCTTCTAAAAGTTTAAATAAAATATATATAAATACATTGTTTGAACAATGAATCCATTTTTGTAAAAATGTTTAAAATGAAATTTTACTTATAAAACAAGCAGTATCTTCTTATTAAATTCTGGTGCACGGCTGAAATTTTGTTTCCGAATAAATCAGTACTTTTCCTATCGAATGATGTAAAAAAATTACGATTTTTAGGTGGTTCGCAGGGGCATTTCTCTAAAATTTTAAATGAAATATACCTAAATACATTTGTTTCAACAATGAATCCATTGTTGTAAAAATGTTTAAAATGAAAATTTACACATAAAACGAGCAGTATCTTCTTATTAAATTCTGGTGCACGGCTGAAATTTCGTTTCCGAATAAAACAGTACTTTTTCTATCGAATGATGTAAAAAAATTCCGATTTTAAAGTTGTTCGCAGGGGTATCCTTCTAAAAGTTTAAATAAAATATATATAAATACATTGTTTCAACAATGAATCCATTGTTGTAAAAATGTTTAAAATGAAATTTTACACATAAAACGAGCAGTATCTTCGTATTAAATTCCGGTGTACGGCTGAAATTTCGTTTCCGAATTAAGCAAAACATTTCCTATCGAATGATGTAAAAATATTGCGATTTTTATGTTGTTCGCAGGGGTATTTTTCTAAAAGTTTAAATGATATATATCTGAATGCATTGTTTCAACAATGAATCCATTGTTGTAAAAATGTCTAAAATAAATTTTACTTATAAAACAAGCAGTATCTTCTTATTAAATTCTGGTGCACGGCTGAAATTTTGTTTCCGAATAAATCAATACTTTTCCTATCGAATGATGTAAAAAAATTCCGATTTTAAGTGGTTCGCAGGGGCATTTCTCTAAAATTTTAAATGAAATATATCTAAATACATTTGTTTCAACAATGAATCCATTGTTGTAAAAGTGTTTAAAATGAAATTTTACACATAAAACGAGCAGTATCTTCTTATTATATTCCGGTGCACGGCTGAAATTTTGTTTCCGAATAAATCAGTACTTTTCCTATCGAATGATGTAAAAAAATTCCGATTTTTAGGTTGTTCGCAGGGGTATTTTTCTACAAGTTTAAATGAAATGTATCAGAATACATTGTTTCAACAATGAATCCACTGTTGTAAAAATGTCTAAAATGAAATTTTACACATAAAACAAGCAGTATCTTCTTATTAAATTCTGGTGCACGGCTGAAATTTTGTTTCCGAATAAATCAGTACTTTTCCTATCGAAAGATGAAAAAGAATTCCGATTTTAAAGTTGTTCGCAGGGGTATTCTTCTAAAAGTTTAAATAAAATATATATAAATACAGTGTTTCAACAATGAATCCATTGTTGTAAAAATGTTTAAAATGAAATTTTACTCTTACAACGAGCAGTATCTTCGTATTAAATTCCAGTGTACGGCTTAAATTTCGTTTCCGAATTAAGCAAAACCTTTCCTATCGAATGATGTAAAAAAATTCCGATTTTATGTTGTTCGCAGGGGTATTTTTCTACAAGTTTAAATGAAATGTATCAGAATACATTGTTTCAACAATGAATCCATTGTTGTAAAAATGTCTAAAATGAAATTTTACACATAAAACAAGCAGTATCTTCTTATTATATTCTGGTGCACGGCTGAAATTTCAATTCCGAATAAAACAGTACTTTTTCTATCGAATTATGTAAAACAATTCCGATTTTAAAGTTGTTCGCAGGGGTATTCTTCTAAAAGTTTTAATAAAATATATATAAATACATTGTTTAAACAATGAATCCATTGTTGTAAAAATGTTTAAAATGAAATTTTACTTATAAAACAAGCAGTATCTTCTTATTAAATTCTGGTGCACGGCTGAAATTTTGTTTCCGAATAAATCAATACTTTTCCTATCGAATGATGTAAAAAAATTCCGATTTTAAGTGGTTCGCAGGGGCATTTCTCTAAAATTTTAAATGAAATATATCTAAATACATTTGTTTCAACAATGAATCCATTGTTGTAAAAGTGTTTAAAATGAAATTTTACACATAAAACGAGCAGTATCTTCTTATTATATTCCGGTGCACGGCTGAAATTTTGTTTCCGAATAAATCAGTACTTTTCCTATCGAATGATGTAAAAAAATTCCGATTTTTAGGTTGTTCGCAGGGGTATTTTTCTACAAGTTTAAATGAAATGTATCAGAATACATTGTTTCAACAATGAATCCACTGTTGTAAAAATGTCTAAAATGAAATTTTACACATAAAACAAGCAGTATCTTCTTATTAAATTCTGGTGCACGGCTGAAATTTTGTTTCCGAATAAATCAGTACTTTTCCTATCGAAAGATGAAAAAGAATTCCGATTTTAAAGTTGTTCGCAGGGGTATTCTTCTAAAAGTTTAAATAAAATATATATAAATACATTGTTTCAACAATGAATCCATTGTTGTAAAAATGTTTAAAATGAAATTTTACTCTTACAACGAGCAGTATCTTCGTATTAAATTCCAGTGTACGGCTTAAATTTCGTTTCCGAATTAAGCAAAACCTTTCCTATCGAATGATGTAAAAAAATTCCGATTTTATGTTGTTCGCAGGGGTATTTTTCTACAAGTTTAAATGAAATGTATCAGAATACATTGTTTCAACAATGAATCCATTGTTGTAAAAATGTCTAAAATGAAATTTTACACATAAAACAAGCAGTATCTTCTTATTATATTCTGGTGCACGGCTGAAATTTCAATTCCGAATAAAACAGTACTTTTTCTATCGAATTATGTAAAACAATTCCGATTTTAAAGTTGTTCGCAGGGGTATTCTTCTAAAAGTTTTAATAAAATATATATAAATACATTGTTTAAACAATGAATCCATTGTTGTAAAAATGTTTAAAATGAAATTTTACTTATAAAACAAGCAGTATCTTCTTATTAAATTCTGGTGCACGGCTGAAATTTTGTTTCCGAATAAATCAGTACTTTTCCTATCGAATGATGTACAAAAATTCCGATTTTTAGGTGGTTTGCAGAAGCATTTCTCTAAAAGTTTAAATGAAATATATCTAAATGCATTGTTTCAACAATGAATCTATTGTTGAAAAAATGTTTAAAATGAAATTTTACACGTAAAACAAGCAGTATCTTCTTATTAAATTTAGGTGCACGGCTGAAATTTTGTTTCCGAATAAATCAGTACTTTTCCTATCGAATGATGTAAAAAAATTCCGATTTTTAGGTGGTTCGTAGGGGCATTTCTCTAAAATTTTAAATCAAATATATCTAAATACATTTGTTTCAACAATGAATCCATTGTTGTAAAAATGTTTAAAATGAAATTTTACACATAAAACGAGCAGTATCTTCTTATTAAATTTTGGTGCACGGCTGAAATTTCGTTTCCGATTTAAGCAAAACATTTCCTATCGGATGATGTAAAAATATTGCGAATTTTATGTTGTTCGCAGGGGTATTTTTCTAAAAGTTTAAATGATATGTATCTGAATACATTGTTTCAACAATGAATCCATTGTTGTAAAAATGTCTAAAATAAAATTTTACTTATAAAACAAGCAGTATCTTCTTATTAAATTCTGGTGCACGGCTGAAATTTTGTTTCCGAATAAATCAATACTTTTCCTATCGAATGATGTAAAAAAATTCCGATTTTTAGGTGGTTCGCAGGGTCATTTCTCTAAAAGTTTAAATGAAATATATCTAAATACATTTGTTTCAACGATGAATCCATTGTTGTAAAAGTGTTTAAAATGAAATTTTACACATAAAACGAGCAGTATCTTCTTATTATATTCCGGTGCACGGCTGAAATTTTGTTTCCGAATAAATCAGTACTTTTCCTATCGAATGATGTAAAAAAATTCCGATTATTAGGTTGTTCGCAGGGGTATTTTTCTACAAGTTTAAATGAAATGTATCAGAATACATTGTTTCAACAATGAATCCACTGTTGTAAAAATGTCTAAAATAAAATTTTACACATAAAACAAGCAGTATCTTCTTATTAAATTCTGGTGCACGGCTGAAATTTTGTTTCCGAATAAATCAGTACTTTTCCTATCGAATGATGAAAAAAAATTCCGATTTTAAAGTTGTTCGCAGGGGTATTTTTCTAAAAGTTTAAATAAAATATATATAAATACATTGTTTCAACAATGAATCCATTGTAGTAAAAATGTTTAAAATGACATTTTACACATAAAACGAACAGTATCTTCTTATTAAATTCCGGTGCATGGCTGAAATTTCGTTTCCGAATTAAGCAAAACATTTCCAAACGAATGATGTAAAAAAATTCCGATTTTATGTTGTTCGCAGGGGTATTTTTCTAAAAGTTTAAATGATATGTATCTGAATACATTGTTTCAACAATGAATCCATTGTTGTAAAAATGTCTAGAATGAAATTTTACTTATAAAACATGCAGTATCTTCTTATTAAATTCTGGTGCACGGCTGAAATTTTGTTTCCGAATAAATCAGTACTTTTCCTATCATATGATGTAAAAACATTCCGATTTTAAAGTTGTTCGAAGGGGTATTCTTCTAAAAGTTTAAATAATATATATATAAATACATTGTTTCAACAATGAATCCATTGTTGTAAAAATGTTTAAAATGAAATTTTACTCTTAAAACGAGCAGTATCTTCGTATTAAATTCCGGTGTACGGCTGAAATTTCGTTTCCGAATTAAGCAAAACCTTTCCTATCGAATGATGTAAAAAAATTCCGATTTTATGTTGTTCGCAGGGGTATTTTTCTACAAGTTTAAATGAAATGTATCAGAATACATTGTTTCAACAATGAAACCATTGTTGTAAAAATGTCTAAAATGAACTTTTACACATAAAACAAGCAGTATCTTCTTATTATATTCTGGTGCACGGCTGAAATTTCAATTCCGATTAAAACAATACTTTTTCTATCGAATGATGTAAAAAAATTCCGATTTTAAAGTTGTTCGCAGGGGTATTCTTCTAAAAGTTTAAATAAAATATATATAAATACATTGTTTCAACAATGAATCCATTGTTGTAAAAATGTTTAAAATGAAATTTTACACAAAAAACGAGCAGTATCTTCTCATTAAATTCTGGTGCACGGCTGAAATTTCGTTTCCGATTTAAGCAAAACATTTCTTATCGAATGATGTAAAAAAATTCGGATTTTTATGTTGTTCGGAGGAGTATTTTTCTAAAAGTTTAAATGATATGTATCTGAATACATTGTTTCAACAATGAATCCATTGTTGTAAAAATGTCTAAAACGAAATTTTACTTATAAAACAAGCAGTATCTTCTTATTAAATTCTGGTGCACGGCTGAAATTTTGTTTCCGAATAAATCAGTACTTTTCCTATCGAATGATGTAAAAAAATTCCGATTTTTAGGTGGTTCGCAGGGGCATTTCTCTAAAATTTTAAATGAAATATACCTAAATACATTTGTTTCAACAATGAATCCATTGTTGTAAAAATGTTTAAAATGAAATTTTACACATAAAACGAGCAGTATCTTCTTATTAAATTCTGGTGCACGGCTGAAATTTCGTTTCTGAATAAAACAGTACTTTTTCTATCGAATGATGTAAAAAAATTCCGATTTTAAAGTTGATCGCAGGGGTATCCTTCTAAAAGTTTAAATAAAAAATATATAAATACATTGTTTCAACAATGAATCCATTGTTGTAAAAATGTTAAAAATGAAATTTTACACATAAAACGAGCAGTATCTTCGTATTAAATTCCGGTGTACGGCTGAAATTTCGTTTCCGAATTAAGCAAAACCTTTCCTATCGAATGATGTAAAAAAATTCCGATTTTATGTTGTTCGCAGGGGTATTTTTCTACAAGTTTAAATGAAATGTATCAGAATACATTGTTTCAACAATAAATCCATTGTTGTAAAAATGTCTAAAATGAAATTTTACACATAAAACAAGCAGTATCTTCTTATTAAATTCTGGTGCACGGCTGAATTTTTGTTTCCGAATAAATCAGTACTTTTCCTATCGAATGATGTAAAAAAATTCCGATTTTTAGGTGGTTCGCAGGGGCATTTCTCTAAAATTTTAAATGAAATATACCTAAATACATTTGTTTCAACAATGAATCCATTGTTGTAAAAATGTTTAAAAAGAAAATTTACACATAAAACGAGCCGTATCTTCTTATTAAATTCTGGTGCACGGCTGAAATTTCGTTTCCGAATTAAGCAAAACATTTCTTATCGAATGATGTAAAAAAATTCGGATTTTTATGTTGTTCGGAGGGGTATTTTTCTAAAAGTTTAAATGATATGTATCTGAATACATTGTTTCAACAATGAATCCATTGTTGTAAAAATGTCTAAAATGAAATTTTACACATAAAACAAGCAGTATCTTCTTATTAAATTCTGGTGCACGGCTGAAATTCTATTTCCAAATAAATCAGTACTTTTCCTATCGAATGATGTAAAAAAATTCCGATTTTTAGGTGGTTCGCAGAAGCATTTCTCTAAAAGTTTAAATGAAATATATCTAAATGCATTGTTTCAACAATGAATCTATTGTTGAAAAAATGTTTAAAATGAAATTTTACACGTAAAACAAGCAGTATCTTCTTATTAAATTTAGGTGCACGGCTGAATTTTTGTTTCCGAATAAATCAGTACTTTTCCTATCGAATGATGTAAAAAAATTCCGATTTTTAGGTGGTTCGTAGGGGCATTTCTCTAAAATTTTAAATCAAATATATCTAAATACATTTGTTTCAACAATGAATCCATTGTTGTAAAAATGTTTAAAATGAAATTTTACACATAAAACGAGCAGTATCTTCTCATTAAATTCTGGTGCACGGCTGAAATTTCGTTTCCGAATTAAGCAAAACATTTCTTATCGAATGATGTAAAAAAATTCGGATTTTTATGTTGTTCGGAGGGGTATTTTTCTAAAAGTTTAAATGATATGTATCTGAATACATTGTTTCAACAATGAATCCATTGTTGTAAAAATGTCTAAAATGAAATTTTACACATAAAACAAGCAGTATCTTCTTATTAAATTCTGGTGCACGGCTGAAATTCTATTTCCAAATAAATCAGTACTTTTCCTATCGAATGATGTAAAAAAATTCCGATTTTATGTTGTTCGCAGGGGTATTTTTCTACAAGTTTAAATGAAATGTATCAGAATACATTGTTTCAACAATGAATCCATTGTTGTAAAAATGTCTAAAATGAAATTTTACACTTAAAACAAGCAGTATCTTCTTATTATATTCTGGTGCACGGCTGAAATTTCAATTCCGAATAAAACAGTACTTTTTCTATCGAATTATGTAAAACAATTCCGATTTTAAAGTTGTTCGCAGGGGTATTCTTCTAAAAGTTTTAATAAAATATATATAAATACATTGTTTAAACAATGAATCCATTGTTGTAAAAATGTTTAAAATGAAATTTTACTTATAAAACAAGCAGTATCTTCTTATTAAATTCTGGTGCACGGCTGAAATTTTGTTTCCGAATAAATCAGTACTTTTCCTATCGAATGATGTACAAAAATTCCGATTTTTAGGTGGTTTGCAGAAGCATTTCTCTAAAAGTTTAAATGAAATATATCTAAATGCATTGTTTCAACAATGAATCTATTGTTGAAAAAATGTTTAAAATGAAATTTTACACGTAAAACAAGCAGTATCTTCTTATTAAATTTAGGTGCACGGCTGAAATTTTGTTTCCGAATAAATCAGTACTTTTCCTATCGAATGATGTAAAAAAATTCCGATTTTTAGGTGGTTCGTAGGGGCATTTCTCTAAAATTTTAAATCAAATATATCTAAATACATTTGTTTCAACAATGAATCCATTGTTGTAAAAATGTTTAAAATGAAATTTTACACATAAAACGAGCAGTATCTTCTTATTAAATTTTTGTGCACGGCTGAAATTTCGTTTCCGATTTAAGCAAAACATTTCCTATCGGATGATGTAAAAATATTGCGATTTTTATGTTGTTCGCAGGGGTATTTTTCTAAAAGTTTAAATGATATGTATCAGAATACATTGTTTCAACAATGAATCCACTGTTGTAAAAATGTCTAAAATAAAATTTTACACATAAAACAAGCAGTATCTTCTTATTAAATTCTGGTGCACGGCTGAAATTTTGTTTCCGAATAAATCAGTACTTTTCCTATCGAATGATGAAAAAAAATTCCGATTTTAAAGTTGTTCGCAGGGGTATTTTTCTAAAAGTTTAAATAAAATATATATAAATACATTGTTTCAACAATGAATCCATTGTTGTAAAAATGTTTAAAATGAAATTTTACACAAAAAACGAGCAGTATCTTCTCATTAAATTCTGGTGCACGGCTGAAATTTCGTTTCCGATTTAAGCAAAACATTTCTTATCGAATGATGTAAAAAAATTCGGATTTTTATGTTGTTCGGAGGAGTATTTTTCTAAAAGTTTAAATGATATGTATCTGAATACATTGTTTCAACAATGAATCCATTGTTGTAAAAATGTCTAAAACGAAATTTTACTTATAAAACAAGCAGTATCTTCTTATTAAATTCTGGTGCACGGCTGAAATTTTGTTTCCGAATAAATCAGTACTTTTCCTATCATATGATGTAAAAACATTCCGATTTTAAAGTTGTTCGAAGGGGTATTCTTCTAAAAGTTTAAATAATATATATATAAATACATTGTTTCAACAATGAATCCATTGTTGTAAAAATGTTTAAAATGAAATTTTACTCTTAAAACGAGCAGTATCTTCGTATTAAATTCCGGTGTACGGCTGAAATTTCGTTTCCGAATTAAGCAAAACCTTTCCTATCGAATGATGTAAAAAAATTCCGATTTTATGTTGTTCGCAGGGGTATTTTTCTACAAGTTTAAATGAAATGTATCAGAATACATTGTTTCAACAATGAATCCATTGTTGTAAAAATGTCTAAAATGAACTTTTACACATAAAACAAGCAGTATCTTCTTATTATATTCTGGTGCACGGCTGAAATTTCAATTCCGATTAAAACAATACTTTTTCTATCGAATGATGTAAAAAAATTCCGATTTTAAAGTTGTTCGCAGGGGTATTCTTCTAAAAGTTTAAATAAAATATATATAAATACATTGTTTCAACAATGAATCCATTGTTGTAAAAATGTTTAAAATGAAATTTTACACAAAAAACGAGCAGTATCTTCTCATTAAATTCTGGTGCACGGCTGAAATTTCGTTTCCGATTTAAGCAAAACATTTCTTATCGAATGATGTAAAAAAATTCGGATTTTTATGTTGTTCGGAGGAGTATTTTTCTAAAAGTTTAAATGATATGTATCTGAATACATTGTTTCAACAATGAATCCATTGTTGTAAAAATGTCTAAAACGAAATTTTACTTATAAAACAAGCAGTATCTTCTTATTAAATTCTGGTGCACGGCTGAAATTTTGTTTCCGAATAAATCAGTACTTTTCCTATCGAATGATGTAAAAAAATTCCGATTTTTAGGTGGTTCGCAGGGGCATTTCTCTAAAATTTTAAATGAAATATACCTAAATACATTTGTTTCAACAATGAATCCATTGTTGTAAAAATGTTTAAAATGAAATTTTACACATAAAACGAGCAGTATCTTCTTATTAAATTCTGGTGCACGGCTGAAATTTCGTTTCTGAATAAAACAGTACTTTTTCTATCGAATGATGTAAAAAAATTCCGATTTTAAAGTTGTTCGCAGGGGTATCCTTCTAAAAGTTTAAATAAAAAATATATAAATACATTGTTTCAACAATGAATCCATTGTTGTAAAAATGTTAAAAATGAAATTTTACACATAAAACGAGCAGTATCTTCGTATTAAATTCCGGTGTACGGCTGAAATTTCGTTTCCGAATTAAGCAAAACCTTTCCTATCGAATGATGTAAAAAAATTCCGATTTTATGTTGTTCGCAGGGGTATTTTTCTACAAGTTTAAATGAAATGTATCAGAATACATTGTTTCAACAATAAATCCATTGTTGTAAAAATGTCTAAAATGAAATTTTACACATAAAACAAGCAGTATCTTCTTATTAAATTCTGGTGCACGGCTGAAATTCTATTTCCAAATAAATCAGTACTTTTCCTATCGAATGATGTACAAAAATTCCGATTTTTAGGTGGTTTGCGGAAGCATTTCTCTAAAAGTTTAAATGAAATATATCTAAATGCATTGTTTCAACAATGAATCTATTGTTGAAAAAATGTTTAAAATGAAATTTTACACGTAAAACAAGCAGTATCTTCTTATTAAATTTAGGTGCACGGCTGAATTTTTGTTTCCGAATAAATCAGTACTTTTCCTATCGAATGATGTAAAAAAATTCCGATTTTTAGGTGGTTCGTAGGGGCATTTCTCTAAAATTTTAAATCAAATATATCTAAATACATTTGTTTCAACAATGAATCCATTGTTGTAAAAATGTTTAAAATGAAATTTTACACATAAAACGAGCAGTATCTTCTCATTAAATTCTGGTGCACGGCTGAAATTTCGTTTCCGAATTAAGCAAAACATTTCTTATCGAATGATGTAAAAAAATTCGGATTTTTATGTTGTTCGGAGGGGTATTTTTCTAAAAGTTTAAATGATATGTATCTGAATACATTGTTTCAACAATGAATCCATTGTTGTAAAAATGTCTAAAATGAAATTTTACACATAAAACAAGCAGTATCTTCTTATTAAATTCTGGTGCACGGCTGAAATTCTATTTCCAAATAAATCAGTACTTTTCCTATCGAATGATGTAAAAAAATTCCGATTTTTAGGTGGTTCGCAGAAGCATTTCTCTAAAAGTTTAAATGAAATATATCTAAATGCATTGTTTCAACAATGAATCTATTGTTGAAAAAATGTTTAAAATGAAATTTTACACGTAAAACAAGCAGTATCTTCTTATTAAATTTAGGTGCACGGCTGAATTTTTGTTTCCGAATAAATCAGTACTTTTCCTATCGAATGATGTAAAAAAATTCCGATTTTTAGGTGGTTCGTAGGGGCATTTCTCTAAAATTTTAAATCAAATATATCTAAATACATTTGTTTCAACAATGAATCCATTGTTGTAAAAATGTTTAAAATGAAATTTTACACATAAAACGAGCAGTATCTTCTTATTAAATTTTGGTGCACGGCTGAAATTTCGTTTCCGAATTAAGCAAAACATTTCCTATCGAATGATGTAAAAATATTGCGATTTTTATGTTGTTCGCAGGGTTATTTTTCTAAAAGTTTAAATGATATGTATCTGAATACATTGTTTCAACAATGAATCCATTGTTGTAAAAATGTCTAAAATAAATTTTACTTATAAAACAAGCAGTATCTTCTTATTAAATTCTGGTGCACGGCTGAAATTTCGTTTCTGAATAAAACAGTACTTTTTCTATCGAATGATGTAAAAAAATTCCGATTTTAAAGTTGTTCGCAGGGGTATCCTTCTAAAAGTTTAAATAAAAAATATATAAATACATTGTTTCAACAATGAATCCATTGTTGTAAAAATGTTAAAAATGAAATTTTACACATAAAACGAGCAGTATCTTCGTATTAAATTCCGGTGTACGGCTGAAATTTCGTTTCCGAATTAAGCAAAACCTTTCCTATCGAATGATGTAAAAAAATTCCGATTTTATGTTGTTCGCAGGGGTATTTTTCTACAAGTTTAAATGAAATGTATCAGAATACATTGTTTCAACAATAAATCCATTGTTGTAAAAATGTCTAAAATGAAATTTTACACATAAAACAAGCAGTATCTTCTTATTAAATTCTGGTGCACGGCTGAAATTTTGTTTCCGAATAAATCAGTACTTTTCCTATCGAATGATGTAAAAAAATTCCGATTTTTAGGTGGTTCGCAGGGGCATTTCTCTAAAATTTTAAATGAAATATACCTAAATACATTTGTTTCAACAATGAATCCATTGTTGTAAAAATGTTTAAAATGAAAATTTACACATAAAACGAGCAGTATCTTCTTATTAAATTCTGGTGCACGGCTGAAATTTCGTTTCCGAATAAAACAGTACTTTTTCTATCGAATGATGTAAAAAAATTCCGATTTTAAAGTTGTTCGCAGGGGTATCCTTCTAAAAGTTTAAATAAAATATATATAAATACATTGTTTCAACAATGAATCCATTGTTGTAAAAATGTTTAAAATGAAATTTTACACATAAAACGAGCAGTATCTTCTCATTAAATTCTGGTGCACGGCTGAAATTTCGTTTCCGAATTAAGCAAAACATTTCTTATCGAATGATGTAAAAAAATTCGGATTTTTATGTTGTTCGGAGGGGTATTTTTCTAAAAGTTTAAATGATATGTATCTGAATACATTGTTTCAACAATGAATCCATTGTTGTAAAAATGTCTAAAATGAAATTTTACACATAAAACAAGCAGTATCTTCTTATTAAATTCTGGTGCACGGCTGAAATTCTATTTCCAAATAAATCAGTACTTTTCCTATCGAATGATGTAAAAAAATTCCGATTTTTAGGTGGTTCGCAGAAGCATTTCTCTAAAAGTTTAAATGAAATATATCTAAATGCATTGTTTCAACAATGAATCTATTGTTGAAAAAATGTTTAAAATGAAATTTTACACGTAAAACAAGCAGTATCTTCTTATTAAATTTAGGTGCACGGCTGAATTTTTGTTTCCGAATAAATCAGTACTTTTCCTATCAAATGATGTAAAAAAATTCCGATTTTTATGTGGTTCGTAGGGGCATTTCTCTAAAATTTTAAATCAAATATATCTAAATACATTTGTTTCAACAATGAATCCATTGTTGTAAAAATGTTTAAAATGAAATTTTACACATAAAACGAGCAGTATCTTCTTATTAAATTTTGGTGCACGGCTGAAATTTCGTTTCCGAATTAAGCAAAACATTTCCTATCGAATGATGTAAAAATATTGCGATTTTTATGTTGTTCGCAGGGGTATTTTTCTAAAAGTTTAAATGATATGTATCTGAATACATTGTTTCAACAATGAATCCATTGTTGTAAAAATGTCTAAAATAAATTTTACTTATAAAACAAGCAGTATCTTCTTATTAAATTCTGGTGCACGGCTGAAATTTCGTTTCTGAATAAAACAGTACTTTTTCTATCGAATGATGTAAAAAAATTCCGATTTTAAAGTTGTTCGCAGGGGTATCCTTCTAAAAGTTTAAATAAAAAATATATAAATACATTGTTTCAACAATGAATCCATTGTTGTAAAAATGTTAAAAATGAAATTTTACACATAAAACGAGCAGTATCTTCGTATTAAATTCCGGTGTACGGCTGAAATTTCGTTTCCGAATTAAGCAAAACCTTTCCTATCGAATGATGTAAAAAAATTCCGATTTTATGTTGTTCGCAGGGGTATTTTTCTACAAGTTTAAATGAAATGTATCAGAATACATTGTTTCAACAATAAATCCATTGTTGTAAAAATGTCTAAAATGAAATTTTACACATAAAACAAGCAGTATCTTCTTATTATATTCTGGTGCACGGCTGAAATTTCAATTCCGAATAAAACAGTACTTTTTCTATCGAATGATGTAAAACAATTCCGATTTTAAAGTTGTTCGCAGGGGTATTCTTCTAAAAGTTTAAATAAAATATATATAAATACATTGTTTGAACAATGAATCCATTTTTGTAAAAATGTTTAAAATGAAATTTTACTTATAAAACAAGCAGTATCTTCTTATTAAATTCTGGTGCACGGCTGAAATTTTGTTTCCGAATAAATCAGTACTTTTCCTATCGAATGATGTAAAAAAATTACGATTTTTAGGTGGTTCGCAGGGGCATTTCTCTAAAATTTTAAATGAAATATACCTAAATACATTTGTTTCAACAATGAATCCATTGTTTAAAAATGTTTAAAATGAAAATTTACACATAAAACGAGCAGTATCTTCTTATTAAATTCTGGTGCACGGCTGAAATTTCGTTTCCGAATAAAACAGTACTTTTTCTATCGAATGATGTAAAAAAATTCCGATTTTAAAGTTGTTCGCAGGGGTATCCTTCTAAAAGTTTAAATAAAATATATATAAATACATTGTTTCAACAATGAATCCATTGTTGTAAAAATGTTTAAAATGAAATTTTACACATAAAACGAGCAGTATCTTCGTATTAAATTCCGGTGTACGGCTGAAATTTCGTTTCCGAATTAAGCAATACATTTCCTATCGAATGATGTAAAAATATTGCGATTTTTATGTTGTTCGCAGGGGTATTTTTCTAAAAGTTTAAATGATATGTATCTGAATGCATTGTTTCAACAATGAATCCATTGTTGTAAAAATGTCTAAAATAAATTTTACTTATAAAACAAGCAGTATCTTCTTATTAAATTCTGGTGCACGGCTGAAATTTTGTTTCCGAATAAATCAATACTTTTCCTATCGAATGATGTAAAAAAATTCCGATTTTAAGTGGTTCGCAGGGGCATTTCTCTAAAATTTTAAATGAAATATATCTAAATACATTTGTTTCAACAATGAATCCATTGTTGTAAAAGTGTTTAAAATGAAATTTTACACATAAAATGAGCAGTATCTTCTTATTATATTCCGGTGCACGGCTGAAATTTTGTTTCCGAATAAATCAGTACTTTTCCTATCGAATGATGTAAAAAAATTCCGATTTTTATGTTGTTCGCAGGGGTATTTTTCTAAAAGTTTAAATGATATGTATCTGAATACATTGTTTCAACAATGAATCCATTGTTGTAAAAATGTCTAAAATAAATTTTACTTATAAAACAAGCAGTATCTTCTTATTAAATTCTGGTGCACGGCTGAAATTTCGTTTCTGAATAAAACAGTACTTTTTCTATCGAATGATGTAAAAAAATTCCGATTTTAAAGTTGTTCGCAGGGGTATCCTTCTAAAAGTTTAAATAAAAAATATATAAATACATTGTTTCAACAATGAATCCATTGTTGTAAAAATGTTAAAAATGAAATTTTACACATAAAACGAGCAGTATCTTCGTATTAAATTCCGGTGTACGGCTGAAATTTCGTTTCCGAATTAAGCAAAACCTTTCCTATCGAATGATGTAAAAAAATTCCGATTTTATGTCGTTCGCAGGGGTATTTTTCTACAAGTTTAAATGAAATGTATCAGAATACATTGTTTCAACAATAAATCCATTGTTGTAAAAATGTCTAAAATGAAATTTTACACATAAAACAAGCAGTATCTTCTTATTAAATTCAGGTGCACGGCTGAAATTTTGTTTCCGAATAAATCAGTACTTTTCCTATCGAATGATGTAAAAAAATTCCGATTTTTAGGTGGTTCGCAGGGGCATTTCTCTAAAATTTTAAATGAAATATACCTAAATACATTTGTTTCAACAATGAATCCATTGTTGTAAAAATGTTTAAAATGAAAATTTACACATAAAACGAGCAGTATCTTCTTATTAAATTCTGGTGCACGGCTGAAATTTCGTTTCCGAATAAAACAGTACTTTTTCTATCGAATGATGTAAAAAAATTCCTATTTTAAAGTTGTTCGCAGGGGTATCCTTCTAAAAGTTTAAATAAAATATATATAAATACATTGTTTCAACAATGAATCCATTGTTGTAAAAATGTTTAAAATGAAATTTTACAGATAAAACGAGCAGTATCTTCTCATTAAATTCTGGTGCACGGCTGAAATTTCGTTTCCGAATTAAGCAAAACATTTCTTATCGAATGATGTAAAAAAATTCGGATTTTTATGTTGTTCGGAGGGGTATTTTTCTAAAAGTTTAAATGATATGTATCTGAATACATTGTTTCAACAATGAATCCATTGTTGTAAAAATGTCTAAAATGAAATTTTACACATAAAACAAGCAGTATCTTCTTATTAAATTCTGGTGCACGGCTGAAATTCTATTTCCAAATAAATCAGTACTTTTCCTATCGAATGATGTAAAAAAATTCCGATTTTTAGGTGGTTCGCAGAAGCATTTCTCTAAAAGTTTAAATGAAATATATCTAAATGCATTGTTTCAACAATGAATCTATTGTTGAAAAAATGTTTAAAATGAAATTTTACACGTAAAACAAGCAGTATCTTCTTATTAAATTTAGGTGCACGGCTGAATTTTTGTTTCCGAATAAATCAGTACTTTTCCTATCAAATGATGTAAAAAAATTCCGATTTTTATGTGGTTCGTAGGGGCATTTCTCTAAAATTTTAAATCAAATATATCTAAATACATTTGTTTCAACAATGAATCCATTGTTGTAAAAATGTTTAAAATGAAATTTTACACATAAAACGAGCAGTATCTTCTTATTAAATTTTGGTGCACGGCTGAAATTTCGTTTCCGAATTAAGCAAAACATTTCCTATCGAATGATGTAAAAATATTGCGATTTTTATGTTGTTCGCAGGGGTATTTTTCTAAAAGTTTAAATGATATGTATCTGAATACATTGTTTCAACAATGAATCCATTGTTGTAAAAATGTCTAAAATAAATTTTACTTATAAAACAAGCAGTATCTTCTTATTAAATTCTGGTGCACGGCTGAAATTTCGTTTCTGAATAAAACAGTACTTTTTCTATCGAATGATGTAAAAAAATTCCGATTTTAAAGTTGTTCGCAGGGGTATCCTTCTAAAAGTTTAAATAAAAAATATATAAATACATTGTTTCAACAATGAATCCATTGTTGTAAAAATGTTAAAAATGAAATTTTACACATAAAACGAGCAGTATCTTCGTATTAAATTCCGGTGTACGGCTGAAATTTCGTTTCCGAATTAAGCAAAACCTTTCCTATCGAATGATGTAAAAAAATTCCGATTTTATGTTGTTCGCAGGGGTATTTTTCTACAAGTTTAAATGAAATGTATCAGAATACATTGTTTCAACAATAAATCCATTGTTGTAAAAATGTCTATAATGAAATTTTACACATAAAACAAGCAGTATCTTCTTATTATATTCTGGTGCACGGCTGAAATTTCAATTCCGAATAAAACAGTACTTTTTCTATCGAATGATGTAAAAAAATTCCGATTTTAAAGTTGTTCGCAGGGGTATCCTTCTAAAAGTTTAAATAAAATATATATAAATACATTGTTTCAACAATGAATCCATTGTTGTAAAAATGTTTAAAATGAAATTTTACACATAAAACGAGCAGTATCTTCGTATTAAATTCCGGTGTACGGCTGAAATTTCGTTTCCGAATTAAGCAAAACATTTCCTATCGAATGATGTAAAAATATTGCGATTTTTATGTTGTTCGCAGGGGTATTTTTCTAAAAGTTTAAATGATATGTATCTGAATGCATTGTTTCAACAATGAATCCATTGTTGTAAAAATGTCTAAAATAAATTTTACTTATAAAACAAGCAGTATCTTCTTATTAAATTCTGGTGCACGGCTGAAATTTTGTTTCCGAATAAATCAATACTTTTCCTATCGAATGATGTAAAAAAATTCCGATTTTAAGTGGTTCGCAGGGGCATTTCTCTAAAATTTTAAATGAAATATATCTAAATACATTTGTTTCAACAATGAATCCATTGTTGTAAAAGTGTTTAAAATGAAATTTTACACATAAAACGAGCAGTATCTTCTTATTATATTCCGGTGCACGGCTGAAATTTTGTTTCCGAATAAATCAGTACTTTTCCTATCGAAAGATGAAAAAAAATTCCGATTTTAAGTGGTTCGCAGGGGCATTTCTCTAAAATTTTAAATGAAATATACCTAAATACATTTGTTTCAACAATGAATCCATTGTTGTAAAAATGTTTAAAATGAAATTTTACTCTTACAACGAGCAGTATCTTCGTATTAAATTCCAGTGTACGGCTTAAATTTCGTTTCCGAATTAAGCAAAACCTTTCCTATCGAATGATGTAAAAAAATTCCGATTTTATGTTGTTCGCAGGGGTATTTTTCTACAAGTTTAAATGAAATGTATCAGAATACATTGTTTCAACAATGAATCCATTGTTGTAAAAATGTCTAAAATGAAATTTTACACATAAAACAAGCAGTATCTTCTTATTATATTCTGGTGCACGGCTGAAATTTCAATTCCGAATAAAACAGTACTTTTTCTATCGAATTATGTAAAACAATTCCGATTTTAAAGTTGTTCGCAGGGGTATTCTTCTAAAAGTTTTAATAAAATATATATAAATACATTGTTTAAACAATGAATCCATTGTTGTAAAAATGTTTAAAATGAAATTTTACTTATAAAACAAGCAGTATCTTCTTATTAAATTCTGGTGCACGGCTGAAATTTTGTTTCCGAATAAATCAGTACTTTTCCTATCGAATGATGTACAAAAATTCCGATTTTTAGGTGGTTTGCAGAAGCATTTCTCTAAAAGTTTAAATGAAATATATCTAAATGCATTGTTTCAACAATGAATCTATTGTTGAAAAAATGTTTAAAATGAAATTTTACACGTAAAACAAGCAGTATCTTCTTATTAAATTTAGGTGCACGGCTGAAATTTTGTTTCCGAATAAATCAGTACTTTTCCTATCGAATGATGTAAAAAAATTCCGATTTTTAGGTGGTTCGTATTGGCATTTCTCTAAAATTTTAAATCAAATATATCTAAATACATTTGTTTCAACAATGAATCCATTGTTGTAAAAATGTTTAAAATGAAATTTTACACATAAAACGAGCAGTATCTTCTTATTAAATTTTGGTGCACGGCTGAAATTTCGTTTCCGAATTAAGCAAAACATTTCCTATCGAATGATGTAAAAATATTGCGATTTTTATGTTGTTCGCAGGGGTATTCTTCTAAAAGTTTAAATAATATATATATAAATACATTGTTTCAACAATGAATCCATTGTTGTAAAAAAGTTTAAAATGAAATTTTACTCTTAAAACGAGCAGTATCTTCGTATTAAATTCCGGTGTACGGCTGAAATTTCGTTTCCGAATTAAGCAAAACCTTTCCTATCGAATGATGTAAAAAAATTCCGATTTTATGTTGTTCGCAGGGGTATTTTTCTACAAGTTTAAATGAAATGTATCAGAATACATTGTTTCAACAATGAATCCATTGTTGTAAAAATGTCTAAAATGAACTTTTACACATAAAACAAGCAGTATCTTCTTATTATATTCTGGTGCACGGCTGAAATTTCAATTCCGATTAAAACAATACTTTTTCTATCGAATGATGTAAAAAAATTCCGATTTTAAAGTTGTTCGCAGGGGTATTCTTCTAAAAGTTTCAATAAAATATATATAAATACATTGTTTCAACAATGAATCCATTGTTGTAAAAATGTTTAAAATGAAATTTTACTCAAAAAACGAGCAGTATCTTCTCATTAAATTCTGGTGCACGGCTGAAATTTCGTTTCCGATTTAAGCAAAACATTTCTTATCGAATGATGTAAAAAAATTCGGATTTTTATGTTGTTCGGAGGAGTATTTTTCTAAAAGTTTAAATGATATGTATCTGAATACATTGTTTCAACAATGAATCCATTGTTGTAAAAATGTCTAAAACGAAATTTTACTTATAAAACAAGCAGTATCTTCTTATTAAATTCTGGTGCACGGCTGAAATTTTGTTTCCGAATAAATCAGTACTTTTCCTATCGAATGATGTAAAAAAATTCCGATTTTTAGGTGGTTCGCAGGGGCATTTCTCTAAAATTTTAAATGAAATATACCTAAATACATTTGTTTCAACAATGAATCCATTGTTGTAAAAATGTTTAAAATGAAATTTTACACATAAAACGAGCAGTATCTTCTTATTAAATTCTGGTGCACGGCTGAAATTTCGTTTCTGAATAAAACAGTACTTTTTCTATCGAATGATGTAAAAAAATTCCGATTTTAAAGTTGTTCGCAGGGGTATCCTTCTAAAAGTTTAAATAAAAAATATATAAAAACATTGTTTCAACAATGAATCCATTGTTGTAAAAATGTTAAAAATGAAATTTTACACATAAAACGAGCAGTATCTTCGTATTAAATTCCGGTGTACGGCTGAAATTTCGTTTCCGAATTAAGCAAAACCTTTCCTATCGAATGATGTAAAAAAATTCCGATTTTATGTTGTTCGCAGGGGTATTTTTCTACAAGTTTAAATGAAATGTATCAGAATACATTGTTTCAACAATAAATCCATTGTTGTAAAAATGTCTAAAATGAAATTTTACACATAAAACAAGCAGTATCTTCTTATTAAATTCTGGTGCACGGCTGAAATTTTGTTTCCGAATAAATCAGTACTTTTCCTATCGAATGATGTAAAAAAATTCCGATTTTTAGGTGGTTCGCAGGGGCATTTCTCTAAAATTTTAAATGAAATATACCTAAATACATTTGTTTCAACAATGAATCCATTGTTGTAAAAATGTTTAAAAAGAAAATTTACACATAAAACGAGCCGTATCTTCTTATTAAATTCTGGTGCACGGCTGAAATTTCGTTTCCGAATAAAACAGTACTTTTTCTATCGAATGATGTAAAAAAATTCCGATTTTAAAGTTGTTCGCAGGGGTATCCTTCTAAAAGTTTAAATAAAATATATATAAATACATTGTTTCAACAATGAATCCATTGTTGTAAAAATGTTTAAAATGAAATTTTACACATAAAACGAGCAGTATCTTCTCATTAAATTCTGGTGCACGGCTGAAATTTCGTTTCCGAATTAAGCAAAACATTTCTTATCGAATGATGTAAAAAAATTCGGATTTTTATGTTGTTCGGAGGGGTATTTTTCTAAAAGTTTAAATGATATGTATCTGAATACATTGTTTCAACAATGAATCCATTGTTGTAAAAATGTCTAAAATGAAATTTTACACATAAAACAAGCAGTATCTTCTTATTAAATTCTGGTGCACGGCTGAAATTCTATTTCCAAATAAATCAGTACTTTTCCTATCGAATGATGTAAAAAAATTCCGATTTTTAGGTGGTTCGCAGAAGCATTTCTCTAAAAGTTTAAATGAAATATATCTAAATGCATTGTTTCAACAATGAATCTATTGTTGAAAAAATGTTTAAAATGAAATTTTACACGTAAAACAAGCAGTATCTTCTTATTAAATTTAGGTGCACGGCTGAATTTTTGTTTCCGAATAAATCAGTACTTTTCCTATCGAATGATGTAAAAAAATTCCGATTTTTAGGTGGTTCGTAGGGGCATTTCTCTAAAATTTTAAATCAAATATATCTAAATACATTTGTTTCAACAATGAATCCATTGTTGTAAAAATGTTTAAAATGAAATTTTACACATAAAACGAGCAGTATCTTCTTATTAAATTTTGGTGCACGGCTGAAATTTCGTTTCCGAATTAAGCAAAACATTTCCTATCGAATGATGTAAAAATATTGCGATTTTTATGTTGTTCGCAGGGTTATTTTTCTAAAAGTTTAAATGATATGTATCTGAATACATTGTTTCAACAATGAATCCATTGTTGTAAAAATGTCTAAAATAAATTTTACTTATAAAACAAGCAGTATCTTCTTATTAAATTCTGGTGCACGGCTGAAATTTCGTTTCTGAATAAAACAGTACTTTTTCTATCGAATGATGTAAAAAAATTCCGATTTTAAAGTTGTTCAAAGGGGTATCCTTCTAAAAGTTTAAATAAAAAATATATAAATACATTGTTTCAACAATGAATCCATTGTTGTAAAAATGTTAAAAATGAAATTTTACACATAAAACGAGCAGTATCTTCGGATTAAATTCCGGTGTACGGCTGAAATTTCGTTTCCGAATTAAGCAAAACCTTTCCTATCGAATGATGTAAAAAAATTCCGATTTTATGTTGTTCGCAGGGGTATTTTTCTACAAGTTTAAATGAAATGTATCAGAATACATTGTTTCAACAATAAATCCATTGCTGTAAAAATGTCTAAAATGAAATTTTACACATAAAACAAGCAGTATCTTCTTATTATATTCTGGTGCACGGCTGAAATTTCAATTCCGAATAAAACAGTACTTTTTCTATCGAATGATGTAAAACAATTCCGATTTTAAAGTTGTTCGCAGGGGTATTCTTCTAAAAGTTTAAATAAAATATATATAAATACATTGTTTAAACAATGAATCCATTGTTGTAAAAATGTTTAAAATGAAATTTTACTTATAAAACAAGCAGTATCTTCTTATTAAATTCTGGTGCACGGCTGAAATTTTGTTTCCGAATAAATCAGTACTTTTCCTATCGAATGATGTAAAAAAATTACGATTTTTAGGTGGTTCGCAGGGGCATTTCTCTAAAATTTTAAATGAAATATACCTAAATACATTTGTTTCAACAATGAATCCATTGTTGTAAAAATGTTTAAAATGAAAATTTACACATAAAACGAGCAGTATCTTCTTATTAAATTCTGGTGCACGGCTGAAATTTCGTTTCCGAATAAAACAGTACTTTTTCTATCGAATGATGTAAAAAAATTCCGATTTTAAAGTTGTTCGCAGGGGTATCCTTCTAAAAGTTTAAATAAAATATATATAAATACATTGTTTCAACAATGAATCCATTGTTGTAAAATTGTTTAAAATGAAATTTTACACATAAAACGAGCAGTATCTTCGTATTAAATTCCGGTGTACGGCTGAAATTTCGTTTCCGAATTAAGCAAAACATTTCCTATCGAATGATGTAAAAATATTGCGATTTTTATGTTGTTCGCAGGGGTATTTTTCTAAAAGTTTAAATGATATGTATCTGAATGCATTGTTTCAACAATGAATCCATTGTTGTAAAAATGTCTAAAATAAATTTTACTTATAAAACAAGCAGTATCTTCTTATTAAATTCTGGTGCACGGCTGAAATTTTGTTTCCGAATAAATCAATACTTTTCCTATCGAATGATGTAAAAAAATTCCGATTTTAAGTGGTTCGCAGGTGCATTTCTCTAAAATTTTAAATGAAATATATCTAAATACATTTGTTTCAACAATGAATCCATTGTTGTAAAAGTGTTTAAAATGAAATTTTACACATAAAACGAGCAGTATCTTCTTATTATATTCCGGTGCACGGCTGAAATTTTGTTTCCGAATAAATCAGTACTTTTCCTATCGAATGATGTAAAAAAATTCCGATTTTTAGGTTGTTCGCAGGGGTATTTTTCTACAAGTTTAAATGAAATGTATCAGAATACATTGTTTCAACAATGAATCCACTGTTGTAAAAATGTCTAAAATGAAATTTTACACATAAAACAAGCAGTATCTTCTTATTAAATTCTGGTGCACGGCTGAAATTTTGTTTCCGAATAAATCAGTACTTTTCCTATCGAAAGATGAAAAAGAATTCCGATTTTAAAGTTGTTCGCAGGGGTATTCTTCTAAAAGTTTAAATAAAATATATATAAATACATTGTTTCAACAATGAATCCATTGTTGTAAAAATGTTTAAAATGAAATTTTACTCTTACAACGAGCAGTATCTTCGTATTAAATTCCGGTGTACGGCTTAAATTTCGTTTCCGAATTAAGCAAAACCTTTCCTATCGAATGATGTAAAAAAATTCCGATTTTATGTTGTTCGCAGGGGTATTTTTCTACAAGTTTAAATGAAATGTATCAGAATACATTGTTTCAACAATGAATCCATTGTTGTAAAAATGTCTAAAATGAAATTTTACACATAAAAAAAGCAGTATCTTCTTATTATATTCTGGTGCACGGCTGAAATTTCAATTCCGAATAAAACAGTACTTTTTCTATCGAATGATGTAAAACAATTCCGATTTTAAAGTTGTTCGCAGGGGTATTCTTCTAAAAGTTTTAATAAAATATATATAAATACATTGTTTAAACAATGAATCCATTGTTGTAAAAATGTCTAAAATAAAATTTTACTTATAAAACAAGCAGTATCTTCTTATTAAATTCTGGTGCACGGCTGAAATTTTGTTTCCGAATAAATCAATACTTTTAATATCGAATGATGTAAAAAAATTCCGATTTTTAGGTGGTTCGCAGGGTCATTTCTCTAAAAGTTTAAATGAAATATATCTAAATACATTTGTTTCAACGATGAATCCATTGTTGTAAAAGTGTTTAAAATGAAATTTTACACATAAAACGAGCAGTATCTTCTTATTATATTCCGGTGCACGGCTGAAATTTTGTTTCCGAATAAATCAGTACTTTTCCTATCGAATGATGTAAAAAAATTCCGATTATTAGGTTGTTCGCAGGGGTATTTTTCTACAAGTTTAAATGAAATGTATCAGAATACATTGTTTCAACAATGAATCCACTGTTGTAAAAATGTCTAAAATAAAATTTTACACATAAAACAAGCAGTATCTTCTTATTAAATTCTGGTGCACGGCTGAAATTTTGTTTCCGAATAAATCAGTACTTTTCCTATCGAATGATGAAAAAAAATTCCGATTTTAAAGTTGTTCGCAGGGGTATTCTTCTAAAAGTTTAAATAAAATATATATAAATACATTGTTTCAACAATGAATCCATTGTAGTAAAAATGTTTAAAATGACATTTTACACATAAAACGAACAGTATCTTCTTATTAAATTCCGGTGCATGGCTGAAATTTCGTTTCCGAATTAAGCAAAACATTTCCAAACGAATGATGTAAAAAAATTCCGATTTTATGTTGTTCGCAGGGGTATTTTTCTAAAAGTTTAAATGATATGTATCTGAATACATTGTTTCAACAATGAATCCATTGTTGTAAAAATGTCTAGAATGAAATTTTACTTATAAAACATGCAGTATCTTCTTATTAAATTCTGGTGCACGGCTGAAATTTTGTTTCCGAATAAATCAGTACTTTTCCTATCATATGATGTAAAAACATTCCGATTTTAAAGTTGTTCAAAGGGGTATTCTTCTAAAAGTTTAAATAATATATATATAAATACATTGTTTCAACAATGAATCCATTGTTGTAAAAATGTTTAAAATGAAATTTTACTCTTAAAACGAGCAGTATCTTCGTATTAAATTCCTTTGTACGGCTGAAATTTCGTTTCCGAATTAAGCAAAACTTTTCCTATCGAATGATGTAAAAAAATTCCGATTTTATGTTGTTCGCAGGGGTATTTTTCTACAAGTTTAAATGAAATGTATCAGAATACATTGTTTCAACAATGAATCCATTGTTGTAAAAATATCTAAAATGAACTTTTACACATAAAACAAGCAGTATCTTCTTATTATATTCTGGTGCACGGCTGAAATTTTAATTCCGATTAAAACAATACTTTTTCTATCGAATGATGTAAAAAAATTCCAATTTTAAAGTTGTTCGCAGGGGTATTCTTCTAAAAGTTTAAATAAAATATATATAAATACATTGTTTCAACAATGAATCCATTGTTGTAAAAATGTTTAAAATGAAAATTTACACATAAAACGAGCAGTATCTTCTTATTAAATTCTGGTGCACGGCTGAAATTTCGTTTCCGAATAAAACAGTACTTTTTCTATCGAATGATGTAAAAAAATTCCGAATTTAAAGTTGTTCGCAGGGGTATCCTTCTAAAAGTTTAAATAAAATATATATAAATACATTGTTTCAACAATGAATCCATTGTTGTAAAAATGTTTAAAATGAAATTTTACACATAAAACGAGCAGTATCTTCTCATTAAATTCTGGTGCACGGCTGAAATTTCGTTTCCGAATTAAGCAAAACATTTCTTATCGAATGATGTAAAAAAATTCGGATTTTTATGTTGTTCGGAGGGGTATTTTTCTAAAAGTTTAAATGATATGTATCTGAATACATTGTTTCAACAATGAATCCATTGTTGTAAAAATGTCTAAAATGAAATTTTACACATAAAACAAGCAGTATCTTCTTATTAAATTCTGGTGCACGGCTGAAATTCTATTTCCAAATAAATCAGTACTTTTCCTATCGAATGATGTAAAAAAATTCCGATTTTTAGGTGGTTCGCAGAAGCGTTTCTCTAAAAGTTTAAATGAAATATATCTAAATGCATTGTTTCAACAATGAATCTATTGTTGAAAAAATGTTTAAAATGAAATTTTACACGTAAAACAAGCAGTATCTTCTTATTAAATTTAGGTGCACGGCTGAATTTTTGTTTCCGAATAAATCAGTACTTTTCCTATCGAATGATGTAAAAAAATTCCGATTTTTAGGTGGTTCGTAGGGGCATTTCTCTAAAATTTTAAATCAAATATATCTAAATACATTTGTTTCAACAATGAATCCATTGTTGTAAAAATGTTTAAAATGAAATTTTACACATAAAACGAGCAGTATCTTCTTATTAAATTTTGGTGCACGGCTGAAATTTCGTTTCCGAATTAAGCAAAACATTTCCTATCGAATGATGTAAAAATATTGCGATTTTTATGTTGTTCGCAGGGTTATTTTTCTAAAAGTTTAAATGATATGTATCTGAATACATTGTTTCAACAATGAATCCATTGTTGTAAAAATGTCTAAAATAAATTTTACTTATAAAACAAGCAGTATCTTCTTATTAAATTCTGGTGCACGGTTGAAATTTCGTTTCTGAATAAAACAGTACTTTTTCTATCGAATGATATAAAAAAATTCCGATTTTAAAGTTGTTCGCAGGGGTATCCTTCTAAAAGTTTAAATAAAAAATATATAAATACATTGTTTCAACAATGAATCCATTGTTGTAAAAATGTTAAAAATGAAATTTTACACATAAAACGAGCAGTATCTTCGTATTAAATTCCGGTGTACGGCTGAAATTTCGTTTCCGAATTAAGCAAAACCTTTCCTATCGAATGATGTAAAAAAATTCCGATTTTATGTTGTTCGCAGGGGTATTTTTCTACAAGTTTAAATGAAATGTATCAGAATACATTGTTTCAACAATAAATCCATTGTTGAAAAATGTCTAAAATGAAATTTTACACATAAAACAAGCAGTATCTTCTTATTATATTCTGGTGCACGGCTGAAATTTCAATTCCGAATAAAACAGTACTTTTTCTATCGAATGATGTAAAACAATTCCGATTTTAAAGTTGTTCGCAGGGGTATTCTTCTAAAAGTTTAAATAAAATATATATAAATACATTGTTTAAACAATGAATCCATTGTTGTAAAAATGTTTAAAATGAAATTTTACTTATAAAACAAGCAGTATCTTCTTATTAAATACTGGTGCACGGCTGAAATTTTGTTTCCGAATAAATCAGTACTTTTCCTATCGAATGATGTAAAAAAATTACGATTTTTAGGTGGTTCGCAGGGGCATTTCTCTAAAATTTTAAATGAAATATACCTAAATACATTTGTTTCAACAATGAATCCATTGTTGTAAAAATGTTTAAAATGAAAATTTACACATAAAACGAGCAGTATCTTCTTATTAAATTCTGGTGCACGGCTGAAATTTCGTTTCCGAATAAAACAGTACTTTTTCTATCGAATGATTTAAAAAAATTCCGATTTTAAAGTTGTTCGCAGGGGTATCCTTCTAAAAGTTTAAATAAAATATATATAAATACATTGTTTCAACAATGAATCCATTGTTGTAAAAATGTTTAAAATGAAATTTTACACATAAAACGAGCAGTATCTTCGTATTAAATTCCGGTGTACGGCTGAAATTTCGTTTCCGAATTAAGCAAAACATATCCTATCGAATGATGTAAAAATATTGCGATTTTTATGTTGTTCGCAGGGGTATTTTTCTAAAAGTTTAAATGATATGTATCTGAATGCATTGTTTCAACAATGAATCCATTGTTGTAAAAATGTCTAAAATAAATTTTACTTATAAAACAAGCAGTATCTTCTTATTAAATTCTGGTGCACGGCTGAAATTTTGTTTCCGAATAAATCAATACTTTTCCTATCGAATGATGTAAAAAAATTCCGATTTTTAGGTGGTTCGCAGGGGCATTTCTCTAAAATTTTAAATGAAATATATCTAAATACATTTGTTTCAACAATGAATCCATTGTTGTAAAAGTGTTTAAAATGAAATTTTACACATAAAACGAGCAGTATCTTCTTATTATATTCCGGTGCACGGCTGAAATTTTGTTTCCGAATAAATCAGTACTTTTCCTATCGAATGATGTAAAAAAATTCCGATTTTTAGGTTGTTCGCAGGGGTATTTTTCTACAAGTTTAAATGAAATGTATCAGAATACATTGTTTCAACAATGAATCCACTGTTGTAAAAATGACTAAAATCAAATTTTACACATAAAACAAGCAGTATCTTCTTATCAAATTCTGGTGCACGGCTGAAATTTTGTTTCCGAATAAATCAGTACTTTTCCTATCGAATGATGAAAAAAAATTCCGATTTTAAAGTTGTTCGCAGGGGTATTCTTCTAAAAGTTTAAATAAAATATATATAAATACATTGTTTCAACAATGAATCCATTGTAGTAAAAAAGTTTAAAATGACATTTTACACATAAAACGAACAGTATCTTCTTATTAAATTCCGGTGCATGGCTGAAATTTCGTTTCCGAATTAAGCAAAACATTTCCAAACGAATGATGTAAAAAAATTCCGATTTTATGTTGTTCGCAGGGGTATTTTTCTAAAAGTTTAAATGATATGTATCTGAATACATTGTTTCAACAATGAATCCATTGTTGTAAAAATGTCTAGAATGAAATTTTACTTATAAAACATGCAGTATCTTCTTATTAAATTCTGGTGCACGGCTGAAATTTTGTTTCCGAATAAATCAGTACTTTTCCTATCATATGATGTAAAAACATTCCGATTTTAAAGTTGTTCGAAGGGGTATTCTTCTAAAAGTTTAAATAATATATATATAAATACATTGTTTCAACAATGAATCCATTGTTGTAAAAATGTTTAAAATGAAATTTTACTCTTAAAACGAGCAGTATCTTCGTATTAAATTCCGGTGTACGGCTGAAATTTCGTTTCCGAATTAAGCAAAACCTTTCCTATCGAATGATGTAAAAAAATTCCGATTTTATGTTGTTCGCAGGGGTATTTTTCTACAAGTTTAAATGAAATGTATCAGAATACATTGTTTCAACAATGAATCCATTGTTGTAAAAATGTCTAAAATGAACTTTTACACATAAAACAAGCAGTATCTTCTTATTATATTCTGGTGCACGGCTGAAATTTTAATTCCGATTAAAACAATACTTTTTCTATCGAATGATGTAAAAAAATTCCGATTTTAAAGTTGTTCGCAGGGGTATTCTTCTAAAAGTTTAAATAAAATATATATAAATACATTGTTTCAACAATGAATCCATTGTTGTAAAAATGTTTAAAATGAAATTTTACACAAAAAACGAGCAGTATCTTCTCATTAAATTCTGGTGCACGGCTGAAATTTCGTTTCCGAATTAAGCAAAACATTTCCTATCGAATGATGTAAAAATATTGCGATTTTTATGTTGTTCGCAGGGGTATTTTTCTAAAAGTTTAAATGATATGTATCTGAATACATTGTTTCAACAATGAATCCATTGTTGTAAAAATGTCTAAAATAAATTTTACTTATAAAACAAGCAGTATCTTCTTATTAAATTCTGGTGCACGGCTGAAATTTCGTTTCTGAATAAAACAGTACTTTTTCTATCGAATGATGTAAAAAAATTCCGATTTTAAAGTTGTTCGCAGGGGTATCCTTCTAAAAGTTTAAATAAAATATATATAAATACATTGTTTCAACAATGAATCCATTGTTGTAAAAATGTTAAAAATGAAATTTTACACATAAAACGAGCAGTATCTTCGTATTAAATTCCGGTGTACGGCTGAAATTTCGTTTCCGAATTAAGCAAAACCTTTCCTATCGAATGATGTAAAAAAATTCCGATTTTAAAGTTGTTCGCAGGGGTATCCTTCTAAAAGTTTAAATAAAATATATATAAATACATTGTTTCAACAATGAATCCATTGTTGTAAAAATGTTTAAAATGAAATTTTACACATAAAACGAGCAGTATCTTCTCATTAAATTCTGGTGCACGGCTGAAATTTCGTTTCCGAATTAAGCAAAACATTTCTCATCGAATGATGTAAAAAAATTCGGATTTTTATGTTGTTCGGAGGGGTATTTTTCTAAAAGTTTAAATGATATGTATCTGAATACATTGTTTCAACAATGAATCCATTGTTGTAAAAATGTCTAAAATGAAATTTTACACATAAAACAAGCAGTATCTTCTTATTAAATTCTGGTGCACGGCTGAAATTCTATTTCCAAATAAATCAGTACTTTTCCTATCGAATGATGTAAAAAAATTCCGATTTTTAGGTGGTTCGCAGAAGCATTTCTCTAAAAGTTTAAATGAAATATATCTAAATGCATTGTTTCAACAATGAATCTATTGTTGAAAAAATGTTTAAAATGAAATTTTACACGTAAAACAAGCAGTATCTTCTTATTAAATTTAGGTGCACGGCTGAATTTTTGTTTCCGAATAAATCAGTACTTTTCCTATCGAATGATGTAAAAAAATTACGATTTTTAGGTGGTTCGCAGGGGCATTTCTCTAAAATTTTAAATGAAATATACCTAAATACATTTGTTTCAACAATGAATCCATTGTTGTAAAAATGTCTAAAATGAAATTTTACACATAAAACAAGCAGTATCTTCTTATTATATTCTGGTGCACGGCTGAAATTTCAATTCCGAATAAAACAGTACTTTTTCTATCGAATGATGTAAAACAATTCCGATTTTAAAGTTGTTCGCAGGGGTATTCTTCTAAAAGTTTTAATAAAATATATATAAATACATTGTTTAAACAATGAATCCATTGTTGTAAAAGTGTTTAAAATGAAATTTTACACATAAAACGAGCAGTCTCTTCTTATTATATTCCGGTGCACGGCTGAAATTTTGTTTCCGAATAAATCAGTACTTTTCCTATCGAATGATGTAAAAAAATTCCGATTATTAGGTTGTTCGCAGGGGTATTTTTCTACAAGTTTAAATGAAATGTATCAGAATACATTGTTTCAACAATGAATCCACTGTTGTAAAAATGTCTAAAATAAAATTTTACACATAAAACAAGCAGTATCTTCTTATTAAATTCTGGTGCACGGCTGAAATTTTGTTTCCGAATAAATCAGTACTTTTCCTATCGAATGATGAAAAAAAATTCCGATTTTAAAGTTGTTCGCAGGGGTATTCTTCTAAAAGTTTAAATAAAATATATAAAAATACATTGTTTCAACAATGAATCCATTGTAGTAAAAATGTTTAAAATGACATTTTACACATAAAACGAACAGTATCTTCTTATTAAATTCCGGTGCATGGCTGAAATTTCGTTTCCGAATTAAGCAAAACATTTCCAAACGAATGATGTAAAAAAATTCCGATTTTATGTTGTTCGCAGGGGTATTTTTCTAAATGTTTAAATGATATGTATCTGAATACATTGTTTCAACAATGAATCCATTGTTGTAAAAATGTCTAGAATGAAATTTTACTTATAAAACATGCAGTATCTTCTTATTAAATTCTGGTGCACGGCTGAAATTTTGTTTCCGAATAAATCAGTACTTTTCCTATCGAATGATGTAAAAACATTCCGATTTTAAAGTTGTTCGAAGGGGTATTCTTCTAAAAGTTTAAATAATATATATATAAATACATTGTTTCAACAATGAATCCATTGTTGTAAAAATGTTTAAAATGAAATTTTACTCTTAAAACGAGCAGTATCTTCGTATTAAATTCCGGTGTACGGCTGAAATTTCGTTTCCGAATTAAGCAAAACCTTTCCTATCGAATGATGTAAAAAAATTCCGATTTTATGTTGTTCGCAGGGGTATTTTTCTACAAGTTTAAATGAAATGTATCAGAATACATTGTTTCAACAATGAATCCATTGTTGTAAAAATGTTTAAAATGAAAATTTACACATAAAACGAGCAGTATCTTCTTATTAAATTCTGGTGCACGGCTGAAATTTCGTTTCCGAATAAAACAGTACTTTTTCTATCGAATGATGTAAAAAAATTCCGATTTTAAAGTTGTTCGCAGGGGTATCCTTCTAAAAGTTTAAATAAAATATATATAAATACATTGTTTCAACAATGAATCCATTGTTGTAAAAATGTTTAAAATGAAATTTTACACATAAAACGAGCAGTATCTTCTCATTAAATTCTGGTGCACGGCTGAAATTTCGTTTCCGAATTAAGCAAAACATTTCTTATCGAATGATGTAAAAAAATTCGGATTTTTATGTTGTTCGGAGGGGTATTTTTCTAAAAGTTTAAATGATATGTATCTGAATACATTGTTTCAACAATGAATCCATTGTTGTAAAAATGTCTAAAATGAAATTTTACACATAAAACAAGCAGTATCTTCTTATTAAATTCTGGTGCACGGCTGAAATTCTATTTCCAAATAAATCAGTACTTTTCCTATCGAATGATGTAAAAAAATTCCGATTTTTAGGTGGTTCGCAGAAGCATTTCTCTAAAAGTTTAAATGAAATATATCTAAATGCATTGTTTCAACAATGAATCTATTGTTGAAAAAATGTTTAAAATGAAATTTTACACGTAAAACAAGCAGTATCTTCTAATTAAATTTAGGTGCACGGCTGAATTTTTGTTTCCGAATAAATCAGTACTTTTCCTATCGAATGATGTAAAAAAATTCCGATTTTTAGGTGGTTCGTAGGGGCATTTCTCTAAAATTTTAAATCAAATATATCTAAATACATTTGTTTCAACAATGAATCCATTTTTGTAAAAATGTTTAAAATGAAATTTTACACATAAAACGAGCAGTATCTTCTTATTAAATTTTGGTGCACGGCTGAAATTTCGTTTCCGAATTAAGCAAAACATTTCCTATCGAATGATGTAAAAATATTGCGATTTTTATGTTGTTCGCAGGGGTATTTTTCTAAAAGTTTAAATGATATGTATCTGAATACATTGTTTCAACAATGAATCCATTGTTGTAAAAATGTCTAAAATAAATTTTACTTATAAAACAAGCAGTATCTTCTTATTAAATTCTGGTGCACGGCTGAAATTTCGTTTCTGAATAAAACAGTACTTTTTCTATCGAATGATGTAAAAAAATTCCGATTTTAAAGTTGTTCGCAGGGGTATCCTTCTAAAAGTTTAAATAAAAAATATATAAATACATTGTTTCAACAATGAATCCATTGTTGTAAAAATGTTAAAAATGAAATTTTACACATAAAACGAGCAGTATCTTCGTATTAAATTCCGGTGTACGGCTGAAATTTTGTTTCCGAATTAAGCAAAACCTTTCCTATCGAATGATGTAAAAAAATTCCGATTTTATGTTGTTCGCAGGGGTATTTTTCTACAAGTTTAAATGAAATGTATCAGAATACATTGTTTCAACAATAAATCCATTGTTGTAAAAATGTCTAAAATGAAATTTTACACATAAAACAAGCAGTATCTTCTTATTATATTCTGGTGCACGGCTGAAATTTCAATTCCGAATAAAACAGTACTTTTTCTATCGAATGATGTAAAACAATTCCGATTTTAAAGTTGTTCGCAGGGGTATTCTTCTAAAAGTTTAAATAAAATATATATAAATACATTGTTTAAACAATGAATCCATTGTTGTAAAAATGTTTAAAATGAAATTTTACTTATAAAACAAGCAGTATCTTCTTATTAAATTCTGGTGCACGGCTGAAATTTTGTTTCCGAATAAATCAGTACTTTTCCTATCGAATGATGTAAAAAAATTACGATTTTTAGGTGGTTCGCAGGGGCATTTCTCTAAAATTTTAAATGAAATATACCTAAATACATTTGTTTCAACAATGAATCCATTGTTGTAAAAATGTTTAAAATGAAAATTTACACATAAAACGAGCAGTATCTTCTTATTAAATTCTGGTGCACGGCTGAAATTTCGTTTCCGAATAACACAGTACTTTTTCTATCGAATGATGTAAAAAAATTCCGATTTTAAAGTTGTTCGCAGGGGTATCCTTCTAAAAGTTTAAATAAAATATATATAAATACATTGTTTCAACAATGAATCCATTGTTGTAAAAATGTTTAAAATGAAATTTTACACATAAAACGAGCAGTATCTTCGTATTAAATTCCGGTGTACGGCTGAAATTTCGTTTCCGAACTAAGCAAAACATTTCCTATCGAATGATGTAAAAATATTGCGATTTTTATGTTGTTCGCAGGGGTATTTTTCTAAAAGTTTAAATGATATGTATCTGAATGCATTGTTTCAACAATGAATCCATTGTTGTAAAAATGTCTAAAATAAATTTTACTTATAAAACAAGCAGTATCTTCTTATTAAATTCTGGTGCACGGCTGAAATTTTGTTTCCGAATAAATCAATACTTTTCCTATCGAATGATGTAAAAAAATTCCGATTTTTAGGTGGTTCGCAGGGGCATTTCTCTAAAATTTTAAATGAAATATATCTAAATACATTTGTTTCAACAATGAATCCATTGTTGTAAAAGTGTTTAAAATGAAATTTTACACATAAAACGAGCAGTATCTTCTTATTATATTCCGGTGCACGGCTGAAATTTTGTTTCCGAATAAATCAGTACTTTTCCTATCGAATGATGTAAAAAAATTCCGATTTTTAGGTTGTTCGCAGGGGTATTTTTCTACAAGTTTAAATGAAATGTATCAGAATACATTGTTTCAACAATGAATCCACTGTTGTAAAAATGTCTAAAATGAAATTTTACACATAAAACAAGCAGTATCTTCTTATTAAATTCTGGTGCACGGCTGAAATTTTGTTTCCGAATAAATCAGTACTTTTCCTATCGAAAGATGAAAAAGAATTCCGATTTTAAAGTTGTTCGCAGGGGTATTCTTCTAAAAGTTTAAATAAAATATATATAAATACATTGTTTCAACAATGAATCCATTGTTGTAAAAGTGTTTAAAATGAAATTTTACACATAAAACAAGCAGTATCTTCTTATTATATTCTGGTGCACGGCTGAAATTTCAATTCCGAATAAAACAGTACTTTTTCTATCGAATGATGTAAAACAATTCCGATTTTAAAGTTGTTCGCAGGGGTATTCTTCTAAAAGTTTTAATAAAATATATATAAATACATTGTTTAAACAATGAATCCATTGTTGTAAAAATGTTTAAAATGAAATTTTACTTATAAAACAAGCAGTATTTCTTATTAAATTCTGGTGCACGGCTGAAATTTTGTTTCCGAATAAATCAGTACTTTTCCTATCGAATGATGAAAAAAAATTCCGATTTTAAAGTTGTTCGCAGGGGTATTCTTCTAAAAGTTTAAATAAAATATATATAAATACATTGTTTCAACAATGAATCCATTGTAGTAAAAATGTTTAAAATGACATTTTACACATAAAACGAACAGTATCTTCTTATTAAATTCCGGTGCATGGCTGAAATTTCGTTTCCGAATTAAGCAAAACATTTCCAAACGAATGATGTAAAAAAATTCCGATTTTATGTTGTTCGCAGGGGTATTTTTCTAAAAGTTTAAATGATATGTATCTGAATACATTGTTTCAACAATGAATCCATTGTTGTAAAAATGTCTAGAATGAAATTTTACTTATAAAACATGCAGTATCTTCTTATTAAATTCTGGTGCACGGCTGAAATTTTGTTTCCGAATAAATCAGTACTTTTCCTATCGAATGATGTAAAAACATTCCGATTTTAAAGTTGTTCGAAGGGGTATTCTTCTAAAAGTTTAAATAATATATATATAAATACATTGTTTCAACAATGAATCCGTTGTTGTAAAAATGTTTAAAATGAAATTTTACTCTTAAAACGAGCAGTATCTTCGTATTAAATTCCGGTGTACGGCTGAAATTTCGTTTCCGAATTAAGCAAAACCTTTCCTATCGAATGATGTAAAAAAATTCCGATTTTATGTTGTTCGCAGGGGTATTTTTCTACAAGTTTAAATGAAATGTATCAGAATACATTGTTTCAACAATGAATCCATTGTTGTAAAAATGTCTAAAATGAACTTTTACACATAAAACAAGCAGTATCTTCTTATTATATTCTGGTGCACGGCTGAAATTTCAATTCCGATTAAAACAATACCTTTTCTATCGAATGATGTAAAAAAATTCCGATTTTAAAGTTGTTCGCAGGGGTATTCTTCTAAAAGTTTAAATAAAATATATATAAATACATTGTTTCAACAATGAATCCATTGTTGTAAAAATGTTTAAAATGAAATCTTACACAAAAAACGAGCAGTATCTTCTCATTAAATTCTGGTGCACGGCTGAAATTTCGTTTCCGATTTAAGCAAAACATTTCTTATCGAATGATGTAAAAAAATTCGGATTTTTATGTTGTTATGAAGGAGTATTTTTCTAAAAGTTTAAATGATATGTATCTGAATACATTGTTTCAACAATGAATCCATTGTTGTAAAAATGTCTAAAATGAAATTTTACACATAAAACAAGCAGTATCTTCTTATTAAATTCTGGTGCACGGCTGAAATTCTATTTCCAAATAAATCAGTACTTTTCCTATCGAATGATGTAAAAAAATTCCGATTTTTAGGTGGTTCGCAGAAGCATTTCTCTAAAAGTTTAAATGAAATATATCTAAATGCATTGTTTGAACAATGAATCTATTGTTGAAATAATGTTTAAAATGAAATTTTACACGTAAAACAAGCAGTATCTTCTAATTAAATTTAGGTGCACGGCTGAATTTTTGTTTCCGAATAAATCAGTACTTTTCCTATCGAATGATGTAAAAAAATTCCGATTTTTAGGTGGTTCGTAGGGGCATTTCTCTAAAATTTTAAATCAAATATATCTAAATACATTTGTTTCAACAATGAATCCATTGTTGTAAAAATGTTTAAAATGAAATTTTACACATAAAACAAGCAGTATCTTCTTATTATATTCTGGTGCACGGCTGAAATTTCAATTCCGAATAAAACAGTACTTTTTCTATCGAATGATGTAAAACAATTCCGATTTTAAAGTTGTTCGCAGGGGTATTCTTCTAAAAGTTTTAATAAAATATATATAAATACATTGTTTAAACAATGAATCCATTGTTGTAAAAATGTTTAAAATGAAATTTTACTTATAAAACAAGCAGTATCTTCTTATTAAATTCTGGTGCACGGCTGAAATTTTGTTTCCGAATAAATCAGTACTTTTCCTATCGAATGATGTACAAAAATTCCGATTTTTAGGTGGTTTGCAGAAGCATTTCTCTAAAAGTTTAAATGAAATATATATCTAAATGCATTGTTTCAACAATGAATCTATTGTTGAAAAAATGTTTAAAATGAAATTTTACACGTAAAACAAGCAGTATCTTATTAAATTTAGGTGCACGGCTGAAATTTTGTTTCCGAATAAATCAGTACTTTTCCTATCGAATGATGTAAAAAAATTCCGATTTTTAGGTGGTTCGTAGGGGCATTTCTCTAAAATTTTAAATCAAATATATCTAAATACATTTGTTTCAACAATGAATCCATTGTTGTAAAAATGTTTAAAATGAAATTTTACACATAAAACGAGCAGTATCTTCTTATTAAATTTTGATGCACGGCTGAAATTTCGTTTCCGAATTAAGCAAAACATTTCCTATCGAATGATGTAAAAATATTGCGATTTTTATGTTGTTCGCAGGGGTATTTTTCTAAAAGTTTAAATGATATGTATCTGAATACATTGTTTCAACAATGAATCCATTGTTGTAAAAATGTCTAAAATAAAATTTTACTTATAAAACAAGCAGTATCTTCTTATTAAATTCTGGTGCACGGCTGAAATTTTGTTTCCGAATAAATCAATACTTTTCCTATCGAATGATGTAAAAAAATTCCGATTTTTAGGTGGTTCGCAGGGTCATTTCTCTAAAAGTTTAAATGAAATATATCTAAATACATTTGTTTCAACGATGAATCCATTGTTGTAAAAGTGTTTAAAATGAAATTTTACACATAAAACGAGCAGTATCTTCTTATTATATTCCGGTGCACGGCTGAAATTTTGTTTCCGAATAAATCAGTACTTTTCCTATCGAATGATGTAAAAAAATTCCGATTATTAGGTTGTTCGCAGGGGTATTTTTCTACAAGTTTAAATGAAATGTATCAGAATACATTGTTTCAACAATGAATCCACTGTTGTAAAAATGTCTAAAATAAAATTTTACACATAAAACAAGCAGTATCTTCTTATTAAATTCTGGTGCACGGCTGAAATTTTGTTTCCGAATAAATCAGTACTTTTCCTATCGAATGATGAAAAAAAATTCCGATTTTAAAGTTGTTCGCAGGGGTATTCTTCTAAAAGTTTAAATAAAATATATAAAAATACATTGTTTCAACAATGAATCCATTGTAGTAAAAATGTTTAAAATGACATTTTACACATAAAACGAACAGTATCTTCTTATTAAATTCCGGTGCATGGCTGAAATTTCGTTTCCGAATTAAGCAAAACATTTCCAAACGAATGATGTAAAAAAATTCCGATTTTATGTTGTTCGCAGGGGTACTTTTCTAAAAGTTTAAATGATATGTATCTGAATACATTGTTTCAACAATGAATCCATTGTTGTAAAAATGTCTAGAATGAAATTTTACTTATAAAACATGCAGTATCTTCTTATTAAATTCTGGTGCACGGCTGAAATTTTGTTTCCGAATAAATCAGTACTTTTCCTATCGAATGATGTAAAAACATTCCGATTTTAAAGTTGTTCGAAGGGGTATTCTTCTAAAAGTTTAAATAATATATATATAAATACATTGTTTCAACAATGAATCCATTGTAGTAAAAATGTTTAAAATGAAATTTTACTCTTAAAACGAGCAGTATCTTCGTATTAAATTCCGGTGTACGGCTGAAATTTCGTTTCCGAATTAAGCAATACCTTTCCTATCGAATGATGTAAAAAAATTCCGATTTTATGTTGTTCGCAGGGGTATTTTTCTACAAGATTAAATGAAATGTATCAGAATACATTGTTTCAACAATGAATCCATTGTTGTAAAAATGTTTAAAATGAAATTTTACACATAAAACGAGCAGTATCTTCTCATTAAATTCTGGTGCACGGCTGAAATTTCGTTTCCGAATTAAGCAAAACATTTCTTATCGAATGATGTAAAAAAATTCGGATTTTTATGTTGTTCGGAGGGGTATTTTTCTAAAAGTTTAAATGATATGTATCTGAAAACATTGTTTCCACAATGAATCCATTGTTGTAAAAATGTCTAAAATGAAATTTTACACATAAAACAAGCAGTATCTTCTTATTAAATTCTGGTGCACGGCTGAAATTCTATTTCCAAATAAATCAGTACTTTTCCTATCGAATGATGTAAAAAAATTCCGATTTTTAGGTGGTTCGCAGAAGCATTTCTCTAAAAGTTTAAATGAAATATATCTAAATGCATTGTTTCAACAATGAATCTATTGTTGAAAAAATGTTTAAAATGAAATTTTACACGTAAAACAAGCAGTATCTTCTAATTAAATTTAGGTGCACGGCTGAATTTTTGTTTCCGAATAAATCAGTACTTTTCCTATCGAATGATGTAAAAAATTCCGATTTTTAGGTGGTTCGTAGGGGCATTTCTCTAAAATTTTAAATCAAATATATCTAAATACATTTGTTTCAACAATGAATCCAATGTTGTAAAAATGTTTAAAATGAAATTTTACACATAAAACGAGCAGTATCTTCTTATTAAATTTTGGTGCACGGCTGAAATTTCGTTTCCGAATTAAGCAAAACATTTCCTATCGAATGATGTAAAAATATTGCGATTTTTATGTTGTTCGCAGGGGTATTTTTCTAAAAGTTTAAATGATATGTATCTGAATACATTGTTTCAACAATGAATCCATTGTTGTAAAAATGTCTAAAATAAATTTTACTTATAAAACAAGCAGTATCTTCTTATTAAATTCTGGTGCACGGCTGAAATTTCGTTTCTGAATAAAACAGTACTTTTTCTATCGAATGATGTAAAAAAATTCCGATTTTAAAGTTGTTCGCAGGGGTATCCTTCTAAAAGTTTAAATAAAAAATATATAAATACATTGTTTCAACAATGAATCCATTGTTGTAAAAATGTTAAAAATGAAATTTTACACATAAAACGAGCAGTATCTTCGTATTAAATTCCGGTGTACGGCTGAAATTTCGTTTCCGAATTAAGCAAAACCTTTCCTATCGAATGATGTAAAAAAATTCCGATTTTATGTTGTTCGCAGGGGTATTTTTCTACAAGTTTAAATGAAATGTATCAGAATACATTGTTTCAACAATAAATCCATTGTTGTAAAAATGTCTAAAATGAAATTTTACACATAAAACAAGCAGTATCTTCTTATTATATTCTGGTGCACGGCTGAAATTTCAATTCCGAATAAAACAGTACTTTTTCTATCGAATGATGTAAAACAATTCCGATTTTAAAGTTGTTCGCAGGGGTATTCTTCTAAAAGTTTAAATAAAATATATATAAATACATTGTTTCAACAATGAATCCATTGTAGTAAAAATGTTTAAAATGACATTTTACACATAAAACGAACAGTATCTTCTTATTAAATTCCGGTGCATGGCTGAAATTTCGTTTCCGAATTAAGCAAAACATTTCCAAACGAATGATGTAAAAAAATTCCGATTTTATGTTGTTCGCAGGGGTATTTTTCTAAAAGTTTAAATGATATGTATCTGAATACATTGTTTCAACAATGAATCCATTGTTGTAAAAATGTCTAGAATGAAATTTTACTTATAAAACATGCAGTATCTTCTTATTAAATTCTGGTGCACGGCTGAAATTTTGTTTCCGAATAAATCAGTACTTTTCCTATCGAATGATGTAAAAACATTTCGATTTTAAAGTTGTTCGAAGGGGTATTCTTCTAAAAGTTTAAATAATATATATATAAATACATTGTTTCAACAATGAATCCGTTGTTGTAAAAATGTTTAAAATGAAATTTTACTCTTAAAACGAGCAGTATCTTCGTATTAAATTCCGGTGTACGGCTGAAATTTCGTTTCCGAATTAAGCAAAACCTTTCCTATCGAATGATGTAAAAAAATTCCGATTTTATGTTGTTCGCAGGGGTATTTTTCTACAAGTTTAAATGAAATGTATCAGAATACATTGTTTCAACAATGAATCCATTGTTGTAAAAATGTCTAAAATGAACTTTTACACATAAAACAAGCAGTATCTTCTTATTATATTCTGGTGCACGGCTGAAATTTCAATTCCGATTAAAAAAATACCTTTTCTATCGAATGATGTAAAAAAATTCCGATTTTAAAGTTGTTCGCAGGGGTATTCTTCTAAAAGTTTAAATAAAATATATATAAATACATTGTTTCAACAATGAATCCATTGTTGTAAAAATGTTTAAAATGAAATCTTACACAAAAAACGAGCAGTATCTTCTCATTAAATTCTGGTGCAGGGCTGAAATTTCGTTTCCGATTTAAGCAAAACATTTCTTATCGAATGATGTAAAAAAATTCGGATTTTTATGTTGTTATGAAGGAGTATTTTTCTAAAAGTTTAAATGATATGTATCTGAATACATTGTTTCAACAATGAATCCATTGTTGTAAAAATGTCTAAAATGAAATTTTACACATAAAACAAGCAGTATCTTCTTATTAAATTCTGGTGCACGGCTGAAATTCTATTTCCAAATAAATCAGTACTTTTCCTATCGAATGATGTAAAAAAATTCCGATTTTTAGGTGGTTCGCAGAAGCATTTCTCTAAAAGTTTAAATGAAATATATCTAAATGCATTGTTTGAACAATGAATCTATTGTTGAAATAATGTTTAAAATGAAATTTTACACGTAAAACAAGCAGTATCTTCTAATTAAATTTAGGTGCACGGCTGAATTTTTGTTTCCGAATAAATCAGTACTTTTCCTATCGAATGATGTAAAAAAATTCCGATTTTTAGGTGGTTCGTAGGGGCATTTCTCTAAAATTTTAAATCAAATATATCTAAATACATTTGTTTCAACAATGAATCCATTGTTGTAAAAATGTTTAAAATGAAATTTTACACATAAAACAAGCAGTATCTTCTTATTATATTCTGGTGCACGGCTGAAATTTCAATTCCGAATAAAACAGTACTTTTTCTATCGAATGATGTAAAACAATTCCGATTTTAAAGTTGTTCGCAGGGGTATTCTTCTAAAAGTTTTAATAAAATATATATAAATACATTGTTTAAACAATGAATCCATTGTTGTAAAAATGTTTAAAATGAAATTTTACTTATAAAACAAGCAGTATCTTCTTATTAAATTCTGGTGCACGGCTGAAATTTTGTTTCCGAATAAATCAGTACTTTTCCTATCGAATGATGTACAAAAATTCCGATTTTTAGGTGGTTTGCAGAAGCATTTCTCTAAAAGTTTAAATGAAATATATATCTAAATGCATTGTTTCAACAATGAATCTATTGTTGAAAAAATGTTTAAAATGAAATTTTACACGTAAAACAAGCAGTATCTTATTAAATTTAGGTGCACGGCTGAAATTTTGTTTCCGAATAAATCAGTACTTTTCCTATCGAATGATGTAAAAAAATTCCGATTTTTAGGTGGTTCGTAGGGGCATTTCTCTAAAACTTTAAATCAAATATATCTAAATACATTTGTTTCAACAATGAATCCATTGTTGTAAAAATGTTTAAAATGAAATTTTACACATAAAACGAGCAGTATCTTCTTATTAAATTTTGGTGCACGGCTGAAATTTCGTTTCCGAATTAAGCAAAACATTTCCTATCGAATGATGTAAAAATATTGCGATTTTTATGTTGTTCGCAGGGGTATTTTTCTAAAAGTTTAAATGATATGTATCTGAATACATTGTTTCAACAATGAATCCATTGTTGTAAAAATGTCTAAAATAAAATTTTACTTATAAAACAAGCAGTATCTTCTTATTAAATTCTGGTGCACGGCTGAAATTTTGTTTCCGAATAAATCAATACTTTTCCTATCGAATGATGTAAAAAAATTCCGATTTTTAGGTGGTTCGCAGGGTCATTTCTCTAAAAGTTTAAATGAAATATATCTAAATACATTTGTTTCAACGATGAATCCATTGTTGTAAAAGTGTTTAAAACGAAATTTTACACATAAAACGAGCAGTATCTTCTTTTTATATTCCGGTGCACGGCTGAAATTTTGTTTCCGAATAAATCAGTACTTTTCCTATCGAATGATGTAAAAAAATTCCGATTATTAGGTTGTTCGCAGGGGTATTTTTCTACAAGTTTAAATGAAATGTATCAGAATACATTGTTTCAACAATGAATCCACTGTTGTAAAAATGTCTAAAATAAAATTTTACACATAAAACAAGCAGTATCTTCTTATTAAATTCTGGTGCACGGCTGAAATTTTGTTTCCGAATAAATCAGTACTTTTCCTATCGAATGATGAAAAAAAATTCCGATTTTAAAGTTGTTCGCAGGGGTATTCTTCTAAAAGTTTAAATAAAATATATAAAAATACATTGTTTCAACAATGAATCCATTGTAGTAAAAATGTTTAAAATGACATTTTACACATAAAACGAACAGTATCTTCTTATTAAATTCCGGTGCATGGCTGAAATTTCGTTTCCGAATTAAGCAAAACATTTCCAAACGAATGATGTAAAAAAATTCCGATTTTATGTTGTTCGCAGGGGTACTTTTCTAAAAGTTTAAATGATATGTATCTGAATACATTGTTTCAACAATGAATCCATTGTTGTAAAAATGTCTAGAATGAAATTTTACTTATAAAACATGCAGTATCTTCTTATTAAATTCTGGTGCACGGCTGAAATTTTGTTTCCGAATAAATCAGTACTTTTCCTATCGAATGATGTAAAAACATTCCGATTTTAAAGTTGTTCGAAGGGGTATTCTTCTAAAAGTTTAAATAATATATATATAAATACATTGTTTCAACAATGAATCCATTGTTGTAAAAATGTTTAAAATGAAATTTTACTCTTAAAACGAGCAGTATCTTCGTATTAAATTCCGGTGTACGGCTGAAATTTCTTTTCCGAATTAAGCAATACCTTTCCTATCGAATGATGTAAAAAAATTCCGATTTTATGTTGTTCGCAGGGGTATTTTTCTACAAGATTAAATGAAATGTATCAGAATACATTGTTTCAACAATGAATCCATTGTTGTAAAAATGTTTAAAATGAAAATTTACACATAAAACGAGCAGTATCTTCTTATTAAATTCTGGTGCACGGCTGAAATTTCGTTTCCGAATAAAACAGTACTTTTTCTATCGAATGATGTAAAAAAATTCCGATTTTAAAGTTGTTCGCAGGGGTATCCTTCTAAAAGTTTAAATAAAATATATATAAATACATTGTTTCAACAATGAATCCATTGTTGTAAAAATGTTTAAAATGAAATTTTACACATAAAACGAGCAGTATCTTCTCATTAAATTCTGGTGCACGGCTGAAATTTCGTTTCCGAATTAAGCAAAACATTTCTTATCGAATGATGTAAAAAAATTCGGATTTTTATGTTGTTCGGAGGGGTATTTTTCTAAAAGTTTAAATGATATGTATCTGAAAACATTGTTTCAACAATGAATCCATTGTTGTAAAAATGTCTAAAATGAAATTTTACACATAAAACAAGCAGTATCTTCTTATTAAATTCTGGTGCACGGCTGAAATTCTATTTCCAAATAAATCAGTACTTTTCCTATCGAATGATGTAAAAAAATTCCGATTTTTAGGTGGTTCGCAGAAGCATTTCTCTAAAAGTTTAAATGAAATATATCTAAATGCATTGTTTCAACAATGAATCTATTGTTGAAAAAATGTTTAAAATGAAATTTTACACGTAAAACAAGCAGTATCTTCTAATTAAATTTAGGTGCACGGCTGAATTTTTGTTTCCGAATAAATCAGTACTTTTCCTATCGAATGATGTAAAAAATTCCGATTTTTAGGTGGTTCGTAGGGGCATTTCTCTAAAATTTTAAATCAAATATATCTAAATACATTTGTTTCAACAATGAATCCAATGTTGTAAAAATGTTTAAAATGAAATTTTACACATAAAACGAGCAGTATCTTCTTATTAAATTTTGGTGCACGGCTGAAATTTCGTTTCCGAATTAAGCAAAACATTTCCTATCGAATGATGTAAAAATATTGCGATTTTTATGTTGTTCGCAGGGGTATTTTTCTAAAAGTTTAAATGATATGTATCTGAATACATTGTTTCAACAATGAATCCATTGTTGTAAAAATGTCTAAAATAAATTTTACTTATAAAACAAGCAGTATCTTCTTATTAAATTCTGGTGCACGGCTGAAATTTCGTTTCTGAATAAAACAGTACTTTTTCTATCGAATGATGTAAAAAAATTCCGATTTTAAAGTTGTTCGCAGGGGTATCCTTCTAAAAGTTTAAATAAAAAATATATAAATACATTGTTTCAACAATGAATCCATTGTTGTAAAAATGTTAAAAATGAAATTTTACACATAAAACGAGCAGTATCTTCGTATTAAATTCCGGTGTACGGCTGAAATTTCGTTTCCGAATTAAGCAAAACCTTTCCTATCGAATGATGTAAAAAAATTCCGATTTTATGTTGTTCGCAGGGGTATTTTTCTACAAGTTTAAATGAAATGTATCAGAATACATTGTTTCAACAATAAATCCATTGTTGTAAAAATGTCTAAAATGAAATTTTACACATAAAACAAGCAGTATCTTCTTATTATATTCTGGTGCACGGCTGAAATTTCAATTCCGAATAAAACAGTACTTTTTCTATCGAATGATGTAAAACAATTCCGATTTTAAAGTTGTTCGCAGGGGTATTCTTCTAAAAGTTTAAATAAAATATATATAAATACATTGTTTAAACAATGAATCCATTGTTGTAAAAATGTTTAAAATGAAATTTTACTTATAAAACAAGCAGTATCTTCTTATTAAATTCTGGTGCACGGCTGAAATTTTGTTTCCGAATAAATCAGTACTTTTCCTATCGAATGATGTAAAAAAATTACGATTTTTAGGTGGTTCGCAGGGGCATTTCTCTAAAATTTTAAATGAAATATACCTAAATACATTTGTTTCAACAATGAATCCATTGTTGTAAAAATGTTTAAAATGAAAATTTACACATAAAACGAGCAGTATCTTCTTATTAAATTCTGGTGCACGGCTGAAATTTCGTTTCCGAATAACACAGTACTTTTTCTATCGAATGATGTAAAAAAATTCCGATTTTAAAGTTGTTCGCAGGGGTATCCTTCTAAAAGTTTAAATAAAATATATATAAATACATTGTTTCAACAATGAATCCATTGTTGTAAAAATGTTTAAAATGAAATTTTACACATAAAACGAGCAGTATCTTCGTATTAAATTCCGGTGTACGGCTGAAATTTCGTTTCCGAACTAAGCAAAACATTTCCTATCGAATGATGTAAAAATATTGCGATTTTTATGTTGTTCGCAGGGGTATTTTTCTAAAAGTTTAAATGATATGTATCTGAATGCTTTGTTTCAACAATGAATCCATTGTTGTAAAAATGTCTAAAATAAATTTTACTTATAAAACAAGCAGTATCTTCTTATTAAATTCTAGTGCACGGCTGAAATTTTGTTTCCGAATAAATCAATACTTTTCCTATCGAATGATGTGAAAAAATTCCGATTTTTAGGTGGTTCGCAAGGGCATTTCTCTAAAATTTTAAATGAAATATATCTAAATACATTTGTTTCAACAATGAATCCATTGTTGTAAAAGTGTTTAAAATGAAATTTTACACATAAAACGAGCAGTATCTTCTTATTATATTCCGGTGCACGGCTGAAATTTTGTTTCCGAATAAATCAGTACTTTTCCTATCGAATGATGTAAAAAAATTCCGATTTTTAGGTTGTTCGCAGGGGTATTTTTCTACAAGTTTAAATGAAATGTATCAGAATACATTGTTTCAACAATGAATCCACTGTTGTAAAAATGTCTAAAATGAAATTTTACACATAAAACAAGCAGTATCTTCTTATTATATTCTGGTGCACGGCTGAAATTTCAATTCCGAATAAAACAGTACTTTTTCTATCGAATGATGTAAAACAATTCCGATTTTAAAGTTGTTCGCAGGGGTATTCTTCTAAAAGTTTTAATAAAATATATATAAATACATTGTTTCAACAATGAATCCATTGTTGTAAAAATGTTTAAAATGAAATTTTACTCTTACAACGAGCAGTATCTTCGTATTAAATTCCGGTGTACGGCTTAAATTTCGTTTCCGAATTAAGCAAAACCTTTCCTATCGAATGATGTAAATAAATTCCGATTTTATGTTGTTCGCAGGGGTATTTTTCTACAAGTTTAAATGAAATGTATCAGAATACATTGTTTCAACAATGAATCCATTGTTGTAAAAATGTCTAAAATGAAACTTTACACATAAAACAAGCAGTATCTTCTTATTATATTCTGGTGCACGGCTGAAATTTCAATTCCGAATAAAACAGTACTTTTTCTATCGAATGATGTAAAACAATTCCGATTTTAAAGTTGTTCGCAGGGGTATTCTTCTAAAAGTTTTAATAAAATATATATAAATACATTGTTTAAACAATGAATCCATTGTTGTAAAAATGTTTAAAATGAAATTTTACTTATAAAACAAGCAGTATCTTCTTATTAAATTCTGGTGCACGGCTGAAATTTTGTTTCCGAATAAATCCGTACTTTTCCTATCGAATGATGTACAAAAATTCCGATTTTTAGGTGGTTTGCAGAAGCATTTCTCTAAAAGTTTAAATGAAATATATCTAAATGCATTGTTTCAACAATGAATCTATTGTTGAAAAAATGTTTAAAATGAAATTTTACACGTAAAACAAGCAGTATCTTCTTATTAAATTTAGGTGCACGGCTGAAATTTTGTTTCCGAATAAATCAGTACTTGTCCTATCGAATGATGTAAAAAAATTCCGATTTTTAGGTGGTTCGTAGTTGCATTTCTCTAAAATTTTAAATCAAATATATCTAAATACATTTGTTTCAACAATGAATCCATTGTTGTAAAAATGTTTAAAATGAAATTTTACACATAAAACGAGCAGTATCTTCTTATTAAATTTTGGTGCACGGCTGAAATTTCGTTTCCGAATTAAGCAAAACATTTCCTATCGAATGATGTAAAAATATTGCGATTTTTATGTTGTTCGCAGGGGTATTTTTCTAAAAGTTTAAATGATATGTATCTGAATACATTGTTTCAACAATGAATCCATTGTTGTAAAAATGTCTAAAATAAAATTTTACTTATAAAACAAGCAGTATCTTCTTATTAAATTCTGGTGCACGGCTGAAATTTTGTTTCCGAATAAATCAATACTTTTCCTATCGAATGATGTAAAAAAATTCCGATTTTTAGGTGGTTCGCAGGGTCATTTCTCTAAAAGTTTAAATGAAATATATCTAAATACATTTGTTTAAACGATGAATCCATTGTTGTAAAAGTGTTTAAAATGAAATTTTACACATAAAACGAGCAGTATCTTCTTATTATATTCCGGTGCACGGCTGAAATTTTGTTTCCGAATAAATCAGTACTTTTCCTATCGAATGATGTAAAAAAATTCCGATTATTAGGTTGTTCGCAGGGGTATTTTTCTACAAGTTTAAATGAAATGTATCAGAATACATTGTTTCAACAATGAATCCACTGTTGTAAAAATGTCTAAAATAAAATTTTACACATAAAACAAGCAGTATCTTCTTATTAAATTCTGGTGCACGGCTGAAATTTTGTTTCCGAATAAATCAGTACTTTTCCTATCGAATGATGAAAAAAAATTCCGATTTTAAAGTTGTTCGCAGGGGTATTCTTCTAAAAGTTTAAATAAAATATATATAAATACATTGTTTCAACAATGAATCCATTGTAGTAAAAATGTTTAAAATGACATTTTACACATAAAACGAACAGTATCTTCTTATTAAATTCCGGTGCATGGCTGAAATTTCGTTTCCGAATTAAGCAAAACATTTCCAAACGAATGATGTAAAAAAATTCCGATTTTATGTTGTTCGCAGGGGTATTTTTCTAAAAGTTTAAATGATATGTATCTGAATACATTGTTTCAACAATGAATCCATTGTTGTAAAAATGTCTAGAATGAAATTTTACTTATAAAACATGCAGTATCTTCTTATTAAATTCTGGTGCACGGCTGAAATTTTGTTTCCGAATAAATCAGTACTTTTCCTATCGAATGATGTAAAAACATTCCGATTTTAAAGTTGTTCGAAGGGGTATTCTTCTAAAAGTTTAAATAATATATATATAAATACATTGTTTCAACAATGAATCCGTTGTTGTAAAAATGTTTAAAATGAAATTTTACTCTTAAAACGAGCAGTATCTTCGTATTAAATTCCGGTGTACGGCTGAAATTTCGTTTCCGAATTAAGCAAAACCTTTCCTATCGAATGATGTAAAAAAATTCCGATTTTATGTTGTTCGCAGGGGTATTTTTCTACAAGTTTAAATGAAATGTATCAGAATACATTGTTTCAACAATGAATCCATTGTTGTAAAAATGTCTAAAATGAACTTTTACACATAAAACAAGCAGTATCTTCTTATTATATTCTGGTGCACGGCTGAAATTTCAATTCCGATTAAAACAATACCTTTTCTATCGAATGATGTAAAAAAATTCCGATTTTAAAGTTGTTCGCAGGGGTATTCTTCTAAAAGTTTAAAGAAAATATATATAAATACATTGTTTCAACAATGAATCCATTGTTGTAAAAATGTTTAAAATGAAATCTTACACAAAAAACGAGCAGTATCTTCTCATTAAATTCTGGTGCACGGCTGAAATTTCGTTTCCGATTTAAGCAAAACATTTCTTATCGAATGATGTAAAAAAATTCGGATTTTTATGTTGTTCGGAGGAGTATTTTTCTTAAAGTTTAAATGATATGTATCTGAATACATTGTTTCAACAATGAATCCATTGTTGTAAAAATGTCTAAAACGAAATTTTACTTATAAAACAAGCAGTATCTTCTTATTAAATTCTGGTGCACGGCTGAAATTTCGTTTCTGAATAAAACAGTACTTTTTCTATCGAATGATGTAAAAAAATTCCGATTTTAAAGTTGTTCGCAGGGGTATCCTTCTAAAAGTTTAAATAAAATATATATAAATACATTTTTTCAACAATGAATCCATTGTTGTAAAAATGTTTAAAATGAAATTTTACACATAAAACGAGCAGTATCTTCTCATTAAATTCTGGTGCACGGCTGAAATTTCGTTTCCGAATTAAGCAAAACATTTCTTATCGAATGATGTAAAAAAATTCGGATTTTTATGTTGTTCGGAGGGGTATTTTTCTAAAAGTTTAAATGATATGTATCTGAATACATTGTTTCAACAATGAATCCATTGTTGTAAAAATGTCTAAAATGAAATTTTACACATAAAACAAGCAGTATCTTCTTATTAAATTCTGGTGCACGGCTGAAATTTTGTTTCCGAATAAATCAGTACTTTTCCTATCGAATGATGTAAAAAAATTCCGATTTTTATGTGGTTCGCAGGGGCATTTCTCTAAAATTTTAAATGAAATATACCTAAATACATTTGTTTCAACAATGAATCCATTGTTGTAAAAATGTCTAAAACGAAATTTTACTTATAAAACGAGCAGTATCTTCTTATTAAATTCTGGTGCACGGCTGAAATTTCGTTTCTGAATAAAACAGTACTTTTTCTATCGAATGATGTAAAAAAATTCCGATTTTAAAGTTGTTCGCAGGGGTATCCTTCTAAAAGTTTAAATAAAATATATATAAATACATTTTTTCAACAATGAATATATTGTTGTAAAAATGTTTAAAATGAAATTTTACACATAAAACGAGCAGTATCTTCTCATTAAATTCTGGTGCACGGCTGAAATTTCGTTTCCGAATTAAGCAAAACATTTCTTATCGAATGATGTAAAAAAATTCGGATTTTTATGTTGTTCGGAGGGGTATTTTTCTAAAAGTTTAAATGATATGTATCTGAATACATTGTTTCAACAATGAATCCATTGTTGTAAAAATGTCTAAAATGAAATTTTACACATAAAACAAGCAGTATCTTCTTATTAAATTCTGGTGCACGGCTGAAATTTTGTTTCCGAATAAATCAGTACTTTTCCTATCGAATGATGTAAAAAAATTCCGATTTTTAGGTGGTTCGCAGGGGCATTTCTCTAAAATTTTAAATGAAATATACCTAAATACCTTTGTTTCAACAATGAATCCATTGTTGTAAAAATGTTTAAAATGAAAATGTACACATAAAACGAGCAGTATCTTCTTATTAAACTCTGGTGCACGGCTGAAATTTCGTTTCCGAATAAAACAGTACTTTTTCTATCGAATGATGTAAAAAAATTCCGATTTTAAAGTTGTTCGCAGGGGTATCCTTCTAAAAGTTTAAATAAAATATATATAAATACATTTTTTCAACAATGAATCCATTGTTGTAAAAATGTTTAAAATGAAATTTTACACATAAAACGAGCAGTATCTTCTCATTAAATTCTGGTGCACGGCTGAAATTTCGTTTCCGAATTAAGCAAAACATTTCTTATCGAATGATGTAAAAAAATTCGGATTTTTATGTTGTTCGGAGGGGTATTTTTCTAAAAGTTTAAATGATATGTATCTGAATACATTGTTTCAACAATGAATCCATTGTTGTAAAAATGTCTAAAATGAAATTTTACACATAAAACAAGCAGTATCTTCTTATTAAATTCTGGTGCACGGCTGAAATTCTATTTCCAAATAAATCAGTACTTTTCCTATCGAATGATGTAAAAAAATTCCGATTTTTAGGTGGTTCGCAGAAGCATTTCTCTAAAAGTTTAAATGAAATATATCTAAATGCATTGTTTCAACAATGAATCTATTGTTGAAAAAATGTTTAAAATGAAATTTTACACGTAAAACAAGCAGTATCTTCTTATTAAATTTAGGTGCACGGCTGAATTTTTGTTTCCGAATAAATCAGTACTTTTCCTATCGAATGATGTAAAAAAATTCCGATTTTTAGGTGGTTCGTAGGGGCATTTCTCTAAAATTTTAAATCAAATATATCTAAATACATTTGTTTCAACAATGAATCCATTGTTGTAAAAATGTTTAAAATGAAATTTTACACATAAAACGAGCAGTATCTTCTTATTAAATTTTGGTGCACGGCTGAAATTTCGTTTCCGAATTAAGCAAAACATTTCCTATCGAATGATGTAAAAATATTGCGATTTTTATGTTGTTCGCAGGGGTATTTTTCTAAAAGTTTAAATGATATGTATCTGAATACATTGTTTCAACAATGAATCCATTGTTGTAAAAATGTCTAAAATAAATTTTACTTATAAAACAAGCAGTATCTTCTTATTATATTCTGGTGCACGGCTGAAATTTCAATTCCGAATAAAACAGTACTTTTTCTATCGAATGATGTAAAACAATTCCGATTTTAAAGTTGTTCGCAGGGGTATTCTTCTAAAAGTTTAAATAAAATATATATAAATACATTGTTTAAACAATGAATCCATTGTTGTAAAAATGTTTAAAATGAAATTTTACTTATAAAACAAGCAGTATCTTCTTATTAAATTCTGGTGCACGGCTGAAATTTTGTTTCCGAATAAATCAGTACTTTTCCTATCGAATGATGTAAAAAAATTACGATTTTTAGGTGGTTCGCAGGGGCATTTCTCTAAAATTTTAAATGAAATATACCTAAATACATTTGTTTCAACAATGAATCCATTGTTGTAAAAATGTTTAAAATGAAAATTTACATATAAAACGAGCAGTATCTTCTTATTAAATTCTGGTGCACGGCTGAAATTTCGTTTCCGAATAAAACAGTACTTTTTCTATCGAATGATGTAAAAAAATTCCGATTTTAAAGTTGTTCGCAGGGGTATCCTTCTAAAAGTTTAAATAAAATATATATAAATACATTGTTTCAACAATGAATCCATTGTTGTAAAAATGTTTAAAATGAAATTTTACACATAAAACGAGCAGTATCTTCGTATTAAATTCCGGTGTACGGCTGAAATTTCGTTTCCGAATTAAGCAAAACATTTCCTATCGAATGATGTAAAAATATTGCGATTTTTATGTTGTTCGCAGGGGTATTTTTCTAAAAGTTTAAATGATATGTATCTGAATGCATTGTTTCAACAATGAATCCATTGTTGTAAAAATGTCTAAAATAAATTTTACTTATAAAACAAGCAGTATCTTCTTATTAAATTCTGGTGCACGGCTGAAATTTTGTTTCCGAATAAATCAATACTTTTCCAATCGAATGATGTAAAAAAATTCCAATTTTTAGGTGGTTCGCAGGGGCATTTCTCTAAAATTTTAAATGAAATATATCTAAATACATTTGTTTCAACAATGAATCCATTGTTGTAAAAGTGTTTAAAATGAAATTTTACACATAAAACGAGCAGTATCTTCTTATTATATTCCGGTGCACGGCTGAAATTTTGTTTATGAATAAATCAGTACTTTTCCTATCGAATGATGTAAAAAAATTCCGATTTTTAGGTTGTTCGCAGGGGTATTTTTCTACAAGTTTAAATGAAATGTATCAGAATACATTGTTTCAACAATGAATCCACTGTTGTAAAAATGTCTAAAATGAAATTTTACACATAAAACAAGCAGTATCTTCTTATTAAATTCTGGTGCACGGCTGAAATTTTGTTTCCGAATAAATCAGTACTTTTCCTATCGAAAGATGAAAAAGAATTCCGATTTTAAAGTTGTTCGCAGGGGTATTCTTCTAAAAGTTTAAATAAAATATATATAAATACATTGTTTCAACAATGAATCCATTGTTGTAAAAATGTTTAAAATGAAATTTTACTCTTACAACGAGCAGTATCTTCGTATTAAATTCCGGTGTAATGCTGAAATTTCGTTTCCGAATTAAGCAAAACCTTTCCTATCGAATGATGTAAAAAAATTCCGATTTTATGTTGTTCGCAGGGGTATTTTTCTACAAGTTTAAATGAAATGTATCAGAATACGTTGTTTCAACAATGAATCCATTGTTGTAAAAATGTCTAAAATGAAATTTTACACATAAAACAAGCAGTATCTTCTTATTATATTCTGGTGCACGGCTGAAATTTCAATTCCGAATAAAACAGTACTTTTTCTATCGAATGATGTAAAACAATTCCGATTTTAAAGTTGTTCGCAGGGGTATACTTCTAAAAGTTTTAATAAAATATATATAAATACATTGTTTAAACAATGAATCCATTGTTGTAAAAATGTTTAAAATGAAATTTTACTTATAAAACAAGCAGTATCTTCTTATTAAATTCTGGTGCACGGCTGAAATTTTGTTTCCGAATAAATCAGTACTTTTCCTATCGAATGATGTAAAAAAATTCCGATTTTTAGGTGGTTCGCAGCTGCATTTCTCTAAAATTTTAAATGAAATATACCTAAATACATTTGTTTCAACAATGAATCCATTGATGTAAAAATGTTTAAAATGAAAATTTACACATAAAACGAGCAGTATCTTCTTATTAAATTCTGGTGCACGGCTGAAATTTCGCTTCCGAACAAAACAGTACTTTTTCTATCGAATGATGTAAAAAAATTCCGATTTTTAGGTGGTTCGCAGAAGCATTTCTCTAAAAGTTTAAATGAAATATATCTAAATGCATTGTTTCAACAATGAATCTATTGTTGAAAAAATGTTTAAAATGAAATTTTACACGTAAAACAACAGTATCTTCTTATTAAATTTAGGTGCACGGCTGAATTTTTGTTTCCGAATAAATCAGTACTTTTCCTATCGAATGATGTGAAAAAATTCCGATTTTTAGGTGGTTCGTAGGGGCATTTCTCTAAAATTTTAAATCAAATATATCTAAATACATTTGTTTCAACAATGAATCCATTGTTGTAAAAATGTTTAAAATGAAATTTTACACATAAAACGAGCAGTATCTTCTTATTAAATTTTGGTGCACGGCTGAAATTTCGTTTCCGAATTAAGCAAAACATTTCCTATCGAATGATGTAAAAATATTGCGATTTTTATGTTGTTCGCAGGGGTATTTTTCTAAAAGTTTAAATGATATGTATCTGAATACATTGTTTCAACAATGAATCCATTGTTGTAAAAATGTCTAAAATAAATTTTACTTATAAAACAAGCAGTATCTTCTTATTAAATTCTGGTGCACGGCTGAAATTTCGTTTCTGAATAAAACAGTACTTTTTCTATCGAATGATGTAAAAAAATTCCGATTTTAAAGTTGTTCGCAGGGGTATCCTTCTAAAAGTTTAAATAAAAAATATATAAATACATTGTTTCAACAATGAATCCATTGTTGTAAAAATGTTAAAAATGAAATTTTACACATAAAAAGAGCAGTATCTTCGTATTAAATTCCGGTGTACGGCTGAAATTTCGTTTCCGAATTAAGCAAAACCTTTCCTATCGAATGATGTAAAAAAATTCAGATTTTATGTTGTTCGCAGGGGTATTTTTCTACAAGTTTAAATGAAATGTATCAGAATACATTGTTTCAACAATAAATCCATTGTTGTAAAAATGTCTAAAATGAAATTTTACACATAAAACAAGCAGTATCTTCTTATTATATTCTGGTGCACGGCTGAAATTTCAATTCCGAATAAAACAGTACTTTTTCTATCGAATGATGTAAAACAATTCCGATTTTAAAGTTGTTCGCAGGGGTATTCTTCTAAAAGTTTAAATAAAATATATATAAATACATTGTTTAAACAATGAATCCATTGTTGTAAAAATGTTTAAAATGAAATTTTACTTATAAAACAAGCAGTATCTTCTTATTAAATTCTGGTGCACGGCTGAAATTTTGTTTCCGAATAAATCAGTACTTTTCCTATCGAATGATGTAAAAAAATTACGATTTTTAGGTGGTTCGCAGGGGCATTTCTCTAAAATTTTAAATGAAATATACCTAAATACATTTGTTTCAACAATGAATCCATTGTTGTAAAAATGTTTAAAATGAAAATTTACACATAAAACGAGCAGTATCTTCTTATTAAATTCTGGTGCACGGCTGAAATTTCGTTTCCGAATAAAACAGTACTTTTTCTATCGAATGATGTAAAAAAATTCCGATTTTAAAGTTGTTCGCAGGGGTATCCTTCTAAAAGTTTAAATAAAATATATATAAATACATTGTTTCAACAATGAATCCATTGTTGTAAAAATGTTTAAAATGAAATTTTACACATAAAACGAGCAGTATCTTCGTATTAAATTCCGGTGTACGGCTGAAATTTCGTTTCCGAATTAAGCAAAACATTTCCTATCGAATGATGTAAAAATATTGCGATTTTTATGTTGTTCGCAGGGGTATTTTTCTAAAAGTTTAAATGATATGTATCTGAATGCATTGTTTCAACAATGAATCCATTGTTGTAAAAATGTCTAAAATAAATTTTACTTATAAAACAAGCAGTATCTTCTTATTAAATTCTGGTGCACGGCTGAAATTTTGTTTCCGAATAAATCAATACTTTTCCTATCGAATGATGTAAAAAAATTCCGATTTTTAGGTGGTTCGCAGGGGCATTTCTCTAAAATTTTAAATGAAATATATCTAAATACATTTGTTTCAACAATGAATCCATTGTTGTAAAAGTGTTTAAAATGAAATTTTACACATAAAACGAGCAGTATCTTCTTATTATATTCCGGTGCACGGCTGAAATTTTGTTTCCGAATAAATCAGTACTTTTCCTATCGAATGATGTAAAAAAATTCCGATTTTTAGGTTGTTCGCAGGGGTATTTTTCTACAAGTTTAAATGAAATGTATCAGAATACATTGTTTCAACAATGAATCCACTGTTGTAAAAATGTCTAAAATGAAATTTTACACATAAAACAAGCAGTATCTTCTTATTAAATTCTGGTGCACGGCTGAAATTTTGTTTCCGAATAAATCAGTACTTTTCCTATCGAAAGATGAAAAAGAATTCCGATTTTAAAGTTGTTCGCAGGGGTATTCTTCTAAAAGTTTAAATAAAATATATATAAATACATTGTTTCAACAATGAATCCATTGTTGTAAAAATGTTTAAAATGAAATTTTACTCTTACAACGAGCAGTATCTTCGTATTAAATTCCGGTGTAATGCTGAAATTTCGTTTCCGAATTAAGCAAAACCTTTCCTATCGAATGATGTAAAAAAATTCCGATTTTATGTTGTTCGCAGGGGTATTTTTCTACAAGTTTAAATGAAATGTATCAGAATACGTTGTTTCAACAATGAATCCATTGTTGTAAAAATGTCTAAAATGAAATTTTACACATAAAACAAGCAGTATCTTCTTATTATATTCTGGTGCACGGCTGAAATTTCAATTCCGAATAAAACAGTACTTTTTCTATCGAATGATGTAAAACAATTCCGATTTTAAAGTTGTTCGCAGGGGTATTCTTCTAAAAGTTTTAATAAAATATATATAAATACATTGTTTAAACAATGAATCCATTGTTGTAAAAATGTTTAAAATGAAATTTTACTTATAAAACAAGCAGTATCTTCTTATTAAATTCTGGTGCACGGCTGAAATTTTGTTTCCGAATAAATCAGTACTTTTCCTATCGAATGATGTAAAAAAATTCCGATTTTTAGGTGGTTCGCAGCTGCATTTCTCTAAAATTTTAAATGAAATATACCTAAATACATTTGTTTCAACAATGAATCCATTGATGTAAAAATGTTTAAAATGAAAATTTACACATAAAACGAGCAGTATCTTCTTATTAAATTCTGGTGCACGGCTGAAATTTCGCTTCCGAACAAAACAGTACTTTTTCTATCGAATAATGTAAAAAACATCCGATTTTAAAGTTGTTCGCAGGGGTATCCTTCTAAATGTTTAAATAAAAAATATATCAATACATTGTTTCAACAATGAATCCATTGTTGTAAAAATGTTTAAAATGAAATTTTACACATAAAACGAGCAGTATCTTCTCATTAAATTCCGGTGCACGGCTGAAATTTAGTTTCCGAATTAAGCAAAACATTTCCTATCGAGTGATGTAAAAAAATTCCGATTTTTATGTTATTCGCAGGGGTATTTTTCAAAAAGTTTAAATGATATGTATCTGAATACATTGTTTCAACAATGAATCCATTGTTGTAAAAATGTCTAAAATGAAATTTTAATTATAAAACAAGCAGTATCTTCTTATTAAATTCTGGTGCACGGCTGAAATTGTATTTCCAAATAAATCAGTACTTTTCCTATCGAAGGATGTACAAAAATTCCGATTTTTAGGTGGTTTGCAGAAGCATTTCTCTAAACGTTTAAATGAAATATATCTAAATGCATTGTTTCAACAATGAATCTATTGTTGAAAAAATGTTTAAAATGAAATTTTACACATAAAACGAGCAGTATCTCCTTATTAAATTTTGGTGCACGGCTGAAATTTCGTTTCCGAATTAAGCAAAACATTTCCTATCGAATGATGTAAAAATATTGCGATTTTTATGTTGTTCGCAGGGGTATTTTTCTAAAAGTTTAAATGATATGTATCTGAATACATTGTTTCAACAATGAATCCATTGTTGTAAAAATGTCTAAAATAAAATTTTACTTATAAAACAAGCAGTATCTTCTTATTAAATTCTGGTGCACGGCTGAAATTTTGTTTCCGAATAAATCAATACTTTTCCTATCGAATGATGTAAAAAAATTCCGATTTTTAGGTGGTTCGCAGGGGCATTTCTCTAAAAGTTTAAATGAAATATATCTAAATACATTTGTTTCAACGATGAATCCATTGTTGTAAAAGTGTTTAAAATGAAATTTTACACATAAAACGAGCAGTATCTTCTTATTATATTCCGGTGCACGGCTGAAATTTTGTTTCCGAATAAATCAGTACTTTTCCTATCGAATGATGTAAAAAAATTCCGATTTTTAGGTTGTTCGCAGGGGTATTTTTCTACAAGTTTAAATGAAATGTATCAGAATACATTGTTTCAACAATGAATCCACTGTTGAAAAAATGTCTAACATAAAATTTTACACATAAAACAAGCAGTATCTTCTTATTAAATTCTGGTGCACGGCTGAAATTTTGTTTCCGAATAAATCAGTACTTTTCCTATCGAATGATGAAAAAAAATTCCGATTTTAAAGTTGTTCGCAGGGGTATTCTTCTAAAAGTTTAAATAAAATATATATAAATACATTGTTTCAACAATGAATCCATTGTAGTAAAAATGTTTAAAATGACATTTTACACATAAAACGAACAGTATCTTCTTATTAAATTCCGGTGCACGGCTGAAATTTCGTTTCCGAATTAAGCAAAACATTTCCAAACGAATGATGTAAAAAAATTCCGATTTTATGTTGTTCGCAGGGGTATTTTTCTAAAAGTTTAAATGATATGTATCTGAATACATTGTTTCAACAATGAATCCATTGTTGTAAAAATGTCTAGAATGAAATTTTACTTATAAAACATGCTGTATCTTCTTATTAAATTCTGGTGCACGGCTGAAATTTTGTTTCCGAATAAATCAGTACTTTTCCTATCGAATGATGTAAAAACATTCCGATTTTAAAGTTGTTCGAAGGGGTATTCTTCTAAAAGTTTAAATAATATATATATAAATACATTGTTTCAACAATGAATCCATTGTTGTAAAAATGTTTAAAGTGAAATTTTACTCTTAAAACGAGCAGTATCTTCGTATTAAATTCCGGTGTACGGCTGAAATTTCGTTTCCGAATCAAGCAAAACCTTTCCTATCGAATGATGTAAAAAAATTCCGATTTTATGTTGTTCGCAGGGGTATTTTTCTACAAGTCTAAATGAAATGTATCAGAATACATTGTTTCAACAATGAATCCATTGTTGTAAAAATGTCTAAAATGAAATTTTACACATAAAACAAGCAGTATCTTCTTATTATATTCTGGTGCACGGCTGAAATTTCAATTCCGATTAAAACAGTACTTTTTCTATCGAATGATGTAAAAAAATTCCGATTTTAAAGTTGTTCGCAGGGGTATTCTTCTAAAAGTTTAAATAAAATATATATAAATACACTGTTTCAACAATGAATCCATTGTTGTAAAAATGTTTAAAATGAAATTTTACACATAAAACGAGCAGTATCTTCTCATTAAATTCTGGTGCACGGCTGAAATTTCGTTTCCGATTTAAGCAAAACATTTCTTATCGAATGATGTAAAAAAATTCGGATTTTTATGTTGTTCGGAGGAGTATTTTTCTAAAAGTTTAAATGATATGTATCTGAATACATTGTTTCAACAATGAATCCATTGTTGTAAAAATGTCTAAAATGAAATTTTACTTATAAAACAAGCAGTATCTTCTTATTAAATTCTGGTGCACGGCTGAAATTTTGTTTCCGAATAAATCAGTACTTTTCCTATCGAATGATGTAAAAAAATTCCGATTTTTAGGTGGTTCGCAGGGGCATTTCTCTAAAATTTTAAATGAAATATACGTAAATACATTTGTTTCAACAATGAATCCGTTGTTGTAAAAATGTTTAAAATGAAATTTTACACATAAAACGAGCAGTATCTTCTTATTAAATTCTGGTGCACGGCTGAAATTTCGTTTCTGAATAAAACAGTACTTTTTCTATCGAATGATGTAAAAAAATTCCGATTTTAAAGTTGTTCGCAGGGGTATCCTTCTAAAAGTTTAAATAAAAAATATATAAATACATTGTTTCAACAATGAATCCATTGTTGTAAAAATGTTAAAAATGAAATTTTACACATAAAACGAGCAGTATCTTCGTATTAAATTCCGGTGTACGGCTGAAATTTCGTTTCCGAATTAAGCAAAACCTTTCCTATCGAATGATGTAAAAAAACTCCGATTTTATGTTGTTCGCAGGGATATTTTTCTACAAGTTTAAATGAAATGTATCAGAATACATTGTTTCAACAATAAATCCATTGTTGTAAAAATGTCTAAAATGAAATTTTACACATAAAACAAGCAGTATCTTCTTATTATATTCTGGTGCACGGCTGAAATTTCAATTCCGAATAAAACAGTACTTTTTCTATCGAATGATGTAAAACAATTCCGATTTTAAAGTTGTTCGCAGGGGTATTCTTCTAAAAGTTAAAATAAAATATATATAAATACATTGTTTAAACAATGAATCCATTGTTGTAAAAATGTTTAAAATGAAATTTTACTTATAAAACAAGCAGTATCTTCTTATTAAATTCTGGTGCACGGCTGAAATTTTGTTTCCGAATAAATCAGTACTTTTCCTATCGAATGATGTAAAAAAATTCCGATTTTTATGTGGTTCGCAGGGGCATTTCTCTAAAATTTTAAATGAAATATACCTAAATACATTTGTTTCAACAATGAATCCATTGTTGTAAAAATGTTTAAAATGAAAATTTACACATAAAACTAGCAGTATCTTCTTATTAAATTCTGGTGCACGGCTGAAATTTCGTTTCCGAACTAAGCAAAACATTTCTTATCGAATGATGTAAAAAAATTCGGATTTTTATGTTGTTCGGAGGGGTATTTTTCTAAAAGTTTAAATGATATGTATCTGAATACATTGTTTCAACAATGAATCCATTGTTCAAAAAATGTTTAAAATGAAATTTTACACGTAAAACAAGCAGTATCTTCTTATTAAATTTAGGTGCACGGCTGAATTTTTGTTTCCGAATAAATCAGTACTTTTCCTATCGAATGTTGTAAAAAAATTCCGATTTTTAGGTGGTTCGTAGGGGCATTTCTCTAAAATTTTAAATCAAATATATCTAAATACATTAGTTTCAACAATGAATCCATTGTTGTAAAAATGTTTAAAATGAAATTTTACACATAAATCGAGCAGTATCTTCTTATTAAATTTTGGTGCACGGCTGAAATTTCGTTTCCGAACTAAGCAAAACATTTCCTATCGAATGATGTAAAAAAATTCGGATTTTTATGTTGTTCGCAGGGGTATTTTTCTAAAAGTTTAAATGATATGTATCTGAATACATTGTTTCAACAATGAATCCATTGTTGTAAAAATGTCTAAAATAAATTTTACTTATAAAACAAGCAGTATCTTCTTATTAAATTCTGGTGCACGGCTGAAATTTTGTTTCCGAATAAATCAATACTTTTCCTATCGAATGATGTAAAAAAATTCCGATTTTTAGGTGGTTCGCAGGGGCATTTCTCTAAAATTTTAAATGAAATATATCTAAATACATTTGTTTCAACAATGAATCCATTGTTGTAAAAGTGTTTAAAATGAAATTTTACACATAAAACGAGCAGTATCTTCTTATTATATTCCGGTGCACGGCTGAAATTTTGTTTCCGAATAAATCAGTACTTTTCCTATCGAATGATGTAAAAAATTCCGATTTTTAGGTTGTTCGCAGGGGTATTTTTCTACAAGTTTAAATGAAATGTATCAGAATACATTGTTTCAACAATGAATCCACTGTTGTAAAAATGTCTAAAATGAAATTTTACACATAAAACAAGCAGTATCTTCTTATTAAATTCTGGTGCACGGCTGAAATTTTGTTTCCGAATAAATCAGTACTTTTCCTATCGAAAGATGAAAAAAATTCCGATTTTTAAGTTGTTCGCAGGGGTATTCTTCTAAAAGTTTAAATAAAATATATATAAATACATTGTTTCAACAATGAATCCATTGTTGTAAAAATGTTTAAAATGAAATTTTACTTATAAAACAAGCAGTATCTTCTTATTAAATTCTGGTGCACGGCTGAAATTTTGTTTCCGAATAAATCAGTACTTTTCCTATCGAATGATGTAAAAAAATTCCGATTTTTAGGTGGTTCGCAGGGGCATTTCTCTAAAATTTTAAATGAAATATACCTAAATACATTTGTTTCAACAATGAATCCATTGTTGTAAAAATGTTTAAAATGAAAATTTACACATAAAACGAGCAGTATCTTCTTATTAAATTCTGGTGCACGGCTGAAATTTCGTTTCCGAATAAAACAGTACTTTTTCTATCGAATGATGTAAAAAAATTCCGATTTTAAAGTTGTTCGCAGGGGTATCCTTCTAAAAGTTTAAATAAAATATATATAAATACATTGTTTCAACAATGAATCCATTGTTGTAAAAATGTTAAAAATGAAATTTTACACATAAAACGAGCAGTATCTTCTCATTAAATTCTGGTGCACGGCTGAAATTTCGTTTCCGATTTAAGCAAAACATTTCTTATCGAATGATGTAAAAAAATTCGGATTTTTATGTTGTTCGGAGGAGTATTTTTCTAAAAGTTTAAATGATATGTATCTGAATACATTGTTTCAACAATGAATCCATTGTTGTAAAAATGTCTAAAATGAAATTTTACTTATAAAACAAGCAGTATCTTCTTATTAAATTCTGGTGCACGGCTGAAATTTTGTTTCCGAATAAATCAGTACTTTTCCTATCGAATGATGTAAAAAAATTCCGATTTTTAGGTGGTTCGCAGGGGCATTTCTCTAAAATTTTAAATGAAATATACGTAAATACATTTGTTTCAACAATGAATCCGTTGTTGTAAAAATGTTTAAAATGAAATTTTACACATAAAACGAGCAGTATCTTCTTATTAAATTCTGGTGCACGGCTGAAATTTCGTTTCTGAATAAAACAGTACTTTTTCTATCGAATGATGTAAAAAAATTCCGATTTTAAAGTTGTTCGCAGGGGTATCCTTCTAAAAGTTTAAATAAAAAATATATAAATACATTGTTTCAACAATGAATCCATTGTTGTAAAAATGTTAAAAATGAAATTTTACACATAAAACGAGCAGTATCTTCGTATTAAATTCCGGTGTACGGCTGAAATTTCGTTTCCGAATTAAGCAAAACCTTTCCTATCGAATGATGTAAAAAAACTCCGATTTTATGTTGTTCGCAGGGATATTTTTCTACAAGTTTAAATGAAATGTATCAGAATACATTGTTTCAACAATAAATCCATTGTTGTAAAAATGTCTAAAATGAAATTTTACACATAAAACAAGCAGTATCTTCTTATTATATTCTGGTGCACGGCTGAAATTTCAATTCCGAATAAAACAGTACTTTTTCTATCGAATGATGTAAAACAATTCCGATTTTAAAGTTGTTCGCAGGGGTATTCTTCTAAAAGTTAAAATAAAATATATATAAATACATTGTTTAAACAATGAATCCATTGTTGTAAAAATGTTTAAAATGAAATTTTACTTATAAAACAAGCAGTATCTTCTTATTAAATTCTGGTGCACGGCTGAAATTTTGTTTCCGAATAAATCAGTACTTTTCCTATCGAATGATGTAAAAAAATTCCGATTTTTATGTGGTTCGCAGGGGCATTTCTCTAAAATTTTAAATGAAATATACCTAAATACATTTGTTTCAACAATGAATCCATTGTTGTAAAAATGTTTAAAATGAAAATTTACACATAAAACTAGCAGTATCTTCTTATTAAATTCTGGTGCACGGCTGAAATTTCGTTTCCGAACTAAGCAAAACATTTCTTATCGAATGATGTAAAAAAATTCGGATTTTTATGTTGTTCGGAGGGGTATTTTTCTAAAAGTTTAAATGATATGTATCTGAATACATTGTTTCAACAATGAATCCATTGTTCAAAAAATGTTTAAAATGAAATTTTACACGTAAAACAAGCAGTATCTTCTTATTAAATTTAGGTGCACGGCTGAATTTTTGTTTCCGAATAAATCAGTACTTTTCCTATCGAATGTTGTAAAACAATTCCGATTTTTAGGTGGTTCGTAGGGGCATTTCTCTAAAATTTTAAATCAAATATATCTAAATACATTTGTTTCAACAATGAATCCATTGTTGTAAAAATGTTTAAAATGAAATTTTACACATAAATCGAGCAGTATCTTCTTATTAAATTTTGGTGCACGGCTGAAATTTCGTTTCCGAACTAAGCAAAACATTTCCTATCGAATGATGTAAAAAAATTCGGATTTTTATGTTGTTCGCAGGGGTATTTTTCTAAAAGTTTAAATGATATGTATCTGAATACATTGTTTCAACAATGAATCCATTGTTGTAAAAATGTCTAAAATAAATTTTACTTATAAAACAAGCAGTATCTTCTTATTAAATTCTGGTGCACGGCTGAAATTTTGTTTCCGAATAAATCAATACTTTTCCTATCGAATGATGTAAAAAAATTCCGATTTTTAGGTGGTTCGCAGGGGCATTTCTCTAAAATTTTAAATGAAATATATCTAAATACATTTGTTTCAACAATGAATCCATTGTTGTAAAAGTGTTTAAAATGAAATTTTACACATAAAACGAGCAGTATCTTCTTATTATATTCCGGTGCACGGCTGAAATTTTGTTTCCGAATAAATCAGTACTTTTCCTATCGAATGATGTAAAAAAATTCCGATTTTTAGGTTGTTCGCAGGGGTATTTTTCTACAAGTTTAAATGAAATGTATCAGAATACATTGTTTCAACAATGAATCCACTGTTGTAAAAATGTCTAAAATGAAATTTTACACATAAAACAAGCAGTATCTTCTTATTAAATTCTGGTGCACGGCTGAAATTTTGTTTCCGAATAAATCAGTACTTTTCCTATCGAAAGATGAAAAAAATTCCGATTTTTAAGATGTTCGCAGGGGTATTCTTCTAAAAGTTTAAATAAAATATATATAAATACATTGTTTCAACAATGAATCCATTTTTGGAAAAAAGTTTAAAATGAAATTTTACTTATAAAACAAGCAGTATCTTCTTATTAAATTCTGGTGCACGGCTGAAATTTTGTTTCCGAATAAATCAGTACTTTTCCTATCGAATGATGTAAAAAAATTCCGATTTTTAGGTGGTTCGCAGGGGCATTTCTCTAAAATTTTAAATGAAATATACCTAAATACATTTGTTTCAACAATGAATCCATTGTTGTAAAAATGTTTAAAATGAAAATTTACACATGAAACGAGCAGTATCTTCTTATTAAATTCTGGTGCACGGCTGAAATTTCGTTTCCCAATAAAACAGTACTTTTTCTATCGAATGATGTAAAAAAATTCCGATTTTAAAGTTGTTCGCAGGGGTATCCTTCTAAAAGTTTAAATAAAAAATATATAAATACATTGTTTCAACAATGAATCCATTGTTGTAAAAATGTTTAAAATGAAATTTTACACATAAAACGAGCAGTATCTTCTCATTAAATTCCGGTGCACGGCTGAAATTTAGTTTCCGAATTAAGCAAAACATTTCCTATCGAGTGATGTAAAAAAATTCCGATTTTTATGTTATTCGCAGGGGTATTTTTCTAAAAGTTTAAATGATATGTATCTGAATACATTGTTTCAACAATGAATCCATTGTTGTAAAAATGTCTAGAATGAAATTTTACTTATAAAACAAGCAGTATCTTCTTATTAAATTCTGGTGCACGGCTGAAATTGTATTTCCAAATAAATCAGTACTTTTCCTATCGAATGATGTACAAAAATTCCGATTTTTAGGTGGTTTGCAGAAGCATTTCTCTAAAAGTTTAAATGAAATATATCTAAATGCATTGTTTCAATAATGAATCTATTGTTGAAAAAATGTTTAAAATGAAATTTTACACGTAAAACAAGCAGTATCTTCTTATTAAATTTAGGTGCACGGCTGAAATTTTGTTTCCGAATAAATCAGTACTTTTCCTATCGAATGATGTAAAAAAATTCCGATTTTTAGGTGGTTCGTAGTGGAATTTCTCTAAAATTTTAAATCAAATATATCTAAATACATTTGTTTCAACAATGAATCCATTGTTGTAAAAATGTTTAAAATGAAATTTTACACATAAAACGAGCAGTATCTTCTTATTAAATTTTGGTGCACGGCTGAAATTTCGTTTCCGAATTAAGCAAAACATTTCCTATCGAATGATGTAAAAATATTGCGATATTTATGTTGTTCGCAGGGGTATTTTTCTAAAAGTTTAAATGATATGTATCTGAATACATTGTTTCAACAATGAATCCATTGTTGTAAAAATGTCTAAAATAAAATTTTACTTATAAAACAAGCAGTATCTTCTTATTAAATTCTGGTGCACGGCTGAAATTTTGTTTCCGAATAAATCAATACTTTTCCTATCGAATGATGTAAAAAAATTCCGATTTTTCGGTGGTTCGCAGGGGCATTTCTCTAAAATTTTAAATGAAATATACCTAAATACATTTGTTTCAACAATGAATCCATTGTTGTAAAAATGTTTAAAATGAAAATTTACACATAAAACGAGCAGTATCTTCCTATTAAATTCTGGTGCACGGCTGAAATTTCGTTTCCGAATAAAACAGTACTTTTTCTATCGAACGATGTAAAAAAATTCCGATTTTAAAGTTGTTCGCAGGGGTATCCTTCTAAAAGTTTAAATAAAAAATATATAAATACATTGTTTCAACAATGAATCCATTGTTGTAAAAATGTTTAAAATGAAATTTTACACATAAAACGAGCAGTATCTTCTCATTAAATTCCGGTGCACGGCTGAAATTTAGTTTCTGAATTAAGCAAAACATTTCCTATCGAGTGATGTAAAAAAATTCCGATTTTTATGTTATTCGCAGGGGTATTTTTCTAAAAGTTTAAATGATATGTATCTGAATACATTATTTCAACAATGAATCCATTGTTGTAAAAATGTCTAGAATGAAATTTTACTTATAAAACAAGCAGTATCTTCTTATTAAATTCTGGTGCACGGCTGAAATTGTATTTCCAAATAAATCAGTATTTTTCCTATCGAATGATGTACAAAAATTCCGATTTTTAGGTGGTTTGCAGAAGCATTTCTCTAAAAGTTTAAATGAAATATATCTAAATGCATTCTTTCAATAATGAATCTATTGTTGAAAAAATGTTTAAAATGAAATTTTACACGTAAAACAAGCAGTATCTTCTTATTAAATTCTGGTGCACGACTGAAATTGTATTTCCAAATAAATCAGTACTTTTCCTATCGAATGATGTACAAAAATTCCGATTTTTAGGTGGTTCGTAGGGGCATTTCTCTAAAATTTTAAATCAAATATATCTAAATACATTTGTTTCAACAATGAATCCATTGTTGTAAAAATGTTTAAAATGAAATTTTACACATAAAACGAGCAGTATCTTCTTATTAAATTTTGGTGCACGGCTGAAATTTCGTTTCCGAATTAAGCAAAACATTTCCTATCGAATGATGTAAAAATATTGCGATTTTTATGTTGTTCGCAGGGGTATTTTTCTAAAAGTTTAAATGATATGTATCTGAATACATTGTTTCAACAATGAATCCATTGTTGTAAAAATGTCTAAAATAAAATTTTACTTATAAAACAAGCAGTATCTTCTTATTAAATTCTGGTGCAAGGCTGAAATTTTGTTTCCGAATAAATCAATACTTTTCCTATCGAATGATGTAAAAAAATTCCGATTTTTCGGTGGTTCGCAGGGGCATTTCTCTAAAATTTTAAATGAAATATATCTAAATACATTTGTTTCAACGATGAATCCATTGTTGTAAAAGTGTTTAAAATGAAATTTTACACATAAAACGAGCAGTATCTTCTTATTATATTCCGGTGCACGGCTGAAATTTTGTTTCCGAATAAATCAATACTTTTCCTATCGAATGAGTTAAAAAAATTCCGATTTTTAGGTTCTTCGCAGGGGTATTTTTCTACAAGTTTAAATGAAATGTATCAGAATACATTGTTTCAACAATGAATCCATTGTTGTAAAAATGTTTAAAATAAAATTTTACACATAAAACGAGCAGTATCTTCTTATTAAATTTTGGTGCACGGCTGAAATTTCGTTTCCGAATTAAGCAAAACATTTCCTATCGAATGATGTAAAAATATTGCGATATTTATGTTGTTCGCAGGGGTATTTTTCTAAAAGTTTAAATGATATGTATCTGAATACATTGTTTCAACAATGAATCCATTGTTGTAAAAATGTCTAAAATAAAATTTTACTTATAAAACAAGCAGTATCTTCTTATTAAATTCTGGTGCACGGCTGAAATTTTGTTTCCGAATAAATCAATACTTTTCCTATCGAATGATGTAAAAAAATTCCGATTTTTCGGTGGTTCGCAGGGGCATTTCTCTAAAATTTTAAATGAAATATACCTAAATACATTTGTTTCAACAATGAATCCATTGTTGTAAAAATGTTTAAAATGAAAATTTACACATAAAACGAGCAGTATCTTCCTATTAAATTCTGGTGCACGGCTGAAATTTCGTTTCCGAATAAAACAGTACTTTTTCTATCGAACGATGTAAAAAAATTCCGATTTTAAAGTTGTTCGCAGGGGTATCCTTCTAAAAGTTTAAATAAAAAATATATAAATACATTGTTTCAACAATGAATCCATTGTTGTAAAAATGTTTAAAATGAAATTTTACACATAAAACGAGCAGTATCTTCTCATTAAATTCCGGTGCACGGCTGAAATTTAGTTTCTGAATTAAGCAAAACATTTCCTATCGAGTGATGTAAAAAAATTCCGATTTTTATGTTATTCGCAGGGGTATTTTTCTAAAAGTTTAAATGATATGTATCTGAATACATTGTTTCAACAATGAATCCATTGTTGTAAAAATGTCTAGAATGAAATTTTACTTATAAAACAAGCAGTATCTTCTTATTAAATTCTGGTGCACGGCTGAAATTGTATTTCCAAATAAATCAGTACTTTTCCTATCGAATGATGTACAAAAATTCCGATTTTTAGGTGGTTTGCAGAAGCATTTCTCTAAAAGTTTAAATGAAATATATCTAAATGCATTGTTTCAATAATGAATCTATTGTTGAAAAAATGTTTAAAATGAAATTTTACACGTAAAACAAGCAGTATCTTCTTATTAAATTCTGGTGCACGGCTGAAATTGTATTTCCAAATAAATCAGTACTTTTCCTATCGAATGATGTACAAAAATTCCGATTTTTAGGTGGTTCGTAGGGGCATTTCTATAAAATTTTAAATCAAATATATCTAAATACATTTGTTTCAACAATGAATCCATTGTTGTAAAAATGTTTAAAATAAAATTTTACACATAAAACGAGCAGTATCTTCTTATTAAATTTTGGTGCAAGGCTGAAATTTCGTTTCCGAATTAAGCAAAACATTTCCTATCGAATGATGTAAAAATATTGCGATTTTTATGTTGTTCGCAGGGGTATTTTTCTAAAAGTTTAAATGATATGTATCTGAATACATTGTTTCAACAATGAATCCATTGTTGTAAAAATGTCTAAAATAAAATTTTACTTATAAAACAAGCAGTATCTTCTTATTAAATTCTGGTGCACGGCTGAAATTATGTTTCCGAATAAATCAATACTTTTCCTATCGAATGATGTAAAAAAATTCCGATTTTTCGGTGGTTCGCAGGGGCATTTCTCTAAAATTTTAAATGAAATATATCTAAATACATTTGTTTCAACGATGAATCCATTGTTGTAAAAGTGTTTAAAATGAAATTTTACACATAAAACGAGCAGTATCTTCTTATTATATTCCGGTGCACGGCTGAAATTTTGTTTCCGAATAAATCAGTACTTTTCCTATCGAATGATGTAAAAAAATTCCGATTTTTAGGTTCTTCGCAGGGGTATTTTTCTACAAGTTTAAATGAAATGTATCAGAATACATTGTTTCAACAATGAATCCATTGTAGTAAAAATGTTTAAAATGAAATTTTACACATAAAACGAACAGTATCTTCTTATTAAATTCCGGTGTACGGCTGAAATTTCGTTTCCGAATTAAGCAAAACCTTTCCTATCGAATGATGTAAAAAAATTCCGATTTTATGTTGTTCGCAGGGGTATTTATTTTTCTACAAGTTTAAATGAAATGTATCAGAATACATTGTTTCAACAATGAATCCATTGTTGTAAAAATGTCTAAAATGAAATTTTACACATAAAACAAGCAGTATCTTCTTATTATATTCTGGTGCACGGCTGAAATTTTGTTTCCGAATAAATCAGTACTTTTCCTATCGAATGATGTAAAAAAATTCCGATTTTTAGGTTCTTCGCAGGGGTATTCTTCTAAAAGTTTAAATAAAATATATATAAATACATTGTTTCAACAATGAATCCATTGTTGTAAAAATGTTTAAAATGAAATTTTACACATAAAACGAGCAGTATCTTCTCATTAAATTCTGGTGCACGGCTGAAATTTCGTTTCCGATTTAAGCAAAACATTTCTTATCGAATGATGTAAAAAAATTCGGATTTTTATGTTGTTCGGAGGGGTATTTTTCTAAAAGTTTAAATGATATGTATCTAAATACATTGTTTCAACAATGAATCCATTGTTGTAAAAATGTCTAAAATAAAATTTTACTTATAAAACAAGCAGTATCTTCTTATTAAATTCTGGTGCACGGCTGAAATTTTGTTTCCGAATAAATCAATACTTTTCCTATCGAATGATGTAAAAAAATTCCGATTTTTAGGTGGTTCGCAGGGGCATGTCTCTAAAATTTTAAATGAAATATATCTAAATACATTTGTTTCAACGATGAATCCATTGTTGTAAAAGTGTTTAAAATGAAATTTTAAACATAAAACGAGCAGTATCTTCTTATTATATTCCGGTGCACGGCTGAAATTTTGTTTCCGAATAAATCAGTACTTTTCCTATCGAATGATGTAAAAAAATTCCGATTTTTAGGTTGTTCGCAGGGGTATTTTTCTACAAGTTTAAATGAAATGTATCAGAATACATTGTTTCAACAATGAATCCACTGTTGTAAAAATGTCTAAAATAAAATTTTACACATAAAACAAGCAGTATCTTCTTATTAAATTCTGGTGCACGGCTGAAATTTTGTTTCCGAATAAATCAGTACTTTTCCTATCGAATGATGAAAAAAAATTCCGATTTTAAAGTTGTTCGCAGGGGTATTCTTCTAAAAGTTTAAATAATATATATATAAATACATTGTTTCAACAATGAATCCATTGTTGTAAAAATGTTTAAAATGAAATTTTACTCTTAAAACGAGCAGTATCTTCGTATTAAATTCCGGTGTACGGCTGAAATTTCGTTTCCGAATTAAGCAAAACATTTCCTATCGAATGATGTAAAAAAATTCCGATTTTATGTTGTTCGCATGGGTATTTTTCTACAAGTTTAAATGAAATGTATCAGAATACATTGTTTCAACAATGAATCCATTGTTGTAAAAATGTCTAAAATAAAATTTTACACATAAAACAAGCAGTATCTTCTTATTATATTCTGGTGCACGGCTGAAATTTCAATTCCGATTAAAACAGTACTTTTTCTATCGAATGATGTAAAAAAATTCCGATTTTAAAGTTGTTCGCAGGGGTATTCTTCTAAAAGTTTAAATAAAATATATATAAATACATTGTTTCAACAATGAATCCATTGTTGTAAAAATGTTTAAAATGAAATTTTACACATAAAACGAGCAGTATCTTCTCATTAAATTCCGGTGCACGGCTGAAATTTAGTTTCTGAATTAAGCAAAACATTTCCTATCGAGTGATGTAAAAAAATTCCAATTTTTATGTTATTCGCAGGGGTATTTTTCTAAAAGTTTAAATGATATGTATCTGAATACATTGTTTCAACAATGAATCCATTGTTGTAAAAATGTCTAGAATGAAATTTTACTTATAAAACAAGCAGTATCTTCTTATTAAATTCTGGTGCACGGCTGAAATTTTGTTTCCGAATAAATCAGTACTTTTCCTATCGAATGATGTAAAAAATTCCGATTTTTAGGTGGTTCGCAGGGGCATTTCTCTAAAATTTTAAATGAAATATACCTAAATACATTTGTTTCAACAATGAATCCATTGTTGTAAAAATGTTTAAAATGAAAATTTACACATAAAACGAGCAGTATCTTCCTATTAAATTCTGGTGCACGGCTGAAATTTCGTTTCCGAATAAAACAGTACTTTTTCTATCGAACGATGTAAAAAAATTCCGATTTTAAAGTTGTTCGCAGGGGTATCCTTCTAAAAGTTTAAATAAAAAATATATAAATACATTGTTTCAACAATGAATCCATTGTTGTAAAAATGTTTAAAATGAAATTTTACACATAAAACGAGCAGTATCTTCTCATTAAATTCCGGTGCACGGCTGAAATTTAGTTTCTGAATTAAGCAAAACATTTCCTATCGAGTGATGTAAAAAAATTCCAATTTTTATGTTATTCGCAGGGGTATTTTTCTAAAAGTTTAAATGATATGTATCTGAATACATTGTTTCAACAATGAATCCATTGTTGTAAAAATGTCTAGAATGAAATTTTACTTATAAAACAAGCAGTATCTTCTTATTAAATTCTGGTGCACGGCTGAAATTGTATTTCCAAATAAATCAGTACTTTTCCTATCGAATGATGTACAAAAATTCCGATTTTTAGGTGGTTTGCAGAAGCATTTCTCTAAAAGTTTAAATGAAATATATCTAAATGCATTGTTTCAATAATGAATCTATTGTTGAAAAAATGTTTAAAATGAAATTTTACACGTAAAACAAGCAGTATCTTCTTATTAAATTCTGGTGCACGGCTGAAATTGTATTTCCAAATAAATCAGTACTTTTCCTATCGAATGATGTACAAAAATTCCGATTTTTAGGTGGTTCGTAGGGGCATTTCTCTAAAATTTTAAATCAAATATATCTAAATACATTTGTTTCAACAATGAATCCATTGTTGAAAAAATGTTTAAAATGAAATTTTACACATAAAACGAGCAGTATCTTCTTATTAAATTTTGGTGCACGGCTGAAATTTCGTTTCCGAATTAAGCAAAACATTTCCTATCGAATGATGTAAAAATATTGCGATTTTTATGTTGTTCGCAGGGGTATTTTTCTAAAAGTTTAAATGATATGTATATGAATACATTGTTTCAACAATGAATATATTGTTGTAAAAATGTCTAAAATAAAATTTTACTTATAAAACAAGCAGTATCTTCTTATTAAATTCTGGTGCACGGCTGAAATTTTGTTTCCGAATAAATCAATACTTTTCCTATCGAATGATGTAAAAAAATTCCGATTTTTCGGTGGTTCGCAGGGGCATTTCTCTAAAATTTTAAATGAAATATACCTAAATACATTTGTTTCAACAATGAATCCATTGTTGTAAAAATGTTTAAAATGAAAATTTACACATAAAACGAGCAGTATCTTCCTATTAAATTCTGGTGCACGGCTGAAATTTCGTTTCCGAATAAAACAGTACTTTTTCTATCGAATGATGTAAAAAAATTCCGATTTTAAAGTTGTTCGCAGGGGTATCCTTCTAAAAGTTTAAATAAAAAATATATAAATATATTGTTTCAACAATGAATCCATTGTTGTAAAAATGTTTAAAATGAAATTTTACACATAAAACGAGCAGTATCTTCTCATTAAATTCCGGTGCACGGCTGAAATTTAGTTTCTGAATTAAGCAAAACATTTCCTATCGAGTGATGTAAAAAAATTCCGATTTTTATGTTATTCGCAGGGGTATTTTTCTAAAAGTTTAAATGATATGTATCTGAATACATTGTTTCAACAATGAATCCATTGTTGTAAAAATGTCTAGAATGAAATTTTACTTATAAAACAAGCAGTATCTTCTTATTAAATTCTGGTGCACGGCTGAAATTGTATTTCCAAATAAATCAGTACTTTTCCTATCGAATGATGTACAAAAATTCCGATTTTTAGGTGGTTTGCAGAAGCATTTCTCTAAAAGTTTAAATGAAATATATCTAAATGCATTGTTTCAATAATGAATCTATTGTTGAAAAAATGTTTAAAATGAAATTTTACACGTAAAACAAGCAGTATCTTCTTATTAAATTCTGGTGCACGGCTGAAATTGTATTTCCAAATAAATCAGTACTTTTCCTATCGAATGATGTACAAAAATTCCGATTTTTAGGTGGTTCGTAGGGGCATTTCTCTAAAATTTTAAATCAAATATATCTAAATACATTTGTTTCAACAATGAATCCATTGTTGTAAAAATGTTTAAAATGAAATTTTACACATAAAACGAGCAGTATCTTCTTATTAAATTTTGGTGCACGGCTGAAATTTCGTTTCCGAATTAAGCAAAACATTTCCTATCGAATGATGTAAAAATATTGCGATTTTTATGTTGTTCGCAGGGGTATTTTTCTAAAAGTTTAAATGATATGTATCTGAATACATTGTTTCAACAATGAATCCATTGTTGTAAAAATGTCTAAAATAAAATTTTACTTATAAAACAAGCAGTATCTTCTTATTAAATTCTGGTGCACGGCTGAAATTTTGTTTCCGAATAAATCAATACTTTTCCTATCGAATGATGTAAAAAAATTCCGATTTTTCGGTGGTTCGCAGGGGCATTTCTCTAAAATTTTAAATGAAATATATCTAAATACATTTGTTTCAACGATGAATCCATTGTTGTAAAAGTGTTTAAAATGAAATTTTACACATAAAACGAGCAGTATCTTCTTATTATATTCCGGTGTACGGCTGAAATTTCGTTTCCGAATTAAGCAAAACCTTTCCTATCGAATGGTGTAAAAAAATTCCGATTTTATGTTGTTCGCAGGGGTATTTATTTTTCTACAAGTTTAAATGAAATGTATCAGAATACATTGTTTCAACAATGAATCCATTGTTGTAAAAATGTCTAAAATGAAATTTTACACATAAAACAAGCAGTATCTTCTTATTATATTCTGGTGCACGGCTGAAATTTTGTTTCCGAATAAATCAGTACTTTTCCTATCGAATGATGTAAAAAAATTCCGATTTTTAGGTTCTTCGCAGGGGTATTTTTCTACAAGTTTAAATGAAATGTATCAGAATACATTGTTTCAACAATGAATCCACTGTTGTAAAAATGTCTAAAATAAAATTTTACACATAAAACAAGCAGTATCTTCTTATTATATTCTGGTACACGGCTGAAATTTCAATTCCGATTAAAACAGTACTTTTTCTATCGAATGATGTAAAAAAATTCCGATTTTAAAGTTCTTCGCAGGGGTATTCTTCTAAAAGTTTAAATAAAATATATATAAATACATTGTTTCAACAATGAATCCATTGTTGTAAAAATGTTTAAAATGAAATTTTACACATAAAACGAGCAGTATCTTCTCATTAAATTCTGGTGCACGGCTGAAATTTCGTTTCCGATTTAAGCAAAACATTTCTTATCGAATGATGTAAAAAAATTCGGATTTTTATGTTGTTCGGAGGGGTATTTTTCTAAAAGTTTAAATGATATGTATCTAAATACATTGTTTCAACAATGAATCCATTGTTGTAAAAATGTCTAAAATGATATTTTACTCATAAAACAAGCAGTATCTTCTTATTAAATTCTGGTGCACGGCTGAAATTCTATTTCCAAATAAATCAGTACTTTTCCTATCGAATGATGTACAAAAATTCCGATTTTTAGGTGGTTTGCGGAAGCATTTCTCTAAAAGTTTAAATGAAATATATCTAAATGCATTGTTTCAACAATGAATCTATTGTTGAAAAAATGTTTAAAATGAAATTTTACACGTAAAACAAGTAGTATCTTCTCATTAAATTTAGGTGCACGGCTGAAATTTTGTTTCTGAATAAAACAGTACTTTTTCTATCGAATGATGTAAAAAAATTCCGATTTTAAAGTTCTTCGCAGGGGTATCCTTCTAAAAGTTTAAATAAAAAATATATAAATACATTGTTTCAACAATGAATCCATTGTTGTAAAAATGTCTAAAATAAAATTTTACTTATAAAACAAGCAGTATCTTCTTATTAAATTCTGGTGCACGGCTGAAATTTTGTGTCCGAATAAATCAATACTTTTCCTATCGAATGATGTAAAAAAATTCCGATTTTTAGGTGGTTCGCAGGGGCATGTCTCTAAAATTTTAAATGAAATATATCTAAATACATTTGTTTCAACGATGAATCCATTGTTGTAAAAGTGTTTAAAATGAAATTTTAAACATAAAACGAGCAGTATCTTCTTATTAAATTCTGGTGCACGGCTGAAATTTTGTTTCCGAATAAATCAGTACTTTTCCTATCGAATGATGAAAAAAAATTCCGATTTTAAAGTTGTTCGCAGGGGTATTCTTCTAAAAGTTTAAATAATATATATATAAATACATTGTTTCAACAATGAATCCATTGTTGTGAAAATGTTTAAAATGAAATTTTACTCTTAAAACGAGCAGTATCTTCGTATTAAATTCCGGTGTACGGCTGAAATTTCGTTTCCGAATTAAGCAAAACCTTTCCTATCGAATGATGTAAAAAAATTCCGATTTTATGTTGTTCGCAGGGGTATTTTTCTACAAGTTTAAATGAAATGTATCAGAATACATTGTTTCAACAATGAATCCACTGTTGTAAAAATGTCTAAAATGAAATTTTACACATAAAACAAGCAGTATCTTCTTATTAAATTCTGGTGCATGGCTGAAATTTTGTTTCCGAATAAATCAGTACTTTTCCTATCGAATGATGAAAAAAAATTCCGATTTTAAAGTTGTTCGCAGGGGTATTCTTCTAAAAGTTTAAATAATATATATATAAATACATTGTTTCAACAATGAATCCATTGTTGTGAAAATGTTTAAAATGAAATTTTACTCTTAAAACGAGCAGTATCTTCGTATTAAATTCCGGTGTACGGCTGAAATTTCGTTTCCGAATTAAGCAAAACCTTTCCTATCGAATGATGTAAAAAAATTCCGATTTTATGTTGTTCGCAGGGGTATTTTTCTACAAGTTTAAATGAAATGTATCAGAATACATTGTTTCAACAATGAATCCATTGTTGTAAAAATGTCTAAAATGAAATTTTACACATAAAACAAGCAGTATCTTCTTATTATATTCTGGTGCACGGCTGAAATTTCAATTCCGATTAAAACAGTACTTTTTCTATCGAATGATGTAAAAAAATTCCGATTTTAAAGTTGTTCGCAGGGGTATTCTTCTAAAAGTTTAAAGAAAATATATATAAATACATTGTTTCAACAATGAATCCATTGTTGTAAAAATGTTTAAAATGAAATTTTACACATAAAACGAGCAGTATCTTCTTATTAAATTCTGGTGCACGGCTGAAATTTTGTTTCCGAATAAATCAGTACTTTTCCTATCGAATGATGTAAAAAAATTCCGATTTTTAGGTGGTTCGCAGGGGCATTTCTCTAAAATTTTAAATGAAATATACCTAAATACATTTGTTTCAACAATGAATCCATTGATGTAAAAATGTTTAAAATGAAAATTTACACATAAAACGAGCAGTATCTTCTTATTAAATTCTGGTGCACGGCTGAAATTTCGCTTCCGAACAAAACAGTACTTTTTCTATCGAATGATGTAAAAAAAATCCGATTTTAAAGTTGTTCGCAGGGGTATACTTCTAAAAGTTTAAATAAAAAATATATCAATACATTGTTTCAACAATGAATCCATTGTTGTAAAAATGTTTAAAATGAAATTTTACACATAAAACGAGCAGTATCTTCTCATTAAATTCCGGTGCACGGCTGAAATTTAGTTTCCGAATTAAGCAAAACATTTCCTATCGAGTGATGTAAAAAAATTCCGATTTTTATGTTATTCGCAGGGGTATTTTTCAAAAAGTTTAAATGATATGTATCTGAATACATTGTTTCAACAATGAATCCATTGTTGTAAAAATGTCTAAAATGAAATTTTAATTATAAAACAAGCAGTATCTTCTTATTAAATTCTGGTGCACGGCTGAAATTGTATTTCCAAATAAATCAGTACTTTTCCTATCGAATGATGTACAAAAATTCCGATTTTTAGGTGGTTTGCAGAAGCATTTCTCTAAACGTTTAAATGAAATGTATCTAAATGCATTGTTTCAACAATGAATCTATTGTTGAAAAAATGTTTAAAATGAAATTTTACACGTAAAACAAGCAGTATCTTCTTATTAAAATTTAGGTGCACGGCTGAAATTTTGTTTCCGAATAAATCAGTACTTTTCCTATCGAATGATGTAAAAAAATTCCGATTTTTAGGTGGTTCGTAGGGGCATTTCTCTAAAATTTTAAATCAAATATATCTAAATACATTTGTTTCAACAATGAATCCATTGTTGTAAAAATGTTTAAAATGAAATTTTACACATAAAACGAGCAGTATCTTCTTATTAAATTTTGGTGCACGGCTGAAATTTCGTTTCCGAACTAAGCAAAACATTTCCTATCGAATGATGTAAAAATATTGCGATTTTTATGTTGTTCGCAGGGGTATTTTTCTAAAAGTTTAAATGATATGTATCTGAATACATTGTTTCAACAATGAATCCATTGTTGTAAAAATGTCTAAAATAAAATTTTACTTATAAAACAAGCAGTATCTTCTTATTAAATTCTGGTGCACGGCTGAAATTTTGTTTCCGAATAAATCAATACTTTTCCTATCGAATGATGTAAAAAAATTCCGATTTTTAGGTGGTTCGCAGGGGCATTTCTCTAAAAGTTTAAATGAAATATATCTAAATACATTTGTTTCAACGATGAATCCATTGTTGTAAAAGTGTTTAAAATGAAATTTTACACATAAAACGAGCAGTATCTTCTTATTATATTCCGGTGCACGGCTGAAATTTCGTTTCCGAATTAAGCAAAACCTTTCCTATCGAATGATGTAAAAAAATTCCGATTTTATGTTGTTCGCAGGGGTATTTTTCTACAAGTTTAAATGAAATGTATCAGAATACATTGTTTCAACAATGAATCCATTGTTGTAAAAATGTCTAAAATGAAATTTTACACATAAAACAAGCAGTATCTTCTTATTATATTCTGGTGCACGGCTGAAATTTCAATTCCGATTAAAACAGTACTTTTTCTATCGAATGATGTAAAAAAATTCCGATTTTAAAGTTGTTCGCAGGGGTATTCTTCTAAAAGTTTAAATAAAATATATATAAATACATTGTTTCAACAATGAATCCATTGTTGTAAAAATGTTTAAAATGAAATTTTACACATAAAACGAGCAGTATCTTCTTATTAAATTTTGGTGCACGGCTGAAATTTCGTTTCCGAATTAAGCAAAACATTTCCTATCGAATGATGTAAAAATATTGCGATATTTATGTTGTTCGCAGGGGTATTTTTCTAAAAGTTTAAATGATATGTATCTGAATACATTGTTTCAACAATGAATCCATTGTTGTAAAAATGTCTAAAATAAAATTTTACTTATAAAACAAGCAGTATCTTCTTATTAAATTCTGGTGCACTGCTGAAATTTTGTTTCCGAATAAATCAATACTTTTCCTATCGAATGATGTAAAAAAATTCCGATTTTTCGGTGGTTCGCAGGGGCATTTCTCTAAAATTTTAAATGAAATATACCTAAATACATTTGTTTCAACAATGAATCCATTGTTGTAAAAATGTTTAAAATGAAAATTTACACATAAAACGAGCAGTATCTTCCTATTAAATTCTGGTGCACGGCTGAAATTTCGTTTCCGAATAAAACAGTACTTTTTCTATCGAATGATGTAAAAAAATTCCGATTTTAAAGTTGTTCGCAGGGGTATCCTTCTAAAAGTTTAAATAAAAAATATATAAATACATTGTTTCAACAATGAATCCATTGTTGTAAAAATGTTTAAAATGAAATTTTACATATAAAACGAGCAGTATCTTCTCATTAAATTCCGGTGCACGGCTGAAATTTAGTTTCTGAATTAAGCAAAACATTTCCTATAGAGTGATGTAAAAAAATTCCGATTTTTATGTTATTCGCAGGGGTATTTTTCTAAAAGTTTAAATGATATGTATCTGAATACATTGTTTCAACAATGAATCCATTGTTGTAAAAATGTCTAGAATGAAATTTTACTTATAAAACAAGCAGTATCTTCTTATTAAATTCTGGTGCACGGCTGAAATTGTATTTCCAAAGAAATCTGTACTTTTCCTATCGAATGATGTACAAAAATTCCGATTTTTAGGTGGTTCGTAGGGGCATTTCTCTAAAATTTTAAATCAAATATATCTAAATACATTTGTTTCAACATTGAATCCATTGTTGTAAAAATGTTTAAAATGAAATTTTACACATAAAACGAGCAGTATCTTCTTATTAAATTTTGGTGCACGGCTGAAATTTCGTTTCCGAATTAAGCAAAACATTTCCTATCGAATGATGTAAAAATATTGCGATTTTTATGTTGTTCGCAGGGGTATTTTTCTAAAAGTTTAAATGATATGTATCTGAATACATTGTTTCAACAATGAATCCATTGTTGTAAAAATGTCTAAAATAAAATTTTACTTATAAAACAAGCAGTATCTTCTTATTAAATTCTGGTGCACGGCTGAAATTTTGTTTCCGAATAAATCAATACTTTTCCTATCGAATGATGTAAAAAAATTCCGATTTTTCGGTGGTTCGCAGGGGCATTTCTCTAAAATTTTAAATGAAATATATCTAAATACATTTGTTTCAACGATGAATCCATTGTTGTAAAAGTGTTTAAAATGAAATTTTAAACATAAAACGAGCAGTATCTTCTTATTAAATTTTGGTGCACGGCTGAAATTTTGTTTCCGAATAAATCAGTACTTTTCCTATCGAATGATGTAAAAAAATTCCGATTTTATGTTGTTCGCAGGGGTATTTATTTTTCTACAAGTTTAAATGAAATGTATCAGAATACATTGTTTCAACAATGAATCCATTGTTGTAAAAATGTCTAAAATGAAATTTTACACATAAAACAAGCAGTATCTTCTTATTATATTCTGGCGCACGGCTGAAATTTTGTTTCCGAATAAATCAGTACTTTTCCTATCGAATGATGTAAAAAATTCCGATTTTTAGGTTCTTCGCAGGGGTATTTTTCTACAAGTTTAAATGAAATGTATCAGAATACATTGTTTCAACAATGAATCCACTGTTGTAAAAATGTCTAAAATAAAATTTTACACATAAAACAAGCAGTATCTTCTTATTATATTCTGGTGCACGGCTGAAATTTCGTTTCCGATTTAAGCAAAACATTTCTTATCGAATGATGTAAAAAAATTCGGATTTTTATGTTGTTCTTAGGGGTATTTTTCTAAAAGTTTAAATGATATGTATCTGAATACATTGTTTCAACAATGAATCCATTGTTGTAAAAATGTCTAAAATAAAATTTTACTTATAAAACAAGCAGTATCTTCTTATTAAATTCTGGTGCACTGCTGAAATTTTGTTTCCGAATAAATCAATACTTTTCCTATCGAATGATGTAAAAAAATTCCGATTTTTAGGTGGTTCGCAGGGGCATGTCTCTAAAATTTTAAATGAAATATATCTAAATACATTTGTTTCAACGATGAATCCATTGTTGTAAAAGTGTTTAAAATGAAATTTTAAACATAAAACGAGCAGTATCTTCTTATTATATTCCGGTGCACGGCTGAAATTTTGTTTCCGAATAAATCAGTACTTTTCCTATCGAATGATGTAAAAAAATTCCGATTTTTAGGTTGTTCGCAGGGGTATTTTTCTACAAGTTTAAATGAAATGTATCAGAATACATTGTTTCAACAATGAATCCACTGTTGTAAAAATGTCTAAAATAAAATTTTACACATAAAACAAGCAGTATCTTCTTATTAAATTCTGGTGCACGGCTGAAATTTTGTTTCCGAATAAATCAGTACTTTTCCTATCGAATGATGAAAAAAAATTCCGATTTTAAAGTTGTTCGCAGGGGTATTCTTCTAAAAGTTTAAATAAAATATATATAAATACATTGTTTCAACAATGAATCCATTGTTGTAAAAATGTTTAAAATGAAATTTTACTCTTAAAACGAGCAGTATCTTCGTATTAAATTCCGGTGTACGGCTGAAATTTCGTTTCCGAATTAAGCAAAACCTTTCCTATCGAATAATGTAAAAAAATTCCGATTTTATGTTGTTCGCAAGGGTATTTTTCTACAAGTTTAAATGAAATGTATCAGAATACATTGTTTCAACAATGAATCCATCGTTGTAAAAATGTCTAAAATGAAATTTTACACATAAAAAAGCAGTATCTGCTTATTATATTCTGGTGCACGGCTGAAATTTCAATTCCGATTAAAACAGTACTTTTTCTATCGAATGATGTAAAAAAATTCCGATTTTAAAGTTGTTCGCAGGGGTATTCTTCTAAAAGTTTAAATAAAATATATATAAATACATTGTTTCAACAATGAATCCATTGTTGTAAAAATGTCTAAAATAAAATTTTACTTATAAAACAAGCAGTATCTTCTTATTAAATTCTGGTGCACGGCTGAAATTTTGTTTCCGAATAAATCAATACTTTTCCTATCGAATGATGTAAAAAAATTCCGATTTTTCGGTGGTTCGCAGGGGCATTTCTCTAAAATTTTAAATGAAATATATCTAAATACATTTGTTTCAACGATGAATCCATTGTTGTAAAAGTGTTTAAAATGAAATTTTACACATAAAACGAGCAGTATCTTCTTATTATATTCCGGTGTACGGCTGAAATTTCGTTTCCGAATTAAGCAAAACCTTTCCTATCGAATGGTGTAAAAAAATTCCGATTTTATGTTGTTCGCAGGGGTATTTATTTTTCTACAAGTTTAAATGAAATGTATCAGAATACATTGTTTCAACAATGAATCCATTGTTGTAAAAATGTCTAAAATGAAATTTTACACATAAAACAAGCAGTATCTTCTTATTATATTCTGGTGCACGGCTGAAATTTTGTTTCCGAATAAATCAGTACTTTTCCTATCGAATGATGTAAAAAAATTCCGATTTTTAGGTTCTTCGCAGGGGTATTTTTCTACAAGTTTAAATGAAATGTATCAGAATACATTGTTTCAACAATGAATCCACTGTTGTAAAAATGTCTAAAATAAAATTTTACACATAAAACAAGCAGTATCTTCTTATTATATTCTGGTACACGGCTGAAATTTCAATTCCGATTAAAACAGTACTTTTTCTATCGAATGATGTAAAAAAATTCCGATTTTAAAGTTCTTCGCAGGGGTATTCTTCTAAAAGTTTAAATAAAATATATATAAATACATTGTTTCAACAATGAATCCATTGTTGTAAAAATGTTTAAAATGAAATTTTACACATAAAACGAGCAGTATCTTCTCATTAAATTCTGGTGCACGGCTGAAATTTCGTTTCCGATTTAAGCAAAACATTTCTTATCGAATGATGTAAAAAAATTCGGATTTTTATGTTGTTCGGAGGGGTATTTTTCTAAAAGTTTAAATGATATGTATCTAAATACATTGTTTCAACAATGAATCCATTGTTGTAAAAATGTCTAAAATGATATTTTACTCATAAAACAAGCAGTATCTTCTTATTAAATTCTGGTGCACGGCTGAAATTCTATTTCCAAATAAATCAGTACTTTTCCTATCGAATGATGTACAAAAATTCCGATTTTTAGGTGGTTTGCGGAAGCATTTCTCTAAAAGTTTAAATGAAATATATCTAAATGCATTGTTTCAACAATGAATCTATTGTTGAAAAAATGTTTAAAATGAAATTTTACACGTAAAACAAGTAGTATCTTCTCATTAAATTTAGGTGCACGGCTGAAATTTTGTTTCTGAATAAAACAGTACTTTTTCTATCGAATGATGTAAAAAAATTCCGATTTTAAAGTTCTTCGCAGGGGTATCCTTCTAAAAGTTTAAATAAAAAATATATAAATACATTGTTTCAACAATGAATCCATTGTTGTAAAAATGTCTAAAATAAAATTTTACTTATAAAACAAGCAGTATCTTCTTATTAAATTCTGGTGCACGGCTGAAATTTTGTGTCCGAATAAATCAATACTTTTCCTATCGAATGATGTAAAAAAATTCCGATTTTTAGGTGGTTCGCAGGGGCATGTCTCTAAAATTTTAAATGAAATATATCTAAATACATTTGTTTCAACGATGAATCCATTGTTGTAAAAGTGTTTAAAATGAAATTTTAAACATAAAACGAGCAGTATCTTCTTATTAAATTCTGGTGCACGGCTGAAATTTTGTTTCCGAATAAATCAGTACTTTTCCTATCGAATGATGAAAAAAAATTCCGATTTTAAAGTTGTTCGCAGGGGTATTCTTCTAAAAGTTTAAATAATATATATATAAATACATTGTTTCAACAATGAATCCATTGTTGTGAAAATGTTTAAAATGAAATTTTACTCTTAAAACGAGCAGTATCTTCGTATTAAATTCCGGTGTACGGCTGAAATTTCGTTTCCGAATTAAGCAAAACCTTTCCTATCGAATGATGTAAAAAAATTCCGATTTTATGTTGTTCGCAGGGGTATTTTTCTACAAGTTTAAATGAAATGTATCAGAATACATTGTTTCAACAATGAATCCACTGTTGTAAAAATGTCTAAAATGAAATTTTACACATAAAACAAGCAGTATCTTCTTATTAAATTCTGGTGCATGGCTGAAATTTTGTTTCCGAATAAATCAGTACTTTTCCTATCGAATGATGAAAAAAAATTCCGATTTTAAAGTTGTTCGCAGGGGTATTCTTCTAAAAGTTTAAATAATATATATATAAATACATTGTTTCAACAATGAATCCATTGTTGTGAAAATGTTTAAAATGAAATTTTACTCTTAAAACGAGCAGTATCTTCGTATTAAATTCCGGTGTACGGCTGAAATTTCGTTTCCGAATTAAGCAAAACCTTTCCTATCGAATGATGTAAAAAAATTCCGATTTTATGTTGTTCGCAGGGGTATTTTTCTACAAGTTTAAATGAAATGTATCAGAATACATTGTTTCAACAATGAATCCATTGTTGTAAAAATGTCTAAAATGAAATTTTACACATAAAACAAGCAGTATCTTCTTATTATATTCTGGTGCACGGCTGAAATTTCAATTCCGATTAAAACAGTACTTTTTCTATCGAATGATGTAAAAAAATTCCGATTTTAAAGTTGTTCGCAGGGGTATTCTTCTAAAAGTTTAAATAAAATATATATAAATACATTGTTTCAACAATGAATCCATTGTTGTAAAAATGTTTAAAATGAAATTTTACACATAAAACGAGCAGTATCTTCTTATTAAATTCTGGTGCACGGCTGAAATTTTGTTTCCGAATAAATCAGTACTTTTCCTATCGAATGATGTAAAAAAATTCCGATTTTTAGGTGGTTCGCAGGGGCATTTCTCTAAAATTTTAAATGAAATATACCTAAATACATTTGTTTCAACAATGAATCCATTGATGTAAAAATGTTTAAAATGAAAATTTACACATAAAACGAGCAGTATCTTCTTATTAAATTCTGGTGCACGGCTGAAATTTCGCTTCCGAACAAAACAGTACTTTTTCTATCGAATGATGTAAAAAAAATCCGATTTTAAAGTTGTTCGCAGGGGTATACTTCTAAAAGTTTAAATAAAAAATATATCAATACATTGTTTCAACAATGAATCCATTGTTGTAAAAATGTTTAAAATGAAATTTTACACATAAAACGAGCAGTATCTTCTCATTAAATTCCGGTGCACGGCTGAAATTTAGTTTCCGAATTAAGCAAAACATTTCCTATCGAGTGATGTAAAAAAATTCCGATTTTTATGTTATTCGCAGGGGTATTTTTCAAAAAGTTTAAATGATATGTATCTGAATACATTGTTTCAACAATGAATCCATTGTTGTAAAAATGTCTAAAATGAAATTTTAATTATAAAACAAGCAGTATCTTCTTATTAAATTCTGGTGCACGGCTGAAATTGTATTTCCAAATAAATCAGTACTTTTCCTATCGAATGATGTACAAAAATTCCGATTTTTAGGTGGTTTGCAGAAGCATTTCTCTAAACGTTTAAATGAAATGTATCTAAATGCATTGTTTCAACAATGAATCTATTGTTGAAAAAATGTTTAAAATGAAATTTTACACGTAAAACAAGCAGTATCTTCTTATTAAAATTTAGGTGCACGGCTGAAATTTTGTTTCCGAATAAATCAGTACTTTTCCTATCGAATGATGTAAAAAAATTCCGATTTTTAGGTGGTTCGTAGGGGCATTTCTCTAAAATTTTAAATCAAATATATCTAAATACATTTGTTTCAACAATGAATCCATTGTTGTAAAAATGTTTAAAATGAAATTTTACACATAAAACGAGCAGTATCTTCTTATTAAATTTTGGTGCACGGCTGAAATTTCGTTTCCGAACTAAGCAAAACATTTCCTATCGAATGATGTAAAAATATTGCGATTTTTATGTTGTTCGCAGGGGTATTTTTCTAAAAGTTTAAATGATATGTATCTGAATACATTGTTTCAACAATGAATCCATTGTTGTAAAAATGTCTAAAATAAAATTTTACTTATAAAACAAGCAGTATCTTCTTATTAAATTCTGGTGCACGGCTGAAATTTTGTTTCCGAATAAATCAATACTTTTCCTATCGAATGATGTAAAAAAATTCCGATTTTTAGGTGGTTCGCAGGGGCATTTCTCTAAAAGTTTAAATGAAATATATCTAAATACATTTGTTTCAACGATGAATCCATTGTTGTAAAAGTGTTTAAAATGAAATTTTACACATAAAACGAGCAGTATCTTCTTATTATATTCCGGTGCACGGCTGAAATTTCGTTTCCGAATTAAGCAAAACCTTTCCTATCGAATGATGTAAAAAAATTCCGATTTTATGTTGTTCGCAGGGGTATTTTTCTACAAGTTTAAATGAAATGTATCAGAATACATTGTTTCAACAATGAATCCATTGTTGTAAAAATGTCTAAAATGAAATTTTACACATAAAACAAGCAGTATCTTCTTATTATATTCTGGTGCACGGCTGAAATTTCAATTCCGATTAAAACAGTACTTTTTCTATCGAATGATGTAAAAAAATTCCGATTTTAAAGTTGTTCGCAGGGGTATTCTTCTAAAAGTTTAAATAAAATATATATAAATACATTGTTTCAACAATGAATCCATTGTTGTAAAAATGTTTAAAATGAAATTTTACACATAAAACGAGCAGTATCTTCTTATTAAATTTTGGTGCACGGCTGAAATTTCGTTTCCGAATTAAGCAAAACATTTCCTATCGAATGATGTAAAAATATTGCGATATTTATGTTGTTCGCAGGGGTATTTTTCTAAAAGTTTAAATGATATGTATCTGAATACATTGTTTCAACAATGAATCCATTGTTGTAAAAATGTCTAAAATAAAATTTTACTTATAAAACAAGCAGTATCTTCTTATTAAATTCTGGTGCACTGCTGAAATTTTGTTTCCGAATAAATCAATACTTTTCCTATCGAATGATGTAAAAAAATTCCGATTTTTCGGTGGTTCGCAGGGGCATTTCTCTAAAATTTTAAATGAAATATACCTAAATACATTTGTTTCAACAATGAATCCATTGTTGTAAAAATGTTTAAAATGAAAATTTACACATAAAACGAGCAGTATCTTCCTATTAAATTCTGGTGCACGGCTGAAATTTCGTTTCCGAATAAAACAGTACTTTTTCTATCGAATGATGTAAAAAAATTCCGATTTTAAAGTTGTTCGCAGGGGTATCCTTCTAAAAGTTTAAATAAAAAATATATAAATACATTGTTTCAACAATGAATCCATTGTTGTAAAAATGTTTAAAATGAAATTTTACATATAAAACGAGCAGTATCTTCTCATTAAATTCCGGTGCACGGCTGAAATTTAGTTTCTGAATTAAGCAAAACATTTCCTATAGAGTGATGTAAAAAAATTCCGATTTTTATGTTATTCGCAGGGGTATTTTTCTAAAAGTTTAAATGATATGTATCTGAATACATTGTTTCAACAATGAATCCATTGTTGTAAAAATGTCTAGAATGAAATTTTACTTATAAAACAAGCAGTATCTTCTTATTAAATTCTGGTGCACGGCTGAAATTGTATTTCCAAAGAAATCTGTACTTTTCCTATCGAATGATGTACAAAAATTCCGATTTTTAGGTGGTTCGTAGGGGCATTTCTCTAAAATTTTAAATCAAATATATCTAAATACATTTGTTTCAACATTGAATCCATTGTTGTAAAAATGTTTAAAATGAAATTTTACACATAAAACGAGCAGTATCTTCTTATTAAATTTTGGTGCACGGCTGAAATTTCGTTTCCGAATTAAGCAAAACATTTCCTATCGAATGATGTAAAAATATTGCGATTTTTATGTTGTTCGCAGGGGTATTTTTCTAAAAGTTTAAATGATATGTATCTGAATACATTGTTTCAACAATGAATCCATTGTTGTAAAAATGTCTAAAATAAAATTTTACTTATAAAACAAGCAGTATCTTCTTATTAAATTCTGGTGCACGGCTGAAATTTTGTTTCCGAATAAATCAATACTTTTCCTATCGAATGATGTAAAAAAATTCCGATTTTTCGGTGGTTCGCAGGGGCATTTCTCTAAAATTTTAAATGAAATATATCTAAATACATTTGTTTCAACGATGAATCCATTGTTGTAAAAGTGTTTAAAATGAAATTTTAAACATAAAACGAGCAGTATCTTCTTATTAAATTTTGGTGCACGGCTGAAATTTTGTTTCCGAATAAATCAGTACTTTTCCTATCGAATGATGTAAAAAAATTCCGATTTTATGTTGTTCGCAGGGGTATTTATTTTTCTACAAGTTTAAATGAAATGTATCAGAATACATTGTTTCAACAATGAATCCATTGTTGTAAAAATGTCTAAAATGAAATTTTACACATAAAACAAGCAGTATCTTCTTATTATATTCTGGCGCACGGCTGAAATTTTGTTTCCGAATAAATCAGTACTTTTCCTATCGAATGATGTAAAAAATTCCGATTTTTAGGTTCTTCGCAGGGGTATTTTTCTACAAGTTTAAATGAAATGTATCAGAATACATTGTTTCAACAATGAATCCACTGTTGTAAAAATGTCTAAAATAAAATTTTACACATAAAACAAGCAGTATCTTCTTATTATATTCTGGTGCACGGCTGAAATTTCGTTTCCGATTTAAGCAAAACATTTCTTATCGAATGATGTAAAAAAATTCGGATTTTTATGTTGTTCTTAGGGGTATTTTTCTAAAAGTTTAAATGATATGTATCTGAATACATTGTTTCAACAATGAATCCATTGTTGTAAAAATGTCTAAAATAAAATTTTACTTATAAAACAAGCAGTATCTTCTTATTAAATTCTGGTGCACTGCTGAAATTTTGTTTCCGAATAAATCAATACTTTTCCTATCGAATGATGTAAAAAAATTCCGATTTTTAGGTGGTTCGCAGGGGCATGTCTCTAAAATTTTAAATGAAATATATCTAAATACATTTGTTTCAACGATGAATCCATTGTTGTAAAAGTGTTTAAAATGAAATTTTAAACATAAAACGAGCAGTATCTTCTTATTATATTCCGGTGCACGGCTGAAATTTTGTTTCCGAATAAATCAGTACTTTTCCTATCGAATGATGTAAAAAAATTCCGATTTTTAGGTTGTTCGCAGGGGTATTTTTCTACAAGTTTAAATGAAATGTATCAGAATACATTGTTTCAACAATGAATCCACTGTTGTAAAAATGTCTAAAATAAAATTTTACACATAAAACAAGCAGTATCTTCTTATTAAATTCTGGTGCACGGCTGAAATTTTGTTTCCGAATAAATCAGTACTTTTCCTATCGAATGATGAAAAAAAATTCCGATTTTAAAGTTGTTCGCAGGGGTATTCTTCTAAAAGTTTAAATAAAATATATATAAATACATTGTTTCAACAATGAATCCATTGTTGTAAAAATGTTTAAAATGAAATTTTACTCTTAAAACGAGCAGTATCTTCGTATTAAATTCCGGTGTACGGCTGAAATTTCGTTTCCGAATTAAGCAAAACCTTTCCTATCGAATAATGTAAAAAAATTCCGATTTTATGTTGTTCGCAAGGGTATTTTTCTACAAGTTTAAATGAAATGTATCAGAATACATTGTTTCAACAATGAATCCATCGTTGTAAAAATGTCTAAAATGAAATTTTACACATAAAAAAGCAGTATCTGCTTATTATATTCTGGTGCACGGCTGAAATTTCAATTCCGATTAAAACAGTACTTTTTCTATCGAATGATGTAAAAAAATTCCGATTTTAAAGTTGTTCGCAGGGGTATTCTTCTAAAAGTTTAAATAAAATATATATAAATACATTGTTTCAACAATGAATCCATTGTTGTAAAAATGTTTAAAATGAAATTTTACACATAAAACGAGCAGTATCTTCTCATTAAATTCTGGTGCACGGCTGAAATTTCGTTTCCGATTTAAGCAAAACATTTCTTATCGAATGATGTAAAAAAATTCGGATTTTTATGTTGTTCGGAGGGGTATTTTCCTAAAGGTTTAAATGATATGTATCTGAATACATTGTTTCAACAATGAATCCATTGTTGTAAAAATGCCTAAATTAAATTTTACTTATAAAACAAGCAGTATCTTCTTATTAAATTCTGGTGCACGGCTGAAATTCTGTTTCCAAATAAATCAGTACTTTTCCTATCGAATGATGTAAAAACATTCCGATTGTAAAGTTGTTCGCAGGGGTATTCTTCTAAAAGTTTAAATAATATATATATAAATACATTGTTTCAACAATGAATCCATTGTTGTAAAAATGTTTAAAATGAAATTTTACTCTTAAAACGAGCAGTATCTTCGTATTAAATTCCGGTGTACGGCTGAAATTTCGTTTCCAAATTAAGCAAAACCTTTCCTATCGAATGATGTAAAAAAATTCCGATTTTATGTTGTTCGCAGGGGTATTTATTTTTCTACAAGTTTAAATGAAATGTATCAGAATACATTGTTTCAACAATGAATCCATTGTTGTAAAAATGTCTAAAATGACATTTTACACATAAAACAAGCAGTATCTTCTTATTATATTCTGGTGCACGGCTGAAATTTCAATTCCGATTAAAACAGTACTTTTTCTATCGAATGATGTAAAAAAATTCCGATTTTAAAGTTGTTCTCAGGGGTATTCTTCTAAAAGTTTAAATAAAATATATATAAGTACATTGTTTCAACAATGAATCCATTGTTGTAAAAATGTTTAAAATGAAATTTTACACATAAAACGAACAGTATCTTCTCATTAAATTCTAGTGCACGGCTTAAATTTCGTTTCCGATTTAAGCAAAACATTTCTTATCGAATGATGTAAAAAAATTCGGATTTTTATGTTGTTCGGAGGGGTATTTTCCTAAAAGTTTAAATGATATGTATCAGAAAACATTGTTTCAACAATGAATCCATTGTTGTAAAAATGTCTAAAATGAAATTTTACACATAAAACAAGCAGTATCTTCTTATTATATTCTGGTGCACGGCTGAACATTCAATTCCGAATAAAACAGTACTTTTTCTATCGAATGATGTAAAAAAATTCCGATTTTAAAGTTGTTCGCAGGGGTATTCTTCTAAAAGTTTAAATAAAATATATATATATACATTTTTTCAACAATGAATCCATTGTTGTAAAAATGTTTAAAATGAAATTTTACACATAAAACGAGCAGTATCTTCTCATTAAATTCTGGTGCATGGCTGAAATTTCGTTTCCGAATTAAGCAAAACATTTCATATCGAATGATGTAAAAAAATTCGGATTTTCATGTTGTTCGGAGGGGTACATTTCTAAAAGTTTAAATGATATGTATCTGAATACATTGTTTCAACAATGAATCCATTGTTGTAAAAATGTCTAAAATGAAATTTTACTTATAAAACAAGCAGTATCTTCTTATTAAATTCTGGTGCACGGCTGAAATTTTGTTTCCGAATAAATCAGTACTTTTCCTATCGAATGATGTAAAAAAATTCCGATTTTTGGTGGTTCGCAGGGGCATTTCTCTAAAATTTTAAATGAAACATACCTAAATACATTTGTTTCAACAATGAATCCATTGTTGTAAAAGTGTTTAAAATGAAATTTTACTCTTAAAACGAGCAGTATCTTCGTATTAAATTCCGGTGTACGGCTGAAATTTCGTTTCCGAATTAAGCAAAACCTTTCCTATCGAATGATGTAAAAAAATTCCGATTTTATGTTGTTCGGAGGGGTATTTTTCTAAAAGTTTAAATGATATGTATCTGAATACATTGTTTCAACAATGAATCCATTGTTGTAAAAATGTCTAAAATGAAATTTTACTTATAAAACAAGCAGTATCTTATTAAATTCTGGTGCACGGCTGAAATTTTGTTTCCGAATAAATCAGTACTTTTCCTATCGAATGATGTAAAAAAATTCCGATTTCTAGGTGGTTCGCAGGGGCATTTCTCTAAAATTTTAAATGAAATATACCTAAATACATTTTTTTCAACAATGAATCCATTGTTGTAAGAATGTTTAAAATGAAATTTTACACATAAAACGAGCAGTATCTTGTTATTAAATTTTGGTGCACGGCTGAAATTTTGTTTCCGAATAAATCAGTACTTTTTCTATCGAATGATGTAAAAAAATTCCGATTTTTAGGTTGTTCGCAGGGATATTTTTCTACAAGTTTATATGAAATGTATCAGAATACACTGTTTCAACAATGAATCCATTGTTGTAAAAATGTCTAAAATGAAATTTTACACATAAAGCAAGCAGTATATTCTTATTATATTCTGGTGCACGGCTGAAATTTCAATTCCGAATAAAACAGTACTTTTTCTATCGAATGATGTAAAAAAATTCCGATTTTAAAGTTGTTCGCAGGGGTATTCTTCTAAAAGTTTAAATAAAATATATATATATACGTTGTTTCAACAATGAATCCATTGTTGTAAAAATGTTTAAAATGAAATTTTACACATAAAACGAGCAGTATCTTCTCATTAAATTCTGGTGCATGGCTGAAATTTCGTTTCCGAATTAAGCAAAACATTTCTTATCGAATGATGTAAAAAAATTCGGATTTTTATGTTGTTTGCAGGGGCATTTCTCTAAAACTTTAAATGAAATATACCTAAATACATTTGTTTCAACAATGAATCCATTGTTGTAAAAATGTTTAAAATGAAATTTTACACATAAAACGAGCAGTATCTTCTTATTAAATTCCGGTGCACGGCTGAAATTTTGTTTCCGAATAAATCAGTACTTTTTCTATCGAATGATGTAAAAAAATTCCGATTTTTAGGTTGTTCGCAGGGGTATCCTTCTAAAAGTTTAAATAAAAAATATATAAATACATTGTTACAACAATGAATCCATTGTTGTAAAAATGTTTAAAATGAAATTTTACACATAATACGAGCAGTATCTTCTCATTAAATTCCGGTGCACGGCTGAAATTTTGTTTCCGAATTAAGGAAAACATTTCCTATCGAATGAAGTAAAAAAATTCCGATTTTTATGTTGTTCGCAGGGGTATTTTTCTAAATGTTTAAATGATATGTATCTGAATACATTGTTTCAGCAATGAATCCATTGTTGTAAAAATGTCTAGAATGAAATTTTACTTATAAATCAAGCAGTATCTTCTTATTAAATTCTGGTGCACGGCTGAAATTTTGTTTCCGAATAAATCAGTACTTTTCCTATCGAATGATGTAAAAAAAATCCGATTTTTAGGTAGTTCGCAGAAGCATTTCTCTAAAAGTTTAAATGAAATATATCTAAATGCATTGTTTCAACAATGAATCCATTGTTGAAAAATGTTCAAAATGAAATTTTACACATAAAACAAGCAGTATATTCTTATTAAATTTAGGTGCACGGCTGAAATTTTGTTTCCGAATAAATCAGTATTTTTTCTATCGAATGATGTAAAAAATTCCGATTTTTAGGTTGTTCGCAGGGGTATCCTTCTAAAAGTTTAAATAAAAAATATATAAATACATTGTTACAACAATGAATCCATTGTTGTAAAAATGTTTAAAATGAAATTTTACACATAAAACGAGCAGAATCTTCTCATTAAATTCCGGTGCACGGCTGAAATTTTGTTTCCGAATTAAGGGAAACATTTCCTATCGAATGATGTAAAAAAATTCCGATTTTTATGTTGTTCGCAGGGGTATTTTTCTAAATGTTTAAATGATATGTATCTGAATACATTGTTTCAACAATGAATCCATTGTTGTAAAAATGTCTAGAATGAAATTTTACTTATAAAACAAGCAGTATCTTCTTATTAAATTCTGGTGCACGGCTGAAATTTTGTTTCCGAATAAATCAGTACTTTTCCTATCGAATGATGTAAAAAAAATCCGATTTTTAGGTGGTTCGCAGAAGCATTTCTCTAAAAGTTTAAATGAAATATATCTAAATGCATTGTTTCAACAATGAATCCATTGTTGAAAAAATGTTCAAAATGAAATTTTACACATAAAACAAGCAGTATATTCTTATTAAATTTAGGTGCACGGCTGAAATTTTGTTTCCGAATAAATCAGTACTTTTCCTATCGAATGATGTAAAAAAAATCCGATTTTTATGTGCTTCGTAGGGGCATTTCTCTAAAATTTTAAATAAAATATATATAAATACATTGTTTCAACAATGAATCCATTGTTGTAAAAGTGTTTAAAATGAAATTTTACACATAAAACAAGCAGTATCTTCTTATTAAATTTAGGTGCACGGCTGAATTTTTGTTTCCGAATAAATCAGTACTTTTCCTATCGAATGATGTAAAAAAATTCCGATATTTAGGTGGTTCGTAGGGGCATTTCTCTAAAATTTTAAATCAAATATATCTAAATACATTTCTTTCAACAATGAATCCATTGTTGTAAAAATATTTAAAATGAAATTTTACTCATAAAATGAGCAGTATCTTCTTATTAAATTTTGGTGCACGGCTGAAATTTCGTTTCCGAATTAAACAAAACATTTCCTATCGAATGATGTAAAAATATTGCGATTTTTATGTTGTTCGATGGGGTATTTTTCTAAAAGTTTAAATGATATGTATCTGAATACATTGTTTCAACAATGAATCCATTGTTGTAAAAATGTCTAAAATGAAATTTTACTTATAAAACAAGCAGTATCTTCTTATTAAATTCTGGTGCACGGCTGAAATTTTGTTTCCGAATAAATCAGTACTTTTCCTATCGAATGATGTAAAAAAATTCCGATTTTTAGGTGGTTCGCAGGGGCATTTCTCTAAAATGTTAAATGAAATATATCTAAATACATTTGTTTCAACAATGAATCCATTGTTGTAAAAGTGTTTAAAATGAAATTTTGCACATAAAACGAGCAGTATCATCTTATTAAATTCCGGTGCAAGGCTGAAATTTTGTTTCCGAATAAATCAGTACTATTCCTATCGAATGATGTAAAAAAATTCCGATTTTTAGGTGGTTCGCAGGGGCATTTCTCTAAAATGTTAAATGAAATATATCTAAATACATTTGTTTCAACAATGAATCCATTGTTGTAAAAGTGTTTAAAATGAAATTTTGCACATAAAACGAGCAGTATCATCTTATTAAATTCCGGTGCACGGCTGAAATTTTGTTTCCGAATAAATCAGTACTATTCCTATCGAATGATGTAAAAAAATTCCGATTCTTAGGTTGTTCGCAGGGGTATTTTTCTACACGTTTATATGAATATCAGAATACATTGTTTCAACAATGAATCCATTGTTGTAAAAATGTCTAAAATGAAATTTTACACATAAAACAAGCAGTATCTTCTTATTAAATTCTGGTGCACGGCTGAAATTTTGTTTCCGAATAAATCAGTACTTTTCCTATCGAATGATGTAAAAAAATTCCGATTTTTAGGTGGTTCGTTGGGGCATTTCTCTAAAATTTTAAATCAAATATATCTAAATACATTTGTTTCAACAATAAATCCATTGTTATAAAAATATTTAAAATGAAATTTTACACATAAAACGAGCAGTATCTTCTTATTAAATTTTGGTGCACGGCTGAAATTTCGTTTCCGAATTAAACGAAACATTTCCTATCGAATGATGTAAAAATATTGCGATTTTTATGTTGTTCGCAGGGGTATTTTTCTAAAAGTTTAAATGATATGTATCTGAATACATTGTTTCAACAATGAATACATTGTTTCAACAATGAATCCATTGTTGTAAAAATGTCTAAAATGAAATTTTACTTATAAAACAAGCACTATCTTCTTATTAAATTCTGGTGCACGGCTGAAATTTTGTTTCCGAATAAATCAGTACTTTTCCTATCGAATGATGTAAAAAAATTCCGATTTTTAGGTGGTTCGCAGGGGCATTTCTCTAAAATTTTAAATGAAATATATCTGAATACATTGTTTCAACAATGAATCCATTGTTGTAAAAATGTCTAGAATGAAATTTTACTTATAAAACAAGCAGTATCTTCTTATTAAATTCTGGTGCACGGCTGAAATTTTGTTTCCGAATAAATCAGTACTTTTCCTATCGAATGATGTAAAAATATTTCGATTTTTAGGTTATTCGCAGGGGTATTTTTCTACAAGTTTAAATGAAATTTATCAGAATACATTGTTTCAACAATGAATCCATTGTTGTAAAAATGTTTAAAATGAAATTTTACACATAAAACGAGCACTATCTTCTTTTGAAATTTTCTTGCACGGCTGAAATTTCGTTTCCGAATTAAACAAAACATTTCCTATCGAATGATGTAAAAAAATTCCGATTTTTATGTTGTTCGCAGGGGTATTTTTCTAAAAGTTTAAATTATATGTATCTGAATACATTGTTTCAACAATGAATCCATTGTTGTAAAAACGTCTAAAATGAAATTTTACTTATAAAACAAGCAGTATCTTCTTATTAAATTCTGGTGCACGGCTGAAATTCTATTTCCAAATAAATCAGTACTTTTCCTGTCGAATGATGTACAAAAATTCCGATTTTTAGGTGGTTTGCAGAGGCATTTCTCTAAAAGTTTAAATGAAATATATCTAAATGCATTGTTTCAACAATGAATCTATTGTTGAAAAAATGTTTAAAATGAAATTTTACACGTAAAACAAGCAGTATCTTCTTATTAAATTTAGGTGCACGGCTGAAATTTTGTTTCCGAATAAATCAGTACTTTTCCTATCGAATGATGTAAAAAAAATCCGATTTTAAAGTTGTTCGCAGGGGTATTCTTCTAAAAGTTTAAATAAAATATGTATAAATACATTGTTTCAACAATGAATCCATTGTTGTAAAAATGTTTAAAATGAAATTTTACTCTTAAAACGAGCAGTATCTTCGTATTAATTTCCGGTGTACGGCTGAAATTTCGTTTCCTAATTAAGCAAAACCTTTCCTTTCGAATGATGTAAAAAGATTCCGATTTTATGTTGTTCGCAGGGGTATTTTTCTACAAGTTTAAATGAAATGTATCAGAATACATTGTTTCAACAATGAATCCATTGTTGTAAAAATGTCTAAAATGAAATTTTACACATAAAACGAGCAGTATCTTCTCATTAAATTTTGGTGCACGGCTGAAATTTCGTTTCCGATTTAAGCAAAACATTTCTCATCGAATGATGTAAAAAAATTCGGATTTTTATGTTGTTCGGAGGGGTATTTTTTTAAAAGTTTAAATGATATGTATCTGAATACATTGTTTCAACAATGAATCCATTGTTGTAAAAATGTCTAAAATGAAATTTTACTTATAAAACAAGCAGTATCTTCTTATTAAATTCTGGTGCACGACTGAAATTTTGTTTCCGAATAAATCAGTACTTTTCCTATCGAATGATGTAAAAAAATTCCGATTTTTAGGTGGTTCGCAGGGGCATTTCTCTAAAATTTTAAATGAAATATACCTAAATACATTTGTTTCAACAATGAATCCATTGTTGTAAAAATGTTTAAAATGAAATTTTACACATAAAACGAGCAGTATCTTCTTATTAAATTCTGGTGCACGGCTGAAATTTCGTTTCCGAATAAAACAGTACTTTTTCTATCGAATGATGTAAAAAAATTCCGATTTTAAAGTTGTTCGCAGGGGTATCCTTCTAAAAGTTTAAATAAAAAATATATAAATACATTGTTTCAACAATGAATCCATTGTTGTAAAAATGTTTAAAATGAAATTTTACACATAAAACGAGCAGTATCTTCTCATTAAATTCCGGTGCACGGCTGAAATTTCGTTTCCGAACTAAGCAAAACATTTCCTATCGAGTGATGTAAAAAAATTCCGATTTTTATGTTATTCGCAGGGGTATTTTTCAAAAAATTTAAATGATATGTATCTGAATACATTGTTTCAACAATGAATCCATTGTTGTAATAACGTCTAAAATGAAATTTTACTTATAAAACAAGCAGTATCTTCTTATTAAATTCTGGTGCACGGCTGAAATTCTATTTCCAAATAAATCAGTACTTTTCCTGTCGAATGATGTACAAAAATTCCGATTTTTAGGTGGTTTGCAAAAGCATTTCTCTAAAAGTTTAAATGAAATATATCTAAATGCATTGTTTCAACAATGAATCTATTGTTGAAAAAATGTTTAAAATGAAATTTTACACGTAAAACAAGCAGTATCTTCTTATTAAATTTAGGTGCACGGCTGAAATTTTGTTTCCGAATAAATCAGTACTTTTCCTATCGAATGATGTAAAAAAATTCCGATTTTTAGGTGGTTCGTAGGGGCATTTCTCTAAAATTTTAAATGAAATATATCTAAATACATTTGTTTCAACAATGAATCCATTGTTGTAAAAATGTTTAAAATGAAATTTTACACATAAAACGAGCAGTATCTTCTTATTAAATTTTGGTGCACGGCTGAAATTTCGTTTCCGAATTAAGCAAAACATTTCCTATCGAATGATGTAAAAGTATTGCGATTTTTATGTTGTTCGCAGGGGTATTTTTCTAAAAGTTTAAATGATATGTATCTGAATACATTGTTTCAACAATAAATCCATTGTTGTAAAAATTTCTAAAATAAAATTTTACTTATAAAACAAGCAGTATCTTCTTATTAAATTCTGGTGCACGGCTGAAATTTGGTTTCCGAATAAATCAATACTTTTCCTATCGAATGATGTAAAAAAATTCCGATTTTTAGGTGGTTCGCAGGGGCATTTCTCTAAAATTTTAAATAAAATATATCTAAATACATTTGTTTCAACGATGAATCCATTGTTGTAAAAGTGTTTAAAATGAAATTTTACACATAAAACGAGCAGTATCTTCTTCTTATATTCCGGTGCACGGCTGAAATTTTGTTTCCGAATAAATCAGTACTTTTCCTATCGAATGATGAAAAAAAATTCTGATTTTTAGGTTGTTCGCAGGGGTATTTTTCTACAAGTTTAAATAAAATGTATCAGAATACATTGTTTCAACAATGAATCCACTGTTGTAAAAATGTCTAAAATGAAATTTTACACATAAAACAAGCAGTATCTTCTTATTAAATTCTGGTGCACGGCTGAAATTTTGTTTCCGAATAAATCAGTACTTTTCCTATCAAATGATGAAAAAAAATTCCGATTTTAAAGTTGTTCGCAGGGGTATTCTTCTAAAAGTTTAAATAAAATATATATAAATACATTGTTTCAACAATGAATCCATTGTAGTAAAAATGTCTAAAATGAAATTTTACACATAAAACGAGCAGTATCTTCTTATTAAATTCCGGTGCACGGCTGAAATTTCGTTTCTGAAGTAAGCAAAACATTTCCTATCGAATGATGTAAAAATATTGCGATTTTTATGTTGTTCGATGGGGTATTTTTCTAAAAGTTTAAATGATATGTATCTGAATACATTGTTTCAACAATGAATCCATTGTTGTAAAAATGTCTAAAATGAAATTTTACTTATAAAACAAGCAGTATCTTCTTATTAAATTCTGGTGCACGGCTGAAATTTTGTTTCCGAATAAATCAGTACTTTTCCTATCGAATGATGTAAAAAAATTCCGATTTTTAGGTGGTTCGCAGGGGCATTTCTCTAAAATGTTAAATGAAATATATCTAAATACATTTGTTTCAACAATGAATCCATTGTTGTAAAAGTGTTTAAAATGAAATTTTGCACATAAAACGAGCAGTATCATCTTATTAAATTCCGGTGCACGGCTGAAATTTTGTTTCCGAATAAATCAGTACTATTCCTATCGAATGATGTAAAAAAATTCCGATTTTTAGGTGGTTCGCAGGGGCATTTCTCTAAAATGTTAAATGAAATATATCTAAATACATTTGTTTCAACAATGAATCCATTGTTGTAAAAGTGTTTAAAATGAAATTTTGCACATAAAACGAGCAGTATCATCTTATTAAATTCCGGTGCACGGCTGAAATTTTGTTTCCGAATAAATCAGTACTATTCCTATCGAATGATGTAAAAAAATTCCGATTCTTAGGTTGTTCGCAGGGGTATTTTTCTACACGTTTATATGAATATCAGAATACATTGTTTCAACAATGAATCCATTGTTGTAAAAATGTCTAAAATGAAATTTTACACATAAAACAAGCAGTATCTTCTTATTAAATTCTGGTGCACGGCTGAAATTTTGTTTCCGAATAAATCAGTACTTTTCCTATCGAATGATGTAAAAAAATTCCGATTTTTAGGTGGTTCGTTGGGGCATTTCTCTAAAATTTTAAATCAAATATATCTAAATACATTTGTTTCAACAATAAATCCATTGTTATAAAAATATTTAAAATGAAATTTTACACATAAAACGAGCAGTATCTTCTTATTAAATTTTGGTGCACGGCTGAAATTTCGTTTCCGAATTAAACGAAACATTTCCTATCGAATGATGTAAAAATATTGCGATTTTTATGTTGTTCGCAGGGGTATTTTTCTAAAAGTTTAAATGATATGTATCTGAATACATTGTTTCAACAATGAATACATTGTTTCAACAATGAATCCATTGTTGTAAAAATGTCTAAAATGAAATTTTACTTATAAAACAAGCACTATCTTCTTTTTAAATTCTGGTGCACGGCTGAAATTTTGTTTCCGAATAAATCAGTACTTTTCCTATCGAATGATGTAAAAAAATTCCGATTTTTAGGTGGTTCGCAGGGGCATTTCTCTAAAATTTTAAATGAAATATATCTGAATACATTGTTTCAACAATGAATCCATTGTTGTAAAAATGTCTAGAATGAAATTTTACTTATAAAACAAGCAGTATCTTCTTATTAAATTCTGGTGCACGGCTGAAATTTTGTTTCCGAATAAATCAGTACTTTTCCTATCGAATGATGTAAAAATATTTCGATTTTTAGGTTATTCGCAGGGGTATTTTTCTACAAGTTTAAATGAAATATATCAGAATACATTGTTTCAACAATGAATCCATTGTTGTAAAAATGTTTAAAATGAAATTTTACACATAAAACGAGCACTATCTTCTTTTGAAATTTTCTTGCACGGCTGAAATTTCGTTTCCGAATTAAACAAAACATTTCCTATCGAATGATGTAAAAAAATTCCGATTTTTATGTTGTTCGCAGGGGTATTTTTCTAAAAGTTTAAATTATATGTATCTGAATACATTGTTTCAACAATGAATCCATTGTTGTAAAAACGTCTAAAATGAAATTTTACTTATAAAACAAGCAGTATCTTCTTATTAAATTCTGGTGCACGGCTGAAATTTTGTTTCCGAATAAATCAGTACTTTTCCTATCGAATGATGTAAAAATATTTCGATTTTTAGGTTATTCGCAGGGGTATTTTTCTACAAGTTTAAATGAAATATATCAGAATACATTGTTTCAACAATGAATCCATTGTTGTAAAAATGTTTAAAATGAAATTTTACACATAAAACGAGCACTATCTTCTTTTGAAATTTTCTTGCACGGCTGAAATTTCGTTTCCGAATTAAACAAAACATTTCCTATCGAATGATGTAAAAAAATTCCGATTTTTATGTTGTTCGCAGGGGTATTTTTCTAAAAGTTTAAATTATATGTATCTGAATACATTGTTTCAACAATGAATCCATTGTTGTAAAAACGTCTAAAATGAAATTTTACTTATAAAACAAGCAGTATCTTCTTATTAAATTCTGGTGCACGGCTGAAATTCTATTTCCAAATAAATCAGTACTTTTCCTGTCGAATGATGTACAAAAATTCCGATTTTTAGGTGGTTTGAAGAGGCATTTCTCTAAAAGTTTAAATGAAATATATCTAAATGCATTGTTTCAACAATGAATCTATTGTTGAAAAAATGTTTAAAATGAAATTTTACACGTAAAACAAGCAGTATCTTCTTATTAAATTTAGGTGCACGGCTGAAATTTTGTTTCCGAATAAATCAGTACTTTTCCTATCGAATGATGTAAAAAAAATCCGATTTTAAAGTTGTTCGCAGGGGTATTCTTCTAAAAGTTTAAATAAAATATGTATAAATACATTGTTTCAACAATGAATCCATTGTTGTAAAAATGTTTAAAATGAAATTTTACTCTTAAAACGAGCAGTATCTTCGTATTAATTTCCGGTGTACGGCTGAAATTTCGTTTCCTAATTAAGCAAAACCTTTCCTTTCGAATGATGTAAAAAGATTCCGATTTTATGTTGTTCGCAGGGGTATTTTTCTACAAGTTTAAATGAAATGTATCAGAATACATTGTTTCAACAATGAATCCATTGTTGTAAAAATGTCTAAAATGAAATTTTACACATAAAACGAGCAGTATCTTCTCATTAAATTTTGGTGCACGGCTGAAATTTCGTTTCCGATTTAAGCAAAACATTTCTCATCGAATGATGTAAAAAAATTCGGATTTTTATGTTATTCGGAGGGGTATTTTTTTAAAAGTTTAAATGATATGTATCTGAATACATTGTTTCAACAATGAATCCATTGTTGTAAAAATGTCTAAAATGAAATTTTACTTATAAAACAAGCAGTATCTTCTTATTAAATTCTGGTGCACGACTGAAATTTTGTTTCCGAATAAATCAGTACTTTTCCTATCGAATGATGTAAAAAAATTCCGATTTTTAGGTGGTTCGCAGGGGCATTTCTCTAAAATTTTAAATGAAATATACCTAAATACATTTGTTTCAACAATGAATCCATTGTTGTAAAAATGTTTAAAATGAAATTTTACACATAAAACGAGCAGTATCTTCTTATTAAATTCTGGTGCACGGCTGAAATTTCGTTTCCGAATAAAACAGTACTTTTTCTATCGAATGATGTAAAAAAATTCCGATTTTAAAGTTGTTCGCAGGGGTATCCTTCTAAAAGTTTAAATAAAAAATATATAAATACATTGTTTCAACAATGAATCCATTGTTGTAAAAATGTTTAAAATGAAATTTTACACATAAAACGAGCAGTATCTTCTCATTAAATTCCGGTGCACGGCTGAAATTTCGTTTCCGAACTAAGCAAAACATTTCCTATCGAGTGATGTAAAAAAATTCCGATTTTTATGTTATTCGCAGGGGTATTTTTCAAAAAATTTAAATGATATGTATCTGAATACATTGTTTCAACAATGAATCCATTGTTGTAATAACGTCTAAAATGAAATTTTACTTATAAAACAAGCAGTATCTTCTTATTAAATTCAGGTGCACGGCTGAAATTCTATTTCCAAATAAATCAGTACTTTTCCTGTCGAATGATGTACAAAAATTCAGATTTTTAGGTGGTTTGCAAAAGCATTTCTCTAAAAGTTTAAATGAAATATATCTAAATGCATTGTTTCAACAATGAATCTATTGTTGAAAAAATGTTTAAAATGAAATTTTACACGTAAAACAAGCAGTATCTTCTTATTAAATTTAGGTGCACGGCTGAAATTTTGTTTCCGAATAAATCAGTACTTTTCCTATCGAATGATGTAAAAAAATTCCGATTTTTAGGTGGTTCGTAGGGGCATTTCTCTAAAATTTTAAATGAAATATATCTAAATACATTTGTTTCAACAATGAATCCATTGTTGTAAAAATGTTTAAAATGAAATTTTACACATAAAACGAGCAGTATCTTCTTATTAAATTTTGGTGCACGGCTGAAATTTCGTTTCCGAATTAAGCAAAACATTTCCTATCGAATGATGTAAAAGTATTGCGATTTTTATGTTGTTCGCAGGGGTATTTTTCTAAAAGTTTAAATGATATGTATCTGAATACATTGTTTCAACAATGAATCCATTGTTGTAAAAATTTCTAAAATAAAATTTTACTTATAAAACAAGCAGTATCTTCTTATTAAATTCTGGTGCACGGCTGAAATTTGGTTTCCGAATAAATCAATACTTTTCCTATCGAATGATGTAAAAAAATTCCGATTTTTAGGTGGTTCGCAGGGGCATTTCTCTAAAATTTTAAATAAAATATATCTAAATACATTTGTTTCAACGATGAATCCATTGTTGTAAAAGTGTTTAAAATGAAATTTTACACATAAAACGAGCAGTATCTTCTTCTTATATTCCGGTGCACGGCTGAAATTTTGTTTCCGAATAAATCAGTACTTTTCCTATCGAATGATGAAAAAAAATTCTGATTTTTAGGTTGTTCGCAGGGGTATTTTTCTACAAGTTTAAATAAAATGTATCAGAATACATTGTTTCAACAATGAATCCACTGTTGTAAAAATGTCTAAAATGAAATTTTACACATAAAACAAGCAGTATCTTCTTATTAAATTCTGGTGCACGGCTGAAATTTTGTTTCCGAATAAATCAGTACTTTTCCTATCAAATGATGAAAAAAAATTCCGATTTTAAAGTTGTTCGCAGGGGTATTCTTCTAAAAGTTTAAATAAAATATATATAAATACATTGTTTCAACAATGAATCCATTGTAGTAAAAATGTCTAAAATGAAATTTTACACATAAAACGAGCAGTATCTTCTTATTAAATTCCGGTGCACGGCTGAAATTTCGTTTCTGAAGTAAGCAAAACATTTCCTATCGAATGATGTAAAAAAATTCCGATTTTTATGTTGTTCGCAGGGGTATTTTTCTAAAAGTTTAAATGATATGTATCTGAATACATTGTTTCAACAATGAATCCATTGTTGTAAAAATGTCTAAAATGAAATTTTACTTATAAAACAAGCAGTATCTTCTTATTAAATTCTGGTGCACGGCTGAAATTTTGTTTCCGAATAAATCAGTACTTTTCCTATCGAATGATGTAAAAAAATTCCGATTTTTAGGTGGTTCGCAGGGGCATTTCTCTAAAATTTTAAATGAAATATACCTAAATACGTTTGTTTCAACAATGAATCCATTGTTGAAAAAATGTTTAGAATGAAATTTTACACGTAAAACAAGCAGTATCTTCTTATTAAATTTAGGTGCACGGCTGAAATTCCGTTTCCGAATAAAACAGTACTTTTCCTATCGAATGATGTAAAAAAAATCCGATTTTAAAGTTGTTCGCAGGGGTATTCTTCTAAAAGTTTAAATAAAATATATATAAATACATTGTTTCAACAATGAATCCATTGTTGTAAAAATGTTTAAAATGAAATTTTACTCTTAAAACGAGCAGTATCTTCGTATTAAATTCCGGTGTACGGCTGAAATTTCGTTTCCGAATTAAGCAAAACCTTTCCTATCGAATGATGTAAAAAAATTCCGATTTTATGTTGTTCGCAGGGGTATTTTTCTACAAGTTTAAATGAAATGTATCAGAATACATTGTTTCAACAATGAATCCATTGTTGTAAAAATGTCTAAAATGAAATTTTACACATAAAACAAGCAGTATCTTCTTATTATATTCTGGTGCATGGCTGAAATTTTAATTCCGAATAAAACAGTACTTTTTCTATCGAATGATGTAAAAAAATTCCGATTTTAAAGTTGTTCGCAGGGGTATACTTCTAAAAGTTTAAATAAAATATATATAAATACATTGTTTCAACAATGAATCCATTCTTGTAAAAATGTTTAAAATGAAATTTTACACATAAAACGAGCAGTATCTTCTTATTAAATTCTGGTGCACGGCTGAAATTTCGTTTCCGAATAAAACAGTACTTTTTCTATCGAATGATGTAAAAAAATTCCGATTTTAAAGTTGTTCGCAGGGGTATCCTTCTAAAAGTTTAAATAAAAAATATATAAATACATTGTTTCAACAATGAATCCATTGTTGTAAAAATGTTTAAAATGAAATTTTACACATAAAAAGAGCAGTATCTTCTCATTAAATTCCGGTGCACGGCTGAAATTTCGTTTCCGAACTAAGCAAAACATTTCCTATCGAATGATGTAAAAAAATTCCGATTTTTATGTTGTTCGCAGGGGTATTTTTCTACACGTTTAAATGAAATGTATCAGAATACATTGTTTCAACAATGAATCCACTGTTGTAAAAATGTCTAAAATGAAATTTTACACATAAAACAAGCAATATCTTCTTATTAAATTCTGGTGCACGGCTGAAATTTTGTTTCCGAATAAATCAGTACTTTTCCTATCAAATGATGAAAAAAATTTCCGATTTTAAAGTTGTTCGCAGGGGTATTCTTCTAAAAGTTTAAATAAAATATATATAAATACATTGTTTCAACAATGAATCCATTGTAGTAAAAATGTTTAAAATGAAATTTTACACATAAAACGAACAGTATCTTCTTATTAAATTCTGGTGCACGGCTGAAATTTCGTTTCCGAATAAAACAGTACTTTTTCTATCGAATGATGTAAAAAAATTCCGATTTTAAAGTTGTTCGCAGGGGTATCCTTCTAAAAGTTTAAATAAAAAATATATAAATACATTGTTTCAACAATGAATCCATTGTTGTAAAAATGTTTAAAATTAAATTTTACACATAAAACGAGCAGTATCTTCTCATTAAATTCCGGTGCACGGCTGAAATTTCGTTTCCGAACTAAGCAAAACATTTCCTATCGAGTGATGTAAAAAAATTCCGATTTTTATGTTATTCGCAGGGGTATTTTTCTAAATGTTTAAATGATATGTATCTGAATACATTGTTTCAACAATGAATCCATTGTTGTAAAAATGTCTAAAATGAAATTTTACTTATAAAACAAGCAGTATCTTCTTATTAAATTCTGGTGCACGGCTGAAATTCTATTTCCAAATAAATCAGTACTTTTCCTGTCGAATGATGTACAAAAATTCCGATTTTTAGGTGGTTTGCAGAAGCATTTCTCTAAAAGTTTAAATGAAATATATCTAAATGCATTGTTTCAACAATGAATCTATTGTTGAAAAAATGTTTAAAATGAAATTTTACACGTAAAACAAGCAGTATCTTCTTATTAAATTTAGGTGCACGGCTGAAATTTTGTTTCCGAATAAATCAGTACTATTTCTATCGAATGATGTAAAAAAATTCCGATTTTTAGGTTGTTCGCAGGGATATTTTTCTACAAGTTTATATGAAATGTATCAGAATACACTGTTTCAACAATGAATCCATTGTTGTAAAAATGTCTAAAATGAAATTTTACACATAAAGCAAGCAGTATATTCTTATTATATTCTGGTGCACGGCTGAAATTTCAATTCCGAATAAAACAGTACTTTTTCTATCGAATGATGTAAAAAAATTCCGATTTTAAAGTTGTTCGCAGGGGTATTCTTCTAAAAGTTTAAATAAAATATATATATATACGTTGTTTCAACAATGAATCCATTGTTGTAAAAATGTTTAAAATGAAATTTTACACATAAAACGAGCAGTATCTTCTCATTAAATTCTGGTGCATGGCTGAAATTTCGTTTCCGAATTAAGCAAAACATTTCTTATCGAATGATGTAAAAAAATTCGGATTTTTATGTTGTTCGCAGGGGCATTTCTCTAAAACTTTAAATGAAATATACCTAAATACATTTGTTTCAACAATGAAACCATTGTTGTAAAAATGTTCAAAATGAAATTTTACACATAAAACGAGCAGTATCTTCTTATTAAATTCTGGTGCACGGCTGAAATTTTGTTTCCGAATAAATCAGTACTTTTTCTATCGAATGATGTAAAAAAAATCCGATTTTTAGGTAGTTCGCAGAAGCATTTCTCTAAAAGTTTAAATGAAATATATCTAAATGCATTGTTTCAACAATGAATCCATTGTTGAAAAAATGTTCAAAATGAAATTTTACACATAAAACAAGCAGTATATTCTTATTAAATTTAGGTGCACGGCTGAAATTTTGTTTCCGAATAAATCAGTATTTTTTCTATCGAATGATGTAAAAAAATTCCGATTTTTAGGTTGTTCGCAGGGGTATCCTTCTAAAAGTTTAAATAAAAAATATATAAATACATTGTTACAACAATGAATCCATTGTTGTAAAAATGTTTAAAATGAAATTTTACACATAATACGAGCAGAATCTTCTCATTAAATTCCGGTGCACGGCTGAAATTTTGTTTCCGAATTAAGGGAAACATTTCCTATCGAATGATGTAAAAAAATTCCGATTTTTATGTTGTTCGCAGGGGTATTTTTCTAAATGTTTAAATGATATGTATCTGAATACATTGTTTCAACAATGAATCCATTGTTGAAAAAATGTTCAAAATGAAATTTTACACATAAAACAAGCAGTATATTCTTATTAAATTTAGGTGCACGGCTGAAATTTTGTTTCCGAATAAATCAGTACTTTTCCTATCGAATGATGTAAAAAAATCCGATTTTTATGTGCTTCGTAGGGGCATTTCTCTAAAATTTTAAATAAAATATATATAAATACATTGTTTCAACAATGAATCCATTGTTGTAAAAGTGTTTAAAATGAAATTTTACACATAAAACAAGCAGTATCTTCTTATTAAATTTAGGTGCACGGCTGAATTTTTGTTTCCGAATAAATCAGTACTTTTCCTATCGAATGATGTAAAAAAATTCCGATATTTAGGTGGTTCGTAGGGGCATTTCTCTAAAATTTTAAATCAAATATATCTAAATACATTTCTTTCAACAATGAATCCATTGTTGTAAAAATATTTAAAATGAAATTTTACTCATAAAATGAGCAGTATCTTCTTATTAAATTTTGGTGCACGGCTGAAGTTTCGTTTCCGAATTAAACAAAACATTTCCTATCGAATGATGTAAAAATATTGCGATTTTTATGTTGTTCGATGGGGTATTTTTCTAAAAGTTTAAATGATATGTATCTGAATACATTGTTTCAACAATGAATCCATTGTTGTAAAAATGTCTAAAATGAAATTTTACTTATAAAACAAGCAGTATCTTCTTATTAAATTCTGGTGCACGGCTGAAATTTTGTTTCCGAATAAATCAGTACTTTTCCTATCGAATGATGTAAAAAAATTCCGATTTTTAGGTGGTTCGCAGGGGCATTTCTCTAAAATGTTAAATGAAATATATCTAAATACATTTGTTTCAACAATGAATCCATTGTTGTAAAAGTGTTTAAAATGAAATTTTGCACATAAAACGAGCAGTATCATCTTATTAAATTCCGGTGCACGGCTGAAATTTTGTTTCCGAATAAATCAGTACTATTCCTATCGAATGATGTAAAAAAATTCCGATTTTTAGGTGGTTCGCAGGGGCATTTCTCTAAAATGTTAAATGAAATATATCTAAATACATTTGTTTCAACAATGAATCCATTGTTGTAAAAGTGTTTAAAATGAAATTTTGCACATAAAACGAGCAGTATCATCTTATTAAATTCCGGTGCACGGCTGAAATTTTGTTTCCGAATAAATCAGTACTATTCCTATCGAATGATGTAAAAAAATTCCGATTCTTAGGTTGTTCGCAGGGGTATTTTTCTACACGTTTATATGAAATGTATCAGAATACATTGTTTCAACAATGAATCCATTGTTGTAAAAATGTCTAAAATGAAATTTTACACATAAAACAAGCAGTATCTTCTTATTAAATTCTGGTGCACGGCTGAAATTTTGTTTCCGAATAAATCAGTACTTTTCCTATCGAATGATGTAAAAAAATTCCGATTTTTAGGTGGTTCGTTGGGGCATTTCTCTAAAATTTTAAATCAAATATATCTAAATACATTTGTTTCAACAATAAATCCATTGTTATAAAAATATTTAAAATGAAATTTTACACATAAAACGAGCAGTATCTTCTTATTAAATTTTGGTGCACGGCTGAAATTTCGTTTCCGAATTAAACGAAACATTTCCTATCGAATGATGTAAAAATATTGCGATTTTTATGTTGTTCGCAGGGGTATTTTTCTAAAAGTTTAAATGATATGTATCTGAATACATTGTTTCAACAATGAATACATTGTTTCAACAATGAATCCATTGTTGTAAAAATGTCTAAAATGAAATTTTACTTATAAAACAAGCACTATCTTCTTATTAAATTCTGGTGCACGGCTGAAATTTTGTTTCCGAATAAATCAGTACTTTTCCTATCGAATGATGTAAAAAAATTCCGATTTTTAGGTGGTTCGCAGGGGCATTTCTCTAAAATTTTAAATGAAATATATCTGAATACATTGTTTCAACAATGAATCCATTGTTGTAAAAATGTCTAGAATGAAATTTTACTTATAAAACAAGCAGTATCTTCTTATTAAATTCTGGTGCACGGCTGAAATTTTGTTTCCGAATAAATCAGTACTTTTCCTATCGAATGATGTAAAAATATTTCGATTTTTAGGTTATTCGCAGGGGTATTTTTCTACAAGTTTAAATGAAATATATCAGAATACATTGTTTCAACAATGAATCCATTGTTGTAAAAATGTTTAAAATGAAATTTTACTCTTAAAACGAGCAGTATCTTCGTATTAATTTCCGGTGTACGGCTGAAATTTCGTTTCCTAATTAAGCAAAACCTTTCCTATCGAATGATGTAAAAAAATTCCGATTTTATGTTGTTCGCAGGGGTATTTTTCTACAAGTTTAAATGAAATGTATCAGAATACATTGTTTCAACAATGAATCCATTGTTGTAAAAATGTCTAAAATGAAATTTTACACATAAAACGAGCAGTATCTTCTCATTAAATTCTGGTGCACGGCTGAAATTTCGTTTCCGATTTAAGCAAAACATTTCTCATCGAATGATGTAAAAAAATTCGGATTTTTATGTTGTTCGGAGGGGTATTTTTCTAAAAGTTTAAATGATATGTATCTGAATACATTGTTTCAACAATGAATCCATTGTTGTAAAAATGTCTAAAATGAAATTTTACTTATAAAACAAGCACTATCTTCTTATTAAATTCTGGTGCACGGCTGAAATTTTGTTTCCGAATAAATCAGTACTTTTCCTATCGAATGATGTAAAAAAATTCCGATTTTTAGGTGGTTCGCAGGGGCATTTCTCTAAAATTTTAAATGAAATATATCTGAATACATTGTTTCAACAATGAATCCATTGTTGTAAAAATGTCTAGAATGAAATTTTACTTATAAAACAAGCAGTATCTTCTTATTAAATTCTGGTGCACGGCTGAAATTTTGTTTCCGAATAAATCAGTACTTTTCCTATCGAATGATGTAAAAATATTTCGATTTTTAGGTTATTCGCAGGGGTATTTTTCTACAAGTTTAAATGAAATATATCAGAATACATTGTTTCAACAATGAATCCATTGTTGTAAAAATGTTTAAAATGAAATTTTACTCTTAAAACGAGCAGTATCTTCGTATTAATTTCCGGTGTACGGCTGAAATTTCGTTTCCTAATTAAGCAAAACCTTTCCTATCGAATGATGTAAAAAAATTCCGATTTTATGTTGTTCGCAGGGGTATTTTTCTACAAGATTAAATGAAATGTATCAGAATACATTGTTTCAACAATGAATCCATTGTTGTAAAAATGTCTAAAATGAAATTTTACACATAAAACGAGCAGTATCTTCTCATTAAATTCTGGTGCACGGCTGAAATTTCGTTTCCGATTTAAGCAAAACATTTCTCATCGAATGATGTAAAAAAATTCGGATTTTTATGTTGTTCGGAGGGGTATTTTTCTAAAAGTTTAAATGATATGTATCTGAATACATTGTTTCAACAATGAATCCATTGTTGTAAAAATGTCTAAAATGAAATTTTACTTATAAAACAAGCAGTATCTTCTTATTAAATTCTGGTGCACGGCTGAAATTTTGTTTCCGAATAAATCAGTACTTTTCCTATCGAATGATGTAAAAAAATTCCGATTTTTAGGTGGTTCGCAGGGGCATTTCTCTAAAATTTTAAATGAAATATACCTAAATACATTTGTTTCAACAATGAATCCATTGTTGTAAAAATGTTTAAAATGAAATTTTACACATAAAACGAGCAGTATCTTCTTATTAAATTCTGGTGCACGGCTGAAATTTCGTTTCCGAATAAAACAGTACTTTTTCTATCGAATGATGTAAAAAAATTCCGATTTTAAAGTTGTTCGCAGGGGTATCCTTCTAAAAGTTTAAATAAAAAATATATAAATACATTGTTTCAACAATGAATCCATTGTTGTAAAAATGTTTAAAATGAAATTTTACACATAAAACGAGCAGTATCTTCTCATTAAATTCCGGTGCACGGCTGAAATTTCGTTTCCGAACTAAGCAAAACATTTCCTATCGAGTGATGTAAAAAAATTCCGATTTTTATGTTATTCGCAGGGGTATTTTTCAAAAAATTTAAATGATATGTATCTGAATACATTGTTTCAACAATGAATCCATTGTTGTAAAAACGTCTAAAATGAAATTTTACTTATAAAACAAGCAGTATCTTCTTATTAAATTCTGGTGCACGGCTGAAATTCTATTTCCAAATAAATCAGTACTTTTCCTGTCGAATGATGTACAAAAATTCCGATTTTTAGGTGGTTTGCAGAAGCATTTCTCTAAAAGTTTAAATGAAATATATCTAAATGCATTGTTTCAACAATGAATCTATTGTTGAAAAAATGTTTAAAATGAAATTTTACACGTAAAACAAGCAGTATCTTCTTATTAAATTTAGGTGCACGGCTGAAATTTTGTTTCCGAATAAATCAGTACTTTTCCTATCGAATGATGTAAAAAAATTCCGATTTTTAGGTGGTTCGTAGGGGCATTTCTCTAAAATTTTAAATCAAATATATCTAAATACATTTGTTTCAACAATGAATCCATTGTTGTAAAAATGTTTAAAATGAAATTTTACACATAAAACGAGCAGTATCTTCTTATTAAATTTCGGTGCACGGCTGAAATTTCGTTTCCGAATTAAGCAAAACATTTCCTATCGAATGATGTAAAAGTATTGCGATTTTTATGTTGTTCGCAGGGGTATTTTTCTAAAAGTTTAAATGATATGTATCTGAATACATTGTTTCAACAATGAATCCATTGTTGTAAAAATGTCTAAAATAAAATTTTACTTATAAAACAAGCAGTATCTTCTTATTAAATTCTGGTGCACGGCTGAAATTTGGTTTCCGAATAAATCAATACTTTTCCTATCGAATGATGTAAAAAAATTCCGATTTTTAGGTGGTTTGCAGAAGCATTTCTCTAAAAGTTTAAATGAAATATATCTAAATGCATTGTTTCAACAATGAATCTATTGTTGAAAAAATGTTTAAAATGAAATTTTACTCGTAAAACAAGCAGTATCTTCTTATTAAATTCTGGTGCACGGCTGAAATTTTGTTTCCGAATAAATCAGTACTTTTCCTATCAAATGATGAAAAAAATTTCCGATTTTAAAGTTGTTCGCAGGGGTATTCTTCTAAAAGTTTAAATAAAATATATATAAATACATTGTTTCAACAATGAATCCATTGTAGTAAAAATGTTTAAAATGAAATTTTACACATAAAACGAACAGTATCTTCTTATTAAATTCTGGTGCACGGCTGAAATTTCGTTTCCGAATAAAACAGTACTTTTTCTATCGAATGATGTAAAAAAATTCCGATTTTAAAGTTGTTCGCAGGGGTATCCTTCTAAAAGTTTAAATAAAAAATATATAAATACATTGTTTCAACAATGAATCCATTGTTGTAAAAATGTTTAAAATTAAATTTTACACATAAAACGAGCAGTATCTTCTCATTAAATTCCGGTGCACGGCTGAAATTTCGTTTCCGAACTAAGCAAAACATTTCCTATCGAGTGATGTAAAAAAATTCCGATTTTTATGTTATTCGCAGGGGTATTTTTCTAAAAGTTTAAATGATATGTATCTGAATACATTGTTTCAACAATGAATCCATTGTTGTAAAAATGTCTAAAATGAAATTTTACTTATAAAACAAGCAGTATCTTCTTATTAAATTCTGGTGCACGGCTGAAATTCTTTTTCCAAATAAATCAGTACTTTTCCTGTCGAATGATGTACAAAAATTCCGATTTTTAGGTGGTTTGCAGAAGCATTTCTCTAAAAGTTTAAATGAAATATATCTAAATGCATTGTTTCAACAATGAATCTATTGTTGAAAAAATGTTTAAAATGAAATTTTACACGTAAAACAAGCAGTATCTTCTTATTAAATTTAGGTGCACGGCTGAAATTTTGTTTCCGAATAAATCAGTACTTTTCCTATCGAATGATGTAAAAAAATTCCGATTTTTATGTTGTTCGCAGGGGTATTTTTCTACAAGTTTAAATGAAATGTATCAGAATACATTGTTTCAACAATGAATCCACTGTTGTAAAAATGTCTAAAATGAAATTTTACACATAAAACAAGCAGTATCTTCTTATTAAATTCTGGTGCACGGCTGAAATTTTGTTTCCGAATAAATCAGTACTTTTCCTATCAAATGATGAAAAAAATTTCCGATTTTAAAGTTGTTCGCAGGGGTATTCTTCTAAAAGTTTAAATAAAATATATATAAATACATTGTTTCAACAATGAATCCATTGTAGTAAAAATGTTTAAAATGAAATTTTACACATAAAACGAACAGTATCTTCTTATTAAATTCTGGTGCACGGCTGAAATTTCGTTTCCGAATAAAACAGTACTTTTTCTATCGAATGATGTAAAAAAATTCCGATTTTAAAGTTGTTCGCAGGGGTATCCTTCTAAAAGTTTAAATAAAAAATATATAAATACATTGTTTCAACAATGAATCCATTGTTGTAAAAATGTTTAAAATTAAATTTTACACATAAAACGAGCAGTCTCTTCTCATTAAATTCCGGTGCACGGCTGAAATTTCGTTTCCGAACTAAGCAAAACATTTCCTATCGAGTGATGTAAAAAAATTCCGATTTTTATGTTATTCGCAGGGGTATTTTTCTAAAAGTTTAAATGATATGTATCTGAATACATTGTTTCAACAATGAATCCATTGTTGTAAAAATGTCTAAAATGAAATTTTACTTATAAAACAAGCAGAATCTTCTTATTAAATTCTGGTGCACGGCTGAAATTCTATTTCCAAATAAATCAGTACTTTTCCTGTCGAATGATGTACAAAAATTCCGATTTTTAGGTGGTTTGCAGAAGCATTTCTCTAAAAGTTTAAATGAAATATATCTAAATGCATTGTTTCAACAATGAATCTATTGTTGAAAAAATGTTTAAAATGAAATTTTACACGTAAAACAAGCAGTATCTTCTTATTAAATTTAGGTGCACGGCTGAAATTTTGTTTCCGAATAAATCAGTACTTTTCCTATCGAATGATGTAAAAAAATTCCGATTTTTATGTTGTTCGCAGGGGTATTTTTCTACAAGTTTAAATGAAATGTATCAGAATACATTGTTTCAACAATGAATCCACTGTTGTAAAAATGTCTAAAATTAAATTTTACACATAAAACAAGCAGTATCTTCTTATTAAATTCTGGTGCACGGCTGAAATTTTGTTTCCGAATAAATCAGTACTTTTCCTATCAAATGATGAAAAAAATTTCCGATTTTAAAGTTGTTCGCAGGGGTATTCTTCTAAAAGTTTAAATAAAATATATATAAATACATTGTTTCAACAATGAATCCATTGTTGAAAAAATGTTCAAAATGAAATTTTACACATAAAACAAGCAGTATATTCTTATTAAATTTAGGTGCACGGCTGAAATTTTGTTTCCGAATAAATCAGTACTTTTCCTATCGAATGATGTAAAAAAATTCCGATTTTTATGTGCTTCGTAGGGGCATTTCTCTAAAATTTTAAATAAAATATATATAAATACATTGTTTCAACAATGAATCCATTGTTGTAAAAGTGTTTAAAATGAAATTTTACACATAAAAAAGCAGTATCTTCTTATTAAATTTAGGTGCACAGCTGAAATTTTGTTTCCGAATAAATCAGTACTTTTCCTATCGAATGATATAAAAAAATTCCGATTTTTAGGTGGTTCGCAGGGGCATTTCTCTAAAATTTTAAATGAAATATATCTAAATACATTTGTTTCAACAATGAATCCATTGTTGTAAAAGTGTTTAAAATGAAATTTTACTCTTAAAACGAGCAGTATCTTCGTATTAAATTCCGGTGTACGGGTGAAATTTCGTTTCCGAATTAAGCAAAACCTTTCCTATCGAATGATGTAAAAAAATTCCTATTTTATGTTGTTCGCAGGGGTATTTTTCTACAAGTTTAAATGAAATGTATCAGAATACATTGTTTCAACAATGAATCCATTGTTGTAAAAATGTCTAAAATGAAATTTTACACATAAAACAAGCAGTATCTTCTTATTATATTCTGGTGCACGGCTGAAATTTCAATTCCAAATAAAACAGTACTTTTTCTATCGAATGATGTAAAAAAATTCCGATTCTAAAGTTGTTCGCAGGGGTATTCTTCTAAAAGTTTAAATAAAATATATATATATACATTGTTTCAACAATGAATCTATTGTTGTAAAAATGTTTAAAATGAAATTTTACACATAAAACGAGCAGTATCTTCTCATTAAATTCTGGTGCATGGCTGAAATTTCGTTTCCGAATTAAGCAAAACATTTCTTATCGAATGATGTAAAAGAATTCGGATTTTTATGTTGTTCGGAGGGTTATTTTTCTAAAAGTTTAAATGATATGTATCTGAATACATTGTTTCAACAATGAATCCATTGTTGTAAAAATATCTAAAATGAAATTTTACTTATAAAACAAGCAGTATCTTCTTATTAAATTCTGGTGCACAGCTGAAATTTTGTTTCCGAATAAATCAGTACTTTTCCTATCGAATGATGTAAAAAATTCCGATTTTTAGGTTGTTCGCAGGGGCATTTCTCTAAACTTTTAAATGAAATATACCTAAATACATTTGTTTCAACAATGAATCCATTGTTGTAAAAGTGTTTAAAATGAAATTTTACTCTTAAAACGAGCAGTATCTTCGTATTAAATTCCGGTGTACGGCTGAAATTTCGTTTCCGAATTAAGCAAAACCTTTCCTATCGAATGATGTAAAAAAATTCCGATTTTATGTTGTTCGGAGGGGTATTTTTCTAAAAGTTTAAATGATATGTAACTGAATACATTGTTTCAACAATGAATCCATTGTTGTAAAAATGTCTAAAATGAAATTTTACTTATAAAACAAGCAGTATCTTCTTATTAAATTCTGGTGCACGGCTGAAATTTTGTTTCCGAATAAATCAGTACTTTTCCTATCGAATGATGTAAAAAAATTCCGATTTTTATGTCGTTCGCAGGGGTATTTTTCTAAATGTTTAAATGATATGTATCTGAATACATTGTTTCAACAATGAATCCATTGTTGTAAAAATGTCTAGAATGAAATTTTACTTATAAAACAAGCAGTATCTTCTTATTAAATTTTGGTGCACGGCTGAAATTTTGTTTCCGAATAAATCAGTACTTTTCCTATCGAATGATGTAAAAAAATTCCGATTTTTAGGTGGTTCGCTGGGGCATTTCTCTAAAAATTTAAATGAAATATATCTAAATACATTTGTTTCAACAATGAATCCATTGTTGTAAAAGTGTTTAAAATGAAATTTTACTCTTAAAACGAGCAGTATCTTCGTATTAAATTCCGGTGTACGGGTGAAATTTCGTTTCCGAATTAAGCAAAACCTTTCCTATCGAATGATGTAAAAAAATTCCGATTTTATGTTGTTCGCAGGGATATTTTTCTACAAGTTTAAATGAAATGTATCAGAATACATTGTTTCAACAATGAATCCATTGTTGTAAAAATGTCTAAAATGAAATTTTACACATAAAACAAGCAGTATCTTCTTATTATATTCTGGTGCACGGCTGAAATTTCAATTCCGAATAAAACAGTACTTTTTCTATCGAATGATGTAAAAAAATTCCGATTTTAAAGTTGTTCGCAGGGGTATTCTTCTAAAAGTTTAAATAAAATATATATATATACATTGTTTCAACAATGAATCCATTGTAGTAAAAATGTTTAAAATGAAATTTTACACATAAAACGAGCAGTATCTTCTCATTAAAGTCTCGTGCATGGCTGAAATTTCGTTTCCGAAATAAGCAAAACATTTTTTATCGAATGATGTAAAAAAAATCGGATTTTTATGTTGTTCGGAGGGGTATTTTTCTAAAAGTTTAAATGATATGTATCGGAATACATTGTTTCAACAATGAATCCATTGTTGTAAAAATGTCTAAAATGAAATTTTACTTATAAAACAAGCAGTATCTTCTTATTAAATTCTAGTGCACGGCTTAAATTTTGTTTCCGAATAAATCAGTACCTTTCCTATCGAATGATGTAAAAAAATCCGATTTTTAGGTGGTTCGCAGGGGCATTTCTCTAAAATTTTAAATGAAATATACCTAACTACATTTGTTTCAACAATGAATCCATTGTTGTAAAAATGTTTAAAATGAAATTTTACACATAAAACGAGCAGTATCTTCTTATTAAATTCCGGTGCACGGCTTAAATTTTGTTTCCGAATAAATCAGTACCTTTCCTATCGAATGATGTAAAAAAAATTCCGATTTTTAAGTTGTTCGTAGGGGTATTTTTCTAAATGTTTAAATGAAATATATCTAAATACATTGTTTCAACAATGAATCCATTGTTGTAAAAATGTTTAAAATGAAATTTTTTAGACATAAAAAAGAAGTATCTTCTGATTAAAGTCTGGTGCACGGCTGAAATTTCGTTTCCGAATAAATCAGTACCTTTCCTATCGAATGATGTAAAAAAAATCCGATTTTTAAGTTGTTCGCAGGGGTATTTTTCTAAAAGTGTAAATGAAATATATCTAAATACATTGTTTCAACAATGAATCCATTGTTGTAAAAATGTTTAAAATGAAATTTTTTAGACATAAAAAAGAAGTATCTTCTTATTAAATTCTGATGCACGGCTGAAATTTCGTTTCCGGATTAAGCAATACTTTTCCTATCGAATTTTGTAAAAAAATTCCGATTTTTAGGTTGTTCGCAGGGGAATTTTTCTAAAAGATTAAACGAAATTATTCTAAATACATTGTTTCAACAATAAATTCTTTGTTGTAAAAATGTTTAAAATGAAATTTTACTTATAAAACAAGCAGTATCTTCTTATTAAAGTCTGGTGCACGGCTGAAATTTCGTTTCCGGATTAAGCAATACTTTTCTTATCGAATGATTTAAAAAAAATTCCGATTTTTAGGTTGCTCGCAGTGGTATTTTCTTAAAGTTTAAATGAAATATATCTAAATACATTAAATCAACAATGACTCCATTGTTTTAAAAATGTTTAAAATGAAATTTTTCACATAAAACAAGCAGTATCTTCTCATTAAAGTCTGGTGCACGGCTGAAACTTCGTTTCCGAATAAATCAGTACCTTTCCTATCGAATGATGTACAAAAATTTCGATTTTTAGGTTGTTCGCAGGGGTATTTTTCAAAAAGTTTAAGTGAAATATATCTAAATACATTGTTTCAACAATGAATCCATTGTTGTAAAAATGTCTGAAATGAAATTTTACACATAAAAAATGCAGTATCTTCTTACTAAATTCCGGTGCACGGCTGAAATTTCGTTTCTGAATAAGACAATACTTTTCCTATCGAATGATGTAAAAAAATTCCTATTTTCATGTTGTTCGCAGGGGTATTTTTCTAAAAGTTTAAACGAAATATATCTAAATACATTGTTCCAACAATGAATCCATTGTTGTAAAAATGTCTAAAATGAAAATTTACACATAAAACGAGCAGTATCTTCTTGTTGAATTCCGGTGCACGGCTTAAATTTTGTTACCGAATGAATCAATGTTTTCCCTATTGAATGATTTAAAAAAATTCCGATTTTTATGTTGTTCGCAGTGTTATTTTTCTAAAAGTTTAAATGAGATATATCTAAATGCATTGTTTCAACAATAAATCCATTGTTGTAAAAATGTCTAAAATGAAAATTTACATATAAAACGACCAGTATCTTCCTATTAATTTCCGGTGCACGGCTTAAGTTTCGTAACTGAATAAAACAATATTTTCCCCATCGAGGTTATGTAAAAAAAATTCCGATTTTTAGGTGGTTCACAGGGGCATTTTTCTAAAAGTTTAAAGACATATATCTAAATACATTGTTTCAACAATGAATCCATTGTTGTAAAAATGTTTAAAATGAAATTTTACACATAAAACAAGCAGTATCTTCTTATTAAAGTCTGGTGCAAGGCTGAAACTACGTTTCCGAATAAATCAGTACCTTTCCTATCGAATGATGTAAAAAAATTCCGATTTTCATGTTGTTCGCAGGGGTATTTTTCTAAAAGTTTAAATGAAATATATCTAAATACATTGTTTCAACAATGAATCCATTGTTGTAAAAATGTCTAAAATGAAATTTTACATAAAAAAACAAGCAGTTTCTTCTAATTAAATTCTGGGCACGGCTTAAATTTCGTTTCCGAATAAATCAGTACCTTACCTATCGAATGATGTAAAAAAATTTCCGATTTTTAAGTTGTTCGCAGGGGTATTTTTCTAAATTTTTAAATAAAATATATCTAAATACATTGTTCCAACAATGAATCCATTGTTGTAAAAATGTTTAAAATGAAATTTTTTAGACATAAAAAAGAAGTATCTTCTTATTAAAGTCTGGTGATCGGCTGAAATTTCGTGTCAGAATAAATCAGTACCTTTCCTATCGAATGATTTAAAAAAAATTCCGATTTTTAGGTTGTTCGCAGTGGTATTTTCTTAAAGTTTAAATGAAATATATCTAAATACATTATATCAACAATGACTCCATTGTTATAAAAATGTTTAAAATGAAGTTTTTCACATAAAACAAGCAGTATCTTCTCATTAAAGTCTGGTGCACGGCTGAAACTTCGTTTCCGAATAAATCAGTACCTTTCCTATCGAATGATGTACAAAAATTCCGATTTTTAGGTTGTTCGCAGGGGTATTTTTCTAAAAGTTTAAATGATATGTATCTGAATACATTGTTTCAACAATGAATCCATTGTTGTAAAAATGTCTAAAATGAAATTTTACTTATAAAACAAGCAGTATCTTCTTATTAAATTCTGGTGCACGGCTGAAATTCTATTTCCAAATAAATCAGTACTTTTCCTGTCGAATGATGTACAAAAATTCCGATTTTTAGGTGGTTTGCAGAAGCATTTCTCTAAAAGTTTAAATGAAATATATCTAAATGCATTGTTTCAACAATGAATCTATTGTTGAAAAAATGTTTAAAATGAAATTTTACACGTAAAACAAGCAGTATCTTCTTATTAAATTTAGGTGCACGGCTGAAATTTTGTTTCCGAATAAATCAGTACTTTTCCTATCGAATGATGTAAAAAAATTCCGATTTTTATGTGCTTCGTAGGGGCATTTCTCTAAAATTTTAAATAAAATATATATAAATACATTGTTTCAACAATGAATCCATTGTTGTAAAAGTGTTTAAAATGAAATTTTACACATAAAAAAGCAGTATCTTCTTATTAAATTTAGGTGCACGGCTGAAATTTTGTTTCCGAATAAATCAGTACTTTTCCTATCGAATGATATAAAAAAATTTCCGATTTTAAAGTTGTTCGCAGGGGTATTCTTCTAAAAGTTTAAATAAAATATATATAAATACATTGTTTCAACAATGAATCCATTGTTGAAAAAATGTTCAAAATGAAATTTTACACATAAAACAAGCAGTATATTCTTATTAAATTTAGGTGCACGGCTGAAATTTTGTTTCCGAATAAATCAGTACTTTTCCTATCGAATGATGTAAAAAAATTCCGATTTTTATGTGCTTCGTAGGGGCATTTCTCTAAAATTTTAAATAAAATATATATAAATACATTGTTTCAACAATGAATCCATTGTTGTAAAAGTGTTTAAAATGAAATTTTACACATAAAAAAGCAGTATCTTCTTATTAAATTTAGGTGCACGGCTGAAATTTTGTTTCCGAATAAATCAGTACTTTTCCTATCGAATGATATAAAAAAATTCCGATTTTTAGGTGGTTCGCAGGGGCATTTCTCTAAAATTTTAAATGAAATATATCTAAATACATTTGTTTCAACAATGAATCCATTGTTGTAAAAGTGTTTAAAATGAAATTTTACTCTTAAAACTAGCAGTATCTTCGTATTAAATTCCGGTGTACGGGTGAAATTTCGTTTCCGAATTAAGCAAAACCTTTCCTATCGAATGATGTAAAAAAATTCCGATTTTATGTTGTTCGCAGGGGTATTTTTCTACAAGTTTAAATGAAATGTATCAGAATACATTGTTTCAACAATGAATCCATTGTTGTAAAAATGTCTAAAATGAAATTTTACACATAAAACAAGCAGTATCTTCTTATTATATTCTGGTGCACGGCTGAAATTTCAATTCCAAATAAAACAGTACTTTTTCTATCGAATGATGTAAAAAAATTCCGATTCTAAAGTTGTTCGCAGGGGTATTCTTCTAAAAGTTTAAATAAAATATATATATATACATTGTTTCAACAATGAATCTATTGTTGTAAAAATGTTTAAAATGAAATTTTACACATAAAACGAGCAGTATCTTCTCATTAAATTCTGGTGCATGGCTGAAATTTCGTTTCCGAATTAAGCAAAACATTTCTTATCGAATGATGTAAAAAAATTCGGATTTTTATGTTGTTCGGAGGGTTATTTTTCTAAAAGTTTAAATGATATGTATCTGAATACATTGTTTCAACAATGAATCCATTGTTGTAAAAATATCTAAAATGAAATTTTACTTATAAAACAAGCAGTATCTTCTTATTAAATTCTGGTGCACAGCTGAAATTTTGTTTCCGAATAAATCAGTACTTTTCCTATCGAATGATGTAAAAAATTCCGATTTTTAGGTTGTTCGCAGGGGCATTTCTCTAAACTTTTAAATGAAATATACCTAAATACATTTGTTTCAACAATGAATCCATTGTTGTAAAAGTGTTTAAAATGAAATTTTACTCTTAAAACGAGCAGTATCTTCGTATTAAATTCCGGTGTACGGCTGAAATTTCGTTTCCGAATTAAGCAAAACCTTTCCTATCGAATGATGTAAAAAAATTCCGATTTTATGTTGTTCGGAGGGGTATTTTTCTAAAAGTTTAAATGATATGTAACTGAATACATTGTTTCAACAATGAATCCATTGTTGTAAAAATGTCTAAAATGAAATTTTACTTATAAAACAAGCAGTATCTTCTTATTAAATTCTGGTGCACGGCTGAAATTTTGTTTCCGAATAAATCAGTACTTTTCCTATCGAATGATGTAAAAAAATTCCGATTTTTATGTCGTTCGCCGGGGTATTTTTCTAAATGTTTAAATGATATGTATCTGAATACATTGTTTCAACAATGAATCCATTGTTGTAAAAATGTCTAGAATGAAATTTTACTTATAAAACAAGCAGTATCTTCTTATTAAATTTTTTTGCACGGCTGAAATTTTGTTTCCGAATAAATCAGTACTTTTCCTATCGAATGATGTAAAAAAATTCCGATTTTTAGGAGGTTCGCAGGGGCATTTCTCTAAAAATTTAAATGAAATATATCTAAATACATTTGTTTCAACAATGAATCCATTGTTGTAAAAGTGTTTAAAATGAAATTTTACTCTTAAAACGAGCAGTATCTTCGTATTAAATTCCGGTGTACGGGTGAAATTTCGTTTCCGAATTAAGCAAAACCTTTCCTATCGAATGATGTAAAAAAATTCCGATTTTATGTTGTTCGCAGGGATATTTTTCTACAAGTTTAAATGAAATGTATCAGAATACATTGTTTCAACAATGAATCCATTGTTGTAAAAATGTCTAAAATGAAATTTTACACATAAAACAAGCAGTATCTTCTTATTATATTCTGGTGCACGGCTGAAATTTCAATTCCGAATAAAACAGTACTTTTTCTATCGAATGATGTAAAAAAATTCCGATTTTAAAGTTGTTCGCAGGGGTATTCTTCTAAAAGTTTAAATAAAATATATATATATACATTGTTTCAACAATGAATCCATTGTTGTAAAAATGTTTAAAATGAAATTTTACACATAAAACGAGCAGTATCTTCTCATTAAAGTCTCGTGCATGGCTGAAATTTCGTTTCCGAAATAAGCAAAACATTTTTTATCGAATGATGTAAAAAAAATCGGATTTTTATGTTGTTCGGAGGGGTATTTTTCTAAAAGTTTAAATGATATGTATCGGAATACATTGTTTCAACAATGAATCCATTGTTGTAAAAATGTCTAAAATGAAATTTTACTTATAAAACAAGCAGTATTTTCTTATTAAATTCTAGTGCACGGCTGAAATTTTTTTTCCGAATAAATCAGTACTTTTTCTGTCGAATGATGTACAAAAATTCCGATTTTTAGGTGGTTTGCAGATGCATTTCTCTAAAAGTTTAAATGAAATATATCTAAATGCATTGTTTCAACAATGAATCTATTGTTGAAAAAATGTTTAAAATGAAATTTTACACGTAAAACAAGCAGTATCTTCTTATTAAATTTAGGTGCACGGCTGAAATTTTGTTTCCGAATAAATCAGTACTTTTCCTATCGAATGATGTAAAAAAATTCCGATTTTTATGTTGTTCGCAGGGGTATTTTTCGACAAGTTTAAATGAAATGTATCAGAATACATTGTTTCAACAATGAATCCATTGTTGTAAAAATGTCTAAAATGAAATTTTACACATAAAACGAGCAGTATCTTCTTATTAAATGCCGGTGCACGGCTGGAATTTTGTTTCCGAATTACTCAGTACTTTTCCTATCGAATGATGTAAAAAAATTCCGATTTTTATGTTGCTCGCAGGGGTATTTTTCTAAAAGTTTAAATAAAATATATATAAATACATTGTTTCAACAATGAATCCATTGTAGTAAAAATGTTTAAAATGAAATTTTACACATAAAACGAACAGTATCTTCTTATTAAATTCCGGTGTACGGCTGAAATTTCGTTTCCGAATTAAGCAAAACCTTTCCTATCGAATGATGAAAAAAATTCCGATTTTATGTTGTTCGCAGGGGTATTTTTCTACAAGTTTAAATGAAATGTATCAGAATACATTGTTTCAACAATGAATCCATTGTTGTAAAAATGTCTAAAATGAAATTTTACACATAAAACAAGCAGTATCTTCTTATTATATTCTGGTGCACGGCTGAAATTTCAATTCCGAATAAAACAGTACTTTTTCTATCGAATGATGTAAAAAAATTCGATTTTAAAGTTGTTCGCAGGGGTATTCTTCTAAAAGTTTAAATAAAATATATATAAATACATTGTTTCAACAATGAATCCATTGTTGTAAAAATGTTTAAAATGAAATTTTACACATAAAACGAGCAGTATCTTCTCATTAAATTCTGGTGCATGGCTGAAATTTCGTTTCCGAATTAAGCAAAACATTTCTTATCGAATGATGTAAAAAAATTCCGATTTTTATGTTGTTCGCAGGGGTATTTTTCTAAATGTTTAAATGATATGTATCTGAATACATTGTTTCAACAATGAATCCATTGTTGTAAAAATGTCTAGAATGAAATTTTACTTATAAAACAAGCAGTATCATCTTATTAAATTTTGGTGCACGGCTGAAATTTTGTTTCCGAATAAATCAGTACTTTTCCTATCTAATGATGTAAAAAAATCCGATTTTTAGGTGGTTCGCAGAAGCATTTCTCTAAAAGTTTAAATGAAATTTATCTAAATGCATTGTTTCAACAATGAATCCATTGTTGAAAAAATGTTCAAAATGAAATTTTACACATAAAACAAGCAGTATATTCTTATTAAATTTAGGTGCACGGCTGAAATTTTGTTTCCGAATAAATCAGTACTTTTCCTATCGAATGATGTAAAAAAATTCCGATTTTTATGTGCTTCGTAGGGGCATTTCTCTAAAATTTTAAATAAAATATATATAAATACATTGTTTCAACAATGAATCCATTGTTGTAAAAGTGTTTAAAATGAAATTTTACACATAAAAAAGCAGTATCTTCTTATTAAATTTAGGTGCACGGCTGAAATTTTGTTTCCGAATAAATCAGTACTTTTCCTATCGAATGATATAAAAAAATTCCGATTTTTAGGTTTTTCGCAGGGGCATTTCTCTAAAATTTTAAATGAAATATATCTAAATACATTTGTTTCAACAATGAATCCATTGTTGTAAAAGTGTTTAAAATGAAATTTTACTCTTAAAACGAGCAGTATCTTCGTATTAAATTCCGGTGTACGGGTGAAATTTTGTTTCCGAATTAAGCAAAACCTTTCCTATCGAATGATGTAAAAAAATTCCGATTTTATGTTGTTCGCAGGGGTATTTTTCTACAAGTTTAAATGAAATGTATCAGAATACATTGTTTCAACAATGAATCCATTGTTGTAAAAATGTCTAAAATGAAATTTTACACATAAAACAAGCAGTATCTTCTTATTATATTCTGGTGCACGGCTGAAATTTCAATTCCGAATAAAACAGTACTTTTTCTATCGAATGATGTAAAAAAATTCCGATTTTAAAGTTGTTCGCAGGGGTATTCTTCTAAAAGTTTATATAAAATATATATATATACATTGTTTCAACAATGAATCCATTGTTGTAAAAATGTTTAAAATGAAATTTTACACATAAAACGAGCAGTATCTTCTCATTAAATTCTGGTGCATGGCTAAAATTTCGTTTCCGAATTAAGCAAAACATTTCTTATCGAATGATGTAAAAAAATTCGGATTTTTATGTTGTTCGGAGGGGTATTTTTCTAAAAGTTTAAATGATATGTATCTGAATACATTGTTTCAACAATGAATCCATTGTTGTAAAAATATCTAAAATGAAATTTTACTTATAAAACAAGCAGTATCTTCTTATTAAATTCTGGTGCACAGCTGAAATTTTGTTTCCGAATAAATCAGTACTTTTCCTATCGAATGATGTAAAAAAATTCCGATTTTTAGGTTGTTCGCAGGGGCATTTCTCTAAAATTTTAAATGAAATATACCTAAATACATTTGTTTCAACAATGAATCCATTGTTGTAAAAGTGTTTAAAATGAAATTTTACTCTTAAAACGAGCAGTATCTTCGTATTAAATTCCGGTGTACGGCTGAAATTTCGTTTCCGAATTAAGCAAAACCTTTCCTATCGAATGATGTAAAAAAATTCCGATTTTATGTTGTTCGGAGGGGTATTTTTCTAAAATTTTAAATAAAATATATATAAATACATTGTTTCAACAATGAATCCATTGTTGTAAAAGTGTTTAAAATGAAATTTTACACATAAAACAAGCAGTATCTTCTTATTAAATTTCGGTGCACGGCTGAAATTTTGTTTCAGAATAAATCAGTACTTTTCCTATCGAATGATGTAAAAAAATTCCGATTTTTAGGTGGTTCGCAGGGGCATTTCTCTAACTGTTTAAATGATATATATCTGAATACATTGTTTTAACAATGAATCCATTGTTGTAAAAATGTCTAGAATGAAATTTTACTTCTGAAACAAGCAGTATCTTCTTATTAAATTTTGGTGCACGGCTGAAATTTTGTTTCCGAATAAATCAGTACTTTTCCTATCTAATGATGTAAAAAAATCCGATTTTTAGGTGGTTCGCAGAAGCATTTCTCTAAATGTTTAAATGATATATATCTGAATACATTGTTTCAACAATGAATCCATTGTTGTAAAAATGTCTAAAATGAAATTTTACTTATAAAACAAGCAGTATCTTCTTATTAAATTCTGGTGCACGGCTGAAATTTTGTTTCCGAATAAATCAGTACTTTTCCTATCGAATGATGTAAAAAAATTCCGATTTTTATGTCGTTCGCAGGGGTATTTTTCTAAATGTTTAAATGATATATATCTGAATACATTGTTTTAACAATGAATCCATTGTTGTAAAAATGTCTAGAATGAAATTTTACTTATGAAACAAGCAGTATCTTCTTATTAAATTTTGGTGCACGGCTGAAATTTTGTTTCCGAATAAATCAGTACTTTTCCTATCTAATGATGTAAAAAAATCCGATTTTTAGGTGGTTCGCAGAAGCATTTCTCTAAAAGTTTAAATGAAATATATCTAAATGCATTGTTTCAACAATGAATCCATTGTTGAAAAAATGTTCAAAATGAAATTTTACACATAAAACAAGCAGTATATTCTTATTAAATTTAGGTGCACGGCTGAAATTTTGTTTCCGAATAAATCAGTACTTTTCCTATCGAATGATGTAAAAACATTCCGATTTTTATGTGCTTCGTAGGGGCATTTCTCTAAAATTTTAAATAAAATATATATAAATACATTGTTTCAACAATGAATCCATTGTTGTAAAAGTGTTTAAAATGAAATTTTACACATAAAACAAGCAGTATCTTCTTATTAAATTTCGGTGCACGGCTGAAATTTTGTTTCAGAATAAATCAGTACTTTTCCTATCGAATGATGTAAAAAAATTCCGATTTTTAGGTGGTTCGCAGGGGCATTTCTCTAAAAATTTAAATGAAATATATCTAAATACATTTGTTTCAACAATGAATCCATTGTTGTAAAAGTGTTTAAAATGAAATTTTACTCTTAAAACGAGCAGTATCTTCGTATTAAATTCCGGTGTACGGGTGAAATTTCGTTTCCGAATTAAGCAAAACTTTTCCTATCGAATGATGTAAAAAAATTCCGATTTTATGTTGTTCGCAGGGATATTTTTCTACAAGTTTAAATGAAATGTATCAGAATACATTGTTTCAACAATGAATCCATTGTTGTAAAAATGTCTAAAATGAAATTTTACACATAAAACAATCAGTATCTTCTTATTATATTCTGGTGCACGGCTGAAATTTCAATTCCGAATAAAACAGTACTTTTTCTATCGAATGATGTAAAAAAATTCCGATTTTAAAGTTGTTCGCAGGGGTATTCTTCTAAAAGTTTAAATAAAATATATATATATACATTGTTTCAACAATGAATCCATTGTTGTAAAAATGTTTAAAATGAAATTTTACACATAAAACGAGCAGTATCTTCTCATTAAAGTCTCGTGCATGGCTGAAATTTCGTTTCCGAAATAAGCAAAACATTTGTTATCGAATGATGTAAAAAAATTCGGATTTTTATGTTGTTCGGAGGGGTATTTTTCTAAAAGTTTAAATGATATGTATCGGAATACATTGTTTCAACAATGAATCCATTGTTGTAAAAATGTCTAAAATGAAATTTTACTTATAAAACAAGCAGTATCTTCTTATTAAATTCTAGTGCACGGCTGAAATTTTGTTTCCGAATAAATCAGTACTTTTCCTATCCAATGATGTAAAAAAAATCCGATTTTTAGGTGGTTCGCAGGGGCATTTCTCTAAAATTTTAAATGAAATATACCTAACTACATTTGTTTCAACAATGAATCCATTGTTGTAAAAATGTTTAAAATGAAATTTTACACATAAAACGAGCAGTATCTTCTTATTAAATTCCGGTGCACGGCTGAAATTTTGTTTCCGAATAAATCAGTACCTTTCCTATCGAATGATGTAAAAAAAATTCCGATTTTTAAGTTGTTCGTAGGGGTATTTTTCTAAATGTTTAAATGAAATATATCTAAATACATTGTTTCAACAATGAATCCATTGTTGTAAAAATGTTTAAAATGAAATTTTTTAGACATAAAAAAGAAGTATCTTCTGATTAAAGTCTGATGCACGGTTGAAATTTCGTTTCCGGATTAAGCAATACTTTTCCTATCGAATTTTGTAAAAAAATTCCGATTTTTAGGTTGTTCGCAGGGGTATTTTTCTAAAAGTTTAAACGAAATTATTCTAAATACATTGTTTCAACAATAAATTCTTTGTTGTAAAAATGTTTAAAATGAAATTTTACTTATAAAACAAGCAGTATCTTCTTATTAAAGTCTGGTGCACGGCTGAAATTTCGTTTCCGGATCAAGCAATACTTTTCCTATCGAATTATGTAAAAAATTTCCGATTTTTAGGTTGTTCGCAGGGGTTTTTTTCTAAATGTTTAAATGAAATATATCTAAATACATTGTTTTAACAATGAATCCATTGTTGTAAAAATGTTTAAAATGAAATTTTTTAGACATAAAAAAGAAGTATCTTCTTATTAAAGTCTGGTGCACGGCTGAAATTTCGTTTCCGGATTAAGCAATACTTTTCTTATCGAATGATTTAAAAAAAATTCCGATTTTTAGGTTGCTCGCAGTGGTATTTTCTTAAAGTTTAAATGAAATATATCTAAATACATTAAATCAACAATGACTCCATTGTTGTAAAAATGTCTAAAATGAAATTTTACACATAAAACGAGCAGTATCTTCTTATTAAATTCCGGTACACGGCTGAAATTTTGTTTCCGAATAAATCAGTACTTTTCCTATCGAATGATGTAAAAAAATTCCGATTTTTAGGTTGTCCGCAGGGGTATTTTTCTAAAAGTTTAAATGAAATGTATCTAAATACATTGTTTCAACAATGAATCCATTGTTGTAAAAATGTTTAAAATGAAATTTTACACATAAAACAAGTGGTATATTCTTATTAAATTCCGGTGCACGGCTGAAATTTCGTTTCCGGATTAAGCAATATTTTTCCTATCGAATGATGTAAAAAAATTCCGATTTTTAGGTTGTGCGCAGTGGTAATTTCTTAAAGTTTAAATGAGATATATCTAAATGCATTGTTTCGACAATGAATCCATTGTTATAAAAATGTCTAAAATGAAATTTTACACAAAAAACGAGCAGTATCTTCTTATTAAGGTCTGGTGCACGGCTGAAATTTCGTTTCCGCAAAAATCAGTACTTTTCCTATCGAATAATGTAAAAAAATTCCGATTTTTAGGTTGTCCGCAGGGGTATTTTTCTAAAAGTTTAAATGAAATTTATCTAAATACATTGTTTTAGCAATGAATCCACTGTTGTAAAAATGTCTAAAATGAAAGTTTACATATAAAACACGCAGCACCTTCTTATTAAATTCCGGTGCACGGCTGAAAATTCGTTTCTGAACAAGACAATTCTTTTCCTATCGAATGATGTAAAAAAATTCCGATTTTCAGATTGTTCGCAAGGGCATTTTTCTAACAGTTTAAATGAAATATACCTAAATACATTGTTTCAACAATGAATCCATTGTTGTAAAAATGTCTAAAATGAAATTTTACTTATAAAACAAGCAGTATCTTCTTAGTAAATTCTAGTGCACGGCTGAAATTTTGTTTCCGAATAAATCAGTACTTTTCCTATCGAATGATGTAAAAAAATTCCGATTTTTAGGTTGTTCGCAGGGGCATTTCTCTAAAATTTTAAATGAAATATACCTAAATACATTTGTTTCAACAATGAATCCATTGTTGTAAAAGTGTTTAAAATGAAATTTTACTCTTAAAACGAGCAGTATCTTCGTATTAAATTCCGGTGTACGGCTGAAATTTCGTTTCCGAATCAAGCAAAACCTTTCCTATCGAATGATGTAAAACAATTCCGATTTTATGTTGTTCGGAGGGGTATTTTTCTAAAAGTTTAAATGATATGTAACTGAATACATTGTTTCAACAATGAATCCATTGTTGTAAAAATGTCTAAAATGAAATTTTACTTATAAAACAAGCAGTATCTTCTTATTAAATTCTGGTGCACAGCTGAAATTTTGTTTCCGAATAAATCAGTACTTTTCCTATCGAATGATGTAAAAAAATTCCGATTTTTATGTTGTTCGCAGGGGTATTTTTCTAAAAGTTTAAATGACATGTATCTGAATACATTGTTTCAACAATGAATCCATTGTTGTAAAAATGTCTAAAATGAAATTTTACACATAAAACGAGCAGTATCTTCTTATTAAATTCCGGTGCACGGCTGGAATTTTGTTTCCGAATAAATCAGTACTTTTTCTATCGAATGATGTAATAAAATTCCGATTTTTAGGTTGTTCGCAGGGGTATTTTTCGACAAGTTTAAATGAAATGTATCAGAATACATTGTTTCAACAATGAATCCATTGTTGTAAAAATGTCTAAAATGAAATTTTACACATAAAACGAGCAGTATCTTCTTATTAAATGCCGGTGCACGGCTGGAATTTTGTTTCCGAATTAATCAGTACTTTTCCTATCGAATGATGTAAAAAAATTCCGATTTTTATGTTGCTCGCAGGGGTATTTTTCTACAAGTTTAAATGAAATGTATCAGAATACATTGTTTCAACAATGAATCCATTGTTGTAAAAATGTTTAAAATGAAATTTTACACATAAAACGAGCAGTATCTTCTTATTAAATTTTGGTGCACGGCTAAAATTTCGTTTCCGAATTAAGCAAAACATTTCCTATCGAATGATGAAAAAAAATTTCGATTTTTATGTTGTTCGCAGGGGTATTTTTCTAAAAGTTTAAATGACATGTATCTAAATACATTGTTTCAACAATGAATCCATTGTTGTAAAAATGTCTGAAATGAAATTTAACACATAAAACGAGCAGTATCTTCTCATTGAATTCCGGTGCACGGCTGAAATTTCGTTTCCGAATTAAGCAAAACATTTCCTATCGAATGATGTAAAAAAATTCCGATTTTTATGTTGTTCGCAGGGGTATTTTTCTGAAAGTTTAAATGAAATATATCTAAATGCATAGTTTCAACAATGAATCCATTGTTGAAAAAATGTTTAAAATGAAATTTTACACATAAAACGAGCAGTATCTTCTTATTAAATTCCGGTACACCGCTGGAATTTTGTTTCCGAATAAATCAGTACTTTTTCTATCGAATGATGTAATAAAATACCGATTTTTAGGTTGTTCGCAGGGGTATTTTTCTACAAGTTTAAATGAAATGTATCAGAATACATTGTTTCAACAATGAATCCATTGTTGTAAAAATGTCTAAAATGAAATTTTACACATAAAACGAGCAGTATCTTCTTATTAAATGCCGGTGCACGGCTGGAATTTTGTTTCCGAATAAATCAGTACTTTTCCTATCGAATGATGTAAAAAAATTCCGATTTTTATGTTGTTCGCAGGGGTATTTTTCTACAAGTTTAAATGAAATGTATCAGAATATATTGTTTCAACAATGAATCCATTGTTGTAAAAATGTTTAAAATGAAATTTTACACATAAAAAAGCAGTTTCTTCTTATTAAATTTAGGTGCTCGGCTGAAATTTTGTTTCCGAATAAATCAGTACTTTTCCTATCGAATGATGTAAAAAAATTCCGATTTTTATGTTGTTCGCAGGGGTATTTTTCTAAAAGTTTAAATGACATGTATCTGAATACATTGTTTCAACAATGAATCCATTGTTGTAAAAATGTCTAAAATGAAATTTTACACATAAAACGAGCAGTATCTTCTTATTAAATTCCGGTGCACGGCTGGAATTTTGTTTCCGAATAAATCAGTACTTTTTCTATCGAATGATGTAAAACAATTCCGATTTTTAGAATGTTCGCAGGGGTATTTTTCTACAAGTTTAAATGAAATGTATCAGAATATATTGTTTCAACAATGAATCCATTGTAGTAAAAATGTCTAAAATGAAATTTTACACATAAAACGAGCAGTATCTTCTTAATAAATTCCGGTGCACGGCTGAAATTTCGTTTCCGAATAAATCAGTACTTTTCCTATCGAATGATGTAAAAAAATTCCGATTTTAAAGTTGTTCGCAGGGGTATTCTTCTAAAAGTTTAAATAAAATATATATAAATACATTGTTTCAACAATGAATCCATTGTTGTAAAAATGTTTAAAATGAAATTTTACACATAAAACGAGCAGTATCTTCTCATTAAATTCCGGTGCACGGCTGAAATTTCGTTTCCGAATTAAGCAAAACATTTCCTATCGAATGATGTAAAAAAATTCCGATTTTTATGTTGTTCGCAGGGGTATTTTTCTAAAAGTTTAAATGAAATATATCAAAATGCATTGTTTCAACAATGAATCCATTGTTAAAAAAATGTTTAAAATGAAATTTTACACATAAAAATGCAGTTTCTTCTTATTAAATTTAGGTGCTCGGCTGAAATTTTGTTTCCGAATAAATCAGTACTTTTCCTATCGAATGATGCAAAAAAATTCCGATTTTTATGTTGTTCGCAGGGGTATTTTTCTAAAAGTTTAAATGACATGTATCTGAATACATTGTTTCAACAATGAATCCATTGTTGTAAAAATGTCTAAAATGAAATTTTACACATAAAACGAGCAGTATCTTCTTATTAAATTCCGGTGCACGGCTGGAATTTTGTTTCCGAATAAATCAGTACTTTTTCTATCGAATGATGTAAAACAATTCCGATTTTTAGGTTGTTCGCAGGGGTATTTTTCTACAAGTTTAAAAGAAATGTATCAGAATACATTGTTCCAACAATGAATCCATTGTTGTAAAAGTGTTTAAAATGAAAATTTACACATAAAACGAGCAGTATCTTCTTATTATATTCCGGTGCACGGCTGAAATTTTGTTTCCAAATAAATCAGTACTTTTCCTATCGAATGATGTAAAAAAATTCCGATTTTTAGATTGTTCGCAGGTTTATATTTCTACAAGTTTAAATGAAATGTATCAGAATATATTGTTTCAACAATGAATCCATTGATGTAAAAATGTCTAAAATGAAATTTTACGCATAAAACGAGCAGTATCTTCTTATTAAATTCCGGCGCACGGCTGAAATTTTGTTTCCGAATAAATCAGTACTTTTCCTATCGAATGATGCAAAAAAATTCCCATTTTTAGGTTGTTCGCAGGTTTATTTTTCTACAAGTTTAAATGAAATGTATCAGAATATATTGTTTCAACAATGAATCCATTGTTGTAAAAGTGTTTAAAATGAAATTTTACACATAAAACGAGCAGTATCTTCTTATTATATTCCGGTGCACGGCTGAAATTTTGTTTCCGAATAATTCAGTACTTTTCCTATCGAATGATGCAAAAAAATTCCGATTTTTAGGTTGTTCGCAGGGGTATTTTTCTACAAGTTTAAATGAAATGTATCAGAATATATTGTTTCAACAATGAATCCATTGTTGTAAAAATGTCTAAAATGAAATTTTACACATAAAACGAGCAGTATCTTCTTATTAAATTTCGGTGCACGGCTGAAATTTTGTTTCCGAATAAATCAGTACTTTTCCTATCGAATGATGTAAAAAAATTCCGATTTTAAAGTTGTTCGCAGGGGTATTTTTCTACAAGTTTAAAAGAAATGTATCAGAATACATTGTTCCAACAATGAATCCATTGTTGTAAAAGTGTTTAAAATGAAATTTTACACATAAAACGAGCAGTATCTTCTTATTATATTCCGGTGCACAGCTGAAATTTTGTTTCCGAATAAATCAGTACTTTTCCTATCGAATTATGTAAAAAAATTCCGATTTTTAGGTTGTTCGCATGGGTATTTTTCTGCAAGTTTAAATGAAATGTATCAGAATACATTGTTTCAACAATGAATCCATTGTTGTAAAAATGTCTAAAATGAAATTTCACACATAAAACGAGCAGTATCTTCTTATTAAATGCCTGTGCACGGCTAGAATTTTGTTTCCGAATAAATCAGTACTTTTTCTATCGAATGATGTAAAAAAATTCCGATTTTTAGGTTGTTCGCAGGGGTATTTTTCTACAAGTTTAAAAGAAATGTATCAGAATACATTGTTCCAACAATGAATCCATTGTTGTAAAAGTGTTTAAAATGAAATTTTACACATAAAACGAGCAGTATCTTCTTATTATATTCCGGTGCACGGCTGAAATTTTGTTTCCGAATAAATCAGTACTTTTCCTATCGAATGATGTAAAAAAATTCCGATTTTTAGGTTGTTCGCAGGGGTATTTTTCTACAAGTTTAAATGAAATGTATACGAATACATTGTTTCAACAAAGAATCCATTGTTGTAAAAATGTCTAAAATGAAATTTTACACATAAAACGAGCAGTATCTTCTTATTAAATTCCGGTACACGGCTGAAATTTTGTTTCCGAATAAATCAGTACTTTTCCTATCGAATGATGTAAAAAAATTCCGATTTTTATGTTGTTCGCAGGGGTATTTTTCTAAAAGTTTAAATGAAATATATCTAAATGCATTGTTTCGACAATGAATCCATTGTTGAAAAAATGTTTAAAATGAAATTTTACACATAAAAAAGCAGTTTCTTCTTATTAAATTCAGGTGCTCGGCTGAAATTTTGTTTCCGAATAAATCAGTACTTTTCCTATCGAATGATGTAAAAAAATTCCGATTTTTATGTTGATCGAAGGGGTATTTTTCTAAAAGTTTAAATGACATGTATATGAATACATTGTTTCAACAATGAATCCATTGTTGTAAAAATGTCTAAAATGAAATTTTACACATAAAACGAGCAGTATCTTCTTATTAAATTCCGGTGCACGGCTGGAATTTTGTTTCCGAATAAATCAGTACTTTTTCTATCGAATGATGTAAAACAATTCCGATTTTTAGGTTGTTCGCAGGGGTATTTTTCTACAAGTTTAAAAGAAATGTATCAGAATACATTGTTCCAACAATGAATCCATTGTTGTAAAAGTGTTTAAAATGAAATTTTACACATAAAACGAGCAGTATCTTCTTATTAAATTCCGGCGCACGGCTGAAATTTTGTTTCCGAATAAATCAGTACTTTTCCTATCGAATGATGTAAAAAAATGCCGATTTTAAAGTTGTTCGCGGGGGTATTCTTCTAAAAGTTTAAATGAAATATATCTAAATGCATTGTTTCAACAATGAATCCATTGTTGAAAAAATGTTTAAAATGAAATTTTACACATAAAACGAGCAGTATCTTCTTATTAAATTTTGGTGCACGGCTAAAATTTCGTTTCCGAATTAAGCAAAACATTTCCTATCGAATGATGAAAAAAATTTCGATTTTTAGGTTGTTCGCAGGGGTATTTTTCTACAAGTTTAAATGAAATGTATCAGAATACATTGTTCCAACAATGAATCCATTGTTGTAAATGTGTTTAAAATGAAATTTTACACATAAAACGAGAAGTATCTTCTTATTATATTCCGGTGCACGGCTTAAATTTTGTTTCCGAATAAATCAGTACTTTTCCTATCGAATGATGTAATAAAATTCCGATTTTTAGGTTGTTCGCAGGGGTATTTTTCTACAAGTTTAAATGAAATGTATCAGAATACATTGTTTCAACAATGAATCCATTGTTGTAAAAATGTCTAAAATGAAATTTTACACATAAAACGAGCAGTATCTTCTTATTAAATGCCGGTGCACGGCTGGAATTTTGTTTCCGAATAAATCAGTACTTTTCCTATCGAATGATGTAAAAAAATTCCGATTTTTATGTTGTTCGCAGGGGTATTTTTCTACAAGTTTAAATGAAATGTATCAGAATACATTGTTTCAACAATGAATCCATTGTTGTAAAAATGTTTAAAATGAAATTTTACACATGAAACGAGCAGTATCTTCTTATTAAATTTTGGTGCACGGCTAAAATTTCGTTTCCGAATTAAGCAAAACATTTCCTGTCGAATGATGAAAAAAAATTTCGATTTTTATGTTGTTCGCAGGGGTATTTTTCTAAAAGTTTAAATGACATGTATCTGAATACATTGTTCCAACAATGAATCCATTGTTGTAAAAGTGTTTAAAATGAAATTTTACACATAAAACGAGCAGTATCTTCTCATTAAATTCCGGTGCACGGCTGAAATTTCGTTTCGGAACTAAGCAAAACATTTCCTATCGAATGATGTAAAAAAATTCGGATTTTTATGTTGTTCGGAGGGGTATTTTTCTACAAGTTTTAATGAAATGTATCAGAATATATTGTTTCTACAATGAATCCATTGTTGTAAAAATGTTTAAAATGAAATTTTACACATAAAAAAGCAGTTTCTTCTTATTAAATTTAGGTGCTCGGCTGAAATTTTGTTTCCGAATAAATCAGTACTTTTCCTATCGAATGATGTAAAAAAATTCCGATTTTTATGTTGTTCGCAGGGGTATTTTTCTAAAAGTTTAAATGACATGTATCTGAATACATTGTTTCAACAATGAATCCATTGTTGTAAAAATGTCTAAAATGAAATTTTACACATAAAACGAGCAGTATCTTCTTATTAAATTCCGGTGCACGGCTGGAATTTTGTTTCCGAATAAATCCGTACTTTTTCTATCGAATGATGTAAAACAATTCCGATTTTTAGGTTGTTCGCAGGGGTATTTTTCTACAAGTTTAAATGAAATGTATCAGAATATATTGTTTCAACAATGAATCCATTGTTGTAAAAATGTCTAAAATGAAATTTTACACATAAAACGAGCAGTACCTTCTTATTAAATTCCGGCGCACGGCTGAAATTTTGTTTCCGAATAAATCAGTACTTTTCCTATCGAATGATGTAAAAAAATTCCGATTTTAAAGTTGTTCGCAGGGGTATTCTTCTAAAAGTTTAAATAAAATATATATAAATACATTGTTTCAACAATGAATCCATTGTTGTAAAAATGTTTAAAATGAAATTTTACACATAAAACGAGCAGTATCTTCTCATTAAATTCCGGTGCACGGCTTAAATTTCGTTTCCGAATTAAGCAAAACATTTCCTATCGAATGATGTAAAAAATTCCGATTTTTATGTTGTTCGCAGGGGTATTTTTCTAAAAGTTTAAATGAAATATATCAAAATGCATTGTTTCAACAATGAATCCATTGTTGAAAAAATGTTTAAAATGAAATTTTTTAGACATAAAAAAGAAGTATCTTCTGATTAAAGTCTGGTGCACGGCTGAAATTTCGTTTCCGAATAAATCAGTACCTTTCCTATCGAATGATGTAAAAAAAATCCGATTTTTAAGTTGTTCGCAGGGGTATTTTTCTAAAAGTGTAAATGAAATATATCTAAATACATTGTTTCAACAATGAATCCATTGTTGTAAAAATGTTTAAAATGAAATTTTACACATAAAACGAGCAGTATCTTCTCATTAAAGTCTGGTGCATGGCTGAAATTTCGTTTCCGAAATAAGCAAAAAATTTTTATCGAATGATGTAAAAAAATTCGGATTTTTATGTTGTTCGGAGGGGTATTTTTCTAAAAGTTTAAATGATATGTATCGGAATACATTGTTTCAACAATGAATCCATTGTTGTAAAAATGTCTAAAATGAAATTTTACTTATAAAACAAGCAGTATCTTCTTATTAAATTCTAGTGCACGGCTGAAATTTTGTTTCCGAATAAATCAGTACTTTTCCTATCGAATGATGTAAAAAAATTCCGATTTTTAGGTGGTTCGCAGGGGCATTTCTCTAAAATTTTAAATGAAATATACCTAACTACATTTGTTTCAACAATGAATCCATTGTTGTAAAAATGTTTAAAATGAAATTTTACACATAAAACGAGCAGTATCTTCTTATTAAATTCCGGTGCACGGCTGAAATTTTGTTTCCGAATAAATCAGTACCTTTCCTATCGAATGATGTAAAAAAAATTCCGATTTTTAAGTTGTTCGTAGGGGTATTTTTCTAAATGTTTAAATGAAATATATCTAAATACATTGTTTCAACAATGAATCCATTCTTGTAAAAATGTTTAAAATGAAATTTTTTAGACATAAAAAAGAAGTATCTTCTGATTAAAGTCTGGTGCACGGCTGAAATTTCGTTTCCGAATAAATCAGTACCTTTCCTATCGAATGATGTAAAAAAAATCCGATTTTTAAGTTGTTCGCAGGGGTATTTTTCTAAAAGTGTAAATGAAATATATCTAAATACATTGTTTCAACAATGAATCCATTGTTGTAAAAATGTTTAAAATGAAATTTTTTAGACATAAAAAAGAAGTATCTTCTTATTAAAGTCTGGTGCACGGCTGAAATTTCGTTTCCGGATCAAGCAATACTTTTCCTATCGAATTATGTAAAAAATTTCCGATTTTTAGGTTGTTCGCAGGGGTTTTTTTCTAAATGTTTAAATGAAATATATCTAAATACATTGTTTCAACAATGAATCCATTGTTGTAAAAATGTTTAAAATGAAATTTTTTAGACATAAAAAAGAAGTATCTTCTTATTAAAGTCTGGTGCACGGCTGAAATTTCGTTTCCGGATTAAGCAATACTTTTCTTATCGAATGATTTAAAAAAAATTCCGATTTTTAGGTTGTTCGCAGTGGTATTTTCTTAAAGTTTAAATGAAATATATCTAAATACATTAAATCAACAATGACTCCATTGTTTTAAAAATGTTTAAAATGAAATTTTTCACATAAAACAAGCAGTATCTTCTCATTAAAGTCTGGTGCACGGCTGAAACTTCGTTTCCGAATAAATCAGTACCTTACCTATCGAATGATGTACAAAATTTTCGATTTTTAGGTTGTTCGCAGGGGTATTTTTCAAAAAGTTTAAGTGAAATTTATCTAAATACATTGTTTCAACAATGAATCCATTGTTGTAAAAATGTCTGAAATGAAATTTTACACATAAAAAATGCAGTATCTTCTTACTAAATTCCGGTGAACGGCTGAAATTTCGTTTCAGAATAAGACAATACTTTTCCTATTGAATGATGTAAAAAAATTCCTATTTTCATGCTGTTCGCAGGGGTATTTTTCTAAAAGTTTAAATGAGATATATCTAAAAACATTGTTTCAACAATGAATCCATTGTTGTAAAAATGTTTAAAATGAAATTTTACACATAAAACAACCAGTATCTTCTTATTTAATTCCGGTGCACGGCTGAAATTTCGTTTCTGAATAAGACAATACTTTTCCTATCGAATGATGTAAAAAAATTCGTATTTTCATGTTGTTCGCAGGGGTATTTTTCAAAAAGTTTAGGTGAAATATATCTAAATACATTGTTTCAACAATGAATCCATTGTTGTAAAAATGTCTAAAATGTAATTTTTCACATAAAACGAGAAGTATCTTCTTATTAAATTCCGGTGCACGGCTTAAATTTCGTTACCGAATAAATCAATATTTTCCCTATTGAATGATTTAAAAAAATTCCGATTTTTAGGTTGTTTGCAGTGGTATTTTTCTAAAAGTTTACATGAAATATATCTAAATACATTGTTTAAACAATGAATCCATCGTTGTAAAAATGTTTAAAATAAGATTTTACACATAAAACGAGTAGTATCTTCTTATTAAATTCTGGTGCACGGCTTAAATTTCGTTTCCGAATAAATCAGTACCTTTCCTATAGAATGATATAAAGAAATTCCGATTTTTTAAGTTGTTCGCAGGGGTATTTTTTTAAAAGTTTAAATGAAATATATCTAAAAACATTGTTTCAACAATGAAACCATTGTTGTAAAAATGTCTATAATGCAATTTTACACATAAAGAAATTAGTATCTTCTTATTAAAGTCTGGTGCACGGCTGAAATTTCGTTTCCGAAAAAATCAGTACTTTTCCTATCGAATGATGTAAAAAAATTCCGATTTTTAAGTTGTTCGCAGGGGTATTTTTCCAAAAGTTTAAATGAAATATATCTAAATACATTGTTTCAACAATGGATCTATTGTTGTAAAAATGTCTGAAATGAAATTTTACACATAAAAAATGCGGTATCTTCTTTCTAAATTCCGTTGCACGGCTTAAGTTTCGTTACTGAATAAAACAATATTTTCCCCATCGAGGTTATGTAAAAAAAATTCCGATTTTTAGGTGGTTACAGGGGCGTTTTTCTAAAAGTTTAAAAGACATATATCTAAATGCATTGTTTCAACAATGAATTTATTGTTGTAACTATGTTTAAAATGAAATTTTACACATAAAACAAGCAGTATATTCTTCTTAAATTCTGATGCACGGCGGAAATTTCGTTTCCGAATAAATCAATGCTTTTCTTATCGAATGATTTTAAAAAAATTCCGATTTTTGGTTGTTTGCAATGGTATTTTCTTAAAGTTTAAATGAAACATATCTACATACATTATATCAACAATTACTCCATCGTTCTAAAAATGTCTAAAATGAAATATTTTACACATAAAACAAGCAGTATCTTCTTATTAAATTCTGGTGCACGGCTTAAATTTCGTTTCCGAATAAATCAGTACCTTTCCTATCGAATGATGTAAAAGAATTCTGATTTTTAAGTTGTTCGCAGGGGTATTTTTCTAAAAGTGTAAATGAAATATATCTAAAAACATTGTTTCAACAATGGATCCATTGTTGTAAAAATGTTTAAAATGAAATTTTGCACATAAAACAAGCAGTATCTTCTTATTAAATTCTGGTGCACGGCTTAAATTTCGTTTCCGAATAAATCAGTACCTTTCCTATCGAATGATGTAAAAAAATTCTGGATTAACAATACTTTTCCTATCGAATGATTTTAAAAAATTCCGATTTTTATATTCTTCGCAGTGGTATTTTTCTAAAAGTTTAAATGAGATATATCTAAATACATTATTTCAACAATGAATCTATTGTTGTTAAAATGTTTAAAATGAAATTTTACATATAAAAAAGCAGTATCTTCTTATTAAATTCTGGTGCACGGCTGAAATTTTGTTTCCGAATAAATCAATATTGTCCCCATCAAATTATGTAAAAAAATTCCGATTTTTAGGTGGTTCGCAGGGGCATTATCCTAAAATTTTAAATGAAATATATCTAAATGCATTGTTTCAACAATGAATCTATTGTTGTAAGACTGTTCAAATGAAATTTTAAACATAAAACAAGCAGTATCTTCTTATTAAATTCTGGTGCATGGCTGAAATTTTGTTGCCGGATAGATCAATACTTTTCCAATCGAAGAATGTAAAAAAATTCTGATTTTTAGGTTGTTCGCAGGGGTATTTTTTTGAAAGTTTAATGAGATAGTCTAAATGCATTGTTTCAACAATGAATCCATTGTTGTAAGACTGTTTAAAATGAAATTTTTTAGACATAAAAAAGCAGTATCTTCTCATTAAAGTCTGGTGTACGGCTGAAACTTCGTTTCCGTATAAATCAATACTTTTCTTATCGAATAATTTAAATAAAATTCAGATTTTTAGATTGTTCGCAGTCGTATTTTCTTAAAGTTTAAATGAAATATATCTAAATACACTGTTTCAACAATGAATCCATTGTAGTACAAATGTCTGAAATAAAATTTTACACATAAAAAATGCAGTATCTTCTTACTAAATTCCGGTGCACGGCTGAAATTTCGTTTCTGAATAAGACAATACTTTTCCTATCGAATGATGTAAAAAAATTCCTATTTTCATGTTGTTCGCAGGGGTATTTTTTTAAAAGTATAAATGAAATATATCTAAATACATTGTTCCAACAATAAATCCATCCTTGTAAAAATGTCTAAAATGAAAATTTACATATAAAACGACCAGTATCTTCTTATTAAATTCCGGTGCACAGCTTAAGTTTCGTTTCTGAATAAAACAATATTTTCCCCATCGAGGTTATGTAAAAAAAATTCCGATTTTTAGGTGGTTCACAGGGGCATTTATCTAAAAGTTTAAAGACATATATCTAAATGCATTGTTTCAACAATGAATTTATTGTTGTAACTATGTTTAAAAAGAAATTTTACACATTAAACAAGCAGTATCTTCTTATTACATTCTGGTGCACGGCTTAAATTTCGTTTCCGAATAAATCAGTACCTTTCCTATCGAATGATGTAAAAAAATTCCGATTTTTAAGTTGTTCGCAGGGGTATTTTTCTAAAAGTTTAAATGAAATATATCTAAATACATTGTTTCAACAATGAATTCGTTGTTGTAAAAATGTTTAAAATGAAATTTTACACATAAAACAAGCAGTATCTTCTTATTAAAGTCTGGTGCACGGCTGAAATTTCGTTTCCGAATAAATCAGTACCTTTCCTAACGAATGATGTAATAAAATTTCGATTTTTAAGTTGTTCGCAGGGGTATTTTTTTAAAAGAGTAAATGAAATATATCTAAATACATTGTTTCAACACTGAATCCATTGTTGTAAAAATGTTTAAAATGAAATTTTACACATAAAAGAAACAGTATCTTCTTATTAAATTCCGATGCACGGCTGAAATATCGTTTCAGGAATAAATCGATATTTTTTCTATCGAATGATGTAAAAAAATTTCTAATTTTTAGGCTGTTAGCAGTGGTATATTTCTAAAAGTTTGAATGAGATATATCTAAATGCATTGTTTCAACAATGAATCCATTGTTGTAAGAATGTTTAAAATGAAATTTTACACACAAAACAAGCAGTATCTTCTCATTTTCGTTTCTGGATTACCAATACTTTTCCTATCGAATGATTTAAAAAAATTCCGATTTTTATGTTCTTCGCAGTGGTATTTTTCTAAAAGTTTAAATGAGATATATCTAAATACATTATTTCAACAATGCATCTATCGTTGTATAAATGTTTAAAATGAAATTTTACATATAAAAAAGCAGTATCTTCTTTTGAAATTCTGGTGCACGGCTGAAATTTTAATTCCGAATAAATCAATATTTTACCCATCAAATTATGTAAAAAAATTCCGAATTTTATGTGGTTCGCAGGGGCATTTTTCTAATATTTTAAATGAAATATATCTAAATGCATTTTTTAAAAAATGAATCCATTGTTGTAAGACTGTTTAAAATGAAATTTTTTAGACATAAAAAAGAAGTATCTTCTTAATAAAGGCTGGTGCACGGCTGAAATTTCGTTTCCCAATAAATAAGTACCTTTCCTATCGAATGATGTAAAAAAATTCCGATTTTTAAGTTGTTCGCAGGGGTATTTTTCTAAAAGTGTAAATGAAATATATCTAAATACATTGTTTCAACAATGAATCCATTGTTGTAAAAATGTTTAAAATGAAATTTTACACATAAAACAAGCAGTATCTTCTTCTTAAATTCAGGTGCACGGCTGAAATTTCGTTTCCGGATTAAGCAATACTTTTCCTATCGAATTATGTAAAAAAATTCCGATTTTTAGGTTGTTCGCAGGGGTATTTTTCTAAAAGTTTAAATGAAATATATCTAAATACATTGTTCCAACAATGAATCCATTGTTGTAAAAATGTTTAAAATGAAATTTTACACATAAAACAAGCAGTATCTTCTTATTAAAGTCTGGTGCACGGCTGAAATTTCGTTTCCGGAACAAGCAATACTTTTCCTATCGAATTATGTAAAAAATTTCCGATTTTTAGGTTGTTCGCAGGGGTATTTTTCTAAAAAATTAAACGAAATATATCTAAATACATTGTTTCAACAATGAATCCATCATTGTAAGAATGTCTGAAATGAAATTTTACACATAAAACGAGCAGTATCTTCTTTCTAAATTCCGGTTCACGGCCGAAATTTCGTTTCTGAATAAGACAATACTTTTCCTATCGAATGATGTAAAAAAATTCTTATTTTTATGTTGTCCGCAGGAGTATTTTTCTAAAAGTTTAAATGAAATATATCTAAATACATTGTTCCAACAATGAATCCATTGTTCTAAAAATGTCTAAAATGAAAATTTACACATAAAACGAGCAGTATCTTCTTCTTAAATTCCGGTGCACGGTAAAATTTTTTTACCGAATAAATCAATATTTTCCCTATTGTATGATTTAAAAAAATTCCGATTTTTAGGTTGTTCGCAGTGTTATTTTTCTAAAAGTTTAAATGAGATATATCTAATTGCATTGTTTCAACAATAAATCCATTATTGTAAAAATGTCTAAAATGAAAATTTACACATAAAACGAGCAGTATCTTCTTATTAAATTCAGGTGCACGGCTTAAATTTCGTTTCCGGATTAAGCAATACTTTTCCTATCGAATTATGTAAAAAATTCCGATTTTTAGGTTGTTCGCAGGGGTGTTTTTCTAAAAGTTTAAACGAAATATATCTAAATACATTGTTTCAACAATGAATCCATTGTTGTAAAAATGTCTAAAATGTAATTTTACACATAAAACGGGAAGTATCTTCATATTAAATTCCGGTGCACGGCTTAAATTTCGTTTCCGAATAAATCAGTACCTTTCCTATCGAATGAGGTAAAAAATTACGATTTTTAAGTTGTTCGCAGGGGTTCGCAGCGCACGGCTGAAATTTCGTTTCTAGATTAAACAATACTTTTCCTATCGAATGATGTAAAAAAATTCCTAATTTTAGGTTCATCGCAGTGCTATTTTTCTTAAAGTTTAAAAGAGATATATCTAAATGCATTGTTTCAACAATGAATCCATTGTTGTAAGAATGTTTAAAATAAAATTTTACACATAAAACAAGCAGTGTCTTCTTATTAAAGTCTGGTGCACGGCTGAAATTTATTTTCCGAATAAATCAGTACCTTTCCTATCGAATGATGTAAAAAATATTTCGATTTTTAAGTTGTTCGCAGGGGTATATTTTTAAAAGTGTAAATGAAATATATCTAAATACATTGTATCAACAATAAATCCATTGTTGTAAAAATGTTTAAAATGAAATTTTACACATAAAACAAGCAGTATCTTCTTATTACATTCCGGTGCGCTGCTGTAATTTCGTTTCTGGATTAAACAAAACTTTTCCTATCGAATGATGTAAAAAAATTCCGATTTTAGGTTCTTTGCAGTGCTATTTTTCTAAGCGTTTGAATGAGATATATCTAAATACATTGTTCCAACAATGAATCCATTGTTTTTAAAATGTCTAAAATGAAATTTTACACATAAAACAAGCAGTATCTTCTTTTGAAATTCTGGTGCACGGCTGAAATTTTGTTTCCGAATAAATCAGAACTTTTCCTGTCGAATGATGTAAAAAAATTCCGATTTTTAAGTTGTTCGCAGGGGTATTTTTCTAAAAGTTTAAAAGAAATTATTCTAAATACATTGTTTCATTAATGAATCCATTGTTGTAAAAATTTTTAAATAAAATTTTACACATAAAACAAGCAGTATCTTCGTATTAAAGTCTGGTGCACGGCTAAAATTTCGTTTCCGAATAAATCAGTACCTTTCCTATCGAATGATGTAAAAAAATTCCGATTTTTAAGTTGTTCGCAGGGGTATTTTTCGAAAAGTTTAAATGAAATATATCTAAACACATTATTTCAACAATAAATTCATTGTTGTAAAAATGTTTAAAATGAAATTTTACATATAAAAAAGCAGTATCTACTTATTACATTCTTGTGCACGGCTGAAATTTTGTTTCCTAATAAAGCAATATTCTTCCTATCAAATTTAGTAAAAATATTCCGATTTTGAGGTTGTTTGCAGGGGTATTTTTCAAAAAGTTTACATGAAATATATCTAAATATATTGTTTCAACAATGAATCCATCGTTGTAAAAATGTTTAAAATAACATTTTACACATAAAACAAGCAGTATCTTCTTATTAAATTCAGCTGCACGGCTGAAATTTCGTTTCCGGATTAAGCAATACTTTTCCTATCGAAAGATTTAAAAAAATTCCGATTTTAAAGTTGTTCGCAGGGGTATTCTTCTAAAAGTTTAAATGAAATATATCTAAATGCATTGTTTCAACAATGAATACATTGTTGAAAAAATGTTTAAAATGAAATTTTACACATAAAACGAGCAGTATCTTCTTATTAAATTTTGGTGCACGGCTAAAATTTCGTTTGCGAATTAAGCAAAACATTTCCTATCGAATGATGAAAAAAAATTCCGATTTTAAAGTTGTTCGCAGGGGTATTCTTCTAAAAGTTTAAATGAAATATTTCAAAATACATTGTTTCAACAATGAATCCATTGTGTTAAAAATGTTTAAAATGAAATTTTACATATAAAAACGTATATCTTCTTATTAAATTCTAGTGCACGGCTGAAATCTTGTTTCCGAATAAATCAGTATTTTCCCCATCGAATTATGTAAAAAATTCCGATTTTTTGGTGGTTTGCACTGGCATTCTTCTAAAATTCTAAATAAAATTTATCTAAATACATTCTTTCAACAATGGATCCATTGTGGTAAAAATGTTTAAAATGAAATTTTACACATAAAACAAGCATTATCCTCTTATTAAATTCAGGTACACGGCTGAGATTTCGTTTTCGGATTAAGAAATACTTTTCCTATCGAAGGATGTAAAAAAATTCCGATTTTTAGGTTTTTCAAAGGGGTATTTTTCTAAATGTTTAAATGAAATGCATCTAAATACATTGTTTCAACAAAGAATCCATTGTTGTAAAAATGTTTAAAATGAAATTTTACACATAAAACAAGTAGTATATTCTTATTAAATTCTGGTGCACGGCTAGAATTTTGTTTCCGAATAAATAAATACTTTTCCCATCGAATTATTTAAAAAATTTCCGATTTATAGTTGGTTCGCAGGGAAATTTTTCTAAAAGTTTAAAAGACATATATCTAAATGCATTGTTTCAACAATGAATTTATTGTTGTAACAATGTTTAAAATGAAATTTTACACATAAAACAAGCTGTATCTTCTTATTAAATTCTGATGCACGGCTAAAATTTCTTTTCCGAATAAATCAATACTTTTTTTATCGAATGATTTAAAAAAAATTCCGATTTTTAGGTGGTTCGCGGAGGCATTTTTCTAAAAGTCTAAAAGACATATATCTAAATGCATTGTTATAACAATGAAGTCATTGTTGCAAGACTGTCTAAAATGAAATTTTACACATCAAACATGCAGTATCTTCTTCTGAAATTCTGGTGCATGGCCGATTTTATTTCCGGATAAATCAATATTTTCCCCATCGAATTATGTAAAAAAATTCCGATTTTTAGGTTGTTCGTAGTTGTATTTTTCGATAAGTTTAAATGAAATATATCTAAATACATTGTTTCAACAATGAATCCATTGTGTTAAAAATGTTTAAATGAAATTTTACATATAAAAACGTATATCTTCTTATTAAATTCTAGTGCACGGCTGATATCTTGTTTCCGAATAAATCAGTATTTTCCCCATCGAATTATGTAAAAAATTCCGATTTTTTGGTGGTTTGCAATGGCATTCTTCTAAAATTCTAAATGAAATATATCTAAATACATTCTTTCAATAATGGATCCATTGTGGTAAAAATGTTTAAAATGAAATTTTACACATAAAACAAGCAGTATCCTCTTATTAAATTCAGGTACACGGCTGAGATTTCGTTTTCGGATTAAGCAATACTTTTCCTATCGAAGGATGTAAAAAAATTCCGATTTTTAGGTTTTTCGCAGGGGTATTTTTCTAAATGTTTAAATGAAATGTATCTAAATACATTGTTTCAACAAAGAATCCAATGTAGTAAAAATGTTTAAAATGAAATTTTACACATAAAACAAGCAGTATATTCTTATTAAATTCTGGTGCACGGCTAGAAATTTTTTTCCGAATAAATGAATATTTTTCCCATCGAATTATGTAAAAAATTTCCGATTTATAGTTGGTTCGCAGGGGTATTTTTCTTAAAGTTTAAATGAGATATATCTAAATGCATTGTTTCAACAATGAATTCATTGTTGTAAGAACGTTTAAAATGAAATTTTACACATAAAACAAGCCGTATCTTCTTATTAAATTCTGGTTCACGGCTGAAATTTTGTTTTCGAATAAAGTAATATTTTTCCTATGGAATAATGTACAAAAATTCCAGTTTTTACGTTGTTCATAGGGGAATTTTTGTAAAAGTTTAAATGAAATATAATTAAATACATTGTTTCAACAATGAAACCATTGTTGCAAAAATGTTTAAAATGAAAGTTTACACATAAAACAAGTAGTATATTCTTATTAAATTCTGGTGCACGGCTAGAAATTTGTTTCCGAATAAATAAATATTTTTCCCATCGAATTATGTAAAAAATTTCCGATTTATAGTTGGTTCGCAGGGGTATTTTTCTTAAAGTTTAAATGAGATATATCTAAATGCATTTTTTCAACAATGAATTCATTGTTGTAAGAACGTTTAAAATGAAATTGTACACATAAAACGAGCAGTATCTTCTTATTAAATTCTGGTTCATGGCTTAAATTTCGTTTCCGAATAAATCAGTACATTTCCTATCGAATGATGTAAAAAATTTCCGATTTTTAAGTTGTTCGCAGGGGTATTTTTCTAAAAGTTTAAATAAAATATATCTAAATACATTGTTTCAACAATGAATCCATTGTTGTAAAAATGTTTAAAATAATATTTTACACATAAAACAAGCAGTATCTTCTTATTAAATTCAGCTGCACGGCTGAAATTTCGTTTCCGGATTAAGCAATACTTTTCCTAACGAAAGATTTACAAAAAATTCCGATTTTTAGGTTGTTCGCTGGGGTATTTTTCGATAAGTTTAAATGAAATATTTCAAAATACATTGTTTCAACAATGAATCCATTGTGTTAAAAATGTTTAAAATGAAATTTTACATATAAAAACGTATATCTTCTTATTAAATTCTAGTGCACGGCTGAAATCTTGTTTCCGAATAAATCAGTATTTTCCCCATCGAATTATGTAAAAAATTCCGATTTTTTGGTGGTTTGCACTGGCATTCTTCTAAAATTCTAAATGAAATTTATCTAAATACATTCTTTCAACAATGGATCCATTGTGGTAAAAATGTTTAAAATGAAATTTTACACAAAAAAAAAGAAGCAGTATCCTCTTATTAAATTCAGGTACACGGCTGAGATTTCGTTTCCGGATTAAGAAATACTTTTCCTATCGAAGGATGTAAAAAAATTCCGATTTTTAGGTTTTTCACAGGGGTATTTTTCTAAATGTTTAAATGAAATGCATCTAAATACATTGTTTCAACAAAGAATCCATTGTTGTAACAATGTTTAAAATGAAATTTTACACATAAAACAAGCTGTATCTTCTTATTAAATTCTGATGCACGGCTAAAATTTCTTTTCCGAATAAATCAATACTTTTTTTATCGAATGATTTAAAAAAAATTCCGATTTTTAGGTGGTTCGCAGCGGCATTTTTCTAAAAGTCTAAAAGACATATATCTAAATGCATTGTTATAACAATGAAGTCATTGTTGCAAGACTATCTAAAATGAAATTTTACACATAAAACATGCAGTATCTTCTTCTGAAATTCTGGTGCATGGCCGATTTTATTTCCGGATAAATCAATATTTTCCCCATCGAATTATGTAAAAAAATTCCGATTTTTAGGTTGTTCGTAGGGGTATTTTTCGATAAGTTTAAATGAAATAGATCTAAATACATTGTTTCAACAATGAATCCATTGTGTTAAAAATGTTTAAAATGAAATTTTACATATAAAAACGTATATCTTCTTATTAAATTCTAGTGCACGGCTGAAATCTTGTTTCCGAATAAATCAGTATTTTCCCCATCGAATTATGTAAAAAATTCCGATTTTTTGGTGGTTTGCACTGGCATTCTTCTAAAATTCTAAATGAAATATATCTAAATACATTCTTTCAATAATGGATCCATTGTGGTAAAAATGTTTAAAATGAAATTTTACACATAAAACAAGCAGTATCCTCTTATTAAATTCAGGTACACGGCTGAGATTTCGTTTCCGGATTAAGCAATACTTTTCCTATCGAAGGATGTAAAAAAATTCCGATTTTTAGGTTTTTCGCAGGGGTATTTTTCTAAATGTTTAAATGAAATGTATCTAAATACATTGTTTCAACAAAGAATCCATTGTTGTAAAAATGTTTAAAATGAAATTTTACACATAAAACAAGTAGTATATTCTTATTAAATTCTGGTGCACGGCTAGAAATTTGTTTCCGAATAAATAAATATTTTTCCCATCGAATTATGTAAAAAATTTCCGATTTATAGTTGGTTCGCAGGGGTATTTTTCTTAAAGATTAAATGAGATATATCTAAATGCATTGTTTCAACAATGAATTCATTGTTGTAAGAACGTTTAAAATGAAATTTTACACATAAAACAAGCCGTATCTTCTTACTAAATTCTGGTGCACGGCTGAAATTTTGTTTTCGAATAAAGTAATATTTTTCCTATGGAATAATGTACAAAAATTCCAGTTTTTACGTTGTTCATAGGGGAATTTTTGTAAAAGTTTAAATGAAATATAATTAAATACATTGTTTCAACAATGAAACCATTGTTGCAAAAATGTTTAAAATGAAATTTTACACATAAAACAAGCAGCATCTTCCTATTAATTTCCGGTGCACCGCTGAAATTTCGTTTCCTGAAATTTCGTTTTCTTTTCCTATCGATTGATGTAAAAAAATTCCGATTTTTAGGTTGTTCGCAGGGGTATTTTTCTAAAAATTTAAAACTAATATATCTAAATACTTTGTTCGAAAAATAAATCCACTGTTGTTAAAGTGTTTAAAATAAAAATTTACACATAAAACAAGCAGTATCTTCTTATTAATTTCTGGTTGCACGGCTGAAATTTCGTTTCCGAATAAATCAATACTTTTCCTATCGAATGATGTAAAAATATTCTGATTTTTAGGTTGTTCGACTGGGTATTTTTCTAAATGTTTGAATGGGATATGTCTAAATGCATTGTTTCAACAATGAATCCATTGTTATAAAAATGTCTAAAATGAAATTTTACACATAAAACCAGCAGTATCTTCTTATTAAATTCCGGTGCACGGCTGAAATTTCGTTTCCGGATTAAGCAATACTTTTCCTATCGAATGATGTAAAAAAAAGTCCGATTTTTAGGTTGTTCGCAGGGGTATTTTTCTAAAAGTTTAAAATATATATCTAAATACATTGTTTTAAAAATGAATCCATTGTTGTAAAAATCTCTAAAATGAAATTTTACACGTAAAACCAGCAGTATCTTCTTATTAAATTCTGGTGCACGGCTTAAATTATGTTTCCGAATAAATCAATAATTTCCCCATCAAATTATATAAAAAAATTCCGATTTTTATGTTGTTCGCAGGGGTATTTTTCTAAAAGTTTAAAATATATATCTAAATACATTGTTTCAAAAATGAATCCATTGTTGTAACAATGCTTAAAATGAAATTTTTCACATAAAACAAGCAATATCTTCTTATTAAATTCTGATGCACGGCTGAATTTTCGTTTCCGAATAAATCAATATTTTTCTCATCGAATGATTTAAAAATTTTTAGGTTGTTCGCAGAGGTATTTTTCAAAAAGTTTAAATGAAATATGTCAAAATACATTGTTTCAACAATGAATTTATGGTTGTAACAATGTTTAAAATGAAATTTTACACATAAAACAAGCTGTATCTTCTTATTAAATTCTGACGCACGGCTAAAATTTCTTTTCCGAATAAATCAATACTTTTCTTATCGAATGATTTAAAAAAAAATTCCGATTTTTAGGTTGTCCGCAGTGGTATTTTTCTTAAAGTTTAAATGAGATATATCTAAATGCATTTTTTCAACAATGCATTCACTGTTGTAAGAACGTTTAAAATAAAATTTTACACATAAAACTAGCAGTATCTTCTTATTAAATTCTGGTACACGGCTGAAATTTTGTTTCCGAATAAATCAGTATTTTCCCCATCGAATTATGAAAAAAAATTCCGATTTTTATTTGGTTCGCAGGGACATTTTTCTAAAATTTTAAATGAAATATATCTAAATACATTGTTTCAACAATGAATCCATTGTTGTGAAAATGTTTAAAATGAAATTTTACACATATAACAAGCAGTATCTTCTTATTAAATTCAGGTGCTCGGCTGAAATTTCGTTTCCTGATTAAGCAATACTTTTTCTATCGAATGATGTAAAAAAATTCCGATTTTTAGGTTGTTCGCAGGGGTATTTTTCTAAAAGTTTAAACGAAACGTATCTAAATACATTTTTTCAACAATGAATCCATTGTTGTAAAAATGTTTATAATGAAATTTTGCACATAAAACAAGTAGTATATTCTTATTAAATTCTGGTGCACGGCTGAAATTCTGATTTCGAATAATGTAATATTTTTCCTATAGAATAATGTACAAAAATGCCAGTTTTTACGTTGTTCGCAGGGGAATTTTTGTAAAAGTTAAAATGAAATATATCTAAATACATTGTTTCAAAAATGAATCCATTGTTGTAAGACTGTCTAAAATGAAATTTTACACATAAAACAAGCAGCATCTTCCTATTAAATTCCGGTGCAAGGCTAAAATTTCGTTTCCGGATTAAACAATACTTCTCCTATCGAATGATGTAAAAAAATTCCGATTTTAAGGTTGTTCGCAGGTGTATTTTTCTAAAAGTTTAAATGAAATATATCTAAATGCATTGTTTCAACAATGAATCCATTATTCCAAAAATGTTTAAAATGAAATTTTACACATAAAACAAGCAGCATCTTCCTATTAAATTCCGGTGCACGGCTGAAATTTCGTTTCCGGATTAAACAATACTTTTCCTATCGATTGATGTAAAAAAATTCCGATATTTAGGTTGTTCGCAGGTGTATTTTTCTAAAAGTTTAAATGAAATATATCTACATGCATTGTTTCAACAATGAATTCATTGTTGTAAGAACGTTTAAAATGAAATTTTACACATAAAACAAGCCGTATCTTCTTATTAAATTCTGGTGCACGGCTGAAATTTTGTTTTCGAATAAAGTAATATTTTTCCTATGGAATAATGTACAAAAATTCCAGTTTTTACGTTGTTCATAGGGGAATTTTTGTAGAAGTTTAAATGAAATATAATTAAATACATTGTTTCAACAATGAAACCATTGTTGCAAAAATGTTTAAAATGAAATTTTACACATAAAACAAGCAGCATCTTCCTATTAATTTCCGGTGCACCGCTGAAATTTCGTTTCCGACTTAAACAATACTTTTCCTATCGATTGATGTAAAAAAATTCCGATTTTTAGGTTGTTCGCAGGGGTATTTTTCTAAAAATTTAAAACTAATATATCTAAATACATTGTTCGAAAAATAAATCCACTGTTGTTAAAGTGTTTAAAATAAAAATTTACACATAAAACAAGCAGTATCTTCTTATTAATTTCTGGTTGCACGTCTGAAATTTCGTTTCCGAATAAATCAATACTTTTCCTAACGAATGATGTAAAAATATTCTGATTTTTAGGTTGTTCGACTGGGTATTTTTCTAAATGTTTGAATGGGATATGTCTAAATGCATTGTTTCAACAATGAATCCATTGTTATAAAAATGACTAAATTGAAATTTTACACAAAAAACGAGCAGTATCTTCTTATTAAATTCTGGTGCACGGCTGAAATTTCGTTTCCGCAAAAATCAGTACTTTTCCTATCGAATAATGTAAAAATATTCCGATTTTTAGGTTGTCCGCAGGGGTATTTTTCTAAAAGTTTAAATGAAATGTATCTAAATACATTGTTTCAACAATGAATCCATTGTTGTAAAAATGTTTAAAATGAAATTTTACACATAAAAGAAGCAGTATCTTCTTATTAAATTCTGGTGCATGGCTGAAATTTCTTTTCCGGATTAAGCAATACTTTTCCTATCGAATGATGTAAAAAAATTCCGATTTTTAGGTTGTGCGCAATGGTAATTTCTTAAAGTTTAAATGAGATATGTCTAAATGCATTGTTTCGGTTGAATCCATTGTTATAAAAATGTCTAAAATGAAATTTTACACAAAAAACGAGCAGTATCTTCTTATTAAATTCTGGTGCACGGCTGAAATTTCGTTTCCGCAAAAATCAGTACTTTTCCTATCGAATAATGTAAAAAAATTCCGATTTTTAGGTTGTCCGCAGGGGTATTTTTCTAAAAGTTTAAATGAAATTTATCTAAATACATTGTTTCAGCAATGAATCCACTGTTGTAAAATGTCTAAAATGAAAGTTTACATATAAAACACGCAGCACCTTCTTATTAAATTCCGGTGCACGGCTGAAAATTCGTTTCTGAATAAAACAATTCTTTTCCTATCAAATGATGTAAAAAAATTCCGATTTTTAGATTGTTCGCAAGGGCATTTTTCTAACAGTTTAAATGAAATATATCTAAATACATTGTTTCAACAATGAATCCATTGTTGTAAAAATGTCTAAAATGAAATTTTACAGACAAAACGAGCAGTATCTTCTTATTAAATTCCGGTGCACGGCTTAAATTTTGTTTCCGAATAAATCGATATTTTATCTATCGGATGATGTAAAAAAATTTTCAATTTTTAGGCTGTTCGCAGTAGTATTTTTCTAAAAGTTTGAATGAGATATGCCTAAATGCATTGTTTCAACAATGAATTTATTGTTGTAAGGCTGTTTAAAAAACATTTTTACACATAAAACGAGCAGTATCTTCTTATTAAATTCCGGTGCACGGCTTAAATTTCGTTAATGAATAAATCAACATTTTCCCTATTGAATGATTTAAAAATTCTGATTTTTAGATTGTTCGCAGTGGTATTTTTCTAAAAGTTTAAAAGACATATATATAAATGCATTGTTTTAACACTGAATTTATGGTTGTAACAATGTTTAAAATGAAATTTTACACATAAAACAAGCTGTATCTTCTTATTAAATTCTGACGCACGGCTAAAATTTATTTTCCGAATAAATCAATACTTTTCTTATCGAATGATTTAAAAAAAAATTCCGATTTTTAGGTTGTCCGCAGTGGTATTTTTCTAAAAATTTAAAACTAATATATCTAAATACATTGTTCGAAAAATAAATCCACTGTTGTTAAAGTGTTTAAAATAAAAATTTACACATAAAACAAGCAGTATCTTCTTATTAAATTCCGGTGCACGGCTGAAATTTCGTTTCCGGATTAAGCAATACTTTTCCTATCGAATGATGTAAAAAAAAATTCCGATTTTTAGGTTGTTCGCAGGGGTATTTTTCTAAAAGTTTAAAATATATATCTAAATACATTGTTTTAAAAATGAATCCATTGTTGTAAAAATCTCTAAAATGAAATTTTACACGTAAAACAAGCAGTATCTTCTTATTAAATTCTGGTGCACGGCTTAAATTATGTTTCCGAATAAATCAATAATTTCCCCATCAAATTATATAAAAAAATACCGATTTTTAGGTTGTTCGCAGGGGTATTTTTCTAAAAGTTTAAAATATATATCTAAATACATTGTTTCAAAAATGAATCCATTGTTGTAACAATGCTTAAAATGAAATTTTTCACATAAAACAAGCACTATCTTCTTATTAAATTCTGATGCACGGCTGAATTTTCGTTTCCGAATAAATCAATATTTTTCTCATCGAATGATTTAAAAATTTTTAGGTTGTTCGCAGAGGTATTTTTCAAAAAGTTTAAATGAAATATGTCAAAATACATTGTTTCAACAATGAATTTATGGTTGTAACAATGTTTAAAATGAAATTTTACACATAAAACAAGCTGTATCTTCTTATTAAATTCTGACGCACGGCTAAAATTTCTTTTCCGAATAAATCAATACTTTTCTTATCGAATGATTTAAAAAAAAATTCCGATTTTTAGAATGTCCGCAGTGGTATTTTTCTTAAAGTTTAAATGAGATATATCTAAATGCATTTTTTCAACAATGCATTCACTGTTGTAAGAACGTTTAAAATAAAATTTTACACATAAAACTAGCAGTATCTTCTTATTAAATTCTGGTACACGGCTGAAATTTTGTTTCCGAATAAATCAGTATTTTCCCCATCGAATTATGAAAAAAAATTCCGATTTTTATTTGGGTCGCAGGGACATTTTTCTAAAATTTTAAATGAAATATATCTAAATACATTGTTTCAACAATGAATCCATTGTTGTGAAAATGTTTAAAATGAAATTTTACACATATAACAAGCAGTATCTTCTTATTAAATTCAGGTGCTCGGCTGAAATTTCGTTTCCTGATTAAGCAATACTTTTTCTATCGAATGATGTAAAAAAAATTCCGATTTTTAGGTTGTTCGCAGGGGTATTTTTCTAAAAGTTTAAACGAAACGTATCTAAATACATTTTTTCAACAATGAATCCATTGTTGTAAAAATGTTTATAATGAAATTTTGCACATAAAACATGTAGCATATTCTTATTAAATTCTGGTGCACGGCTGAAATTCTGATTTCGAATAATGTAATATTTTTCCTATAGAATAATGTACAAAAATTCCAGTTTTTACGTTGTTCGCAGGGGAATTTTTGTAAAAGTTTAAATGAAATATATCTAAATGCATTGTTTCAACAATGAATCCATTATTCCAAAAATGTTTAAAATGAAATTTTACACATAAAACAAGCAGCATCTTCCTATTAAATTCCGGTGCACGGCTGAAATTTCGTTTCCGGATTAAACAATACTTTTCCTATCGATTGATGTAAAAAAATTCCGATATTTAGGTTGTTCGCAGGTGTATTTTTCTAAAAGTTTAAATGAAATATATCTACATGCATTGTTTCAACAATGAATTCATTGTTGTAAGAACGTTTAAAATGAAATTTTACACATAAAACAAGCCGTATCTTCTTATTAAATTCTGGTGCACGGCTGAAATTTTGTTTTCGAATAAAGTAATATTTTTCCTATGGAATAATGTACAAAAATTCCAGTTTTTACGTTGTTCATAGGGGAATTTTTGTAGAAGTTTAAATGAAATATAATTAAATACATTGTTTCAACAATGAAACCATTGTTGCAAAAATGTTTAAAATGAAATTTTACACATAAAACAAGCAGCATCTTCCTATTAATTTCCGGTGCACCGCTGAAATTTCGTTTCCGACTTAAACAATACTTTTCCTATCGATTGATGTAAAAAAATTCCGATTTTTAGGTTGTTCGCAGGGGTATTTTTCTAAAAATTTAAAACTAATATATCTAAATACATTGTTCGAAAAATAAATCCACTGTTGTTAAAGTGTTTAAAATAAAAATTTACACATAAAACAAGCAGTATCTTCTTATTAATTTCTGGTTGCACGTCTGAAATTTCGTTTCCGAATAAATCAATACTTTTCCTAACGAATGATGTAAAAATATTCTGATTTTTAGGTTGTTCGACTGGGTATTTTTCTAAATGTTTGAATGGGATATGTCTAAATGCATTGTTTCAACAATGAATCCATTGTTATAAAAATGTCTAAATTGAAATTTTACACAAAAAACGAGCAGTATCTTCTTATTAAATTCTGGTGCACGGCTGAAATTTCTTTTCCGGATTAAGCAATACTTTTCCTATCGAATGATGTAAAAAAATTCCGATTTTTAGGTTGTGCGCAATGGTAATTTCTTAAAGTTTAAATGAGATATGTCTAAATGCATTGTTTCGGTTGAATCCATTGTTATAAAAATGTCTAAAATGAAATTTTACACAAAAAACGAGCAGTATCTTCTTATTAAATTCAGGTGCACGGCTGAAATTTCGTTTCCGCAAAAATCAGTACTTTTCCTATCGAATAATGTAAAAATATTCCGATTTTTAGGTTGTCCGCAGGGGTATTTTTCTAAAAGTTTAAATGAAATGTATCTAAATACATTGTTTCAACAATGAATCCATTGTTGTAAAAATGTTTAAAATGAAATTTTACACATAAAAGAAGCAGTATCTTCTTATTAAATTCTGGTGCATGGCTGAAATTTCTTTTCCGGATTAAGCAATACTTTTCCTATCGAATGATGTAAAAAAATTCCGATTTTTAGGTTGTGCGCAATGGTAATTTCTTAAAGTTTAAATGAGATATGTCTAAATGCATTGTTTCGGTTGAATCCATTGTTATAAAAATGTCTAAAATGAAATTTTACACAAAAAACGAGCAGTATCTTCTTATTAAATTCAGGTGCACGGCTGAAATTTCGTTTCCGCAAAAATCAGTACTTTTCCTATCGAATAATGTAAAAAAATTCCGATTTTTAGGTTGTCCGCAGGGGTATTTTTCTAAAAGTTTAAATGAAATTTATCTAAATACATTGTTTCAGCAATGAATCCACTGTTGTAAAATGTCTAAAATGAAAGTTTACATATAAAACACGCAGCACCTTCTTATTAAATTCCGGTGCACGGCTGAAAATTCGTTTCTGAATAAAACAATTCTTTTCCTATCAAATGATGTAAAAAAATTCCGATTTTTAGATTGTTCGCAAGGGCATTTTTCTAACAGTTTAAATGAAATATATCTAAATACATTGTTTCAACAATGAATCCATTGTTGTAAAAATGTCTAAAATGAAATTTTACAGACAAAACGAGCAGTATCTTCTTATTAAATTCCGGTGCACGGCTTAAATTTTGTTTCCGAATAAATCGATATTTTATCTATCGGATGATGTAAAAAAATTTTCAATTTTTAGGCTGTTCGCAGTAGTATTTTTCTAAAAGTTTGAATGAGATATGCCTAAATGCATTGTTTCAACAATGAATTTATTGTTGTAAGGCTGTTTAAAAAACATTTTTACACATAAAACGAGCAGTATCTTCTTATTAAATTCCGGTGCACGGCTTAAATTTCGTTAATGAATAAATCAACATTTTCCCTATTGAATGATTTTAAAAATTCTGATTTTTAGATTGTTCGCAGTGGTATTTTTCTAAAAGTTTAAAAGACATATATATAAATGCATTGTTTTAACACTGAATTTATGGTTGTAACAATGTTTAAAATGAAATTTTACACATAAAACAAGCTGTATCTTCTTATTAAATTCTGACGCATGGCTAAAATTTATTTTCCGAATAAATCAATACTTTTCTTATCGAATGATTTAAAAAAAAATTCCGATTTTTAGGTTGTCCTCAGTGGTATTTTTCTTAAAGTTTAAATGAGATATATCTAAATGCATTTTTTCAACAATGCATTCACTGTTGTAAGAACGTTTAAAATAAAATTTTACACATAAAACAAGCAGTATCTTCTTATTAAATTCTGGTACACGGCTGAAATTTTGTTTCCGAATAAATCAGTATTTTCCCCATCGAATTATGAAAAAAAATTCCGATTTTTATTTGGTTCGCAGGGACATTTTTCTAAAATTTTAAATGAAATATATCTAAATACATTGTTTCAACAATGAATCCATTGTTGTGAAAATGTTTAAAATGAAATTTTACACATATAACAAGCAGTATCTTCTTATTAAATTCAGGTGCTCGGCCGAAATTGCTTTTCCTGATTAAGCAATACTTTTTCTATCGAATGATGTAAAAAAATTCCGATTTTTAGGTTGTTCGCAGGGGTATTTTTCTAAAAGTTTAAACGAAACGTATCTAAATACATTTTTTCAACAATGAATCCATTGTTGTATAAATGTTTATAATGAAATTTTGCACATAAAACAAGTAGTATATTCTTATTAAATTCTGGTGCACGGCTGAAATTTTGTTTTCGAATAAAGTAATATTTTTCCTATGGAATAATGTACAAAAATTCCAGTTTTTACGTTGTTCATAGGGGAATTTTTGTAGAAGTTTAAATGAAATATAATTAAATACATTGTTTCAACAATGAAACCATTGTTGCAAAAATGTTTAAAATGAAATTTTACACATAAAACAAGCAGCATCTTCCTATTAATTTCCGGTGCACCGCTGAAATTTCGTTTCCGACTTAAACAATACTTTTCCTATCGATTGATGTAAAAAAATTCCGATTTTTAGGTTGTTCGCAGGGGTATTTTTCTAAAAATTTAAAACTAATATATCTAAATACATTGTTCGAAAAATAAATCCACTGTTGTTAAAGTGTTTAAAATAAAAATTTACACATAAAACAAGCAGTATCTTCTTATTAATTTCTGGTTGCACGTCTGAAATTTCGTTTCCGAATAAATCAATACTTTTCCTAACGAATGATGTAAAAATATTCTGATTTTTAGGTTGTTCGACTGGGTATTTTTCTAAATGTTTGAATGGGATATGTCTAAATGCATTGTTTCAACAATGAATCCATTGTTATAAAAATGTCTAAATTGAAATTTTACACAAAAAACGAGCAGTATCTTCTTATTAAATTCTGGTGCACGGCTGAAATTTCGTTTCCGCAAAAATCAGTACTTTTCCTATCGAATAATGTAAAAATATTCCGATTTTTAGGTTGTCCGCAGGGGTATTTTTCTAAAAGTTTAAATGAAATGTATCTAAATACATTGTTTCAACAATGAATCCATTGTTGTAAAAATGTTTAAAATGAAATTTTACACATAAAAGAAGCAGTATCTTCTTATTAAATTCTGGTGCATGGCTGAAATTTCTTTTCCGGATTAAGCAATACTTTTCCTATCGAATGATGTAAAAAAATTCCGATTTTTAGGTTGTGCGCAATGGTAATTTCTTAAAGTTTAAATGAGATATGTCTAAATGCATTGTTTCGGTTGAATCCATTGTTATAAAAATGTCTAAAATGAAATTTTACACAAAAAACGAGCAGTATCTTCTTATTAAATTCTGGTGCACGGCCGAAATTTCGTTTCCGCAAAAATCAGTACTTTTCCTATCGAATAATGTAAAAAAATTCCGATTTTTAGGTTGTCCGCAGGGGTATTTTTCTAAAAGTTTAAATGAAATTTATCTAAATACATTGTTTCAGCAATGAATCCACTGTTGTAAAATGTCTAAAATGAAAGTTTACATATAAAACACGCAGCACCTTCTTATTAAATTCCGGTGCACGGCTAAAAATTCGTTTCTGAATAAGACAATTCTTTTCCTATCAAATGATGTAAAAAAATTCCGATTTTTAGATTGTTCGCAAGGGCATTTTTCTAACAGTTTAAATGAAATATATCTAAATACATTGTTTAAACAATGAATCCATTGTTGTAAAAATGTCTAAAATGAAATTTTACAGACAAAACGAGCAGTATCTTCTTATTAAATTCCGGTGCACGGCTTAAATTTTGTTTCCGAATAAATCGATATTTTATCTATCGGATGATGTAAAAAAATTTTCAATTTTTAGGCTGTTCGCAGTAGTATTTTTCTAAAAGTTTGAATGAGATATGCCTAAATGCATTGTTTCAACAATGAATTTATTGTTGTAAGGCTGTTTAAAAAACATTTTTACACATAAAACGAGCAGTATCTTCTTATTAAATTCCGGTGCACGGCTTAAATTTCGTTAATGAATAAATCAACATTTTCCCTATTGAATGATTTTAAAAATTCTGATTTTTAGATTGTTCGCAGTGGTATTTTTCTAAAAGTTTAAAAGACATATATATAAATGCATTGTTTTAACACTGAATTTATGGTTGTAACAATGTTTAAAATGAAATTTTACACATAAAACAAGCTGTATCTTCTTATTAAATTCTGACGCACGGCTAAAATTTATTTTCCGAATAAATCAATACTTTTCTTATCGAATGATTTAAAAAAAATTCCGATTTTTAGGTTGTCTGCAGTGGTATATTTCTTAAAGTTTAAATGAGATATATCTAAATGCATTTTTTCAACAATGCATTCACTGTTGTAAGAACGTTTAAAATAAAATTTTACACATAAAACAAGCAGTATCTTCTTATTAAATTCTGGTACACGGCTGAAATTTTGTTTCCGAATAAATCAGTATTTTCCCCATCGAATTATGAAAAAAAATTCCGATTTTTATTTGGTTCGCAGGGACATTTTTCTAAAATTTTAAATGAAATACATATAAATACATTGTTTCAACAATGAATCCATTGTTGTGAAAATGTTTAAAATGAAATTTTACACATATAACAAGCAGTATCTTCTTATTAAATTCAGGTGCTCGGCAGAAATTTCGTTTCCTGACTAAGCAATACTTTTTCTATCGAATGATGTAAAAAAATTCCGATTTTAAGGTTGTTCGCAGGTGTATTTTTCTAAAAGTTTAAATAAATATATCTAAATGCATTGTTTCAACAATGAATCCATTATTCCAAAAATGTTTAAAATGAAATTTTACACATAAAATAAGCAGCATCTTCCTATTAAATTCCGGTGCACGGCTGAAATTTCGTTTCCGGATTAAACAATACTTTTCCTATCGATTGATGTAAAAAAATTCCGATATTTAGGTTGTTCGCAGGTGTATTTTTCTAAAAGTTTAAATGAAATATATCTAAATGCATTGTTTCAACAATGAATTCATTGTTGTAAGAACGTTTAAAATGAAATTTTACACATAAAACAAGCCGTATCTTCTTATTAAATTCTGGTGCACGGCTGAAATTTTGCTTTCGAATAAAGTAATATTTTTCCTATGGAATAATGTACAAAAATTCCAGTTTTTAAGTTGTTCATAGGGGAATTTTTGTAAAAGTTTAAATGAAATATAATTAAATACATTGTTTCAACAATGAAACCATTGTTGCAAAAATGTTTAAAATGAAATTTTACACATAAAACAAGCAGCATCTTCCTATTAATTTCCGGTGCACCGCTGAAATTTCGTTTCCGACTTAAACAATACTTTTCCTATCGATTGATGTAAAAAAATTCCGATTTTTAGGTTGTTCGCAGGGGTATTTTTCTAAAAATTTAAAACTAATATATCTAAATACATTGTTCGAAAAATAAATCCACTGTTGTTAAAGTGTTTAAAATAAAAATTTACACATAAAACAAGCAGTATCTTCTTATTAATTTCTGGTTGCACGGCTGAAATTTCGTTTCCGAATAAATCAATACTTTTCCTATCGAATGATGTAAAAATATTCTGATTTTTAGGTTGTTCGACTGGGTATTTTTCTAAATGTTTGAATGGGATATGTCTAAATGCATTGTTTCAACAATGAATCCATTGTTATAAAAATGTCTAAAATGAAATTTTACACATAAAACCAGCAGTATCTTCTTATTAAATTCCGGTGCACGCCTGAAATTTCGTTTCCGGACTAAGCAATACTTTTCCTATCGAATGATGTAAAAAAAATTCCGATTTTTAGGTTGTTCGCAGGGGTATTTTTATAAAAGTTTAAAATATATATCTAAATACATTGTTTCAAAAATGAATCCATTGTTGTAACAATGCTTAAAATGAAATTTTTCACATAAAACAAGCACTATCTTCTTATTAAATTCTGATGCACGGCTGAATTTTCGTTTCCGAATAAATCAATATTTTTCTCATCGAATGATTTAAAAATTTTTAGGTTGTTCGCAGAGGTATTTTTCAAAAAGTTTAAATGAAATATGTCAAAATACACTGTTTCATTAATGAATCCATTTTTGTAAAAATGTTTAAAATGAAATTTTACACATAAAACAAGCGGTATCTTGTTATTAAATTCTGGTGCACGGCTAAAATTTCGTTTCCGAATAAATCAATACTTTTCCTATCGAATGATGTAAAAATATTCTGATTTTTAGGTTGTTCAAAAGGGTATTTTTCTATATGTTTGAATGGGATATGTGTAAATGCATTGTTTCAACAATGAATCCATTGTAATAAAAATGTCTAAAATGAAATTTTACACATAAAAGAAGCAGTATCTTCTTATTAAATTCTGGTGCATGGCAGAAATTTCTTTTCCGAATAAATCAATACTTTTCCTATCGAATAATGTAAAAAAATTCCGACTTTTAAGTTGTTCGCAGGGGTATTTTTCGAAAAGTTTCAATGAAATATATCTAAATACAGTGTTTCAACAATGAATCCATTGTTTTAAAAATGTCTAAAATGAAATTTTACACAAAAAACGAGCAGTATCTTCTTATTAAATTCTGGTGCACGGCTGAAATTTCGTTTCCGCAAAAATCAGTACTTTTCCTATCGAATAATGTAAAAAAATTCCGATTTTTAGGTTGTCCGCAGGGGTATATTTCTAAAAGTTTAAATGAAATGTATCTAAATACATTGTTTCAACAATGAATCCATTGTTGTAAAAATGTTTAAAATGAAATTTTACACATAAAACAAGTAGTATATTATTATTAAATTCCGGTGCACGGCTGAAATTTCGTTTCCGGATTAAACAATACTTTTCCTATTGAATGATGTAAAAAAATTCCGATTTTTAGGTTGTGCGCAGTGGTAATTTCTTAAAGTTTAAATGAGATATATCTAAATGCATTGTTTCGACAATGAATCCATTGTTATAAAAATGTCTAAAATGAAATTTTACACAAAAAACGAGCAGTATCTTCTTATTAAATTCTGGTGCACGGCTGAAATTTCGTTTCCGCAAAAATCAGTACTTTTCCTATCGAATAATGTAAAAAAATTCCGATTTTTAGGTTGTCCGCAGGGGTATTTTTCTAAAAGTTTAAATGAAATTTATCTAAATACATTGTTTCAGCAATGAATCCACTGTTGTAAAATGTCTAAAATGAAAGTTTACATATTAAACACGCAGCACCTTCTTATAAAATTCCGGTGCACGGCTGAAAATTCGTTTCTGAATAAGACAATTCTTTTCCTATCGAATGATGTAAAAAAATTCCGATTTTCAGATTGTTCGCAAAAAAGTTTAAAATATATATCTAAATACATTGTTTCAAAAATGAATCCATTGTTGTAACAATGCTTAAAATGAAATTTTTCACATAAAACAAGCACTATCTTCTTATTAAATTCTGATGCACGGCTGAATTTTCGTTTCCGAATAAATCAATATTTTTCTCATCGAATGATTTAAAAATTTTTAGGTTGTTCGCAGAGGCATTTTTCTAACAGTTTAAATGAAATATATCTAAATACATTGTTTCAACAATGAATCCATTGTTGTAAAAATGTCTAAAATGAAATTTTACAGACAAAACGAGCAGTAGCTTCTTATTAATTTCCGGTGCCGAATTGTTGCCGAATGTTTCCGAATAAATCGATATTTTATCTATCGAATGATGTAAAAAAATTTTCAATTTTTAGGCTGTTCGCAGTAGTATTTTTCTAAAAGTTTGAATGAGATATGCCTAAATGCATTGTTTCAACAATGAATTTATTCTTGTAAGGCTGTTTAAAAAACATTTTTACACATAAAACGAGCAGTATCTTCTTATTAAATTCCGGTGCACGGCTTAAATTTCGTTAATGAATAAATCAATATTTTCCCTATTGAATGATTTTAAAAATTCTGATTTTTAGATTGTTCGCAGTGGTATTTTTCTAAAAGTTTAAAAGACATATATCTAAATGCATTGTTTTAACAATGAATTTATGGTTGTAACAATGTTTAAAATGAAATTTTACACATAAAACAAGCTGTATCTTCTTATTAAATTCTGACGCACGGCTAAAATTTATTTTCCGAATAAATCAATACTTTTCTTATCGAATGATTTTAAAAAAAATTCCGATTTTTAGGTTGTCCGCAGTGGTATTTTTCTTAAAGTTTAAATGAGATATATCTAAATGCATTTTTTCAACATTGCATTCACTGTTGTAAGAACGTTTAAAATAAAATTTTACACATAAAACAAGCAGTATCTTCTTATTAAATTCTGGTACACGGCTGAAATTTTGTTTCCGAATAAATCAGTATTTTCCCCATCGAATTATGAAAAAAAATTCCGATTTTTATTTGGTTCGCAGGGACATTTTTCTAAAATTTTAAATGAAATATATCTAAATACATTGTTTCAACAATGAATCCATTGTTGTGAAAATGTTTAAAATGAAATTTTACACATATAACAAGCAGTATCTTCTTATTAAATTCAGGTGCTCGGCCGAAATTGCTTTTCCTGATTAAGCAATACTTTTTCTATCGAATGATGTAAAAAAATTCCGATTTTTAGGTTGTTCGCAGGGGTATTTTTCTAAAAGTTTAATCGAAACGTATCTAAATACATTTTTTCAACAATGAATCCATTGTTGTAAAAATGTTTATAATGAAATTTTGCACATAAAACAAGTAGTATATTCTTATTAAATTCTGGTGCACGGCTGAAATTCTGATTTCGAATAATGTAATATTTTTCCTATAGAATAATGTACAAAAATTCCAGTTTTTACGTTGTTCGCAGGGGAATTTTTGTAAAAGTTTAAATGAAATATATCTAAATACATTGTTTCAAAAATGAATCCATTGTTGTAAGACTGTCTAAAATGAAATTTTACACATAAAACAAGCAGCATCTTCCTATTAAATTCCGGTGCACGGCTGAAATTTCGTTTCCGGATTAAACAATACTTTTCCTATCGAATGATGTAAAAAAATTCCGATTTTAAGGTTGTTCGCAGGTGTATTTTTCTAAAAGTTTAAATGAAATATATCTAAATGCATTGTTTCAACAATGAATCCATTATTCCAAAAATGTTTAAAATGAAATTTTACACATAAAACAAGCAGCATCTTCCTATTAAATTCCGGTGCACGGCTGAAATTTCGTTTCCGGATTAAACAATACTTTTCCTATCGATTGATGTAAAAAAATTTCGATATTTAGGTTGTTCGCAGGTGTATTTTTCTAAACGTTTGAATGAGATATATATAAATACATTGTTTCACCAATGAATCAATTGTTGTAAAAATGTTTAAAATGAAATTTTACTCATAAAAAAGCAGCATCTTCGTATTAAATTCCGGTGCACGGCTGAAATTTCGTTTCCGGATTAAACAATACTTTTCCTATCGAATGATGTAAAAAAAATTCCGATTTTTAGGTTGTTCGCAGGGGTATTTTTCTAAAATTTTAAAATATATATCTAAACACATTGTTTCAAAAATGAATCCATTGTTGTGAAAATATTTAAAATGAAATTTTACACATAAAACAAGCAGTGTCTTCTTATTAAATTCTGGTGCACGGCTTAAATTTTGTTTCCGAATAAATCAATATTTTCCCCATCAAATTATATAAAAGAATTCCGATTTTTAGGTGGTTTGCAGGGGTATTTTTTCTAAAAGTTTAAAAGAAATATATCTAAATGTATTATTTCAACAATGAATTTATTGTTGTAACAATGCTTAAAAAGAAATTTTTCACATAAAACAAGAACTATCTTCTTATTAAATTCTGATGCACGGCTAAAATTTCGTTTCCGAATAAATCGATTTTTTATCTATCGAATGATTTAAAAAAAATTTCAATTTTTACGCTTTTCGCAGTAGTATTTTTATAAAAGTTTGAATGAGATATGCCTAAATGCATTGTTTCAACAATGAATCCATTGTTGCAAAAATGTTTAAAATGAAATTTTACACATAAAACAAGCAGCATCTTCCTATTAAATTCCGTTGCACGGCTGAAATTTCGTTTCCGGATTAAATAATACTTTTCCTATCGATTGATGTAAAAAAATTCCGATTTTTAGGTACTTCGCAGGGGTATTTTCTAAAATTTTAAAACTAATATATCTAAATACATTGTTTTAAAAATGAATCCACTGTTGTTAAAGTTTTTAAAATGAAAATTTACACATAAAACAAGCAGCATCTTCCTATTAAATTCCGGTGCACGGCTGAAATTTCGTTTCCGGATTAAACAATACTTTTCCTATCGATTGATGTAAAAAAATTCCGATATTTAGGTTGTTCGCAGGTGTACTTTTCTAAACGTTTGAATGGGATATATCTAAATGCATTGTTTCAACAATGAATCCATTGTTATAAAAATGTCTAAAATGAAATTTTACACATAAAACGAGCAGTATCTTCTTATTAAATTCCGGTGCACGGCTGAAATTTCGTTTCCGGATCAAGCAATACTTTTCCTATCGAATAATGTAAAAAAAATTCCGATCTTTAGGTTGTTCGCAGGAATATTTTTCTAAAATTTTAAAATATATATCTAAACACATTGTTTCAAAAATGAATCCATTGTTGTAAAAATATTTAAAATTAAATTTTACACATTAAACAAGCAGTGTCTTCTTATTAAATTCTGGTGCACGGCTTAAATTTTGTTTCCGAATAAATCAATATTTTCCCCATCAAATTATATAAAAAAATTCCAATTTTTAGGTGATTTGCAGGGGTATTTTTCTAAAAGTTTAAATGAAATGTATCTAAATACATAGTTTCAACAATGAATCCATTGTTGTAAAAATGTTTAAAATGAAATTTTACACATAAAACAAGTAGTATATTCTTATTAAATTCCGGTGCAAGGCTGAAATTTCGTTTCCGGATTAAGCAATACTTTTCCTATCGAATGATGTAAAAAAATTCCGATTTTTAGGTTGTGCACAGTGGTAATTTCTTAAAGTTTAAATGAGATATATCTAAATGCATTGTTTCGACAATGAATCCATTGTTATAAAAATGTCTAAAATGAAATTTTACACAAAAAACGAGCAGTATCTTCTTATTAAATTCTGGTGCACGGCTGAAATTTCGTTTCCGCAAAAATCAGTACTTTTCCTATCGAATAATGTAAAAAAATTCCGATTTTTAGGTTGTCCGCAGGGGTATTTTTCTAAAACTTTAAATGAAATTTATCTAAATACATTGTTTCAGCAATGAATCCACTGTTGTAAAATGTCTAAAATGAAAGTTTACATATAAAACACGCAGCACCTTCTTATTAAATTCCGGTGCACGGCTGAAAATTCGTTTCCGGATTAAACAATACTTTTCCTATCGAATGATGTAAAAAAATTCCGATTTTTAGGTTGTGCGCAGTGGTAATTTCTTAAAGTTTAAATGGGATATATCTAAATGCATTGTTTCGACAATGAATCCATTGTTGTGAAAATGTTTAAAATGAAATTTTACACATAAAACAAGCAGCATCTTCCTATTAAATTCCGGTGCACGGCTGAAATTTCGTTTCCTGATTAAGCAATACTTTTTCTATCGAATGATGTAAAAAGATTCCGATTTTTAGGTTGTTCGCAGGGGTATTTTTCAAAAAGTTTAAACGAAACGTATCTAAATACATTTTTTCAAAAATGAATCCATTGTTGTAAAAATGTTTATAATGAAATTTTAGACATAAAACAAGTAGTATATTCCTATTCAATTCTGGTGCACGTCTGAAATTCTGATTTCGAATAATGTAATATTTTTCCTATAGAATAATGTACAAAAATTCCAGTTTTTACGTTGTTCGCAGGGGAATTTTTGTAAAAGTTTAAATGAAATATATCTAAATACATTGTTTCAAAAATGAATCCATTGTTGTAAGACTGTCTAAAATGAAATTTTACACATAAAACAAGCAGCATCTTCCTATTAAATTCCGGTGCACGGCTGAAATTTCGTTTCCGGATTACACAATACTTTTCCTATCGAATGATGTAAAAAAATTCCGATTTTTAGGTTGTTCGCAGGTGTATTTTTCTAAAAGTTTAAATGAAATATATCTAAATGCATTTTTTCAACAATGAATCCATTGTTGCAAAAATGTTTAAAATTAAATTTTACACATAAAACAAGCAGCATCTTCCTATTAAATTCCGGTGCACGGCTGAAATTTCGTTTCCGGATTAAACAATACTTTTCCTATCGATTGATGTAAAAAAATTCCGATTTTTAGGTTGTTCGCAGGTGTATTTTTCTAAAAGTTTAAATGAAATATATCTAAATGCATTTTTTCAACAATGAATCCATTGTTGCAAAAATGTTTAAAATTAAATTTTACACATAAAACAAGCAGCATCTTCCTATTAAATTCCGGTGCACGGCTGAAATTTCGTTTCCGGATTAAACAATACTTTTCCTATCGAATGATGTAAAAAAATTCCGATTTTTAGGTTGTTCGCAGGTGTATTTTTCTAAACGTTTGAATGAAATATATCTAAATGCATTGTTTCAACAATGAATCCATTATTGCAAAAATGTTTAAAATGAAATTTTACACATAAAATAAGCAGTATCTTCTTATTAAATTCTGGTGCACAGTAGAAATTTTGTTTCCGAATAAATCAATATTTTTCCCATCGAATGATGTAAAAAATTTCCGATTTTTAGTTGGTTAGCAGGGGCATTTTTCTAAAATTTTAAATGAGATATATCCAAATGCATTGTTTCAATAATGAATCCATTGTTATAAGAAAGATTAAAATAAAATTTTACACATAAAACAAGCAGTATCTTCTTATTAAATACTTGTGCACGGCTGAAATTTTGTTTCCGAATAAATCAATATTTTTCCTATCAAATTAAGTAAAAAAATTCCGATTTTGATGTTGTTCGCAGGGGTATTTTTAAGAAGGTTTATATGAAATATATCTAAATACATGTTTTCAACAATGAATCCATTGTTGTAAAAATGTCTAAAATGAAATTTTACTGATAAAACGAGCAGTATCTTTTTATTAAATTCCGGTGCACGGCTTAAATTTTGTTTCCGAATAAATCGATTTTTTATCTATCGAATGATGTAAAAAAATTTTCAATTTTTACGCTGTTCGCAGTAGTATTTTTCTAAAAGTTTGAATGAGATATGCCTAAATGCATTGTTTGAAAAATGAATCCACTGTTGTTAAAGTTTTTAAAATGAAAATTTACACATAAAACAAGCAGTATCTTCTTATTAAATTCTGGATGCACGGCTGAAATTTCGTTTCCGAATAAATCAATACTTCTCCTATCGAATGATGTAAAAATATTATGATTTTTAGATTGTTCGACTGGGTATTTTTCTAAATGTTTGAATGGGATATATCTAAATGCATTGTTTCAACAATGAATCCATTGTTATAAAAATGTCTAAAATGAAATTTTACACATAAAACGAGCAGTATCTTCTTATTAAATTCCGGTGCACGGCTGAAATTTCGTTTCCGGATCAAGCAATACTTTTCCTATCGAATGATGTAAAAAAATTCCGATTTTTAGGTTGTTCGAGGGGTATATTTCTAAAATTTTAAAATATATATCTAAACACATTGTTTCAAAAATGAATCCATTGTTGTAAAAATATTTAAAATGAAATTTTACACATAAAACAAGCAGTGTCTTCTTATTAAATTCTGGTGCACGGCTTAAATTTTGTTTCCGAATAAATCAATATTTTCCCCATCAAATTATATAAAAAAATTCCGATTTTTAGGTGGTTTGCAGGGGTATTTTTCTAAAAGTTTAAAAGAAATATATCTAAATGTATTATTTCAACAATGAATTTATTGTTGTAAAAATGCTTAAAATGAAATTTTTCACATAAAACAAGCACTATCTTCTTATTAAATTCTGATGCACGGCTGAAATTTCGTTTCCGAATAAATCAATATTTTTCTCATCGAATGATTTAAAAAAATTCCAATTTTTAGGTTGTCCGCAGGGGTATTTTTCAAAAGGTTTAAATGAAATATGTCAAAATACATTGTTTCAGCAAAGAATCCACTGTTGTAAAATGTCTAAAATGAAAGTTTACACATAAAACACGCAGCACTTTATTATTAAATTCCGGTGAACGGCTTAAATTTTGTTTCCGAATAAATCGATATTTTATCTATCGAATGATGTAAAAAAATATTCAATTTTTAGGCTGTTCGCACTAGTATTTTTCTAAAAGTTTGAATGAGATATACCTAAATGCATTGTTTCAACAATGAATTTATTGTTGTAAGGCTCTTTAAAAAACATTTTTACACATAAAACGAGCAGTATCTTCTTATTAAATTCCGGTGCACGGCTTAAATTTCGTTTATGAATAAATCAATATTTTCCCTATTGAATGATTTTAAAAAATTCTGATTTTTAGATTGTTCGCAGTGGTATTTTTCTAAAAGTTTAAAAGACGTATATCTAAATGCATTGTTTTAACAATGAATTTATTGTTGTAACAATGTTTAAAATGAAATTTTACACATAAAACAAGCTGTATCTTCTTATTAAATTCTGATGCACGGCTGAAATTTTGTTTCCGAATAAATCAGTATTTTCCCCATCGAATTATGAAAAAAAAATCCGATTTTTATTTGGTTCGCAGGGACATTTTTCTGAAATTTTAAATGAAATATATCTAAATACATTGTTTCAACAATGAATCCATTGTTGTAAAAATGTTTAAAATGAAATTTTAAACATAAAACAAGCAGTATCTTCTTATTAAATTCAGGTGCTCCGATGAAATTTCGTTTCCGGATTAAGCAATACTTTTTCTATCGAATGATGCAAAAAAATTCCGATTTTTAGGTTGTTCGCAGGGGTATTTTTCTAAAAGTTTAAAAGAAACGTATCTAAATACATTGTTTCAGCAATGAATTTATTGTTGTAAGGCTGTTTAAAAAAAAACTTTTACACATAAAACGACCAGTATCTTCTTATTAAATTCCGGTGCACGGCTTAAATTTCGTTAATGAATAAATCAATATTTTCCCTATTGAATGATTTTAAAAAATTCCGATTTTGATGTTGTTCGCAGTGGTATTTTTCTAATAGTTTAAAAGACATATATCTAAATGCATTGTTTCAACAATGAATTTATTGTTGTAAAAATGTTTAAAATGAAATTTTACACATAAAACAAGCTGTATCTTCTTATTAAATTCTGATGCACGGCTAAAATTTCTTTTCCGAATAAATCAATACTTTTCTTATCGAATGATTTAAAAAAAAATTCCGATTTTTAGGTTGTTCGCAGTGGTATTTTTCTTAAAGTTTAAATGAGATATATCTAAATGCATTGTTTCAACAATGAATCCATTGTTGTAAGAACGTTTAAAATGAAATTTTACACATAAAACAAGCAGTATCTTCTTATTAAATTCAGGTGCACGGCTGAAATTTTTTTTTCTATTAAAGTATTATTTTTCCTATGGAATAATGTACAAAAATTCCAGTTTTTACGTTGTTCGTACGGGAATTTTTGTAAAAGTTTAAATGAAATATATTTAAATACATTTTATCAACAATGAAACCATTGTTGCAAAAATTTTTAAAATGAAATTTTACCCATAAAACAAGCAGCATCTTCCTATTAAATTCCGCTGCATGGCTGAAATTTCGTTTCCGGATTAAACAATACTTTTCCTATCGATTGATGTAAAAAAATTCCGATTTTTAGGTTGTTCGCAGGGGTATTTTTCTAAAAATTTAAAACTAATATATCTAAATACATTGTTTGAAAAATAAATCCACTGTTGTTAAAGTGTTTAAAATGAAAATTTACACATAAAACAAGCAGTATCTTCTTATTAAATTCTGGTTGCACGGCTGAAATTTCGTTTCCGAATAAATCAATACTTTTCCTATCGAATGATATAAAAATATTCTGATTTTTAGGTTGTTCGACTGGGTATTTTTCTAAATGTTTGAATGGTATATGTCTAAATGCAATATTTCAACAATGAATCCATTGTTATAAAAATATTTAAAATGAAATTTTACACATAAAACAAGCAGTATCTTCTTATTAAATTCTCGTGCACGGCTTAAATTTTGTTTCCGAATAAATCAATATTTTCCCCATCAAATTATATAAAAAAATTCCGATTTTTAGGTGGTTTGCAGTGGTATTTTTCTAAAAGTTTAAAAGAAATATATCTAAATGTATTATTTCAACAATGAATTTATTGTTGTAACAATGCTTAAAATGAAATTTTTCACATAAAACAAGCACTAAATTCTTATTAAATTCTGATGCACGGCTGAAACTTCGTTTCCGAATAAATCAATATTTTTCTCATCGAATGATTTAAAAAAATTCCGATTTTTAGGTTGTTCGCATAGGTATTTTTCAAAAAGTTTAAATGAAATATGTCAAAATACATTGTTTCAACAATGAATCCATTTTTGTAAAAATAATTAAAATGAACTTTTACACATAAAACAAGCGGTATCTTGTTATTAAGTTCTGGTGCACCGCTCAAATTTCGTTTCCGAATAAATCAATACTTTTCCTATCGAATGATGTCAAAATATTCTGATTTTTAGTTTGTCCAAAAGGGTATTTTTCTATATGTTTGAATGGGATATGTCTAAATGCATTGTTTCAACAATGAATCCATTGTTATAAAAATGTCTAAAATGAAATTTTACACATAAAAGAAGCAGTATCTTCTTATTAAATTCTGGTTCATGGCTTAAATTTCGTTTCCGAATAAATCAGTACTTTTCCTATCGAATAATGTTAAAAAATTCCGACTTTTAAGTTGTTCGCAGGGGTATTTTTCGAAAAGTTTAAATGAAATATAACTAAATACAGTGTTTCAACAATGAATCCAATGTTTTAAAAATGTCTAAAATGAAATTTTACACAAAAAACGAGCACTATCTTCTTATTAAATTCTCGTGCACGGCTGAAATTTCGTTTCCGCAAAAATCAGTACTTTTCCTATCGAATAATGTAAAAAAATTCCGATTTTTAGGTTGTCCGCAGGGGTATTTTTCTAAAAGTTTAAAAGACATATATCTAAATGCATTGTTTTAACAATGAATTTATTGTTGTAACAATGTTTAAAAGGAAATTTTGCACATAAAACAAGCAGTATCTTCAGCTATCATCGAATGATGTAAAAAAATATTCAATTTTTAGGCTGTTCGCAGTAGTATTTTTCTAAAAGTTTGAATGAGATATGTCTGAATGCATTGTTTCAACAATAAATTCATTGTTTAAGAACTTTTAAAATAAAATTTTACACATAAAACAAGCAGTATCTTCTTATTAAATTCTGGTGCACGGCTGAAATTTTGTTTCCGAATAAATCAATATTTTCCCCATCGAATTATGTAAAAAAATTCCGATTTTTATTTGGTTCGCATTGACATTTTTCTAAAATTTTAAATGAAATATAACTAAATACATTGTTTCAACAATGAATCCATTGTTGTGAAAATGATTAAAATGAAATTTTACACAAAAAACAAGCAGTATCTTCTTATTAAATTCCGGTGCACGGCTGAAATTTCGTTTCCTGATTAAACAATACTTTTCCTATCGAATGATGTAAAATAATTCCGATTTTAAGGTTGTTCGCAGGGGTATTTTTCTAAAAGTTTAAAACAAATATATCTAAATACATTGTTTCAAAAATGAATCCATTGTTGTAAAAATATTTAAAATGAAATTTTACACATAAAACAAGCAGTATCTTCTTATTAAATTCTGGTGCACGGCTTAAATTTTTTTTCCGAATAAATCAATATTTTCCCCATCAAATTATATAAAAAAATTCCGATTTTTAGGTGGTTCGCAGGGGCATTTTCTAAAATTTTAAATGAAATATAGCTAAATACATTGTTTCAACCATGAATCTGTCGCGAATTAGATTAATATTTGTAATTACTTTGGTATCCACACTCTCATTATGACTCCATGGTCATAGTTTTATTTTTCGCAGATGATCTCGAGAAATGAAAAAGTAGTAGAATTATTCTGGAATAAAGTGTGTGTTAAGTTTTAAGTAAAATGTTTTGAACCTTCATATTTTTATAAGATATTTAAATTATTTTTCACACGTTTAAAGTAAAACGACGATGTCTATATTTTCGGGTAGATTTTATAGCTTCGATTTCGCATTGTTTGCGATATGTGGCGTTCGAACTAATAGGGACGTGTGAAAAGTAACTGTTTTTTATTTGTTAACAGAAGTTGTCATTGAAAAAAAAATGGATGCTTTGAAAATCAAAAGAACGCCTCTTAGAACTGGATTTACGAAAACTTATAATGCTTTAAATGAAGCTTTAAACGACGCAACTCCAGATGCTAATTTAATAGAGAATTTAATGTGTCAAGTGGAAGATAAAAGCACAAGATTGCGAGCTGTAAATGAAGAAATTTTGAATTTTATGTTGACAGAGAAAGTTGTAGAAAAAGATTATTCTAAAGAATTTGAAGCATGCGAGGAGTATACAGAAAAATTTATTGCTATAAAGTAAAAAGTGAAGACATTTTTGGTGAAACCTATCGAAGAACAACTCCGATCGCAGAATTATACAGATGTTGAAAGAACGCTGTCCCGACCACTTCGCTTACCAGAAATAATTTTACAGCCGTTTGATGGCGATGCAAGATTATGGTTAACCTTTTGGAATTCATTCAGCAAAATTCATGAAGACACCAGTTTAGATGACCATTTGAAATTTGTTTATCTTTTACAGGCGATAACGCCGAAATCCAAAGCAGCACAGATAGTTAATAGTTATCCGGTTTCTGCTGATAATTACCCAAAAGTAATTCTACATCTTAAAGAAAGGTTCGGCAGAGAAAATACACTTATTGAGATATATGTTAGAGACCTTCTTCAATTAGTCTTAAATAATAATCGATCATCAAGCAAGAATTTTAATTTATCGTCGTTATATGATAATCTAGAGACAAAACTTAGGTCTCTAGAATCCTTAGGTGTCACAGAAGAGAAATATGCCAGCATACTTTTTCCACTTGTAGAATCTTGTCTACCTCATGATATATTAAAAATCTGGGAAAGACAGCGTGAGAAGACTGCTCAAGGTAAGAACCAATTAAATTCTATCCTTGATTTTTTTAAAATGAAGTAATTGCGGAAGAGCGGGTTCTTTTGGCTCATTCCAATCTTGGTTTTGAAAACCCAAAGAAATATCATAAATGTAATAATGAATATAATTCAATGCCAACTGCCACAGATTTATTTATAAATAATAAGTCTAATAAGAATTTAGTTAAAAAACGTGAAGATTTGTGTATATTTTGTGACAAGTGTCACTTATCAGAAAAATGTTTTAAAATCTAGTTCGCTTTCTTTTGATGAGAAACGTAACTTAATTTTGAAAAAAGGAGCTTGCTTTGTTTGCCTGAAGAAAAACCACATTTCACGCAATTGTAACTCTAAAACTAAATGGACGAATTGTAGTAAAAGACATTTTTTTATATTATGTCAAAATGTTTTTAATGAAGGTGGTAATGTGTCGTTAGAAAGTCATAAACATGAATCAGGGAGTAGTGACACTGTTTTAACTACTCAAGCTTCGGATCCTACTGTGTTACTCCAAACTTTGAGCGTCCGTATAAAGCACAATGGAAAAGAGAAAATCGTGCGTGGAGTTATTGACACAGGATCCGAACGTTCCTATTTATCACGAGATGTAATTAAATATTTGAATTATAAAAGTATTGGTGAAATTAAATTAATTCACACATTATTTGGTAATATTGAAACAAGTGAAACAAAGCATAATAAGTATAGAATTCACTTAAGTAGCATAGACAATAATTATAAATGTGATATGCATGTTTTAGATGTTCCTGTTATTTGTTCTAAAATACGAAAAGTGCCAACTGGGCCTTGGTTATCAGAATTAAATAAATATGGCATTAAAATTTCTGATGTTGAAAATAGTTCATGTGAAACCGAAAATGAAATTAAATTATTAATTGGTTCTGATGTGGCCGGAAAATTACTCACCGGAAATATTAAAGTTTTAGAAAGTGGTCCGGTTGCAGTAAAAACCCATTTGGGATGGACTCTAATGGGAAAAATTCCAAGTATTAAATCAGAAACAAATAAGGCTGCTATGATTATTTCATCACTTTGGAACAATTGTTCCGTTGCTGATTTGTGGAAGCTAGATATTGTTCCAGCGTATATAGGGTACTTTCGATCTTATGGTTAGACAACTTCAAACTCTTTTCTCTTAGAAAAGTAGAAAATAATTTATTTACAGATCTTCAGAACAACAGAGTCTTCGAAACTCACAAATATTACTAGGTATTCCAAAATAACTGTTCAAATCTATGGAACAAGTACAAATATAGGTCGCAGAGACTCTTTATACAATGTCTCAACACTATATCACATTCAAAACAACGTAGATAAAACTCAATACATCAAGCAAACTTGCTTGGACAATCTCTAGTAGCTCACTCAATGCCTGACTGGTAAATAATAACAACAGCTCGCATCGCTTCTCTTCTTATATAGGATCGCAGCATGTGCGGGAAATTTTTAGAACCATCTCGAAAAATCCACAGAACAACAAACAATGTATCAGTATATCTAAAGGTTGGTTACCATTGAGAGGGAAGGGTTACCATCGCCAACAATCGCCAAGTTTGTCGCCAACTTGGCGATATATCGCCAAATTTGGCGACCAAAATTAGTCGCCAAAAGGGACGCCAACTTGGCGATATCTTTATTATTTCGCCAATCTGCCGTAGACATACACTGAAAATAATGGACAAGTTTGCTTGATAACAGAGACAATGTAACTAAAAATAATATTAGTAAAGAAATGGAGCTTAATAAGATTATTTACATTATTTTACAGTACAAACACTAACTATTTACAAAATTCGTAACACTACCCCCTCCTCAAAGACTGCACGTCCCGGGCAGTGCAATCCCTGAGTTAGAGGAAAACACTTAAAATAAATAAACAAATAAATAAATAAATAAATAATAATAACAATAATAATAAAATTTACATAAATAAGAACTAATTACTATTTACATATTTACAAAAGGTGACTTTCATGACCATGGGCTGAAATTCAAGTTTCGAATTTCTAATCACTTTGGCCAAAATAAGGGGCTAGCCGGTTATAGTGTACGACCTTGGGTTTGGCGTGTGGCGATTTTCGTATGCGAACGACGACGTCATTCAGCCTGTTGACGACTGTGTAAGGACCGTCCCAGTTTTTTTGTAGTTTTGGCGACAGTCCCTTACGACGTATGGGATTCCACAACCAAACTTTGTCACCTTCGTTGAACTCATGTCCATTTGCCTTTGTGTCGTACCGTGTCTTCATCTTTTCCGATGCCAGCCCGATTCGGTTCCTCGCTAGACGATGAATCTCCTCAATCCGTGCCTGGAGTCCATCCACGTATTCTTCAGGCGACAAAGGAGCGTCAGGAGGACGGCCAAACAAAAGATCCGCAGGCAGACGAAGATCACGACCAAAGAGCATTTGAGAAGGGGAGTAACCAGTGGCCTCATGAGTGGCACTCATGTAGGCAAGCAGGAAAAGAGGCAATTTCTTGTCCCAGTCCTGTTGGTCTCTAGACACCAGGAGAGAGAGGCTATTTAGGATGGTACGATTGAACCGCTCCACCATGCCGTCCGATTGAGGGTGTAGAGGTGTTGTTCGAGTTTTGTCCATGCCGAGTAGTTCACACATTTCCCTGAACACAGCCGAATCAAAATTTCTTCCTTGATCGGAATGGATTTGAAGAGGAACTCCGTATCTGGAAACCCAGTGTTGAATCAGTATGTCTGCTACGGTTACCGGCTCTTGATTAGGAATGGCGTAGGCTTCAGGCCACTTAGTGAAGTAGTCCATGATAACGAGGATGTACTTATTGCCATCAGATGTTCTAGGAAGTGGACCCAGGATGTCTAGAGCAATTCGTTCGAAAGGAGCTCCTACATTATAACGTTGCAATCGTCCACGGGTGCGCCTCTTTGGACCTTTACGTGCTACACAGGTGTCACAAGTTCGACACCACATCTCCACGCTCTGCGAACATTATTCCAGTAGAAACGCTCTCGAACCTTTTGCAGGGTCTTCATTACACCAAAATGACCTCCTGTGGGACTACCATGCAGTTCTTGAAGGACCATAGAAATTCTCGACTTAGGGAGTAGTAGTTGCCATCTACCTGTCTTTCCATCGTCAGACTCCCATTTTCGGTACAAGATGCCGTTCTTCAAATGTAAGGAATCCCAGAGAGCCCAATAACGTTTAGTCGTAGGATGGTAATGGGCCATGTCTTGCCACCTAGGCTTCCTGTTGGACTCCTCTTTCAGCTCTAGAATTGGCTTAATTTCAGGATCAGCAAGTTGATCTTTACGCAGGCTCTCGTCACTCCACTGATCTTGCGATGATGTAGATCCAGTTGTAACATGTCTTACTTTAGGACCTTTGACATTAAATTTCTTCTCAACCCGGTCGCAGTATCTACAATTCTCTGAGCAGGGTCTTCATGAGAGAGCATCTGCATTTCCATGTGATGAGCCTTTTCGATGGCGTATCTCCATATCGTACTCTTGAAGCTTTTGTATCCACCTGGCTATCTGGCCTTCAGTGTTCTTAAAATTCAATAGCCAAGTTAGAGAAGCATGATCAGTTCGGATCAGGAATTTTTGACCGTAAAGATGGTGATGAAAATGGTCTATGGCTTTCACTACAGCAAGAAGCTCTTTTCTTGTTACGCAGTAGTTTCGCTCTGCCTTTGATAAGCACTTGCTGAAATAGGCGATAACACGCTCCTGGCCGTCGATTTCCTGGGGCAGTACAGCGCTAATGCTTTCGTTACTTGCATACGTATCAAGTATAAACTGTCTATCGATTTGAGGATATGAGAGAATTGGAGTGGATGTTAAGGCCTCCTTAAGCTTTTCGAAAGCAGCGTCACATTCCTGTGTCCACATAAATTTTTGATTGGCTTCTGTTAATTTATGAAGTGGTCTAGCAATCATTGAGAAGCCTTTGACAAATTTTCTGTAATAGGTGCATAATCCTAGAAAACTTCGCAGCTGGTGAACATCTGCTGGACGATTCCAATTTTTCACAGTCGATATCTTCTCTGGATCAATCCTAACTCCTTCCGCCGAAATGATGTGTCCAAGGTAGGCGACTTCATTTCGAAACAAACTGCACTTCGAAGGGCTTAACTTCAAATTAGCTTCCTTTAATTTTTGTAGCATCCGCCTGAGGTTGTTAAGATGTTCATCAAAAGATTTTCCTATGATTATGATGTCATCTAAATAAACAAGACATGCTTCATATGAGAGCCCCCGGAGAACCGTTTCCATAAGCCGTTCGAAAGTTGCAGGTGCGTTACATAGACCAAAAGGCATTACCTTGAACTGCCATAATTCTTGTCCTGTTGTAAAGGCAGTCTTCTCGCGATCGTCGGGATGGATCTCTACCTGCCAGTAACCACTCTTCAGATCCAGAGTCGAGAACCAAGTGTTGCCCGCAAGTGTGTCGAGAGTGTCGTCGATCCTTGGCAGAGGGTAACTATCCTTTTTAGGGACATCATTCAGTCGGCGGTAGTCTACACAAAATCTTGTAGAACCATCCTTCTTTCTTACTAATACAATGGGAGACGCCCATGGACTTGTCGATGGTTCGATGACGTCATTTTCTTCCATATCCTTAATTAAATTCTGCACCTCTTCTTGCTTGGCAATAGGTAATCGTCTAGGGGGCTGTTTAATAGGAGAGTGATCTCCCGTGTCAATTCGGTGTTGTGCCATTTTAGTTCGTCCAAAGTCTTCAGATGTTTGGGAAAATAAACTTTGGAATTCTCTAATTAAACTTTCAGCAGCATCTCTCTGATTTGGATCTAAGTCCGTATTTTGTAACAAATCCTTGACTAAATTATCTGAAGATTTCTCAGAGTGACTGGAATTTTGACTTATGCACGTCACAGGAGCACATGATGCTATCACCTCTCCTTTCTTGATAGTCCTCGTCTTATCACTGATGTTAGCAATTCTGACTGGAATGGTCTTTTTCGAGAGGTCTACTACAGAAGAAGCCACCAATACTCCTGCTTGTGTACTATTGTCTTCTGGATAATCTATATGGCCAAATCGGTAATTAGTTTCATTTTTAATTACAGCTGGAACTAAAAATTCTGTTCTTGGATCTAGATTGATGTCTTCTTTGGCTATTACTGTTTGTTTACATTCAATTTCGTTATTTAATCCAAAAGGACTTATTTCTTCAAATTTTGAGAGCATTTTGTTACTTTTGAAATCAAGTTTGAAGCCAAATTTCTTCAGAAAATCTTGCCCGATTAAGCAAGGATCTGTTATGTCAGCCACATATGCCGTATGGTAATATTTCGTTCCTCCAAAGTTGATAGTTAAATTTGCCTTTCCATATATGCCTATCTTGTCGCCCGTCACAGTTTGCAGGGTCACGCATGGTGGAGTCCAGATGAGTTTACATTTCAATTTTCGAGCCAAATCTTCTCTTATTATTGTCACATTGGCTCCTGTATCGACAATCATACGGCACTGAATTCCGTTAATAAAGCCTATCACATATAATTCGTTATCACCGCCACTAATTTTTGATATCTGGAGGATCTTCAGGTGGGGCTTTTCATTCTCCTTCACCTAGTATTTTCTCTTCAACGTTACTGATTTTCTCTTCAACGTTACTGATTTTCTCTTCAACGTTACAAACTTCATTCTGAATTTTCTCTTCTACTTCCGCCATTTTCCTTTCCATTTTCTGTTCAACATTACTAACTTCATTTTGAATTTGCTCTTCTACTTCCTCTATTTTCTCTTCTACCGAGCCTATTCTTCTCTCTACCGACGAGAACTTTTCTTCTAAAGTTTTCTTCATTTCTTCTTGGCCTTTATTAATCTTTTCCGCCAACTCTTCTTGGCCTTTATTCATTTTTTCTGCCAACTCTTCTTGGCCTTTATTCATTTTTTCTGCCAACTCTTCTTGGCCTTTATCAATTTTATTTGTCAACTGTTCCATTCTTTCTTCGTTTTTATTCATTTTATCTGCCAACTCTTTTTGGCCTTTCGTCAATTCTGCCTTTATTCCATTAATAGCTTCTAACAGTTCTTTCAGTTGTCCGTCCATTGTTCTCTTTTTCGCCATAAGAACCCCACTCCTGACACCAAATGTTCCAGCGTATATAGGGTTCTTTCGATCTTATGGTTAGACTTCAAACTCTTTTCTCTTAGAAAAGTAGAAAATAATTTATTTACAGATCTTCAGAACAACAGAGTCTTCGAAACTCACAAATATTACTAGGTATTCCAAAATAACTCTTCAAATCTATCGAACAAGTACAAATATAGGTCGCAGAGACTCTTTATACAATGTCTCAACACTATATCACATTCAAAACAACGTAGATAAAACTCAATACATCAAGCAAACTTGCTTGGACAATCTCTAGTAGCTCACGCAATGCCTGACTGGTAAATAATAACAACAGCTCGCATCGCTTCTCTTCTTATATAGGCTCGCAGCATGTGCGGGAAATTTCTAGAACCATCTCGAAAAATCCACGGAACAACAAACAATGTATCAGTATATCTAAAGGGGGGTTACCATTGAGAGGGAAGGGTTACCATCGCCAACAATCGCCAACTTGGCGATATATCGCCAAATTTGGCGACCAAAATTAGTCGCCAAAAGTGACGCCAACTTGGCGATATCTTTATTATTTCACCAATCTGCCGTAGACATACACTGAAAATAATGGACAAGTTTGCTTGATAACAGAGACAATGTAACTAAAACTAATATTAGTAAAGAAATGGAGCTTAATAAGATTATTTACATTATTTTACAGTACAAACACTAACTATTTACAAAATTCGTAACAATATTATGGGTATAACGGATCCAGTTGAATCCGAAACTAAATCTGAAATTCATGAAGAAACTATGCAGCATTTTAAGAGTAATATAAGAATAGATTCAGAAGGGAGATACGAAGTAGCATTGCCATGGGTGCTAGATAAAGCTTGCTTACCTAACAATAGAGAATCGGCTGAAAAGCGGCTTGCTACAACGAGGAAAAAGTTAATTAATTTAAATAAAATTGAGGTATATAGCGAAGTATTTGATTCGTGGATAAATGCAGGAATAATTGAAAGGGTGGTTGATAATAAAGAAACTAAAGTACATTATTTGCCACACAGACCTGTATTTAAAGAATCGAGTGAAACTACTAAAGTTAGACCAGTTTTTGACGCTTCGGCTCATGTTAAAGGTTCCCCTTCTCTAAATTATTGCCTAGATAAGGGATTAAATTTGATTGAAATGATTCCTTCTATATTGCATCGGTTTCGGAAATATCCTGTTGGTGCAATATCTGATATAGAAAAGGAATATCTAAAAATTAGTATTAAAGAAGATGATAGAGAATATTTGAGATTTCTATGAGAAACATTCGTTTTGAATCGTGTAGAAGAAATCAGATCCTTAACTCAAAAGAACCAATGGCGACACATTGCAGGAAAATTTAATCCGGCAGATATCCCTTCCAGAGGTTGTTCGATTGAACAATTTTTACAACTAAGATGGTGGGAGGGACCGAATTGGTTGGCTCAACCTGAATATACTTGGCCTCAAAGTGTTGAAATTCCCGATGAAGAAATTATTAACTCTGAAAAACGGAAAAGTGTCATTTCAGCAATGAACAAGAACACAGAATCTAGTGATTGGTATTATCGACGGTTTTCATCTTTCAAGAAAATTATAAGATTGATCGCCTGGATTTTAAGATTCTTATACAATTTAAGAAATCCTAATTCAAAAGAAGTTTCTGAACCTACGTGTTTGGAATTAGAACAAGCCGAAAGAAAATTGATAATTTTGATTCAGAAAGACAGATCCAACGAGAAGAATAATCAGAAGATACGTAGCTTAAGACCAATCCTAGATGAAGATGGTATTATAAGAGTGAAAACGCAAGTTATTTATAGAGAAGATGCTTTCAATTTTAAATACCCTGTTTTTTTGCCTTCTGACCATCCTGTAGTCCACCGCCTGATCTCCTGGAAACACCAAGAGCTTTTGCATGCAGGAGTGGCTCTTATGATGACATCGTTACGAGAAGACTACTGGATCCTAAAAGTTAGGAAAACTATTCGAGCAGTAGTACAGAAATGTTTAGGATGCAGAAGATTTAGAGCCCAAAAGATTCGCCGGAAATTTAACCTACCTACCGCTGCCTGGTGGGAGCGATTCATACAAATGGTGAAACGCATCCTGAGAAAAGTTCTAGGTAGAGCTTCATTATCCTACGAAGAACTGCTCGCAATTCTCTGTGATTGTGAACAAGTTGTGAATGCTAGACCTCTAACATATGTTACTGAAGATGTGAACGATCTAGCACCGTTAACACCATCAGTCTTTTTACAGGACATAAGATCTTCAGATGTGAGAGATTTTGATGCAATTGACGCGCAAGAGTTAAATAAAAGAGTTAAGTATAGGCAACATGTTCGAGAACACCTACGTAAGCGATTTCGTATTGAATATTTAGGACAATTGCGCCAGCAAAGTTCTTTGCAAAAGAATGTCAAGCAACTGACCGTTGGTGATGTCGTACTCGTAGAGTCTGATAAAAAACGTGCCTATTGGGCTTTAGCCTGAGTGCAAGAACTTATTTCTGGTAAAGATGGCCACCCAAGAGTTGCACGATTAAAAACTGAAAATGGTGAACTTTTGCGACCTGTCCAAAAACTGTACAATTTAGAGATCCCAAAAGAACTTTCTAGAGATCCAGTATTAAGAACGAGAAGTGGCAGAATAGTGACTGTCCCAAAACGTTATTAACTCTATATACTGTTTCAACAAAAAACTTTATTCTTATTTTTTTAGTAATTTCATAGTGTTAATTTGAATTTGTAATAATATGTTTAATTTTATTTGAATTTCGCAGAAGAAAATGTTTATTTACCTGTTTTGAGAAATGTAATATTGTAAGAATTGTATCTTATCACTGTAATGTAAGTATTAGTCATATTTTATTTTATATTTTATTGTACCCATTGTTGAGTTTATCTCTCGAAAACTAAAGGTGGGAGAATGTCGCGAATTAGATTAATATTTGTAATTACTTTGGTGTCCACACTCTCATAGTGACTCCATGGTCATAGTTTTATTTTTCGCAGATGATCACGAGAAATGAAAAAGTAGTATAATTATTCTGGAATAAAGTGTATGTTAAGTTTTAAGAGAAATGTTTTGAAGCTTCATTTTTTTGTAAGATATTTAACTTATTTTTCACACGTTTAAAGTAAAACGACGATGTCTATATTTTCGGGTAGATTTTATAGCTTCGATTTTGCATTGTTTGCGAAATCGATCATCAAAACATTGTTGTAAAAATGTTTAAAATGAAATTTTAAACATAAAACAAGCAGTATCTTCTTATTAAATTCAGGTGCACGGCTGAAATTTCGTTTCCGGATTAAGCAATACTTTTCCTATCGAATGATGTAAAAAAATTCCGATTTCTAGGTTGTTCGCAGGGGTATTTTTCTAAAAGTTTAAAAGAAATATATCTAAATGCATTATTTCAACAATGAATTTATCGTTGTAACAATGCTTAAAATGAAATTTTTCACATAAAACAAGCACTATCTTCTTATTAAATTCTGATTCACGGCTGAAATTTCGTTTCCGAATAAATCAATATTTTTCTCATCGAATGATTTAAAAAAATTCCGATTTTTAGGTTGTTCGCAGGGGTATTTTTCTAAAAGTTTAAATGAAATATATCTAAATACATTGTTTCAACAATGAATTCATTGTTGTAAAAATGTCTAAAATGAAAATTTACACATAAAACAAGCAGTATCTTCTTATTAAATCTGATGCACGGCTGACAATTCGTTTCCGAATACATCGATACTTTTCCTATCGAATAATGTAAAAATATTCTGATTTTTAGGTTGTTCGACTGGGTATTTTTCTAAATGTTTGAATGGGATATGTCAAAATGCATTGTTTCAACAATGAATCCATTGTTGTAAGGCTGTTTAAAAAAATTCACACATAAAACGAGCAGTATCTTCTTATTAAATTCCGGTGCATGGCTTAAATTTCGTTACCAAATAAATCAATATTTTCCCTATTGAATGATGTAAAAAAATTCCGATTTTTAGGTTGTTCGCAGAGGTATTTTTCAAAAATTTTACATGAAATATATCTAAATACATTGTTTCAACAATGAATCCATTGTTATAAAAATGTCTAAAATGAAATTTTACACATAAAGGAAGCAGTATCTTCTTATTAAATTCTGGTGCATGGCTGAAATTTCGTTTCCGAATAAATCAGTACTTTTCCTATTGAATAATGTAAAAAAATTCCGACTTTTAAGTTGTTCGCAGGGGTATTTTACGAAAAGTTTAAATGAAATATATCTAAATACATTGTTTCAACAATGAATCCATTATTGTAAAAATGTCTAAAATGAAATTTTACACAAAAATCGAGCAGTATCTTCTTATTAAATACTGTTGCACTGCTGAAATTTCGTTTCCGAAAAAATCAATATTTTTTCTATCGAACGATGTAAAAAAATTACGATTTTTAGGTTCTACACAGTGATATTTTTCTAAAGTTTTGAATGAGATATACCTAAATGCATTGTTTCAACAATGAATCCATTGTTGTAAGGCTGTTTAAAAAAATTCACACATAAAACGAGCAGTATCTTCTTATTAAATTCCGGTGCACGGCTTAAATTTCGTTACCGAATAAATCAATATTTTCCCTATTGAATGATTTAAAAAAATTCCGATTTTTAGGTTGTTCGCAGTGGTATTTTTCTAAAAGTTTAAATGAGATATATCTAAATGCATTGTTTCAACAATGAATCCATTGTAGTAAAAATGTCTAAAATGAAATTTTACACATAAAACGAGCAGTATCTTCTTATTAAATTCCGGTGCACGGCTTAAATTTTGTTTCCGCATAAATCAATATTTTCCCCATCAAATTATGTAAAAAAATTTCGATTTTTAGGTGGTTCGCAGGGGTATTTTTCTAAAAGTTTAAAAGAAATATATCTAAATGCATTATTTCAACAATGAATTTATTGTTTTAACAATGCTTAAAATGAAATTTTTCACATAAAACAAGCACTATCTTCTTATTAAATTCTGATGCACGGCTGAAATTTCGTTTCCGAATAAATCACTATTTTTCTCATCGAATGATTTAAAAAAATTCCGATTTTTAGGTTGTTCGCAGAGGTATTTTTCAAAAAGTTTACATGAAATTCATCTAAATACATTGTTTCAACAATGAATCCATTTTTGTAAAAATGTTTAAAATGAAATTTTACACATAAAACAAGCAGTATCTTCTTATTAAATTCTGGTGCATGGCTGAAATTTCGTTTCCGAATAAATCAGTACTTTTCCTATCGAATAATGTAAAAAAAATCCGACTTTAAGTTGTTCGCAGGAGTATTTTTCGAAACGTTTAATGAAATATATCTAAATACAGTGTTTCAACAATTAATCCATTGTTGTAAAAATGTCTAAAATGAAATTTTACACAAAAAACGAGCAGTATCTTCTTATTAAATTCTGGTGCACGGCTGAAATTTCGTTTCTGCAAAAATCAGTACTTTTCCTATCGAATAATGTAAAAAAATTCCGATTTTTAGGTTGTCCGCAGGGGTATTTTTCTAAAAGTTTAAATGAAATGTATCTAAATACATTGTTTCAACAATGAATCCATTGTTTTGAAAATGTTTAAAATGAAATTTTACACATAAAACAAGTAGTATATTCTTATTAAATTCCGGTGCACGGCTGAAATTTCGTTTCCGGATTAAGCAATACTTTTCCTATCGAATGATGTAAAAAAATTCCGATTTTTAGGTTGTGCGCAGTGGTAATTTCTTAAAGTTTAAATGAGTTATATCTAAATGCATTGTTTCGACAATGAATCCATTGTTATAAAAATGTCTAAAATGAAATTTTACACATAAAAGAAGCAGTATTTTTTTATTAAATTCTGGTGCATGGCTGAAATTTCGTGTCCGTATAAATCAGTACTTTTCCTATCGACTGATGTAACAAATTTCCGACATTTAAGTTGTTCGCAGGGGTATTTTTCAAAAGGTTAAATGAAATATGTCTAAATACATTGTTTCAGGAATGAATCCACTGTTGTAAAATGTCTAAAACGAAAGTTTACACATAAAACACGCAGCACCTTCTTATTAAATTCCGGTGCACGGCTGAAAATTCGTTTCTGAATAAGACAATTCTTTTCCTATCGAATGATGTAAAAAAATTCCGATTTTCAGATTGTTCGCAAGGGCATTTTTCTAACAGTTTAAATGAAATATATCTAAATAAATTGTTTCAACAATGAATCCATTGTTTTAAAAATGTCTAAAATGAAATTTTACAGATAAAACGAGCAGTATCTTCTTATTACATTCCGGTGCACGGCTTAAATTTTGTTTCCGAATAAATCGATATTTTATCTATCGAATGATGTAAAAAAATTTTCAATTTTTAGGCTGTTCGCAGTAGTATTTTTCTAAAAGTTTGAATGAGATATGTCTAAATGCATTGCTTCAACAATGAATTTATTGTTGTAAGGCTGTTTAAAAACAATTACACCTAAAACGAGCAGTATCTTTTTATTAAATTCCGGTGCACGGCTTAAATTTCGTTAATGAATAAATCAATATTTTCTATGTTGAATGATTTTAAAAAATTCTGATTTTTAGATTGTTCGCAGTGGTATTTTTCTAAAAGTTTAAAAGAAATATCTAAATGCATTGTTTCAACAATGAATCCATTGTTGTAAAAATGTTTAAAATGAAATTTTACACATAAAACAAGCTGTATCTTCTTATTAAATTCTGATGCACGGCTAAAATTTCTTTTCCGAATAAATCAATACTTTTTCTTATCGAATGATTTAAAAAAAAAAATTCCGATTTTTAGGTTGTTCGCACTGGTATTTTTCTTAAAGTTTTTATGAGATATATCTAAATGCATTGTTTCAACAATGAATTCATTGTTGTAAGAACGTTTAAAATAAAATTTTACACATAAAACAAGCAGTATCTTCTTATTAAATTCTGGTGCACGGCTGAAATTTCGTTTCCGAATAAATCAATACATTTCCTGTCGAATGATGTAAAAATATTCTGATTTTTAGGTTGTTCAAAAGGGTATTTTTCAAAATGTTATAATGGGATATGTCTAAATGCATTGTTTCAACAATGAATCCATTGTTATAAAAAAGTCTAAAATGAAATTTTACACATAAAAGAAGCAGTATCTTCTTATTAAATTCTGGTGCATGGCTGAAATTTCGTTTCCGAATAAATCAGTACGTTTCCTATCGAATAATGTAAAAAAAATCCGACTATAAGTTGTTCGCAGGGGTATTTTTCGAAAAGTTTAAATGAAATATATCTAAATACAGTGTTTCAACAATGAATCCATTGTTGTAAAAATGTTTAAAATGAAATTTTACACATAAAACAAGTAGTATATTCTTATTAAATTCCGGTGCACGGCTGAAATTTCGTTTCCGGATTAAGCAATAATTTTCCTATCGAATGATGTAAAAAAATTCCGATTTTTAGGTTGTGCGCAGTGGTAATTTCTTAAAGTTTAAATGAGATATATATAAATGCATTGTTTCGACAATGAATCCATTGTTATAAAAATGTCTAAAATGAAATTTTACACAAAAAACGAGCAGTATCTTCTTAATAAATTCTGGTGCACGGCTGAAATTTCGTTTCCGCAAAAATCAGTACTTTTCCTATCGAATAATGTAAAAAAATTCCGATTTTTAGGTTGTCCGCAGGGGTATTCTTCTAAAAGTTTAAATGAAATTTATCTAAATACATTGTTTCAGCAATGAATCCACTGTTGTAAAATGTCTAAAATGAAAGTTTACATATAAAACATGCAGCACCTTCTTATTAAATTCCGGTGCACTTCTGAAAATTCGTTTCTGAATAAGACAATTCTTTTCCTATCGAAAGATGTAAAAAAATTCCGATTTTCAGATTGTTCGCAAGGGCATTTTTCAAACAGTTTAAATGAAATATATCTGAATACATTGTTTCAGCAATGAATCCATTGTTGTAAAAATGTCTAAAATGAAATTTTACAGATAAAACGAGCAGTATCTTCTTATTAAATTCCGGTGCACGGCTTAAATTTTGTTTCCGAATAAATCGATATTTTATCTATCGAATGATGTAAAAAAATTTTCAATTTTTAGGCTGTTTGCAGTAGTATTTTTCTAAAAGTTTGAATGAGATATGCCTAAATGCATTGTTTCAACAATGAATTTATTGTTGTAAGGCTGTTTAAAAAACATTTTTACACATAAAACGAGCAGTATCTTCTTATTAAATTCCGGTGCACGGCTTAAATTTCTTTAATGAATAAATCAATATTTTCCCTATTGAATGATTTTAAAAATTCTGATTTTTAGATTGCTCGCAGGGGTATTTTTCGAAAAGTTTAAATGAAATATATCTAAATACAGTGTTTCAACAATGAATCCATTGTTGTAAAAATGTTTAAAATGAAATTTTACACATAAAACAAGTAGTATATTCTTATTAAATTCCGGTGCACGGCTGAAATTTCGTTTCCGGATTAAGCAATAATTTTCCTATCGAATGATGTAAAAAAATTCCGATTTTTAGGTTGTGCGCAGTGGTAATTTCTTAAAGTTTAAATGAGATATATATAAATGCATTGTTTCGACAATGAATCCATTGTTATAAAAATGTCTAAAATGAAATTTTACACAAAAAACGAGCAGTATCTTCTTAATAAATTCTGGTGCACGGCTGAAATTTCGTTTCCGCAAAAATCAGTACTTTTCCTATCGAATAATGTAAAAAAATTCCGATTTTTAGGTTGTCCGCAGGGGTATTCTTCTAAAAGTTTAAATGAAATTTATCTAAATACATTGTTTCAGCAAAGAATCCACTGTTGTAAAATGTCTAAAATGAAAGTTTACATATAAAACACGCAGCACCTTCTTATTAAATTCCGGTGCACGGCTGAAAATTCGTTTCTGAATAAGACAATTCTTTTCCTATCGAAAGATGTAAAAAAATTCCGATTTTCAGATTGTTCGCAAGGGCATTTTTCAAACAGTTTAAATGAAATATATCTGAATACATTGTTTCAGCAATGAATCCATTGTTATAAAAATGTCTAAAATGAAATTTTACAGATAAAACGAGCAGTATCTTCTTATTAAATTCCGGTGCACGGCTTAAATTTTGTTTCCGAATAAATCGATATTTTATCTATCGAATGATGTAAAAAAATTTTCAATTTTTAGGCTGTTTGCAGTAGTATTTTTCTAAAAGTTTGAATGAGATATGCCTAAATGCATTGTTTCAACAATGAATTTATTGTTGTAAGGCTGTTTAAAAAACATTTTTACACATAAAACGAGCAGTATCTTCTTATTAAATTCCGGTGCACGGCTTAAATTTCTTTAATGAATAAATCAATATTTTCCCTATTGAATGATTTTAAAAATTCTGATTTTTAGATTGCTCGCAGTGGTATTTTTCTAAAAGTTTAAAAGACATATATCTAAATGCATTGTTTTAACAATTAATTTATTGTTGTAACAATGTTTAAAATGAAATTTTGCACATAAAACAAGCAGTATCTTCTTATTAAATTCTGATGCACTGCTGAAATTTCGTTTCCGAATAAATCAATACTTTTCTTATCGTATGATTTAAAAAAATTCCGATTTTTAGGTTGTGCGCAGTGGTATTTTCTTAAAGTTTAAATGAGATATATCTAAATGCATTGTTTCAACAATGAATCCATTGTTATAAGAAAGTTTAAAATAAAATTTTACACATAAAACAAGCAGTATCTTCTTATTAAATTCTTGTGCACGGCTTAAATTTTGTTTCCGAATAAATCAATATTTTTCCTATCAAATTTAGTAAAAAAATTCCGATTTTGATGTTGCTCGCAGGGGTATTTTTCAAAAAGTTTACATGAAATATATGTAAATACATTGTGTCAACAATGAATCCATTGTTGTAAGAATGTTTAAAATGAAATTTTACACCAAAAACGAACAGTATCTTCTTATTAAATTCTGGTGCACGGCTGAAATTTCGTTTCCGCAAAAATCAGTACTTTTAATTTCGAATAATGTAAAAAAATTCCGATTTTTAGGTTGTCCGCAGGGGTATTTTTCTAAAAGTTTAATTGAAATGTATCTAAATACATTATATCAACAATGACTCCATTGTTCTAAAAATGTCTAAAATGAAATATTTTACACATAAAACAAGCAATATCTTCTTATTAAATTCTGGTGCACGGCTTAAATTTCGTTTCCGCAAAAATCAGTACTTTTCCTATCGAATAATGTAAAAAAATTCCGATTTTTATGTTGTCCGCTGGGGTATTTTTCTAAAAGTTTAAATGAAATGTATCTAAATACATTGTTTCAACAATGAATCCATTGTTGTAAAAATGTTTAAAATGAAATGTTACACATAAAACAAGTAGTATATTCTTATTAAATTCCGGTGCACGGCTGAAATTTCGTTTCCGGATTAAGCAATACTTTTCCTATCGAATGATGTAAAAAAATTCCGATTTTTAGGTTGTGCGCAGTGGTAATTTCTTAAAGTTTAAATGAGATATATATAAATGCATTGTTTCGACAATGAATCCATTGTTATAAAAATGTCTAAAATGAAATTTTACAAAAAAAACGAGCAGTATCTTCTTATTAAATTCTGGTGCACGGCTGAAATTTCGTTTCCGCAAAAATCAGTACTTTTCCTATCGAATAATGTAAAAAAATTCCGATTTTTAGGTTGTCCGCAGGGGTATTTTTCTAAAAGTTTAAAAGACATATATCTAAATGCATTGTTTTAACAATGAATTTATTGTTGTAACAATGTTTAAAATGAAATTTTACAAATAAAACAAGCTGTATCTTCTTATTAAATTCTGACGCACGGCTAAAATTTCTTTTCCGAATAAATCAATACTTTTCTTATCGAATGATTTAAAAAAAAATTCCGATTTTTAGGTTGTCCGCAGTGGTATTTTTCTTAAAGTTTAAATGAGATATATCTAAATGCATTTTTTCAACAATGCATTCACTGTTGTAAGAACGTTTAAAATAAAATTTTACACATAAAACAAGCAGTATCTTCTTATTAAATTTTGGTACACGGCTGAAATTTTGTTTCCGAATAAATCTGTATTATCCCCATCGAATTATGAAAAAAAATTCCGATTTTTATTTGGTTCGCAGGGACATTTTTCTAAAATTTTAAATGAAATATATCTAAATACATTGTTTCAACAATGAATCCATTGTTGTGAAAATGTTTAAAATGAAATTTTACACATAAAACAAGCAGTATCTTCTTATTAAATTCAGGTGCTCGGCTGAAATTTCGTTTCCTGATTAAGCAATACTTTTTCTATCGAATGATGTAAAAAAATTCCGATTTTTAGGTTGTTCGCAGGGGTATTTTTCTAAAAGTTTAAACGAAACGTATCTAAATACATTTTTTCAACAATGAATCCATTGTTGTAAAAATGTTTATAATGAAATTTTACACATAAAATAAGCAGTATCTTCTTATTAAATTCTGGTGCACAGTAGAAATTTTTTTTCCGAATAAATCAATATTTTTCCCATCGAATGATGTAAAAAATTTCCGATTTTTAGTTGGTTAGCAGGGGCATTTTTCTAAAATTTTAAATGAGATATATCCAAATGCATTGTTTCAATAATGAATCCATTGTTATAAGAAAGATTAAAATAAAATTTTACACATAAAACAAGCAGTATCTTCTTATTAAATTCTTGTGCAAGGCTGAAATTTTGTTTCCAAATAAATCAATATTTTCCCTATCAAATTTAGTAAAAAAATTCCGATTTTGATGTTGTTCGCAGGGGTATTTTTCAAAAGGTTTTCATGAAATATATCTAAATACATTTTTTCAACAATGAATCCATTGTTGTAAAAATGTCTAAAATGAAATTTTACTGATAAAAAGAGCAGTATCTTCTTATTAAATTCCGGTGCACGGCTTAAATTTGGTTTCCGAATAAATCGATTTTTTATCTATCGAATGATGTAAAAAAATTTTCAATTTTTACGCTGTTCGCAGTAGTATTTTTCTAAAAGTTTGAATGAGATATGCCTAAATGCATTGTTTCAACAATGAATCCATTGTTGCAAAAATGTTTAAAATGAAATTTTACACATAAAACAAGCAGCATCTTCCTATTAAATTCCGTTGCACGGCTGAAATTTCGTTTCCTTATTAAACAATACTTTTTCTATCGATTGATGCAAAAAAATTCCGATTTTTAGGTTCTTCGCAGGGGTATTTTCTAAAATTTTAAAACTAATATATCTAAATACATTGTTTGAAAAATGAATCCACTGTTGTTAAAGTTTTTAAAATGAAAATTTACACATAAAACAAGCAGTATCTTCTTATTAAATTCTGATGCACTGATGAAATTTCGTTTCCGAATAAATCAATACTTTTCTTATCGTATGATTTTAAAAAATTCCGATTTTTAGGTTGTGCGCAGTGGTATTTTCTTAAAGTTTAAATGAGATATATCTAAATGCATTGTTTCAACAATGAATCCATTGTTATACGAAAGTTTAAAATAAAATTTTACACATAAAACAAGCAGTATCTTCTTATTAAATTCTTGTGCACGGCTTAAATTTTGTTTCCGAATAAATCAATATTTTTCCTATCAAATTTAGTAAAAAAATTCCGATTTTGATGTTGCTCGCAGGGGTATTTTTCAAAAAGTTTACATGAAATATATGTAAATACATTGTTTCAACAATGAATCCATTGTTGTAAGAATGTTTAAAATGAAATTTTACACAAAAAACGAGCAGTATCTTCTTATTAAATTCTGGTGCACGGCTGAAATTTCGTTTCCGCAAAAATCAGTACTTTTAATATCGAATAATGTAAAAAAATTCCGATTTTTATGTTGTCCGCAGGGGTATTTTTCTAAAAGTTTAAATGAAATGTATCTAAATACATTGTTTCAACAATGAATCCATTGTTGTAAAAATGTTTAAAATGAAATGTTACACATAAAACAAGTAGTATATTCTTATTAAATTCCGGTGCACGGCTGAAATTTCGTTTCCGGATTAAGCAATACTTTTCCTATCGAATGATGTAAAAAAATTCCGATTTTTAGGTTGTGCGCAGTGGTAATTTCTTAAAGTTTAAATGAGATATATATAAATGCATTGTTTCGACAATGAATCCATTGTTATAAAAATGTCTAAAATGAAATTTTACACAAAAAACGAGCAGTATCTTCTTATTAAATTCTGGTGAACGGCTGAAATTTCGTTTCCGCAAAAATCAGTACTTTTCCTATCGAATAATGTAAAAAAATTCCGATTTTTATGTTGTCCGCAGGGGTATTTTTCTAAAAGTTTAAATGAAATGTATCTAAATACATTGTTTCAACAATGAATCCATTGTTGTAAAAATGTTTAAAATGAAATGTTACACATAAAACAAGTAGTATATTCTTATTAAATTCCGGTGCACGGCTGAAATTTCGTTTCCGGATTAAGCAATACTTTTAATATCGAATGATGTAAAAAAATTCCGATTTTTAGGTTGTGCGCAGTGGTAATTTCTTAAAGTTTAAATGAGATATATATAAATGCATTGTTTCGACAATGAATCCATTGTTATAAAAATGTCTAAAATGAAATTTTACACAAAAAACGAGCAGTATCTTCTTATTAAATTCTGGTGCACGGCTGAAATTTCGTTTCCGCAAAAATCAGTACTTTTCCTATCGAATAATGTAAAAAAATTCCGATTTTTAGGTTGTCCGCAGGGGTATTTTTCTAAAAGTTTAAATGACATTTATCTAAATACATTGTTTCAGCAATGAATCCACTGTTGTAAAATGTCTAAAATGAAAGTTTACATATAAAACACGCAGCACCTTCTTATTAAATTCCGCTGCACGGCAGAAAATTCGTTTCTGAATAAGACAATTCTTTTCCTATCGAAAGATGTAAAAAAATTCCGATTTTCAGATTGTTCGCAAGGGCATTTTTCAAACAGTTTAAATGAAATATATCTAAATACATTGTTTCAACAATGAATCCATTGTTGTAAAAATGTCTAAAATGAAATTTTACAGATAAAACGAGCAGTATCTTCTTATTAAATTCCGGTGCACGGCTTAACATTTGTTTCCGAATAAATCGATATTTTATCTATCGAAAGATGTAAAAAAAATTTCAATTTTTAGGCTGTTCGCAGTAGTATTTTTCTAAAAGTTTGAATGAGATATGCCTAAATGCATTGTTTGAACAATGAATTTATTGTTGTAAGGCTGTTTAAAAAACATTTTTACACATAAAACGAGCAGTATCTTCTTATTAAATTCCGGTGCACGGCTTAAATTTCGTTAATGAATAAATCAATATTTTCCCTATTGAATGATTTTAAAAATTCTGATTTTTAGATTATTCGCAGTGGTATTTTTCTAAAAGTTTAAAAGACATATATCTAAATGCATTGTTTTAACAATGAATTTATTGTTGTAACAATGTTTAAAATGAAATTTTACAAATAAAACAAGCTGTATCTTCTTATTAAATTCTGACGCACGGCTAAAATTTCTTTTCCGAATAAATCAATACTTTTCTTATCGAATGATTTAAAAAAAAATTCCGATTTTTAGGTTGTCCGCAGTGGTATTTTTCTTAAAGTTTAAATGAGATATATCTAAATGCATTTTTTCAACAATGCATTCACTGTTGTAAGAACGTTTAAAATAAAATTTTACACATAAAACAAGCAGTATCTTCTTATTAAATTTTGGTACACGGCTGAAATTTTGTTTCCGAATAAATCTGTATTATCCCCATCGAATTATGAAAAAAAATTCCGATTTTTATTTGGTTCGCAGGGACATTTTTCTAAAATTTTAAATGAAATATATCTAAATACATTGTTTCAACAATGAATCCATTGTTGTGAAAATGTTTAAAATGAAATTTTACACATAAAACAAGCAGTATCTTCTTATTAAATTAAGGTGCTCGGCTGAAATTTCGTTTCCTGATTAAGCAATACTTTTTCTATCGAATGATGTAAAAAAATTCCGATTTTTAGGTTGTTCGCAGGGGTATTTTTCTAAAAGTTTAAACGAAACGTATCTAAATACATTTTTTCAACAATGAATCCATTGTTGTAAAAATGTTTATAATGAAATTTTACACATAAAATAAGCAGTATCTTCTTATTAAATTCTGGTGCACAGTAGAAATTTTTTTTCCGAATAAATCAATATTTTTCCCATCGAATGATGTAAAAAATTTCCGATTTTTAGTTGGTTAGCAGGAGCATTTTTCTAAAATTTTAAATGAGATATATCCAAATGCATTGTTTCAATAATGAATCCATTGTTATAAGAAAGATTAAAATAAAATTTTACACATAAAACAAGCAGTATCTTCTTATTAAATTCTTGTGCAAGGCTGAAATTTTGTTTCCGAATAAATCAATATTTTCCCTATCAAATTTAGTAAAAAAATTCCGATTTTGATGTTGTTCGCAGGGGTATTTTTCAAAAGGTTTTCATGAAATATATCTAAATACATTTTTTCAACAATGAATCCATTGTTGTAAAAATGTCTAAAATGAAATTTTACTGATAAAAAGAGCAGTATCTTCTTATTAAATTCCGGTGCACGGCTTAACTTTTGTTTCCGAATAAACCGATTTTTTATCTAACGAATGATGTAAAAAAATTTTCAATTTTTACGCTGTTCGCAGTGGTATTTTTCTAAAAGTTTGAATGAGATATGCCTAAATGCATTGTTTCAACAATGAATCCATTGTTGCAAAAATGTTTAAAATGAAATTTTACACATAAAACAAGCAGCATCTTCCTATTAAATTCCGTTGCACGGCTGAAATTTCGTTTCCTTATTAAACAATACTTTTTCTATCGATTGATGCAAAAAAATTCCGATTTTTAGGTTCTTCGCAGGGGTATTTTCTAAAATTTTAAAACTAATATATCTAAATATATTGTTTGAAAAATGAATCCACTGTTGTTAAAGTTTTTTAAATGAAAATTTACACATAAAACAAGCAGTATCTTCTTATTAAATTCTGGTGCACGGCTGAAATTTCGTTTCCGGATTAAACAATACATTTCCTATCGATTGATGTAAAAAAATTCTGATTTTTAGATTGTTCGCAGTGGTATTTTTCTAAAAGTTTAAAAGACATATATCTAAATGCATTGTTTTAACAATGAATTTATTGTTGTAACAATGTTTAAAATGAAATTTTGCACATAAAACAAGCAATATCTTCTTATTAAATTCTGATGCACTGCTGAAATTTCGGTTCCGAATAAATCAATACTTTTCTTATCGTATGATTTAAAAAAATTCCGATTTTTAGGTTGTGCGCAGTGGTTTTTTCTTAAAGTTTAAATGAGATATATCTAAATGCATTATTTCAACAATGAATCCATTGTTACAAGAAAGTTTAAAATAAAATTTTACACATAAAACAAGCAGTATCTTCTTATTAAATTCTTGTGCACGGCTGAAATTTTGTTTCCGAATAAATCAATATTTTTCCTATCAAATTTAGTAAAAAAATTCCGTTTTTGATGTTGCTCGCAGGGGTATTTTTCAAAACGTTTACATGAAATATATCTAAATACATTGTTTCAACAATAAATCCATTGTTGTAAGAATGTTTATAATGAAATTTTACACATAAAGGAAGCAGTATCTTCTTATTAAATTCTGGTGCAAGGTTGAAATTTTGTTTCCGAATAAATCAATATTTTTCCTATCGAATGATGTAAAAATATTCTGATTTTTAGGTTGTTCAAAAGGGTATTTTTCTATATGTTTGAATGGGATATGTCTAAATGCATTGTTTCAACAATGAATCCATTGTAATAAAAATGTCTAAAATGAAATGTTACATATAAAAGAAGCAGTATCTTCTTATTAAATTCTGGTGCATGGCTGAAATTTCTTTTCCGAATAAATCAGTACTTTTCCTATCGAATAATGTAAAAAAATTCCGACTTTTTAGTTGTTCGCAGGGGTATTTTTCGAAAAGTTTAAATGAAATATATCTAAATACAGTGTTTCAACAATGAATCCATTGTTGTAAAAATGTTTAAAATGAAATTTTACACATAAAACAAGTAGTAGATTCTTATTAAATTCCGGTGCACGGCTGAAATTTCGTTTCCGGATTAAGCAATACTTTTCCTATCGAATGATGTAAAAAAATTCCGATTTTTAGGTTGTGCGCAGTGGTAATTTCTTAAAGTTTAAATGAGATATATATAAATGCATTGTTTCGACAATGAATCCATTGTTATAAAAATGTCTAAAATGAAATTTTACACAAAAAACGAGCAGTATCTTTTTATTAAATTCTGGTGCACGGCTGAAATTTCGTTTCCGCAAAAATCAGTACTTTTCCTATCGAATAATGTAAAAAAATTCCGATTTTTAGGTTGTCCGCAGGGGTATTTTTCTAAAAGTTTAAATGAAATTTATCTAAATACATTGTTTCAGCAATGAATCCACTGTTGTAAAATGTCTAAAATGAAAATTTACATATAAAACACGCAGCACCTTCTTATTAAATTCCGGTGCACGGCTGAAAATTCGTTTCTGAATAAGACAATTCTTTTCCTATCGAAAGATGTAAAAAAATTCCGATTTTCAGATTGTTCGCAAGGGCATTTTTCAAACAGTTTAAATGAAATATATCTGAATACATTGTTTCAGCAATGAATCCATTGTTGTAAAAATGTCTAAAATGAAATTTTACAGATAAAACGAGCAGTATCTTCTTATTAAATTCCGGTGCACGGCTTAAATTTTGTTTCCGAATAAATCGATATTTTATCTATCGAATGATGTAAAAAAAATTTCAATTTTTAGGCTGTTCGCAGTAGTATTTTTCTGAAAGTTTGAATGAGATATGCCTAAATGCATTGTTTCAACAATGAATTTATTGTTGTAAGGCTGTTTAAAAAACATTTTTACACATAAAACGAGCAGTATCTTCTTATTAAATTCCGGTGCACGGCTTAAATTTCGTTAATGAATAAATCAATATTTTCCCTATTGAATGATTTTAAAAATTCTGATTTTTAGATTGTTCGCAGTGGTATTTTTCTAAAAGTTTAAAAGACATATATCTAAATGCATTGTTTTAACAATGAATTTATTGTTGTAACAATGTTTAAAATGAAATTTTACAAATAAAACAAGCTGTATCTTCTTATTAAATTCTGACGCACGGCTAAAATTTCTTTTCCGAATAAATCAATACTTTTCTTATCGAATGATTTAAAAAAAAAATCCGATTTTTAGGTTGTCCGCAGTGGAATTTTTCTTAAAGTTTAAATGAGATATATCTAAATGCATTTTTTCAACAATGCATTCACTGTTGTAAGAACGTTTAAAATAAAATTTTACACATAAAACAAGCAGTATCTTCTTATTAAATTCTGGTACACGGCTGAAATTTTGTTTCCGAATAAATCTGTATTTTCCCCATCGAATTATGAAAAAAAATTCCGATTTTTATTTGGTTCGCAGGGACATTTTTCTAAAATGTTAAATGAAATATATCTAAATACATTGTTTCAACAATGAATCCATTGTTGTGAAAATGTTTAAAATGAAATTTTACACATAAAACAAGCAGTATCTTCTTATTAAATTCAGGTGCTCGGCTGAAATTTCGTTTCCTGATTAAGCAATACTTTTTCTATCGAATGATGTAAAAAAATTCCGATTTTTAGGTTGTTCGCAGGGGTATTTTTCTAAAAGTTTAAACAAAACGTATCTAAATACATTTTTTCAACAATGAATCCATTGTTGTAAAAATGTTTATAATGAAATTTTACACATAAAATAAGCAGTATCTTCTTATTAAATTCCGTTGCACGGCTGAAATTTCGTTTCCTTATTAAACAATGCTTTTTCTATCGATTGATGCAAAAAAATTCCGATTTTTAGGTTCTTCGCAGGGGTATTTTCTAAAATTTTAAAACTAATATATCTAAATACATTGTTTGAAAAATGAATCCACTGTTGTTAAAGTTTTTAAAATGAAAATTTACACATAAAACAAGCAGTATCTTCTTATTAAATTCTGGTGCACGGCATTTTTTTTCCGAATAAATCAATATTTTTCCCATCGAATGATGTAAAAAATTTCCGATTTTTAGTTGGTTAGCAGGGGCATTTTTCTAAAATTTAAATGAGATATATCCAAATGCATTGTTTCAATAATGAATCCATTGTTATAAGAAAGATTAAAATAAAATTTTACACATAAAACAAGCAGTATCTTCTTATTAAATTCTTGTGCAAGGCTGAAATTTTGTTTCCGAATAAATCAAAATTTTCCCTATCAAATTTAGTAAAAAAATTCCGATTTTGATGTTGTTCGCAGGGGTATTTTTCAAAAGGTTTTCATGAAATATATATAAATACATTTTTTCAACAATGAATCCATTGTTGTAAAAATGTCTAAAATGAAATTTTACTGATAAAAAGAGCAGTATCTTCTTATTAAATTCCGGTGCACGGCTTAAATTTTGTTTCCGAATAAATCGATTTTTTATCTATCGAATGATGTAAAAAAATTTTCAATTTTTACGCTGTTCGCAGTAGTATTTTTCTAAAAGTTTGAATGAGATATGCCTAAATGCATTGTTTCAACAATGAATCCATTGTTTCAAAAATGTTTAAAATGAAATTTTACACATAAAACAAGCAGCATCTTCCTATTAAATTCCGTTGCACGGCTGAAATTTCGTTTCCTTATTAAACAATGCTTTTTCTATCGATTGATGCAAAAAAATTCCGATTTTTAGGTTCTTCGCAGGGGTATTTTCTAAAATTTTAAAACTAATATATCTAAATACATTGTTTGAAAAATGAATCCAATGTTGTTAAAGTTTTTAAAATGAAAATTTACACATAAAACAAGCAGTATCGTCTTATTAAATTCTGGTTGCACGGCTGAAATTTCGTTTCCGAATAAATCAATACTTTTCTTATCGAATGATTTAAAAAAAAATTCCGATTTTTAGGTTGTTCGCAGTGGTATTTTTCTTAAAGTTTAAATGAGATATATCTAAATGCATTGTTTCAACAATGAATTCATTGTTGTAAGAACGTTTAAAATGAAATTTTACACATAAAACAAGCAGTATCTTCTTATTAAATTCTGGTGCACGGCTGAAATTTTGTTTTCTATTAAAGTATTATTTTTCCTATGGAATAATGTACAAAATTTCCAGTTTTTACGTTGTTCGTAGGGGAATTTTTGTAAAAGTTTAAATGAAATATATTTAAATACATTGTTTCAACAATGAAACCATTGTTGCAAAAATGTTTAAAATGAAATTTTACCCATATAACAAGCAGCATCTTCCTATTAAATTCCGGTGCACGGCTGAAATTTCGTTTCCGGATTAAACAATACATTTCCTATCGATTTATGTAAAAAAATTCCGATTTTTAGGTTGTTCGCAGGGGTATGTTTCTAAAAATTTAAAACTAATATATCTAAATACATTGTTTCAAAAATGAATCCATTGTTGTAAAAATGTTTAAAATGAAATTTTACACATAAAACGAGCAGTATCTTCTTATTAAATTCTCGTGCACGGCTTAAATGTTGTTTCCGAATAAATCAATATTTTCCCCATCAAATTATATAAAAAAATTCCGATTTTTAGGTGGTTTGCAGTGGTATTTTTCTAAAAGTTTAAAAGAAATATATCTAAATGTATTATTTCAACAATGAATTTATTGCTGTAACAATGCTTAAAATGAAATTTTTCACATAAAACAAGCACTAAATTCTTATTAAATTCTGATGCACGGCTGAAACTTCGTTTCCGAATAAATCAATATTTTACTCATCGAATGATTTAAAAAAATTCCGATTTTTAGGTTGTTCGCAGAGGTATTTTTCTAAAAGTTTAAATGAAATGTATCTAAATACATTGTTTCAGCAATGAATCCACTGTTGTAAAATGTCTAAAATGAATGTTTACTCATAAAACACGCAGCACCTTCTTATTAAATTCCGGTGCACGGCTGAAAATTCGTTTCTGAATAAGACAATTCTTTTCCTATCGAATGATGTAAAAAAATTCCGATTTTCAGATTGTTCGCAAGGGCATTTTTCTAACAGTTTAAATGAAATATATCTAAATACATTGTTTCAACAATGAATCCATTGTTGTAAAAATGTCTAAAATGAAATTTTACAGATAAAACTAGCAGTATCTTCTTATTAAATTCTGGTGCACGGCTTAAATTTTTTTTCCGAATAAATCAATATTTTCCCCATCAAATTATATAAAAAAATTCCGATTTTTAGGTGGTTCGCAGGGGCATTTTTCTAAAATTTTAAATGAAATATAGCTAAATACATTGTTTCAACAATGAATCTGTCGCGAATTAGATTAATATTTGTAATTACTTTGGTATCCACACTCTCATTATGACTCCATGGTCATAGTTTTATTTTTCGCAGATGATCACGAGAAATGAAAAAGTAGTAGAATTATTCTGGAATAAAGTGTGTGTTAAGTTTTAAGTGAAATGTTTTGAAGCTTCATTTTTTTATAAGATATGTAAATTATTTTTCACACGTTTAAAGTAAAACGACGATGTCTATATTTTCGGGTAGATTTTATAGCTTCGATTTCGCATTGTTTGCGATATGTGGCGTTCGAACTAATAGGGACGTGTGAAAAGTAACTGTTTTTTATTTGTTAACAGAAGTTGTCATTGAAAAAAAAATGGATGCTTTGAAAATCAAAAGAACGCCTCTTAGAACTGGATTTACGAAAACTTATAATGCTTTAAATGAAGCTTTAAACGACGCAACTCCAGATGCTAATTTAATAGAGAATTTAATGTGTCAAGTGGAAGATAAAAGCACAAGATTGCGAGCTGTAGATGAAGAAATTTTGAATTTTATGTTGACAGAGAAAGTTGTAAAAAAAGATTATTCTAAAGAATTTGTAGCATGCGAGGAGTATACAGAAAAATTTATTGCTATAAAGCAAAAAGTGAAGACATTTTTGGTGAAACCTATCGAAGAACAACTCCGATCGCAGAATTATACAGATGTTGAAAGAACGCTGTCCCGACCACTTCGCTTACCAGAAATAATTTTACAGCCGTTTGATGGCGATGCAAGATTATGGTTAACCTTTTGGAATTCATTCAGCAAAATTCATGAAGACACCAGTTTAGATGACCATTTGAAATTTGTTTATCTTTTACAGGCGATAACGCCGAAATCCAAAGCAGCACAGATAGTTAATAGTTATCCGGTTTCTGCTGATAATTACCCAAAAGTAATTCTACATCTTAAAGAAAGGTTCGGCAGAGAAGATACACTTATTGAGATATATGTTAGAGACCTTCTTCAATTAGTCTTAAATAATAATCGATCATCAAGCAAGAATTTTAATTTATCGTCGTTATATGATAATCTAGAGACAAAACTTAGGTCTCTAGAATCCTTAGGTGTCACAGAAGAGAAATATGCCAGCATACTTTTTCCACTTGTAGAATCTTGTCTACCTCATGATATATTAAAAATCTGGGAAAGACAGCGTGAGAAGACTGCTCAAGGTAAGAACCAATTAAATTCTATCCTTGATTTTTTTAAAATGAAGTAATTGCGGAAGAGCGGGTTCTTTTGGCTCATTCCAATCTTGGTTTTGAAAACCCAAAGAAATATCATAAATGTAATAATGAATATAATTCAATGCCAACTGCCACAGATTTATTTATAAATAATAAGTCTAATAAGAATTTAGTTAAAAAACGTGAAGATTTGTGTATATTTTGTGACAAGTGTCACTTATCAGAAAAATGTTTTAAAATCTAGTTCGCTTTCTTTTGATGAGAAACGTAACTTAATTTTGAAAAAAGGAGCTTGCTTTGTTTGCCTGAAGAAAAACCACATTTCACGCAATTGTAACTCTAAAACTAAATGCACGAATTGTAGTAAAAGACATTTTTTTATATTATGTCAAAATGTTTTTAATGAAGGTGGTAATGTGTCGTTATAAAGTCATAAACATGAATCAGGGAGTAGTGACACTGTTTTAACTACTCAAGCTTCGGATCCTACTGTGTTACTCAAAACTTTGAGCGTCCGTATAAAGCACAATGGAAAAGAGAAAATCGTGCGTGGAGTTATTGACACAGGATCCGAACGTTCCTATTTATCACGAGATGTAATTAAATATTTGAATTATAAAAGTATTGGTGAAATTAAATTAATTCACACATTATTTGGTAATATTGAAACAAGTGAAACAAAGCATAATAAGTATAGAATTCACTTAAGTAGCATAGACAATAATTATAAATGTGATATGCATGTTTTAGATGTTCCTGTTATTTGTTCTAAAATACGAAAAGTGCCAACTGGGCCTTGGTTATCAGAATTAAATAAATATGGCATTAAAATTTCTGATGTTGAAAATAGTTCATGTGAAACCGAAAATGAAATTAAATTATTGATTTGTTCTGATGTGGCCGGAAAATTACTCACCGGAAATATTAAAGTTTTAGAAAGTGGTCCGGTTGCAGTAAAAACCCATTTGGGATGGACTCTAATGGGAAAAATTCCAAGTATTAAATCAGAAACAAATAAGGCTGCTATGATTATTTCATCACTTTGGAACAATTGTTCCGTTGCTGATTTGTGGAAGCTAGATATTGTTCCAGCGTATATAGGGTACTTTCGATCTTATGGTTAGACAACTTCAAACTCTTTTCTCTTAGAAAAGTAGAAAATAATTTATTTACAGATCTTCAGAACAACAGAGTCTTCGAAACTCACAAATATTACTAGGTATTCCAAAATAACTGTTCAAATCTATCGAACAAGTACAAATATAGGTCGCAGAGACTCTTTATACAATGTCTCAACACTATATCACATTCAAAACAACGTAGATAAAACTCAATACATCAAGCAAACTTGCTTGGACAATCTCTAGTAGCTCACTCAATGCCTGACTGGTAAATAATAACAACAGCTCGCATCGCTTCTCTTCTTATATAGGCTCGCAGCATGTGCGGGAAATTTTTAGAACCATCTCGAAAAATCCACAGAACAACAAACAATGTATCAGTATATCTAAAGGGGGGTTACCATTGAGAGGGAAGGGTTACCATCGCCAACAATCGCCAAGTTTGTCGCCAACTTGGCGATATATCGCCAAATTTGGCGACCAAAATTAGTCGTTAAAAGTGACGCCAACTTGGCGATATCTTTATTATTTCGCCAATCTGCCGTAGACATACACTGAAAATAATGGACAAGTTTGCTTGATAACAGAGACAATGTAACTAAAACTAATATTAGTAAAGAAATGGAGCTTAATAAGATTATTTACATTATTTTACAGTACAAACACTAACTATTTACAAAATTCGTAACACTACCCCCTCCTCAAAGACTGCACGTCCCGGGCAGTGCAATCCCTGAGTTAGAGGAAAACACTTAAAATAAATAAACAAATAAATAAATAAATAAATAATAATAACAATAATAATAATATTTACATAAATAAGAGCTAATTACTATTTACATATTTACAAAAGGTGACTTTCATGACCATGGGCTGAAATTCAAGTTTCGAATTTCTAATCACTTTGGCCAAAATAAGGGGCTAGCCGGTTATAGTGTACGACCTTGGGTTTGGCGTGTGGCGATTTTCGTATGCGAACGACGACGTCATTCAGCCTGTTGACGACTGTGTAAGGACCGTCCCAGTTTTTTTGTAGTTTTGGCGACAGTCCCTTACGACGTATGGGATTCCACAACCAAACTTTGTCACCTTCGTTGAACTCATGTCCAGTTGCCTTTGTGTCGTACCGTGTCTTCATCTTTTCCGATGCCAGCCCGATTCGGTTCCTCGCTAGACGATGAATCTCCTCAATCCGTGCCTGGAGTCCATCCACGTATTCTTCAGGTGACAAAGGAGCGTGAGGAGGACGGCCAAACAAAAGATCCACAGGCAGACGAAGATCACGACCAAAGAGCATTTGAGAAGGGGAGTAACCAGTGGCCTCATAAGTGGCACTCATGTAGGCAAGCAGGAAAAGAGGCAATTTCTTGTCCCAGTCCTGTTGGTCTCTAGACACCAGGAGAGAGAGGCTATTTAGGATGGTACGATTGAACGGCTCCACCATGCCGTCCGATTGAGGGTGTAGAGGTGTTGTTCGAGTTTTATCCATGCCGAGTAGTTCACAAATTTCCCTGAACACAGCCGAATCAAAATTTCTTCCTTGATCGGAATGGATTTGAAGAGGAACTCCGTATCTGGAAACCCAATGTTGAATCAGTATGTCTGCTACGGTTAACGGCTCTTGATTAGGAATGGCGTAGGCTTCAGGCCACTTAGTGAAGTAGTCCATGACAACGAGGATGTACTTATTGCCATCAGATGTTCTAGGAAGTGGACCCAGAATGTCTAGAGCAATTCGTTCGAAAGGAGCACCTACATTATAACGTTGCAATCGTCCACGGGTGCGCCTCTTTGGACCTTTACGTGCTACACAGGTGTCACAAGTTCGACACCACTTCTCCACGCACTGCTTAATAAATATTCCAGTAGAAACGCTCTCGAACCTTTTGCAGGGTCTTCATTACACCAAAATGACCTCCTGTGGGACTACCATGCAGTTCTTGAAGGACCATAGAAATTCTCGACTTAGGGAGTAGTAGTTGCCATCTACCTGTCTTTCCATCGTCAGACTCCCATTTTCGGTACAAGATGCCGTTCTTCAAATGTAAGGAATCCCAGAGAGCCCAATAACGTTTAGTCGTAGGATGGTAATGGGCCATGTCTTGCCACCTAGGCTTCCTGTTGGACTCCTCTTTCAGCTCTAGAATTGGCTTAATTTCAGGATCAGCAAGTTGATCTTTACGCAGGCTCTCGTCACTCCACTGATCTTGCGATGATGTAGATCCAGTTGTAACATGTCTTACTTTAAGACCTTTGACATTAAATTTCTTCTCAACCCGGTCGCAGTATCTACAATTCTCTGAGCAGGGTCTTCTTGAGAGAGCATCTGCATTTCCATGTGATGAGCCTTTTCGATGGCGTATCTCCATATCGTACTCTTGAAGCTTTTGTATCCACCTGGCTATCTGGCCTTCAGTGTTCTTAAAATTCAATAGCCAAGTTAGAGAAGCATGATCAGTTCGGATCAGGAATTTTTGACCGTAAAGATGGTGATGAAAATGGTCTATGGCTTTCACTACAGCAAGAAGCTCTTTTCTTGTTACGCAGTAGTTTCGCTCTGCCTTTGATAAGCACTTGCTGAAATAGGCGATAACACGCTCCTGGCCGTCGATTTCCTGGGGCAGTACAGCGCTAATGCTTTCGTTACTTGCATCCGTATCAAGTATAAACTGTCTCTCGATTTCAGGATATGAGAGAATTGGAGTGGATGTTAAGGCCTCCTTAAGCTTTTCGAAAGCAGCGTCACATTCCTGTGTCCACATAAATTTTTGTTTGGCTTCTGTTAATTTATGAAGTGGTCTAGCAATCATTGAGAAGCCTTTGACAAATTTTCTGTAATAGGTGCATAATCCTAGAAAACTTCGCAGCTGGTGAACATCTGCTGGACGATTCCAATTTTTCACAGCCGATATCTTCTCTGGATCAGTCCTAACTCCTTCCGCCGAAATGATGTGTCCAAGGTAGGCGACTTCATTTCGAAACAAACTGCACTTCGAAGGGCTTAACTTCAAATTAGCTTCCTTTAATTTTTGTAGCATCCGCCTGAGGTTGTTAAGATGTTCATCAAAAGATTTTCCTATGATTATGATGTCATCTAAATAAACAAGACATGCTTCATATGACAGCCCCCGGAGAACCGTTTCCATAAGCCGTTCGAAAGTTGCAGGTGCGTTACATAGACCAAAAGGCATTACCTTTGTTACGGCTTCATCACAGTCTTGTATATCGCGTCTCCATGGCGCATTCTTTTGTAACGGCTTCACCATAACCTCGGATGCCGTGCGTCTCCTTGGCGCATTCTACTGTGCTTTAGTTTTGCCGTTTTGGCAACTTTGGAATATCGTTTTTGTTATTGTTTTGGTTTCGGCGATCTTAGCGGACCTCTCGTGTGTTTCGCTAGATCTATATTATTTATTCGAAATGTAAATGATGTGTAAATAGTTTGTATATAAAGAATTTTTAAGTAATTAGTAGTATTAATTGAACCAGCGACCTAATGAGTGCATTAAATGTACTCGCAACATTCGACAGTTCGTTCCATTGGTCCGCTCGCCGGTAGGACTTTCGTTTTTAATTCGAACTTCTTCTCCTTGTTCTATTTGAATTAAAATGGCTTCGTTAATTAGCTTGAATAGAAGTAGAGGCTCTTTAAAAGCCCAGTTAACAAGATTAGAAAATTCTGTAAAGGAAAAAACTGATGAACTGTCTAGAATTCAAATTGAAACAAAAATCAAGAATCTTCAAAAACTGTCTACAAATATCGATGTACTTCGTCGTGATTACTATATAACAGCACCAGAAGATCATGATTTAACAGAAATTGAAGCTTCATTCGTCGAAATGGAAGAACGAGTAGAACAGCTAGAGGTAAGTTTCAATCAATTATTATATTCTAATAAATTAGAAACTAAAAACTCGGAATTAAGGATAAGTAACTGTAAAATTAAACTTCCTGACATACCTCTTCCGCTATTTAGTGGCAAATATGAAGATTGGAATATGTTTAAAATAGAGTTTAATAATATTGTTACGAATAATGAAGAATTGACTGATGTTCAAAAATTACATTATTTGCATTCCGCACTAAGAAATGATGCTAAATTATTAGAAACTCCAGATGATACATTTGATTCGTTATTCAAAGCGTTAGAAAATAGATTTGAAAATAAACGAATAGTTGTCAATATACATTTAAAGGCTGTGCTAGATTTTGAAAAAATTACACATGAATCATCTAAAGAATTAAGGCGTTTCTTAGATGTTATAAACAAAAATATCAGGGCTCTAAATAATTTAGGATTTGAGAGAAATAACCTTTCTGACATTTTGTTTACAACTATAATGTTAGAAAAACTAGATAAGGAAACGAGAAAACAATTTGAACTGTCAATAAACACATCTGAAGTTCCTAGTTTTGACAGTTTAATGGACTTTTTAGAAAAAAGAAGCCAATCTCTCGAAAGCATAAATAGAAGTAATTTAGCTAGATCAAAAATTTCTAGTGAAATAAAATCAAAATCTCTTTTAGTAAATACAAGTTCTGAAAAACAGTGTATTATTTGTGACTCATTTCATCCTCTATATAAATGTAACAAATTCTTAAATATGAATTTTGGTGAAAGATTTTCTATCGTTAAAAAAAATAAACTTTGTCTCATATGTTTTAACAAATCACATTTAGCAGCTAACTGTGTTTCGAAACATTTATGTAAACATTGCAAATCCCCTCACAACACTTTGTTACATAGAGATAAAGAAATAGGTCCCAGTAATGAAACTCATTTCCAAAAACCAGGTGTTGATCAGACAGTACGTCGCCCAGAATCAAGTCCGACGCCTTCAGTCTCACAAAATTTTTCTTATTGCTTATTCGCTTCAAATAAAACTGTTATCTTGTCAACTGCAGTTATTGACATAAAAACAAATAAAGGAAATTATATCCAGGCAAGAACTCTCTGAGATTCTTGTAGCCAAATAAACTGTGTGTCGCTTGAATTTGCAAAGAAATTGGGTATAAAGAAATCAAAGGTTTTTGCTCCAATATCGGGTTTGAATAACACGACCACAACATTAAATTATAAAATTAAAACTGTGATTTCAAATAAAAATAGAGATTTCACAAGGGAACTGGAATTTCTTGTAGTGCCAAAAATTACAGAAATAACCCCACTTACACCTATTCGTATAGAAATTACTGATATTCCTACAAATATCTCGTTAGCAGATGCTGAATTTTATATCCCTGGGAAGATAGACTTGTTGGTCGGCGCGCAGTGTTTCTTCGATTTATTAAAATTGGGTAAAATTCGCAGCTCATCTCAAAATTTGTTATTTCAAGAAACAGTATTCGGATATGTTGCTAGCTGTGTCGTGAATAATTCCTCAGATGATTCTCAATATTGTGGTTTATTAACCAATGAAAAAATAGACGAATCCTTAAGAAAATTTTGGGAAATCGAAAATATTAATGGTTCTAGTTCTCCATTTAGTAATGAAGAGAAATTTTGCGAAAATCATTTTGAAATGACTCATTATCGAACTTCTAATGGTCAGTATGTTGTTAGCATGCCTATGGAGGATGCTACACTCTTAGGAGAATCCAAAAAACTAGCCGAAAAAAGGCTCGATCAAGTTTTGGCACCGATTAGATAGGGATTCGAATTTACAACCTCTCTATTCGGAATTTATGGAAGAATACAAAAACTTAAATCATATGGAATTAGTAGAAGAATCAAAACTTAATACAGTTACTTATGGGACATCTAATGCTCCTTATTTAGCAACTCGTGCTCTTAAACAATTAGCTCTTGATGAGCAACCAAACTTACCTCTAGCATCGTCAGTCGTTTTAAAAGATTTTTATGTAGACGACCTTCTTTCGGGGGAATCGACTCTCGAAAAGGCGAAAATTTTAAAGTCCCAATTGATTGAACTTTTGAAGCGTGGAAATATGAAATTGCACAAATGGTGTGCAAACCACCGAGAATTACTTGAACCTAATACTATGGCTGCCACCGAATATAATTTCGATGATCAAACAGATTGTGGTTCAGTAAAAACTTTGGGTGTTCTCTGGGAACCTTTAAGTGACTGTTTTCTGTATAAATTAAAGATTCATAACAAGGAATTGTATAGCAAACGAGATGTTCTCTCTTTGATTTCAAAAATCTTCGACCCACTCGGATTAATTGGCCCTGTAGTAACAAGGGCTAAGATCTTCATGCAGAAAACGTGGCTAGCTAAGATAGATTGGAATGAGCCATTACCAGATTCCATAGCGAAAGAATGGAGTGAATTTGTTTCCACTCTTTCAGAATTAGAAAATTTAAAAATTCCTAGATTTGTTTTTCGTGCAGAGCGCATAGTCGTACATGGCTTCGCAGATGCCTCTTCTTTGGCATATGGAGCCGCCATATACATCCAGTATATACCAACTGAAGGTTCTCCTGATGCACATTTACTCTGTAGCAAGTCTAGAGTATCTCCCATAAAAACAGTGACAATCCCTCGTCTTGAACTGTGCTCATGTCTTCTCTTAGCAAAATTAATGCATAAAGTTGTACCTTCACTTGACATTCCAATAGAAACTGTTCTTCTCTGGAGTGACTCCACAATATCACTGGCATGGATTAGAAAATCTCCCCACCAATTGAAAACATTTGTGAGTAATAGAGTGGCTGCTATACAAGACCTCACGGACTCTTATCAGTGGCAACACGTATCATCGGAAAATAATCCTGCTGACGTCCTATCTCGAGGTCTAGATGCTAAAGAACTGACTAACTGCAAATTTTGGTTTAGTGGACCAAATTTTCTTCGGGACAAAATTCAATATGCAGAAGATTATCCAGTAAAACTGGAGAACAACACTGACTATGAGTCCGAATTTAGAATTGAAAAAAACACTAACTTTTCACTTAGAACTCAAAATTGTTTTTATAATTGTTTATTCTCCTTAACTAATAATTTTTTGAAATTAATTCGTATTACTAGTTATATTTTTAGATTCCTAAATAATTGTCGAAAGGGTAAGGAAAAAAACTGTGGTGCCTTATCTGCAAGTGAATTGAAAGTTGGAGAAATTTTCCTGATTAAACAGGTACAGTATTCAGCCTTCTCTGAAGAGCTTAATCATATGAAAAACCAGAGGAGCATTTCAGGTAACAGCAAATTAAAATTTCTAAATCCTTATATAGATTCCGATAATTTAATTAGAGTTGGAGGTCGTTTAGACAATTCCAGTCTGACCTATGAGAGGAAACACCCTATAGTGTTACCACATGATCATAAAATAAGTGAAATGATTTTTGAATATTTTCATTCCAAATTTTTCCATTTAGGGCCACAATCATTGTTACATCATGTCCGGCAAAAATATTGGGTAATAAATGGACGATCTTTGGCTCGAAAAATAGTTCACAAATGTGTAACGTGTTTTAAAAACAAACCAATAGGGGCAAATCAAATTATGGGAAATTTGCCAGCCGAACGAGTAAATCCTAGCCCGCCATTTCAAAAATGTTCTGTTGACTTTTGTGGACCCTTTATGATTAAGTATAAAAATCAGAGAAAGGGGATATATAATAAAATTTACGTCGCGATTTTTGTTTGTCTTGCCACAAAGGCAATCCATTTAGATATAGTGACAGATTTAAAATCTGAATCATTTATTGCCACACTGAAACGATTTTTCGCTAGAAGAGGTAAAAGCTCAACCATAATGTCGGATAATGGGACTACTTTTGTAGGTACAAATAAAGAGTTAAAGAAATTACATGCTCTTGTATGCAAACCCGATGAAGCTTTGTCAAATTTTTTGGCTTCCGAGGCTGTCGATTGGAAATTCATCCCTCCTCGTGCACCCAATTTTGGTGGATTATGGGAGGCTGGGGTGAAATCCTTTAAATATCATCTCAAAAGAACTTTGGGCAATTCTCGAGTCACGCTCGAAGAATTTTAGACATTAATCACCGAAATCGAAGGGGTTCTAAATTCTCGTCCCTTAGTACCTTTGTCATCAGATCCAAATGAAATTGAAGTCTTGACCCCTGCCCATTTTTTGGTAGGTCGACCCATAACTTCAATTCCTGAACCAAATTTGACCAAAATTAATGATAATAAATTATCACATTGGCAAAAATTAACAAAAATGACCCAAATTTTGTGGAAAAAATGGAACACTGAATATTTAGTTAATTTACAGCAACGGAATAGGTGGTATATTGAGAAGGACAACCTAAAGGAAGGGTGTATGGTTATCCTAAAGGAGGACAATTTACCTCCTGGCAAATGGGCATTAGGTCGTGTCATTAAAGTAACATATGGATCTGACAAAAAAGTCAGAGTTTTAGATATAAAAACATCAACAGGTATAGTTACGAGGTGTGTCTCTAAAGTTTACCCACTTCCTTTAGAGAATTGATGAATTCTGTTATTTTGAAAGATTTAAATAATTATATTATAGTTACCATTATTGTATTTGTATTGAACTGTTTATTATGTATAGCAATTTCATTGAGATTTAAAAATATTTCAATTCTTAGCTTCATAATTGTGTAGCTTAACTGTATAACATAAGTGTAAATTTACGTGTCTTCGTCTGTTTATATTCTTGATTAACTATTATTAACTTGCTAAATTTATTAGATTGTTACATTTATTGAGTGTTAATTTGATAACTATCTTGCATACTATTCAAGTGTAATTATTGTTTGTATTATAACTTATCTATTTTGCATTTTGGTAAACTTATATTAAGTAATACATTAAGTAATTATATTGAAGAAGTATATTGTATTTTATCGAAAATACTGTATTATTGATTGTAGAATTGAAAATTCTATTATTTGCAATTGTTTATTGTTACATTTAGTATTATTGTTGAATGTTGGCACATATCAACGGGGGCCGGTATGTTACGGCTTCATCACAGTCTTGTATATCGCGTCTCCATGGCGCATTCTTTTGTAACGGCTTCACCATAACCTCGGATGCCGTGCGTCTCCTTGGCGCATTCTACTGTGCTTTAGTTTTGCCGTTTTGGCAACTTTGGAATATCGTTTTTGTTATTGTTTTGGTTTCAGCGATCTTAGCGGACCTCTCGTGTGTTTCGCTAGATCTATATTATTTATTCGAAATGTAAATGATGTGTAAATAGTTTGTATATAAAGAATTTTTAAGTAATTAGTAGTATTAATTGAACCAGCGACCTAATGAGTGCATTAAATGTACTCGCAACATTCGACAGTTCGTTCCATCCTTGAACTGCCATAATCCTTGTTCTGTTGTAAAGGCAGTCTTCTCGCGGTCGTCGGGATGGATCTCTACCTGCCAGTAACCACTCTTCAGATCCAGAGTCGAAAACCAAGTGTTGCCCGCAAGTGTGTCGAGAGTGTCGTCGATCCTTGGCAGAGGGTAACTATCCTTTTTAGTGACATCATTCAGTCGGCGGTAGTCTACACAAAATCTTGTAGAACCATCCTTCTTTCTTACTAATACAATGGGAGACGCCCATGGACTTGTCGATGGTTTGATGACGTCATTTTCTTCCATATCCTTAATTAAATTCTGCACCTCTTCTTGCTTGGCAATAGGTAATCGTCTAGGGGGCTGTTTAATAGGAGAGTGATCTCCCGTGTCAATTCGGTGTTGTGCCATTTTAGTTCGTCCAAAGTCTTCAGATGTTTGGGAAAATAAACTTTGGAATTCTCTAATTAAACTTTCAGCAGCATCTCTCTGATTTGGATCTAAGTCCGTATTTTGTAACAAATCCTTGACTAAATTATCTGAAGATTTCTCAGAGTGACTGGAATTTTGACTTATGCACGTCACAGGAGCACATGATGCTATCACCTCTCCTTTCTTGATAGTCCTCGTCTTATCACTGATGTTAGCAATTCTGACTGGAATGGTCTTTTTCGAGAGGTCTACTACAGAAGAAGCCACCAATACTCCTGCTTGTGTACTATTGTCTTCTGGATAATCTATATGGCCAAATCGGTAATTAGTTTCATTTTTAATTACAGCTGGAACTAAAAATTCTGTTCTTGGATCTAGATTGATGTCTTCTTTGGCTATTACTGCTTGTTTACATTCAATTTCGTTATTCAATCCAAAAAGACTTATTTCTTCAAATTTTGAGAGCATTTTGTTATTTTTGAAATCAAGCTTGAAGTCAAACTTCTTCAGAAAATCTAGCCCGATTAAGCAAGGATCTGTTATGTCAGCCACATATGCCGTATGGTAATATTTCGTTCCTCCAAAGTTGATAGTTAAATTTACCTTTCCATATATGCCTATCTTGTCGCCCGTCACAGTTTGCAGGGTCACGCATGGTGGAGTCCAGATGAGTTTACATTTCAATTTTCGAGCCAAATCTTCTCTTATTATTGTCACATTGGCTCCTGTATCGTCAATCATACGGCACTGAATTCCGTTAATAAAGCCTATCACATATAATTCGTTATCACCGCCACTAATTTTTGATATCTGGAGGATCTTCAGGTGGGGCTTTTCATTCTCCTTCACCTAGTATTTTCTCTTCAACGTTACTGATTTTCTCTTCAACGTTACAAACTTCATTCTGAATTTTCTCTTCTACTTCCGCCATTTTCCTTTCCATTTTCTGTTCAACATTACTAACTTCATTTTGAATTTACTCTTCTACTTCCTCTATTTTCTCTTCTACCGAGCCTATTCTTCTCTCTACCGACGAGAACTTTTTTTCTAAAGTTTTCTTCATTTCTTCTTGGCCTTTATTAATCTTTTCCGCCAACTCTTCTTGGCCTTTATTCATTTTTTCTGCTAACTCTTCTTGGCCTTTATCAATTTTATTTGTCAACTGTTCCATTCTTTCTTCGTTTTTATTCATTTTATCTGCCAACTCTTCTTGGCCTTTCGTCAATTCTGCCTTTATTCCATTAATAGCTTCTAACAGTTCTTTCAGTTGTCCGTCCATTGTTCTCTTTTTCGCCATAAGAACCCCACTCCTGACACCAAATGTTCCAGCGTATATAGGGTTCTTTCGATCTTATGGTTAGACTTCAAACTCTTTTCTCTTAGAAAAGTAGAAGATAATTTATTTACAGATCTTCAGAACAACAGAATCTTCGAAACTCACAAATATTACTAGGTATTCCAAAATAACTGTTCAAATCTATCGAACAAGTACAAATATAGGTCGCAGAGACTCTTTATACAATGTCTCAACACTATATCACATTCAAAACAACGTAGATAAAACTCAATACATCAAGCAAACTTGCTTGGACAATCTCTAGTAGCTCACTCAATGCCTGACTGGTAAATAATAACAACAGCTCGCATCGCTTCTCTTCTTATATAGGCAAGCAGCATGTGCGGGAAATTTCTAGAACCATCTCGAAAAATCCACGGAACAACAAACAATGTATCAGTATATCTAAAGGGGTGTTACCATTGAGAGGGAAGGGTTACCATCGCCAACAATCGCCAAGTTTGTCGCCAACTTGGCGATATATCGCCAAATTTGGCGACCAAAATTAGTCGCCAAAAGTGACGCCAACTTGGCGATATCTTTATTATTTCACCAATCTGCCGTAGACATACACTGAAAATAATGGACAAGTTTGCTTGATAACAGAGACAATGTAACTAAAACTAATATTAGTAAAGGAATGGAGCTTAATAAGATTATTTACATTATTTTACAGTACAAACACTAACTATTTACAAAATTCGTAACAATATTATGGGTATAACGGATCCAGTTGAATCCGAAACTAAATCTGAAATTCATGAAGAAACTATGCAGCATTTTAAGAGTAATATAAGAATAGATTCAGAAGGGAGATACGAAGTAGCATTGCCATGGGTGCTAGATAAAGCTTGCTTACCTAACAATAGAGAATCGGCTGAAAAGCGGCTTGCTACAACGAGGAAAAAGTTAATTAATTTAAATAAAATTGAGGTATATAGCGAAGTATTTGATTCGTGGATAAATGCAGGAATAATTGAAAGGGTGGTTGATAATAAAGAAACTAAAGTACATTATTTGCCACACAGACCTGTATTTAAAGAATCGAGTGAAACTACTAAAGTTAGACCAGTTTTTGACGCTTCGGCTCATGTTAAAGGTTCCCCTTCTCTAAATGATTGCCTAGATAAGGGATTAAATTTGATTGAAATGATTCCTTCTATATTGCATCGGTTTCGGAAATATCCTGTTGGTGCAATATCTGATATAGAAAAGGAATTTCTAAAAATTAGTATTAAAGAAGATGATAGAGATTATTTGAGATTTCTATGAGAAACATTCGTTTTGAATCGTGAAGAAGAAATCAGATCCTTAACTCAAAAGAACCAATGGCGACACATTGCAGGAAAATTTAATCCGGCAGATATCCCTTCCAGAGGTTGTTCGATTGAACAATTTTTACAACTAAGATGGTGGGAGGGACCGGATTGGTTGGCTCAACCTGAATATACTTGGCCTCAAAGTGTTGAAATTCCCGATGAAGAAATTATTAACTCTGAAAAACGGAAAAGTGTCATTTCAGCAATGAACAAGAACACAGAATCTAGTGATTGGTATTATCGACGGTTTTCATCTTTCAAGAAAATTATAAGATTGATCGCCTGGATTTTAAGATTCTTATACAATTTAAGAAATCCTAATTCAAAAGAAGTTTCTGAACCTACGTGTTTGGAATTAGAACAAGCCGAAAGAAAATTGATAATTTTGATTCAGAAAGACAGATCCAACGAGAAGAATAATCAGAAGATACGTAGCTTAAGACCAATCCTAGAAGAAGATGGTATTATAAGAGTGAAAACGCAAGTTATTTATAGAGAAGATGCTTTCAATTTTAAATACCCTGTTTTTTTGCCTTCTGACCATCCTGTAGTCCACCGCCTGATCTCCTGGAAACACCAAGAGCTTTTGCATGCAGGAGTGGCTCTTATGATGACATCGTTACGAGAAGACTACTGGATCCTAAAAGTTAGGAAAACTATTCGAGCAGTAGTACAGAAATGTTTAGGATGCAGAAGATTTAGAGCCCAAAAGATTCGCCGGAAATTTAACCTACCTACCGCTGCCTGGTGGGAGCGATTGATACAAATGGTGAAACGCATCCTGAGAAAAGTTCTAGGTAAAGCTTCATTATCCTACGAAGAACTGCTCACAATTCTCTGTGATTGTGAACAAGTTGTGAATGCTAGACCTCTAACATATGTTACTGAAGATGTGAACGATCTAGCACCGTTAACACCATCAGTCTTTTTACAGGACATAAGATCTTCAGATGTGAGAGATTTTGATGCAATTGACGCGCAAGAGTTAAATAAAAGAGTTAAGTATAGGCAACATGTTCGAGAACACCTACGTAAGCGATTTCGTATTGAATATTTAGGACAATTGCGCCAGCAAAGTTCTTTGCAAAAGAATGTCAAGCAACTGACCGTTGGTGATGTCGTACTCGTAGAGTCTGATAAAAAACGTGCCTATTGGGCTTTAGCCTGAGTGCAAGAACTTATTTCTGGTAAAGATGGCCACCCAAGAGTTGCACGATTAAAAACTGAAAATGGTGAACTTTTGCGACCTGTCCAAAAACTGTACAATTTAGAGATTCCAAAAGAACTTTCTAGAGATCCAGTATTAAGAACGAGAAGTGGCAGAATAGTGACTGTCCCAAAACGTTATTAACTCTAAATACTGTTTCAACAAAAAACTTTATTCTTCTTTTTTTAGTAATTTCATAGTGTTAATTTGAATTTGTAATAATATGTTTAATTTTATTTGAATTTCGCAGAAGAAAATGTTTATTTACCTGTTTTGAGAAATGTAATATTGTAAGAATTGTATCTTATCACTGTAATGTAAGTATTAGTCATATTTTATTTTATATTTTATTGTACCCATTGTTGAGTTTATCTGTCGAAAACTAAAGGTGGGGGAATGTCGCGAATTAGATTAATATTTGTAATTACTTTGGTGTCCACACTCTCATAGTGACACCATGGTCATAGTTTTATTTTTCGCAGATGATCACGAGAAATGAAAAAGTAGTAGAATTATTCTGGAATAAAGTGTATGTTAAGTTTTAAGAGAAATGTTTTGAAGCTTCATTTTTTTGTAAGATATTTAACTTATTTTTCACACGTTTAAAGTAAAACGACGATGTCTATATTTTCGGGTAGATTTTATAGCTTCGATTTTGCATTGTTTGCGAAATCGATCATCAAAACATTGTTGTAAAAATGTTTAAAATGAAATTTTAAACATAAAACAAGCAGTATCTTCTTATTAAATTCAGGTGCACGGCTGAAATTTCATTTCCGGATTAAGCAATACTTTTCCTATCGAATGATGTAAAAAAATTCCGATTTCTAGGTGTTTCGCAGGGGTATTTTTCTAAAAGTTTAAAAGAAATATATCTAAATGCATTATTTCAACAATGAATTTATTGTTGTAACAATGCTTAAAATGAAATTTTTCACATAAAACAAGCACTATCTTCTTATTAAATTCTGATTCAAGACTGAAATTTCGTTTCCGAATAAATCAATATTTTTCTCATCGAATGATTTAAAAAAATTCCGATTTTTAGGTTGTTCGCAGGGGTATTTTTCTAAAAGTTTAAATGAAATATATCTAAATACATTGTTTCAACAATGAATTCATTGTTGTAAAAATGTCTAAAGTGAAAATTTACACATAAAACAAGCAGTATCTTCTTATTAAAATCTGAAGCACGGCTGAAAATTCGTTTCCGAATACATCAATACTTTTCCTATCGAATAATGTAAAAATATTCTGATTTTTAGGTTGTTCGACTGGGTATTTTTCTAAATGTTTGAATGGGATATGTCAAAATGCATTGTTTCAACAATGAATCCATTGTTATAAAAATGTCTAAAATGAAATTTTACACATAAAATAAGCAGCAACATCTTACAATAATTACAATCAACGTTTAACACACAATACACAAACACACAGCACAATTGAGATGCGACATTATAAAATAAGTTAGAAACAAACAAATAGGTCCGTTGAAACCAAAGATAATAGCTAAAACCTTGTGTGTAAATTACAATAATTACAATCAACGTTTAACACACAATACACAAACACACAGCACATACGTATACGTTTCGCGAGCACCAGGGCTCGCTTCCTCAGTGTATAAAATTTAAAATGTTAAAAACAGAAAAAAAAAAAAACCCCAACTGACAGCAAGTCAGAGACCCAAATGATCGCAAACACAATACCAAAATACCCACAAGCCTCAGCAACCAATAAGATTAAACCGGAAATGAAGTGTCATGACAAAATAAATCTAACCAGAAAGTTGAGATGTACGGTACACTTGAAAGATCATTAACCAAGGAGTTTTTTGTTTTATGTATATAGAGTGCTTCGAAAAAATCTAAGTCTAGCGGAGTAGTGCATTTTTGAATAATAGTAGCAGAGGTAAAATTAAAATTATGGTCCTCCTCCCAACAATGAGAGGCAATAGAGGAATTCTTTAACTCTTTTCTTTTTACATAACCTATATGTTCAGCGATTCTTTTTCTGAGTTTACGTTTTGTTTGTCCAATATAGGACAAACCACACTGACATTGTATATTGTAAATGCCCCAATGATCCAGAGGAGAAATTTGATCTTTTAATTGAGAAAAGGTTAATTTATTGACTGGTTTAAATACTACTTTCAAATCATAATGTTTCAAAATTACTGTGCGTGTGTGTTTGTGTATTGTGTGTTAAACGTTGATTGTAATTATTGTAATTTACACACAAGGTTTTAGCTATTATCAGCAACATCTTATTAATTTCTGGTGCACTCCAGAAATTTTGTTGCCGAAAAAATCAATATTTTTTCTATCGAACGATGTAAAAAAATTACAATTTTTAGGTTCTACGCAGTGGTATTTTTCTAAACGTTTGAATGATATATACCTAAATGCATTGTTTCAACAATGAATCCATTGTTGTAAGGCTGTTTAAAAAAATTCACACATAAAACGAGCAGTATCTTCTTATTAAATTCCGGTGCATGGCTTAAATTTCGTTACCGAATAAATCAATATTTTCCCTATTGAATGATGTAAAAAAATTCCGATTTTTAGGTTGTTCGCAGAGGTATTTTTAAAAAATTTTACATGAAATATATCTAAATACATTGTTTCAACAATGAATCCATTGTTATAAAAATGTCTAAAATGAAATTTTACACATAAAGGAAGCAGTATCTTCTTATTAAATTCTGGTGCATGGCTGAAATTTCGTTTCCGAATAAATCAGCACTTTTCCTATCGAATAATGTAAAAAAAATCCGACTTTTAAGTTGTTCGCAAGGGTATTTTACGAAACGTTTAAATGAAATATATCTAAATACATTGTTTCAAAAATGAATCCATTGTTGTAAAAATGTCTAAAATGAAATTTTACACAAAAATCGAGCAGTATCTTCTTATTAAATTCTGGTGCACTGCTGAAATTTCGTTTCGGCAAACATCAGTACTTTTCCTATCGAATGATTTAAAAAAATTCCGATTTTTAAGTAGCTCGCAGGGGTATTTTTCGAAAAGTTTAAAAGAAATATATCTAAATACATTATATCAACAATGAATCCATTGTTGTAAAAATGTCTAAAATGAAATTTTACACATAAAATAAACAGTAACTTCTTATTAATTTCTGGTGCACTGCAGAAATTTTGTTTCCGAAAAAATCAATATTTTTTCTATCGAACGATGTAAAAAAATTACGATTTTTAGGTTCTACGCAGTGATATTTTTCTAAAAGTTTGAATGAGATATACCTAAATGCATTGTTTCAACAATGAATCCATTTGTTCGGTCGTATTTATTCTGTATTTTTGGCAACGATTTTTATCGTCTGCATTTGTTTTTATGAGTTTAGAGTTTTTAAGAGAACGCAGCCATGAGCGGCTGAGTTGTGAGCTAGTTAAATAAATATACATTTCATAGAGTTTTTCTTAAATATGAGTTTTATTGAGTATTTTAATTTTTTAAATGAGTTATCGACATAATTTGTGGTCCGCCGACCACGAAGGATCAGCGATAATAAAGTGCAACGCGTAAATTTCTGAATTATTCGAGTTCAAGAAGAAACGATATAGTTTCGTGCAGTGGAATTTTTAAAGTAAGTGAATGTGATTTTTCTAATCTGTACTGTTATATATAAATTTAAAACAATGTTTAAAGGAGCAAAAAAGGAAGATTTAAGGCAAATAGCCACTGAAATAAATTTAAATATTAATGATAAAATGACTATAGCTGATTTAAACAATATTATTGAAAATAGCGAAATATATAAAAATAAACCAGATTTTGTAACAGAAATAGCTAACACCATAATTGAGAGTCGTAAACATGAAGAACAAAGGCAATTTGATCTTGAAAAATTTAAACTTGAACGATCAAAAAACGAATTTGAACGATCAAAAAATGAATTGGAATTAGCTAAAATTAAATCTGAAACTAAATCTTTTATTACTGAAAGTGAAGTAAAAATGGAATCGTTAGATCAAATAATAAAAAGTATTAAAACTTTGACTGTAAAAGTTCCAACTAAGCCTGAAGGATGGGGTTTTTTCTTTTCTTCTTTAGAACGGGCTTTCAAAACTAAAAATGTTTCGGAAGAAAATAAAGCAGAAATTCTGCTGAATTTATTAGGTGACAAAGCGTCTAACATTTTAACTTATTTACACGATACAGATATCGAGAATTATGAAAAATTAAAAGAAATAGTCTTAAAAGAATTTCAACCAACACCTTATTTTTGCCTAGAACAATTTAGAAAAGCTTTTAAACTACCAAATGAGACTCATGTACAATTCGCTTCACGACTGATGACCAATTGGAATTATTATCTAAATTTAAGAAATGTGTCCGATTTCGAGAGTCTAAAACAATTGATTGTGTCAGATAAATTATATGAAACATTAGATAAGGAGACTGCTTCTCACATTAGTGTGAGACAAGGAGATAAATGGTTTTTACCAGAAGAATTAGGACGTGAGATTGATTTATATTTTACATCACGCGGAAAATCTCTTACTGAGAATTTTAGTGTTAATCGAAAGTATAATCCCAAAAGTGTAAATAAAGTATTTTTAACTGATGTTAAAACATTAAACTGTATTTTGTGCCACAAACAGCACCATCTTTCAAAGTGTCCAGATTATTTAAAGTTATCTGTTAATGAGAGAGTAAATGTAATAAAATGTAACAAGTTATGTTTCAATTGTTTAAATTTACACCCAGTAGCCAATTGTACATCAAAGAACATTTGTTTCTGCAAGAAACGACATCACAAAACTATTCATTTTCCCAAAACAAATAATACATATATGAAAGAATATGTTTCTTCAGAACATAATATACAAGGTAAAATAAATGTAGGAGAATGTTCAGATTCAAGACTAGCAAATTATGGCACGTCAATGTTAAACGCTAATGCAGAAGAGTTCGTTCAGAAAACTTTTATTAGTAACTATTCGAATAAAAAGAATAAAGTTTTACTTTCAACGGTTATGTGTTTTCTAATTGATGAATCAGGATCTAAATATAGAGTAAAGTGCTTGTTAGATGTAGGCAGCGAGTCTAATTTTCTATCCCACCATTTAATAGACATGATGAATTTGAAAAAAGAGAGAACAAACATTTTAGTGTCAGGTCTAAATGATGCCACCTTAGTAATAAATCATAAAGTTAATGCATCAATAAGCAATAGAGATGGAAGTTTTATAAAAAATTTAGATTTCTTGATAGTTCCAAAAATAACTGCAGATTTAACCCCTTCGCGTCCAATTGAAATTTCAGCACAGGATTTCCCTAACGTAATATTAGCAGATGAGAGATTTAATATCCCAGAACATGTAGATATGCTTCTCGGAGCAGGAATTTTCTATGAACTTTTAAAACCGGGCCAGATTCGTATTAATAATTCTGATCTTATTCTGCAAGACACAGTTTTCGGTTTTGTAGTATCTGGAAGTTTTCCAATAGAAAATGAAAATAAAGTTCATTGTGGTTTAATAAAGAAAGAAACTAACTTAGATAAAACACTTCGAAAATTCTGGGAAATAGAAAATATCGAGATAGAAAAACCAAAAAGCAAAGAGACTTTAATTTGTGAAAAACATTTCATAGAAAATTATACCCGAGAAAAAAGCGGCAGATATGTTGTTAAAATGCCCCTAAAACAAGATCCAACTACATTAGGAAGTTCTAAACAGATAGCAATTAAAAAATTGAATTCTTTATGGAATCGCTTAGCAAGGGATCCCGAGTATTTAAGATTATATTCCGATTTTTTGAAAGAATACCAACAGTTAGGCCACATGGTCGAAGTTAACGAAAGCGAGGAAGAAAATGGATCCTATTACATTCCCCACCTTGGAGTGTATAGAGGAATAGAAAAAAGTATGTCAACACCTTTGAGAGTAGTTTTTAACGCCTCTTCTTTAACGACAAAAGGAAACTCACTTAATTCTATTCAGTATAATGGGGGTGTAATACAAGATGATTTATTCTCAATTATGCTGAGATTTAGAAAATATATTATCGCTTTCACTGCAGATATTCAAAAAATGTATAGAGCAATTTCTATTCATCCAGATCAAAGGAAACTACAAAAAATTTTATGGAAAGAAGGTATAAACGAACCAATAAAGAATTTTGAACTAACTACTGTTACTTATGGTACTGTTAGTGCACCCTTTTTGGCCATGAGAACACTACTTCAATTGTCTAGGGATGAAGAAAGCAAGTTTCCTTTAGCAGCACCCGTGCTGAGAGAAGACATGTATATGGATGACATCTTATCTGGATCTAATTCTTTAAGTTCTGCATTAGAGCTCCAAAATCAATTAATAGAAATTTTAAAAAGCGAAGGAATGTTATTACATAAATGGTGCAGTAATGCTCCACAACTTTACCAAACAAATGACAAGATATATCCTTTTGGTGATTCAGAAGAATCCAAAACATTAGGTGTCTTGTGGAAATCGAGAAAAGATTGTTTAAGTTTCGATGTAAAAATTCATAATGAGGTAAATGTCACTAAAAGACAAGTGTTATCAATTATATCGAGTTTGTTTGATCCTCTTGGATTAGTTTCTCCTATTATAATTAAAGCGAAAATATTTATGCAAAAATTATGGTTATTGCAATTAAATTGGGATGACTTGTTACCGGAAAAAGAAGCTAAGGAATGGGGAGAGTTTTCAGATAATCTACAGTTAATTAACAAAATTGAAATTAGTAGGTGCATTTTATTGAAAAATGCTATTATAATCGAGTTACATGGTTTCAGCGATGCTTCCGAAGCAGCCTATGGAGCAGTAATTTACTGCAAATCAGTATCAGAATCTGGAGAATTGTCAGTGAAATTAGTGACAAGTAAATCAAGAGTTTCCCCCTTAAAGCAATTAACTGTTCCCAAACTTGAGCTGTGTGCAGCTGTTTTATTATCAAAACTAATTAAACGTGTGATTTCTGCTCTCAAGATCAATATAAACAAAATCTTCTTATGGTCAGATTCTATGATAGTATTGTCATGGATTAAAAAAGAACCGTACATACTAAAAACATTTGTTGCGAACAGAATTTCATCGATACAAGAGCTAACTGAAGGGATGCAGTGGCGACATGTTCCTTCTCAGCATAACCCAGCAGACCTTCTAACAAGAGGAATTAATCCTGATAAGCTAATCTCAAATGAGTTGTGGTGGAGTGGCCCAATGTTCCTAAAAGGAAAAGACTATCCAAATACAACCATACCTGAAGCAGTTGATTCCAATGACTTTTCAAAAGAACTGAAAAACTTTAAAACTAATGACTTTAAAAACATGTCTTTTTTTTCAGTTTCTAATAATACCTTTGTGCATGATATAATTGATTTAAGTAATAATTATTGTAAGATAATTCGTATTTTAGGATTTATTTTCAGGTTTCTTAGCATTTGTAAAAAAGAAAGAGTAATTGAGAACTATCCATTTAATTGTTCGGGTGTAGATTTTACTGGGCCTTTTCTCATAAAATATAAGTACCAACGTAAAGGGATTTATCACAAAGTATATGTAGCCATATTTATTTGCTTTGTAACACGTGCAATCCATTTGGAAATTGTTACTGAATTAACTTCGCAAGCCTTCATAGAAACTTTAAAAAGATTTTTTGCTAGGAGAGGTAAAATTGCTTGTCTTTTTTCTGATAATGCTCAAAATTTTGTAGGCAGTAATAATGAACTCAAACGATTACATAATTTAGTTAGAATTCCTGACGATAATTTATCTGGATACTTGAGTAGTGAGGGTGTTAACTGGAAATTTATTCCTCCAAGGGCTCCAAACTTTGGAGGTCTATGGGAAGCAGGAGTCAAATCCTTCAAATATCATCTGAAACGTGTGATGGGAAATGCAAAATTAACTTATGAAGGATTTTTGACAGTAATAACACAAATTGAAGGAGTCCTAAATTCGCGTCCTCTTGTGCCTATCTCATCTCAACCGGATGATTTGAATGCTTTGACTCCTGGCCACTTTCTTATTGGTAGGCCGATCAACTCTATTGTTGAACCGGAAATAAGTAATGTTCAAGATTCCAAACTAAAATTATGGGAAAGAACTACTAAAATGATTCAGTGTTTTTGGAAAAAATGGTCCAAAGATTATTTGAGCTCATTACAACAAAGAACAAAATGGATGTTTGAAAAACAAAATGTAAAAATAAATGATTTAGTAATTATAAAGGAGGACAATGTTGCTATTTGCAACTGGCCTCTAGGTAGAATTGTAGAGTTGTTTCCAGGTAATGATGGAATTATTAGAGTAGTAAAAGTGAAAACACAAAGAGGGTTTTTTAAGAGACCAGTGTCAAAAATATGTTTATTACCCTTGGAAAAGTAATTGTTATTCATTTAATTTGCTATTTATTGTTTATTAGTATGTGTTGTATTATTTATTTAAAAATTTCATGTGTAATAATGTATTATAATTGTGGTTGAATGAAAATCATTCAACGGGGGCCGGTATGTTCGGTCGTATTTATTCTGTATTTTTGGCAACGATTTTTATCGTCTGCATTTGTTTTTATGAGTTTAGAGTTTTTAAGAGAACGCAGCCATGAGCGGCTGAGTTGTGAGCTAGTTAAATAAATATACATTTCATAGAGTTTTTCTTAAATATGAGTTTTATTGAGTATTTTAATTTTTTAAATGAGTTATCGACACCATTGTTGTAAGGCTGTTTAAAAAAATTCACACATAAAACGAGCAGTATCTTCTTATTAAATTCCGGTGCACGGCTTAAATTTCGTTTCCGAATAAATCAATATTTTTCTCATCGAATGATTTAAAAAAATTCCGATTTTTAGGTTGTTCGCAGAGGTATTTTTCAAAACGTTTACATGAAATTCATCTAAATACATTGTTTCAACAATGAATCCATTTTTGTAAAAATGTTTAAAATGAAATTTTACACATAAAACAAGCAGTATCTTGTTATTAAATTCTGGTGCATGGCTGAAATTTCGTTTCCGAATAAATCAGTACTTTTCTTATCGAATGATTTAAAAAAAAATTCCGATTTTTAGGTTGTTCGCACTGGTATTTTTCTTAAAGTTTCAATGAGATATATCTAAATGCATTGTTTCAACAATGAATTCATTGTTGTAAGAACGTTTAAAATAAAATTTTACACATAAAACAAGCAGTATCTTCTTATTAAATTCTGGTGCACGGCTGAAATTTCGTTTCCGAATAAATCAATACTTTTCCTGTCGAATGATGTAAAAATATTCTGATTTTTAGGTTGTTCAAAAGGGTATTTTTCAAAATGTTTGAATGGGATATGTCTAAATGCATTGTTTCAACAATGAATCCATTGTTATAAAAAAGTCTAAAATGAAATTTTACACATAAAAGAAGGAGTATCTTCTTATTAAATTCTGGTGCATGGCTGAAATTTCGTTTCCGAATAAATCAGTAATTTTCCTATCGAATAATGTAAAAATATCCGACTTTAAGTTGTTCGCAGGGGTATTTTTCGAAAAGTTTAAATGAAATATATCTAAATACAGTGTTTCAACAATTAATCCATTGTTGTAAAAATGTCTAAAATGAAATTTTACACAAAAAAAGAGCAGTATCTTCTTATTAAATTCTGGTTCACGGCTGAAATTTCGTTTCCGAAAAAATCAGTACTTTTCCTATCGAATGATGTAAAAAAATTCCGATTTTTAGGTTGTGCGCAGTGGTAATTTCTTAAAGTTTAAATGAGTTATATCTAAATGCATTTTTTCGACAATGAATCCATTGTTATAAAAATGTCTAAAATGAAATTTTACACATAAAAGAAGCAGTATTTTTTTATTAAATTCTGGTGCATGGCTGAAATATCGTGTCCGAATAAATCAGTACTTTTCCTATTGAATGATGTAAAAAATTTCCGACATTTAAGTTGTTCGCAGGGGTATTTTTCAAAAGATTTAAATGAAATATGACTAAATACATTGTTTCAGCAATGAATCCACTGTTGTAAAATATCTAAAATGAAAGTTTACACATAAAACACGCAGCACCTTCTTATTAAATTCCGGTGCACGGCTGAAAATTCGTTTCTGAATAAGACAATTCTTTCCCTATGGAATGATGTAAAAAAATTCCGATTTTCAGATTGTTCGCAAGGGCATTTTTCTAACAGTTTAAATGAAATATATCTAAAAAAATTGTTTCAACAATGAATCCATTGTTGTAAAAATGTCTAAAATGAAATTTTACAGATTAAACGAGCAGTATCTTCTTATTAAATTCCGGTGCACGGCTTAAATTTTGTTTCCGAATAAATCGATATTTTATCTATCGAAGGATGTAAAAAAATTTCAATTTTTAGGCTGTTCGCAGTAGTATTTTTCTAAAAGTTTGAATGAGATATGCCTAAATGCATTGCTTCAAAAATGAATTTATTGTTGTAAGGCTGTTTTAAAAAAATTACACATAAAACGAGCAGTATCTTTTTATTAAATTCCGGTGCACGGCTTAAATTTCGTTAATGAATAAATCAATATTTTCCATGTTGAATGATTTTAAAAAATTCTGATTTTTAGGTTGTTCGCAGTGGTATTTTTCTTAAAGTTTCAATGAGATATATCTAAATGCATTGTTTCAACAATGAATTCATTGTTGTAAGAACGTTTAAAATAAAATTTTACACATAAAACAAGCTGTATCTTCTTATTAAATTCTGCTGCACGGCTGAAAATTTGTTTCCGAATAAATCAATATTTTTTCTATTGAACGATGTAAAAAAATTACGATTTTTAGGTTCTTCGCAGTGGTATTTTTCTAAAAGTTTGAATGAGATATACCTAAATGCATTGTTTCAACAATGAATCCATTGTTGTAGAAATGTCTAAAATGAAATTTTACACATAAAACGAGCAGTATCTTCTTATTAAATTCCGGTGCACGGCTGAAATTTCGTTTCCGGATTAAGCAATACTTTTCCTATCGAATGATGTAAAAAAAATTCCGATTTTTAGGTTGTTCGCAGGGGTATTTTTCAAAAAGTTTAAAACAAATATATCTAAATATATTGTTTCAAAAATGAATCCATTGTTGTAAAAATATTTAAAATGAAATTTTACACATAAAACAAGCAGTATCTTCTTATTAAATTCTGGTGCACGGCTTAAATTTTGTTTCCGAATAAGTCAATATTTTCCCCATCAAATTATATAAAAAAATTCCGATTTTTAGGTGGTTCGCAGGGGCATTTTTCTAAAATTTTAAATGAAATATATCTAACTACATTGTTTCAACAATGAATAAATTGTTGTAAAAATGTTTAAAATGAAATTTTAAACATAAAACAAGCAGTATCTTCTTATTTAATTCAGGTGCACGGCTGAAATTTCGTTTCCGGATTAAGCAATACTTTTCCTATCGAATGATGTAAAAAAATTCCGATTTTTAGGTTGTTCGCAGGGGTATTTTTCTAAACGTTTAAAAGAAATATATCTAAATGCATTATTTCAACAATGAATTTATTGTTGTAACAATGCTTAAAATGAAATTTTTAACATAAAACAAGCACTATCTTCTTATTAAATTCTGATGCACGGCTGAAATTTCGTTTCCGAATAAATCAATATTTTTCTCATCGAATGATTTTAAAAAATTCCGATTTTTAGGTTGTTCGCAGAGGTATTTTTCAAAAAATTTATATGAAATTCATCTAAATACATTGTTTCAACAATGAATCCATTGTTGTAAAAATGTCTAAAATGAAATTTTACACAAAAAACGAGCAGTATCTTCTTATTAAATTCTGGTGCATGGCTGAAATTTTGTTTCCGAAAAAAATCAATATTTTTTCTATCGAACGATGTAAAAAAATTACGATTTTTAGGTTCTACACAGTGGTATTTTTCTAAACGTTTGAATGAGATATACCTAAATGCATTGTTTCAACAATGAATCCATTGTTGTAATTCTGTTTAAAAAAAAATTCACACATAAAACGAGCAGTATCTTCTTATTAATTTCCGGTGCACGGCTTAAATTTCGTTACCGAATAAATCAATATTTTCCCTATTGAATGATTTTAAAAAATTCCGATTTCTAGTTTGTTCGCAGTGGTATTTTTCTAAAAGTTTAAATGAGATATGTCTAAATGCATTGTTTCAACAATGAATCCAATGTTGTAAAAATGTCTTAAATGAAATTTTACACATAAAACGAGCAGTATCTTCTTATTAAATTCCGGTGCACGGCTGAAATTTCGTTTCCGGATTAAGCAATACTTTTCCTATCGAATGATGTAAAAAAAATTCCGATTTTTAGGTTGTTCGCAGGGGTATTTTTCTAAAAGTTTAAAACAAATATATCTAAATACATCGTTTCAAAAATGAATCTATTGTTGTAACAATGTTTAAAATGAAATTTTGCACATAAAACAAGCAGTATCTTCTTATTAAATTCTGATGCACTGCTGAAATTTACGTTTCCGAATAAATCAATACTTTTCTTATCGTATGATTTAAAAAAATTCCGATTTTTAGGTTGTGCGCAGCGGTTTTTTCTTAAAGTTAAAATGAGATATATCTAAATGCATTGTTTCAACAATGAATCCATTGTTATAAGAAAGTTTAAAATAAAATTTTACACATAAAACAAGCAGTATCTTCTTATTAAATTCTCGTGCTCGGCTGAAATTTTGTTTCCGAATAAATCAATATTTTTCCTATCAAATTTAGTAAAAAAATTCCGATTTTGATGTTGTTCGCAGGGGTATTTTTCAAAAAGTTTCGATGAAATATATCTAAATACATTGTTTCAACAATGAATCCATTGTTGTAAAAATGTTTAAAATGAAATTTTACACATAAAACAAGCAGTATCTTCTTATTAAATTCTGGTGCACGGTTGAAATTTTGTTTCCGAATAAATCAATATTTTTCCCATTGAATTATGTAAAAAATTTCCGATTTTTAGTTGGTTCGCAGGGGCATTTTTCAAAAAGTTTAAAAGAAATAGTTCTAAATGCATTGTTTTAACAATGAATTTATTGCTGTAAGAATGTTTAAAATGAAATTTTACACATAAAACAAGCAGAATCTTCTTATTTCTTAGCCTGTATCAATACAGGTCTAATACATAATTATACTTCTATAAGCAGAGATTCTACAGCAACGCTGTGGAATATACCTGTAATAAAACTGTGTTGAATCTGAGAGACATCGAAGAGTCAGGTTTTTGATGACGACAGTTCTTTATTAAAACTTCAATCAATCATGTAAACTTGATTTAAAAATATTTCCATAACAGCATCCAGTTGATTACTATTCAAAGCGAACTTTGTTAAAATGATTAAGAGGATCATAAAAATACTTCCTTAAAAACTGTATTGAATTTCATTACACCGGGAGCTTTTCGAAACTAACTTAAATTTAAATTATAAATAAACTCATTCCTTTAAAACATCATAAATGAAAAACTAAATATCTTATTTGAACTTAAACTATAATAACTTAAATCATAACTTGACGGAAACGAAAAGACAGAAAGAGAGCAATGAAGTCGATCAGGAAATGGCATTTATACTATCTCAGGGAGGGAACGGGACGGGACGATTCCACTTCTGAAAAAGGGAAGGTCTAAGACTCGCCGATTACAGAACCCCTAATGCCATCTGTCGAAGCCTCATGTCAAAACTTTAGTTAATTTATGTTTTAAACTCAAAATAGCCATAAGTGACAAGTAAAACCGGCTGATTAGCCAACAAAGCCCCCCCCCCCACTTGTCACTTATGAAAGACAATTCAAACAGTTAAAAAAACGAATTCCCAAAATTCGCTCTGAATTTACAAAGGTTAAACAAAATCCAGCATAAATTTACCATTACATCTTCAATCTTCTTATCAAATTCAACAATTCTTCTAGAAAAAACATGTCGCCATATAACAAAAACATACAATCTATAAACATTAAACATTAACAATATACATAACATTAACAGGATTATAACATTATAACATTAACAAGAATTATAACATTAACAAGAAATTTACCCTCATGCATCTAAAATGCAATATTTCCAACCAAAGTACCTAAAATTTAACTCTGGTTTAAACTGCATCAATAGTCCTTCAGCTTCAATTAACATTTCTATTATATTACTAGATATATTCAAATTTTCCTGAAAAGTAAATCTTTTTAATACAAGACTTTACATAAGTTCATTTTACCAGTTTTAATAATTAAACTTTTGATAAAAATCAATACATGTTCAAAAACTTTATCACATTCATCCATCATCTTTCATTCTTCATCATACAAGGGCCCTTGATTCCATTATCTTTCATAACATACACTAAACTCCATAAATGTTTAATTCATACAAATTCAAGTTTTAATATACATAATATGTAAAATTCTCATAGCAAAAATTCAAGTTACATTCAAAGCTATTTTATAAGAACTGAAAAAGGATTACTTTCCTTAAAATTAAATTTAACATAAAAAATATTAAAGCAATAAAGTTCAAAGTTGTTATCAATAAACTTTTAATCATGTGAACTTAATGAAATCGACTTCATATGTAATTAAACCAATAAATTCAAGTTTCACAAGTGAATTCTTATATTAAATCAGTTCACAAGGATAAACTGAATTCAATTTCTATACATCAAATTAATCTTATACTTAAGTTTATATATTCAAAACCAATCTTTTACAAAGAAGCTGGACTATCTAGTAAAATACAATTTGTATAAATACACTTTAATGCAATGAGGGATATTTAACAAAATTTAACAATAAATTTAATAATCCGAGAAAACTTTCAGTTTAAACCCAGACAATTCAAATTTACTGAGCGGTTTGGTGAAGATGTCCGCATAATTTTCTTTACTTTTAACATATTTTACTTCAAAAATATTTTTATATACCAAATCTCTTATGAAAAATAATTTTACATCGATATGTTTTGATCGATGGTTTTCAATGGGAGATTTGACAAAACTAATTGTGGCCTGGTTATCAACCAATAATAAAGATTTCTCTGTTCTATCACAAATTATCTTTCGACAGATACATTCATCTATTATCCTATCGAACCATAAAAGTTCTCTAGCAGCTTCTGTCATCGCAATAAATTCAGATTCCATGGTTGATAAACTTATACATTTTTCCTTGAAGGATCTCCACATTATTGGTGATTTATCCAACATTAACAACTGACCTCTCATTGAAGTTCTATCATCTCTGTTCGTGGCAAAATCGGCGTCTGAATATGCAATTAAATGTACATTTTTACAATTCAAATTTAACTTTAAAGATTTAGTTAAACAAACATACCCCAGAAGCTTTAATAATCCATGCCAATGTACTAAACAAGGATTATTCTGGAATTGACTGAAGATATTCACTGCATACGCAATATCGGGCCTGGTTCTATTAGCTATGAATGACAAACATCCCAAAACACTTCTATATGGAATCTTAGACATTTCAAATTTTTTACTATCGGATTGAGGAGATTGGGTCTTTGAATAAACTACACCTTTGCTTATTGGAAGTGAAGTAATAGGGAACTTAAACTTTTTAAATTTTTCACAAATCTCCTCGATATACGGAGTTTGGTGTATTGCCAAAAAGTTATCCCCCTCCTCAAATTCAACTCCCAATAGTTTTCTGGTTTTTCCTAATATCTTAAGATCAAAATAACCAGTTAAAAGTTTAACGACCTTTTCTACGACCCTTTCATTTTTACCAAAAATTACGATGTCGTCTACATATAGAAGCAGGATAATGTTATCACCAAAACCATATACACAACTGCACCATTCAAACTTTACAAAACCTATCTCATGTAAAATTTTGTTTATTTCAAAATACCACATTCTACCAGACTGATGCAGTCCATATAAAGCCTTTTCTAGTTTACATACCAAGTTTTCATTTTCCCTAAACCCGGGTGGATGGGACATATATATTGTTTCGGCCAAAGGTGCGTATAAATAAGCATATTTTATGTCACATTGCAGGTGTGTCCATTTTTTACAGGAGACTAATAGGGAAAAGAAAAATCTAATAATGGCAAAGTTTACAAGTGGGGAGAAGGTTTCATCATAGGTTTCCCCTTTTACTTGTTTGAAACCTTGTGCCACCAGTCGAGCTTTATACCTTACGATTTTACCCTTGTCATCCTTTTTCAATGTGAAAACCCACCTACAACCTAAGGGTTTAGTATTGTTTGGCAATTTAACTAATTTTCAAACTCCCCTTTCCCCCATAGTTTTCATTTCGTCTCTCATGGCCTGTTCCCAAAATTTTCTTTGTGGGGATTTTAAAATTTGTTTGTTGGTATTTGGTATTTTGATGTCATCTAGTCATATATCTTTATTATCAGAAGTCTCTATATTTGAACAAGAACTACCCTCTTGACCTGAAACCAATCCTTTAAATTTATTTGAACTTTTAAAACAAAAAAAATGTGAGGTTCAAACTTAAGGGGATGCCTTTTACAATACTTTTCTACATCATTTAATGATCTTAACCTTTCAGTCTCTCCTTGTTCATAATAACAAATATAGTTACGACTGCCATTAGCACTCGGGACCACCTTTCTTAACCAAACAGTATCCGAGAGTTGAACTCCTTTCAAAACATCTTTACTTGATTTTATTTCCTCTTTAGGATTTTCCTCCTCTTCCGAAGAAGATAAATCTGGAGGATTATACGAAGGGAAGTAATTTATATTAGGGGCATCATTATTCTCAACCTCACTTTCGAACTCTGCATCAGATTCCTTATCGAAAATAGAAAATCTTTGTTCTTTTGAGCCCATCATGACTCCACTGCGACGGACACTATGAGGAATTTCCTCATTGAAAGAAACATTAATGGTTTCAATAATTTTGTTTTCTTCGGGTAGCCAAATCCGATAACCTTTAGTAGTAAAGGCGTAACCAATCATTACCCCCCTTTTTGCCTTTGCATCAAGTTTAGATCTAAGCTGTTTGGGAACACCTATGTAAGCTGTGGCCCCAAAGGGTTTTAAATGTCTAACGTATGGTTTCGATCCACTGTAAAGTTCGAAAGGGGTTTTCGATTGAGACTTGTGGCAAATACGATTCCAGGTATATGTAAAGTACAACGCTGCATCTGGCCAAAAACTTCGTTTCAAACCACTTTCACTTAAAACTGACCTGATACCGTTAGCAATCGTTTGATTGTATCTCTCAATAGTGTCATTCTGTTCAGGTGTATACACGTCCGTAAATTCGTGTTTAATACCCTTCCCCTCACAGAAAATCTTAAAATTATCATTCTTAAATTCTTTCCCATTATCAGAACGGATATATTTTACCTTAAGATCAAGAAATCTCTCCGCTCGGGTTATATGACTACGTACAATTCTAAACACCTCGGATTTTTCTTTTATGGGAAAAACTGTGGCCTTACGAGAAAAATCGTCAATAATAGAGAGAAAATATCTCTCACCATTTCTTCCTTTCTCTCTTACGGGCCCCCAGACATCCATAAACAACAACTCGAGGGGACGTTTAGATCTAATCCTATTAATTGACTGAAATGATGTTCGTCTATGTTTACTCAATTTACATGTTTCACAAAAGAAATTACGCGATTTAACCCGGGGAAGACCTCTAACACTTTCATTTTTCGCCGTGTTTTCTATCAAATCTGGACTTATATGCGCAAACCTGCGATGCCAAATTCTGAAATCGTCTTTAGATACATGGGACGCTTCAAACTTAACCTTTTTAGGGGTCAAATCTGGTATCTTAGGATACAAATGATAAGTACCATCTTTAAGAAAAGCAGTAAACAAATATTGACCATCTTTGGACACCTCCACCTTCCCACCTTTACCAGTAAATTTAACTCCTTTTACATCTAATTTTGGACCTGAAATAAGGTTCTTTCTTAATTTAGGAGAATACATTACATCAGAAAAGATAAACAACCTTTGACCAAATTTTAACTTAATATTTCCTTTACCTTCTGTTGGAAAAGTAACACCATTTACAGCAACAAACATTTTCTCAACCAACTATTTGCGCTTTCACTACCACTAAATTTGCCTGAATATAAAAGAAAGGACTGATTTTACCTTTTTGTTTAATGTTGTTACAGTCTGATGTTGATTCCTTCGTTTTGCGTCTGTAGTTACGGTTTTTCTTTACTGGAGACTGCACACGTTCAGGAGGACTGGAACAGCCTTCAGATGCATCTGAAACACTAGAAACAGATCGAACACGACGGCTATACTTCTTAAAATCTTTTCGGTACTCTCCACAGTCCCTTTGTAGATGGTTTCTGCTTCCACATCGAAAACACCTTAATCTGTTTCGCTGAATATGTTGAGTTTCCACAAAAAGTTCTTTACTTTTGTCCAAATCTCGTAAAGCTAACCTTGATTCCTCGGCAATTAATTCTAATAGGATATCATTAAAAATAAACTTTTTATCTTCCCAGCGTAATACAACTTGTACGATATTGTCAAAATGACTTGGAAGGTGTCTTAATAATTGAAATGACTTATATACTTCCTTAACCGGATGTCCAAGGTCATTCAGCTGATCTGCAATTCGATTCAATCTTACTGCAAATAAATCTATCTTCTTCTCTGGCTTAATTTTACACGACATAAACTCTGAAAATAGGAACATGTGACGTGATCTATTATCAGGCTCAAAATGTTTCTTTAATGTGTCCCAGACATCTTTAGGGTCATCCTTGTTTTCTATAATTTTTCTAAAGTCATTTTCCATATTTAAGTAGATAATAGATAAAGCAAGCCTCTTCCTAGTAGGAAATCTTCCTAGTGGGAAATCCTTTACATCTTTTGCTGTAATTCCCTTGTCGACATCAATTTTAGGTTCCTTCTCAATTCCAGTGACAATATCGAAAGCATTCTTTTCTATAAGTAGATACTTTATATCTATTTGCCAATTTGAATAGTTTAAAGCTCCAAGTTTGTCAATTTGTATCGGTAACGTCGCCATCATCAATAAACTTTATTAGCCCCCCCCCCCCGTCTTAATACACAAAAATGTCTTTGGAGTGGGGGGGAACGGGACAAATTTATGAATTTTCTTATTCAAATTCAACACGCCTATATTCTTCAGGTATGGCATTAGCAGCCCGTAACCTCTTCTCTTAGCCTGTATCAATACAGGTCTAATACATAATTATACTTCTATAAGCAGAGATACTATAGCAACGCTGTGGAAGATACCTGTAATAAAACTGTGTTGAATCTGAGAGACATCGAAGAGTCAGGTTTTTGATGACGACAGTTCTTTATAAAAACTTCAATCAATCATGTAAACTTGATTTAAAAATATTTCCATAACAGCATCCAGTTGATTACTATTCAAAGCGAACTTTGTTAAAATGATTAAGAGGATCATAAAAATACTTCCTTAAAAACTGTATTGAATTTCATTACACCGGGAGCTTTTCGAAACTAACTTAAATTTAAATTATAAATAAACTCATTCCTTTAAAACATCATAAACGAAAAACGAAATATCTTATTTGAACTTAAACTATAATAACTTAAATCATAACTTGACGGAAACGAAAAGACAGAAAGAGAGCAATGAAGTCGATCAGGAAATGGCATTTATACTATCTCAGGGAGGGAACGGGACGGGACGATTCCACTTCTGAAAAAAGGGAAGGTCTAAGACTCGACGATTACAGAACACCTAATGCTATCTATCGAAGCCTCATGTCAAAACTTTAGTTAATTTATGCTTTAAACTCAATATAGCCATAAGTGACAAGTAAAACCGGCTGATTAGCCAACATTATTAAATTCTGATGCACGACTGAAATTTCGTTTCCGAATAAATCAATACTTTTCTTATCGTATGATTTTAAAAAATTCCGATTTTTAGGTTGTGCGCAGTGGTATTTTTCTTAAAGTTTAAATGAGATATATCTAAATGCATTGTTTCAACAATGAATCCATTGTTATAAGAAAGTTTAAAATAAAAATTTTACACATAAAACAAGCAGTATCTTCTTATTAAATTCTTGTGCACGGCTGAAATTTTGTTTCCGAATAAATCAATATTTTTCCTATCAAATTTAGTAAAAAAATTCCGATTTTGATGTTGTTCGCAGGGGTATTTTTCAAAAAGTTTACATGAAATATATCTAAATACATTGTTTCAACAATGAATCCATTGTTGTAAAAATGTTTAAAATGAAATTTTACACATAAAACAAGCAGTATCTTCTTATTAAATTCTGGTGCACGGCTGAAATTTCGTTTCCGAATAAATCACTAATTTTCCTATCGAATGATGTAAAAATATTCTGATTTTTAGGTTGTTCGAAAGAGTATTTTTCTAAAAGTTTGAATGAGATATGTCTAAATGCATTGTTTCAACAATTAATCCATTGTTATAAAAATGCCTAAATTAAATTTTACACATAAAAGAAGCAGTATCTTCTTATTGAATTCTGGTGCACGGCTGAAATTTTGTTTCCGAATAAATCAATATTTTTTCTATCGAACGATGTAAAAAAATTCCGATTTTTATGCTATTCGCGGTGGTATTTTTCTAAAAGTTTAAATGAGATATATCTAAATGCATTGTTTCAACAATGAATCCACTGTTGTAAGACTGATTAAATGAAATTTTTTAGACATAAAAAAATCAGTATCTTCTTACTAAATTCCGATGCAAGGCTGAAATTTCGTTTCCGGAATAAACAATACTTTTCCTGTCGAATGATGTAAAAATATTCCGATTTTTAGGTTGTTTGCAGGGGTATTTTTCTTAAAGTTTAAATGAAATATATCTAAAAACATTGTTTCAACAATAAATCCATTGTTGTAAAAATGTCTAAAATGAAACTTTACACATAAAACGAGCAGTATCTTCTTATTAAATTCCGGTGCACGGCTTAAATTTTTTCCCGAATAAATCGATATTTTTTCTATCGAATGATGTAAAAAAAATTCCGATTTTTAGGCTGTTCGCATTGGTATATTTCTAAAAGTTTGAATGAGATATGTCTAAAAGCATTGTTTCAACAATGAATCCATTGTTGTAAAAATGTTTAAAATGAAATTTTACACATAAAACAAGCAGTATCTTCTTATTAAATTCCGATGCACTGCTGAAATTTCGTTTCTGGATTAAACAATACTTTTCCTATCGAATGATGTAAAAAAAATTCCTATTTTTAGGTTGTTCGCAGGGGTATTTTTCTAAAAGTTTAAAAGACATATATCTAAATGCATTGTTTCAAAAATGAATTTATTATTGTAAGGCTGTTTAAAAAAAATTACACATAGCACGAGCAGTATCTTCTTATTAAATTCCGGTGCACGGCTTAAAGTTCGTTACCGAATAAATCAATACTTTCCCTATTGAATGATTTAAAAAAATTCCGATTTTTAGGTTGTTCTCAGTGGTATTTTTCTAAAAGTTTAAATAACCTAATCTAGGATTTTTTTTTTCTTTTAATCACGATTTCTTGTACAAGACCGTTTTTAAATATATCAATAAAAATAAATAAATAAAATAAAATTCTTCAAAATTTATCAAAAATATCATATTAAGATCCAAAAAATGAGCTTTATTATTTATGTTTATACTGAAGAATTGAAACAGTTTATTGTTTTTTTCTTCGGTTTTCTTTTTCCTTCTGTTTAAGATCATTTTTAACACATGAATATAAAAAACAAAATATAACTAAAAATTATCTTCAACGAGTGCTTCAATTCTATTTTTTGTTATGTTTAATTTTAACAAATCGTAAAAAATTAATTTTGAGGGTTTTTTTTCCAAACTCATTCAAGAACAATTAATTGAATTTTAAAATCTCTCAACAACAATGGACTTCCTCTCTTGTGGGAAATCAAAATGAAATGATTAAAAGTAAATTCATATAAATTAGAAATGAATAAAGGGTGTTCCACTGCACTAGAATAATAATATAGCCTATGATTTTTTTTTATTATTATTACAAATCTAGAATGGAAAAGTATGTTTCAAATTAAGTTTTTATCTAAAATTTCATCCATTTTTTTAATTTTATGAAATTTAAGATTTGTTTGCTTTTATATTTATAAAAAACATTTCTTTCAATTATTAAAATCTTTAAAATGTCTTATACTAATTTCATAATATTTTAATTTTTTTTTCACTTAAGAAAATTTTATAAAAGGCAAAGGTAAAAAACTGTGGTAATAAATTATCCTGCATGAAATACAGTCGTCCCCGTTTAAACGAATATTGATGGTTCCAGAAAAAAATATTCGATTATGCGGGGTATTTGATTAAACGGGGAACACAGAAATGTGATATTTAATGCGTAATAAAAAGGTAAAGCAACCATCTGCAGCATAATTAATTAATAGCATAATAAAATCGTTAATATAATAACGTAAATTAGTAAAAAAAAATACAATTTCTAATATAAAGTAAGTATGTAATAATTTAATATCAGTTCATATAACTATATCATTTACATTATACTTGATGTAGTTCAATGGAATTTGGTTAAAACTTTGCTAGCACAAAAAACGTGGATACGTTTTTGTGCGTTGGCACACGCTTTCTGCTAAATCATAGCGCCATTTATTAACGAAAATTTCGCTTTTTTCGCTAAATCTATTCCAGTGCATATTGTTATGAAAACTGGGATTATGTTCCCTCTTTCAATCCCAAGCCCCACCAGTGGCCGCGAGGTTCTGACCTCCAAACTGGTAGACGGTAGGTGCTGGGTTCGAACCCAATCGCGACCGTCGGCCTAACCGTTCGAAGTTTTCCGGGGTTTTCTTCGAACCTTGCATAAATACGGGTTAGGTTCCCTTAGAATGACTCCCACGGAGGGCAACCCACCACATAGGGCATATATCCCATAGCGTAGATAATCGGCCGACAAAAATACATACCACATACTTTCAATCCCAATTTCCATTTTATCTCTCTTATTTTGGGACATTTTTGGCATTGTGTTTTATATTGGAACCTTACTTCTGCTACCTGGACTTCTGTTTTCTTATTTAACGCTTCAAAAACTGCAGTTTTTATAAAGGTTTCTTTCCATTTAAAATTCATAGGTAGCTTTCCTTTTAAAATTCATAGCAACGCCTTTTTCCGAACAAAACCGCGACTAAACTTAAAAATAATCCATTGACCAACTTATTTTACTCATTCGCAGAAAAAGGAAGGGAGATCATTTAACCTGTCCATTATACACCTCCAGCCGAAATCGTTGCAGGAAGAACTGATAATTTGTCTTCAATGAAAATGAGCCGAAAATGACAAAAGGTGAAGAAAAATTCAATATGAAACGTGTATTTCGCGCCTGTTTTCAAACATAGGTCACCCAGATGGTGTTCGAATAAGCGGGGAGATTCGCGAAATTTATTCGGTTTAAGCGGGGAAAAATAACATAGATCCAATGACAATAAATTCGGTTCCGGAGAGTTCTATTCGAATAAGCGGGGTATTCGATTATCCGTTACCCGATTAAGTGGGGAGGACTGTACTACCATTATACTCAAAGGTGGATTCAAGATGTGAAAATTACAACCCCCCCCCCCCCGCCCTCTATACACACATAAACTAAATCAATAAAAATAGCTAGAAAGTATTTTTTTTTTTTTTTTTTTTTTTTTTTTTTTTGTATGCACAATCTCCTCCACCTCCACCCAATTATTTTACTAATAATTATATTGATTTTTTTTAATAAAAATTCACTATCACAATCAGATTTTATTATTTTAGCTTTGATATTTATTAACAAAATAGCCAAAAAAATATTGTTTTTTCAAGTAACTGTAACGAATTTATTTTGCACCTTGTATCTTCACTTTGTAGAATTCAGTAGAATGCAACCTCCATTTCTTTAAACTCATTGCAAACCAGAGTTGTTTCGTTTAAACCTTTATTATTATTATTATTATTCCATGATGTTTTGATTTATTTTACACATTGTTGATAAATGCAAAATCCAAGTTACACTGAAGCTACAAGCAAAGTTTTAGAAAAATGATAAATTAATAAATTTTCTAAAATGACAAACATTTTTAATCAATCTAGCTTTTTGTACAAGCTATAAATCTACAATATGCAGTGTTTAGAAAAAAAACTGTTTTCCTTTGAAAAACGCAGATTTACAGTTAATAACATAAAGTTACCTTTAATATTTCAGTCAAACTTTGAAAGAAACTTTTCTTGATAGGGAGTATAAATTAGTTAAGTGCAAAAATAATAATAAAAAAAACTTAAGATATTGAGGTCGAATAAGAAGATATTGAAAAATTGGGTGCTATTGAAGCACCTTTTACATTTAACGATTTAACTTAAATCTTCTATTGCATAACTGAACCCATTACTTACGCCAAAAAAAATAGGGAGGGAGGGGAAGGAAAAAACAATTAGGCATGCTATGCGGGTATACTGTGCTTTATTATATAGAGATTTAAATATGCCTAAAGGCAGCATTTTTGTTTATACGTAGAAGTTAGGGGGAGGAAAGGCCTAAACTATATGAGCCATTTTTATAAATGAATAAGCTTTCAAAAGCTTTTTTTCGGGAAGGGGGGGTATTTTATTTACAAATTTAAACACATTCAAAGAGATACCTTTGAAAAAAAGGTAAAAAGTTCATTTTTAGTTTCTCTTAATGAAATACTTACTACTCGGAATGTAACACATTCTACTCACCATGTAAATATTTTGATTCTTTAAATATATTACTCATCTTGATAAATTCATAATTAAATAATAATAAGATTTCTTTCTACTCTTTAAGCAAGATTTTTGTGATTTTTTAAAATTCAAAATTTAAGTTTAAAAGTACAATTTTAAAGCAAAATATCCTTCATTAAATCATTAAAGTTAATAATTAGAAAAGCTTATTTAAATTTATCTGAAAAAAAAATCATTCACTTGGTTTATCTGGACTGTTTTAAGCATATAAAAATATTGTTATATAGTAAAACAAACAATATAAACAGAAATCTAATTTAAAAATGTGAATTTACTTTTACTTTTGAAAATATTAAATAAATAAATGTCTTGTATTGTACGAGCATTCTCCTTACTAATAATAGTTACAATTTTACAACTATCCTATCTATTTATTACCTTAACTTATACATTCTCTACTTATGATTTCATTTTAAAATGTTATGTTCAGGAGTGGGGAAATACATCATTTTATTCGCCACTGGCGAGTGAATTCTCTGATAGATCGAGTACATTTTTAGGTAATCTTCGAAAATTCCACACTACAGAGATATGCCAAAAAGTTATTTTTTTTCTCTTCTAGTTAGCTTATCTTTCTCAACTTTCTAAATTACACGATACAAAGTTTTATTCTATATTAAACTTTCCTTTCTTATATATATTTCTTAATTTTATGTATTAAAAAAAACGAAAATGCATTGTAATAATAGAAATTTGCTATTTTTGCAGTGACATAACTTTTTTCATAACAATTTTCAACTATATGTTGCATTTTGCTGGCTGGTAAGATTTTCTGAAAATTCTCCACCTCTGATTATACTTGATTTTAATAACTTTAAAAATCCTTTCCCATTTTTAACATTCACAATGTATTTTTAAACAAACATATTACAAGATATCTTAATAAAGATTTAAAATAGTTTTTTTTTTTTTTTTTTGAAAAGTTAACTTAAATCATTTATTAATAGAAATATTTGAATTATGATTAAAATCAACAAATACTGTCACCCAAGTAAAATATTTATTATAACACTAAATATGGTGAATGAATAAATGTAAACGTTTTTCTTTACCCTGTCAAAAAAAATCAGCAATTTAATCGGAGCATTTCCTCGATTCCATAGGCGTAGCGTCGGGGGGGCACGTGCCCCCTCCCCCCAATCATCTGTACGCCGGGTGCCAGAGCAGAAAGTGTAGGGGCGCCGAATGAAGGATATATATATACATATATATATGGGCTGTTTAATAGCTTCTGCTTATCAACCAGGAGAAGACCCTTTAATTGCCTTCTAGGAGGACTTAAAGGAATCGACTGGGAACAGAGACTTAATGTCCAGTCCGCACCTTCCATCGGTACAGCCTGTTAGTACTCTTGTCTAGTGCAAGGGGAACGAACGCGAATGGGCTTCCTCCAATCCGCTTGGCCAGCGTGGAGGGATTTGGCCACAACCCCCCTTATTTTACCATGAATTCACAAAACAAATCACGGCCCTCAGTTCCCGGTAGTCTGCATGTTCCTGGTTACGGCAGCGGTCAGACAGACATGAAGACAGAGGGTGCTAAGAATCACCGGGCTCGGCTTGGCTGCCATAAGTTGATGACCTTGGCTACGTATAATGGACGAACCCTTTCTTCTGAAAACCGTTTACAGGAGCCTGAAGAAGAGTTAGATAGGATCAACTGGGACATTTTAGGATTATGTGAAGTAAGAAGGAAAGGAGAAGAAAAGATTGATCTTGCCAGCGGACATGTTTTATACTACAGAGGCACAGAAGATGGGAGAACAAGTGGTGTAGGATTTTTGATTCATAAAAGGTGGAAGAACCACATTGTAGAATATGATAGAGCGTCAGATAGAGTTGCAAGATTAGTAATACAAGTGTCCAAAAGATACAAGCTGCAAATTACCCAAGTTTATGCACCAACAATAAGTTATTCCGATGAAGAAATTGAAGATTTCTATGAAGAAGTAGCTTCAGTGCATCAAAAGGGAAATTGCTACATCAAATTAATAATGGGAGACTGAAATGCTAGAATTGGAGAGAAAAAGAAAGGTGAATTATCTGTTGGAAATCATGGATATGGTATGCGAGATGAAAGAGGAAACAGAATGATTGAGTTTGCAGAATGTGAAAGGATGTATATCATGAATTCATTTTTCAAGAAAAAGCCACAAAGAAAATGGACATGGCGTTGTGCAAATGGCTCAACAAGTGAAATCGACTACATCTTGACCAATAAAAAGTATCTTATTCAAGACTGTAGCGTTCTCAATAACTTCAATACAGGAAGCGATCACAGATTGGTTAGATGCAAACTACTGTTAAATACTAAAGTGGAAAGAATGAAGCTTTTGCAACACTCAAAGAAATTGATCGATATTATAAACCTCCAGAAACATAAAGAGAATTTCATTTGGAACTTCAAAACTGTTTCCAAGTACTTCAATCAACTTTAGAAGAAGAGCAAGATGTTACAACAGTGAGCAAGAAGCTAACCAATACTCTACAAGAAATTGCAAAGAAGATAGCCGGTGATGCACAAATAAAACAGACTAAGAAAATAACAGAAGAAACAAGACGATTGATGAAAAAACGCAGAGAATTTAAAATGAAGAAAAATGATCCTAAATCAAGAGTTGAATATGCTAAATTATGTAAAACAGTAAGAAAATGCGTTACAGAAGATATCCGAAAATTTAACTGTGATCTTGTTAAAAAAGTTCTGGAAGATAACAAAAGTTTAAAATCAGCTAAGCGCAAGTTATGTGTTGGAAGAAAAGGTATTTTTGCACTGAAGAGAGCAGATGGAACAATCACCAAAATCAGCAACGAAATAGTACACATTGTTGAGAAATTCTATAATGATCTATATAAATGTGAAGATCAGAGGGAAATCAACGTGCATGATCAACAAGAAATCTTAACAGAAACTGAAGAGATAATCCCAGTGATGACAGATGAAGTTTTACAAGCTATTAGATTTATGAAAAAAGGTAAATGCCCAGGAGAAGATGGAATTACAATTGACCTTATCAAAGAAGCAGGAGAAGAATTTGCAAAAAGACTATCCTTACTGTTTTCCAAATGTCTTAAGAAATCAGATGTACCAGAAGATTGGAATAATGCTGTGATGGTGCTACTTTATAAGAAAGGAGAGAAGGAAAACATTAAAAATTACCGTCCAATCAGCTTACTGTCAGTGATTTATAAAATTTTCACCAAAGTTTTAACGTCAAGACTTGAATCAGCTCTGGACTCAGCTCAACCTAGAGAACAAGCAGGATTCCGAAGTGGATTCAGCACAATGCATCATATCCAAACAGTAAGGGAACTCATAAAAAAAACATAAAGAATATAATTTACCTCTCTGCCTTCCCTTTATTGATTATGAAAAAGCATTTGATTCAGTCTACACATCAGCAGTAGTAGGATCTCTGGAAGACATTGGTATAGACAAACCTTACATCAATATCATAAAGAAGATTTACAAGAAAGCAACAGCAACCATCCGTTTAGATAAAGGAAAAGCGAAGATAAAGCTCGGAAGAGGAGTAAGACAAGGAGACACTATTTCACCTAAACTTTTTAATGCTGGCTTAGAAAATATCTTCAAGAAACTGGATTGGGAAAACAAAGGGATTAGAATAAATGGAGAATATTTAAGTCATCTCCGGTTCGCTGACGACATTGTAATTTTCAGTAACAGTCCTGAAGAATTGGAAATTATGCTAAAAGATCTTGCAGAAGCTAGCATCAGTGTGGGATTAAAAATAAATTTAGAAAAGACTAAGGTGATGTTTAATTCATTTACATCAAAAAAGAAAATTGTCTACAAGAACATTGAGATTAAAGAAGTGCAAAGTTATGTGTACCTAGGACAGGAAATATCATCGGATAATAGTATCATGAATGAAATCAATAGAAGAATAAGAAATGGGTGGAGTGCTTTTGGGAAGAACAATATTATTCTGAAGAGTAATATGCCTCTTTGTTTGAAAAGAAAAGTGTTTAATCAGTGTATTTTACCTGCATTAACTTACGGAGCAGAAACATGGACACTAACAAAACGGATGATACAAAGACTACAAACTACACAGAGAAGTATGGAAAGATGTATGCTAGGCATAACTAGAAGAGACAGAAAAAGGATAACCTGGATAAGAAATCAGACAAAAGTTTTTGACATCCTTGAAAGAATCAAACAGCTAAAATGGAAATGGGCTGGGCACATTGCAAGAAGACAAGACAATAGATGGAGCACAAATATACTACAGTGGTACCCCAGAGATGTAAAACGACCAAGAAGACGACCACAAGTAAGATGGAGTGACGAAATTAGAAAAGTGGCTGGTGTAAATTGGATGACGAAAGCGCTAGACAGAAAACATTGGAAAAATCTGGGGGAGACCTACATCCAGCAGTGGATCGAAAATGGTTGATAATGATGATGATGATGATGACATATATATATATATATATATATATATATATATATATAATTTTTTTTTTTGTCTTTACATGCAAAAATGTATATATATGTATTGAATTTCAATAAAAAGATCTCACAAATGGGAAATTCAAAAGCAAAATTGAAGCAAGTGTATCTTTATGCATTCTGTCATTTAAATAAATCAGTCTCTACTCAAAAACCCTCTTTTGTGTGAAACTGTACCTCACCGACAATTGCCAAAGACCAAGCGATTTCCCTAGGGGTTGCAGAGATGGCATGTGTATCGGACACCAAAGCGAAAGGCGAAGGGGGCGCGAAATGAAGATTTGTTTCTCTTTAAATATAAAAATGTATATGTGTATACATTGAATTTGCATAAAAATGTCTTCACAGCCGGAAAATTCAAAAGACCAAATGCATCTGCATGCGTTATTAGATTTAAATAGCTTAGACTCAAATCAAAAATTCTCTTCTGTGTGAAACTGTACCTCACCGAAAATTACCAAAATCCAAGTGATTTCCATAAGAGCTGAAGAGGGGGCATGTCGCATGTATCTCAAACGCCAAAACGAACGGCGAAGGGGGCGCCAAATGAAGATTTTGTTAATATTTACATACAAAGAAGTATATCTATGGAATTATCATAAAAATGTCTCACGGCCTGAAACCAAGCGATTTCCCTAGAAGTTGCAGAGGGGCGCCAAATGGAGATTTTTTTTTTGTCTTTACATACAAAAATGTATATGTATGGAATATGCATAAGAATGTCTCACAACCTGAAACCAAGCAATTTCCCTAGGGGTTGCAGAAAGGGCGACAAATGAAGATTTTGTTTGTCTTTATATACAAAAATGTATATGTATGGAATTTGCATAAAAATGTCTCACAGCCTGAAAACAAGCGATTTCCATAGGGATTGCAGAGGGGGCGTCAAATAAAGATTTTGCTTGTCTTTACAAACAAAAAGGTATATGTATGGAATTTGCATAAAAATGTCTCACTGCCTGAAACCAAGCGAATTCCTTAGGGGTTGCAGAGAGGGCGCCAAATGAAGATTTTGTTTGTCTTTACATACAAAAATGTATATGTATGGAATTTGCATAAAAATGTCTTCACAGCCGGAAAATTCAAAAGACCAAATGCATCTGTATGACTTATTAGATTTAAATAGCTTAGACTCAACTCAAAAATCCTCTTCTGTGTGAAACTGTACCTCACCGATAATTACCAAAATCCAAGTGATTTCCATAGGAGCTGAAGAGGGGACATGTGTCTCGGACGCCAAAACGAACGGCGAAGGGGGCGCCAAATGAAGATTTTGTTAGTCTTTACATACAAAAAAGTATATCTATGGAATTAGCATAAAAATGTCTCACAGCCTGAAACCAAGCGATTTCCCTAAGGGTTGCAGAGGGGGCGCCAAATGAAGATTTTTTTTGTTTTTATATACAAAAATGTATATGTATGTAATTTGAATAAGAATGTCTCACAGCCTGAAAACAAGCGATTTCCATAGGGATTTCATAGGGGGCGACAAATGAAGATTTTGTTTGTCTTTATATATAAAAACGTATATGTATGGAATTTGCATAAAAATGTCTCACAGCCTGAAAACAAGTGATTTCCATAGGGATTGCAGAGGGGGCGCCAAATAAAGATTTTGTTTGTCTTTACAAACAAAAATGTATATGTATGGAATTTGCATAAAAATGTCACACAGCCTGAAAACAAGCGATTTCCCTAGGGACTGCAGAGGGGGCGCCAAATGAAGATTTTTTTTCTTTACATACAAAAATGTATATATATGGAATTTGCACAAAAATGTCTCACAGCCATAAAATTCGAAAGGAAAACTGTACCAAAGCATCTCTATGCCTTCTATCATTTAAATAGGCTAGTGTCTGTTCCAAAAGCCCTATTTTATGTGAAGCTAAACTTCATCGATAATTGCCAAAAACCAAACAATTCCCTGGGAGTTGCAGAGAGGGCATGTACCTCCTACGATAAAACAAAAGCCAAATGAAGATTTTTTTTGTCTTTGCATATAAAAAATGTATATGTAGAATATATATTGAATTTGCATAAAAATGTCGCACAGCTTGAAAATTCAAATTAAAACTGAACCAAAAACATCTCTATGCCGTCTATCATTTAAATAGGTCAGTCTCTACTCAAAAATCCTCTTCTGTGTGAAACTGTACCTCACCGAGAATGGCCAAAAACCAAGCGATTTCGCTAGGGGTTGCAGAGGGGGAGGGGATGTGTCTCGGACTCCAAAATGAAAGGCGAAGGAGGCGCCAAATAAAGATTTTGTTTGTCTTTACATACAAAAATATATAAGTATGGAATTTGGTAAAAATGTCTCTTAGCCAGAAAATTCAAAAGGAAAACTAAATCAAATGCATCTTTATGCCTTCTGCCATTTAAACAAGTCAGTCTCTACTCAAAACTCTCGTCTATGTGAAACTGTACCTCACCGATAATTTCCAAATGCCAAACGATTTCCGTAGTGGTGCAGAGAGAGCATGCGACTTGAACGCGAGAACGAAAGGCAAAAGGGGGCGCCAAATGAAGATTTTGTTTGTCTTTACATACAAAAATGTATATGTATGTATATTGAATTTACATACAAATGGCCCACAACCGGAAAATTCAAAAGGAAAACTGTACCAAATGCATCACTATGCCTTGTGTCATTTAAATAGGTTAGTTTTTGCTTAAAAATCTCTTCAATGTGAAACTGTATCCTCACCGATAATTGCAAACGGCAGCCAATTTTCCTAGGAATTGCTAAGTTGACATGTGCCTCGGCCGCCAGAACGAAAGGCAAAGGGAGAGCCAATTAAAATTTTGCTTGTTTTTATGTATACTATATATAAAAAAAATTGAAACTAAGTGTACGATGTACGATGTCGACCCGGATCCATATAAATTTAGCTTTTGTAACTATTAACAATTACTAAAGATATAAGTTAAACTAGAATTTTTACAGAATTTCATGCTATCAATGTAATGAAGGAGTGAATAAAATAAGTAAATTGATTTTGTATATCAATTTGATAAAATCTAAAATAATTATTAAAATCAGTGTATGTTATATATTAAGATGTTGAAGCAAAAGTTAGAAAGAAACTATTATAATGTCAAAGTAATCTTCCATGTTGGAGAAGTATAAAATTGCAGCTTAAATCTGCTTGTTTCTTAATTTAATTAATTTTGTAAAGATGGTTTTATTTTATTATTAACTTGCAAAGAAATATGATTAATCAAGACATTACCTCATTCTGTTTTATTTAGTGATAAGTTTATGTGTGTCATATTTTCTAGGAATAATTTCCTTGTAGCATATTTGTTACATTTTTCTTTTAGGGTTACGATTGATTTACAAGGAAAAACTTCTTATAGTCCTATTATAAATATTTTTAATAGATTTTTTTGGGGGGGAGGAGGCAAAGTTATTTTAAATTTAAATTTTGCGAAAAATTTATAATTGATAGGGCCCTTGTAAATAATCACAATGCAAACTTATATATTTATTTTAATTAACATTGAATAATTAACCTATTTAGAGCGAGGGTGTTTTTTAATTATTTTTATATCGCGATGTCTTATCACTAGAATTTCTTTTGATGTACGATCATAATGATTTGTCATTTTAAGTAAATTAAATTGTACCAAAGTTACTTTAGGTGTGGTTAGGAAATGTTTGGATAGAATATGGTAAATATTTTTAACCAGTTATAAAGAGTGTATTTATATCTATCCAGCAAACTGCAAAATTAAATGTATTTCGCTTATTTTTTTTAAAAAAAGGTGTTGTTATATGTTACAATGGCAGTATTAACCATTCAAAATGCATTAGGTCAATGTTTTGAGAATCTAAAGAAATTTTGTTCTATGATTTTATTGGGGGGAAGGGGGGCGTAAAATCTGAGAATACTGTTTCCCACTGGCACAAAATATCATTTTATAATTAGCGCATGACGCAAAAATATGAAATGATATAAAATATAACTCAAGATCACCTTATTATTTTATAAGAAGTCCAAAAATAACTTTTGTTAAATTGGTATTACTTTATTATTGATCTTATTTTAAAAGAACCTACAAAATAAAATTTTTATCATTGCTAAATATTATAAAAAATTGTTTTTTCAAGGTAACTCTCAGATCCAAACTGCATTTTTCCCACATTTTTTTTATCCGAACAGGTGCTTGTATTTTCAATTTTATAACTGAGTAGTATTTTCCACTTTTGATAAACTCAGAAATACTTTTTGAAGATGTTGTCAATTTGGCATTTTGAACTGAATTTCCGGAAAGTAATAGTGCAAATGAGGCCCAAAAAAAGAAAAAAAAAAAAAAAAAAAACCTGCTATGAGACAGTAACTTGCCTTAAGACTTAATTCGCTTATCGGAAAATAGAAATAAAAACATTTGATCATATGTCTCTTCAATAATCACGATTGCAATTGTCATGCTTTTACGTTTAAAGCTTAGTCAGAAAATATGTCAGAAAGTTTTTTGTTGTTATGCAAAGAAAAAAAATATCTTTTCGAGAATCGGCTTAAATGTCTATTTAAATTCTTTATTTTCTGCATTTGTCAATATATATTTTCTTTATATATTTACAAATTCATTTTCATTAGTATATATGATACAATGAAGATTTGAAATTAGAAAAATCTTGAAAATTTTCCCCATGATTTTCAATAATTTATTCAACTGTCTTCGGGATTTATTATTGTTATTATACTTATTATTATTATTATTAGAGATATTTTTTTTATTTCCAGTCCATATTTTTTATAAATCTTGTAGCAAAGAATATGAAAAATACTATTTTGTCTTTTAAAAGGTATGTTTTCAAAAATAAATATTTTTGTAAATAGCAAAAATGATTAATTTTAAAAAAAATTAAAAAGAATTACATTTTTTAGAAAATATATCGATCTTCAAACATGATTAATATTTAAAATTTTTAAATTAAAATTTATATTTTTAAATTGAAACTGACTTTTTTTTTTTTTTGGTATTATTTACCCACTATACGTATCCATAGGACAAATCTTGCAATCGTTTTAAAAATCGAAAAAAAAAAAAAGACTGATTTACACGTTTCAGATACTGGAGATTCCGGAAAACATTTTTATTTCCAGAAAAAAAAATTGCCGTCCGTCTGCGAGTCTGTAAACGCTCTAACTCCGGAACAAATTGAGATAGAGACTTTAAACTTTGTATGTCCTTAGTATGTAAGAATGGAACGAAGCCTATTTAATATCAATCAGCTCTATTATTCGGAACTATTTTTTTCACACTCTCAAAAAATTCCTTCTGATGAAAGGTATATAAAGTGTTTCGAAATTTTGTACTTTAATGAGTGGATGTAAAAGGCAATAAAATAACACAAATTTCGCATAAATAATGAAGTCGATCGGATTATTAGTTGGCGAGATATTTGTAATCCTGTTTTCCACATTCTTCGATTTTTCATGACCCTGTATTTCATTCATATTTCAATTCGACGATATATTTTAATTGAAAATGAGACCCTTAATCCGACGCAGTAAACTTTTAGTTTATATGATTATTATTTTTGGAGTTATAAGGATGTTTCTTTTACATAATTCGGTACTACTTGAGTAGCTTGGCGTTTTATGTAATTTGTCGAAATTTGTTCATCAGCAATCATTAACTCCTTCGCGACGGGAGAATTTTACGATATTTTTAATTTTGTTAAACACTTTTTTAAAACAGAAATTTGTGTCTTATTAAACCGGGAAAATGCTCCAATTAAATAAAGCAAATTTTATAGTAAAATTTTGCTGGTGGGAATAAACAAGGATTCTTAAGTCTTTTTGCGGCACGTATACGTATCGCTTGTCCCCAAGGGATTAATAGAGCAATACTATGTATATTAAAAATTTAAATATACGATTAAATTTTGTTTTGGAATTGCAATGCATTTTATAAATATTTCACACGTTTTATTTTAATATATTATATTGTGCATATCCATGATGGGTAAGTATTACGGTGGCCCCCCAACGACTAGTTTTTTATTCATTTTATTTATTCGTTCATTAACGGCTCTACATAAAAATTTAAGCGAAGCCGACAAAATATGGACCATTTTCATAGGTTATGACTTTCGCGAGAATAACAATTATAAATGTATTTTACGAACCGATACTAGTTTGACAAAATCACTATATAAATCACTTACAATATGTCCAGATTAGAGATCAGGTAATCGGACAATCACATCGTATCTGAGCACAAACTCAATTTCATAAGCAGATTCGTGCTGGACTGAGGGGTTTTTTTTTTTCAGCATAGTTGAGTTAGAGCGAAACTGGATCTAGTTGTTTACAGTTGGACAAGCAATTTGTTTTGGAGAAATATTTATAGATTAATCGGGCCTCTAAATAAATTTAAAGGACCTGGCCAACAAAAAAATTGAACGAACCTGATGTTCCTGATCGATAAAAAAAAATTAAGCAGGCCTACCGGCCCGATATAAAAATCTCTACTGGGCCCATAGAATGTGCTTTCGCAAGAATATGTATAAATGTGCGTCACGAGCCGATGATAGTTTGACAATATCAATAAAGAAATGTACGAAGTATCCAGCATATAGATCGGCATCAGACAGTTAAATAACATCTGAATCCGGGCTTTATTTTTTCAGCAAACTTGTACCGGGCCAAGATCAGGCTTGCATTTTTTTTACACAGTCGAGACGGGACAAACCTAGGTTTAATTTCTCTCAGGATGTGGAGGGCAAGAAATATGTTCTGTAAAAATATTAATAGCGATAATGAACGTATATTAACATAATCTTTGTAAGTACAATTTAAGGTTATTCTCAAATTCCCAGCTCAACAACGTGAAATTTGACACAATTTCTGACTCATTTTTCTTTATAAAGGCATAAAATTAAAGGCCTGATGACTGAAGTATTTTGGAATCGAATAGCATTTTCCATGTTTTTAAATAAATAAATAACTTTTTGATTTATAAGCTATTCTAATCACTTGATGACAAGTTTTTCTTCTCCCCAGTACTATTGCTTCTTGAATTTCGATTCAAAATGACAACTTTGGCAGTATCTTAGCAAAGATTTTTTGTCTTTTACGAAAAATGGAAAATTCCATTCGATTACATAGTTTCTGAATAAGAACGTTTACCAATTTTATGTGTTTCCGAAAAGAAATGAATTCAGAAATGTGTCAGAAAATAGCTAAATTGGATCAGAATAATAATTTACTGAATAATACGAGGGTCATCCATAAAATAAGTTTTCCGTGGCTAGAAAGAAACAAAATATAATTACCCAAAAAGAACTATTACAAAAGATACAGCAATGTTTTAACTACAGCTCCACGTTAGAACCAACGGAATTAAAATGCTTGTGGCAACGTGGGATAAGTTTTTGAGTCCACAGTGTCATACAAGTCTGCCACCTGGGAATGGAGCCAGGAACTTGTTACAGTTGTCAACTCACATCTCATCAACCTTAAAAATCTTGTTGAGATATTCATTTCCTTCATCGTGATATCGCTACAGAAACATCAATGCTGCTTTCACCACGTTTGGTTTTGTGTTAAGGTGTAAGTTGATTAGGCACCCACCTGGCGCACAGTTTCCAGATAAACAGGTGTTTCGATGTGGTTTTCTGCATTGAGAATCTTTTTCGCGATGTTTTAGAGCCATACTACGATGAGGGCAACGAGTACTTCAACAAGATCCAGTTCAATTGAATCCAACTTTTCGGATAATTATGTTTTGTTTCTTTTTTTAATTTCGTGGAAAACTCGTTTTTCGATGACTCTCGTATTTCAAAATTTACTCTTTTATAGTTTCAAAAATTAGGATTTTTTTAACCAACTTTTTTTTTAATTCTAAGCTACATCAAGTTTTATGAATCTTTATTTGAATGTTGAAGTGTCTTAAATGTCTAAGCAATTATTAATGCTGCTATTGAGTATTTTCTGGCTTGTGAACACATAGTAATTTAAAGTATACTGTAAAATTATCCAATTAATACTTATGTTTTTTTTACTGATTTTTTGTACAAGTAGTACCTGGCCGTAAACTATGAAAATATTAACGGGACGGGCTCGGTGAAGCTTTTAATACCCACGCCAGGACGTGCTGAGCCCGTGCCTGGAAATTCCTGTCCATATAGACCTCTAGCGAGGCTTTAGCATATTCCATTGGAGGGACATGCTAAAGAGACGGTCACCACATGCGCGAAATTTATTCTGCAAGCCACGATTTTATTCATTTTTTGACTGACAATCATTTTCAGGGAATTTCTTTATCTCTTGGTCATCCCCTCCCCCCTGTTTTAAAACATTGTGAACTCTTTGACAAAAAAATGCAAATTTCTGTATGATATACAGTTCTGAATTTCTAAATTAAAATTAAACCTTTTAAAGTTCCAAAATGAACGCTAAATAATTATATAACAGAATTAATTTATGTTTGTTAGTTTTATGACGCCTACTAAAAGAAAAAGATTTTTTGTTACTTTTTTGGGGCTAGGGGGGGGGTAGAGGTCTGCACGGGCCCGGGCCTGGCCCGTGGCCCGTACCCGGCCCGGCGAAATCGTTTCGAATTCTCTAACGGGCCGGGCCGGGCCGGCAGATTTAGAATAGTTCTTTCAACGGGCCGGGCCGACAAACAACATAAACGGGCCGGGCCGGGCCGGCAAAAAAATTGAAAGGGCCAGACGGGCCGGGCCGGGCCGAAAAAAAAATTTTCGGGCCTGCCGGCCCGTTCTGAAGATTTAAGCAGGAACGATAAAATATGAGCTATTTTCAACGAAAATGGTTTTAACGGGAATAGGTATAAATGTGGCCATACTAGTTTGACAACATCAATATAAAAATGTACAGTGTATCGGCATCGGAGAATTACATTATGTGTAACCCGTTTTAATGTTTTTTTAGCTGACTCATGCCGGTCCGAGATCACGCTTGCATTATTTTTCTACATATAGACTGGCCGGACCGGTACTAGACTTAATTATTGGCAGAAAACATGATTTTTAAAATTAACAGCGATAAAGAACTTATGTTAGCTTAGTCTTTGGATATATACTTCTTGATGAGTTTTAAATTAATTTCTCAATAGTGCGAAAGTTTGACACATTTTCTGATTAATTTTAAATTGTAAGAGTATAAAAGTGATAAACCTAACTATTAAAGGGATTTGGAATCGAATAGCGTTTTTCATTTTTGGTAAATAAAATACTTGTATAACTTTGTTGAGTTATAATAGTTTCTCAAATGATTGCAGGTTTTTCTTACTTCCCTTGCTATTGCTTCCGGAAATTCTATTCAAAACGCTAATTATGACAGTATTTTATTTGTTTGCAGTATTCTTAAATTGCTTGTATCAAAAAATGGATAACGCCATTCGATTATATAGTTTCTGAATAAAGATATCTGGTAATCTTATGCGTTTTTGAGAAAAAAAAATGAATTTAGAAATGTATCAGAAAGGAGCTTCTCTGAATTTAAGAATGAATTTGGATTTGAAATCTATAATAAAATGATATAGAAATATATTTATAAATCTTCTTTTATTAAACAGCTTCAAAATTAACGATGTTTTTAGCTTTCTTTCTTTTTTCTTTTATTCTAAGCCATATTAATTTTTTTAATGAATCTTTATTCGAATGTTGAAAGCCTAAGAATCTAAGTAATCATTAAGGTTGTTAATGTGTATTTGCTGTAAAATATACTGTAAAATCATTCCATAGATATGTATGCAGTATTCTTTAAAAAAATCTTAGTTATATGATAAAAATGTGAATTTTTTAGAAATCGTAAAAATTGTAACGGGCCAAAACGGGCCGGGCCTGTTTTCGCTGATTTTTGTACGGGCCGGGCCGGGCCTAAAATATAAAAATTATAACGGGCCGGGCCGGGCCCGGGCCGAACTTTTGAGTTTTGCAACGGGCCGGGCCGGGCCTGGAAATTCCGGCCCGTGCAGACCTCTAGGGGGGGCACCAAATTGAAAATTTGCCAAGGGGCGCAGTTTTACTTCGCTAATGCCCCCCCCCCCAAAAAAAAAACAAAGTTTTGGTGACGCTACGCCTATGCTCGATTCAATTAGGTTTCTGTTTTAAAAAACAAATGATAAAATATTAAAAATTCTGTAAAAGAACCTCATCCTGAAAGAGTTAAATGGAACAAAAAAGCCTTTGTTTACATGTAAATATAATGATAGGTTGGTAGGAAGGGATGAGTATTGATGTAGTGGAATATTGAATTTGGGATTGAAAGCTTTCTAGAAATCTAACTTGCAAGCATTTTATTTCTTGGAAATGTATTCAGTACTTTATTCCTTAACTTTTCACAGAAATCATAAGCATAATAATACCTCTCCCACTTTTAAAGCTTAAAATGTATTTTTGGACAAACATAATATCTTTTACAAAATATCTTACATTGATTTAAAATAAAAATTTATTGCAAAATCAATTTAAATACATTTTTTTAATTGGCTGATTTGAATTATGATTAAAATAAGCTAATCCTGCCACTTATTATAATAATTTAATAAAAAATATAAACTTTTTTCCTTACTCCATCAAAAAATCACTTCATCATTGCTGAGTAAATTGATTGAATTCCTCACCCCCAAGCAAACACATTTTAGTTATTTAGTTTCACTTGCAGAAGCTTACAAACTTCAGCATCAAGACGAGAAAACTTTCAATTTGTTTTTGTAAGCAATTTTTATTACATTGCGCAATACTTAATAAACTAGTCGTTGGGGGCCACCGTAATACTTACTCATTATGGATATGTATATGAAAATAAAACATGTGAAAACTATTTATACAATGCATTGCAATTCATAAACAAAATTTAAATATTATTAATATACATAGTAATGCTATATTAAAGAACTGCTGATGTACCAATTTCAACAAATTATATAAAACGCCAAACTACTCAAGTAGTGCCAAACTGCGTAAAAGAAACATCTTTATAACTCCGAAAATAATAATTCTATTAACTATTAATTAACTGCGTCGGATTAAGCGTCTCATTTCCAATTAAAATATACCTCTGAATTGAAATTTGAATGAAATACAGGGTCATGAAACATCGAAGAATGTGGAAAACAGGATTACAAATATCTCGGCAATTAATAATTCGATCGACTTCATTTTATATGCAAAATGTGTGTTATTTTATTGCCTCTTACGTCCATTTCTTAGAACAAAAAAATTCGAAAATTTTTACATACCTTTCATCAGAATGAATTTTTCGAGAGTCCGAAAAAATAGTTCCGGATAATCGAGGTTGCTGATATTAAATAGGCTTCGTCCCATTCTTACATACTAACTACATACAAAATTTCAAGTCTCTATCTCAATTCGTTCGGGAGATAGAGCATTTACAGACAGACAGACGGACGGCAAAATTTTTTTTTTTTCTAAAAATATGTTTTTTGGAATCTCCACTATCTAAAACGTGTAAATCCGTCAAAATTTTTTTTCGATTTTCAAAACGATTGCAAGACTTACCCTTTACTACGTACAGTGTTCTCGCTGTCGCTCGCCAATGCGCCAAATTGCGACTAAATTCTGCATTTGGCAAGTAAACAAGCGATTAGATTCACCAAATTGCTAGTGCTCAATTTTTGCTTTTTTTTTTTTTCGTTTTTCATACATATGCCCAGCAGCAGAATTTTTTTCTGCAGTCTGCAACACAAGTAAAAACTTAAAAAACAGTCTGCAGACCAATCCCTCTCATTACATTGTATGCACTCCAACCTCCCAAGTATTTGTGATAGACATAAAAGAAAAGTATACTTTTAAAAAGAAGTTGTTCTCAGAATTTTTAACACCTCACACATTGTTCAAAAGGAGGGAGGGGGCTCCTCTTTGACAAAATTTGTTGGTTTTTCACGATCTTTTGACGAGATGTCATTTTTCGCAATCTTTTGACGAAGTTTGCAATTTTTTTTCGCGCTTTTTTGACAAGATTCGACATTTTTTTCTATCTTTTGACGAAAACTGCTGTTTTTTTCGCGATATTTTGAATAAATTTGGCGTTTTCTCGCGATCTTTTAAAGAAGTTTGCCGATTTATCGTGATCTTTTGACGAAATTTGCCGTTTTTTCGCGATATCTTGACGAGATTTGAGATTTTTCGCGACCTAATGAAGAATATTGTCGTTTTTTGCGATCTTTTGAAGAAATGTTCTGTTTTTTTTTCGCGATTTTTTGATGGAATTTGCCTTTTTGTCGCGATTTAGTGAAGAAATTTGCCATTGTTTCGTGATCTTTTTACAAAAACTGCCGTTTTTTCGCGATCTTTTGATGAAATTTGCCGTTTTTTTCTTTTTTTGAAAAAATTTGAAGATTTTTCGTGATATTTTGAAAAATTTTCCGCTTTTTGTGATTTTATTAAATTTGCAGTTATATACGATTTTTTGAAAAAAATTGCCGTTTTTTCGTGGTCGTTTGAAGAAATTTGCCGTTTTTTGCGATGTTTTGAAGAAACTTGCCGGTTTTTTCCGCGATCTTTTAAAGAAATTTGTCATTTTTTTCGTGATTTTTTTTGCAAAATTCGTCGGTTTTTTTTCGCGATTTTTATGTGAAATTTGCGTGTTTGTCGCGATCTATGACAAAATTGATTTCTTTTCAAAGACTATTTGTCGAAATTCGCGATACATTTTATGTACGAATTTTTGGATTAAGGATCGAAATTTTTAAATTTTTGCTAAATTTTTAACAGTTGTAAAATAGTCTGCAGACTTTCCCAAGAGTCTGCGACATGCGTCGCAGCGTTGCGCCGATTCTGCTCCCGGGTACATATGCATATGTACATATTTTTTATATTTGTAGCGAATAGTTGAAATTAGATTAATAACAATCGCTGTCACAGTTATAAAAACTATATTGAAAAAAAGACGGGTACATTAAAGTAAAGATATATATATATATATATATATATATATATATATATATATATATACAGGGTGTCCGAAAAGTCTGGAAACGGCCGAATAACTCGAGAAATACATATGAGATTGAAAAACGTAAATATACGTATTAAATATTTTTAAATAAGCTACTCTGTGATACCAAATTTGACCTTCGAAACCGACCCCCTGGGGGTTAGAGGGGGTCCAACTTTGAAATCTTAAATTATAACCCCCATTTTTTATTGCAGATTCGGATTCTACAGACAAAAATACGTAACTTTTGTATTTGATGTTTATTTCAAATCTTCGTTTATCACGGTGTAATCGAGCGTATTAAATCGATACATATTCCCGCTTTTCCAACGGGATTTTCCCTAATCGAAACTGATTGGGCAGAATTTTTGACGTCAAATTCCTCGTCTTTTATAGGAATAGCGTTTCCTGAAAATCACCCGTCGCGATTATTTCAATAGTGCTACACTGTTAAAAATTTGACCCATTTGCTGCATCGTCACTTCACAGCTATTATAGAATATCTCTTTTGTGACCAATGTGAATGCTCCATAACACAGTAAAGTAATCGTTTTCTATAAAAGCGGTGGAATGACGATGCAGCAAAAGGGTCAATTTTTTTAAAGTAAACTTTACTGTGTTATGGAACATTCTCATTGGTCATGAGAGAGATATTCTATAAAAGCTGTGGAGTGACGCTACAGCAAATGGATAAAATTTTTAACTGTGTAGCACTACCGAAATAATCGGCACGGGTGATTTTCAGGAAACGCTATTATTGCAAAAGACGAGGAATTTGATGTCATAAATTCTCCCCAATTAGTTTCGATTAGGGAAAATCCCGTTGGAAAAGCCGAAATATGTATCGATTTAATATGCTCAATTACACCGTGATAAACGAGGATTCGAAATAAACATCAAATACAAAAGTTACGTATTTTTGTCCGTAGAATCCGAATCTGCAATAAAAAATGGGGGTTATAATTTAAGATTTCAAAGTTGGACCCCCTCTGACCCCCAGGGGGTCGGTTACGAAGGTCAAATTTGGTATCACTGAGTAGCTTATTTAAAAATATTTAACACGTATATTTACGTTTTTCAATCTCATATGTATTTTTCGAGTTATTCGACCGTTTCCAGACTTTTCGGACACCCTGTATATATATATATATATATATATATATATATATTTTATTATTATTATTATTATTATTTTTTGTACTATGCGGCGAATCTATTTTGCTAATATTTTTTTCATTTGGCGAATGTTTTTTATTTTTAATTAGCCAAATTACTAACGTTGGTCAAAAGTCAGTGAGAACACTGACTACGTATGATGGGTAAGTAACAATAAATTACTTTCTGGCTTTCTCTCAATCAAAACTGTATTTTTCTGTATGTGTGTACTATTGCATAAATAAAAGTTGCATAATTTATTCCTATAAAATGCACAAGTCACGGAAATTCAATGCTCTTCAGTTATTCAAAGAAGCGATTTAAAAATACTAGATACTTTCATTTTTTTTCCCATGATTATACTTTTAAAAGAGAAAATAATATGTTAAGATTTATGAAAGCTCAATGCATATTGTTTTCAGATAACAATCTGCATTACATTAAATTATTATAAGTATTAAATAAATAATAATTTTAAAGTAATTTACAAATTCAAAACTGATAACTTAATTTACTAACAATGATCATTTGAATGTTTATAACTCCACATTGTATTTTATTTTATTTAATTCGTCTAAATTGCAAAATATACTGTTATTAAACAACGCTAAAGTAAAAAATTTCTCCTGCAACAGCAAGATTTTTCAGCTGTGAAATAATAAAAATGCATATTGCTTCCCACACAGCACAAATTGGTAAATATGACATCCATATAACGTAAATTACATCTATATACCATGTCTAGAATTCATCCAAGGATTTTCATATTACGTAGTTTCTACGTAGATATTACCATCAGATGTCTCTCCGAATACATCCATATAATGTTCATTGGACATCCAAATTGACATAATATCTATGTAAAACGGATGTCTATGTCCATGTAAATCATTTTCTAAACATAATATCTACGTTATGTGTATATGTATATACATCATATCTACATAATATGTACATGTGTAAACATCATATCTACGTAATATGTACATATGTATATACATCATGTCCATGTAGTATGTACATATATATCTAACATACATATATATCATGTATATGTATGTACATATATATCATATCTATGTCATATGGAACTGTATGCGTATACTAGACACTTCTGCCATCTTGTTTTTTTAAATTTCAAAAAATATTATACATGAAAGTTTCAGATTTTAAAAAGTTAAAATTATTGGTAAAAAGCACAAATATTAATTGTTCACACGATAATAAATATGATTAACATAAGAAAATATAAGAAATTAGAAAGAATTTTTGTTTTATCATTTTAAAACATGAATAATTTATCTTTTAAAAATGTTTTTTTTTTTTTTTTTTACATTCAGAAACATTCATCGTCCATCAATATAAACAAATAAAAAAAAACTAGTTTGTAAGAGCACCAATATTATTTTTTATGCTACTTTAGTATACTTACTTTATTATATCACTTTTGACACAGCAGTAGGAATTCCACCATACTCACAAATTTCTTAAAAGTTTTCTTTTATAAAATCTTCAATGCGAAGATGAATCCTTACTCCTCGCAAAGGCAGCATACAGTCCAAGGGCACCATCAATTCATCACCACACAAATCCCAGTTGCTCGCAAAAGATCACTAGTGATAGTTGCTTATTATATAAGAAAACTACACACCTGTGATCTTTTGAAAGCATTCAAATTTGAAGTAAGATCTGTCGGATGTTTATCTCCATTGGCATATGTTTTGTATTAATTGAGATATTGTTTCTTGACATAACATAAAAAATAATATTGACGCTCTCTACAAACTAGTTTTCTTTCTTTTTTTAAATACATTACACGCGTAATTATATGTTCTAAAAATGCATATTACACTACAAACAACGACAAAACTAGGACTTATTTTCTCATTACTTTTAACATTTTGACCATTGAATCTATTGAATTCATGATTGAACTAAATATTTATTATACAATCAAACACAAAAACTCAAATCAAAGAATTTTCCATAGACAGCATTTTACTTTTGAATTTTGATAATGAATTTCATCTTCTAAAAAGTAAAAATAATAAATAAGTGCTTTTTTGAAAAAAAAAACAGTAAATTTTTAATTTAACAAATGCTTTTAAACTGATGACCTATGCTGTAAGATAAATCGATACATACTTGTATCAATAACTTTTGAGATTAAAAAACTTTTTTATGAAACAATTTTTTAATGAAATAATTTAATAACATAATAAAGAGAGAAGTTTTTTAATGTTCGAAAATTATTTATTATCAAGCAAATTTATACTTGTTTTCATTTGATAGCGTTATTTCCTTTTATTCAAGAGAAATTCACTGTTTGAAAGTTTTTATTGTTTTGTTGACTTTATATATATATATAATCGAAACGAACTGTTGATCCCAAGAAGTTTTTGTCCTGAATTTATACGAAATAATATTTAGTAGCATTTGAATTAGACAGAGTTTGAGGAGTATGAGAGAAAGAGAATAAGAAATTAAATATAATCCAAACACTTTGCATAGTTTATTGTACGAAATTAAGATTCACTATAAAATTAAAACATTTAAAATGTCAAATCAATGAGTAACCATGTACGTTAAGTACAAAAATCACTCTACTATTATAATATGTCAAGAGAATATCAAAAAATTTGAAAAATTAATTCAAAATCAATTTCATGAATAAAAATTTGTTTATAGTTATTTAAAAATAAAGTTTAAAATCATAAAAGAAAAAAACTACTAAAATATAATGTCAAATAAAGATGCACAGTAAAAAATAACTCGAAGGATTTACTTACATACAATCCAGCTCGATATTTAATCCAAATGTCACACTGTATCACGCATCTAAATTATAAACATCAGATAATTCTATTGTTATATTCAGTGGTTGTTGTAAATTCTAATTGTTTTAAATAAACAAATTTAAATCTTCTTCTTAATACAATTCAAAATTCATAAAAATAAGAATAAACTATCTTTGATAGTCTCATTTAAACGAACTAAAAAACTGCTAAAAACAAAAATTCTCTCTCTCTCTCTCTCTCCATCTCATCCTCTATGAGATCGAATTTGTAGTGTATATGGCGCGAAGCGCCATTTTTACTAACATGATCTTTATTTTTCCCAGTTAATGCCAGATCCTTAAGTTGCTAAAAACACAGTTTGCAGGGATTTAGGATGGGTTATGAATAAGATGGACACACTGTATAAATTATCTTTAAGAAATTAGCTAGATGGAACATGAAATTCTTTTTTGTTGCTGCTTTTTCGAAAAGTTCGTCGTAAGTACAGTCTGGGGATATGTCAAGGTCTCTCCAAAGTTTCTTTCTAACACCAGCAAACATCTGACAATGAAAAACTAAATGTTCTTCGGTTTGTTTACGATATCTGCAAAAACGACATTCGGGATTTGTCTGACGTTTAAACTTGTTTAATCTATCCCTTGTTAGAACAGTTCTAGTAAGGAATTTGCTGTAGATAGTTCCTGTGTTTCTAGGTAGATTATGATGATAGTATTCTTTAGTATAACCCCCGTAAGATCTGTTTTTGCCGGACTTGTACCATTCCCAGTTTTTCAATTGATCTGAATTGCTATCGTCTTTAATTTTTTTAATCCAGTCTTCCGGAGCGATCCAAGGTATATATACAGTCGACTGCACAATGTTTCGAGCACTGGACCCTCGGCGATTCCGAACCAGACGCGGCTCGCCTCAAAGAGTGGAGTGGCCCCGTTGCGGAACGAAACCTTTGCACGAGGGGGGTGGTGGTGGTCGAGAGTATGGTTTCAAAAGACGCTTGGCTCCCAAGGGGTTGTGTAAAAAAGGCGTACAAACACTGTGTTTCAAAAAACATCTGCCTGACTAGGTGTTGTGTAAAAAAAGGCGTACTGTCAACAGACGCCAGGCTCGCAATGTGTTTGTTTAAAAAAGACGCCTGAGTTGGAGACTCCCAAGGCGTACTGTCAACAGACGCCTGGCTCCCAATGTGTTTGTTTAACCCTTTCAAGGGCAAGGTATTTCTGCTCCGAAAATGTTCAAATAATTGATTCACACCACAATTTAAGAACAGATTTATTTGAAAATAATCAAGAGCTGTTTTTCACGAATATTATAAAATCCAAATTGTACTAAAATTATACTGGTGCCAGTTCGAAATTGGAACAGTAATATTATGTGTTTGCACACTGCAAACACCGCCCCTGAAAGGGTTAAAAAAGACGCCTGAGTTGGAGACTCCCAAGGTGTTGGTTTAAACCAGACGCCTGGCTCCCAAGGTGTTGGTTTAAACCAGACGCCTGGCTCCCAAGGTGTTGGTTTAAACCAGACGCCTGGCTCCCAAGGTGTTGGTTTAAACCAGACGCCTGGCTCCCAAGGTGTTGGTTTAAACCAGACGCCTGGCTCTCAAGGTGTTGGTTTAAACCAGACGCCTGGCTCCCAAGGTGTTGGTTTAAACAGACGCCTGGCTCCCAAGCTAGACGCCTGGGTCCGGTCCCTCGGGAGACATGCATCTAAAATCGTCGCACCGGTTTTTTTCTGTGCGATCCGTGTCGCACGCTCCACGTTTCGGGCCACAGAAGGGTGGGACGGAAAAAAAACCGTAGGTCGCACCGTGGCGGGCCTCCGTGTCACGAGAGCGAACATGGAGGCTCTTTGTAGAAAGCGTGTGACTAGGTTGGAAAACGAAAAACGGGGCGACAGTCGAAATAAGTTTTCATCCAACCCTGGAGAACGAAATCTGGAGTCTTTTTTTTATGTAGATATTCAAAGATGAGTATAGATATTTAAAGATAATTATTAGATGAGTCATTGAATCAAATGAATCATAAAAAAAAAAAAAAAAAAAAAATTATGACTCATCTCAAAAAAAAAAAAAAAAAAAAAAAAAAAAAAAAAAAAAAAAATTATGACTCATCTCAAAAAAAAAAAAAAAAAAAAAAAAAAAAAAAAAAAAAAAAAAAAAATTTTTTTTTTTTTTTTTTTTTTTTTTTTTTTTTTTTAGATGAGTTATAATATTTTTTAATGACTCACCTAATTATAAAAAAAAAAAAAAAAAAAAAAAAAAAAAAAAAATTATGACTCATCTCAAAAAAAAAAAAAAAAAAAAAAAAAAAAAAAAAAAAATTGGTGGCTCATTCATGGAATCTTATTTCTATTTTTGTTTTTGGAAATGTGTTGTGTTGTGTTGGAGAGTGTTTCTTGTGGAAACGTGTGTGGGTGGGAGAGTGTTTCTTGTGGAAACGTGTGTGGGTGGGAGATTGTTTCTTGTGGAAACGTGTGTGGTTTGGAGTGTGTTTCTTGTGGAAACGTGTGTGGGTGGGAGATTGTTTCTTGTGGAAACGTGTGTGGGTGGGAGAGTGTTTCTTGTGGAAACGTGTGTGGGTGGGAGAGTGGTTTGGAGAGAGTTTCTTGTGGAAATGTGTGTGGTTTGGAGAGTGTTTCTTGTGGAAACGTGTGTGGTTTGGAGTGTGTTTCTTGTCAAAATGTGTGTGGGTGGGAGAGTGTTTCTTGTCAAAATGTGAGTGGGTGGGAGAGTGTTTCTTGTCAAAATGTGTGTGGGTTGGAGAGTGTTTCTTGTCAAAATGTGTGTGGGTTGGAGAGTGTTTCTTGTCAAAATGTGTGTGGGTTGGAGAGTGTTTCTTGTCAAAATGTGTGTGGGTTGGAGAGTGTTTCTTGTCAAAATGTGTGTGGGTTGGAGAGTATAAAAAGAAAATCACAAATTTTATAACAAGATTCCATCCTCCATGGTTGGATGAAATCTTATTTGTGAAGTTGTATTTGTGGAAATGAGTCTGAATAAAAAAAAAAAAAAAAAAAAAAAAAAAAAAAAAAAAAAAAAATAAATGTTTGTGTTGTTTGCGTTGTTTGCGTTCTTTGTGTTGTTTGCGTTGTTTATGTTGTTTGCGTTGTTTATGTTGTTTGCGTTGTTTGTGTTGTTTGCGTTGTTTATGTTGTTTGCGTTGTTTGCGTTGTTTGTGTTGTTTGTGTTGTTTGTGTTGTTTGTGTTGTTTGTGTTGTTTGTGTTGTTTATGTTGTTTGTGTTGTTTATGTTGTTTGTGTTGTTTGTGTTGTTTCTGTTGTTTGCGTTGTTTATGTTGTTTGCGTTGTTTATGTTGTTTGCGTTGTTTATGTTGTTTATGTTGTTTATGTTGTTTGTGTTGTTTGCGTTGTTTATGTTGTTTGCGTTGCTTATGTTGTTTGTTGTTTGTTGTTTGTGTTGTTTGTGTTGTTTGTGTTGTTTATGTTGTTTGTTGTTTGTGTTGTTTATGTTGTTTGTTGTTTGTGTTGTTTGTGTTTGTGGAAATGTGAAATATTATAACAAGATTCCATGGTTGGATGAAACTTTATTTCTAAATTTGTATTTGTAGAAATGTGAAATATAACAAGATTCCATGGTTGAATGAAATTTTATTTCTAAATTTGTATTTGTGGAAATGTGAAATATTATAACAAGATTCCATGGTTGGATGAAATCTTATTTGTAAATTTGTATTTGTGGAAATGTGTCTGGATTGGAGTCGAGTGTCTGTAAAAATGGGTTCAAATTGGGGTAAAAAAAAAAAAAAAAAAAAAAAAAAAAAAAAAAAAAAAAAAATGTTCGTGTTGTTTGTGTACAATTTTATTTGTGTATCCAATGTGTGCTAAAGCCCATCTGTGGTGGGACTTTGAAAGGGAACCTAACCCGCATTCACGCTCGAGGAGAGTTTCCGTTTTTGCCGGAAGCTCCCTTCGAGTTCGAAGGGAAACCACAGAAAACCTTCGAAGGCTAGGCCGACGGTCTGACCGTCTACCCGACTCCGTCTCGGGTGAAACTGGTTTCCTGTAAAAGAAAACGCCCTGTAAAAGAAAACGCGAAGACACGCGAAACTTGGTACTTGAGTCTTGTTTCCTGTAAAAGAAAACGCCTTGTAAGATCGAAGCGCGTCTTGTAAAGAAAAACGCGAAACTTGGTACTTGAGTCTTGTTTCCTGTAAAAGAAAACGCCTTGTAAGATCGAAGCGCGTCTTGTAAAGAAAAACGCGAAACTTGGTACTTGAGTCTTGTTTCCTGTAAAAGAAAACGCCTTGTAAGATCGAAGCGCATCTTGTAAAGAAAAACGCGAAACTTGGTACTTGAGTCTTGTTTCCTGTAAAAGAAAACGCCTTGTAAGATCGAAGCGCATCTTGTAAAGAAAAACGCGAAACTTGGTACTTGAGTCTTGTTTCCTGTAAAAGAAAACGCCTTGTAAGATCGAAGCGCATCTTGTAAAGAAAAACGCGAAACTTGGTACTTGAGTCTTGTTTCCTGTAAAAGAAAACGTCCTGTAAAAGAAAACGCCTTGTAAGATCGAAGCGCGTCTTGTAAAGAAAAACGCGAAGACACGTGAAAACTTGGTACTTGAGTCTTGTTTCCTGTAAAGGAAAACGCCCTGAAAAAGAATACGCGTTTTCTTGTTCATTGTAAAATCGACGAACTATCGATGCAATAATATCAAAAATATCAAATATTTATCAAGCATTTATCAAAAATATCAAGTATTTATCAAAAATATCAAATATTTATCAAGTATTTATCAAAAATTTATCAAGTATTTATCAAGTATTTATCAAAAATTTATCAAAAATTTATCAAGTATTTATCAAAAATTTATCAAGTATTTATCAAGTATTTATCAAAAATTTATCAAAAATTTATCAAGTATTTATCAAAAATTTATCAAGTATTTATCAAATATTTATCAAATACATTTATCAAATACATTTATCAAATACATTTATCAAATACATTTATCAAATACATTTATCAAATACATTTATCAAATACCAATTTCTTAAAAAATGAAAAAACGTACCTTTCATAGTAACCTTTCATTTTTACATTTTCTATGAAAACTTGACTTTAAAAACATGACCTTCTTCAAAACAAACTTCCCCACAGGATTTTTTCACTTTTTAAAACACCCTTATAAGGATGTTCTATCAAACACTTTTTAAAACACTTTATAAAACAAAACCTTTATAAAACTTGACCTTCTTCAAAACAAACTTCCCCACAGGATTTTTTCACTTTTTAAAACACCCTTATTATATTATAAGGATGTTCTATCAAACACTTTTTAAAACACTTTATAAAACAAAACCTTTTTAAAGCATAACCTTTTCATACACTTTTTACCTTTTTAAAACACTTTATACACCATGACCACCTTTTTAAAACCAAACCTGTGGCCACCTCTCATGCATCCATCTCTCTGTGTGAAAAAAGAAAAGCACCCACCTTTGTAAGCCAGGGAAATTGGCCGGCAAGCCGCCGAAGCGGCTCAAACCGGTCATCATCATCATCATAATAATAATAATAATAAAAAAGAGTACCACCTTGGACATTTCTGTCTCACGCCCCCTAGACAAACCGTTCCTTCTTTCTTGTCGGAATCTCCTTCGCTAGACCACGCTTCCTGTTCGCTTCCCCCTTGTCCACCTTCCAGTCTTCCAGAGTGCCGCCAGAGCTTTCATCCCCCGAGGACCGAATTCGACCCTCAGATATCCGAATTCGGGTCAAGCGACTCTTTACCACGGTGGTTCTACGCGTACCTAAAAGGCCTTGCGCCCCCGTAAGGGGATGGGCAACACAGGCGCTCCCTCCATCGCGTTGTGACCACCCTTTCCCACCGTGGCATCTCCCAACCCCGGAGGCACCTGGACCGCAGTGCACAGAGGCCTCCGGTCCTGAGAGACTTCTTCTACTGCGCGCCCACGGCACACGGGGTGCCCCAGGCGCCTTCCAGCCGGTTGCCTCTCATCGAGGCCCCAGACCTACAGGCTCAAGCAATGGCCATGCCGGCACAGAGCGTCAATTGACGAGGTTCGTTCCCTTACGGTGCGAGACACGGTCAGGTAATCTCTTTGTACCAGGAATTCGAATCCCGAACTCCCCATGCACGTACCGGGTCGCCCTGCAAGGGGCGCCGTTTTCGGAGGAACCTCTAGACCCCGCCAAGAGACAACCGGCCAACAGTAGCCCTTCGGACACCTTGTCGAGCTCCTTTGAACACCCGGAAGGGATTGGAAGGTTTGAAGGGTTCACTACTGGAGAAGAGCGGCTGAAGTACAGACGATCCCTGCTGGAGAAGGGGGAGCAGGGTGGCTCCCATCACTCTGACCCTGGCGCCGCACTGGGAAAAGAAGTGGCTACCGGGGCCACGGTAGCCCTCGAGGAGAATCCTGCGAGCGGCCCCTACATACTGCATGGAAGCGGCGGTCCTCCGCACTCTCTCTTCCATCCGACCTTACGGAGGGCCAGGAATCTTAGGGCCGTGCATGCGAACCCCCTGCCTATACTAACCGACAGCGAGTATCGCGGTCCATGCTTGCAACTGACCCACAGCAGAGGATCGGAGAGGAGGATTGGAGTGACCCCATGTCCCCGGTATGCGGCCATCCGGCGAGTTCGGGGTGTAGTATCTGTATCCGCCTCCTCGCCCAGCGGGAGAGGGTAGGATCTGAGCAGCCCCCTGTCTCTCCCCTTCTGTCTAGAAGAGGTGCCACAGAAACGTCGCCATCTGAAAAGAAGAAGAAAAAGGACATGAGTGGAGCAAAAAGAAAATGGACACTCTTTTCATAGTCAAGTTTCAATTTCAAAGAACATGGCAAAATTTTAAAACTCTTATCCTCTAATGAAATACACTTTAGAAGAAAATGGATTAAAAACTTAAATTTTCAAAGTGTTGGATACATTCTCTTTAACAGAAACTTTTTTAACAAAGTCGCAAAATAAAAACAATCTTTTTATATTCAAGTTTAAATTGTCAACATGGTCGCATAGCCCAATTTTCAAACTCTTATCCTCTCATGAAATACATTTAAGAAGAAAATGGATTAAAAACTTAAATTTTCAAAGTGTTGGATACATTCTCTTTAACAGAAGACGGCGAAATTTTCAAACTCTTATTCACTCATTTCAGAATTGTTTCAAAACACCCTCTCAAAAAATCAATCTTTTTAACAAAGTCAAAATATAAAAACAATCTTTTTATATTCAAGTTTAACTTTTAAAAGTGTTGGATACATTCTCTTTAACCCGGCGAAATTTTTAAACTCTTATTCACAAACTCAATACATTTCAGAATTGTTTCAAAACACCCTCTCAAAAAATCAATCTTTTTAACAAAGTAACTTTTATCGCATAATAATACAAAATAAAACACTCACAGGCAGAATAATCCAAAGGCACAAGCATCGAGAAAGACGAAAGCCAAGTGAACGAGCTAGTGAATTAACGGCCTTTTATACACCCGTTTGACCCAATTAATTTTTTTTTTTTTTTTTTTTTTTTTTTTTTTTTTTTTGTGACCTCAATAATTTTTTTTTTTTTTTTTTTTTTTTTTTTTTTTTTTTTTTTTGGTGACCTCAATAATTTTTTTTTTTTTTTTTTTTTTTTTTTTTTTTGTGACCTCAATAATTTTTTTTTTTTTTTTTTTTTTTTTTTTTTTTTTTTTTTTTTTTCCAAGGTGTTGGATACATTCTTTTTAACAGAACATAGCGAAACTTTTAAAGAATGAATCTTTTTAACAAAGTAACACATTAAAAACTTAAATTTTCAAAGTGTTGGATACATTCTCGCATAGCCAAATTTTCAAACTCTTATTCTCTAATGAAATACACTTTAGAAGAAAATGGATTAAAAACTTAAATTTTCAAAGTGTTGGATACATTCTCTTTAACAGAACATAACGACATTTTCAAACTCTTATGCCCTCATTTCAGAAGAAACCGTCTCAAAAAATCAAACTTTTTAACAAAATCACAAAATAAAAACAATCTTTTTATATTCAAGTTTAAATTTTCAAAGTGTTGGACGCAGCAAAATTTTCAAACTCTTATGCTCTCATTTCAGAAGAAACCATCTCAAAAAATCAAACTTTTTAACAAAGTCGCAAAATAAAAACAATCTTTTTATATTCAAGTTTAAATTTTCAAAGTGTTGGATAACAGAACGCAGCAAAATTTTCAAACTCTTATGCTCTCATTTCAGAAGAAACCATCTCAAAAAATCAAACTTTTTAACAAAGTCGCAAAATAAAAACAATCTTTTTATATTCAAGTTTAAATTTTCAAAGTGTTGGATAACAGAACGCAGCAAAATTTTCAAACTCTTATGCTCTCATTTCAGAAGAAAATTGTTTAAAATACCATCTCAAAAAATCAAACTTTTTAACAAAGTCACAAAATAAAAACAATCTTTTTATATTCAAGTTTAAATTTTCAAAGTGTTGGATAACAGAACTAAGCAAAATTTTCCAACTCTTATACTTTCATTTCAGAAGAAAATTGGTTAAAATACTATCTCAAAAAATCAAACTTTTTAACACAGTCACAAAATAAAAACAATCTTTTTATATTCAAGTTTAAATTTTCAAAGTGTTGGATAACAGAACGCAGCAAAATTTTCAAACTCTTATTCCCTCATTTCAGAAGAAAATTGTTTAAAATACCATCTCAAAAAATCAAAGTTCCAAAATAAAATAATACGAAGTAAAATACTCACAGAAATCCACAGGCACAGAAATCCACAGGCACAGAAATCCACAGGCAAAGAAATCCACAGGCAAAGAAATCCACAGGCAGAGTAATCCACGGGCAGAGTAATCCACAGGCAGAGTAA